>OX377611.1:30158103-31529246 GCA_947397855.1 Thelaira solivaga | reverse complement strand
TACAGTTAGACCAAAACGCATTACAAGAAAAAGTAGTTTTGCCAAAGTCAGACAATAGAGCTTTTTACGCTTTCTAGTATTTTTACAATTAATGTATATTTAAGGAAAATTTTAGCTACAAAGCCTGAGCGCCTTTTTTTAATAATTGTAAACAAATAAACTGTAAATAACTATGGTCAAGTAGGTAGGTTTTTTTTCAGCATTTAACACCTAAACAACACTTTTCATCTCAAACTAAAAGTTTTCACCATTTAGCGACATCTATTCTACACAATTCTAGATTGTATTTACATTCGGTTATCCTTTTAAAAGCAATATCACATTTTATCATCGAAGGCATCAATTTAATTATAATTTTTACTCATTAATTTTATACGAACAACATCGATAATTTGTTGGTAATTTGAAAAAACGATTCTAAGAACTGAGCTATTAGTTTTTTTTATAATTTTTTACTAAACAAATTTTTTAGTTAATTTTATTACCTAAGTGAACATCTAGATGTCTTCAGCACTGGCTCTAAAAATAGTTATGGAGTTGGTGGAATTGGTATATCATTCAGATACAAGCTGAATTGATGGCAAAAGTCAGGGAACTGTCTGTGGTAACATGGAATAATTGACAGGAGTATTCTCATTTATACTGACAGTCGAACTATAATTAGGTTTTTAGTAGGTGACTAGTTGGCATCCGATCTGGCACGAAAATGCCGGACATCCTTAAATATGATAACAGAATATTTGGTGATCAGACTTATATTGTTGAACGAACATGAGACTATTGTAGGGCGAATAACCTACTGAAGTTTAAAAGTTTACAAAAATTTCCATTTATTCAATATTTTATTTCTTTGTATTTTTCGTGCAGTATATATTGGTGTGCATAGTCAGCACTAAACTGCCACGAGGAAGTTTTTAGCTGCCAGAACAGAGTACTGCAAACAGCAGGTGGCGAGTATATTTTTAGACAAGCCACAGTAGAGAAGGAGTGACGATCGAATAGCGGGGATAATCTAACCCAGGCTGGATAGTGAGCGTATTTACTGCGTCTCTGCAGAGAGAGCAGTTGAAAAATGTAATGGCAGCAATAACAAGCCTCTGCAGTTTTGGCAACCATGCAAACAAAATGGGTTTGTAAACGAATGACTGCTAAAGAAGTTGTCAAGATGAGAAAGAGGAGACTGAACACCTTTTCTGTATTTGTTGTGCTTTGGAGGATCAGTACATTTTCTTTTCCTACTTCGCTCTCCTCTGCTATCTTTATTGTTATCCTTTTTCATTTTCCTCTTATACAGTTATCACAAAAGAACCATATCATATGCACTCTAACTTTATTTAATTGTAAGAAAAAGCCCTACAATATTAAAAAAGGACTTTCCAATTTTTCTTCGTCGCATCGACGGGGCCCTATAAAAAACAGATTATAAGAATATTTTATTCATGTAGGGCATTTTCAAAAAAGTAAAAACGATGTTCATCGATTCGAGGAAGAAAGTGCGTGCAGGATTAATAGCAAAAGTTCTTACATAATACTAAATTACAGGCTATAATAACAATTTACCATAAATTATGAAACGTCGTCTATGACTCCACAGGGAAGAAAGAAACTTGTTTCATTTAAAATGCTCCAAATAGTCTTGGAATTATTTTTTTATACCCATAAATGTTTGCACTATACAACGTTACTTGCTATTAAAATTAAAGCTAGATTTCAATAATTTTTTTTAGTAATTTCGAAATTAAATTTTTTTTTTTGTTAGGAAATGGTGTAACATGTTGATGGTATTATAAATATTTTTTAAAAAAAAGTTTCATATTGAAATTATTAAGTTTAATTTCTTATTATTATTCTGTACATTAGTATACTAAGCATCTCTAAATGTGCAATTGTTTACTTAAAATTGTAAACTGTTAATTGTGTGTCTTTTACAGTTCATAAATTAAATGTTAAGCAAGCACAAAAAAATATATATTTCTTCTTTAAAATACATACACACATAAATGAAATTTATAAAATGCAAGAATATTTCTGCTCTCTTTCATTTACTCCTTTAATATTAATTTGCATTAAAATTAATGTGATATAAAATTTAATTGGAAGCCAAGATATTTAACTAGTTACTTACTGCAAGTGGCCAAGTAAGTATTAAGTAAATATTAATTATTTAAATAAACAAGTATTTTAATATTTTTTATAACTTATTTAGTTTAACAAACAATAATTAATAGTCTCTGTCTAATTTCTTTTCAATTATGTGTTATTTATTATAAATAAAAAATTTTCATAAATAAAATGAAATTATTATGACTGAGTTCTTGCAAGTAAAATTCTATTTTACAAAATTATTTATTTAAAATATTTGTGTAAAGAAGAAACCAGCAAAGAATTGAAAAATGTCTGGTTTGCATTTATAAATAGTTTTAAATATTTTTTTTAAACTTAAAATCCTTTTAATGATAATTTTAAATACATTAAATTCCTGTAAAATATTTTTAAATAAATAACTTAATTCTTTTAATAAAAAGTTTATTCAACAAGCAATTATTAAATGCAAAAATTATTACATTAAAGACTTTTGTACATACTGGTGGTAAAGTCCGTAGAATTGTGTTTTCTAAAATATTTATCAACATAAGGGAATTAAATGAAATGAATAAATTTGATTTCTTATTACGGAATACTTTGAAACTTTACGAAATATTTTTTTCGGTTTAAGTTCATATTTATTGAAATATTTTAAATTATTCACATGACCCCTACATATTTTGCCATGTGAAATTTCCCCAATTCGTGTGACAGCAAAATAAAAATTTTCCTTAAATCTATCTTTATATAGAATACAACTCCTACCACATTTTTTGCCTGGAGGTTTGTTTGCTTTAAATTTTATATAAAAAAAAATCCCACAATTTATTTTTATATAAACAATCTTAAGCACGTACGTTTGTTGTACACAACAATTTTTATTACCCGATAAATATTAAAAATAAATTATTTATAACCATATCGTAAGCATTTTTATGTATAAAATATTAATTACAACATAGTTTTATAGCAAATAATAGCAGGAAGAGAAAATAATGTTTTACACACATTTATACTCGCACCTACATACCCACATGAATACACAAACATTGTATTGCAAATATAGAATTTTTAATGGAAAATATAAAAATCAATTGTTTAAATAAACTATAAAAGTTAAATATTTATAAAGTTAAACATAAAACTATTTACTACAGAATGAACTAAAATTATGCTGGAAATGAAAATGCCACAATAAAAATGAAAAAATACGATAAAGAAATTTTTCCTTTAGTGTATATCTTATATTTATTATTATTATTTTTTTTAAATATTTGTCTCTTGGCCCTACCTAGTGTGCGATTCAATAACTACACGTTAACTTTAATAGTCAAAAAGTTCGCCACTGCTGAAAAACACCGTGTACAACAACCAAAATGCTTACATTTACCGCGTACAACAACCAAAATATGTTAATTTATAATTGTTGTAGTCGTTTAATTTTACCTTAACGATTAGTAAGCAATTCAAATGAATTATTCTTTAGATAACAATAAAAGCGGGAAACAAAGCGAATATGAAAAAAAAAAATCCTATGGATGGAGAGAACTGAGTTTTTAAGGCCATCGACAATCACATCTTCATTCACTTTGATAAGAAAACAGCTTTACAAGCACTAAGTACTTTCAAAATACGATCAAATTGCTCTGGGATTGCTTAACACTTTTACAGAAATTAGCATCCTACAACAGAATCCAGTAATATGAAAGCCAGGTATAGTAGATAAGTAGACCACGAGGAAGGGGGGGGGGGGGGAGCAGATGAACTCGTGCGGCATCATTGTCCTGCTTCAACGCAATCTACGCACTGCCTTGTAGCTCTATTAAGTTAAAGTTTAGAAAGCGACTGGAAAAAACATCAATATTGGTTGCACACAGAAAACAACTTCAGTTGTAAGAACTTAATTTCTTTCCAATCAATTGTGATAATCAACGTTTTTAGTTGTAGCAATCAAATTTTGATAATACAATACAAAGTTTAATTCTAATCGAAATATTTTGAGCTGTGAAAGCGATTTTCTACTAACTCGATTAAAAAGTAAAATATCATAGCTGAATTTTGAATAGGAAACAAATTTAGTTCTCACAACCGTGTGGAGACAATTGATATCAGGGTAGCGAAAACAAAAAAGTTCTTGAAAGAGAACAAGTGAAGTACTGGGCCTGAAATTCACATTGTCATTGGAGTTCCAACTGAACATGGCAGGTTATTTAATCACTTTCACAATTATGCCGATCAGTCTAAACGCCCTTTACACATTATGTATGTAACGAAGAGTGAAAGATATCAGAAAACATTTTCTATGCTGTTATGCTTTTGGAATGAAAAACTTTCATCACTCATGCCTGCTCTTCATTTGCGGACTTAAAAATAAATATTTTTTGCTTTATTTTGGTTTAAAAAGAAAGTTGTTGTAATTGTGACAAACATTCATAAATCGCGGTTCAAGCAATTTTAATGTAAAATTTATTTTTAAAGAAAACTAAAACGGAAACTATAATTTTTTTTTTAAATGTAAATCTTAATATATTAAATTCGACTGTACATGTGTTAGCTATTGTACTCCTCCTAAACGGCTGGATCGATTTAACTGAATTTCTGTGTATGGCTTTGGATTACGCCTTGGAAGACTTAGCGTCACAAATCCGCCCGGCATTTATCGCTGCAGTCGGTATCTGGGTTATTTATCTACTACTTGTTTTTACGCGGTCTGCCACGGTCCATTACTCTATGAGTATGATTTCTTATTGTAAAAAGATCGAATATACAAAAATTTGAAGGCAAAACAACGTTTGCCGGCTCAGGTAGTATCATTATAAATAATATTTTATTTTGTGTTTGCGAAGCAAGTGACCCTCCATAAAATGAAAGACATTTATAAAAAAAGATTTTAATCCATATTTTTTTAAAATTCCGTTTTCAACATACAACACAACTGATTGTGTCACTCTTGGACTCGGTTTTGTTACTTAGGCAATTATGGAAGTCTTTGATTTCTTAATTAATACTAGACGTAGGGAAAGCTTGTAATTTGATAATAGCTCTATTTTGGAGACAGGTACAGACAATGTTTCAGAATAGCAGAATTGATATTACTTAACTTTAACTATTGTACAATAAACAGTGACTTAACCCCTACTGGCTTACATTAAAATCGTAAACACAATTTTATTTAAAACAGACAAGTGAGAACTGGTAGTTTAAAATAACGAAAATGCAAAAACCTCTTCAGTCACTGACTTATGTTGCTGATATATGAAGCGAACATTTTTCATTTAAACAGGATGGGTGTACTGATTTAAGTAATTTTTACTTTTACCTTCAAGAAATATATTAAAAAAAAAGTATTCAGATTAAGATGTTATTGAAATGACTGTCTCAATTGGTAGAATTAACTAAAATAAGAATTTAAAAAAAAGAAGTCTCTTTGTTCAGATTCAAGTCTAAGCTTATTTCGAAAAGTGAAAAACTTTTTATTTTATTTCTCTTTTTAAATGAATTTTGTTGTGGTTTTAATTTTAAGTTTTCCATGCCTGATGTACTCGTATGATAATTAACTTTATTTTGTTTGTAGTATATGTATATTCATGATATACATAAATAAATTTATGGTTTGAATGCAAGTACAAACGTATTCTTCAGTACATGTACCTCTTACATTATGCCAACAATGTGTAAAGCACTACATAACTACAATTGCTTAAATAGAACATTATAAAACCTTGAACTAAAAGCTGATTGTTCATTTCATGCTTGTGGTTCTATTACTTTTGTATGATTTCTGTTAAAATTTTTTTTTTATTTCTCTTCTGTTTCTCTTTTTATGTTTCGTATGTTAAGCTAAACAATTGTGGTTTTAGCTCAGTATTTATAATGTTTATTTTTGTGTAAATGTATGCGTATTAAGTATGCAGCGATGTTTCCTTTTCGTTCATTTTACTTCGCATTTTAGAAGCTGTAATCAAAGAGTTTGGTTTTACTTTTCATATATGATTTGACATTATGAACGTGTTAGTAATTTTAATTAATAACGTAAAAATAAAATCCTGAAATATTTAATAATAAATTTTGACACTAGACTAATTAAAAAAAAGGAAAAAACAAAGATTTTTCTTTAAAAGTTAATTCACTCCAGATATTTAATTTAAATTATTTATTACAAAATAAACTAAAAACCAAGTTTATTAAAAAGTTGTTTTAAAAAAAATTTTAGTTTATTTAAATTTAATTTTCTGCATATAAAAAACAGTTCAAAAAATTTGAATAGTTACAAAAAGAACAAACATGTTAAGAATAAACTCTTAAAATAAATAACAAAAAATTATTTGCAAGCACTGAAAAATATTTTTCTGACAATTTTCATTAGGCTAATGAAATACTCGTATTACATTAATGACATGAATTTATGAAATAATTTTACTGAATCACTAAACATACAAAGTTTATTTATTCACATAATTTATGAAATATTTTATAGAATCAATGAACTGTAGTGTTAGTCAAAGTCGTTGCTGTATGAATCCCCTGTACACACTTTAACATTCCAGCGTGTGCACTATCCGCCACTTTTACTATTTTAAGATAGACTTATTCTTAATAATTATAAGAGACAATTCTAAAAATAAAAAGAGCTCATGAACAGTCGCCCATGCGGCTGGTCATAAATAAATAAAGATTAAATAATATTATAAAATAAACTAAATAAATAAAAAGTCGTTTTAATTTAACTTGGCGATCCTGCCAATAGCAGGATTTCCTAACAAACTTTTTAACATTTTATAGAACAAATTTTATTAGATTTATGCCACACTTTTCTTTCACTGTATACACAACGTGCTAGTACAAGCAGCAAAAATTGCTAAATAATTCTAAACTAATTTATCTATTTGTTTATCAGAGCAAGAATGCTTTAAAACTTTTTACATATTTGGAGTCCTGATTTACATGTACACAATCTGCGGCCACTTTTCATGCATGTTTATTTGCTTAAATTTCTACGCTAAGAAACAACAATAAAACTGCTAAACCAGAAGTGCTCGTGTGAAGTTTATCTTCTTTAATTTTTTTTTTTTTTTTTTTTTTGTATAATTTTGTAAGGAATAACTTTTTGAATAACGCTTCTACGTAAATCTGTTGACTTAATTTTTTTTTGAGTATTAAGTCTTTAAGATTCTGAAATTCATGAAATTTCTTATGAAGCTAACATCTGCTTGTACAAAGTGCGTGTCAAGTTAACAAGTATTTTCAAATTGCTAACAAAACTTCATAAAAATATGGCACAAAGTAAAAAGAACTACAAAAGGAGCCTTGTAAAAAGGCTTCTCTATTTTAATTAAAAAAAATTTTAAATATTGACTTGATGATTAGTGAATATTCCATTAAAATATTAATATTGTTACGAAAAATCATGATTTTACTCAAAAGAAATTTTATTTATGTGCATATATACAAATATCAATTTATTGCTTAATTTAATACCTAGAATTTGTGAATGTAATGCTTATGTATCTTGTAAATTAAAATGTGCAGTATTTATATCTGTATTAGTGTTAAGGATTCATGTTAGCTTTAAGTGTTATACAATTAGATAGATTTAATATGAACGTTACAGCTTGGTTTCATCTAGAAGGTTCTGGACTAAGCTGATGACATTGCCACAGCAGATCAGTTTTAGTTGAGACGTCAAACAGTAAACAAGCTGTGTAATACACAACAAGGTGTCTTTGAGGCGGTTATAATAAAACTGTTTATCTATAATACGTGTTGAAAAATTTGCTATTTTTGTCTTATATAGAAATACAGAACCTAAATAAACTAAACGTTTTTTTGATAGAAGAAAAACGTAAATGTAGATACTTTTCTTTAATTGAATTAATGCTATATTTCGTTAGTTTATTTTAAAGTGTCATCAGTTGAAAAATAATGAAATTTTTTTCATTTATTTCCAAATTCAAAAGATACCTGAACAGAATTTTCTCTATGTATATTACTACACTACAACTGTTGCGCTGTGGCCAAGTAGGTATAATTTTTATTTTGATAAGCTTAAATAATGAGATATAGTTTTGCCAATATAATGATAAATGTGAAATAAATGAGGGTTTTAAAATTATTTTTTTTTTATTGCTTTTATGCAAAAAAAAAAAAAAAAATTATGTCAAAATTTTGATAACGTTGACTTTAAAGTCCACGTTAAGTTTTTTTGAATAAGGGGGTATATGTTTTTTTTAACAGAAATTGAAAACATAAAATTAAAAATTTTTTAATATATTTCATACTAACAGCCTTCTTCATGACAATAAAATAGCAACTGGCCGGCCCTTCATTTTAATAGCTACAAGTTCGCCTGCCGATTTGCTGTAGCAGCTAGTTTCACATTTTTATATAATTCTGTCTTCAAGATTATCAACTCTGAAATTAAATAACACCGACTCGCATTCTTCTAAATCATTTGCAATTTTGACATTTGTTAACATTTGATTTTTGAAAAACTTTATATTTTATTTATGTGTAGCCTTGACTAAATTTAATGACTTTCAGAAATATGTTTTAATATTACAAAAAAAAATAATAAATATACTGAATAGCACTGCTTTACAGCTCTTTACAATGTCACCTTAAGATCTCTACTAACTAGTTGGTAAGAGCTTACAATGTGCATTGCGAATAAATTCTGTTAACTGACACCTTATTGTTATGAATTAAGATGCAAGATTTTTTAAATAAATAAATTTTCATGTTTTTAAAATTTTACTTAACAAAAGTAACTTTTAAATTAGCTTTATAAAATAAAATTTTTGAAACAAATATATTGCGCTTCTGCATCAAATACCGCTTTAAATAAGTAGGAAATATTTTTAAATTTTTGCAAAGATTTCTAGGTAAGTCCAAAACACCGCATTCGATTTTGAGCAAGTCGTATCGAAAATTTAAAATTTTTTAATACAAAAACATAAAAATTATTATGATTTTCATTCGATATAGACTTGGGTGATTTGAGTACTAGAATTTAAGAATATTGTCTACTAAAATAATAATAAAAAGAATTAAAGAAACAAAAATTTTTCTAAGAAAAACATTTTTTTTTTTTTTTTTTTTTGAGATTTCTAAGATATTCTAAAAGGGACCTACGCAAAGGCCTGATTGATAACTTTTACCTCTTGATGTGTATTCAATGAGTATGAATATGTACTCATGAAGGCATACATAGAATGTAACAGCCAAAAGTTAAATAAAGTACAGGGTGGTAAATTAAGAGTTTTAAAATTTCATAAAATACTTGCAAGAGTATTTGCAAAAATAATTTGTTACAAAGTTTTACTAAGAACTTTAAGCTGCTATACAAGTACGAACAAAAGAAAACATACAAAATATTGTTTACTATGGGTATATAAAATGTGCAAGTTTTAAAAATTTTCATGGTACTTAAAAATGGATTTTGATTAATATTGATTTTGAGCTCCGCAACCAGTTATAAAAATCTACAAAATATTTTTGCTCGTCTCGCCCGGTCTGGTTTTTATTTATAAGAGTCGGTATCCTTTTAAAGCCTATGTACCACATTTTAAACAAATCAGTTTATAAATGTAATTGTAAGCGGTAAAAAAGCCATCCAAATAAATACAGCTATTCATTACTTTACAAAGTGGCTCATGTTTTATCAGAGGTGCTAACCAAAGTAACAAATAAAATATTTCAAGCATAATTTCAGTCCAAATTAAGTACGAACACATAAGTTTTAGAAAAAAACGGCCGTATAAATTAGTGTCGATATTAAAAAAGTCTATGTCGACATTATTGCAACAAATTTTAGACAAAACCATTGGCATACAAAAATTTGTATAACGAACAAACAAACAAACAGAAATTGTATTTTATTTATGTAAAAAATATACCAAGAGAGCAAAGTTAAGCTAAGCTAAAACAGTTTTGGATTGGAATCATAAATTCCGATGAGTCACACTAATTTCTCTTACACAATAACTTCCAGGCAATGGCTGGTTTTATTAACAGAGTCGCCAAAAATTTTTGTTTCTCACATGTAATCTATTTTTGTGATGATTAAGTCCATTAAATTTAATACAATTCTTATAATTTAATATAAAATTTAAGTTTTTAAATAAGAATTTTTTGAAAAAAAAAATTAAATTTTTAGGAAATTTTTCCAACTAAAATGAAATAATAGACTTAGAGGAAGCAATTAGTCACAGAACATGTCACTGGACTAATGCTTAATGTATAAAAACCAATCCTTGCTTTGATTTGCTCATGCAATGAACTAATCACTTTAGCAATGCGATGTCTTCTTTACATACTTTGTTACCAAGAATAAGTTTTGAATAAAATTTAGTGTTTTTGGTTTTATTATTTATGATTTAAAATGTTTAAATATTTTTTTATAAACATAAAAAGTAATTAATGCTTTTGTAAACTGTTTACATACTTAATGGCATTACATCTATACTATTGCTTTGAGCACCAGCATATTTTTAATTAGGCTGAAGACATGTTCTCTGAGAGCATTGATCCAGCGTTAAGTATATGGATTACAAAATTCAAATTTTTTATTAGTAATAGGTAGGTAGTTTTTTTGAAGTTAACTTGAAATTGTAAACTTGTGCAGTTATAGTCATGCGTTCCTTTTTAAAAACGATTTTAATTTCAAGCATACCTCACTTACCGCTCATATTGCGTTCTTAAAAATTGGGTGTTAACAGTAACAGCGTTGGTTACTCTTAAATATGGGGTAACGTTTCTAACTAAGCCACTTCGAACTGTCGTTCACCGTTCTTTCAATTCAATTTCATATCTGTGTGTATGCAGTTAAATAAATTTTTTATTTAATGAATTTTATTTATATCAAAACTACTGAAGTCTATATCAAACCATATCAGTATATCAAATGATAAATTTAATAAAAAATTTCAAAATTTCGGATTCCCAGGAATTTAATTATTTTTTATATATTTTTTTAATTTCAAAAACAAGGATTCCACTAACTGTAAATTAAGTTTTATCAATTTTTATAAGAAATTAGTTAAATGAAACTTTTTAAAAATAGTTTAAAGCTAAAATATTTTTTTAAAAAGGTCTAAAGAACATTAAAGCGAAACAGCGTTAAAGAGGTATGCCTGTATATAAATTAGTACTAATGAAAGCTTGTTTTTATGACTATGAATACTGTCTTTTATTTTCGCATTAATTACTATGACTCATACTTCACAAGTACCTACTAAAAGAGCTTCTGAGCTGATTTTTTTTTAAGTGAAGTGTCAGCGTTTATTAAGTTTTTTTCATTCTTAATCATTTTTTTTCTTTTATTGTTATTATTTTTTGTTTGTTTATTTAATAATAACATGTTAAGATTTACTGGACCAATTCATTTTTATAATTTTTTTGTACCCGCTGGGTAGATACTTTAATAATGACAGGGTAGCATTTTTTTTCTTAGTTACACTTTTATGCTTAAAACATATTCTTTTCAACAAACAATTTGAGTGCGTATACTATTTTTGTCATTTCAACCACAATGCTGTTTACAGAAACAGCACTAACAACAACAACAACAAAAACTTTTACAATAAAAATAATTGTAAGAGAATATGTATTCACATACGAAAAAAAAAACATTTTAACCAAAAGTGTGTTATTTGTGTTCGCACTAGAAACTCTAAGAAAGACAAAATAATAAAAAAGAAATACAACAACGACTTAAATAAGGAAATAAGGTTAAAAAAACAAAAAGCATGCAACCTTGTACAACTTAAGAAATTGGATGTTTTTAACACTGCGTTATGGGTGAGTGAGTTATTTTCTTTTTTATGAAAAAAGTTTAAAGATTTTGCTAAACAATTGTCTTGAAAAGCATGCAAATACTTGTACTCGTTTATTGTTAACAATCGTCATCATGGTATTGTTTTAAACTGTTGCAAAACACAAAAAAAATTATAAAAAAAAGTAATTTTAATTTGTGAAAAGATTTTTAAAAGCTTAAAATAGGTTTTTTGGTTTATGATTTAATATTTTCTAAGTCAATAATTGTCACTTCAAATTTATATTTAAAATTTAATTTATGCAAAACAATTTTATTAAAGTGTTATTTTCTTCAAAGTTTTTTAGTTTGTTTAGATAAAATTTCATTAAAAAAGCAAAAACAAAAGTCAAGGTAGTGATAACAAAAATAAATTAAAAAGTTTATTCAAATATCGTAGTTTATGTTTATTAAAATGAAATTTTATTAACTTTGAAAATGATTTTATTACACATAAAACTGGTATAAGTCCACTTAGAAAAAATTATGAGTTAGTAATACAAGGACATCATTTAACAAGAATTAATACTGATTAATTAAAAAAAAAGTGGACTTATACAACTTTCAAATATAACAGCTCTAATAAATAAAGCAATTTTGATCAACATGAGCTTATGTGGAATATTTGGTGAAATAAATTAAATATTAATTATACGTACCCACCGCATTGTTTATAAATTAACACATTCAGTGAATTGGTTTATTTCGCTCTTTCCTAGAAGCAAAATAAATAAAAGAATTAGTTGTTTATTAAACTTCAACACAAGTGTGTAATTTTATTAATTTAACAATGAAGTAGTGCTTATTTTGAAGCACAGGTGAATCAGCCCAACTTAAAAAGTAATAAAATCTAAATATTAAAGTTTTATTCTATTTTATTTCACATCAGTACATCAGCATAAACAACAAAATATATTTCAATCCTTTTACATGTAAATGAGGCATAAAGCTACATATAAAACAACACATATCTGTAAGTCTTGCTTTTGATATTTCATGTCTTAGATAGGGCAGAGGGAATTCTATCAGTCGTGATTGAAATTGCTAGATAGTCAATATGAAAGTAAATGAATTAAATCTTCAGTGTTTGCAAAGGACGCCTATGTCTATGTTTAATAACACTAAAAAGACGGGATATTTGTAAATTAGAAACATGTAAGCTTCACAAAATTGCTAAGAAAAATAATGTATGAAATGAACAAAATTAAACTAAAGCAAAAAGTTTTATACATAAGATATGTGCTTTAGTATTTTTTAATTTTAATTTTTTTCTCAGTGCGATAACAAGAAATACCTCCATTAAAAATGAAAAAGTAATTTGTTTTTTTCCTTTACTAATTTAAAACAGTTAATTAACTAACATCCTGTTTTTACTTCTGATGCGTTATTGGTTATATGTTTACTTATGGCTATTGGCTTGCAATTAAATTTTAGTATTCAATGACGAGTTATAGAATATCAAATATTGAAAAACTCGAAAGTCCCAGTAAGATGTCACTCGTATGTGACTAACGAAATTATCATTTGGAATTTTATAAACATTTTGATATGTTTTATTTAAAATCTAAAATGTAAAAAATGGTAATTTTTGTTCTTATGTTAATATGATAATAAATAAAATCCACTCATAAGTTCTACAATTATTCACAATTTAAAGTTTTCTTTGGTATTTTTTTTATGGTCAGTGGCTGCAAAAATTTTTTTTTTTTTTTGGTTTGCAAACAATAGATTTTTTGTGGAATTGATAGGCTGTAAATAAAGTACTTGAAAGTAATTTGCTTAAAAGCAATGGATTGGAAATGTTTTAAGAAATAAATTAAAATTTTTAGTAATTTTGCTGATAGCCAAATCATTTACGAGTCTTTACTGGTATTTTAAAATAAGTGTCATTAAAAAGGCTTTCGTAAATTTTATGTATTTTTTTTGCGAAAATGACAACTCCAAAACTTTGCAGCAAGTCATTAATTTTACTCTGTTTCATTACACATTGAGTAAATTGTTCTTTCGTAAAGTGTTCCATTTTTATTAATTGAAATAAACATATACATAAATGTAATTGCTGGGGCATTTGACATGAAGCGGTCGGTGAAGAAAAAAGTGATGTCATAGAATTTATTTATATTTAGGTCAATTATACTATAGCTCCCATAAAAAAATTTGTAAACTCACATTTTTAGTATATATGAAATAATTGGGGCATAATCATAGTTACAAAAAAGTAGGCTTTTATTAAGAGCTGAATTTTGTTCATAAGAATTTCATGACTCCTAAAAGAGTTTTCAGAAAGATACCGACTTTAGTGTAACTATAATTATGGTTGAAAATGGTTGAAGATTTTGAAAAACTCATTTACTTTCGGTTTTTTTTTTTCAAATAAATTTTTTTTATCAAAAAGGGAAAAGAAAGATCTATGCAAAATAAGAAGCGTATTTTTTTGAAAATTTACTCCAAAAAACTTGAAATTTCAGTTAGTATTATTTTTTAAAAGCCCATAACTTCAAAAATGAACAACATAAAAAAAGAAATATTTTGTATTCGATTTCATACCCACTACAGGTATAATTAACAAAAATATAAAAAAATCTTCGATCTCAATTTTTTTGCTATCCACTTCGCATAAAATGCCCCAGCAGTTATACTCGTATGTTTATTTCTTTCAATAAAAATAGAGCACTTAGCAAAAGAACAATTTATTCGAAAAAAATTTTATCTTTTCCGATGAAGCGCATTTCCATCTTAATGATTTCTCGAATACACAAAATTGTCGAATTTGGGTCTCAAAAATTTTTATAATAAAATTTAGAACAAACAAATGCACTCACAGCGAGTTATTGTCTGATGCTGATTTGGGTTTGTGAAAAAGTATTTGAAAATTAAATGAAGAGAGTAAGAATTCTAACGGATATTTTATTCCGTACTTAAATGAAACAGTTATTGACAATTCAATAAAAAATTATAATTCTTTCAAAACCGACGTGTTTTACTGAGACACTGTGATGGTTATAAACAGTAAAGAGTTAAAACTTGCTGTTAATCCATGTAATTCCTAAATATTTTAAATAGAAATTTTCAATAATTTATTGCAATGAAATATTTAATTTATTTTTAAGGCTTAGAAGCTGTCGGCCGTATTTACTTGAAGAGGTCTTTGATTTTTTTTTATTTATTTTATTAGGGAAGTGATAATTGTATTAATATTATGAGTGGTCCCGTAGATTAGTGGCTGGTACTTCAATATATCAATCTAGGGGTTGCTAAGCCGATTACTACTTAGACAGTCTATATTTTTTGCAGTCAAAAAAATTATTGCTAAAGTAGTCTTTGTCTATATTTAAACAAACTGCGGCTGTAGACAAACTTAAAAAAAAATTCTTTTAATATAAAAATCCCATATAACAGCCTATGATGAGCAGGAATAAAATGCTTAATCTTTTTAAATAAAACCCTTAGCATTGTCTTTCTATAATTTTCACTCAGTTAAATTTATGCAACTTCAACAAGCATGTACACGGAAGCCCAAGGTTGTTACTAATGTCAACAAACCATTTGCCATATTCCAATATATGCATGTACGTATACTTACTTTAAAGCTATGTTAGTGTCATTTGTAAATTGAAAGAGATGGATTTTAGAGACGATGATTGAACCTACGCACATACATACGTTTTAACATCTAAAACTCTATTTACATTGAAGTAGATATTTCCCTCTCTATATGCACATGCATGTATGCCGATGTATGTGAGTATGCATCTGAGTATATTATTGAAATTTTATTGTTTTTTTTGCAAGTTTCTTTTTACTTGTCTTTTCTTCTCTCCCCTCTGTGTGTGTGTATATATAAGCAGAATAAATACATTGTGCTTGAGAATTTTGTAATTAAAATCGCTTTGAAATGCAATTATTTAATTTAATTGCTTTTGTATGTTGAAGTTTATGGAAATTTATGCACAATTTTCTTAACAATGCATTAGACATTATTATTTTTAAATTAAAATAAATTTATATATTTAAAATAAACTTAAAAAGTTTTTCACTTAGAATATTTTTATTAAAATTAAAAGAGCCAGCCAGCATTGAAATAGATGAAATTGTCTTTTATATTATGATATTTGTTTAGTTTGATGGATGATGATAAAAATGGTTCGTAATAATTATTTTGGAAAAAGGTAGTCATTTCTAGTAGACTATATGACATTATTAGTTTTTAACAAAATAGTATCGTTTAGTGTGTGATAGAGTGACTTAATTTAATAAAATTCATTTTCTGTTTGCTTGCTTGTTCGCTATATAAATTTTCTTTTTCAATGGATTTCTCTGAAATTTAGTACATAAGAGTATACTGCAAGCAATTTCCCTATATACATTTAGACCACCCCGCGACTACATCTATTTTTTTTAACCACTTTAATTGCATTTTTTTCCGTAATTAGTCTAAAATACACAACGCACCAAAAATGTGGTATAAAGTTTTAACACAAACACTCGTAATGTTTGTGCCACAACTCAGAACGATCAGTCCACAAATGGCTAAGAATAATCAAAAATATAACTGATATTTCAGATTTTCATGAATTTTTGCTCTGTTTTTGCTTTGGTTTTATGCTCTCATGTGTGCAAACACGAAACCTAAAAGAGTGTAAATGTGTATTTTTAAGGATTGTTTTTTAGAACTCGTTAATTTTAGTTTCTTGAACCGAAGTTTATTATTTATTTTAAGGTTAATAAAAGCAAATCTTTTTTACCAATATTTATATTTTTTTTGTTTCTTGTAAGTTTATATGAAATTTTTTATTGAAATGGCTAATTTATTAAGATTGAGGTATTTCGCTCCACTAATAAATAAATAAATAAATTTTTATAATATGATCTCAAGCTTAATAAGCTAACCGTTCCAATTATATAATTTTTTGTATGTATTTTTTAAGAAATGAAAAATATGAATATTTTGTTTACACACTGAAGGGTATATAAGACTCAGCACAGCCGAATTTAATTTATTTTTATTTAAAAATTTTATCATAATTTGAAATTGCATACAAATAAATATGGTTGGCTAGAAGTGAAAAAGTATACAAAACCACTCATATATTTTAAACAATTTTTTTTTTTTTTAGTAAAAGGCCATTTTTGCATGATTTAGTTCTCTTTTGTGTGTTTGTTCCAACTCATTTGTTTGCAGGAGATCTCTCTCTCTCTCTCTATGTTATATATTAATTATGTATGTACCTTCTCTCTCTTTCTCCCTCTCTTTGTCAAAGAGCTTTAGTATACTAAAATGCAGAGAGCTACAACTCATGATGATGAGTTAAGAAGGTTAAAATGAGTGCAATAACTACTCAATAAAGAAATGACTTTGAATTACAGGATGTAGTTAAAGTTAAGTTATAAATATTAAAATTACCTGACGCTCGATGGTAATTTAGCTTAATGAGAATTGTGTAACTAAATATAAGATTATAGATTTTTAAATGACAGAAGTGAACACGAACTTTTTAAGTTTTAATTTTTATATTTTTTTTTTTATTGATATATTAAATCAAGATCGATATGGTGCGGTTCCATGGTATAGTGGGGATAAAAACTATTGGAATGTCGATTTCAAAAGTACATGGTTGATTCTGATATTACGGTCTAATTCCAACATACTTGTTGGCATCGAATGATTTCAAGGGAATGACGAATATCTAAAAAACTCTCTTAAGTTACAGTTTAAATGCTCCCCTTAAAAAGTTGCCAAAAATCAGAAGTTGATATTTTAAATAAGCTTATAAAATATATTGATTTTTTTTAACAACATCGGAGAATGACTCTAAAAATTCATTACGAAAGACAAAACACTACTGACTTCATCTTAAAAATTATTATTTTCAAAAATGCTGTCACGTATACGAAGTAGATACCTGCTTAATGAAAATTATTTTCAGCAATATATTAATAATTAATTTTATAGTTTTTTTAAATAATTAAAAAATATAAATATTTAGCTAACACAATGAAAAGTATATAAGACTCGGTATAGCCGAATTTAATTTTTTTTTTTATTTTCATTCGTTTGTTGTCTGGCTACTTACGTTTAAGTAAATAGTAGTGTTTTTTACTATGTACCCATATAAATACAAAACAAATCAGAGTAATTGTTTGTAGTACTTTTTATTTGTATTTGTTTTTACTCTGAAAAACTACAAAATGAAATGAATGCAAACGTTTTGGTTTGTATCTTTTGCAAACTTTGCTTTTAATTTTAGTTTCAAATTCCTTACCAAAACCGAGTATTTTTGGCATAAAATGCCATCATCAATTAATGGTACTTTTTAAGAATGGGCCTTAGACTTAACGAATAATGTTTACACATAATCTCAACAGAGATATACTGATAGTAACCATTAAATTTTTTTTTTTCTCTTTTAAATTTAAGGTATAAAATTAACTACCAGAAAACGCAAAATAAAGCGACAACACATCATGAACTTAATATTCCAACAGACACTTTATTATTAGACAAAGCATATTTTTTTTGGTCATTTATAGGCAATTACCTGTGGATTATACATGTTTAATCAGGCTAAACAATGCGTGTATACATGTTACTAAGCTGTTTACTGTGACACAAATCAATGGTTTTGAAAGATTTTCTTCGAAAAGCAAATTTAAAGAAAAAAAAAACAACAACAACAACTAACAAAAGTTGTTTGTAAAAAAAAAAGGGAAGTAATCATGCGGTCAATATTACACAAATAGATTAGAATGAAAAGCATGCAGAGTAGTATGTTTGTGTTGAAAGAATGATAGTGATCGTTAGAAAAAACAAATATAAATTCTGTTAAAATTTTTCTTATACTCATACCCTCACAATTATGGTGTTTATTCAATGTGTGTTTTAATTTTTTTTTTTTTTGTTTTGTTATTTTAGTTGTAGCTGTTGTGTTTTTAAAAAAAGGTGTCAACGTGACCTACTCATATTATTTTCGTAATGGGTTAGAAATACTGAAATACCAACGAAAATATTTTTATAAATATTTTTGATTTCTCTAAGTGATTTACGGACAATTAATATAATAATTATGCTACCTTTATAATTACAACAATTTTTTTTTTAATGTTAAGCTAAAAATATGTGTAAATGCATTTGTTAATGACTTGGACTTAAATTTTGCCCTCATAGGCATACATATTTCCTGCTAAAAGCAGAATTATTTGTGTGCATAATCTGACCACAATGAAAATGCATTGTTTAGACAAAATATACTTGGAAGAAAATCTTTACTGCGATATAGAAAGGGCATTACTACGAAAGTACATGTACAAGTAAATTTATTTCTTTCTTGTTTCTGCTTTTATTTACAGAATAAACAAAAGTCTAAAATTAGTTATAGTTCTGCATCAAGTAACACAATTAAATTTAGATTCTAGAGCTTGAAATAGAAATTTTGTTTTATTTGTCACAATATATATTTACTTCATGTCTACTTTTTTCTGTGTGTATAATAGCGACTGTATTTGTATAAAATGAATCAAAGATTAGTTCATACATAAATTGTACTTTGGTGTTAATCAAAAATATTAGCAAGCAAATTTAGGCAACATTTTTGTCAGCAAAGTTCTATTAAGAATGACAAACAATTTTTCACACTGTAATTTTTTTAGGGAACTGCAAAGTTCAGATTTTAATTACTCAACAAATAATAGAAATATTTTTAATATAAAAATAATCTTTGTCACAAGTGTAACACTTTTAGTTACCTACATACTTGTAAAAGTGCTAAGATTTGCGTTTTGTTCCGCCCAGCATTATTGCTTATTTGTTATACCTAAATAAATGCATTAATTATCTTGTTTAATTTATTAAACTTATGAGAAATAAAACATTTCAATAATAATCAAAAATTTAAAAAAAACAGCTGCTTTCTACTTAACTACACACCGTTAAGTTACTGCCACTTCCTAGATATAAATTACATGAGCACAGAGCTCGAAAAGAAACGAAAGATTTCATAAACGTTTAGCGTAAAGTCATAAATCTTTCTATATTCTTAAATAAAACAAAATACAAAACGATTTACTGCAAGAATAGCACAAATAAAACGATTAGCTTTGTATAAAATCTTCTTCTTGTTATGTAACAATACAATCGTTCATTTGCCTACAAAACGAAAGCCAAAACGTATTTTTTGAATAAATAAATCTTTCGTTGTTAGTTTACTAAAAGAGCATCCACAATGACTCGATCAAAAAATTATTTACCGCTTAGTTTTTTTTTGAAAATAATAAACATGTTTGTAATGAGACCAAATCACAACATTTGATACCGAGCTACTAGTATCGAAATTGTTAAATTTTTTCATACAAAAACATTTAAATTACGATATAGAATGCGGTGATTTAAGCCCAGACAGTCTTGCTTAAGAAAATGTGTGTACGAGTATGTGTATCTCGGCACTGTTGAATTTAGCTTGATTATGTTTTTATTCATTTTTTTTCTGGCTACCTATGTTTAAGTGAAAGGTACAGTTTTTTAGCAAATGTTTTTAAGCAAATGTTTGGCTTGTTTTTTATTTGTTTTTACTTTAAAAACTACAAAACGAAACAAATGCAAACGTTTATGAGCATGAGAATTTTTGACAAGCAAAAAAAAAAGTATAAATGCATTTGCCGTTAAATACATTTAAAAAAAATTTCAATATTGATTTTTAAATGAAATCTGTTTTTTAATATTATTGTGATGCAGTATATTTTCTACTGAAGCCTACTCAGTTTACCCAGGATTTTATCAATTTTTTATATAATATTATTGTGTAAACACAGTTTTTCTAGCTAATTTATATACGTTGTTTTAAAATTTTCAAGGAGGAATAATTTTGATCAGTTATTTGGACTTTGATAGGTAGATAGATCTTCATCACTGTAGACGTAAGGATATAGTACAAATGTTCGTTCACTAGAACGCATATATTTCATAAGTTCGAAAGAGTAGAGTAAGAACTCCTTATTTTCCGAAATTCACGAACGAATAATTTAAAAAACCTTTTAGTAACAAAATTATGGGCTAATAATAGCAATGAAAAAAAAAATATTTTAGAGGGTTTAAGACAGAGTAGGAAAATACTCAAAAAAAAGTAAAAGAAACTTAAAATAAAACAAAAAAATGAAAACATTTGCACCGATTAATTTTGTACACACACATTACTCATATGTTTGCTTTGTTTTGTTTGTACACACACACATTGCTGCTTTCGTTTAGTTGGAAAAAGTACAAAACGATGCGGGCACAATCCAATTGTTTTTGTTTTGCTCATATAAAAAACGATAGAGTTTTGCAGCAAACTACGAGTATTATGAAAAATTTGGTTTGCTTTTTGGCTATTTTGTATAATAATTATATATTTGCAATAAAATAAAAGATTTTTTATTCTTTCACATATTAAATATTAAATGCTTTCAATTACCTAAAGTGACAAAAATAATTGTTACATAAACAATAATACTACAAATACAAAAAAAAAAAAAAAAAAAAAAACAAAATAAAAATATAAATAAAATAAGCTCTAACTATAATAACAAATTAGAAACAATTCAGTTCAATTATATTCGTAATTAACTATTTATGGAACAAAATCAATAAAAACAAGTTAACTTTTACTTCAATAATGAGTTAACTCAAAAAATGTTTTTTTCTCTGAATATGTTACACTAGAAACTGTGACAATATCAAAGAAATAATTTAGCTAGTTAATTGTTTGTCTAATAAAATAAAGAAATTGTTTCAAGAAAGGCTGTCAGAAAAAGGCTTTTATGTAAAATCATAGTTTTTGACTTGTGACATTATTGCAGTAAATGAGCGATTAATAAAATTATGCCATAATAGTAATAAACAATTATAAATAGATTTTTGGACAGTATAAAAAACTCACACACACGCACTTTTTCATGTGCTTAAATTTAAATAATTTTTTTTTTTAATTTTTGAAATTTAAAGTTTTATAATTTATTTATTTCTTTCTTTTACTTTAGTTTACTTCTGCAATATTTTAAAATTTATTTTTCGTTTATTACACTTTATTGTTATTTTAAGCTCGTCCCAAAGTTGGTTGCTTGATGAGTGTGTGTCTGTGTGTGCGAGTCGAGTTTATGTGCCATGTATATGCTCTTGTTGTTTATATGTGTGGCATATGCACATATATAAAGAGTGATTTTTTTGCTATTATCTTTTTGGCAACACTAGTTTTGACAGCTCACGCACGTTTTGTATCTTGTGTCACTGTCAAACATCTTCAGTTTGGTCTATAATTTAATCATGAATCGTCTTACAAACGAACAACGCTTGCAAATTATTGAATTTTATTACCAAAATGCGTGCTCTGTTAAGAAAGTTCATCGCGCGCTTCTTCCATTTTATGGTCAGTTTAATCGACCTACTGAGGCTTCTATTCGGGCTATTGTAACAAAATTTCGCACCAAATTTACATTGTTGGACATTAAGCCACCAACACGCTTACGTAGAGTGCGAACTGAAGAAAATATCGCAGCCGTATCGGCCAGTGTTGGTGATGACCGTGAATTATCGATTCGGCGCCGTTCGCAGCAATTGGGCCTCTGTTACTCCACTACGTGGAAAATTTTGCGGAAGGATTTGGGTGTGAAGCCTTATAAGATACAACTGGTGCAAGAATTGAAGCCAAACGACCTACCACAACGCCAAATTTTTGGTGAATGGGCTCTTGAAAAGTTAGATGAAGATCCACTTTTTTATCGAAGAATTGTGTTCAGCGACGAGGCTCATTTCTGGTTGAATGGATACGTGAACAAGCAAAACTGCCGTATTTGGAGTGAAGAGCAGCCAGAAGCATTGCAAGAGCTACTAATGCATCCACAAAAAACAACCGTTTGGTGCGGATTATGGGCTGGCGGCATCATTTGGCCGTATTTCTTCAAAGATGATGCGAATCACAACGTTACTGTGAATGGTGAGCGCTACCGTGCGATGATAACAAACTTTTTTTTGCCCAAAATGGAAGAGCTTGACTTGCATGACATGTGGTTTCAACAAGACGGTGCCACATGCTACACAGCACGCGAAACAATGGACCAATTGAGAGGCGAGTTCGGTGAACAGTTTATTTCACGCTTGGGACCAGTCAATTGGCCGCCCAGATCGTGCGATTTAACGCCTCTAGACTATTTTTTGTGGGGCTATGTTAAGGCTAATGTCTATAGGGACAAGCCCGCTTCGATTGACGCACTGGAAGCCAACATTGCCAACATTATTCGTGAGATACCGGCCGAAATGTTGGAAAGAGTATGCCAAAATTGGACTAAGCGGATGGACCATTTGAGGCGCAGCCGCGGCCAACATTTGCATGAAATAATCTTCAAACATTAAATTATATCGACCCAACTATCGATCCAAATAAATATTTCATGCATTTTTCTGAATTTTATGTGTTTTTTTTTTTTTTTTAATTTCCGATAGTTCTTATAAAATCACCTTTTAGTTCTGCATGTGTATTTTGGCCTGCACCCAAAAGATTTTGTGTTCATTTTGTTTTTTGCCTTTTATTAGCCCATTTTGTTTTTTTTTTTTTTTTTTTTTCAGAAAGGGGTATGAAAAATAAAAGCACAAGATTTGTATTGCATTTAAACTTAAAATTTGTACTCTTATTTTGTTATTGTTGTTTTTGTTGCACATTTTCAACGTCATATAAAACCAAGGCAGTAGAGACAACGTATGTTGAAAATTGTTTTGGCAAAATGCCACTTAAAAAATATAGTAAATGTCGGTAGGTATGTATATGTAAGTATACAACTTTTATTTTACTAACGTACTTGTACACAGCAAAAAAAAATCTTTAATAATAATATACATACATTAAAAAATACATACAACATTGCGTTCGCTTAAGTTGCACAAACAAACGAAATATACAAAAAAATAAAAATAAGAGAAAACATTGACATTAAAAATATACTGCAACATTGTTGCTACTTTTACTTTTTATTATAGTCACTAGCAAAAGAGGGCAGATGTAATAATTTTGTCTTTCCATGGAAATGTGATTTTGACTTTCTTTAAAGGGAATAAGACCGACCAAGAGGCCTAATGTTTCTATGACTCAGCTTTGATTTTTGGTAAACTTCTTAACTAGAAAATATAAAATTTTCTTTAATAAATTTATTTTGAATATCAATTAATTTTGTTATATAGAAAAAATTTATTAATGAATAAACAAATATTTCCACTCTTTTTGTAGCGAATTATTTTTTATAAATCAAAAGAAAATCAAGCACTTGAGAAATATATAATTTTCTGAGATATCGATACAGTTGCCGACTGCAGTGGGACCTGCCGGACTGATTTGTGAATCCAAAAAATGTATGTACCCTACACGCTCTTTCTCAGTCGTATCGATGAACATCGTTTTTACATTTTTGAAAATGCTATAAAAACTGAAAGTGTATTTTAATAAAATTAAAATTTAGTATTAAATTTTTACGTTACACGAAAAAAAATGAAATTAAATTAATATCTAAAAAAAAATAAAATTTTCTTTTATTCTGTTTGATTTGGGGCTGATTAAAAATGGTCTTACTCGATGCGACGAAGAGAATACTTAGTGCAGGGTTAAAAATCGGTTCAGCTGGTTAAGAGGAGTTCAGTTACATACACACGTACAGTAGAATTATATATATAAAATAATAGATGTATGTAACTGAACTCCTTTAAAATGACTATACCGATTTAAATGATTTTTTTAAAGTGGGTGGTGCCCTAGATTGCTGAGGTTCACAAATCAGTGCGCTGCAGTTGGTATATTTAGATTATTTATCTATACTACAACTAAACTGCTCAACAAATTTGAATAAATTTTTGTGTATGCATTTACAAGGCCGGCCGAGATCGGGCATAAACATATAGTTTTTTTTTCAATTTATATTATATATTTTTAACCGTAGCCAGTTTCATAGTCTCTAACCTCAGAACAAGAGAAAGTTTTTTTGATATTTAATTTTTTATTTTTTTTCATACTCAAAGAAAATTTAATAAAGAAATATCAATTCTATATCGTGTTTTTATAACTATGATTTTAATAAATCTATTTTTTTCTTTTTTAATAATAACTAAAGCTTCCCAAAGACAAAAAAAAAATATGGCGTCATAAAATTCTTCTTTTTGTATTTAATTAAAATAATATTAAACAAGTTAGCTCCGAAAAGACCCGTCCTTTTTTTTTAATACTGTTAAATGTTAAAATTAAATTAAAGTATTTTCAATAATTTAGTAAAAAATTATGAAAGAAATAATATAATAAAAATAAGTAAAAGAGAAAGCTAGTGCAATATAAATTTTAGGAACTAAATAGTTTATATTCCCAAAGTGTACAGAGTTTAAAAAAAATTCACTTAGCATATTTTTGGTTTAAAAAATTAGCCCAACATCGAGATGTTGCGGTGGAATAGTGTAGTCGAAAGCTACTAAATTGTAGATTCCAAACTGTATAGTGTATGTTCAGAAAATATATAGATTTTAAGAAATTTCACTCAGAATATTTTAAGTTTAATCTTAGAATTATTAACTTTTATACATTCATATAAAATGGAATGTGTAAATCACTAATTATTTTGAAATATGAAATGTGGCCTCATTAAATTTTCGGCTTATCTTTAAAGTGTTGAAAATAAACTTTATGCCCACAAGCTACTAAGCAAAGCTGTCAGCTCATTATAATTAGTGGCCAAATCTTTTATTATTAATAAAGAATTTAAAGTTTGAAATTAAATATTTATATTAGTTTTTGTTATTATTGTTATTATTCAAAACGGGTACTTATTATACCACTATGGGGTACAATCCGAGACTCCTTACGTATCTCGTAATTTTTGTAGGACTAATCTTGCCCTGGTCCCAGCACCAATGCCTAACTAACCAAGCAGCTTATTCTGGGACTTGCAGAGAATGTGTTCCGACGTTTCCTGCTTCGCGACAGAAACAACAGGAGTCGTCTTGTACCACACCGACTTTATTCATGTTATAGTTAAGTCTATAATGGCCCGTAAGTAGCTCAACGTAGAGTTTAATGTCATTTCTACAGAGGTTCAAAATAACCTCTGCCTTAATGCGCTCGGGGTTGATAAGTCTCTTTGACTGCCCACTTCGGCCCTCCAGCAGTCTTGTATACTTCGTTTCTCTTCCTTGCCTAGAAGGGCACTAGTGAATTAGTTGGTCACCCCGCAGTATGGCTCTGGACCTATGAAAGGGGTATTCGCGCCCTTTTTAGCCAGATAGTCCGCCATGTCATTGCTCACATCCCCTTCATGACCCGGCACCCACAATAACGTAACCGTGTTTCTCTCTGCAAAAGCATTGAGAAGTTTGTAGCAGTCTCAGACCAATCTTGATCGAAAGGAATAGCCCGCCAATGCACATAGAGCTGCTCGACTGTCTGGGAGAATATATATTTCGGTACCACATGTGCAATTTCGTAAACAATCCCTAGCACACAGCTCTAAGGCTGAAAAATGGAAGCAGTTTCTTCTATTGCAACTGCCCTGCGGAAACATGGTCCTGCAATTCCTGCACCAGCACTGCCATCTTACATTTTGAACCCATCAGCATACCAAAATTGTCGATTTCGGTCCAGTATTATGCCATCATTTCTCCAAGCACAGCGTTGTGAATGTGAGTATCCTATCCATCCTATCAGAGACGGCAAGACATGGAGAATTACAAGCAGATTCTAAAATTTTCACATGCCCACTAGAATTGCCCTCTTTAAGATAGGATAGACTAGTTAGCCTTAAGGCGAAACTACTTGCTACTCCCTTACTAACCATATGCAGTGATCATACCCAAAGCTAAAACGGATACTTACTATTCGACACTGCCAAAACTGAAAACTATTTATTCATTTTTTAATAACAGCATCTCACTTGGTTGTTTGAAGGAGACCAAAAAAAAAGAACAAAAACAAAGGGAGAAAAAGAAAAACACATCACAGCAATAAAAGCTAAATAAACTTGTAAACGTTGAATATTTATATTTTCAGTTTGTGTATTTAGTACTTGAGTGTACTGATTTTAAAAGTTAAAATATGCATTTTCTCTTTCACTTGTATTTGTAATTCTTTTAAAGATTTAAAATTTAATAAGAGCATTTTTAAGTATAGCAAAATCAAAAGTATTAATCGCAAATGAAAATGAAAGTTATACTCGTACCTTATGCTGCCTAAAGTTTTTTTATTACTTCTGGTTTTGGTTACATAAAAAAAGAGAAAGTTACGGGATACAATTTGCAATAACTCAAGCTCTTCGATTGAATTAATAAAACCTAATGAAGATTAGACATAAAATAATTTTTAAGTTTTTATTTTTCATTACTTTTCTAATTTCGGAGATTATAATTTTTTCTCCATTATTTACAATTAGCGGATTCACACTGTAGTTATAAAGTCATATATACGACTTCTCTGAATATTTTGGCCGTTTCTTAGAGCATCTATCTATTAGCTAAAACTTTTTCAGCTGCTTAAAATAATTATAACGGCTATGGATGTACTTACATGCTGCTTTCTAGAAATTAACCAGATTAATTTTATTCAGATTTTTAAAAAAAATTTCTCCTGACATCATTTATGAGCGGTGTCAAGAGGCGTTAGCATCCTGATAGCCTTAAGCATAATCTCCAAATTGTGCGCAAATTGTCTGCAATAACTCATCGACAATGAATAGTGATAAAAGTGGCAATAAAATGCCTCCCTCAACGCATCCTTTATTTTTTTTATGAGATTTTTTATTTTTAAAATATGAGATTTTCGAATTTTGTTGCAACATATCTTGAAAAATTTTTTATTTGTTTAGGAATTATTTTTTATGTAAGCAATTGGGGGATTCACAGTAGTGATGCAGCAGTCATAAAGACTTAAAGTAATATTATTTTATGATTAGTATTTTATGTTGTTATTCAAACAAAAAGTCTTTTTCTACTCAAATTTAAAATACCGCACTAAGATATAAGGAGTACTTGGAAGTAATCTACTGAAGATTCAGAGTATCGTCTGATGAAACAGTTGTAGCCTTGTAGTACTTACTGCACTAAGAAAATAATTTTTCTAAATTTGCCATGAGAATAAAAAAATGCATTTTGCACACCAACATAAATAAGACTTAAACACGAGTTGAATGAATTAATGTTTATCATATGACTTTATGACTACTGTGTGAATAACCTATATTATTTTTGGAGTTATTGAACGAAATATTATAAAAATTAAAAATACATTTTTTAAAATTAAAAAATTTTAAATTTTTAAAATTTACAAAAATAGGAAACAAGCAATTCTTGCCATTTTTTTTACTTAATCTTAAAGTCTTATATTATAGAAATAAATTAAATAATAAATCACTACAATCCATAACTAAATATTTATTTTATTGCCATTAAAGTGTAAGTACAAATTTTGAAAAAAAAAATTTTTTTATTATTTTCGAAAATGTACTTAAGCCATCTTTTAGCAAACTTAAACAAAAAACGACTTTATTTTAGTTAAAAATTTTTTTCCCATATTTTTTTCAGCTCTTTTAATAATCCAATTTTATTTACTTTTTTTTACGTATGAAAATTTAATTTTAATCTTCACTTTCATCATCATCTCTATTACTTCCTTTATCTAAGTAGATTGTAAGCAGTCATTTTGCATATTATTTAATTAAGTCTAAATAGATTTCCTTTAACATAATACTCTGTTTTATTGAGATAACTGAAGACAGGTATAGCGAGATTTTATAAAAAATTATTTATAAGTCACTTGAATAAGAAGACAACATTGAGAAAACAAATAAAATTAAATTTTTAAAAATAGTCCTATATTACATTTATTAATTTCTCTAACATAGAAACTTTGGTTGTGAGAATTAAATTACATATTAATCAAAATATCAGTTGTGATAATCGAATTTTTTATATGTGACACTACAAAATTGACTTAAAAACGACTAAACATTTTATTGTGCTGTCAAATTCTGATTGCTACTAAATATTAAAAAATTCATCTATAGCAACTGAATTTTTGATTGGTAATAAATTTAGATCTCAATACCAAAGCTTTCTACTGTGTGTGTGAAACATTTATATTTCAAAAATAAATATATGAAATTTTAAAAAATTTTACTTTAATTCAGGAAAAATTATTATCTTATTTCTCATCTTTGTTGTTTACAATATTATAAAAAAAAAAAAGAAGCAAGCAGTAAGTTCATTTCAAAAATGCTTATAAAAATGTATGAGCATAATTTTTTCTTTTGATTTTAACTTTTTTTTCGAAATGCTTTTACAGGTTAAAACCGGAAATGGAAAATTATATCATTGATATTTGCTGTAAATAATGGCTTCATTTAATACAAGCATATCCTGACAAACATTTATTGCTTTATGATAATTTCATCATGTATTTGTATACTAACTGTTTGGCTTTTAAAAATCGATATAAAAAATTTATAAATATTAAAAGCAAATAGACATGTAAATAATGTTCCTTGTGTCGTTTCATTCTATATATTTTAACAATTTTTTTTTTTTTTTGTAATAATCAAAGAGAACGTGACTATTATTCTGCAGTCGTTGTTTTCATTTTCATTTACATATTATTTTTTATTATTATTATTATCATTTGTTGTTGTTGCTGTTGATATCATGTAGCATGTTCAAGGTTTTTTATTTTGGCTTTTGCTTGGTATGTTACACATTTATCTTGACATAGTTGTCGTCTTTTTTTGGTATAAATATATTTTGGTGACATTATGTGAGGCTTACAAAAACACAAAAAGAGGCAAAAAAAAAATAATAATAATAAATTGAAAGGGGGTGTAATCAAAATATTGAAAAGACAAGAAGTGCCTTTAGTACTGCGCAGCTCAAAGACAAGGTCAATTTAAAATTTGGGTTATTTGTTTGTGTTTAGGACAACATTTAAAATGTAAAAAAAATAAAAAATTTCTAACCTATTTGGGAATTAATACTGAATATTTAAGCTTTGAAAATTTTATACTCCCAAGCTGGCTTTTTTCCATATTGCCCATTAATAATTTTAAAATCATATAGAGTATACATTTGATTACTTAAAGGAAGAAATTTAGTAGATATGGAAATCAACTTTTTGAAGTTAAGATTAACTATATATCATTTATCTTTGTTTACTTTGATCGGTCCATTAATAGTGAGCTTTGAGTGAACCAAGGCAACTTTACCTATCTTGGATAATTTTGTAATATTTGTTTTAATTATAAGGTAAAGCAGATTGAGTTCTATGATTTAAATTATATATAATATACACACTTTTTTGGGTGTAAGACAGATGCGAGAATCTTGGAAGTTTCTTCTTTGAGTCACCCTTTTCAACCTTACCTAAATATATAGTTATTAGTTGAAAATGATACTTGTCTTATTAAAACACACTCTCTTTAATTTAGACAAATGAAACATCTCTTTAATTCAATGAAATATTATTTTATTTAATGAAATCAATGAAATGTTGTCATTAATTCCTTCACTGAACAATTTTTTTTTTTAAATTTTCTTTGAATTAAATATTAATGTTTATTTGTGCTTAATTCCAGGATTATGTTACATTATTTGAAATTTATTGTTTTCCTCATGATATTCTTAATAAAAGTTAATATTTTGTTAAACTTTTCAATTCCAAATAAAATTATTACATATTCTTTGAATTATTTTTTTTATCTGAAATTAAATAATAAATTTTATAAAATATTAAATATCATTTAACTGATTGTAAAAATTCGGCTCAAGTGAATTTAGCACTTTTATTTCTTTTTCATATAATTTAATTTTTTCTTTTGTCTTTTAAACTAAACTTTTCTTTTTAAATTTGTAAGCCATACTGTTCTAATCTGATTAAACTTTAAAAACGAAAAAAATATATCTTAAGGCATAATTGGTTTCATTGATGAGAAATCAATGCTGCATAGGCAAAAATATGTACAAAAATTTGTTGTGGCAACTTCAATACCAAAAAACATTCTAGTTCACATATTCAAAAAAAGAAACCCAAAACAGGAACCTCAAGGTATGGCATGACTTCATACACGATTCTAATGAAGAAGACAATAAAAAAAAAAGTTAAAAAAACAACTTTTTTTTTCTAAATAATGTGTGTATGTGTGTGTGTCTTAAATTGTCTTTGCAAGTTTTATTTTCAAAAAATAAAAATTGAATAATTTATGCTTAATTTAAAGTATAGTAAGGAAATAATTTAAGGATATAAACTTTAAACTAAAAATGTTAAACAAAAAAGCAAAAAAACAAAAAAAAATTTTTAAGCAAATAATATTGATTTCATACAATTAGATTAGAATATCTATAAAAAAATTAAAAAAATAATGTTAAACTTTTTAAGATTCAGTTTAAAAGTATTCCAATACTACTAATAATAAATAAAAAAAAAAAAAAAATTGACCCGCCCAAGTGGGTTCATTAATTTTTTTTTTTTAATATTTTAAATAAAAACGTTCGATTACTTTCATTTTACATATATACAAGGTCGGCCAAACATATTGGATTAATTAGAAATTTTTTCTGGGGGATAGTGCAAGAAACATTTTTTATCATTAAAAAAAAAAAAAAAAAAGCAAAGTTGGCTTCACTAGTTTTTTTTTCACTATTTGCAAAAAACAAAATTCGAATTAAAGCTAATACGATTACCTATCTAACGCAATAGAAAACAAATCGAAATTTCTTGCATTATCCACCAAGAACAAATTTCTAATTGAGGCCAATACGTTTAGCTATCCGACGCAAAAGAATTCAAGTAAGTTATGACCAAAAAGTAGTAGAACTGCTTACCGTTTTGGTCATAACTTGCTTAATTTTTTAGATATTGACTTGATTTCAATTGCGTTGAATAGAGAACCGTATTGGCTTTAATTCTAGTTTTGCTTCTTGCAGATAGTGCAAAAAAATATTTTTCACCAAAAAAACTATGGACTACCGCCCTTGCTTTCTTTTGAAAAAATAATAAAAAAAATTTTCTAGCACTATCTGCTAGAAAAAAATTTTTAATAAGAACAAATACGCTTAGCTATCCAACCCAAAAGAAATCAACTCGATATTGAAAAGTTGTTTTCTTCTTTAAGTGTTTCAATACACTGCTGCCTTTATTTGTATAATATTTATATTAACAGAAGTTAATAAGTATTTACATGTATGTGTACATATATATTAATTAATACCGTTAAGTATACTTATATGTTTGTAACATTATTAATATGATCGTACAGATGACCTTCAACAAATAAAACTTGAGGCATTAAGCAATTGAATTCGTAACAGAACACACAAGTTTTTATTTTAAGCTTATCAGAACATTAAAATAAACTTTCGAAATAAATATATTGGACTGCCTCAGTCTCAAATATAGAAAAAAATATTCTATGAATGATATCAAACTAATCTGAAGGTTTCGATGTTGAAATAAAAAAAAAAAAAAAAATTAAATACTCAATGAATTTTAAAGTGCATATAAATATAATTTTAGGTAAATAAAATATTTGCGTTGGGTAACGCAGGTTAATCTAATCTTACTTCAAAGTATTTGAATTAGTTTCACCAATACCAGAGAACTCACGTTAGTCCTTTTCCAATCTCCTGCTTTGGTCGACCTTTTCCACCCCATTAATTGAAATTATTTATCAATAAAACTGATGAATATCAATTGTGCTTTTGTCAACATTAAGTCAAAATATTCCTTACTTGAGTATAATTAAAGTCTACTTATTTGCATATCAAATTATGACAAGTTAAAACATGTTTTGTAAAAAAGACTTAATTTATCACTTGTTTTACACAATTCTTCTTGCTTTGCTTTTGTTTTTAGTCATAGTAGTTGTCTTACATTTGTAAAATTGCCATTAGAGTAGTCATAGTCAGCCATCATTTTCAACGTGAACAGTGTGTGCATGTATGTCTGCATCATAAAAAGCTCTTCTTATGACTTGTACATAGTCCGCTAACTGATTTATCTTTATTTTGTTGTATGTAACTCTTTGCAGGTTTTTCATTGTTGCTCATCTCTGGGCTAAATCTTTCAAATAAGACTTGTTTTCATTTTTGTGTCAAAACATTTTTCTCCCCCAACAATATTCTTGCACGACCTTCTGAGCTGTATTTTGTAGGATGTATTTGCTGTTAGTTTTGCTGTTGTTTTTATCATTTTGTGTTTTTAATATTTCTTTTCATTAAAACTCAGCTGGAATTATTGTTTGTTGTGTCTAATTCATCATTTGTCTTGGTGTAAGTTTTGTCCTTCTTCATTCATTCCTTCATTTACAAATACTGTATGTGTGTAGATTTGTATGTGTGTTTGTATTTCATTTTGTTTGGATTAAAATGTTTTTGTTTTTTTTATAATTTTTGTTTCCCTTCCATCTTTTTCAAACTTGTCATTTTAACAGCTGTTTGTCCTGTTCAGTCGGAAGTTGAGCACATGTGACAATTTGCTGGATTTTAATTGCAACAATTACTGCTGTTGAATAATAAAGATGTGTTTTCTTTCCTACATTTTTTTTTTTTTTTTGTTAGTGTTTTATGCAGGAAAAGACATGAACTTTTATTGTTTTCCACAAAAGGGTGATAAATATTTAACTAAGGATTAAAATGTCATATTAATCTTTAAAGCAGCAATTCAGTTTACAATTAAATTTATACTTTGAAAAAACAAAACGAAACATTTATTTTATTTTTGCATGAAGTGTGAACAAAAATTTCATTTGTTTTTGTCAAGTTAGAAATGTTTTTTTTTTTTTTGTCATAAATTTCTTTTTATCTTTTAAGCTAAAAGACGGTTAAAAAATTAATAATAATAAAAGTAAAAATGATCTTATTCCCGAACCGCATAGATTTTTTTCTCAAGCTACTCAAACTCTGTCTACTTTTTTTCACTCTTAATACTTCACTTTTATTTTATACACTTATCACAAAGGGATCATTTTATATTTATTACCCCAGTGAGCCCCTTTATGTTGTTCTTATTAAAACGCCCTGTGTAAACTATGCTGTGCAATATATTCACTTTCTAAACAATGAGAAGCGCCAAAGGAAGAGCGAAACAGTAGGTAGGTGAATGCTAGCTAGCAGGCTTCCATGAGAGACTCATATAAAAAAAAATTTTTTTTGGATTCTCATTTTTTGTGTTGTTTTACCTGTTAAATTGTAAACTTTTTAAATAATTCGTATATATAATGTATTTGCTGTTTGTGTAAGTTTTTTATAGACAAGGTAGCTCATTCTTATCACAGGATGCTCATTACCATATCGCTCATTTGTTTCAATAATGTCGTAACCAGTATTGCCATTTTATTTTTTTAGACTTGATTTAGCCTTTTATACACTTGGAACTTGAATTGCATTAAATTTTAATATTGTTTGCAAAATAAAAATATTTTACCTCTGCTTTGGGACAGCAACCAATTTAACTAAAACTACAGTTTCGATTAAAAGTTGATGCATAAATTAAGAAATTGGTCCAACAAAAAATAATTTCAAAATTTCTAATTTGTAAAATAAATGTATTTTAATACTTGTTTGTAATTCATATCTAAGATTTATATATGAAGACATATTTTTCAAAACTGCAGAAAACTACACTCAAAAAATTTTACATTTACTGTTTGTAGTTTGTTTTAAAAGTTTTCCGTTAAATAAAAAACAAATGAAAATATATAGGGTCCGCCAAATTACTTTTTTTTTTTGAAAATGCTATAAAAACATAGAGTGTAGCTTCGGCTGTGTGGCACGTAGCGCCGTCCTGTTGAAACCAAATGTTGCCAATATCCTCCTCTTCAATTTTTGTGAACAAATTTTCGTTCAACATGGCCCGATAACGATCACCATTGGCTGTAACGGCCACTCCTTGCTCATTTTCGAAAAAAATGGCCCAATTATGCCTCTAGACCAAAATCCGCACCAAACAGTGACTCGTTTTGGGTGCGTCGGCTTTTCAATGTATGCGTGCGGGTTTTCTGTGCCCCAAATGCGACAATTTTGCTTGTTTACATACCCGCCAAGATCAAAATGAGCGTCATCTGAAAAGACGTTTTTTTTTTTTTCAAAATCGGTATCTTCTGTAAATCGATCGCAGGCCCACTTAGCGAAGCGAAAACACAACCATATTCTTTCAGCGGAAGGATAAAACTAATTATCTGTCAAATCAGACATGAGCTAAGTGTTACCATTCACGAAATAAGCACTAGTTGAAAAAAAACGTTAGTTGTTTCACGAAGAAATTAATTATACAACTTTTTACGTATGTTGTTTAAAAAACAAACCACAATAAAATAATGATTTAACATACAGTTAAAAAAATCAATAAATCTTATATGTACTTATTATTTACAAAACATTCCTTTTTTATTTTGTTTTACTTAAAATATTTTCAAATAAAATTTAGAGAAAATCTAAAAGTTGTCAAAGGAAAAAAAATCAAAATTAAAAAATAAAACTGAAAATTTTCAGCTCATATGCATGCATCTTACATGCATATTTAACATAAAACTGGCTAAAAATATTTAATTAATATTAAATTCTCTTTAAAGGCAGTTGTGCATTCCAACCTAGCTTTCTTCATACATACATACATATGTAGAGTGATCTACTGCATTTACCAAGCAACTTTTACGCTACCATATGCAAACGTAGTAGGTCTCTTGTTATTGAAACTTATTATTAAGTTATTTTAGTGGTTCTAGTCGGGAGGTCGTGTGATGCTTTAGTCGAGAAACCTTAACAGTTGAAGGTAAAATATAACAATCTATACTTTCCATATGCAATATATATCTATATATATATATATATATATATATGTAAACATGTAATGTATTCTTCTTGCAGAACTGCGAATGCAAAATTATATTATATTGATGAATAATGTTATATGTAAACATAAAAAAATACTAACTGCTAGGCTCCCTATTTCGATGTGAAGCAAAGGCAAAAGAAAACCAGTCACTCATTTTCGACTGAAAACAGTGCTCACTTACTTTTAACTTACCGTTCGCTTGCCTTACGTTGTTTACCGCAAACCTTTTCAATATGCTATGTTGTCACAAAAACAGTTTCATAAATTAATCGCCAGTTTCAGAGAAAACCCGCTGTAAACTAGAAATGTACTTTAAAAAACACTACATGATACACTACTTAAACTTTAAACGAAAGAGAGCAGAAAGAAAAATATAAAACACAGACACATACATTCACAAAAACAAATTGTAAACAAAAAAGCTTCAAAAATTTATTTTTTAATTAAAAACAAAATTTCATGTTGATTGTTAAAAAATCAATATTAAAAGATAGAAAAAAAATTTTAATTTCTAATTTTAGTGGTTTCTGAGCATTTCGTGTTAATTTTATAAAAAAAAAATAGCCAAGCGACATACAGGAAACAAGTGAGTGATTTTGTCATTTGTATTCGTACAAAGAGAAAGAATATTTTTTAGTGAACCGCAATTTCATATAGAAATGCTTACGTTATTGTTCGATTTTCTTTTCATAAGAATTTTCTTGTAAACATTTTTTAGGGAGCGGCAAATCAGCTGTTTGTCGTCTGAAGTCGCAACGAACGATAATTTTCTTCATAGGGAGCCTGGCCGTAAATAAAAATTTTAAAATACATTTTTTTGGGAAAATTTTTTTACTGTTTTAAAAAAATTAAAAAACAATAATTTTTACTGTTTCGATATGTTATTTTTCAGTCAGCTGAAATAAATGAATTGTTGTTTATTTTTACGAATTTTGATTGTTAAAAAATTAACAGTAAAATATAAATGAAAAATGTGTTTGAATCAAATGGAATCTTAGTAGTCTTCTTTTAAATAATTTTTCATTTGTTCAAACTGATTTTTCATTTAAATTTACTTACATAATATTTTGAGTGTATCATTAAAAAATCCCTCACCCTTGAGACAAAATTCCGCCTAAATAAAAAATTATATGCTCATGACTTCGATTAATTTAGTATTTAGATGTCTAGTACTATCGCTTAGTATAACTGGGATTACGAGCTTTTTAGTACGTACTGAAATCAAAAATTTAAATTAATATTTGAAGGAATTTAAAAATTTATTTGAAGTTTAGAACTAATTTAATTCGCTTCAAATGAAAATTATCTAATTTCCTTTTGTTTTTGTTATTTCATGTGCTCTTCTTGGTTTTTATAAAAATTATAATTATAAAAATTATTATTATTGGATGTAATTTAAATTCTTCTACTCTTTTTTCTTTTAGAAAAATTTAGCTAAAACTTTAAAATTTTATTACATTCAAAAAATATTTAATACGTAAGATATAAGACACGAACAATAGTACCATCGATTCCGCCATAAATAAATATCATGCATTGTTAGAAAAATTTTAATTCAAGAACATGGAAAGTCCTACATAAAAGACAAAAACTTTATTAAAATCATTAAAAAAGAATTTAAGGCCCACCTTCAGTAAAACTGAAAAATGCAAAGCAGCAAATTCAAAATCAAATATAAACGAAAGACTTAAGAAAGGAACTTTGATAGCGTCCATTAACAAAAAATTTAGACCCACCTTCAGTATCTTCGATTATTAAAAAAATTCAAGAAAAGGTTAATCTTTACAATTAATTACATCACTATTCAAATTATACAAATTAATAATTTTTATCTAGTGCAGCTAAAGCTAAACAAAATGCTTTAACTCTTAGAGGTGTTATAATTCAGCTCCTTCTTTTTGTTGTTGCATTTAGAGAGAACAAACAATTAAAACACTTTTTAAAACACAATTACTTTACGAAGCTTACACTAGACAAATTAACTTTCTGTTTAAAATTTACAATATTTTAAATAATTTTTTTTTCATGCAACCTCTCACTACTTTTACTGCTTTTACACATGCACATTTGAGTACACAAGACACTGTTTTTTTTTTGGGAAAAAGAAAAAGCTTTTCGTTTGCTGTTACTTTTAAAACAAGACATTGTGTTGTGTAAAACAACTATAAGCAAAAACAACAGGATCATATGGGGTTATGTGCTAAAAAATATTTCATTCATGTTCATGTAAAAGAGGAAATAAATCTCAAATAACACACATGCACATGTATTACACACGCACGATAGACAATTTAATATCAAACACAGCCCTTTAGTCTTGTAATAAAACGGTTACTTACTTCAAGCTAAGATCCTGTTTCCACAGATTTCATGCATTTAGAAAATAATGAAAAAGTGTCTTAAGGTAAACTTTATTTCCCTTAACTCTTTTTTCAAAATAATGAAACTGCATATAAAATTGAAATTATACTTTCTAACAAAACTTCATATTTTTAATTATTTAAGAAATATGCGGATCAGCCTAAGCTATCTCCGCAGGATGTATAATGAAGATGAACATCTAGTAGGTCACTCTAATTGTCAAATTTGAACAGCATTACCTATAATAGTCTGATATAAAAGTTTCTAAATTCATAATGAATGCTAGATTTGGTAAAATTGGCAACAAGAGTGTATTATGGCCAATAATAATAAGTCTATTATGGGCAGGTAACCATTTCAAGCTCCTGGTTCTAATTATTTAAATTTTAAATAAATAATCTCTTGTTATCAAAAAATTCTAGCTTCAAGTAAATAATTTTGCTTTTATATTTAGTGAAAAGCGTAAATTCTTAAATTGCAATTTTTATTTTGAAAATATAACGAGTTCATTAGCTTTGTTCCATTAACTGCCAACTGTGAACTGCAAGGCAATTTCTGTATTACTTTGTATGCAGTTAAAATTGTACAATTACTTTGAGTACAAGTAGCTCTATTCCAGTACATGCACTTATAAAAAATGCATGAATGTGCATGCTTACATGTGCCTATAAAATATGCAATTTTGTTTTACTACAACTAGAATTTTAAGATGCAGCACATGTTGCTGCTTAAAGACAAGTGCTCAAACATACACTGAACAAAATACAAGCTCAACAAATTAACATAATTTTAAATGCAGCAAAGTGGTTTATGCTAACATAATTTTGGTTTTTTATTACAAAACAAACGAAAAAAAAAAGAGAAATGTTAAACAACTTAAAAATGGTTTTTGGTAAATATAAAAAAAAACAAATTTTATTTGGGAGATTCCTGTTAGATGGAGTACTTTAAAATGACTACAGCCTGATCTTGTGAGGAGTGAAATTCTCTATTAAAAATGCTTTTTGATGAATTAAAAATTTAAATTGTTAAAGAAATTTTTTTAAAGATTCTTGTTAGATGGGCTAAGAAACCCATTAGAGATCATGAGTTTCATAAAAAAAGCTGACAATAAAATTTGTTATACTTTCAATAGCTAATCAGTCGCGAGACACAATAAAGCAATTTTTTCTCAGATTTTTTTTAAAATAAATGCCATTTGGCACTCCAGGCTGAGCAAAAGTTCAAGTTCATCTTGTGAGGAGTGAAATTCTCCACTTAAGAAGTTTTTTTGTTAAATTTAAAAATAAAATTTTTAAAGAAAAAATTTTTTTATTTGATTTATGTTAGACAGTGTTCTTAAACATCAGTTCAGATTGATTTAGTGAAAACTGTAAAAGTTGTTGAGATGACAAAAATAGTAATAAAGGACAAAGCTGACCTATTGTTATGGATGGCGTGAATTCTACTATTTATTCAATGACACTCATAATTACTTAGTATTTCGACTTTGGCGTATTTGTAGTCAAGTTTAATTTATTTAATTTTAATTAAAACATAAAGTGGGAATATAGCTCGTTCTTCGCAGAAAACTTGTCTTTAATTTAATGTCCAATAAATAAACGCCAAAAACTTAAAGACAGCATAAAAATATATTCCAAAAAAGTTGAATAAAAATAAATTTATTTTATTTATTTATTTCAAGCTTAATAAAAAAATTTACAAAGATTATAACTAATCCAAACTAATTACTTTTTACCAATTTTAGTACTTGTGGAGGGATTAAAATTACCACTGAGAGGTTTTGATAGACAAAAACGACAAACACTGTTAATAAAAGATTTGATATCTGTAGTGCGATTCTTTAAAGGATTCCACTAGCTGTTATATTTAACTCTAAATTATTCTGTGTGCACTAACGAATGTATGATTCAGTAATTCTTGTTTGATATGAGTACCGTAGACAACAACTAAAAATGGTTTATTTATAAATTTTTTTTTATTTAAGAGTTTAGTGAACACCACACAAAATTTTGGCTTTTAGTTAACCACATATATCTGACCGTAAACTATATTTAACCAAACATTTTTCTTTAAATTTGAATACTGAATTGCTATACTGAAGTATTTGCTGGAGTTTTACAACAAACGCGATGAAGGTGATTTTTAATCGTTCATGTATCAAATGTTTATGCTTTTCTTAAGCAATTTTCACTTTTGCGCCAACCTTTTTTTTAATTTTATTTTTTAAATTTGGTAAAAATTCATCAGAAAACTAATAAAAATTAAATTTTAAGAAAAAAAATTTTTTAATATTTTTTTTACATTCATGAATAAACAGCAAGCCAAGTGGTTTTTTGCATTTTACAGTGTTAAAGCTTATATATATAGTTAAAAATGAACACACATGCATACATAAACACTCATACACAGAGCACATACATTTAAATATGCGTGCATTTGCAAATGTGTTTGTTTATGGAAATTAAAAAGCGGTTGTACATTTACACCTCTGTGTATGTATGTATATGTGAATTTGGGTTTTGATAAAGATGCTTATTTATAGTTACTTCTATAGACATTTTAAACAGTTATTTCGAAATTAAAAACTACTCAAAATACTTCAATTCGAATGTTCACTTAATTTGAGTTTATGACAGCAAAGCATTTGTTTTGCTTACCCTTATAATTTTGAAAGTTTACACTGTGACAATAAAAGGATTTTTTTCTTTACTTTTCTTATATTTTGAGTGGTATTTACTTTAAGCCACAATCCACAATATTTATTTTATTTTCTTGTTATTAAAGTCAAAGAGATAAATCCTTGACTGAAGTACTATTTGCACTGCAATGATTGTTAATGAATTAAATTTTTACAAGGGCTATTTATGGTGTTTTAATATACCAAATTAATAAATTTCTTAAAATATTTTATTTAATAAAACTGAACTTGTTAACATTTAAAGGCAGTTTAAATACTAAACTTTTTTTTCTAAGAATTGCTGCTTTCATACATAATAAGCATTTATACGCTTTTTTATAACACAATAACTACAAAAGAAGGTCAGTAGCAAACTCTAGGTGACTCCAAAAAAAAAATCTTTTTCTAGAGGGCTTTTAGTTGCTGCTTGAAAAAGAAAAGCAAAGCAAATTCTTAACTACTTAACAGTATTAAACAAATATTTGAACAAATCTTGTGTTGTAGTTGGTGTTTAAAGAAGTTTGTAAAGAGAGGGAGAGAAAAAAAAGAAAAATATTTCCTAGCAAGTTGTGTGTTGATTTTTTATGGTTTCATATGTTACATATTCGTCTACAGATGTATCAAATGTATATTTTGCTATTAACATGACACTCTCTGCTACAAGTTAGAGCACTTACATGAATAAGTAGCAACTAGCAGCAGCAACAACTACAACAACAAAAGTTTCAACTACCTACACACACATACAGATTTGCTCTCAGAGTTGGTTGGCAGTTTGTTTGCTTCCCAGGCTGTTTATTATGGAGATACTATGTTTATGATGACTAAAGACCAAAATGTAAACTTTGCTAAGAAACAGAAAATTCTTACTCGAGAACCAAAAGTCAAACAGTGTAAATCTTCCATAAAATGATAGTTTCATAGCTTTTTTTTCTTCTTTAATATTTTTTTATACTCATTATTTTTCGTTTTTGCCTAATAGCCAAAAAATTAAATGTTCCGTTTAAAGATTTAAAAGTGAAATGAAAAATTGTTGCTGACAAAGTGTAACACAGTTTGAAAAAGTTAGAAGGAAATTTTCTATTTTATATTCTCATTTTTTTAGTATGCAGAAAAATTAATTAATACTAATGAAGGCCGCACATGATGCCACCAAGTCCTTAGTCAATTTTTGTGTTCTGTCCCAAAGTATATGACTTTTAGGTGGTTAAAATAATTTTGAGTAAAGAGAATAACTACTTATTTACTACTAGATGTTTTTGTCCGGGCCGGTCGGTATCCTTAGAAAGCGTTTGTATCAACTTTTAGCAACATCCCTTTACAAATATAATTTTATTTGTTAAAAAAACCAACCAATAAATACAGTCATTAATTACTAAGAAATATGTATTAGAAATAAATTATCAATTTGACGATAATTGCGTCCAAATATCATATATATTTATGATAAACATATCGTTCATACATTATATATGTGTAACTTCAACGATATTTGCGGCGCACGCCAAAACATGTCGCCGATTGTAGAATTTTTTCCTACTTACTTGACACATATCGTTATATTTTGGACAATTTACACAATATAATTATTAATTATAGCCTATGTGTTATTCTGATATACGAGTATACAAAGTTTCATTAAAAATCCAGTCAGTAGTGTTTGCCTGAAAGAGGAACAAACATCCACACTCAAAAACATTCGGCTTTATAATATTAGTAGGATTCATTCATATTATTTATGCATCATGTTTCCAGCCGCCGCCGAACCTTTAATTGGCACTAAAAATATTTCAGTCAACTTTCAATGGCCACCTGGTGTATTTTGGAAAAGCAAGTGATAAACAAACATTATTATCGACTACGTTCCCTGTGCCCAAAATACTTCAGAAACATAATTTATTTGGGTGCTTTCATCCAAAAAAAATACAAATATTTAATATGTTTGTCTAACTTTTAGAATAATAAATTATACTATTAGCAATCATAAAGTTATCTCAATCAATAGTAATACTTGGCTAAATAGCGATATTAATACCATCAATTTGGAAAGTTCTGGCTGTATATACCAGCTGCATAATGTATGTAGTAATTCACAAAATCATCTACATGACTAGTAATTAATTTGTTTTTTAAATTCAGCTATAATATTTATATCAGCTAAAATACTTTAATTATATCACTTGAAATCACTTGCTTTAAAATAAAGCAGAACTAAAACTTGTTTTCTAATTAATCAGTCTCTCTCCCCATCACCTTAATTATCTGCTAGTTTAAATAGTTTTTCCTTTTTTTATACATCTAACAATTTCTTTTATACTTTTCATTTAAATGGATTTGTGCTTCGTGTTCATTCAAACCAGGATTCTTATCTCAACCTCAAGTTCTTTTTTTTTTTTTTTGTATCAAATCACTTTATTACAAGTGGGCATTACGGCAGTGGTAACAAAAAAAATCTGAAAAAATACTTTAAAAAAACAGGAAAAAATAAACAACAAAGTAATATAATAAAGCTAGGATAGAAGGTAAAATACCTGCAACAAGCCAAGACATCATCAACAAATATTTTTCATAGACAATTCCTCATAAAGTGCTGCACAAAAAAGGAGAAAAAGAAAGAAAAAAATTATACAGCTGAAGGCAAGTGTATTAGAAAAATAATTTTTGGCACGAAAAAAGCATCAAATAAGTTAAGTTTTTGTTTCTTTGAAAACAAAAAAAAGAAAAACTTTTTATTTTTTGTGATTAAACATGTACTCTAACGATTACTGTGGCAACATGAAGTTAACAGGAATAAAGTGATAAAGAATGACAACACATGATTATAGTGTATTTTCCAACAACAAAAAAAAGAAACGATAAAATGTGAAGTGGTTTTTCTAATGAAAGAAACTGGACAAAGCTGTGATAAATACAGATGACAACAGATTTAATTATTGTTTGAAAAAAAATCAGACCCATTAAAACACTGTAGTTAAAAAAAGCTGTTACATATTTGGAAAATTGTGAACACACACAGAATAAAAAACAGAATTAAGATTAATCTATAGCTAAAGCGTTTTACTTTTTTAAATGATCTTAAAAATTGTAATTTTAAATATTATTTTTTAGGAACCGAACAAAATGCTGCGAAGTTCTTTTTGCACTCATCAGGTACTTGAGATAAAAAAACAAAGAATGTGTAAATAATTTCTTAGTGTTAGCCTTGGAGGAGAAATAGAAAAACAAGACAGAAGAGAAAATGAAATAAGTGGAGTTACATAAAGTTGAGTTGAGGAAAGCATAAATAAAAAAATAATTTTTTAAATGATATTTAGTCTACATAGAGAAAACAACTTTGATAATAAGTATCTAGTTTATTGCAACCTATGACATTTAGTTGTGGGCATCAAATTTTTTGGTTGTGATGAAAGAAATTTGGTTATGCAGCCAAAAGTATAATGAAAAACAAAGCTTCAGACTGTGTTATGAAATTTAGTTGCTATAACTAAACTTGTTTTTCCACTGTTTTTATTAGTAAAAAATTAGTTCCCACAATCAAAGTTGTTTTCTGTATAGTTCAGAAAAAAGCAGCAACAGAACTGGTATTCAAAATATGTTGCTAGAAGCTTTGACAATTCTAGATGTGGCATTATTAAACTAGTACACTGAGAAAACAAATTCAGTGATAAGAATAATATTCATTGCCAATTAATGAATTTATTTGTGATGCTAGAATTTCGGTTATGCATACCAAAATATTATTAAGAAAACTAACAAGTTTCGGATTCTTGACTGATATACATACAGGTCTCATAACTATAGTTGTTTTCTAAGTGTAAAATCATAAAACAATTGCGATTATTGTCGAAATTTTCAAATTATTTTACACAAAAAGGCTAAAATTGGGTCTTGATTATATTGGTTGGTAAATCTTACTTTCTAAGTTTTTAAGTTTTAGGCAAGAAATTAAAAGCAGCATAAAGTAATCAAATCCAAGAAAAATAAGATTACGCTTTTAAAAAGTTATTTCTCTTTCCTCTAGACTCCTGAGAACTAAATTTGTTGCCAATAAAAAATTCTGTTGTGATAATCAAATGTTTCAATCGTGGAAATAAAAAATCGGTCTTGCAACTCTACATATTTGAAAAAGAATTAACTTTTAGAATTCTTTATCAAATTCTGGCTGGATTATCTAAAAACTATATTTATTACAACAAAATTTTCGATAAGCAAGAAATTTAGTTCTCACAACCGAAGTTGTTTTCTGTGTGCTAGTATATGGTGTCAATATGAGAGCAAACGTGCAAACGTTGAATTTTGTAAGCAAAGAAATAACTTGCTGTGTAATTTTCTTTTTTTCTTATTCTTTAATCGAAATGTCTTACTTCGATACTCCTTATAATTGGCAGAAACATTTTTTTCTACTGCCTAAAAATGTATCAAAATGTAGTCAGCGAAGAACCATTAGATAAGTTTTGGACTGTATAATACAAAATTTACTATCCATTTCACTTATAGGCTAGTGCAGTACCCATTAGTTTTTTATAAATTCAGACTTGATCAGGTTTTGTGGAAATCAATATGTTTAGTAAGTAAGCAACCTATCACTTTTTAAAAGAAGTTCCCTACTAATTATGTATCTGGATGTACTGTCATACCTGAAACACTAGAAATGAGTTTTACAGTGCAGGAGTGACAGAGAAAAGTAATAAAATTGTCTTCTACTCTTCCTATTTTACAGATATTTTTCAGTAATTAATGCTTAAATACTTTTTACCAAAATAAAAGTATTCCATAACAATGACTACTAGACCAAGTAATTAATTGACTGCCAAATTCTAGAGCTGCATTTCAGTAAATGCCAGATTATAAAAAAATTCCCTCAGCAGAATTTTGTTAACTCAAAGAAAGCTTTTTCACTTTAAGTTGGGCTATCAGCAAGTACACTTGATAGTTCACTTGGCCACTTGTAATTCGAGGTTTGCAAGTTTGTATCTTATTTGTTATAAAAAAAATTAGAAATTAAGTTTGCATAAAGCGAGCCATCGAAATGATAATTTGTTCAGTTCTGTATTTCGTAAAAAATTAAAAAATGTGTAACTAAAACTTTTTTCTCATTAAATGAACTTCGCCAACTTTTTAAAAATCATAATAAAGCAAAAAAAATATTCTTTTCAATCCGTAGATGGAGTTCTGAAATTTTTTAAAAGGTAAGAAACTGTTTGATCCAAACATCAAAACGCTATCCTGTTCTTTAAACTCCACAAATTGTAAAACATTTTTTTTTTGTTTTCTGAAATTTTGCTCTAAATCTTAATGTGCACATACTGTTGATGCCAACAGCAGCCATAATACTTTAATCTCGTAAGTGCATCAGATGTTAAAAATGTAGACTGAAGTAGAAGGAATCTAAAACAAGCAAAACATTTGCACCATTATGTGTCGGTATGTGGTAAAGTCTACTTAAAGAAAAAGAACAAAAAAATCTCACGTACGTGCTAAATAGATTTTAACGTAGTTTTTTTTAGATTTTCCTCTCTTTTTTTTTTTTTTGGTGCTTTCTCATTTGAAAAATAAGTATTAAAAAATAGAAGAGCAGAAACAGATTACTATTTAACAACCAAAGTGACCATAATTTTTGCTTAATAACCTTGAGTAATGGGGTCATTTAAACAAAATGTGCTTTTAAAATATTCAGTGAAAAAACAAGTGCTACAAATGAAGGGTTTGAGAGAGCAAAAATATTTTGTAATGAAACTGTTTGCAAATAGAATAAATTTAAGTGAAGTTAAGGGTAAAAGAGAATGTAGCAGCATCAGAGCCAAAATTACAATTGATTTTTTTTTAATTTTTAAAGGGGAAAAAGATAGTCTACAGAACTCAAAAGACAGAATATATTATTGTCTTAGATCTAAAGGTATAAAGAACAGTCCTATCATAAATCTTTAATACGCATAGGTAACGTATTATTTTATTTATTTTATAATCAGCCTTATTTTGAATATCATTTCCCTCGATTTTTATTCACTTTTAATGTGATAACAATAATGAATCAATTCCCTGCAAATTCCCTTTATCGTAATTAATTTTTTCCCTAGTTTTAGTCACTTGTTTGCTTTAATCTGTTCACTAGTTTTTTTCTGGCGAAGTAATAAGAATATAGAAGTATTTTTGTTTGTTTTTTTTTTTAATTTATGAATAATTGTTTCAAGGCTTTATCAGTATCCAAAGCGAGATCTTAAATGAAAAAATTCAAAGCAATACATCAATTGCCTGTGATTTAAACTGTTTAGATAGACGGTCACAGAATTTAACAATTTTTTTTAGTATATGAATTAACAAGTGTTGGTCTACCTATGAAAAGTTCAATTATTTCCTGATAAAAACGTTTGCTAATAAACTGTATAGTTTTGCTCTTAAAAACATAGAAAATTTAATAAATTCGCTCTGATAACGTAAGCAGAATTTCATGTGAAATTCTTGATACCAATTTTAACTTAATGAAAAAGTAAAAAATTTCACTTTTATTCACGATAGGTGTGAGGATAATAGCCTCCTGACGTGCTACTTGTAATGTGATGATCACAACGCTGTAATAGAAATGAGTTGGGGAGTTATTGTGTAACTCTGATTTAAATAACTCATGGGTCAAAAATAGAAACCAGTTCATACGTTGGGTTGGGCTAGCTAGTTCGGGATGGTGGGGTGGGATCTTGTTTCTACCTGACCTACAACATTACACTTACATTTATAACGTGTGGTTAATTTGCCCTGAAACCGTGAGTACATCTAGCTCAAACGTACCTTTAAAAATAAAAAACCGGAGAACCAGGTGGTGTGGTTCTCGACCTCTATACCCTCCCTACCTATGGCTTTCATGATGGTCTAGGTGGATATGAAGACCCCTAGCACACACTTTTCTCTTCACATTTCTTCTTCGGCTGACCGTGAAGTTTTACATCCTAATAAACTACTCCATTGTTATATATTTAGTTATATTTTATGTCTTACTTTGTAAGACATTCTTCCTTTTTTTTTTTTTCTTTTCTTGGTACTGTTATGAATATTATACAAAAAAATTAAAAGTAAACTTTAATATCAAAAAAAAAAACCCAAATAAAAAAAAATTATTTAGTACATGTTACGTATGTACTTATATACATACTCTTAGATATATATTGTTAAATGTAACAATGCAAATAAAATTTAAATGACTCTTTGTAGTAAAAAAAATCAAACAAAAAAAACAAAATATCAAAGAAATTAATTGATATAAAAGAATAAGTATAACATGATTGATTTAATGAGAGTTTAAGTAAAAATTAATAAAGAGAGGTGACGAACTTACTCTTAATTATGAGATTCCCACGATGCATGAAGGCCTCCAGCATGTCGATGGTGTAGTTGTCGCTATTTTTTTTTTTCTCTCTCTTTGGTTGGTTTTATATATAGTAGTATTAAAGGTTTGTTATACTGTGTTCTTTTTCTTCTTAAATTAGTATGGGTTTTCTTATAAGGGACTTTTTTTTTTCTTTTTTTTTTAGGTTATTTTAGTTAGTAATATTGGGACTTTTTCAATTAGATTTTTTTTTTTTTTTGATTTTTCTATAAATTTAGTTTTTCAATAAATGTTAGGCGTTAAGCCTTGTGTGATAGGAAATAAAAAAAATTTTTAGGTATAATCCCAAAATTTACTTTTTTTAAATTAGGAATATGGTTAGGTTATTGAAAATTATTATTATTATTACTATTTGTTTTCTATGAAATAATATATAAATGGTTAAATGTTAAATGTTAGAAAGTAAGTTAAAGGGATTTAATGATTAGTGGAAACAATTATAATTGTTCTTCGGTACTACAATCGGATTCCACAAACACATGTAAGTTTAAGCTGATTAAGTATATGGCCTCTGATATTGACCTTGACTAAAGCACAAGGTTATTTGTCTTCTTAGTATATCTGTATTTTTATAGGGGTATAATGAAGGCGCACGTGGCAAGGCGGATCAGTTATAGGTTACTGAATATGCCACCTCAAATTGGATTTTTTTTTCTTCCTGGGGTGACTCCCTGTTAGCAAACTGGAACACTGCCTCAGAAAAGAAGATTCCCTTGATGGCCTATACAAAGGAACACACATTGTTTTTTTGTTTTTTTTTTTTTTTAATATTAAAAAAAAAAATTCACAGAAAAAAGAAAACCAATTGAAATTTACCTTGGCTTGAAGAATTAACATACAAAAAAATGTAATTTTAATATTGGTGCTATATATACGTTTTAAATTGCCACTTAATAGCAAGCACAAGAATTATTACAAGTTCACTTTTTTTCTTTCAATTTATAAAATTTAAAAATTTTTTTTTCTATGATTGTATGTTTCTTGTTTGATGGACAAAAGTAGAAAGAACGATTTGCAAAACTTTTGTCACCATCTAACTTGTAAGAAGCTGTAAGTATATATTTTTTTTTCTGGAAACTTCCTTGTCAAGCTTAAAAAAAAAAAAAAAAAAAAAATACATACATGTGTATATCACTACTTATAAGTCAACCTTTTTACCTGTTAGGGCTCTATTAAAACAAAATTAAACATGATTGCCAAAAATCACTAATGAAACGTCAGAGATGGCCTTATTTAGTATTAGTGATGATATTAAGGGGATTTTTTTTTCTATTGTTTACATTGTAATTATGTAAAATTATTATTATTTTTGTTCTATGAATTTTTAATAATAATATCAAAAGGAGGTAGAAAAAAAATAAAAAATATTCTTTCATTACATACTTCTAAAGCATTTGTCACAAATTTATTTAGAATTTTAAGTTCGAAGACTTGCACTTCTTCTCGAATATTCGTCTTAAGCTGTTGGATAGTTTTTTTTAAACTTTATACATACACCTTGCCGTTTGGCTAATCTTAAAGAAAAAGATCAAGTGCAGTTAAATTTTTCACAAAAACACAATACACTACGTTTTGCTGCCTCTTTGTCTTAGTCAAAGAACCTGCAGAGATTTGGTTTTTTATGTGATGGCCTAAACGGCCCTCTATTTTGCAATCCAGCAGAGGTTATTTAGACTGATTCTCTTTTTTGCCAAGCGTTTCAGTTTACAGTCATGAATTCCATGACAATGAGTATTCCTGACCGAGTCAGGCCCAGTAAGTAATTAATGAATGCTTTCACTGCCTAGATATCCCTTGTCTTTAAACTATATTATTGTGATTCCTTTTTCAGCTCAATAGAGATGCAAGCCAAGGTCCTTGTCCAATGAAGAAACTAACTCACCTTTTATCACTTTCTCGTGAACTACATATACGCTATGACCTGGACCTCTACTAGGAAGGCACTGCATTAGAAGATGATATACTTGTTTCGATCTTACTTCAAAATCACTGAGCTGCTTTACTATCAAAATTTATAAAAATGAAACTGATATTAGTGTCTGCTTCAAAGTATTCTTTTAAGCAAATATTTGACGCAGAAAAATTGGATGAACAGTGTTAATTCCTAAAGAAGTCTTATTTAAGAAAAAGTTTTTAATTATGTATACTTGTAGATTTCTTGCAAAAACCGACTAAACCTTATCAATTGTTGAGAATGTGGCCTTGGTGACAATCTGAGTTTAGTCCTCAACACTTGCTTCAACAAGGGCAATGCTCATATCATTTCAAACTGTAAGATACCTTCCAGCACGCAGAATATCACGGAGAGCCCTTTGAGGCCGAAAATGCTGAACCAATTGGTGAATTATTGGAGCACTGAAAAAAAACTTTGTTTTATTTAGAAAAATTTTTTTTTAGCTTTTTAATTTAAAAGATATTTAGTAAATACTAAAAGGCTGCACTAGCCTACTTGAAAGCCACACATCACTATAAATCATTGAGTGCTACGTCGTACGTTTCCGTGGTGGAGTGCTTTTAGTTTACTTTTTGCAAAAGCATTCATGCGCCTAGAATGATTTTTTGAGGCTTTATAAAGTGAAAAATGTAAGAAATGTATTTTTTAAGCTCGTTTCGTCAAACTCAATGTGATAGATACATATATGTAATGTTCTATTATAAAAAGTGCTTGTAAGCTCATTATTGTTGTCTCGTTTTATTTATATTTTTTTTTTTTTTTTACTCAAAAATTTACATTTTTCTTTATGTTTTAAGTATTTTTCTTAACTTGCTTATCTCTTGGGAGTAAATTCGTAAAGAAAGAATAACGAAATATGAAGAATGTTAGAATTGGAATTGCTAGCTAACGTTCCATAACGTACTTAAAATTCATGAGCCATTGTTACGGCGTTGAATGCAGTTTTGTGTACGAGTCTATAATTGTAGATTTTACTGCTTGCAATTGTTGCTGCAGACAAGATTATTTTTGTCTTTTTGTTGTTGTTATATTTTTAATGTTGCTATTGCAGTAAATTTGTTGTTGTTTTTAGTTTTCATTTTAATTTTTAGGTTTGTTTTTGGGGCAGAATGTTATTTTTTTAAGTTTCTTTTGTTTTTGTTTAAAAATTATTTTATAAAGTAAAATTTTGCTAAGCAGCAGCAGTAGCAGCACTGGTATTTAAAAATTCTTAACATGTTCTATCACACACTTTGCAGTTTATATATCATTTTTAGCTTTCTGTTAACTACTGGTTGTTGTTATTGTTGTTTCTGCTGTTGATTTGTTATGTTTATTCATCCGTTTTGTATTATTCTTTAGAGTATAAATTTTGAATAGCAAAAAAAAAAAAAAAAACAATTAAAGAGATGAAAATTATTTTATGAAAATGAAATTTGAAAATAAAATTAATTTTAATATCAAATAAAAAAACCGCTTCTTTTTTATTTAGAAGCTCTAAAAATTGTTCTTATAAAAACATTGTAAAATACATATAATGTTTCACATCTCTGAATAACAATAATGAAATTATTAATTAAATTTACACAACAAGTCAATTTTTACTTAAGTCGACATAAGCGATTTTTCTATATTAGAATACAAAATATTCAAAAGCTATGGTTAAAGACCATTCAATTTTGATTTTTTAAGGAGATTCCACACTATAAGATAAATGTTGAGATTGCCATTGAATTCTGATAGGGAAAAATGAAATGATATTTGATACGGCTGTCAAAACTATTATAGTGGTTTTATACTGTTATAATTATAAGTGCTAAGATTGTCATAAAATTTTTACCAGCTAATTTTTTTCTTATGTGAAATAATAAAGCCCTATTACAATGAAGAAGATAAAAAAAATTTTTGGAAATGACAACATATTGTTTTCACGCTGTCATACATGTATTTTCGTTTGATTTGATTTTATTGACAAGTCGGTTTACTCATCATCACTGTTTAGAACCGCCAAAAGCGTACGTACGTATTAAGAAATTGAAGTAGACTATAAAGGGTGTTTTTTATAGACGTATAGAACTTTAAGTTGGCATTACTTTTCAAGATGGCGACCGATTTAACAGCTTTCAAGTGATTTATTCTCAGTTTGGTTTGGCAATTCATCATGAATAGACTCACGCCTGAACAACGTTTGCGTAGATTCGTCGAATGGGCCTAAAACGAGATTGCCGTTGTTCCCGATTTTCATAAGTGAACTTTGTTTAGGGATGAAGCGCACTTCTGGTTGAATGGCTACGTCAACAAACAAAACTGCCGCATTTGGAGTGAAGTTAATCCTCAAGTGTATGTCGAAACACCGTTACATCCAGAAAAACTAACTGTTTGGTGCGCTTTATGGGCTGGTGGAATCATTGGTACGTACTTCTTTAAAAAACGATGATGGCCAGAACGTTACAGTCAATGGTGATCGGTATAGAGCCATGATTACTAACTTTTTCATTCCTGAATTGAACAACCATGATGTCCAGGAGCTGTGGTTCCAATAAGACGGCGCAACATGTCACACAGCTCATGCCACAATCGATTTACTGAAAGACACGTTTGGTGACCGCCTAATTTCACGTTTTAGACCTGTGAATTGGCCTCCAAGATCTTGTGATTTAACATCGCTATACTACTTTCTGTGGGGCTATGTAAAGTCATTGGTCTATGCGGATAAGCCACAAACGCTTGACCATTTGGAAGACAACATTCGCCGTGTTATTGCTGATATACGGCCACAAATGTTGGAAAAAGTCATCGAAAATTGGACGTCCAGATTGGACTACATCCGAGCCAGCCGTGGTGGTCATATGCCAGAAATCATATTTAAAATGTAATGCCATAAGATTATCTTTCGGATAAATAAAATTCATGTCAATCGAATAATCCATCGTTGTTTTATTGCAATTTAAAATTCTATACGTCTATAAAAAACACCCTTTAAAAGAAAAAATACAATAATTTCTGCACAGTTTATACAAATGAAAAACAATAAAACTGAAAACTAACAGACCAAAATAAATTAGCAAAGCAAGGGCAGCATTTTTTTGTACTATCAGCGTTTATGTTGAATTGGCACTGACGTTGTGTATTCAACACTAACATTAAATCATCTTGTTAAATAAAAACCACATATAGAAAATGAGTTCGATTGTGTAAACACAGTTTATTTTTCAGCTGAGGTACCCGCGGTCTGTTTACGGTCGACGAAGGTCTTCTTAATTTGTCGTCTAGTACTTCCTTGGCTCTTGGATGAAGATATACCAATAAAATTATCCGTTCAGATAATTGCTCCAGGCTCTAATAACCACCAGTCGTTAAAAAGAAATTTAAACAATTAGATCCGAACGAGGTAAATACTTTGGTTTCCGACTAACTAACTACAGTGTTTAAACAAAAACTCTGCTCCCCGACTTGTTAAAAAACTTAATGCTTTATGCATTCTATACTTTATACTTAATGAGAATTATAAATGCTACTTTTGTTTGACTGGTATCATACTGTAAAGTTAACTTAAGTTTGTAACGCCACGGTTTTTTTAGTTGTGCCGAACAAAAATTCCTTTTTCAAAATGTTTTTATTAAGAGAAATAAGTTTTATAAAATTTTAATATGGTAACGGTAATATTGAAATTAAGTTCTGATAAATGAAGTTATTTTCTGTGTGTACTAAATAAAACGCTAGATTCAGCAAAAATAACTAAAATGACATTACTTTTTCGGAATAACATAGCAAACAAAAAATAAAAAACAAATAAACGCGCTGTCAAAATTTGATTTTGAAATTGTGCAGTATTGCCATCGCATTATTTTAATTTGCTTCATATAGTTTGTATGAACATAAGAATTTTTTTTGCAGATATTTTGCAAATATGCTTGCTGCTTAAATTTAAGTTTGTCTGCCAAAACTAAAATTTATTTTTCCAGCTCTCAAACTTTTTTTTTTTTTTTGCAAATACAAATGCGGTGGCACTTTGCTACAAAATGCAAATGCTAAAAGTTTTTTTATTTAACAATTGCTTTTTTTTTAGTTTTTGTTTTGAGATATTTTTCAAAAATTTTTGTCGAGTTCTAGTTTTATTTTATATTTATTTTTCCTGGACAAAGTAATACTCGTATTGTTGAGCAATAAAATAAAGCTGCTGGGATTTGCGTTTGTATTTATATAAATGTGGCATTGCAGCAGTATCTATTGTTTTATCAATTTAGTTGGGCAAATAGTGAATTGATTTTGGTTAAACTTTACTTTTTTTGTTTTGAACTTAAGCAAAACTACGTTTTAAATTTATAAAAATTTATATGTGTGTGTATAGAAAATAAAAGGAAGTTTGCATGTTTGTCATGGTGAAAAACCAAAAAAACAACTAGAAACAATATTTTGTGGCATGTTTTACATTGATTTATTGTTATTGTGGCTTGTAACATCATTTAGAAAATAAATAAAAATTTAAAACGTTCCTGCCATAGACAAACAAAAAACTTTTCTTTTTTTAAAAAAAAAAAGAAAAAAATAACTAAAAACTTTTTTTTATTATTTTTATAAAAACAAAAAAGCTTAAATCAATAATATTTATTAAGTGATTTTAATTGTAATTTTTTATGGACATTGAGCTGCATATAAATTAAATCAATTAATAGTTTTTTTTTATTATAAACTTATTTTTATCTTTTAATAGGTATTGCAAAGGATTTAAGAACTTTTATTAGGGTAGGGAAAAACTTATGCTAGCAAGCACGAGCACATAATAAAACTCGTGATCGCGAGTTTTATTTTTAAATTTTCAAGTGACTGTTCTGAAAGTTTTGTAAAAAAAACCAAATTCTTAGTTTACTAAAATTACGAAATAAAAACAGACTTTTAAAACACTTTCTTTATTAAGCCTCATACAATTTCTCTACACAGAAAAAAATATTTTCATTTTTGATAACAAAAATCACGGTATTCAATTTTGCTAAATTGATAACACAAATTGTTAAAAGTTTTCAGATTTTTATTTAAAAAAATTGGAGTTGTTGAATCAATAAAATTGTTTATTAATATGCAAAATAAATTTTTAATACATTATTTAATTGAAATTTGATAATATAATGAATAAAATTTTTTTTAATAATAATTATAGAAAATTTGTTTCTTCTTGATAAAATATTTTATTAAAGCAATAAAATAAATTTTAAACTTCCAAAAAATATTCAATTAATATATTTATTAGTATCACACTAATTTCAATAAATAAAATACTATTTATGTTGGTTTTCTTTCCATTTATTTAATCATGTGTTTTTTAATATTTAAAAAAAATTGGATAATTTTTTCTGTGTATACACAGAAAAATAATCAAAGATTTTCAATTAAGAAATTCATAAACACATTTATTTTTTTAGCTGAAATAAGAGCTATCCCAGAATTCGTAAAACCAAACACACAATTAATATTTGCGTAATATTTAAAAAAAGTTCGAACATGAACAGAAGCAAAATATGTATCAAACAAAAGCAATTATAGACTTCAATAAAAAATAATAGAATAAACATAAACTTAAACAAAAGTTTGTTAGCAAAAAGTTTGCTCATAATTTTTTCTGTGTATCATTTTAAAACTAATTTTCTTGTATTTATAAAACGTCAATCATTTTGATTACTTTTAATCGGGATTGTTTTTCTAATATTTTTTTTTCTTTCTCCACACAAACTTTTAAAATCATTATCATGTTTATACAAACTACTCTGGAAAAATGACATGATGTAGTACATAAATACAAGTCATGTGCCTTAAATTTTAAAACTTCAAAAAACAAAACCACGAAAAACAAATCTGTGGAAATGTAAATAAATAATATATGTATGAAAACAATTTTTAAAAATTTTAACAGGAATAAACTTAACTGATTAAGTGTGATGTTAAACGAATTCTCTATTTTACATTTTGTATAAAATATATATGTCAAACTTTAGTAAATATTTTGTTTAGACACAACTCCATTTTAACGGCGTAAAATAATTATAAATAATAAAAAATTAATTAAAAATTCAAATCGTTAATAAAATTTTCTCAAATGAAACGTTTGTTTTAGATAACGTAAAAGATTCCAGCAGAAATCAACCAGCATATGTAGGTCCCACTTGCCTTCTCGAAACCTTAAGAAGCACATATTCCAAAAAAATTTTATTTTTAATTTCCTGGCGACACAATAAAAAATTTACTTTTGGTGCAACAACATTTTTGTCTTAAATATAATGGGTGGCCCAAATGAGACCTAGTGATGTTAAACACGTATAACTCTTGTAATAACGGTTTTTTTTAATGATTTATTTTTATATGTTAAATACATTTCATGGAAACTTAACGAGACTATGTGTGAAACCACCATTTTCCTCGATACAGGCATTGGCTCTTTTTAGCGCATTTTGCATTACACGGCGTAATGTTTTTGGTTTCAGGCGCCGTATTTCGTCAGTGGTTTGTTAAAATACACTTTGTCTTTTAAATAACCCCATAAAAAAATCGGGCGCAGTTAAATCTGGTGAACGAGGAGGCCAAGGGAAATCTGAATTTTTTGAAATTATGTATTCACCAAAAACTTCACTCAACATGTCCATAGTTTGCCTAGCAGTATGCGCAGTGGCTCCATCTTGTTGAAACCACAAATTAGGATGTTGCTCCACCATTGGCCGCAAAAAGTTGTCGATCATTGTTCTGTAAGAAGCCCCGGAGACCGTTTCTGGCGTTTCGTCCTCATTCTCAAAGAAATATGGGCCAATGATTTTTGTGGCCATAGCACATCACCAAACACTGCACACCTCTTCCTGGACGGTCGGCAACTGAGCTTGTAATCATGGGCGCTGATAATACGTTAAAAAAACGGCGATAATTTTGCTGCGTCAGAAAAATTGATAATTGAGAAGAATAATAAAAATCGATAATTTTAATGCGTTGTTGTGGACTGTACGTATTCATTTGAAATTTCCAAGAGTTCAGCTATAATCTGCAAAAAAAAAAAATAAATTATGTTAAAAAATAAAAAAGTTATTTGTGCTTCACATCAGCTGGTCTTATTTTGGCCACCCTGTATAATGAATAAAATTTTGTGTCTTAAGTTTTTGAAGTCTTTTGATCTCTTTTCATGCTCGAAGTATTTGTTTTAAACCTTTCGATAACTTTGGATACTCCAAGACTTTTTGTCTTAAGTTTTTTATTATGACTTACAATAAAGTTCGTGGCTTAAGTTTTTTACTCACAAAATACACCAAAATTCGTGTCTTAATTTTTTTACATTTATTACCGACATTAAAGTCTTTTGTCTCTGTTAAGTGCCCCTCCCCCTCCCCCCGGGGTGTGTCTTCTCAGTGAATTACCCCACCTTTATGTATCGAAATAGGGAGCCTAGCAGTTTGTTACGTTTTTGCACTATCATAAAAACGTTTTAATAAACTTAACTAAGATTCTTTATTTTAAAATAAGAAGTTCTCTTTTCTCAACACTTATTGCAGAAACACACTTTATTAATAACTAGAACTGAACTTGTCTGACAATCTCAACATTGCTTTATATACTTTTTCAATCCGAGACTTCTAGATTTCTCTAATAGCTATACCAAACTGTAACGGTCATTTTAAATCTAGCAGCTCAGGCTGGAATCTTCTGGATGTTACTTAATGATTCTAGGTATATCAAGTTATAGAGCCAAAAGGTAAATGAAAATTCTTATTCTAGCTACTTCTAAAAAACTTAAAACTTATATGAAACACTAATACAGATGTAAATACTACACATATTAATTCATAACTCTCAAACACAAATTCTATATATTAACTTAAATACTAAATTGCTATATTTGCAAACATAAATACAATTTCTTATGAATAAACAGTGGTTCAACAGAATAATTTTTCCTAAAAATATTATATATAATATAACGCTAATAATTAAAATTCTATTTTCCATCGATTTTCTTTAAAATTTTTTGCATAAATTCAATATATTCCACGTATGGTCACCATAAACTCTTGGATAAGAAACGCCCACTCAGTTAAAAGGATACAAATTTGTACTGGCCACGCAAGACCGGGTAAAAATAGCTAATCAATTTTTGAAATGTAATTAAAGAGTATGAAAAACAAGGACTAAAACAACAATAAAAACATAAGATAATTTCTATGTAAATTAGAAGAGAGAAATAAAAAAATATTTTTGTTAATTTGTAAATTCTTTTATTTTGTCGTGAGAATTTTATAGTCTTGTTTATAAAAGGTGATTTTATACGAACTATCGGAAATTTAAAAAAAAAACACATAAAATTCAGAAAAATGCATGAAATATTTATTTGGATCGATAGTTGGGTCGATATAATTTAATGTTTGAAGATTATTTCATGCAAATGTTGGCCGCGGCTGCGCCTCAAATGGTCCATCCGCTTAGTCCAATTTTGGCATACTCTTTCCAACATTTCGGCCGGTATCTCACGAATAATGTTGGCAATGTTGGCTTGTCCCTATAGACATTAGCCTTAACATAGCCCCACAAAAAATAGTCTAGAGGCGTTAAATCGCACGATCTGGGCGGCCAATTGACTGGTCCCAAGCGTGAAATAAACTGTTCACCGAACTCGCCTCTCAATTGGTCCATTGTTTCGCGTGCTGTGTGGCATGTGGCACCGTCTTGTTGAAACCACATGTCATGCAAGTCAAGCTCTTCCATTTTGGGCAAAAAAAAGTTTGTTATCATCGCACGGTAGCGCTCACCATTCACAGTAACGTTGTGATTCGCATCATCTTTGAAGAAATACGGCCCAATGATGCCGCCAGCCCATAATCCGCACCAAACGGTTGTTTTTTGTGGATGCATTGGTAGCTCTTGCAATGCTTCTGGCTGCTCTTCACTCCAAATACGGCAGTTTTGCTTGTTCACGTATCCATTCAACCAGAAATGAGCCTCGTCGCTGAACACAATTCTTCGATAAAAAAAAGTGGATCTTCATCTAACTTTTCAAGAGCCCATTCACCAAAAATTTGGCGTTGTGGTAGGTCGTTTGGCTTCAATTCTTGCACCAGTTGTATCTTATAAGTCTTCACACCCAAATCCTTCCGCAAAATTTTCCACGTAGTGGAGTAACAGAGGCCCAATTGCTGCGAACGGCGCCGAATCGATAATTCACGGTCATCACCAACACTGGCCGATACGGCTGCGATATTTTCTTCAGTTCGCACTCTACGTAAGCGTGTTGGTGGTTTAATGTCCAACAATGTAAATTTGGTGCGAAATTTTGTTACAATAGCCCGAATAGAAGCCTCAGTAGGTCGATTAAACTGACCATAAAATGGAAGAAGCGCGCGATGAACTTTCTTAACAGAGCACGCATTTTGGTAATAAAATTCAATAATTTGCAAGCGTTGTTCGTTTGTAAGACGATTCATGATTAAATTATAGACCAAACTGAAGATGTTTGACAGTGACACAAGATACAAAACGTGCGTGAGCTGTCAAAACTAGTGTTGCCAAAAAGATAATAGCAAAAAAATCACTCTTTATATTTGAAACTTCTTGTTTGCCTATAGACTTTATACAATACGAATAATTCACTGAAAGTGGTCGTATTTCCCGTGATATTGTTCATATGTGTATGACGTTCCTCTCAGTACTTTCTGTGCTAAGTAAATAGTTTAATTCAATTTTAAAAAAGAATTTCATGGAAAATAATGTATTTTGGAAATTCAACATGATTGTAACTGAAGAATAAAAGAAGATTAAAATTTTCCTTAACTTTATTTCAAATAATTTTATTAAATTTTTATTTATATTCATCACAAGCTAAACAATTTCTAAATATTAAAAGTTTTTTCCACCTTTTGCCATTTAGTCTGCTTTTTTTGTATTCTTCTCTTTTCATTTTCTTAAGAGCTGGTATGGAATCGCATAATACAAAAGTGTATTGTATGCATTTTGGTAAAGAAATAATAGGGAATAAAGTTTATGTATGAGTTGCTGCAGATTTTCCAACAATTAAACATTTTTTTTTTTGAATCTGAAAATTTATGCAAGCGTTTTTTCCAAACAAGTTGAGATAAAAACTTTAAAGGTCAAGGTGATTGTTTTTCTACGGTTCTGTACTTTTTCCACTTTCGAAGCTACACAAATAAAATTACTCAAGCCGAAAGCAAAATATTTTTATATGAAAGTTTTCCATTAAAAAAAAAAAGGAAAAAGTTTACACTGACATTTGTGGTTTTGTTTTTTTATTTAGTTTTTCTTTTTATTCATGTTTTCGTTTGCTCTCTCTCTCGTTCTCTCTGCGAAAATGCGTTCATACGAAAGAAAAGCATAATAATAATGCTTGCATAATACCTTTTGTTTGAAAAAGATTTTCTTATTTTATTGGTACGAATTTTCCACTTTAATCTTATATTTTTGACTGACTAAAGAGTTGGAAACTTTATATTACAAAAGTAGCAATCAAGTGAAAAGTATTTGTGTAAGTAAGAAAAAGAAAATAGAAAATTAAAAAGAAAAGTTTAGGCAGAAGAAATGAGGGTTATCAGGCATATGGCTTTTAATTTTTAAATTTTTTTTGTTTTAACCTTCAATTTTAACTTTGTAGTGTTTTTTTAATGTTAAAACTATGCTTGTTTTCAAGAGTTTAATTTAACTTAAGGCTTTAAAACAATACAGACCTTAAATTACTCTTGAGAAATAAAATGAAGTTTTAATTAATTTGATCTTATTTTTAACTACTAATGTTTTATAAGAGTGTTACCTTATAGATATATTCATGTAATGAAGGTCAATAAAATTTGAAATTGTGGAAAATTTTTTCTGCAAAAAAAAAATTTTTCAAGTTCTTGATATAATTTAAAAAAAAAAATATATTGATAAAATCTTTTTTTTTTCCTTAAAGAAGCTTAGAGTTAGCGTTAATTTTCATTAAAATTTTAATAAAATAAATTAAAATTTTACATTGACAGATGACAGTTTCTGCATTTAGTAAACAATTGGTTGTTTGTGAACAACTATTTTGTGAAATAAATCAAAGCTGTTCTATATTCCGAATCCAAATATTTAACTCAGAATGGGAAAATACAGCACCTCATAACTACTCTGTGGTCCATTTTAAGATTTGTAAAATTTTATTTTGGGTGCGAAATTATTAGCAGAATTAAAAAACATAAAACTTTTCAATAATATGACTATTTTTACAAAAATTAGATATTTTTATATCGATATTTTGCTCCAATTTGTGTAGCTTCTTCAGTATATAATTATATAAAATAAAACTAACAAATAAATAAAAGTTTTCATGTAATAAGAAGAAAAAAGTTTAATTCCACATTTTTTTTCAAATCCGTGTGGAATACAGAAATTGCAAGAATATTTAAAGTGATATGTTCTGCCCACAAACTTCTCTTTTTTCAATTGGAAATTCAAAATGTTAAAAAAGTAGTTGTGATTGTAATATTTCTTTAGTTTTCTAAAAACAATTAAAATAACTCAACTTTGCTGACTTTGAATCCATTTTAATTTAACAAACACAAAAGAATTTGATAACAGCTATATTGAAAAAGCTAAAGTTTGATTTCTAGAATTTATGTTAAAGCTAATTCCTATTGAAATGGAGATAAGCCACAAGTTATTTTTTTTAATTAAGATTGCCAATGCAAATAAGCGACATCGGCTGTCCACGTTGTTATACTAATTACAAATTACAAAAAATTAAAAAAAAAGCTACACAAAATAAAAGTAAAAAAGTATAGCTATTGAAACCATTATAATCGTAATATATGACAGAGTTGTGTCATAGATTCCGATTGAAACAATCGGAAACAGTTTTAAATTTATAAGAACAGTGACACTCAATTGATTTGTCTGGCAGTGTTGATAAAAATATCTATCACAGCGTAAAAGAACGTTTCTCTCAAGTTCTTAAGGGCTTTGTGAAAAATGTGATAGAAATTTTTGGGTACGTGTGATTTTGTATTTCACTTTTGCACATGGATCAAATGAATGAAATAAATATGTGTTAGTTTTTATCACACATTTCCTGTGTGGCAAATTATCATATATCAAATAAATTTAAAAATAAAATAGAAATTAAACTGTTTAAAGCTGTTCAAATGTTTGCTTGCTGTCAACAAAGTACTCATGATGTCAACCTTTTCCGTCGGTTAAAAAAGCTGAAGTGAAACGTGCAACGGATGTTGTCTATATTTTACTAAAACTACCACTAATAACAAATAGTTTATATTCATTATTTTATAATCCATATTTAGCAATAAATTCTGTTGTTTCAATGATCTTATAAATTACCAACTTCTCTTAATGTATCTGCAGTGTTAAATTACAAATGCAAGTTAATGCATTTTTAAATTTCTTTGTTATTTTGCATTTGTTCTGTAATTTTATATGTGATTTAAATATTCAATTGTATTCATCCGTTTCCGCGTATTGTCAAAATTCTTCTTCTTTTTTTTTTTTTTTGTGTGTGTAGTTTCCAACAGACTTAAAATTCTTCTACCAACAATTTATTGTGTGCTCTTACCGCAATATCACCAGTTTCGTTGTAATAAACCGGTCTGCCATTGTATGTTTGTTAAACAGAGTTTTTTGTCTAGTTTTGTGTTTTCAACATCCTGGCAATTCAATGAAAAATGCAAAACCAGCAACGGTTTTTTTTTTAATTTTTTTCTAGGGTTTTGTGTTATAGTGCCAGCAATGTATTGTTTGTTTGCTCCTTTATTACTTTACGTTTTCTTTTTTGTTCATACATATAATTTGCATGAAACCAAAAGTTTTTAGTTCAAGATTAAAAGTTTTCTGTAAAAAAAAAAATAACTGCTTAAATGCAGAAGAGGAATTTCAGAAAATAAAAAAAAAATATATTAAAAATTCTTTAAAAGCACAATATTAAAAAATTCCAATGCAACAATCCATAATTATTACGTTTGTGTTAGTAATGAATGGAAACAAAATAACTCTTCTGGTGATTTAATAATACAGCAGTGAAATAACAAAGGCAAAAGATAAATGATACAAAAAAATTACTTGAAAAATTTAAGAATTTTTTCAATATTTAAAATTTAAATAATAAATAAGAAATGCTTAAGAATTACTCATTTATTTACATTTTAGCACGATATGATGAGAGCGAGTGAACATATCAAAAAATTTTGAAAGTTATCATACGCAACATGTTCATTTTTAAATTTGTTTGCTATTGCACGATCATAATGGCATTTCATCACACCGTGCTGACATGCCGAACATGATCTAAAAAGCTCTTTACGCAAAAGAAATCCAAGACTATCATTTAATATAATCTATTTATGCCAACAAATTTGTTAGCTACTGTAAGCATTTATACTTTAACTTTAACCCACATAATTTCAATTTACCTGTTATTTTATATTTTATTAGTAAATCATTATAAATTACTGTGATAAATAATTTGTCTTTATATTTCATTTACAACTATTTTAAATGTTTGTCTATTTACATTTAAATTTGTTTGGTTTTGTTCAATATACCAACACATAAATTCACTTTCTTTCATGGCTCATTGATTTATTATTTAACTTTAATACTATTTGGCTATATTTTATTATCATTGCAGTAGAGTTTAATTGTAACATTGCAATTTAATTTAACATTTCAAAACCTTTACAAAAACAACATTTAAAAACAACATTATTGCCATTCAGTTAGAGGTACAAAAAATAAATTATTCAAAATATTGTTTCCTCAATAATTTATTTTACTTTAAAGTAAATCGAGTGTTTAATAGAAGTTTTTTAAGAACAGGAACTTGTCTTAAAAAAAATAATAATAAAAGTAACCCTACAAATCAATCTCTTGATTCACGGTTAGTTGTTTGAAAAATAAAAATAAGGTTTTCCCAAAAGCCTGTTCTACAACCACAAGTTTTATGTAGCTAATCCACATCCTGGATTTTTTCAAACAAAAACAAACTGATGTAATTTACATGGATTTTAATAAGGTCAATCACACTAAAAAAAATTGACTGATTTACACAAACCCCTTTAATGTAGATTAAATCGTACTTAATAAATCGAAGGCAATATGTTTGTTTCAAAAAGTTTTCTTCTAAGACGATTTCTGTTTATGAGGGGTGCCTCAGGGCAGCCATTTTGGCCCACTGTTATTTTCTTTATTTATACATGATCTACCGAAAACAATAAAATTTTCTCATATCGTAATGTTTGCAGATGACACAACATTTTTCCTGAGCTATAATCAACTTGCAGATAACCTTTACTTACAGAATGATCTAAATGCATTTAGCTTCTGGTGTGATCTTAACTTAATTGAATTGAATCATGAGCCTAATATTTCTTTGTTGGACTGACCGGCCTGTAGTTCGAACTTAAGCCCAGTGGAAATATGTGGGCTTGTATGCCCCGAAAAGTCTACGAGAGAAACACACAAAATCAAAGCATAATAACAGTAAAAGAATTAAAACTGAGAAGAAAAATTAAGACGAGAAAATAAAAGTTTAAATAATTGCTATTTCCTGATATGACATATCGGTAAGTATATACATTTAGTGCAAATTATTAATCCGTTTTATTAATAACTTAACTAACGAATTAAGCTATAAAATAAAATTTGTTTTTTGCAGAAAAACATTTTTTCTGTGTTAGTTTTTTAAATTTTACTGAAAACGTCACCATATAGTAATCGTGGGTCGCTTTCTTGTACGATTATCTATGATCTTCATTTATATTTTGTTGGTATTTTTTAAATTTTACAGTTTTTACAGGTTTATCATTGCAACAAATACTGGATTTTATTCTCGAACTCGATGAAGCAGAAAATGAAAATCAATATAATGTACCAATAGCCTATTGATGGCAATATATCTAACGAAGACGATGCTGAAGATGATTGTGAAGGCACCCCAGATAATGTTTGCCCGGCTCAGCTAAAAGGCGGCTCTGAAGTTGTAATGGCTAGTGGAAAACATCTACAAAATTTTGATGATGAAGTTGAAGGCATATTTGACGACAATTTTAGTTTTTTATATGTTTTTTTCTAATCTTAAATTATTCAGCTACAAATATAGAAGATTTGCCCATTTTAGTTGAAGAAAAGGAGAATCAACTAACAACATCACCAGATAGAAAGCGTTTACGAAAAGTGCAAAGCCTTCAGATGTTGCTTTGCCACTAGGGAACAAGCAAGCAATATTTGAATGGGTGAAAAATGAGAGATGGCGCTCTCATTCCAATTTTTCCAGCTGCAAATCACCAAGACTGCCGTAATATAATGAAACACGAACAGTTCGAAAAGTTTTTTGATGATGCATTGTTATATCACATTTGTGAATAGAGTGCAGTGTATGCGACAGAAAGAAATATGGCAAATCCAAAAATGACAGTCAGTAAACTGTGAGCATTTATCGGCATACTAATAATTACAAGCTACAATTATCACGCCAACTTTAGAAATTTGTGGAGTCAAGATGAAGACATTGGCAACAATCTTGTAAGTGGCACAATGCGTCGAAATCATTTTCAAGAAATTTTAAAATGTCAATCTTGACAAATACCGACATAAAAGCCAAAATGACAGAGCATTTTCATGCCGAACAAAATCGGTTATTCGATGAAAGCATGATATCATAATTTGCCAAACATGGGAATAAACAATTTATCAAAGAAAGGCTATTTGATAAATTTCGAAATTTACCAGGGAAAGAATCCACGCTTGAAAGCTGACTATGAGGCTAAGTTTATAAAATGTGCCGCTGCTTTGGGTAATATGATCATTGATTTTCCTGATGATTTGATATCACTGACATTTTCATTTTATTTCGATAACCTCTTTGCCAGTTATCCTTTGTTGGCTTATTTCAAATCATGGGGATATAATAGTAAGGGAACAATTCAGGAAAGTCGTATTCCAGCAAAAATTATAATCTGTCAAATGCAGGGGTCTAATCATCACATTCGGTATCGAGTAAAATATATGGATATTTTCATTTTGGTACCATAGCACTCTTTATCGAGCAAAATGTTCGTAATTAGATATGATAGCATTCGATCGAGTAAAATCTTAGCAAATACCATTCGATAGCAAACTAGCTTTTGTAATCAAAACGAATTACTTTTTTAAAGAGCACGCGCAAAAAAAAAATTAAAAGAAATTATTTTTATTTAGTTAGGCTTTTTAGCTGCTAATGTAATTGTTTTTCAGACACCTACTTTAATACTGGCGTAGTTATCTTGTAAACACTTTTCTTTACAGAGAGTGTTTGCTTCAGTCGCTTTAGAAACACTGACGTACATAACAAAAAGGTACTGAGAAAGTGAGAGTCGCTGTGTCTAAAATAATCACCATTTTCACGTCAGTCGCAGGGTATTAAATTCAACAAAATTTTATGAAAGAAAATTCTTTAAATCGTTATTATTTTTAAATTAAATTACATGTCCTACAAAATGTGAGAAAAAAATTTTTTTTAAGAAAAATTTTCAAATTTATAAAAAAAATCATGAAAAATACACTAAAAAAAATGTACCATATAAGTCCTAAGTAACGCGTCATACTTCAATAATATCGGTGAAAAACTTTAAATTTTATATGAAATTTAGTAAAGAGATTTAACAAATTATTTTATTTAAAATAATTCCGCTTTTTGATTTTTATAAATTCTGCTGCTATTCTTTTAAAGAAGTCCAACTAAATTTAGTTTATTTTACTAGATTTTTGTCATAAATTTTATTTTTACTTTTTGTTATAATACATTCATAGCAAAAGCATTCAAACTTCAATTGAGCAACTTTGTCAAAGAAACTTTTTCTTATAATCAAAAAATCTTTACTTGAACAAGATCCAACGACAGATAAATATCTATTTATTGAAGGAAATCTATAGTTGAAAAATATCTTGCATCTTTTTTAGCTGTCAAATTATGATTGAGTCAATGTTGTAGGTAAAGCTATTGATAGAAAGAAAGTAATAATTTTAGCATGAAGAAAATAAAACTGAAATGTTTTCTGCTTTTACTTTTGAATTTTATAAATCATCCAAAGTTGTAAAAAAGAAAACAACAAAAAATGCAATACAAAACCCAAAAGTTTCTGTTTTTTTTTTGAAAGAAATTGAGTGAAAAATTAGTTAAATTACTGAAAATGTTTTCAAGGAAATGAGGTGCAAATGAATAATTAATTATTATAAATTTCTTTCAGCGTTGGTTTTTTTTTTTTTTTCTAATAAAGTTTGTCTTGTTATGCCTTAAGCAAGTGATGCTTTTTGTCTGTAGTTCCAACAAATTATAATTAACTGACTGCTTCTTAATAAAAGTGTTCAAATTGAAAATAGTGGCAAAGAATTTCGTTTAAAATATGAAAATTAAAAATAAAAAGTTTTTAATTCAAAAAATTTAAATAGTGTAATAGAAAAAAATCTATTTGAACATATAAATTTTATAAGAAGCTGCTAATACCAAAAATAAGAATTTTTTTCTGCTCTGTAAGATTTTCTAAAAATGACTTAGCAGGTTTACGTTTTAACCCGACGATGTGATATACTCGTAATATAAAGGTTGTCCCAACAAGAACACAAGATTTAAATTTTAAATAAATGACTGATGCAGCAATTGAATTGTTTCTCTGGCTGTATGACATGTTGAGATGTCTTGTTGAAACCACAAGCCCTCCACATTCATTCATTTAATTCTAGGCAAGAAAAAACTGGTTATCATTTCACGATACCGAACGCCATTGACTGTTTGCGCTTGACCTGACTCATTTTCATAAAAAAAAGGTCCAATGACTCCTCCAGCCCAAAACCCACACCACAAAGTGACACGTTGAGGATGCATTTGCTTCTCGTGAATCACTCGAGGATTTTCCTCACCCTAAATGCGACAATTCTGCCTATTGACGAAGCCATCAAGATGGAAATGGGCCTCGTCACTGAAGATGATTTTATCGGCAAAATCAGCATTTTCATGTTGTCTCTCCAATACGCAATTAACGAACTCCCTTCGCTGTCCATGGTAATTTTTTACTAGCCTCGTACCTTCTACTAGCAAACAATAACAATTTTTCAAATGTCAAACAATGACACTTCGATTGGCACCAAATTTAAATCTTGCGTTCTTGTTCGGACACGTTGTTAAATTACTCGTCGTGTCAAACTTCTCCATCGATACGTTAATGTCAGTTGGAAGAGGTGAGATATACCCTACGACAGATGCTAGTTTCATTCATCTTTTTTAAAATAAATATATATTTATTATAAATTTTGTAGAGTGACTTATAGCTTAAGCTGATGTAAAATATTTCTTTTATATAAACAATTATCTAAAATCTAGTTTTAAGCAAAAGTTTTTGCTCCATCTCTTTATGAGAACGAATTAGCTTTTAAATATATTTTAAGTTTTTAAATATATTTCTGACGTTTAAGTAAAATTGACATAATTGACGTTATCTTAGACTTATAGCCTGTTCAGGGATATCACAAGAAAACCTAAACAAAATAAAGTAAAGCACATTTGTATTAAAAACAAAAATAATACATGAAAATTTGTTGTTAGTTTCAATACAAATTTGCTCTTCTTTCGTTTGCTTTGGTTTTTTTTTTTGTGATATCGCTGAATAGGCTATTACGGTAGAAGTTTTTTTAATATTTTAATTAGGAGTCAAAAATATCCCTTTAATTGAAGAGTTTGAGAGTTAAAAGGTTTTATAAAAATATTCGTGTTTTAAATAAGTTTGCCAAACATCTCTTAAACTTTAAATGTAGTATTCGCATGGTTATGTACTCCGATAAGCAACTAAAATTTTGAAAAAAGGGGAAATTTTAAGCCTTATTATGACATATTGCCAGATTTAATCTTTCAAAACACCGATATACGCATATATTTTTTTAACCCAACTACTATAACACTGCTCTGCAAAAAAATCACTTTTTGTCTCTCCAAAAACGATACAAAATACCCTTGTCCTTTATTTCCATTACCTACCTGCTAAGGCTAGCGCGGTAAATTTAAAATAATATCCACATTTGTTAATCGATTTTCATGATTTATACTTTATTTTATTCTTGAGGTATTTAGCTTTCAGAAAAATATGCAAAATATAAAATATTTGCTTTCTCTTAACAAAATATTAATCTTTATTTGTGCTTAATTCCAGAAATTTTGTTGGTTTTAAAATTTATTCTTTTACTCATGATATTCTCATGAGTTATTTATTCAGTACAATAAGTACTGAAGGGGATAGCATATCTATATGGACCATTTCATCAGACGCTACTCTGAATCCTCAGTAGGTTACTCCCAACGTTTCTTGCAAACATTAGAACCTTTATATTGTAAAAGCAATTGACTAAATAAGAATTATTAATCAATAGTTACAAAAAGATTCAAATATTCAAACAAAAAACTCAGTAAGCATTGAACTGAATAAATAAATAAATTTCCCAACCAACATTTTTAATATTGAAAACTATATATTCTATTTTTATTCTTCTCTTCTCTTTTACATTTGAATGCCCGGTGGGTATTACTGAATGTAATTAAAGAGTATATGAAAAACAAAAACAAAAAATTATAAAAAATAATAAGAAAAACATAGGGTTTTTCTTTTTTTTTTTATTGCATTTTTAAACTGAAAAAAAAAACAATTTTTCCCCTCTTACATTTTAAAATAATTCCAAAACAAACAAAAATTATATGAAGTTAAATTAATTATAATTTTGTTACGCATATTTTGGTGTTTTGTTTATGAAAATCGGATGAGTCTGGAGTTAAGCTGAAATATATCTTCGTACCTGATTTAGGGGGAAAAAATTGCCACGCCCATAAAAAAAATCCCTACGTGATGGAGAAAAAACTAAAAACAGATTTGAGTTTAGCCCATCAAAATATATATAGTCCACAGAACCAGAACCTTGTTATTTTGAAAAAGAAAAAAACGTTTGTGTCGTATAGTGTTATTAATCCCAAACAAATAAATATAATTAAAATGGAAAATTTATTCAATGATTAAAATGGCACATACATACGTACCTTGCCTATATAAATATCAGCATATCTATCTATAAATCTATGTATACTTGTATGTTTGTAAATAAACACAAACAAATTAGCGCTTTATAGTAAAATTACATAATTATACAAAAGTAATAATAATAAACCTACAAATGAATATATTGTATTTAATTGAATACTTTATTATATATAAACATTAATTAACTTTAGCTTTCAATAGCATTTAATTAATAACAATTATATAATTTTTCTTTCATTTTCTATTTTACTTTTTACAATTAATTCATAGAATATGGGTTAATAATAGTATTGGCAGAAATAATTTATTACAAACGAAAAAAAGTATAACCTTTAATTATCTTTGCTGTTAATTGCATTTAAAAACTCATGAATTTTTAAGTAAATGCACATATACACACAAACACATATATCTGCCGCTTAGAATATTTTCACAATAAATGTGTCAACCTCATAAATCCAAATGCATCTGTATGAGTAATATTTATGCGTATTTTATAAAATATTTCTCATTTTCATGTGTAAGCAAATTTAACAAAATTTTAATTGTTTGCACTTTCTGTTAATTGTATGCACTTCATTTGCTTTTTAACACACTCAACCATAAAAATGAGCAAACAAAATAAAGCAAAAAAAAAAAAAAATGGCAGATCTCCCGTACTATTTATCTGGCATCAGTTCTCTAGTGCGTAATATTTTTTTATTTTATATATAATTTCATCTCAAATCATAAATAATAAAAATTTATCGCTGACTGATGATAATTTTGGTTTATAAAAAAAAAGACTAAAATAAAAATGTTATACAAAAAAATAAAACAATTCATTTTATGCATATTTACCAATTAATTTAACCGAAAATTAAAAGTGAAAACATGCAAAAACTGTATTTTTATTATTTACCCTGGCAAATAAATTTAGGTTTTTGTAGGAAAATTTTTTTAAATAATTTTTTTTTTTTTGTAGAATTTTATAAAATAAATTCCTAAGCAAATGCTGAATCACAAAATCTATTTCTTTTTAAAAGTGGTTTCAGTACTTTTTTTAAAACTCTCGGTGCACAACATTTTTACGAACATTTAATATAACACTAAATTTGAACGAATGTAAGTTGCTGTCGCATCCAATACATTGAACTAAATAAAACAAATTTCAAGTTTTTCTCTAAATTCCGGTGCTTTTTGAAATTCAAAAGTTGACAATCTGCACTACAAAATGATTTGATCTTTGGACCTAAGAGAGCAGCAATGAATTAAAAAATGAAGAAAGTGATTAATTTTTTTTTAAACCCTATTAATGCTATACTTATTAAACACATGATATTCACAATTGTATCATTTTACCATAGCCTACACATGCTTACAATTGTATAAAATTACATACATAATTATGTATTATTGCTGCATACGTGCTTGCACAGCCGCATGCATCTTATATTTATCGGCAGTTTATGATTTATATTTGTCACATGCCTCTTTTTCAACATACGAGTACATGTGGCCCTTAAAAAAGAAAGCATGACAAAAACAAACGAAATATGTTCCATTATTGTTGACATGCATGTTAATGTTGAAAAAAATATATTTATTTTTTTTTATATTAGTTTTGTTTGCTTGTCTCCATGTTTTGCTTTGTTTTTATGAACAAGAGTTTTAGAATTCAAATAATGATTTTTTGCTGTCTATTACACATTTTCCATTAAAGTTATTGTCAATTAAATGTCAATTATACGATACAACCACATGACACGGTCTACATATTTATAACCAAATGTGTAAATGTGCATTTCTATAGGGTTATTTTTTTTTTCAATGTATGATTTATCACTTCATGACCCTTTACTATTAACTATTATTGTTTGCAAAAATTTAATTTGCTTGTGACTTATGAAGTATTTTTTTTTACAAGTTTTATACAGGGTGGGCCAAAAGAAACCAAGGGGTGTAAAAGTTTAATAACTTTTTTGTTTATTATTTTTTTTTTTTATTTTTTCTTTCAGATTATATAATATACAAAATGGAAATTTTTTTACACTAAGTATGAAAAATGGTGTCTCTTAAATGACCACCGTTTTCAGCTTCGCACTGATGGGCTCTTTTTAGAGCATTTTCCATAACATCTTTCAAAACTTGTGGCTGTAGCGTTCGAAGTTCTGCAACAATGTTTGCCTTGAGTTCAAGGATTGTCTCTGGCTTGTTCACATACACTCGCTCCTTCAAAAAACCCCAAAGAAAATAGTCGGGTGCTGTCAAATCTGGCGATCACGCTGGCCAAATAATTTCCGAATTTCGAGAAATTATTCGCTCTCCAAAAATTTGACTTAAAAGTGCCATTGTGTCTCGGGCAGTATGGGCAGTGGCTCCGTCCTGCTGAAACCACATACCAGGTCTGTTTTCAAGAGCAGGACGTAAAAAATTTTCTATCATAAAACGATACTGCTCTCCATTTACGGTTACAGCACTTCCATCTTCATTCTCGAAGAAGTAGGGCCCAATGACATTTTCAGATGTGATCCCACACCATACTGTACACCTGATGGGGTGCAATTGGCGTTGATGAATGGCTCTTGGATTTCGAGAACACCAGAACCTACAGTTCTGCTTGTTACCAAAGCCATTCAAATGAAAATGAGCTTCATCACTCATAATCAAATTTTCAATAAAGTTGATTTCATTTCTGGCCAACTCTTGAAATTTAACTGCAAAATTTAGACGTTGCTGATGATCTGCGGGTTTTAATTCTTGGACCAATTGCACCTTATATGGGTATAACTGTAAATCTTTTTTTAAAATGCGCCGTAGTGACGTACGAGACATTTCCAGCTGAGCAGAACGCCTTCTGCCAGATGTTTCTGGTGCTTCGTTAATACTTTGCTGTACTCGTTCAATATTTTGCGCAGTGCGACTTAAACGTGGTCTACCGGTTCGAAGCAAATCTATTACGCTGTCATGTTGGTGATGACGATTAACTAAGCAACGAATCATCGCTTCAGAGGGCGAAATTCTGACGTTAAAATATCGACGATATGCTCTTTGCGTTAAAATAATTGATCTCTGGTTTAAATAATAAAATTCTATTGTTCTGGTTCTCTGTTCAGTTGTGAACCTCTCCATTATAAATTCTCCAAGTGTTGTCTATATAATCTGAAAGAAAAAATAAAAAAAAATTAATAAACAAAAAAGTTATTAAACTTTTACACCCCTTGGTTTCTTTCGGCCCACTCTGTATATATGACAGACTGTAATTTCTTGAAAACAGTTTTCTTTTAGATAATAATTGTGATTAATAATTTTTACATATTTTTTAACTTGGTCGACTAGTATGTTAACTCTTTAGTAGTAGTAGCAGCAGTAGTAAAAGCACAAGTATGACAATAGGAGTAGTAGCAAAGGTTATATTAGTAATTGCAAAATAAAAGTAAATATAAAAGCAGCAGTAGCAATAATAGCAAGAACTTTGCTATTAGAAAATACTAGTTATTGGAGTCGATTTAGCGATGTCCCTTTGTCCGTATGTCTGTCCGTGTAGTTTTGAAATCAAGTGTATCAATAGTAGTGATAATAACATTAATGCTAACGCTTGTAAGTTAGTAGAAATAAAAATATTTCCTAACTACTTGTAAATATTTATATATGATAATGCTTTTAATTTAAAACATTTTTGTTATTTCAATTTAATTTTAAATTTAAAATTAATGTCCTTTTTTATTGGTAGCTACATATGCTACAGTGTTAATTTATATAATCCAAAATCAAGAATAGTAGAAAATTTAATTAAACTTATTAATTTCTGATTGCATTAAAATTTTACTTTTATTAAAAACACTTTATTATAGAAATATTGAATTTGATATCCTTGCGAAACATTTTCGAATCGAAACTAAGAAGCAACTATGCAAACATTTTATGGACACACCCAGCAAGTGTTCTTTTTATGTAAAATTTTACACACTTTACAATTTTTAAACTCTGTTATAAACGTTTTTTAAAGTTTTTCGTTTATTATTGTGTTTGCTTTCTTCTTTAACATCCTTTCCTTTTTTGATCAGTGCTGTCTTTCCTGTAACAGATTCTTTTATTGACTATTAATATACAATTGGCTGTTTGGTTTGGCTTCTTTGCTTGGTTTAGTTTAACTGAAGTTGTTGCTGCTTACAGTTGTTTTGGTTCTGTTTCTGTTTCTTTTTCATTGTGTGTGTATGTTTTTTTTTTTTTTTTTTGCTAAAATATTTTCTTGTTCGATTTCCTTGGAGTATTGCTTCCTTCTTATGGGTTTGTTAACTTTGATTTTGTTTTATATTTATTTTAGGGGTCATGTAGTTATACTGACGTTTGAATTGAATAGCATGTTGTTTCAATTCAAGTTTTCCTTTTCAATACATTCAAACATATCGTATGAATTTACTAGTTTCTGTAAATGTTATGCTATTCTTTTATGACTTCTAAAAACTAAAATATTTCAAACATTTTAAGGCTTGTAATTTTTACTATTCCTTTTTATTGTATTATTATATTTATTTAAAATAACATTAAATTGAAATTGACTGTTTATGAAAGTTTCTAGAAAACTAACTTAAAAATTAAAGGCAAAGCAGCAACATTAACATAAATATATTAAATTTAATAGAGTGAATTTGAATTTTAATAAGACAAAAATTCATAGAAGCAAGTCAAAAGAAAGAGTGTGTTAATACATAAATTACTTTCATGAATATAAATTGAAATCATTTTGAATAAGAGTAGAAAACTTTGTAGTTTTATGTTTAAATATTTGAAAGAGAATCTAACTATCGTACACTTTTACATAATGAATACAAAATTAAAATTTAAAATATAAAATATTTAGTTTATATTCTTTCAAAAATATAGTAAAAAAGGGTTGAAAGAGCGAGAGAAGCTGACAATTGTTTTCAAAGTATTTTAGAGCGCCGATTTTAAATCTGTATTTAATATTTACTTTAATTAATTTCCCACCTATACCGATACTTAATGAGTTCAAGAGGTGACATGACACATATGACTAGTAGCTAAAAATTACTCGAATTATTTGGTTTTAAAAAATCACATCTACATTGTTTTAAAATCGATTAAGAAGTTTCAAAATTATTATTATATCCTAAAGAAGCTACACAAATTGGAGCGAAATATCGATATAAAAAAACATTTTTGAAAAATAAGACCTCAAGCTTAATAAAATAGTCATATTAATTAAAAGAAAAAGGTCAAATAAAACTAACTAATAAATACATTTTATATTTTTACACTAAGAAATCGAACTTGTAATAACTCGTGTAAATATCTATTAAAAGATTTATATATAATTATTTTATTTTTAAATTCGATATTTTTCAGTTTCTTTATTTCATGTAACTTTTATAATTATTATTAGTTAATATTATGCAAGCTTAAGATATAAATGAAAAAATATTTTGTTTTTATTTTCCAATATTTTGAATTTCTTTTGAAAGTCTTCTTCAGGAAAATTAATTTTTATAATAAAATAAAATTTGATATGTCAAACTTATTAAATTTGAAAAATTAAAAAAATAAAACTATATAAATATTTGTTTCCTGTTCCTATTTTAACACACTACGAAACAATTAATTATATAAAATAATTAATATTAATAATCATAATAATAATTAAAATAAAATTAATATATGAAAAACATTAATAATACTTTAAATTTCTTTTCATTTTTTATAAATGAAATATCTATAACTATGAGCAACTTTATCAGTATCTGCTTTAAAATTAATTCTTTTTTCTAAAGGAACATTTATAATATTTCACATTTCTTACATATGAGTATATTATCAAAATCTGGAAAATGATTTCAATTAAAACAATGTGAACATAATGCAGTTTTTAGTAAAGATGTGTTATTTCTATTTTTTTGATTTGATTTATGATCTACTAATCTAGTTTTTAATTTATTTTTCGTAGGACCTACATATATTTTATTACAATTTTCTTGATCATTGCCGTACCATGATATATTATAAACTACATTAGATTTTTCTAATATTTTTGTTTTATCTTTCATATTACTAAATAATTTACCTGCAGTATAATATATTTTGTGTGCTACTTTAAATTTCTTAATATCAAATATATTTGATTTTACTAATGTTTCAGATAATTCAGGTACATATGTTAAAGATTTATAAATTTTGGTTTCAGAATTATTATTTAAATTAACATTTTTATTTTTAAATTGTCTTATTAATTTATAAATTAGATGAATTTTGAAATTGTTATCTTTTATATATATCCTTGATTAAAATTATATTTTTTTATGAAATTCAATATTACTTATTGATAATATCCTCTCTATAAGATTCCTAGCTGTGTTAATAATAACACTTTTTGGATGCTTTGAAAAATAGTTAATAATCCTTCCAGATTTTTATACCAATCGATTAATAAGTTCTCCCCTTTCCTTATTACTAACGTATCTAAATATATTAAAATCGGAACAGGAAACAAATATTAATATACTCGTAGTTTTCATTTTTTAATTTTTCAAATTTAATAGTTTTGACATATCAAATTTTATTTTATTATAAAAATAAATTTCCCTGAAGAAGACTTTCAAAAGAAAGTCGAAATATTGGAAAATAAAAACATAAATTTTTTCATTAATATCTTAAGCTTGAATAATATTAACTAATAATAAATTAATAAGATCGAATAATTTAATAAAAAAAATTTTTTTAATTATTATTTTTGTACATTTTAAAAGCCAAGATGATTTGATGAAAATCAAATAATCATTCGAGTTGCCACTAAGCAAGACCGTAAAAAAATAAGTAGTAGATAAATAAGAAAGATACCGACTGCAGCGAGACCTGCCAGGCGGATTTGTAACGCTAAACCTTCCAAAGTGTAACCCAAAAGCATACACAGAAATTCAATTAAATCGTTACAGTCGTTTAGAGAAGTATAAGGTCAACACACGTACAATCGAATTTTAAATATAATATAATATTGAAAATTAAAAATTTTTTAAATTTGACATACAAAATTTATTTTTCATCATAAATTTCATAAACTTTTTAAAACAACTTAGCAGACTTAAGAACAATCTAGGCAAATCATCTTCATTAAGAAGATAGTACTAAAAAATATTTAAAAAAAAAATTAAATACAGATCTTTGAAATCAGTTCTCCAAAATATTTTGAAAATAATTTTACGTTGCTGTGGTCTAAAAGTGACCTTTAATTGTAAAAACTCATTACAATTTTTTTTAAAAAGTTTTTATATAGAACTATTAAATTGATTTAGTTTTTTAAGCACTTAATAAGGTTTTAATAAAATTATTAATATCCTATACGATTGCACGCTCAATTGATTCATCAAACTATAACCATTAAATTGATTGAAATATGTAGCGGTGGTGGTATGATGTTGGTTTAGTTAAAAGCAGCTATCAATTATTTCTAATTGTATTTTATAAGACCGTAATAAATACGAGTAAATATTTTCCACTTAACGATTAACTGTTTACTATGCTTTTTAATTAAACTAAATCAATAATCTGTGGCTACAATCAGTAACAGCCCAAATCAAAAATTGTGCTTTCATCAAAATGATTAAGTTGTAATAGAAAGGTTTAAAATAATTTACATGTCCTGCTGCTGAACTAAAAACAAAATAATAAAAAATATAATTTTAAAATCACATTTTTTTCGTTTTCAATCAGTCAGTTCTTGTCTGTAAGAAGAATCATTTGGTTATTTGACTATCGTACGTTCTGATATCATTAAATGTTAACTTTGATTTCTCATTTCAAAGTCCCAGCCAAGTTTTTTTTTCCAAAGCTCACAGCTATTGTTTGCTATTGTCAGAAGTGCTTCTTGTTGTTCTACCCATAAACAATTTTTCTAGACTTAATCTTCATACTTCGAGCAAAAATTTACAGAAATTTCAGAGTGTTTTATAAATAATTTTTTACCCAAATAAGCAAGTAATTTGAAAAATAAATAAAATTTTACTAAATTAAATAAAAGCCTTCCAATTTCATAATTAATGCTTTTTTTCTCGTTTTTTAATCATTTATTACACAATGAACCCATTAGATTTAATTTTCACAGTTTGCTAAGCCTAAATGATTTTTTTTTACAGTCAAACATTCAGAAAGAAATAGAACCTACTTCTGAGACCTGTACACTAACCACTAATCTAAAAAGGGCACTTTCTCTGTCTTAAGTAATTGAAAATGTTAAACGCTTTATGCAATTTTTTGTTAAAAGTTAGAAGCCTCAGGTTAATGTAAGCAAAATCAAAAATTTATGCATTGATTTTAATGAAATATGGCTTATTTTATTTAAAGATTGTAAAGCTATTTGGGTATAGAAAAAATTTGGTAGACTTTTATCGATTTTTTAAAAGTACATTTTTTTTTTATTTTTCATGAAATATTTAATTTTTGTTTTAATTAAATAAAAAAATAATTATAAAAACATTTCACTACTTTTTATATAATTTTTAGAGAAAAACCAGAATTTTAGGGCCTGTTCAGCTAAATGCGAACTAAAGCTTCGTTCGAATAATTGTATTGAAAACAAAAACTCTACACGAAAATTTGTTTTTGTTTTCAATACAATTATTTGAACGAAGCTTTCGTTCGCCTTTAGCTGAACAGGCTTTTAATTTAAAATTTTTTATCTTAAGTTGACTTAGCCAGTTGTTTATTAAGCCACACACTTTTGGTTTTTTGCATATTTAATTTTATAATTGTATCTATTGTTATTGTAGATTGATTTGTAAGTATAATAAAAATAGCCTAATTAACTAAAAATACATACTTTTGTAAAAAAAAAACTACTGGAAAATTCAAAAGGTACAAGAATTCCTTTGTGTAACAGTCAAGTAAAATATTTTGATGTTGTTATGGTTTTATTAAAAACAACAATAAAAACATTTAAAAAAAATATATTTTAAGAAGATTTAAAAAAGAAGTATGAATGCGTTTTTCTTTTAATTATTTAAGGAATTAAGTAAATTGTTTTTTTTTGTTACTAAAAAAATTAAAGATTTTAATTTAAACAATTTCAAATGCTTTAATCAGCGATAAGCAGCATATTAAAAAATATATTTTTGATACAAGTTGAAAAAAATTTTAAGTCTCTAACATAGAGATAACCATCGTATTAACCCATTATTTATCATAAGTGTCACGCAAAAAGCAGATAGCCTACAATAAAATGTGTTACTTTCAATAGTTTCTATGCTAAGATGTCGCGAAGCACATGAAATACAAAAAATTAAATACGGTACATTAAATATTTAAAAATTTCTATTCACCTTTTTTTTAAAACACGTTAAACATGAGACTAGTGTGAGTACCATATGGCACTTATGAGTTGTAATGTGATAAATAAGATAACATTCAAATAATGCAAAAATATTCGTAAGTCTTTAATTTATTTTATTTTTAGCACACTTACCACTCACTTAGTCACCCATCATTCTTTAATTCTATCCATATTTTATTAAGATTAATAATATCAATTAATTAAGGCTACAGATGTCTTAATGAAAACTGAATGTTTATTATTAACTAGTGATTATCACTTACAATCTTAATATGGTGTTGCTGAAAGCATTAAGTTTACGGTCTATTGAAAACGAAAACAGCTTAACTATATTATATCCTTTCTATTTAACAAAAGCTAAATTCTTCTTCATATTCATAAATATTTATACAGTTCCTTATATCCTTTTGGGACAAAGTGTTAAAGGAATAAGTGTTTAAAAATTACTGACGCATTAAATTTCTATTTGTTTAGATAATATTTATATAGATTTATTTTCTCTTATTGACATCCTTCTGTATCTTTCGTTTTCTTTTTTGTTCATTTTTATTATACACTAGTTTTCTAATAGTCCCAACTGTATGTGCAAAATATGTGAGGATATTTAACCAATTAGTATGCCTGCCAAATAGTTTTAACATGACCGAAATCGTAACTACAGAAAAATCTTATCAAAATATGTTAATGGAAAGGATTTATGTTGCTTATCTATGCATAGATTTACTATGAGAGACATACGAGTTACGTTCAAGTAAGAACGTTAAATTGTTTGTTCTATAAATATTCATTTAAAATAAACGTAAAGCAAAAAATAAATATCCATAACAACATAACCAATTCCATAACAAAAAAAATCAAAGCAAAAATCTTTTATTACTTGCAGTTTATTAGAAAAAGTAATATCTCAACAATTAGCGTTATTAAAAAATAATATTTTTTCAGTTTGAACGATCTCTGATAAAAGTACCACAACTGCCACTCTTATATTAGAAATACAACTTTGCTGAAATGAAAAGTTTGACGTTTTATTAACCTTTTTCTAGCCGGGAAATATAAAAGTTGTCCGATTGCAATGAAATTAGATTTTGTAGCTAAATTTAAGTTCCTGAATTCACATACATATGTTATCAAAATAGACAATAAAGAAGAGAAATGTTTTAGTGTCTGTATTCCATGGAGGATTACTGAAGGCTAAAGATGCCAGAAGTTTGAATCACGCACAAAATAGCTAGAAAAAAGGTTAAAAAATTATAGCTCAAAATTAAAAAATTTTTTAATTTTTTAGACCAAACAAAGATTTTTAAAAAACATAAAATAAAATGAAAAAGATTACTTCATCTTTAAGCATGAATATAAATATTTTTCAAACCCGATATACATTTATTTGCAATAAACTATTTCATTCAGGTTAAAATCGGTTAAAAATGATATTCGGTAAAAAAAAAAATAATAATAACAAAAGCTACTTTCTTACACGCAAAGAAAAAATATGGTTGAATATGGACACCGCAAACAGTGTGTTCTTCGCAAAATAATTAGTGTTCATGTGAAGCATCTAAACATTATTATGATCACAATAACCAATAAATAAACCATATAAATAAACTAAGTATAAAACAAAACCTTAATTGTTCAAACTCAACTGAACTTTGTGGCTAAAGTGGGTGTGTCGAGTTAATACTTATTAACTGAATATTTCTAAGTTAGAATCCTAGCAGAGTCAAACAAAATTTGAAAAAAAAAATTCAAATCAGCTGTATAATGTAAAAAATATAAATTAATAGAAACGAAAAAGTCAATATAATAAAAAAATTAGTTATGCAAAACATTTAAAAAAATATATATTTAAAAAAAAATATATTTTAAATAAAATTTATATATAGCCACGTATACCCACTCTTTTCAAGGAGTAGGTATCTGAAGCACTGAAAAAAATTAAATTTTTTAATTTCTGTAGATATTTGCTTTATTGTATTGAAAACTTCCTTAATCTCAAATTTTTATATAAAACTTACAATCTGAACCTACGATTTCTAAGAAATAAAATAATTTAAATCGAAATACAATTTTGAATTTTGTTTTATTTACACAAAAATATAATATTTGTTTCCAACAGACTTTAATATAGAAACTTATTTGTTATTATGAAACAAAAAGTTTTTATTTATTTTGTTGCAGTTTTTTGTAACTCTTTTTCTGAAACTATTATTTTTAAGTAAAAAAATAACTACATATCGTTTTTAATTACAAATAAATTTGATTGGTCGACAAATACAAAAACTAAAGAAGCAAGTGCAAAAATCAAAGTAAAAATTACTTTTGAGTAACTGTGCTCCACCATCTTTTTATATCAATTTTTAAAGCTAATAAAATTTTTACACCAACAAGCACTATCTCTTGTTTTTTATAAATATGTGTTTTTAGTTCATGTTAGTTACTCTTCCAACTCACTTGCTGAGAGATCTATTTCATACAGTTTGTTATCTCACTTTCGTAAGCACATTTTCGTTGTTTTTTTTTCAAATAACTCTCTCTTTCTCACACTGTGATCTCTTTGCCTTTGTTTATTACACATTCTCTCACTAACATTGTGGGAGTGAGTTCAATGGTTCCATTTTTAAATAGAGAGACATTTATGTACTTTTTTTTATTTTCAGTTTTTTTGTGGCTGCTTGAAAACAGTTATTTTTTGATGAGCTTTTGTAGCAATATAATATAAGCAAATATGATTGGTCAACAAGTGAGAATATGATCGATGAGTTAAAAGTAGAAAATGAGTATTGAAATTATTAAGAAAAAAATATTTTTTGAATTAATGGAGCTTATCAATTATTTTTTATTCAATAGGTAGAAGAAAAATGTACACAATTTGTAAGTATTTTAAATTTTAAAAAATATGAAGGTTTTTAAAATATTTTTTAATACATATGTTTCATCTTAGCACCTAATTACTTAAACTTAATAATAATTATTTCACTAACTTTTGGATCATTATCAGGAATAAGCATTTTTTAATAACAAAATTTATTTTATAAATAAATAAATTATAGTAAAAGTATAAACTTAAATTAATAAAAATTATAATAATGATAATGTTCATAATATTTAAAATATTATTTTAAAAAAATTTTTTTAGTTTATAAAAATTTTTTATAATTTTTTTAGTAATAAGGGTTTTAAACTAATTCATAATTTTTTTTTTAGATTTCGCTTAATTAGACTAGCGTCACTAAACTGTTTTAAAAATGTTGAAAGGAATCATAATATTGTAGTGGATACTACAGTCTTATTAGGAGATCAAAATATTGCATTTGAGATATTAATTTTAATACATCGCTGGCGTAGAACGTTATGATCTTTTCACCATTGGTGGGCTTCTCGGTAAAACTCTTTTAATGCCTAAGCTACTTTATATAGTGAAATATTTGCTTACTGTGATTCATATGGTAAAAACAGCCGGTATAAAAAGATACGGTGGAACTTCTCATTATTAATACTGCAAAAAATTATTTACTCTCAAGAACCAACTTATTTAGTCGAAAGACTTAAATTATAAGATCAAACAGAAAAAAAAATATTATACAATGAAGATATCGAACTTTAGTCTCGAGTCCTGTACTTTATTTAAAAAGAAATTATTCTAAATTTTTCAACTTTAACTTGTATATATAAACTAATGTATTATTCATACAAAATAAAGCTCTTGATAAAAGTGTATTAGAAAAACTTAGTGGCATCACTGGAATTTAAAAAATATTTTTTTTCTAAAATTATTCACCATTATTCTGTAATAAAATTTAGTCAGCACTTGCTCATTTGTAAGCCATGGAAAATAAAATAAAAAAAAAATATTCTGTACAAATGGCTTGCAAATCTGGCATGACTTTTAGTTTTATTGAAGCTTATCAATTTGAAAAAAACTATTAATTGAAAACATAAGTTCATACCAAACTGAAATTTTTATTTCTCTTTATTCTTTTTTTTAAGTACTATTTAATTGAAATCATTCCATAAGTAACTATTTTGGTATAAAAACAATTTTATACTTATTTGAATACACCTCGTAGTTATAAAGAACATTTATTTTCTAAATCTCATGCAGCACATTTATTTTGACATATTAATCCCAAAGCAATCAAAGTAATTGATGAAATGCCCCAGCACGTTGGAGGCCAACATATTTCTACATCAAGGTTACACTAACTAATAACAGAAGAAAAAACTATATTCACTCAAAACAAAAGCACTTTGGTTTCTAATTCAAATACCAAGTACGAGTATTTTGTTTGCAGTTTTGAAAATTATTTCTATTTCACATTAACTTATTTATTTTACTCAAGAACTTTTAATAACTCAGACAGGCAAACTTTTTAATACAAAGATTATTTAAAGCTTAATGGTCTTCAGTTTTTTAATTTATTTTTAAGAAATAAATAATTTGAATCGCATTAAATTTTGTAGCTTAAATTAAATAAATTTTTAATAAATTATTGTATCAATATTTTTCCCGATTTCACAGTAAATTTAAAAAGTTTTCATTATATAAAAGCATAAAAAGTATTTTTAATTAACTTAAAATTAAGTATAAAGCTAACATGTTCAATCAATCGAATCTTTATGTAAAAAGAAACTTTAAAAAATGTATCAAATAAAGGAAGTAACAAATGTCATAACATGTCAACATGGGCTTATGCCCATGCTAATTTTAGCCACACACTTAGAAGTGATTGCCATTACTTTATATCTCTGTATGTATTCTATAAATAATCTACACCCAACTGTGAAAGAGCACACAATAATACAGGTACTAAATATGCTATACTTACATCAAATCCCTAGATTTGACAAAATGCCTACACATAAACCATTAACTTTTCACTGACAATTGAATGATTTTCTGTCGAAAAAAGAGACAATCTTCCTTTTTTTATTTTTTATAAAAATTTTATATTTCATTTCAGGTAATTTATAAAAGCATACACTCTAATTTAAAAAGATTATAAGGGTTTTCACAATGTATGATATATATACATACTTAGCTTACACACACAGTTCTGGCTTGTTTAGTGCTAAAACCATATTGTATTTGCTTTGTTATCTAATAAGGAAGGGAATTTATAAAATTTGATCCTTAATGCGTGTCAATTTAGAAATTGAAAATAATTTGTTTATTTTTTTATATTTTATTCACCACAGCTTTAATTTACTTAAGGCAGCCCAGTAGATGAGCTGTAGGATTTAAAATTTTAGTCAAAAAAAGTTAAATTCTGTTGTGGCGAGTCTCATATACCCTTCACTGTGTTAGCGAAATATTAATATTTTTCACTTTCCACATTTTTCTATAATATCAAAACCATAGTAAAAATTCAATGAGTCAAGATTAATATGCCGTATTAAATATGCTTTAACGTACCCCATTAAGGTTTTTTGTATTTGTAAATATTTTCAGTATTAATGGCATATACGTCTTAAGTCATTAAATATTAAATATTTTAAGCAATAGTTTAGCGGAGATCATATATATTTGCAACCTAAGAACGTTGGATCATTTAAAATTAATTTTTTTAATTTTCATATACTCTGTTGTTGCTCTGAAGGGTTTTGACAATTTCCGTTTTGCATCATAGAATAAAAACTAATAAATGTAAAGTAAATGTTAAAACAGTTCCAGAAAGCGTAGAACTCACAAATTTCAATCCAGTTTGGTTTCAGGGTATGAGTACCGGGGTGGGAGGGAAATTAAAAATTTTTTTAAAATAATGTAAAGTTTTTTCTGAGTACTTAAAAGATAGATTACAAATCTAGACAACCTCCTTTTTAAAATGATATACATCTTATCTCGTAATCTTCTATGGTTCGTTCGGAAGTTACTTTTTAATTTTAGTAATTTTCCTGATCAAAAATCCCTCAGAAGAAGAGTCCTAGAATATGAGGGAATTTCATAAATTTTTTAAAAATAATGCAAAGATTTTTCTGAGTACTTGGGTGATTACAAATTTGGTGATGACCTCTTGTTTCAAATGCTATGTGAACCAACCCGTAATATTCTATGGTTCGTTTGCAATCTATTAGAGAAATCAACGTATTTATGCACATTTGTATCTTAGTATGTCAAAAATACTGAAAAGATATTTATAAATACTAAAAAACATAAGGAATTACGTGAAAACATATTCAACTAACCATATTTATATTCACTCACTTCAAAAAAAGTATGTAATTGAAACGCATACTTTTTTAAACTTGAGGTCGTATTATATATAAAAATTTATTTATTTATTATTGGAGCGAAATATCTATAAGAAAAATAAATTTTTATAATACGACTAAAATTAACGAGTTCTAAGAAACAATCCTTTCTGAGAAGCAATAAAATGTCTGCAGGTACTCAATTTTTAAATTAATAAAAAAAGAAATTCTAAGAAAGGAAAACAAAAAAATTTATTTTCATTTAATTTTGGAAATTTTTTTAAAAAATTTTAAGCAAACATATTTAATTAAGTATTTCATTATGGAGAAAGATTTAATGAACTCTCGTTCATAAAGATGTCTGCATTCATAATACTATTTTACTCTTTAAAAAATTTCTACAAAAAAAAAAAAAAAAAAAAAAAAAAAAAAAAAAAAAAAATTATTGAAAATGTGAAACGGCGGTTGTATTTTTGATTTTTCTGGTCCGTTTGTAGACCGATCTTTCTGATTTTTTGCACAGACATTACGACTGTTATTTTCAATAAAACTGCGTACTACGTTTTATTGTCCGTCTTGTAGTTTAGACATTAATAATGTCGTAACGACAAAACAAAGGCATCATTATTGAAAATCTTAAATTTCGGTTGTATTTTTGAGATTCCTCTGCCATTTGTACACCGATTGCTTTAATTTTTAGTAAACGGTATTATAAGTGATACTTCAAACAAAACTGCATACCAGGTTTTTTTGTCCGTTTCTTAGTTAAGACAAAATACTAAAAAAACCCACACAAAAATAGAGGTAGTTGCGATTTTTGACTCATAGTTCCGCCATTTATGAACCGATCTGACTGAATTTCAATAGTAATGGTTTTACAGCAACAGCTGATTGTTTAGTATGCTATACTTTTCTGTAGCTTCTCTAGTGTCTTCTAAAAGTTGATTTCAACGACTACACGGACAGATAGACAGACAGACAAAGCTCCACTATTCACATGTACGGTGTAGAAATTACAAACGGAATCACAAACCCTTCTTACTTACAGTGAAGGGCATAAAAACTACCGCCAAATTCTTAACACACATAAGTAACTTGTTAACACACTCGTTCGTTGTATATATTATATATTCAAATAAACCAAAAACTAAATATTTATTTTGTATGTCAATAATAGTGAATTACCCATTTTTACACTTTCGCTTGACTTATTAAGTCTCTAAAGAATTTTAGGGGCAAACACACAATTAGAATACCCATACGAGTATATGCGCACAAATTTACCTCAAAATGTTGTGATTGATAATAAATATTTTGTTTACACGGTGAGAGAATATGTATGTATATGCACGCGGGTATACATTCATGTGTAAAGCTAATATGATGGCGAAAATTCTAGTTATACTTGCTATTTTATTATACTCGAACAACGAACGATGATTACCGCTGGTTGGAAAATTATTTATGTGTTGTAATTGCAAAATAAATATTTGGTATGAAAATTATCTTTTACCAGCAAATTGTTTGGGGAATGTAAATAAACCAAAAACATAAGCAATTAGTAGTCTAAAGGGTTGTTGATAATGATATACGTTTATTGTAGAAAGAAACAAAATAATTACTATATAATTGGTACTTGCTTTTGTCAATAATAATGTCTAGACAGTTTTGTTTGAGTAAATTTGAACTTTAAAAACATTTTTAAATTAAAAAAAAAAATTTAATTCTTTTCAAGCATAAATTTGGTCAAATGTTTAATTGTTTACAACTTTTAAACAATTTATTTAAAACACTTCTCAAAAAGTAAAAGTTTTTCTAGTAAAACTATTTTTTTATATAAATAAATCACAATTTTCTTTGCTAAAAAATTTTAATGGTTTTTTTATTCGCAAGAAAATAATTTAGTTTTATTTTAGAAAACTTAACAAAAAAAAACTTTGCTTTTAACAACCATGATTTGTTATATTATTTTGCACTTTAGTTTGGCATTTAAGGAGAACGTATAGCAGGGAGCACTTATCTGTCTTACTTTGCCTTTTTTCCTTATTTTATCATTTTTTCAAGGAACATATTTTTTACTTACATTTGTTCTTCACATACTTTACCCTTTTCTTTGGTGTTTTTTTTTCCTTTTTTTTCTTAGATCAATAGCAAGTTAAAAAATTTATTTTTCTTAAGCAAAGTTTTTGTTTTCTTTATAAAAAAAATTGAAAAAGTTTGAGTTTAGAGAAGAAGAAATTCATTATAATTTAACGCTTAATAGTAACAAAAATAAAAGAATAACTATTAGTTATTTGCTTTTGTATAAATGAGAGAAAGAAAGAGAGAGGGAGAAGAGAAGCTTATTATTCAAATTTAAAAAAAAAATTATACCAAAAATATGAACGAACGTAAGTATGTGCTTCAAAAATTTTATTTTATTTTATTTTTAAGAATTATTTTTTTGAACTTTCATTTAAAGTTCAAATAAATTTCTTGATGTTTAAAAGAAAGCGCTGGTGAAATATCTATACAATTAAATTAAATCCTTTCTAACAAGTAAATTAAAAAATTTAGTTTTATTATTATTATTATCATTGGGGGCTATAATCTCACCACTACCTTTAAGATATATGGTGCAGACCAGTTAATAACTACAATCCGTGACTCTTTACGAATCTCACAATTGTTGTTAGACAAATAATCTTTAGGTCTCTTAGGACCTAACCGGCTTAATCTGTGTCTTGCCACAGAACACACTCTGATGTTTCCCGACATTAGCGACAGGAGTCGTCTTGTACCACACTGATTTTACTCATGTAATAGGTAAGTCTGGAATGGTTGGTAAGTAGCCCAACGTAGAGTTTTATGTCATTTCTGCTGAAGTTTAAAACAACATATACCCTGAAGTCCTCGGGCTTGATGAGTTTCTTTCACTGCCGCATGCCCACGTCGACCCTCCAGCAGTCTTGTTGATTTCACTTTTCCTCCTTGCGTAATAGGGAAGTTGTTGGTAACCCCGAAGAAGGCTCTGGGCCTATGAAGGTTTTAGCAGTACTATACACAGAAAAAACAAAATTTAAAATTTTTTTTTGATGCGCTATGGTTGTCTAACTGTAAAACTCATAATTATTTCAAATTCTCTGGGTAAGTTTCTTTTTGAGATTTTTTCTTTTTATATTAGATTTTTGAAGAGGCTTCATACAACTTATTAAAACTTTAAAAATACTTCTCAGATTTTCTTACAATTTATCTCAAAAAATTTTAAATTATAATTAATTTAACTTGAGTTTTTAATGCAATTTTTATTTTTTGAGTTTGCAGAAAATTTTTTATAAAAAATTAAGAAATATTTGATTTTTAAAAATTCACAAAATATATGAAACGTTTATCATTTACCAGTTTTATTACTTACTTTTAAAACTTGATATAATACAAATAATTCAAACTATAAATTATCACAATCCATTCATAAATATGAATTTTATTACCATTAAAGTGGATAAAAAAAAATTTTTTTAAAGTATTTTTTTAAATTCCAACAACAGCTCAGCTATGTAGAGTGTAGTAGAAACTTTTAATAGACTTGAGGTCCTTAAATAATTTTACTGAGCGGTTTTTTGCTTCAAAAATTAAAATTGAATAGTTAGTTCATTTAGTTCATTTCATCTTTGGTCACGTTATCTGTTTTATACACAGTTCAAATACTCTTGATTGTCATCGAACGTTTTTCATTGTGTAAAATGATATCAAATAAGGGTTAGAAACAGTTTTTTACGAAAATGAAAGCTAAACAACAACAAAAAAATTGGAAAAGTTTTTAGATTTATTTGTCGATTTCTTTTTTTAATAATTTAATTCAAAAAGTACTTAAAAAAACTTAACGCTTAATCTTAAAATAAGTTAAAATTGCATTTTTTTATAATAGCATGTAAATATAATAAATTTTCCAACAGAATGAAATGTTAGCGTTTGTTTTAAATACCATTTTTGTGAAAAAAAAACTTGCAGCTTTTGTTCCTTCATCTGTAACTTCGTTTTGTTTGTTTATTTAAAAAGAATAGCAAACAAATGAACTATAAAATTAAAAAAAACGCACGCTTAGTTCAAGTAAGTGAATAGTAAAAGGGAATAGTTCGTTCGTGTACTACCCAAGACTACTTTTTAATTAATAGAATTAAGAAATAAAAATAATGCTTGACAAAGCTTGATTTCAGATGATGTCGAATTTGTTTATTTCTTCTACGATTTTCAAAGTGTGATTCTACAAATCTTTTTTATTCCTAAGTCCCTGATAAAGTTGTTGTTGACAGTGTTCAACTTTAATTTATCATTGAGAAAATAATTTTTTTCTAGTTTTTAAACAGATTCCAAAAACATTCTTTGCTACCTAAAAATTTAGAGCAATTAATCGCAATAAATTAAAAACTTACAACCAGACTTTTTTTTAAGAAAACTGTCGTTCGCTTCTATTTCAGATGACTAAAAGCTGATTTTCCGCTCACTAAAAAATTTTTACAAGACAATTATTACGAAAAGAATATCGAACAACAACGTCGGTATTTCGGATCACTAAAAAATATTTTTTCTGTTTGTACGAATAAAATTGTTAAAAACACTTACTTTTTTTGTTTCTTCTTGTTAGGATATTTTTTTAAGCTCACAGAAACCACTTAAATTAGCAATAAACTATTTTTTTCTATCTTCTAATATTGATTTTGTTTTTAATTAAAAAATTAAATTTATAGCTTTTTTATTTACAATTTCTTTTTTCTGAATATGAGGCTTTGTGTGTTTCAAATTTTGTTGAGAGTTTTTTTTTTTTTTGAAGATAATTTATACGAGTAGTTTACATATTGGGTTTTTTTTTTTTAAACTGACGATTATAGTTTATGAAACTGTTGTTGTGACAACATGATATGTTGAGAAGGCTTACGTTAATAAACGTAAAGTCCAAGATAAGACAAAAGTTAGTGAGTTGCTTTTTCAGTCGAAAATGAGTAACTGGTTTTTTTCACTTTCGTTTCGAAAATTTTTTCATTACAATTTTTAATACGCTTCTTCGGCTCTCTTCTGTAAATCAAATTTATTTAGAAAAACGAAAAAAATTTTTAAATTGAAAATATGTCTTTTTGGTGCTTTACAAATCATTCGTTTGACTTGATTTAAAGTTGAGCATAATTGTGTACTTTAATTTATTAAAAAATAATTTATTGAGTAATGAACATTTTCAATTTGATTAAATAAAGTAAATAAAGTGAATTTTGTATTTCAACATAATTTAAAATTATTTATTTCTAGTTAAATTTTATTTAAGTTTTGGTTTGATTTGAATTTAGATTTAGTTTAAGCGATTAAAAGAAATAAAAATTTATAGAAAAAAAGGATGCCGTTGTTGCCTGATTAGTTGTAAGAGTGTAATGAAAATTGATTAAGATTGAAAAACTTAACTTTTAATGAAGTAGCTGAGTTTTTGTGAGCAATTGAGAAGCAAAATTTTTTATCTTCTCGTTGCTTTCTTTATGGAGCTTCTCAATTTCAAATGTTTCCCAGCTACAAATTAATTACAATTTAAAAGAACAATAATTATTCTATTTTAATATAATAGAAATCCTAGTCACAGTTCAGTTGAACTTTTACAAATTTAAGTTTGAATTTTTATTGAAACATCAAAGTCAAGTTTTGCTATTGTGGGAAAGTGGTTCTTGTTGTGATTTCCATAAAAATTTAACTATTTAATATTTTGTTTAATGTGTTTAGCCATAATTTTAGTATACGATGGTGTCTAAATCTTTCTAAAATTGCCGTTAATTATTTTTTTTTTAAAGTGGACTTATACAAATTTCAAAACTAACATCTTATTCTATGGAGATATTGTTATTGCTGTGGCACCTTTACAGTGATTTGTTTGAGTTTTCTTTTAGTTTAAAAATAAATTACACAAACAACAAAAAACTTTTATTATTTTAAACCATTTTCTATACAACTTTTTATATTTACTCCAAAAATGAAGATGAAGTTGTTATTTTACTACATGTAACTACATTTTTGAGTATATTATTTTAATTCAAAAAATATCCTTTTTTACTGTTGTTATTTATTATAAATTCAAAACTTTTTATCAAACTTATGCATGTGAGCTATAGCTAAACTTACTAAAGGGTAAAACCAAAAGAGTTAATATTTGTGCACTGATGAATCTACAGTTAAAGCCAAAGCAAACGAAATATTTTGAAGAATATTCAAGTTCATCGATTTTAACAAAAGTGAAAGCTCAACTTACTTTTTTTTAAAGGGAGTATGAACCCCTATTCTAATTATCATTTGTACAGCTTAAAAAACTAGGACTCTAGTAGAAATCAATTCTTTAAGAATTAGTTTCCTTTTTTTCTCATCTTAGTTGCACTAGACCACAAGAAGTCACAAAAAAATATGAAAGATTCATATAGTTACAGAAAATTAAAAAAAAAAAAAAAATTCCAACAAAAAGAATTTTTTTGCAGTGCGTCTCTTTAAATAAAAAATTTTAAGCCATCACTCTGTAGTTTTATAATTGTTTTTTGTTCTCTTTTTTATAACTTTATCCAAATTACCCTTATCATTTCCCTTACACGTTCAGAGTGTGTTCACTGAAAGTCTATCCATGTCGTTGTGAATATTTAATGTTGATGACATTTCCAGATTTTTTGGTTTATTCATAATACTTTTGCTTACACCAAGGATTGTTGTTTAAAAGTTATCAGACATTATAAACTACATAAATGAAGGTTTAAAAAAAGAAATTAATTGGCTTATTTTGAATGATACGACTTTCAAAATTATGAGATTGTACCGCATATAAAAAAAAAATTTTAAATTAATAAAAAAAGATTAAAAAGTAACAGAACATTTTCATCAATTTACACAAAAACGAAGAAATGACTGAGACAATATATTTCCCAAGATCGAAATATTTCACTAAGATAATGTTTCCTAAAAGTATTTTTTTTTTAACTCAAACTACTAAAAGCTGAGGTTTACTATTCTGCACAATAGTATGACTTAATGGCACGATGGCTGATTTTCGTGTCGACCGTGGCCTAACGAAATCTGTAGATTTCGTTTCAAAGTACTTACTCGCCAAGGCGTAGAATAATAAAGTGATTTATACCCACCTTGTGGCACATTCAGACATCTGAAAAGATCTTCTAACCCTAACCTAGTAGTTCGATTCACTATTAGACTTTAAAGAAAAATTTATGGTTAAAATAATTCAATAATAAAATTAAGGAACTTGTCATTCAGTAAAATTTCAATTATTTATGGAACGAAATATCGGCCAAATGGCTGCCGCGAACTCGGCGGCACACCTCCTTCCGGTGGTCCCAATTGTCGATGACGCTGAGGCATAATTGAGGTTCTATGCCGTATTATCTCATCATTTAGCTCTTGAATTGTTGCTGGCTTATCCACATACACCTTTTCTTTCAAATAACTCCAAAGAAAGAAGTCCAACGGTGTCAAATCACATGATCTTGGCGGCCAATTGACACCGGCACCACGTGAGATAACACGACCATTGAATTTGTCGTGAAAAAGAGAGATTGTTTCGTTAGCTGTGTGGCAAGTGGCACCGTCCTGTTGAAACCACATATCGTCCACATCAATATCTTCCAATTCGGGCCATAAAAAGTTCGTTATCATCTCACGATAGCAAGCACCATTCACAGTAATTGCCGCCAGCCCATAAACCGCACCAAACAGTCACTCTTTGTGGGTGCATTTGTTTTTCACTTTTGGATTATCATTCGCCCAAATGCGGCAATTCTGCTTATTGACGAATCCACTTAGGTGAAAATGTGCCTCATCACTGAAGATGATTTTCTTTGAAAATTGATCATCCACTATTGCCATTTCTTGCCACCATTCTGACCATTGACGACGTTTGGAATAGTCAAAAGGCTTTAGTTCTTGTAAGCGGGTAAATGTAAGTCGTTATGCATAATGTTTATCAACGACAAGCATGAGAGGTGCAATTGTTGGGCACGACGATGAGTTGAGGTGGACGCCTCTTCAGCCACACTATCGCGAACAGCAGCAGTATTTTCTGCAGTACGAGAATTGGTGTTTTCACATCTCCTACAAACCCGGTTTGTTAAAATTTTTGCATGATTTTTCCGATTGTACGCACATTTTAACGATTAAATTGACCGAAAAAATTACGAAGTGCACGATATGCATTTTGATTTGAACGCTAATTTTCATAATAAGCCTGAATAACTTAAACGCTTTGCTCGATTATGTATCTTTCCATGGTTCAAATTAAGTTAGTCTGAAATTTAAAAATGTCCAATGAAATGCAGAAAAAATTTGACGTTTAGCTGTGGTTTACATTCAACATCGGCCCTTAAAATTTAACTACCCTTTACTAGTAGTTACTTCTTAACTTCCAAAGTTAATTGAAAATTACTGAATTGCACATTTTTTTAAGAAAATTACACTACAAGTATTCTTGAAAATTTGTGTCTAGAAGCCAGAAGAGGCGGGCACTAGCAGAGGAAGTAAAGCACTGTCTCCATATTCTTCTGGCAGTTGCTACAGTTTACATTCAAGTATGCCATTTTTGAAGCTACTATGTGGTATAACGATCGTCACTGAAGTAGAAGCCTCCATATTACAGCCACCGCTTGTAATCTCACATATTTGTTTCCAACTTTAAAAAGAAAATGCTTCAGCATCGCTACGAATAGTTAAAAAGCCGTTTTCAAATATTTTTAATTTTTTTCAGTTCAGTTTCAGTTTTCCTTGCTTAACAACGTTGGAATTTGCTTCGCATGATTTAAATTTTAAGTTCATGTGTTAATCAAACTACGTTCCTTATTTACTAAGGATTTACTTGCAATAAATAAATAAAAAGTTCTACAGAGCACAAGTATGTTGAAAAAAGTCCTTGTATTTATAAAGTTCAAAAAAGGAAAATATCTTACGCAATGTAAAACTAAAACACGCACACGAAATCCTCATATCTGTTAAAATTGTTGAACTTTGTTTTTTTTTTTTTTTTTTTTTTTTTGTACATAAAATTTAACATTTTTTCATTCGTTTCAGTTTGTTTTTTCTTCATTTTCTTCATTTATTTTTGTTGTAATAATAACTAAACTTTTTTGCTTTTACATTTATATCTATGGCAATATAAAAGAAACTCAACTTTTTCCCAAAGAAAAAAAACTTAAAAGGAAAAACTTTTTAAATTTGCTTGAAATAGATTTCATTTATACATACAAATGCACACATACAAACTTCTTTAATACCTGTACGCACAATTTCTATTTTGTATAAAAAATTACCCTTCAACTTTGGGGTAAAACTTTTAAGTTTTTCCTTCGGTTTGTGATTTCTACAATATCTTTATTGTTTTTATAGGCGGCCGTAGTTGATTTAGCGATACAAATCTTTCTGTTGTAACTTTGTAGATGTTAAAATTTTTCTGAAAGAAATTTATATTAATAAGGGAAAATCGTTTAAGTTGACTTAAGCAAAAATTGACTTTAATTTTAATTAACAGAATTTAGTAAAATAGTTCACGCATGATAAGACGATATATTGTATAAATGAACGAGATGCCAAGAAGGGCAATACTATTTCATACAATGGAAATAAGACTTTAGTCCTTTAAAATGCCTTAATAAAACATAAGCGATATTGCCTTATCGCTCGGTCTATAAATTTTAAAATTATGTGTGAGATATCACAACTCTCTCTCTCTCTCTCTCTTTCTCTTTCTCCAGTTTTTAAGCATAATTTAATATTTTTTTTTTTAAGTTTTTATTTTAAATATAAACTGCTTGAAAAATATGGTAAAAAGAAAAAAATATAGAAATGACTGTTTTGAGCACTAAAGAAATGTATATGAAATTTTATAGTGTAAGTAAAACTAGTGAGACTGGAACGTCAGAACCTTGTTTCTATAACTCTCGGATTGAGAAAATTTTCTCAAAGAGCAATAAAATTGAACAAAAACTAATTAGAATTGAAGCAAAATGTCATTTATTACATTCGAGGGTTTCTGTAATTTTTCTTTGTGAGAGCCAACTGTTACTTTAGTATTTTCACGTTTACTTACAGCATGATGCAGCCCAATTATGAATAAAAATTACATCCATGTAAGTTCTCTGATTTATAATTTTTTTCAACCCCAAAAATGAAAAAAAGCACAATATCATTGCATTCATTTTGCATAAAAAGTTATTGTTTATAAAAAAAGGTAAGTAAGAAAAATTGTTATATTGATGCAAGTGACTGTATATCTATATATTATTGTTTTTGTCGCTTCAAATTTTTCACAATCTAGTTGTATGTTCATATCAAAGAAAGTAAACAGGTATAATATTCTGGGCATCTATATAAATATTAGTTGGTGTATATAAAACGCCAGACTGAGGTTTTTTAAAATATAAATTTTTCACCTACTTTATGTGACTTTCGTAAGGCATTACCCTCGTGATCTTTATGTAGTGAATCCATAATTGAAGGCCTTCAAAAAATCCCATGCAATTAATTTATGGTGAAGGGCATGTAAGCTGCGCCACAACCGACTACAGCCCTGTTTACTTCTTTTTAATTAAAAAAAATAAATTTTATATGAAATTTTCTTTTTATTAGGTATTTTTCTTTTGCATAAGAAACCAGAAATGTTTTAATCTTAAAAATCATTTTTTTTATATTATAAATATTCAAACAAAAATAAATGTTCTTAAGTTATATTAAAAAAATATATATATTTTCTTATTAATTTTTTTTTAAAGTGCACACAATCAGTAATTTAAAGTTTCACTTTTAATCATTTTTTTTTTTTTTTTTTTGCAACGAAATATTTTTTTATTCCTTTTTAGTTTATTATTTCATGCCACAGAAATTTGATGCAATTTATTATTATGTCATTGATTGTTAATAGGGTTAGTTTTAATCCAAAAAGCTAAAAACCAAACAAACCTCAAGAACAAAAAGTTAAAAGGATGGTTGGCAAGCCAAGCAAAATAAACCATCAAAACAAACAAAACTTGTTTTAACAATGTTTTGGGGAAATTGAGGAAATTTATGATGATTTTTTTTTTTTTTCAAACTCAAAGGACAACCAACATAGAGTTACTAACTAATGCGTAAAGCCAACTACAGATTCCTGCTGTTATTGACGATCCGTTTATAGTCAATTGGCTTAGAGGTTTCCTGTAAGACGTTTTAATGCGTTTAGCATTGTGGTAACATAAAGATGCTGTTGATAAAGAAAAAATAAACAAAAAAGAAAAAAAATTTTGAGATTGGCGTTGGCCACCAATGAATGGCATTGCGGGAGGTTCCTTATGAAATAAGATTGTTTTCTTTACATTTCATTTATTTATTTTTTTTTTGTTGCTTCCTTTCAATATTCACATTTATAAAGAAAATTACATAAACTATTATAATTTTCTTTTTTCTCTTTCAATTTTTATGTTTGTGAACTAAATTTTCAGAAGCAAATATGATGTGAATAGAAATATTTTATTTAAAATTTACATGTTAGTATACAGATGAAGAACTTTTGATTTTATATGGACGAGTATGTATGGCTTTGCTTTCTTTGATTTTTTTTAAGTACCTACAGTCGACTTTCGGTCATTTAAAACTAAAAAGCGAAATACAAAATTCAAGTAAAACTAAGAGTTTGAGTTTAATTAACTAAGTGGAAAAAGATTTTAAAAAATTTGAATAGACCTAATAATAAATTTTTCACTCACTCATTACATCTTAATTAGTTTATAATTTATTTATTTTAGTTAAATATAAGTTTTATAAGTAAAAATTTCTAACATTTAAAGAAAGCTATAAAGTTCTCTCTTCAGTGGCAGTTGAATTTAATTTTGTTGTTTTGTCTGTCCGTTTTCGTACTTGTTAATAAAAAGAATTAGCGAGGGGTATGTTAGTGTTGTCGTGTCAGTATTACCGTCCCCACATCTATTTTGTACTTGAATTACCTCTATAAACATTTTTTTTAAAAACAAAAATTCTATAAGCTTCTTAGCTGCTCTATGCAGTCCAAGGTCTAGTGAGAAATCAAACCCAATTCAGCGAGCTTGATACGAAATAATTGGCTTTTAAGTCAGTGGAATTTTGTTGTAGGTATTAAAAAAAAACTGAGTAAAATTTTCTGACTATCAGAGATGACAAATTTTTTTATTGCAACCCAAAACAAAGCAAAACTATACAAAATGAATATGAAAGACTTTATTTAAATTTATAATTTAAATGGGAAAAATTAGTAAATTTAAAAAACTGCAGCAATAAATAAAATTTTACGAATTTTATTCACAAAAAAAAAAAATACTTTAAAAATCTAGACAATTTCAAAAAATATGAATTATTTGTAATCCAAACAATCAAATTGCTTAGTAATTTTTCATAATAAAACTTAAAAAAATTTAATTTTAAAATAAAGGCTTTTTTTCCTTTTTTTAGAAGTCCACTGCACACTGTATACGTATAATTAATATTTTTCTAAACCCAATTTTAATAAATTTTTAGTCTAACTAGCCAAAAAACCAAAATGAAAAACTATTGAAATATGCTGAAAAATGTGTTTGACTACAGATTTCATCAATGTAAATATACACTCGAAAATTTAAGTTGACAAAAATTATCTAAAAATTTTTCCTTAACAAAATGTAAAAATTATTCAAAATTTCTTAGAAAAATAAGAAAACAAGTTACTAATAAATCTTTATTAAGAAAATATTTTTTTTATAATTTTTGTCTATCGGTGTCTAGCCAAGAATTAAAATTCCTTTTTTAGCTACTAGTAATTTTAAATTTAAAAGCACTTTTAAGATAATTCCCAGAATATGCTTAACTCACATACTGTTACAAAAAATCATGCTGTTAGTAGACTGCAATATTTTTTATAAGAAACTGGGTTTATGTATGTAGATATAGCAATTTGTTGTTTAAGCTAATACGTAAAATTTGTGTATGTAATCCTTGTGTGTGAGTTATAAAGTAAAATTTGCACTATTTATATCTGAATTAGCGTATAAGTTTCATGTTAATTTTAAATGTTGTACAGGGTCCGCCAAATAATTTTTTTTTTTGAAAATGCTATAAAAACATCGAGTGTAGCTTCGGCTGTGTGGCACATAGCGCCGTCCTGTTGAAACCAAATGTTGCCAATATCCTCCTCTTCAATTTTTGTGAACAAAAATTCGTTCAACATTGCCCGATAACGATCGCCATTGACTAACGGCCACTCCTTGCTCATTTTCGAAGTAAAATGGCATAATTATGCCTCTGGACCAAAATCCGCACCAAACAGTGACTCGTTTTGGGTGCGTCGGATTTTCAATGTATGCGTGCGGGTTTTATGTGCCCCAAATGCCACAATTTTGCTTGTTAACCTGCCAAGATCAAAATGAGCTTCATCTGAAAAGATGATTTTTTTTGGCAAAATCGTCATCTTCTGTAAGTCGATCGCAGGCCCACTTAGCGAAGCGAAAACACAACCATATTCTTTCAGCGGAAGGATAAAACTAATTATCTGTCAAATCAGACATGAGCTAAGTGTTACCATTCACGAAATAAGCACTAGTTGAAAAAAAAAAAACGTTCGATGGGGGACCCTATATAAATAGCTAGATTTAAAATGACCGTTACAGTTTGGTGTTATTACTTGATAATTTCAAAAGCTTCTAGGCTGAGCTAAAAAGGTATATAAACTAGTAACATTGCCAGAGATGATCATTTTTAATTGAGACGTTAAACAATAAATAAGGTGTGTCGCAAACAACAACATGGGCCTTGAGATGGTTATAATAAAACCATGTTTCTATAATAAGTGTGAGAAACTGAGCTTCTTGTGTTTTATTTTATAATAACGAACCTTAGTAAGTAAAGGAGAAAAACGTAACAATATTAACAGTTTAAAAGTTTCAATAATTAAAAAAATTTATATTAATAAGACTTCATAGTAAATTTTTTTCTGAATCCTTATAATAAATTCTATTCGTAAATCTAAAATAACTTGCCAGCATTTTACTATTTGTAAACTTTCGAGTATGGGAAACAGCATTTGCAGGAGCAGTAGTAGTGGTAGTAGCAGCAGTATTAGTAAATGCGAGTAAAACTAATGTCATGTCATTTTATATGAAAACATAAATGACATAAATATGAAGGAAGTGAACAACAGTAAAATCTTCTGACAGTAAAGCAACAAAACTAAAATAACAACTAACTAGAACAATCCATAAGGCATTAAATATACACTCGCAGTTACTAATGCACATTCATTTCATTCCATTCCATGCACATCCACATTCATATCCACATAGACATACATGCGTATGAGTACCTTCTTCAATGCCATGCCATGGCATGCTATTTCACCATGTCCTCATGTTATGATCAAACATAGTCGCAAACTATAAAAACATTGAGAGCAGAACATCATAGAGTTAGTTATTCGTATAACAGCTGATGATGATTAAAATGATGACGACGACGTTGTGTATGCTAGTGGTGTTGATGATAATGATGATAACGATTTTTGGAATAATGGCTACAGCAAATGAAGATTATCTGCTTGATGAGTATTGTGATGCCTTTTTGTTAGAACACCAGCTGAGGTTTATAACAACAACTAACGGGCTTCAGCTAAAACAATAAAAAAAAAAAATAAAAAATAAAAACAAAAAGAGAAATAAATAAATAAATTGTAACAAAATTCCTTTACCCATACAAATGAATACCTACACACAAGTGAATACAAAAACAAAAAGAGCTGCTGTAAAATTTCATTCGTTGGCAACTAAAACAAAAACCTAAAAAAATCACAATTACATGACACTTGAAGGGAGTACAAGAAATGAATGATAAAGAGTGTATAGAATACGATACAAATGAATAGAATTGTGATTATATTTATATGTATGTGCGCAGGCATGTATGTTGCAATTTGTATAAACAATGATTTCAAATAACGAAACGTATGCAAGTGGTATATTTCAAACACTAAAACATTTGACAGTAACACAATAATAACAACACAACACAATGCAACACAAGACAACACAACACATTGTTTATACGTTGCAAAAATTGTCTAAACAAACTGAATGAATGAAATCAACTTAATTTGGTTTATCCCGTTGGATAAAATTCTGTTTTGTAATGAAAAATTAAATAAATATTTGAAATGAATTTCGTAAAAACTGTTCGTTATTAGAATAATGTTTCAGTGAGAATTAGAATTAGTGTTTGTAAGAAGTTTTATCAAAACCCTGTGTTTTAATTATAATTTTAAAAGGAACCATCTAGATCTCCTGAAACTTTTCATTTCCCAAAAGTTATTGGTTCAAGATTTAAATAATAACTTTTCAAAAATTTTTTAGTTCTATGTCTTTTCAAACAGAAGCCTAATCGCTGAATCTTTTTAGAATATGTAGCCAATCAAATCAAACATCTGAGTTTTTTGAGTCCTCTATGGAACTCAAAAACATGCAAGTTTCTAGCAAGTGGATTGGAATGCACCACGGCCTTTATTATGTGAGTACGAAACTCACTTTCTTGATTTCCTCGTTGCCTATATTTGCATTTTTAATGTGCTAAGGATCGCCTGTGATTCGTAAAATTTTTTATTGTCTTCTGTTTAATTTTGCAGAAGCAGTTCCACAGATAAACAAGGGAACTTTAAAAATTGCCTTATACAGAAGCACCTTAAGATGTAATCATAGTCCACAGTTGCTCCCATAAGCCAGTAGAACTCCGCAGCCTATAATTTCAGTGCAGTAATTTATCTACTATGTGACTAGTCTACATTAGACACCTATAAAGATATTTCACGTGCTTATCCTCGGATATTAAATATAACACAATTTTTTGTAAAGTAAACATACTGTGGAAACACTTTGCAGTATTTACTTTTATATTCCATTTTGTATATATTCCAAGTTGTTTACTCTGTACTACTGCGTTTTTATGAATGATCAGGAAAGCAGTATCGCTTGCAAAGGTTGATGTATGAGTATAAGTCAATTGACTTTGTAGGCATATCCGCAATATACTGTAGCACAACAGTATGTATTTATATGTCTGGTGGAAGATCAAACAGATTAATATCATATATGAAAGATCTGTAGATATTCGTGTAGGTCTTCCTTCAGCAAAACACGCAGATTTCGTTGACATGCATTTAGTTGTGCCGCTAGGCCAGGGGACACCTGCCATTGATATCTTAATTATCTTTTCTTATCTTCTTATTCTTACTTTCTCAATGCACTACCGTTCTATATACACCTTCGTCTCAAGAAATCGTTTGATGCAGATGTTTGTGACGATGTTTGCAACATCTTCGCTTATATAGTCCGATTTTATAAAGAAGTGTTTTGTGGGAAATGAAAACTAACGTTCATTTTGTACTTCAGCTAATCTGAAACTTTTTTTGGAATAAAAAATATTTTCCTCTACCTTTACCGAAGCTGGAAAAAAAATTCAAAAAAATATTCGATTGATCTGATGATAGATCTAAAACAAGCTTACGTTTTATGTTACGAGTGATTACAAAGTCTATAGAATCTATAATTTTGTTCTTGTCTCTAAGCCAATAAGTTGGGTGACCTGCAGATATTACGTCCATATTGTTGACAGAAATTGCATTAAATGTTGCCTTTCTCTATCTCTATCACCATCTCTATCTCCATTTCTTTCTTATCTTCATTTTCACCGCTGTCTCATTCTCTATCTCTTTACTTCTATACCTGCATCACAAAAATCCGATCGATTTTCTTCTTTTTTCGCTCCCATTTCTACCATAATATATCCGATATCGAGTTGCGTTTTAACTTCAATAGCGTGCCTATTTGCTCACACAAAACAAAAAAATTTCTACTATTCTGGTTCAGTTATTTTTTATTTTTTTTGTCAATTTTGCATTCCGTTATTACTGATCCCTGTGACTATTTGCTGTTGATGTATTTTTCTCATTTTTGCCTGTCTTTTGAATGTCACTTTGTTAAAACAAATAGAAAAAGAAAAAATTTTAAAAAGTGTAAATGGTTTTCCACAGTCATTTGTATTTTTTTTATACTTACTCGTATTTCTGTTTTGTTTCTAAATAGAAATGGTTAAATGTACAATCACCTCTTTTGAAACTCTCATTCATTTCACGTGGCTACATGTCTGTGATGTTTTTTAATTTTTACTTCTTCTTTTTCTTTATATTTGTGTGACATTTTTGTCACCTGTTAATTGTTGGAAATGTATTTAATTTTTTTTTTTAATACGTGTGTTTTATGTACATATTTCTTTTTTAGTAAAATACTCTTGTTACATCGGCTGGGAAAAAATAGAACAAAAATTAAAGTAAGTTTTTTTAACATAAATTTTTTTCAATCGAACAAAAATGAAAAAGAAGTTTTGAGGCTGACAGATAATGAAAATTGAAATCGTAATATGAGTGAATGATGTTTGTAAAATTTGAAAATAAAATAAAATTAATAAAAAATACAAGTTTAGAGGAGGTAACAAAAATGTTTTTCTTTATAAAATTAAAATTCACTTTAGCAGTAAACAGAAATATTTTTGTTTAATTACAAGTTTAATTATAAATTTAGCCATACAAATTTAAATTAAGTAACATTTTTTTTTTATTTTTCTCTTAATTTTCGAAACATGAAAATATTCAAAATCACCCAATTATCATCTTATCCAAAAAAATTTAAGGTAAACTTTAAAATCAACGCCATCGAAATTTTTCATATAATATTTTCATAAATTATATTTTAGTCTACGTCAATTTTTTTTGGATAAGAGCATTAATTTTTAAAGTTTTATAAAAAATTTTGGAAGTGTGTCTCATAAAGAAAAACTATTTTTCCTTCAAGTGTGTATGTATATAAAACGTTGTGTTGTTGTAGAAACATTTTTTCAAAATGTTTTTCAAATGACTTAGAAGCATATGAAAAGATAAGGAATATATGACTTGTACTTTATAAGGCATAAGTTCAACATTTTATTCGGTTTCAAAATTTTTTTGCAAGGCAAAATTTAATTTGATTTTTTTGCGTTGGCTTCTGCTTCAGTTTGTATTTTTTTTTTTTTTTTTGAGTTTTAAAGCAGGCTATTGTGCTCACCTCTTTAATGGAATTCTGCCAAACTACATAAAAACAATTAACACTAAATGTTTCTGGCAACATTTTTTTAAACAAAAAAATGTTTTGAGCCATTTTTTTTCGAACTGCGTATTATTAAAAGTAAGAACCACATTGTTCGCTTAAATTTATTTATAACCAAGCAGATCAATCTCTGTAAAATTTAATTTTAATTTTTGGCATTTTAATTTAAAAAAATGATAAAGAAAAAATTTAAATCGGTGATAAAAAGTTAAAAAACTGCAACGAAATGTCTAAATGTTTTAGCAAAATACTTTGTGTTGCTCAACAATTTTTGCAAAATTATTAGGCTTAACACAGGATATCTTTTCTATTTAATGTAAATATTAAATTGTTTAGTCAAATATATGTCAAATAAAAACTTCTTATCCTAAAAAATTAACGTCAACTTTAAAGTAAATGTTAGAAAAATTTCAATAAAGTTCATTTTAAAGTATACGTTAATTTATTTTTTGTTTTTTTTTTGGATAAGAAGGAAAATGTTTAGCAACATTTAGGGTTATTAAGATTTGATTTCATATCAATATAACAGGTATAAGCATGTTCCCTCATATTTACAAGCCTCTCGCAACATGTTGGTGTAATATTTAAAAATCAATGTGAGTACAGACATAGAATAGTAGATGTTCAACCACTTCACAATTCACATTGCCCATAATTTAAAACATAAAATTGCATTAAAATAAATGTAATCCTCTGTGTGTAACTTGTTTGCTAAATGTTGTAAATTTGTTTTGTTTTTTTTCGAACAGCAAAATATTGTCAACAAAGCTTTAAGAGTGAGTAAGAAATTTCTTGTTTTCTGTGGTTGTGCTTATTACTGGTTGAAAGTGACATGTGAGTGAGTAAGAAATGTTCGGTAGTGGAAAGTAATCATGTTTTATTTTATGAACATGGATGGGTGTAACGCGTACATACTACATAAATTTTTTTCCCCTTTTTCTCTTATTTTCTTTTTTTGTTGTAGTTGTATTTTACTAAACGTCAACAAAGACAATGTGATGATAATGATAACACTCATCATGTTGTAAAATGCCTGTTAACAATTGATATTTGCTGTTTTTATTGTTCATGTACAATCCAGTGTACAATAACCAGTATGAGTGCAATACACGAAACAAAATGAAAAAAAGAGAATTTATTTTAATTATCACACAAGCTTAAATTTTTTCACTTTAAAAAAAATTCAGTTAAAATCAATTTAATTTCTGTTTAAGTTTAAGACACAATTTTTCAATCAAATTAAATTTAAAATTAATTAATTGAAGTGAAAAGTGTAGCATGACATTGATGCTTTTTAAATTTAATGTAAATTTAAATTGACAACTATTCTGTGTTCATGGTTTAAAATTAAATAAATTTTATACTGGTGATGTCAACACGCATTGTGGAGGACCTCACTTTTATTGGTTGACCAAACTAGCTTTCAAGTTATTTATGTGATTTAAAAGAAAAACTATAAAAGCCCTATTGCAATTTTTATCCTTTATATCTTTTTCTATACACGTAATAAAAACACAAAGCAGCTACGTGAGCTCTCTTAGGCTGGCTTTATTTTAACGAATACGAATTCTATTGTAAAAATATTTTTTGACAATAGATTTTTTGATTATGTTTTTTTTTTATTTTATAGGGTTTTTTTTTTTAATTTACACAAAATTAAAAATTTTTTTTTTTTAAATTTGTATAATTGCAAAAGTTAGTAAAACAACTTTTTTCACAGTTGATTCAAATAAAAATTTAATCAGTGTAATAATTTTTTTAATTTAAAATAATACGTTTGCACAAAAAAATTTTCTGTTCGATGCAACCATATGACAAATGATATTGGTCTAATACAATTTGTTTTCCAGAGTTAAGTGTTGTAGGAATATGTGAAAATTATTAATCACCTTCATGTATTGCCCTTGAATTATTTTAACAATTGTCCAAAGAACACTACCAGCTTAGGCAGTATAAGCAGCCGCTGATCTTTATCTATCATTGAATTTAATTTTTTCTTTAAAATTTTTTATTTTATTTACACTTTTTCTAAATTTTTTTAATCCAACAAAATTAAAATGATTAAAAAATAAAAATCAATGTAACAAAACCTGATCAGCTGAAACAAATCTTGTTGTTTTACATAATGAAAATAGTAAAACTGAATAGTATAACTTTTTTAATTAGCTGCCAGTACATCTAAAACGAAAGTTTAGAAAACCAGACACTTATTTTGGAATGAAAAAACGGTTCACTTTTCGTTTGCTTCGTTTTTCTTTTTTTTAATATAAACCATCTCAATACACTATGTTTCATAAATTAATCGCTAATTTCAAAACATACCCGCAGTAATGTGTAAAATTTTTTTGAAAAACGCAACCTACCTAAAGCCAGCTGTTTGACGTTTATGCATTAAACACATTCGAGACAGCAGTATACCGAATACACGTCTTCAAATGACGTTGCCTACAAATTTCGCCTTGTAGCCAGCTACACAATTGTTAGCTATATAGGGTCCGCCATCGAACTTTTTTTTCAACTAGTGCTTATTTCGTGAATGGTAACACTTAACTCATGTCTGATTTGACAGATAATTAGTTTTATCCTTCCGCTGAAAGAATATGGTTGTGTTGGACCTGCGATCGACTTACAGAATATGCCGATTTTGCCAAAAAAAAAATCATCTTTTCAGATGAAGCTCATTTTGATCTTGGCGGGTATGTAAACAAGCAAAAATGTTGCATTTGGGGCACAGAAAACTCGCACGCATACATTGAAAATCCGACGCACCCAAAACGAGTTACTGTTTGGTGCGGATTTTGGTCGAGAGGCATAATTGGTCCATTTTACTTCGAAAATGAGCAAGGCGATCGTTATCGGGCCATGTTGAACCTATTTTTGTTCACAAAAATCGAAGAGGAGGATATTGGCAACATTTGGTTTCAACAGGACGGCGCTATGTGCCACACAGCCGAAGCTACACTCGATGTTTTTATAGCATTTTAAAAAAAAAAAAGTTATTTGGCGGACCCTATAGAAAGACCTAATTCAGTGGTGCCACGTTCAACTTTTTAATATGTGTGAAAATAAAATTATTGATTCAAGCTTACAAAATAACATAAACAGACATTGGCTGTATAGCCGTGCTGTCTTGAAAATAATTATTTCAATATAAACGCATGTATTCTATTTTTGACAGGTTGCAGTCGGTAGCCTGCTGTCTCGAATGTGTTTAATGTATTAAAGTAAAAATGAGACAACACCTTACTTTAGAAAAACTTAAAGTTGTGCATTTATTTTTCTGGCTGCATATTTTTGTATAAGTTAGAACACCCTCTCTTTACACTTAAAAAATCTATTGAAATAATTTGTGAGTTACTGGAAATAATTATATGTGATGTGTGTCTGAGTGTGTGTGTGTATGTAGCATATTATTAGCTTTGGAAAAAAGCGAAAAACAATACTATCTACTACTCTTTTTCTCAATCTAATAGTCCATTTAATCTATTGTCAACATTTGTAACCATTTTAATTTGCAATTATGTATTCCATTTACAGAATTTATTATTAAAAAAAAATGGAAGACAATTATGTCAGTTTTCCAAGTAAGTAGAGTAATTGATTTGACAAAGCAAGTAATTATGCATGTACTTAATACAAACACAAGTATTTATGTAAGTGGGTTGAGTAGAAATACAACAGAAGTATAAAGAATTTTGAGGGGGTGAGAGAAATCCTTTAGTTGAATTTATTGTTAAAAATTCAAATGAAAAATTCTTGTCATGTTAATTAGGCCGATTTAGTAAACAGCTCTCAATTTATGTTTTCATGAATATAAATATTAAGCACAAGCATGTGTCTTCAAAATTATTTTAAAAACAAGCAGTCTTTCTTTAATATAATATATCCTGATTCATTTGTTTGCTTTATAGTTTAATTGCTTGTATACACATTATTAGCAAATCTTTGGATTTTTCCAAATTATCTTAGTTGCAAAAAAAAAATAATAATTAAATAAAAACCTAAAGCCTATTTCCAAGACTAAAGTACTCTTGCATACGTGTAGTATTATACTCGTAAGCCATTTTTAAACACTATATTTTCATATGCTACTGATTATAAACATATTGTCTAAATATGCCACCACTAGGGTGTTGTGCAAACCAAAAAACAAAAAATGTATTTGTAGTTATAAAATTGAAATTGCTTCAACAGATACATGGGAAAGGCGTATGTTGATGTTCAATTTTGTCAGTATGACACAAAAATTGTTGTTAATCCTGCTGATGAGTACAATGCACAGAATATTGCTTTATATGCTATTATCTTGTTTGTTTTGTATGTGTTTGTAAATATAAAAAGTTATACAATACACACAAAATTTTCGCATATATTCCTTTTTTTTTTTAACATATAAATTTATTTATCTCTAGAGTTGCTCAACATCAATCTGAATTATATGTGACATTTTGTACACATCACAATTATTGGTATAAAACAAATATAAACAATTGGAGAAAGAGTTTACTTTAGTTATGTTTCCATAAGGGCTTATGTTTGTTGTCATTAAAATAAGGATTTTTAAAGTCTTTTTCACAGGTTTTCACATAATTTGTTGTATAAAACTTTAATAAAAATAAATGATGGTAATTATTTTAGCAAAAAATTTTGGTAAACTGTCAGTCTGTGCAGAGCACTCCAATAAGCAAAAAAGTCCTGTGAAGAGAAGAGAAAAGAAGAGAAGACAATATTAGATAGTATGCCGTTGGCAATACCCTGTAAGTAGCCTTATTCCAGAGCTTCCTATTCTTCTTTGTTCTAACAACTTCTACAGTAATCATTTGATGGTAAACCCATTCTTCTCGCATTGTTGCCCAAAATTGCTGATAGCTGAAATGAAGAATTAGAATTAATTAAATTAAAAATGTATTTTGTTATATACAGGGCTGTCATAGAATCCAATGTTGTTATTATTGGATTGGAAGCCGACAAAAGAATTTCTTTGGTGTCACGAAATCCAATGTTAACGGATTCATTTTCGAACTACAATTAATGTCGGTTTTAGGTGTGACAGAAACCAATGTTATCGGTTTTGCTATTGGATTGAAACCAATCAATTCACAGTTGTTGGTTTGTTTAATTTCAAATAAAATAAGTGACTTAAACAGACTTTTGTCATTAAAATTTCACTTGCAGTTAGATATTTAGTAAGAGTATAATTAAATTAATATTAATTCTACAAAAATAAATTTTTACTCAAACTTTTTTCTCTAAAAAAAAAAAAAAAAAAAAATAAAAAAAAAATAGCACCTAAAACTCAATAATTATGCATTTTATAGAAAAAAATTATGACATTGCGGAAAAAAACGTGATAAGCCAACTGTATGATCTCTTTGAGAACAGTTGGCTGAATCAATAAAAAGCGCAGGTTCCCGGTATAAAGATGTAAACGGTAGTCTTGGGTAGTAAATGAAGGAACTATTCACATTGTATTTTCTATTCACTTATTTGAAATGAACGAGCTAGTCTATGTTCTGAATTCCAATAGTTCATTTCCTTGCTCTTTATTTTAAATGAACGAGCTACAAACAAACGAACGAACTAAACTTAAAGGAAATCCTAAAAACTCTTAAGGATACTTTACCTTTTTCTTAATTTTCAATAAGTATGCAAATATAGAATATTTTTGAATTTTTATTGCAATACTTTTAAAATGTTTCAGATAATATTTTTGCTTTCATTGTATGATAAAAATTGTCACTGTTGTAAAATTCAGTAAATATAAAAATTTTTTAGCACTATAACTCAAATATTACATTGATATGAATGGATTAAATAAATAAGCTCTAAATCATGCGTTTTTAGTTTAAAAAAAGTTTTTTTTTATAAATTTCTTTAAAGAGCCAGCCGTGGCGGTCATATGCCAGAAATCATATTTAAAATGTAATGCCACAAGATTATCTTTCGGATAAATAAAATTCATGTCAATCGATTAATCCATCGTTGTTTTAATGCAATTTAAAGTTCTATACGTCTATAAAAAACCCCCTTTATAAACTTTTAAGGCTATAAAAGAAATCAGTTTTAGTTTAACTTAGGATTAACAGCACCAAAGTAAAATGTCGAAATGAGTTGAACTAATTAAGACAGAATCTGTTACATCAAGGTTAGAATATGTTGCATGTATTCATATATTACAATACTACTTCAACTTGCCAGTTTTGACTGGTAAAATGTTAATTTACTTTTTAACATTTTTGAGAGCTATTTTGCAAAATTTCTTTTTGCTAGTAAAATAAATGAACACACCTAATGTGTTAACCATTTGTTGTATGCATGTGATAATGTCGATTCAGATTTCCAACTAAACTTATCAATTTAAGCAGAGAGATATAATATTATAAATCTAAGCAAAAAGGGGAAAATAAAAAGATGACAGATTTCTTAAATCGTTGATAACAAAATTGTTCTTCTTCTGTTTTTGAATGTTTACAAATTTGAGTTGTCAACCACATTTCATTCAACTTAGAAATGAAAGCTGTCAAATAATTTGATTTAACATTTTCACACAGACAAGCATTTTCGATCTAACAAAAACTTTTCATTGTTGTGTTCCTAAAAAATATTTGAGACAAAATCAAACGTTTTTTAATTAAAAAAATAAAAGGCCAAATTACAGCATTCCATATTGAACGAAATTTCCAGTTTAATTTTATTTGCCTTGATTTTGGTACCGCGTCGTGTAGTGAATGAAGTTGCCTATTGAACAATTAATTTTTTCAACAGCTACTGCTGTTTTTTCTAGTTCTTTTTTAAAATTGGTATTGTGTTCACATACACAAATTATGTTTCAGCAATTTTAACATTTTCTTACACTGTCAACTTACAGGTCTTTCTTTCTTTCGATAATTTTCAAAGGTAGCAATACAGGGCACAAGAGTTTTTGCCCACTGACATCAAGTCTAAATCTCTTTTCATTCTTATATCTTCTACCTTCTACAGGGTATTTTTTATAGACGTATAGAATTTTAAATTGCAATAAAACAACGATGGATTATTCGATTGACATGATTTTTATTTATCCGAAAGATAATCTTGTGGCATTACATTTTAAATATGATTTCTGTCATATGACCGCCGCGGCTGGCTCGGATGTGGTCCAATCTGGACGTCCAATTTTCGATGACTTTTTCCAGCATTTGTGGCAGTATATCAACAATAACCCGGCGAATATTGTCTTCCAAATGGTCAAGCGTTTGTGGCTTATCCGCATAGACCAATGACTTTACATAGCCCCACAGAAAGTAGTCTAGCAGTGTTAAATCACAAGATCTTGGAGGCCAATTCACAGGTCCAAAACGTGAAATTAGGCGGTCACCAAACATGTCTTTCAATAAATCGATTGTGGCACGAGCTCTGTGACATGTTGCGCCGTCTTGTTGGAACCACAGCTCCTGGACATCATGGTTGTTCAATTCAGGAATGAAAAAGTAAGTAATCATGGCTCTATACCAATCACCATTGACTGTAACGTTCTGGCCATCATCGTTTTTGAAGAAGTACGGACCAATGATTCCACCAGCCCATAAAGCGCACTAAGCAATCAGTTTTTCTGGATGTAACGGTATTTCGTCATACACTTTAGGATTAGCTTCACTCCAAATGCGGCAGTTTTGTTTGTTGACGTAGAAATTCAACCAGAAGTGCGCTTCATCGCTAAACAAAATTCGCTTATGAAAATCGGGAACAACGGCAATCTCGTTTTGGGCCCATTCGACGAATCTACGCCTTACTTGATGATCGTTTTACTTCAATTCTTGCACGAGTTGGATTTTGTAAGCACGCATCACAGATCCAATTCCTGTGCTCGATGGCGGATAGACTCATTCGGGTCTTCCTCAATGCTACGCTCTACAGCAGCAATAGCTTCTTCTGTATGCATCTGGGGATGCGAATTATCAATAAGAGTAAACGTGGTGTGAAAACGTTCCATGGTTAATCGAATTAACTGCTCTGATGGACGATTTTGTCGACGATAAAATACACCTAGTGCGCGATACGTATTCCGCACAGAACCATTATTTTCAAAATAAAATTGCACTATTTGCAAGCGTTGTTCAGGCGTGAGTCTATTCATGATGAATTGTCAAACCAAACTGAGAATAAATCACTTGAAAGCTGTTAAATCTGTCGCCATCTTGAAAAGTAATGCCAACTTAAAGTTCTATACGTCTATAAAAAACACCCTTTATATGTGCAAGAGTTGCGCAACTAAACTTTCCTTTTGTGTTTGCGGAATATTTAATTTAAAAAACTTTTTAAACGTTATGTTATATCTAACTCTTTTTTTAATCAAAATAATTTTTACTGTCTTCATCTGGATGCCCCCTTGTTGTTTGTATATCATAAATATCAAAATTTATTACTTTTCACTAACTAACACACATACACGTACATTTAACACTTTTTTTTATTTTATGTATCAGCCAATGATGGAAAGTGTTGGCTGCCATGACATGATTTCAAAATGTTGGTATAAATTTGGAATTGAAATTATTTCCTGATACTTATGATTAAAGCACGTTCTGCTGTAAAATGAAATGTTTTAATATGTGAATGATATTGTGGCACTCATATGATTTTGTCTGTCATTTATTCTTGAGTTGTGTTGCATGAGGAAAAATTCTAAGCATAAAAATCATCACGTATGACATAAACTAGAAGTATTTGCACCTGTTTTTTCTGTTTGTTTTTGCTGCTTTCATCCTTTTAAATATTTTCATTTGTAGCTTGAATTGCAATCACAACCGACATAATCTTCATCGGTAAATGTGAACTTTAGACTTTTTATACATTTGCCATTTACTGAAAAGAAATGAACCTAAATGGGCATATATGCACTTACATGCAAGCATTTTTGTATTAGACTTACAGTGGGTAATCATAATAGAAATGAATGTACTTTAAATACAATTGGCATATGACTTGATATTTTAGTTAAATTAAATGTTTTTTTAAATAATTTTTTTTATCAAGGGAGTAGTTAAAAAAATTCTTTGATTTTGTGTTCAAATTAAATAAATTAAAATTTGTAATAATTGTAAAAGGAAGTTTAAGCTTAAATGAGATCTTGAATATTTGAAAATTTTATTAATTAACACATAATACTTAAATATCATTAAAACTGCTAAATTTCCCAAGCTTAAGGTCGAATTATAACTTTCTATATCTTTTTGAAGTACATTAACAAAATTTTAATTTTAATTTAAAGAAACAACCATCACAAAATATTAATTTTTATTTATGCTTATTGTTTCTTAAGTGGGTTTATTAAGCTTATAATTTTCCTCATGAGTTATTATTTATTCAGTAAAATGTGTAATGACATATAAAAACAATTTTCAGTTCATTTTTTTATGAGAACTAAAATTGTATATAATTTTTAATTTGAATTAATAAATTGTTCTGAAGTCTTTCTTGTCGCTTTTAATTGTTCGCATAACAACTCTTAATTATTGAAACTCAATCCATTTTATTGTATTTAAATGCAAAATTTTAAAGAAAATTTTTTTAGCAAAATAGGGACCTAGACCCACCCTGAGACATTAAGATTTTTCTTACACTCTTTCCCATATCTTAAGTAGGCCGCTCATAAAATGTGCAACAAAAATTTTTGTGTCTTGAAACCAAAAGAGCTGGGTATTCGCAAAAAAGTTTTTTTATTCTCTATGACCGGCAGCTGCGACAGTTTACATTAGAAGCCGGTATGCATAACGATCACCCAGTAACCAGGTACCACATTTAATAGTCTGGACATGTTCTTATTATTCCTGCTCAACAGCTCAAGTGAGTGTTTATCATCATAGCTAGGCCACATCAGTTGTCTTAAACCAATTTTTTTTTTAGTTGTACCAACTAAAGAGTGATTTTTTTGCTATTATCTTTTTGGCAACACTAGTTTTGACAGCTCACGCACGTTTTGTATCTTGTGTCACTGTCAAACATCTTCAGTTTGGTCTATAATTTAATCATGAATCGTCTTACAAACGAACAACGCTTGCAAATTATTGAATTTTATTACCAAAATGCGTGCTCTGTTAAGAAAGTTCATCGCGCGCTTCTTCCATTTTATGGTCAGTTTAATCGACCTACTGAGGCTTCTATTCGGGCTATTGTAACAAAATTTGGAGTGAAGAGCAGCCAGAAGCATTGCAAGAGCTACCAATGCATCCACAAAAAACAACTGTTTGGTGCGGATTATGGGATGGCGGCATCATTGGGCCGTATTTCTTCAAAGATGATGCGAATCACAACGTTACTGTGAATGGTGAGCGCTACCGTGCGATGATAACAAACTTTTTTTTGCCCAAAATGGAAGAGCTTGACTTGCATGACATGTGGTTTCAACAAGACGGTGCCACATGCCACACAGCACGCGAAACAATGGACCAATTGAGAGGCGAGTTCGGTGAACAGTTTATTTCACACTTGGGACCAGTCAATTGGCCGCCCAGATCGAGCGATTTAACGCCTCTAGACTATTTTTTGTGGGGCTATGTTAAGGCTAATGTCTATAGGGACAAGCCCGCTTCGATTGACGCACTGGAAGCCAACATTGCCAACATTATTCGTGAGATACCGGCCGAAATGTTGGAAAGAGTATGCCAAAATTGGACTAAGCGGATGGACCATTTGAGGCGCAGCCGCGGCCAACATTTGCATGAAATAATCTTCAAACATTAAATTATATCGACCCAACTATCGATCCAAATAAATATTTCATGCATTTTTCTGAATTTTATGTGTTTTTTTTTTTAAATTTCCGATAGTTCTTATAAAATCACCTTTTATAATTCGAAAAAACAGTTAAAAATTTAGTTCTGTTAAAAATATTTCGAGCTTTAAAACCGATTTAGAGGCCAGTTTATCTTTTGAAATTAAATTTTCTGTATTCTTTTTTGAAATTTAAAGTTTAAATGGACTTAACAATATACATGCTCTATTCAATCTGAGGCTAGATTAACAAAGTTGTGATCGAACAACTTAATGAACCTAGAATGGTTCACAATTTTTATAATAGTTTGGTTTCATCTCTACATTAATTTCTTTGTTGTGTTTCCTTCGTATAATAAATGCACAACAAAAAACTATTTGAGCTGAGAACGGCAATGACAATTTTTCAAACACGATAAAACTTTTGTCAACCATAATTTCTAAGGTTTTTTTCAATATTGATGATTTGGGCTTTGGTCATTGGTCCATTTCGATATCTACCCTCTTTATTTATACAAACAATTTTTTGGTAAAATTTTTTGTGGTTTTAAAATCACATTTAAAAATGTGGTTTTATGTTTTTTACTCGTATGCACTACTCGTACATACATTTCATATATGAAATTTTGTTTATTTTTTATATTTTTCATGTGCAAATGAAGACATAAAATAAAAATAAAAAGCAAAGCTAATAGTAAAGTTGTGCGTGATCAATATAAATATGAAAAAATAAAAATGTCTTTGAAAACACAACCAAAACTCAAATGCAGTAATTAAAATAGAAAAGAAATATTTAAAAAATTTTTTTAAGAAAAAAATTTTTCACAGAATTAAATTATTTTGCTTTCATTTATTGGTTATTTTGTTTATAAATTTGGCTTTGTTTTAAAATAGTTCATTTGATTTTTATTTGCAATTTTTTTTTTATAGTAATTTAGTTTAATTTGATTTAAATTGTTTATTTTAATATTTAATTTTTCTGGATTTTTATTTCTCACAGGTTTAATAACCATGTTCTTAGTAGCTTAAAACTTCTTTGACAAATCCAGGTGTCTTATTCCTAATTGTTTAAATGAGAATCATATTATTTATATGCAAGCAAAATTAATATCAGTAGGTGTTGCAGTTTCATTTTATAAATCTATATAAATAAAATAGATTTTCTGTTTGTTTGTGCGCTATACAATTTTTTAATTTCCATTTAATTTGTCTGAAATACAGTCTCAATATTTCAAGGAAAGTCATCATATACATTTGGATAAGATATGCTCATTTTTACGTCCACTTTTCATTGATTTTCATTATCCATTAGTCAAAAAGATGTACTTAATGCTCTGAAATATTTTATTTGCTTGGCGCTCTCTGACATTAAAATAATATGAGCCACTTACAAAGTAGTGAATTTCTGTATTTATTTCAATGGGTTTTTAAACAAATAAAATTTTATTTGTAAGCTTATGTCTCTAAAAATAAATTATCAGGTCTCGCCCCGCCAAAAACATCTAGGGTTAATTTTTAAGATTTTGTTGTATCTAGCAAAATAATTTTTTCAAACTAAAAGTGTAAGAAATTTAATAACTTTATTATTGTGGTTTAGAGATGATGCGGAAATATATTCCACAATTAAGAAGATAGCAATGAAAACAAAATCATTTGCTAAACACGTAACAACATTTTAATTAAAATAGGCTAAAATTGAGATAATTTGGTTCCATGTAAATGGTGGTTAATTTTTAAGGGCCAATGTTGAATGTGAACTACACCTAAACGTCAAGCTTTTTTCTGCATTTCATTTGATATTTCTTAATTTCAGACCAACTCAATTTGAAACATGGAAAGATACACAATCACGCAAAAGCGTTAAAGTTATTCAGGCTTATTATGAAAATGGGCGTTCAAATGAAAATGCATATCGTGAACTTTTTGAGCAAACCGGGTCTGTAGGAGATGTGAAAACACCAGTGCATGCTCGTACAGCTCGTACTGCAGAAAATATTGCTGCTGTTCGCAATAGTGTGGCTGAAGAGCCGTCCACCTCAACTCGTCGTCGTAAGCAACAATTGCACCTCTCACGCTCGTCGTTGATGAACATTATGCATAAAGACTTGCATTTACACGCTTACAAGGATCGGATGGAGGTGTGCTGCAGAGGTCGAGGCGGCTATTTGGCCGATATATTGTTCCATACATAATTGAATCATGCCATATTTTGATAATTAAAAGAAATGACAATAATTTCCAAAAATAATTTGTTTTTATTCAAAATCAGCATCGGCCCTTAAAATTTAGCCACCCTTTACTAGTCCAAATAATTTAAAAATTTTGGTTGACATTTCTTGATATCGATATTGAGCTTGTATAACCAATAATTAATTTCAAATTAGTTTCAAGCTGCTCCAAATTTTTTTTATTTTCAAATTTTAAATTTTTAACTATAAAAGCAGAACGAAAATAAAAGTATTAACAACAACAATGAAATAAAAATCCTAATACCGTTATTAGTAAATTTTTAAATTTATACACAAGTTATTTCAATTGTTTTAGACTTCAAAATTTTTAATAAAATTGGCTACAAACAACAAAATTCAAATTATAGTATGCAAATAACCAATTTAGGTTGATAATCTTGGTTTCTTATTAATTTATTTTGTTTCTTTTTCTTTTTATGTTTTCGGAGACAAATTTCAGCGTGTATACCTTCATGCATTATTCCTGCATGTTTTTATTTGCCAATTTTATTTAAAATAATGTGATATTTTTTACCACCTTATTTTCTTCTAATATTGTTTGTTTATATTATTCAATACAATACATGGTGTATTGCCATATGGGAGTAACACAATCAGCACACTGCCTATACACATACATTGAAAAAAGAATTTGTTTTCTTTGTATGAAAACATACATATTTATGCCAACAATTTTTATTTTTCCACTTAACAACTTTCAAACAAGTAGACACATTCATATGCACAGTCAAAGACACACACACACACTCACGCACAGTTACTTAGCTACATACACCTGAATGTGAATATAGTCGCAAAACAATTTGCTGTTCTTTAAAACAAGCGACACTTGGTGGCATTTTGTTGAAAGTAATTTTCTGTGAAATTTGATTTCTATATACGGTAATTCAAAATGTATACTTTTATACAAGAGCTAAAGCATAAACAAAAAATTATATTATAAAACTCTTTAGAACCATTTGTTTTTATTTTCAACATTTTGCTTTTGTTCTTGTTATTTATTTTTCCAGATACGAGTAGATACTACCACAGTCAGGTAACAGTAAACTCACTAAAACTCAAACGACAATTGCGAGGGTAAGCTGTCATGGTATTAAGTTATTACAAAAAAAATTTCATAAATTTTATAAAAAATTAAATTCATAATAAATAAAAGGTTTTCTTGTTATACTTTTTTTGTTGATTTCAATATGAACTTAAACAAAAAAATTTTAAATCACCCTCGATTAATATCTACTCTAGAAGGAGTACAAATCGCTACCACTTATTTGTTTGAAAACGTACCATTTCAAATAAGAATGAAGTAATCGAAAAAAATAATAATAATAGAGTATAAAAGTTGTTAAGAAAATTGCAAAACAAGAAAGTGAAATAACAATACGAAAAATAACTATTTTCCAACCAGCTGTAAGTACCTGTTTTAGTGATTCTGTCAGTAGTTGTTTCTAACATAGTTGTTTAGAACAAATTCTAGTCATAATAATAAAATAAAGAAAACAAACATGAAGATTTGTAGTCGTTCATACAAATAGCACACACATATACACGCGCCACATACAGCCCTTAATACATTTTATTAGGAATACAAAATAAAAGAAAAATGTCAAAGGTAGAAAATGTTTACTAAAACTAAAGAAAAAACAAGGTGTCTTGAGTTTTCAGCAGATGTTGTGAAGCTGTAAAATGTTTAAAAAGTAAACGGAAAAATATTAATTTTATGGCTCAATTTTTAAGAAATTTTTCTTCCACTAAATGCCATTCAATTGAAAATTTGATGCAAAAGTGCATATTAACTGTTATTTTTGAAAGTGATATAAGTAAACTTTATTTAAAAAAAAAAATTATAATTTTTAGTTAGACTTAAATTACCACTAACTTTCCTTTAATTCTACTTATACTTCTTTTTAAATTATTAGAAATTTTGTCGTTGTAACCATAGATTTTTTTTAATATTTCTTTTAATTTAAATTTGATCTCTACTTTTAGTGTTTTCAGTCTGCTAAACTTCAACTAAACGTTTGTACTATTATGATTTATAATTTTTCTTTGCAAAAATATTGCACAAGAGAAAAAGTGCAAAATAATATTAAAAATTAAAAAAAAAAAAACTTTTGATAAGGAGAAATCAAGTGTGAAAATGCAGGATTATAACAGAAATATAATATTTTTTGCTTTGGTACGTGCATGTGATATTGATTTTTTCTTTTGCTATCTTTTTTTTAATTTCAAGAATAATTTTATTATACTTTTTGCACTTAAAAAAAGGCTTAGATTTGGTAATCCCCTCTCACCACCTCCTACCTAAAAATAAAGCAGAAACAATGTGTTAAGTTTTATTTTATTTTTAGACTGCCTTTTTTTTGCACAATTTACAATTTTATCGTTTAGTTCCAACAAAAAAAAAAAAGAAGAAGATAAAAACTGAAACCAAAAATCTAAAATGGTTAAGGTAAATCTTATGTTCCCATAAAAAAAAGAAAAAATCTCTGATTCTATAATATATATAACGGCATGTGTCTGTTTAAGCAGAAAAGCTGTAAATTAGACTTAGCCTGCTGTTAGTTAGAGATCTGCTTGTTCTTTGGTATTTACCTGGCAGAATACTGCTGCTGCTTGAACTCTTTGCTGTCTTTCTTTTTTTATTGTGCTAACAAACCAACCAACCTTTCAACCAGGCCCACGATTGAACGACAAGCATAAGAACATGCCACTTGTGAACATATTGTGTGGCACAAAGGGTCATTTGTTTTATACTTAAAATTGTAAAACAAAACCCAAAAAAAAAAAAACGAATTAAGAAAAAATGAAACTGCTATCAAATTTGTTCTTCTCTTTGCTTCTTTTTTTTTTTTTTTTTTGCCCAAAAAGCTTAACATAAAACTGAAAGTAAAATATGTTGGCATTCATTTCCAAATAATGAAAAAAAGAAATGAATGAACGAAAGTAAGTGTTAAAGAGTCACAGAGAAATAATTAAAGAAATAAATTTTTTACTTAAGGGAAGTTTTAAATTCAGTCATGTTCTTTTAGAAGACAACTGCAAAGTAATTTTAAAAATGTAAAAAAATGTGTTTTAATTAAAGCCAAAAATAAGTAACAGCAATCCTTAACAAATGCTTTTACAGACAGTAAAGTAGTAATGTATTAAATATTGTAAATGAAATCACATTAATTAAGTTTTTAATTGAATCAATTAAATTTTCAATTGAATCAAATAAATTGGCAATTGAAGCATTAATATTTTTAATTGAATCAATTAAATTTTTAACTGAATAAAATAATTTATTTATACAAACAATTACATTTTTAGTTAAGTGAATTAAATTTTATAATGGAATAAATAAAAAATTTTTAATCGAATCATTTAAATTTTCAATATAATAAATAAATAATAAATCAATATGATTATTTCATTTTAGCAAAAAAGTTGTAATTATTTTTTAAATATTTAATTGATTCGATTAAAAATTTAATTAGTTCAATTAAAAATTTCCATTATTTCAATTAAAATGTTTAATTACTATACCATTTTAAGCAGGTTGCAACGATCAAGAATATCTTTTGTACAATATGATTAAATTAAATAAAAGGAAATTTTTTAAGCGGTAAGAAACTTTTAATTTCATTAGAAATTATGGCTGATAGTTTTTAAAAATTAAAAAGAAATTTGTTTATTTTAAATCCTTTCCAAAATCCTATTCATTTAAAAAAGTGATATAATTTTAATTTTTGCTTTTAATCACTCTAATCAAGTTACTTATAAATTTTAAATTTAAATAATTTTGTTATTAAATGTAAACAAAATGTAAGTCAAATTGAGTGATTTCTTTTTGTCGTTCAAGCTTTAAGATTTTCTTTGGACTTCAGAAGACACAATATCAAACGGTATTTAATAAGACTTTCGTAAAGTCATACATGGTTTTACACTATAGCGCAAACTTTAAGATTTGAATTGAATTTTGTTAGCTGTTATTGTTATTTTTTTGTTCGTATGCAAAAATTCAGCCCTGATATAATGAAATGTATAAACGTTTAGAAAATTGTCATACGATTGTCAAAGTTCTATCCATATTTTTTGATGTATGGTTTTCACACTATTCTACTTTTTCATTTTATTTAAATTTTTGACAAGTAAATAGCTTTACTCAGTATTAAAGTGTAAAACCCACAAAAATTTTATTTTAAATTATTTCTGTAATGTCAATCTGGAATATTATTTTCAACTTTCATTTTGCACAAGAAAATATTATTGTTGGTGTAGACTTTTATGATTTTTTATTGTGGTTGTAAAAACGACAATGTTTGTGCCTTAAAGTCTTTAGTAACATTCTTAGAGATAATCACTTGGCAACTGCTTAGTGGCAGTAATTAATTGATTTATTTTCCTGTTATACAATTAAAATTATGACACATTCGCGAAAGCTTCCTAATTGCAAACAATTTAAGCGCAACTTAACACAGGAAATGACATTATGTTTTGTGTGTGAAAACAGGAAGCAAAACCAACAATTCGAAATTAAATTTTATCATCTATTCATTTAAATTAAAAAAAAGTAATAAAATATAATTTATTTCTATTATTAATTTCAAAGTAAAGTTGTTTCAGCTTGAAGTTAATAACATTCATAAAAAAGGTCGAAAAAATATTATTAAAATTAAATATGTATTATAATTTATTTGAAGATGCATAAAAAGCAAATAATTTTTTTATTAGGTAAAAAGATTAAATGTTTAAAAAAGAAATTTAATTTTAATATATACTGACAAACCCAAAAAAAAAAAGCATTTTCGTTTAATGACAGTTAGTTATACAAATTTTTTAATTACTGTAATCCTTTTTAGAATTTTAATTTTAAATGCTAAGTGGAGTGACTTACATGATTATGAACCTTAAAGAAATACTTTTAAATAAATTTTTAACTAAAGGGTCCGCCATCGAACTTTTTTTTCAACTAGTGCTTATTTCATGAATGGTAACACTTACCTCATGTCTGATTTGACAGATAATTAGTTTTATCCTTCCGCTGAAAGAATATGATTGTGATTTCGCTTCGCTAAGTGGGCCTGCGATCGACTTACAGAAGATGCCGATTTTACCAAGAAATCATCTTTTCAGATGAAGCTCATTTTGATCTTGGCGGGTATGTAAACAAGCAAAATTGTCGCATTTGGGGCACAGAAAACCCGCACGCATACATTGAAAAGCCGACGCATCCAAAACGGGTCACTGTTTGGGGCGGATTTTGGTCCAGCGGCATAATTGCGCCATTTTTCTTCGAAAATGAGCAAGGAGTGGCCGTTACAGTCAATGGCGATCGTTATCGGGCCATGTTGAACGAATTTTTGTTCACAAAAATTAAAGAGGAGGATATTGGCAACATTTGGTTTCAACATGACGACGCTACGTGCCACACAGCCGAAGCATTTTAAAAAAAAAGTTATTTGGCGGACCCATTAAATAACCTTATTTAAAAAATTGGATTTTGTTGGTTACCGTGGAATAATATTATTTTTGTTGGTTTTTTAAGTACATTTTTTTTTGCCTTTCAAACACTATCTACATACATTCATATGTGTTTTGTTTAGTTTTATTTAAAATATTTTTTAAAAATATTTTTGTAGCAATAAAATAAATGCCTTTTTAAAGTTTTTAAAAACAATTCATTTAAAAATTTAATTTAAATGCCAGACTAAAAAGCAAATTTAAATTTATTTATTAATTTAAAACTATTTTGCTACAATTTTTTAAATTAAATAATCAATAAATTCTATTGTAATAGCAAACAGTAGACACGTTTAAAGGTATTTATAATGCCAGTTTGGTTTCTTATAAGGCTTTTACAATCTAGTTGCTAGCAAAGCAATCCCTGAGGGGAAAGTCGTATAGTTGTATTCTATTAAAGAACTGGAAAACTACTGATGACCACAGCCAGATTTCTGGGAAAAGACACTGATATACGGGAATCATATTTAAGATAAAAATGCCATTCAATCATGTACCAAATTATAATAACAAAAATTTCATTCATTAAGTTTTTCTTTTTCATGCAACTTAAAAAAAAACAAGAGTTACTAAATAATTAAATTAGTTAATATTTATTAATTAAAATATATATTTCTATTTTTTAACTATCAACTTCCAAAAAAAAAATTTTTTCCAAGGGAAATGAAATGAAGAAAATAGTTTAAAAACTTTTTTTTTACTTTTTAATAAAATATTCAGAAAACAAATTCCAAATCGGTAGAGTCATTATCAAGTAACTTTAATAAAAATTTTCAAACTACATAAAGCATGTAGTATTTTAGAAAAACCTAGTGCCATCACTTGAATTTAAAAAATACAAATATTTTCTAAACTAAATCACCCTTGTTTTGTGAGAAGCAGTTTTTTTGTAAGCTAGGTTAGCCATGGAAAATGTAATTAGAAAATATTCTGAAAATCCGACATATTCAGGTGCAATGATTGCGAAAATGCTGCAGATTCCAAAAATTAATGAAAATAAAATTTTTAAAGATATAATCAAACCTTAAATACAGATTGTAGGCAAAAAGAACATAAAAAAGTTGTTAAAAAAAAACTCAGAGAACGCTTAATGCAACAAAGTGTGGGTGTCTCCGACAATCACCGTGCAAAAAAACACAACACGAGTTAATGTACCGCAAGACGAACAATGGATGCTGTCTACAGAAGTAATCGTACCATAAAATTTAAAGAAAATTTAACAATTGCTTTATTATTTACGAAGAAATCTATGTAAAAACGGACTTAAAACAGCTGCCACAGGTCACATCTTATGTATTGCACTGAAATATGGAGATACTAAGTCCAAATACACAAAAATTTTAAAATTTGTTAAAAAAAATAATAATTTAGCAAACAATTTGCAGTTGTGGTCTAAAAAGCATGCCATTTATCGTGTCTTCAACAATGACAGCACAAATTTATATGAAAGAATGCCTGCAGAAACGACTGTTGTATCTAATTAAACTCAAGAACTATCCCGCAAAATTTTGGCCCGATTATTCAAAAACTGCGATGGAGTGGTATCAAAAACACCACGTCGATATTGTGGCAAAAACACACAGACAGCTTCGGCCAATTGAACAATACTCGACTATTGTCAAGGAAAATTTAAAGAAAAGTGATACTGTTATTCGTAACGCCAAAAATATGTTTAATATCTGCACAGATAGATCATAATTTTGTGCAGAAACTAATTGGAACCATTAAGTCAAAAAACCGAAAAATCATAAAAGGAAATCAATTGAAATTTTTTTCTAATATTATCTAAAAAATCAATAAATATTTGAGTATTGTTTTCTTGAAGGCTATTTCCGGTCAACTATTTGTTTCCAAATGTAAATTAAACAAAATTCATTTAATTTATATTTTTCTCCCAACGTTTCGTTTGTTTGTTTCAAACTTCTTCAGGGGATAGTATATTTTAAAAAAGTTAATTTGGTTTAGATTTTTTTAAATTTAAATTCAAAAAAATTAGTCAACTGGGTTTTCCAACTTAAGTTGGATAAAGATATTGGTCAGAGAAATAAACACAAGTCAATAAATATTTAAAAATTTTTGCACAATAGTTTTGTAATAGCTTTTTCTTTAAAGTATCTATTTAGTGTGAACAATGATTTAATAAAAAAAATTTCCTTCCATTTTATTTGATATTGAATGCTAAGATTTGGATCCACAATAACACTTCATAAAATTTCAACCTTTTTAATTTACATAATATCTGCGTTTTTTCTCCACTGTGCTTTAAAGTAAACAAGTAATTTTGATTAAAATTATGTTTGAGTGTTGTGTGTTTTTCTTTGTCAAATTTAATGATGTAAAAACTAAAAAAAAAATTTTCTGTTTATGACTTTACTAATATTATTGGAATTTTTTCCACTAGGAATATTTAAAATGATGAAAGTTTTATTAAAAAAAAAATTAGAAATAGTTATTAAAAATGTTTTATAAAATAAATAACTCAAGTATATGCGGCTTTGGACCAGAGCAACTGAAAACTGTTTCCCAAGTATGTGAATTTCAAAAGCTGATAAAATTGTTTTCAACTTATAAAATACAGTTCTCAGTTGCTCTGGCATAAAAATTAACTTTAATTTGTAATTAATTGTGCAAATAATGCATAACCAATTATTTTTCTAATTATTTAGTTTAATGAGAATTTTTAGTTAAAATATATTTCAGTTACAGAAAGCTTCAGGTCATGTGATTTTATAATATATCTTGAAAAAATTTAAATTTTATACAATTTAATTAATTAAAGTGAAATATAAAATTGTTTCAGTTAAAGCAAGTTAATTATAATTCTGTAGTATTAAAAAATTTAATTTGGTTTCGTAAAAAAATTCCTTCATATTTTTATTTCTTTTGTTATAATTTCAAAACTGTTCATTTGAGTTTAATTAATTCATTTTTTTGCGAAATCATAAACAAAAGAAAAAAATTTATTAATCAAGCAATAGGTGTCCAAAATATAATCAATTAAATAAAATTATGTTACGTGACGGAAGTAGAATTTTCCATTTAGATTTATTTTGCATATTTCTAAAGTCATAACATGATTCTAAGCACTAGATAAGCTTACTTGTGCTAAATTAAGTTTGTGGTTTTTGTCTGCTTAAACAAAAGCAAATTTTGTGGTTTTTAAGTGTCTTTTGATTGGAGCTGTAGTATCAAAGTTTTGTAAAGGTTGAAATTGTTTCTAAAGCAAAAGAGTCTTATATTGTAATACAAGTGCTAAGATTTTTATTTAATTTTGATAAAGAAATTCATATTGGATTTGTTTCAAGTCTTATGGGGCTTTATGCTGTAATATTTACACTAAGGTATTCATTAGATTTTGTCAGCTGCTTGAAGTTTGTAGCTGTAATGCTGTTTGCTTACGTCTTTTCACAAATAAAATGTTTTTTTTAATTTTTAAAATTTGTTTCCTAATTTTTTTTTTACTAAATTTTAAATTTTTTGGTTTTTTTATTTAGACATGTTTTTTTTAATTAAAATATTTATAACCAAATTCATAAAAAATATTTTTGTTTACTAAGCATTTATTAAACAAAATTCAAATAGAAAATATGCTTAATAAGCGATTATTAAGCAAAAATATTTTTAATGAATTTTATAGTTAAGCTGCTTGTTAACCAATTTTCACTAAATGCTTCAAATAACAAAAAATAAGTTCTCCAAATAAAAGGAAACAATTTTATTTGTTAAACTCAATATGCCGTTAAGAAAAAAAAAATAAAATAAAATCACTTTTACTGCTTTATTCAACATATCGTCTTTCAAGTACAAGGCATTTAAAAAAGAAATAATAAATACTTCAGTGCTTTGTATTCTCTTATATTTTTTGTTTTGTCTGTTATTACTGCATAAATGCACGATTGAATCTTTTGAAAAAAAAGAAATAAAGGAAACAAAAAGTAAGAAGCCACACATGGTTTAGCTTCAAGTACTGCGATTTTTCACTTAAACCTTTTTTTCAATCATAATGGAGCGAAGCCACTTTAAGTTTTAACACATAAATGTAGCAGCACTGGAAGCCCTTAACACGAAATTGTGGGGAAAATTGCGATTTAATGAAACAAATAAAAATTTATAAAAAAAATTATAAATAAAAGAAATTGCAAATACAAATTATAATTCAAAACTTGATTTCACTTCCAATAAGAAATTACTTGAAATTATTTAGTGAAATCGTCAAAAATAATTTAAAGCGCTATTTAATCATAAAATTAAAATCGTATTATTTTTACTTTATTATTCAAAAGATTTTCTCTACAGCTTAGTTGATTCAGCCCTCGAATAGATCCAATTATCTTATTCAGTTAGAACTGACTTATCTTAACATAGAGTGATTGTGTTTTACAAACAGAAAAAACTTCAGTTGTGAGGAGTATATTTATTACAAGTCAGTCAATCAGATGTTGTTTCCAGCTGAGGTAAACTGCTTCCTTTGCATTAATGACATCCCAGCCGTTTTGTACTGCCTTGGTTCTTGAATGAAAATATACGAGTAAAAACCTCGGTCGTATTAAATGCTTCGGTCTCGACTAACTAAAAAAAGTACTAATAACTACGATGATAACATCTACCGAAGCAAACTCTGCTCCACGACTTATTGTTAAGCTCGACGTTTTATATTTTATAATTTGTAGTGTTACTTTAGCATGACCGGTATCATTTAAGTTGTACTCTACTCTGTTAAATTAAGCATGTAACGTCACGTTACAGTGTTTTAATTGCATTATTTTGTTCCAAAAATCGAAATTTGATAAAACAATTTAAACTTTTATTCCCTCAATAATATTTTAGCTGTATTAAGAAACTTTTATTGATACAACTAAAAACTTAAATATTACAACTGACTAGTAAAAATTTAATTCTCAGAACCGAAGTTGTTTTCTCAGTGTACAGCAACTCAAAATATCGTTTGTATTGCATATATTTAGGGCTTAGGCTGCAATCGAATCTGCAAAACTCTAGATGTTAGTATACTACGTACTAGTCTAAGATGTTTCTTACTCTGCTAATATCTAAAACTACAGAGCCTGGTAAATCATTACAATAGCAGTACAAATTCACTACTGCTGCCTTCTGAGATATACTGAGAGATTAACTAATTAAGTCTTTTACCTTTGAAGATTGTTATTTGAACCGGAAACTAGTTTGCTTTCTAATATTGATCAGAGAAATTCCAAAGATGCTCTATAATCAATATAATGATTTTTTTTTTTTAATTATGAGAACTAAGAAACCGGCGTTACCAGGGGCTAGAAAACAAATTTCGCTAAAAAAACGTTAGAAAAGTAGAAAAAAATTAAAAAGCTACAGCTTAAAATTAAGAATCTTAATTATAATTTTTATATATAAAAAAAAAAGAGAAACATGCAATATCAAAAACTATGCAAAATAAATTCGTTTTCTACACGGCTTTAAATAGTTATAAACGAATTCGACTTCAATGCTAAAAAGCAATATTTAAAATTACTTTAAGTAATAATTAATTTTTAAATTTTTAATGCGATTATTATCTGTTATTACCAAACGATATTACTAAGCGGTAGTACTAAATACTACATGGAAGAAGTAATTAATCATTTTACAATTAAGAAGTCAAATACTTTTCTTCACTTATGAAATTTCCTTTGTTCGACCAATTTATCAATTTACATATCAAAGTTTTATCGAAAATATTATTTTAGCTAATTAGGTTTCAGTTTCAGTTTGTTTATTTCTGATTTGTTTTAATTTTTTCAAAAAGACTATTTAAGGCTATTTGGAAAATCAATAAATTCTAGGAAAAAAGCTAGAAGTTATATCATAAATTTTGAGGGTAAGTGCGAGAAAAAAGGCTAAAATGGCAACGCTGCTAATTACCAATCTAGCAATTGTTGCGGAATTTATTTTACCAAAGTCTTCGGGGGCCAGTATCCCATTGTCTACATCCGACGTTCCTTGTTATTTTTGAAAAGAAACAATTTTATTCATATGATCCACAATGCCTCTTATTTAATTTAATTTAATTTTTTTTACTTTTTGTACAAAACGTCAAAAAATGCCCTCAAAATTTGCCTCATATAAATAGGACACTATAAAAAATTGTTTATGTATTAATTTTATTTGTATTCTATGAAAATTAGTATATTTTTAAGCTTTTTTAATAAGGCTTTAATTATATGTCCAAAGTCTGTATAAATTAATATGTAGACTTTTATGTAAATAAATAAAGTCCTACAACGACTGTCGTTGTCTCATTAGGTGTATCATTCTTGGAATCGAATTTACGAAAAGCTTGTACAATTAAGTTTAATTCGGCTATGCCGAGTCTTATATACCCTTCACTGTGTTAGATAAATATTCATATTTTTAATGTAGCCCATTCTTTTTAAATATTTAACAAAACTACAAAATTAATAATTAAATGCTTGCTGAAACCAATTTTATTTAATTTAATTTTCTTCGTATACGTAACAGCATATTTGCCAACAATTTTTTTAAAACAAAGTCAGTAGTGTTTTGTCTTTCGTAATAAGTTTTCAGACTTAATTTCATCATTCACTGATGTTGTTAAAAAAAAAACTTCAATATTTTATAATATTGTGTATGTTTTTTAAAGGGAGCATTTAAACTGTAATTTAAAAGGGGTTTTTAGATATTCGTCATTCCCTTGTACTTTTGAAGTCGACATTCCAGTAGTTTTCATCCAGACTAATCGACCATATCGATCTTGATGTATTTTTTAAGAAAAAAAAATATTAAAAAAAAATTAAAACTTAAAAAGTTCGTGTTCTATTCTTACATTTAAAAATCTATAATCTTATATTTAGTTACACAATTATCATTAAGTTAAATTACCATCTAGCCTCAGGTTATTTTAATCTTTATAATTTACCTCTAATAACATCCTCTAATTCAAAGTTTCTTTATTTCCACTCATTTTAACTTTCTTAACTCATCATCCATTTTTACACTTGTCCACCAATCATAGTCTCTTGTAATTACAAATTATGGACACTCATATATTTGTTTTTGGCTTAGTTTACTAAAACGTAACTGTTTATTAAACACTCTAAAAAAAACACAACAAAAAATATAAAAAAGGTCTCTCTCATAGTATAATTACACTATGGTCTCTCTATTTCATAATATAAAACTACAAAAACAATATATCTATAGGCATGAGTTGTAGCTCTCTGCTTTTTAGTTTACTAAAGCTCTCTGCGAGAGAGAGAGCAAAAATTATATAGCAAGCACATACCCAATTAAAATATCACGTAAAGAGAGAGAGAGAGAGATCTCCCACAAACAAATGAGTTGGAACAAACACACAAAAAAGAACTAAATCATGCAAAAATGGCTTTTCATTACAAAAAAAAAAAAGTTATAATAAAATCTATGAGTGGTTTTGTATATTTTCTACTTGTGGCCAATCACATTTATTTGTAGGCAATTACATATTATGATAAAATTTTAAGAAAGAAATGGGTACTTACAATAAAATTTTAAATAAAAACTCTGCAGTCTGTTTCCACACTCTTCTTAAATATCAAAAAACATACAAAAAATTATATAATTGGAACGGCTAGCTTATTAAGCTTGAGATGGTATTATAAAAATTTATATATTTATTATTGGAGCGAAATATCATTTTAAAAATACATTTTTATAATAAAACTTCAATCTTAATAACCCTGCGTTTACACAGGAAAGTACTTTCTTAAAATTTTTGTACACGTATTATGCATAAAAATTTCAATGAAATAAGCTACTTTCTGGTAAATTTCTTGCGCGATTACACAGGAAGGTGAAAATTCATTTTTAAAATGTCGACGCGAAGAGTTAAAAAAAAAATTGCATTAAAAAATAGAAATGAAAAGCCAAAATAAAAACAATAAAATTTGAAAGAAAAAAACAGGGATAGAAGAAGGGTTTTTTATTGTATTTTGAGTATTTAATTTTGTCTTCATCTTTACTGTGTTGTTTTTTACCTAAATAGAATTACCATTACTATGACAATAAGAAATTTATAGGGCAATAGTTGGAAATAATTTTTATTGTTAATTGTTTATGAGTTTATTGCTATAAAAAGACATCAATTGTCTTCTTTATATATATATATATATATATATATATATATATTTAATAAAGAAATACCACAATTATTTTAATATATACACAAAACCAGTTAAATGTACAATTAAAATTTTACCACAATCCTATACATTTGTTTTAATCTTTTCAGTGTTATCTATTTGTCATTTTACTTTAAGAAAGTGTCAAAAAAATTACTTTCTTGAAAATATCATTGAAAGCTAGGTGGAAAGCAACAAAGTTGTCTAAGTGTTAGTGAAAATGTTTGAATGTATTGCAACTTTCAATAAATTACTTTCCTGTGTAAACGCTAGGTAAACTAGTTTCAATGAAAAAGTTTATAAAAACTTAAAAATAAAAAGTTATATAAAAATAAAAACAGAAACAACAAATATTGATAAAAAATGTTTTCTTCAAATACCTATTGATTTATTAATTCTAAAATAAATAACTAATTTCGGTTCAAGGTACTAAAATTAATCACTTCTAAGAAAATATCCTTTCTGAGAACCTCATTTAAAAGCAATAAAATGTCTGAAGGCACTAAATTTTTTAATTAATAAAAAAAGAAATTCTAAGAAAGGAAAACAAAAAAATTTATTTTCATTTAATTTTGAAAAAAATTTTTAAAAATTTTTAAACCAAACATATTTAATTAAATATTTAATTATCGAGAAAGATCTAATGCACTCTCTTTCGTAGAGATGTCTGTATTCGTACTATTATACTCAAGGCAATAAAAACCACGCATACACCCATACACTCTTTTATTTTTCGTGTTTGTGTGTACAAAGCATAACGCACATGATAACTAAAAAAATTCCTTAAAAAAAAAAAAAAAAAAACAAAGCAAAAGCAAAAACAAAACAAAAATTAATGAAAATGTGAAATGGCGGTTGTATTTTTGATTTTTCTGGTCCGATCTATCTCATTTTATTTCACAGACATTACGACTGTTATTTGTAATAAAACTGCGTACCACGTTTTATTGTGCGTCTTGTAGTTTAGACAAATTACGAAAAAAACTTACCAAAAATGGTAAAAAAATAGAGGTAGTCGCGATTTTGGACTCATAGCTCAGCCATTTATGGACCGATTAAGCTGAATTTTGATCCATATACTATGAATATGATATCTAAAAACTATTAACTAATTTTTTATATTTTAGATAAAATACGCAAAAAACTAAAGCCATAATTAATGAAAATCAAAAAGTTTGGTTGTATTTTTCGATTTTCCTGGTCTATTTGTGGCCCAATCTTTCTGATTTTTTGCACAGACATTAAATTTATTATTTCTGATAAAACTGCGTACAATGTTTTTTTGTCCGTGTCTTCGTTTAGACAAAATAGGCAAAAAACCCACTCAAAAAATGGTCAAAAATAGGGGTAATTTCGGTTTTTGACTCATAGCTCCGTCATTTATAAACTGATCTGGCTGAATTTTAATAGTAACAGTCTTATAGCAACAACTGACCGTATGGTTTGCTATAATTTTCTGTATGTGGTCTACATTCTTCTGAAAGCTGATTTCAACGACTACAAGGACAGACAGACGGAAAACGCTTATTAAACTCCGCTACGTGATAACAACAACACTAAGGTGTATTTAAAAAATATAACTGTCATGGCTACATATTTTTGCTTAACAAAAACAGCGAAACTAACGAGCAGGCCTTTTGTATTTGTTTGTTTTAATTTTAAATTTCATTTTATTAGAACTTCCTTATTAAATTTTATTTTTGAATTTATTTTTTTATGTATTGAATCTAATAATTTTTTTTATATACATTTTGACTTTCTTTTCTCTGTCTCCATTTATTTTTAGGCTCAAAATATTTTTTTCTAAATTTTAAAATATTCGTACAAAATAAAATGGGAAGTCCATTGTCATTTTATTTTTACATATACAGACATTCTTTTACAAGAATTTAAATTTTGCTTATCAAGATTTTTGTTATTTTAGGGTGTAGATATCACACTGACATTTTGACAATCGTTTAATGTTTATGCATTAAAACAGGGTGGTGATAAATATTTATTTAACGAAATGAATTTTATTTTTACAAAATTTAACATTAGTTTTATTTAGTTTAATAAAATTTAAATACATATCTAGCATAACAACCTTAAATGCTAGAAATTAATACTTTTACTTAAAACTGCCGTTGGTATACGAGTAAAAATGAATAAACAATTTGTTTAATTTAAGCTATAAATATTAAAATCAGTTTCTTATTGTTTGTTATTATTATCAAAACGGGAACTGCCAAAATCCTTAAGAACAACAGTACTGGGGTATATGGAAATTTCCAAATATTCCAAAGTAACTTCCGAACAAACCATAGAAGACTGCGAGATGGGACGTATATTTTTTTAAAGGGAAAGTCGCTTAGATTTGTAATATACCGCCAAAGTACTCAGAAAAAACTGCATTACTTTTAAAAATTTTTTTTAAATTCCCTCATACCCTAGTACTCTTCTTCTGAGGGATTTTTACCATTCTCCACTTTGCCAAGGTAACATTCCCGATTTCGTCCAGAAAAATTACCAAAATCAAAAAAGAAATTTAATCTGTAGATTCTAAACTTTCTGGAAGTGTTTTAACATTTACGGGAAATTTCGTAATTTTTATTCTATGATGCAAAACGGAAATTGCCAAAACCCTACAGAGCAACAGCACTGGAGTATATGAAAACTTAAAAAAAAATTAAAATATAGAAAGTAACTTCTGAGTATTTATGTTTTAGATTACAAATATAGACGATCTCTCCTTTAAAATGATGTGTGTCTGATCCCGAAATAATTTATGATTTTTACGAAAATTGCTAAATAAAATACTTCAGAGCAACAGCAAAAATTTCAAAAACTTTTTAAAATGATCCAACGTAATATCTGAATATTTGGTTCTTAGGTTGCAAATATATATGATCTCCGCTAAGCTATTGCTTAAAATATTTAATATTTAATGACTTAAGACGTATTTGATAAATAAGCCATTAATACTGAAAATATATTTACAAATACAAAAAAACATAAGGGTATGTTAAAGCATATTTAACACGGCATATTTATCTGCACTCATTTAATTTTTTTCTATGGTTTTTATATTATATTTTAGAAGAATGTGGAAAGAAAAAAATATTATTATTTCGCTAACACAGTGAAGTGAAGACACGGCACAGACGAATTTAACTTGTTTTAATTTTAAAAATTTATATTACAATGAAGTTCTATAAAATATTTTACATATCTTCTCTAAGTCATAGTAAAATTTAAAGCTGCCACGCCTAATTTTTAGTATTTAAAATTAAGTTTTACTTACTGATGATTAAACCAATTTCATTATTTTGTCAGAACGGTTCTCTTACCCGTATCTTTGTACTTGTAAAACCCACTTTTAAGCCCAATATTCAAAGTTGCGTTGAGTTAGCAATCGTACACTCTAACTGTCTAAAATCTTTTGCCAAAAAAAGTGCTTTTGTATAACTAAATATTTACTGTCATATATATATTTTTTTAAAGAAGAGGGCAATCAATTTTCTGAGTACTTGAAACTTTGGAACCAGTTGATTTCTAGTGAAGCAAAAAGTTTTTTTATTTCTTTCTATTATTTAAATTTAACTTTTTTAAAAAAAAAAACTAAACTCATTTGAGACATAAATTTTTTGCTTAGCCAAAAAAGAGATAAATTATTTAAGCCACTTATGGCTTCAATTATCACTTGAAAACGAACTTTTTGAAAGTTAATGAAAAAATTTTATTTATTTTTATTTTTAATCTGCACAATTAAAATTTTTTATTAGTTAGGTTTCCTTTTTTGTTTTTGCTTTTGCTTTTAGTAAAAACACTTTCAAGTTTGTGGGAAATCAATAACTTTTTATAACTTTCTAATTGTGGTAGCTGCACAAAACTGTATCAGCCAGGCAGTAAAAAAGTTTTCCTTTTAGACACTCTCAGCATAATTATGATGCTGATGCTGATGCTGATCACTTGAAAATTTGCAACCAATGAAGCAAACAAACAAACCATTTTTTTTCTTTTGTGTAACAGCATCTGCAACTTCATTTATATTTATATTGGCATTCTGTTAAAAAGAAAAAGGATAAAGTTTTCTTTACTATTTTGCATTTGAATTTTTATTATTTCCGTCAACCCTTTTTCTTTCAAAAAAAAAAAAAAAATCCTAATGAAGCCTTGTCTATAGACTAAATAAAGTGAAAACTTTGTTTATCAGACTAAGACCTAATATGTTAAACAAGGGTCCTTATTTTAAATATTTTACTGTCATATTCATTACACAAAATAAATACTAAAAATGTAACAAAAACTTAGTTGTGATGCTGGTAGTTTGTTTAAATAAATTTCAGCATTGAAATATTCTCTATTTATTTTAGAAGATTACAAAAGTGTTTATTGAAATTTTAATAACATTTGCTTGATTCCTGCATTAAATAACTAAAGACTTAAATCTAATCATATTTTTTAATATGAAAGGTAATTGCTGTAAATTTAAAGCAAATAAAAAAAGAAGAAAATAAATTTTAAATTAATTTAATTTAAATCTAGACAAGTAGCAGTCATGGTAAATAACTTTTAATCGTTTTTGTTTCCCAAGCACCGTATTAAATTTGAAATAATTTAAGCAAAGTTTTCTTTCATACTGTAAATAAATCTTCAAATAACTTCTTAAAAAGCTATTTTATGTAAAAACATGAGCTCATCTAATGGCTACAAATGATCTACTTAAAAACATGTCGTTAAGAAAACTTGGAAAACACTCTTACACCCATACACATACAAAACAATTCTCAGCTTAGCAAAATGCACTACCCAATAGTAAAAACAAAGAGTAAAGCGGCTAAAAGACCGAAGGCTCTTCTTGTTATATTAAGCTCATGCTAATTTAAAGTCTTTCGTATTGGCTTTTCTTAGAATTTAGGTTTTGTTAACGTAAGAAAAAAATTTATGAAACCGTAAGTCAACCAACAAATTAATGTGTAACACAAACATTCAACTTGTGAAGAACATTTTTAAATTTTGTTTAGGTACACAGAAATTTTTTCAGATGTGAAAACTGAATTTGTTCACAGTCAAAAATTCAATTGTGATATAATATAGATTGTCTTGCTTTTAGCGGAACATTAGCTAAAATGGACAGTTTATTTTTAATGATAATTTTATAGACTAACTCATTCTTTTTTAAGCCTGTAGATTAAATTGCCATCGTTGCACCAAGTGCTATAGTTGCCGTTTAATAACTGTGACTAGTGCTGATGCATTTAATGCTTGTTGTGCTGCTTCACAATGTTGTATAACCACTTAAAGCTATATATTTTTACAAGATATTTAATCAAAATGCGTACATCTTCTTTGCAAAAAAAAAACCTTTGCAAGTTTAGTAGCTTAATTTATTTTTTAACAGGTGAACATCAACTGAACACAAAAGTACCAAATCTAGAATCGCCTGCACCAAGACCGGGCGTAAGCTAAAAACCAACCACCGACACTTCTTATAAAAATATCATAATCGAATTTTGTATCCATAAAAATTCGATAATTCTGGTAAATATTTTGTTTTCTCAATAAAAGTCTAAGTTCTTAAAAAACTTTTTTTAATAAAGGTTTATTAAGTAAAATTTCTATAGCAAATTTGTTTAATAAGCGCTTACTCGTATTTAAAGTAAAGTTTCTTCTGTAAATGGCAATTCTGAATTTTGACAGCTGTCATATATATTTATACCGATTATTAAAACTGGAGGATTTTACGTAAGAACAACGCATTTTAATTGTAATGGAGAAAAGTTAAGTCAATGCTAATTTTTCTAAAAAAAATAATTTTTTTCGATGAAGAGCATTTGAGCCTAGATTTTTTACAAAATTTACTGACTGGAAAAGTCGTAATGCAAAATGCTTACTCTTTTAAAAAAGCTTTTGCTTTAATAAATGCTTTTCTAAAGAAGAAATTTAAAAAAATCTCTTGTATTCTGTTTTTCTAACTGGGTATTTGTATGTGTGGACTTTTTGTCATTTAAGTGATAATATTTTTTTCCTTTTACTATTTTGCTGGAGCTTTTCTTTTTAGTTTTTGTTCTTTATGAGCCTGAAGGTGTCCGTGTTATATTGTAAATTTTTTGTTGTTGCCATTATTAGTACTGTTAGTAGAGAATGTGTTTTTTTAAGCACTCAACCTTTAAACAAAGTCTATGTGTTGATACGAGCTTAGCAAGAAAATATTTTTAAAAATTTTTGAATTTTATTTTCAACAAAATTTTATATACATTAAATTATTCAGGAAAAAGAATTATAAATAAAAAAAAAATTTTTTTTTATTAAGTTTTTAAAAGAATTTTTCATTTCTCTTCGTATAGTTGAGAGCATGTGCGTTAATGTGCTTTTTAATATTTCTTAAGGCTAATGCATCGTGTTTAGCTTTCTCTTTGCTTTTTTTAATTGTTTTCTATTGTACAGGTTAATGAGAAAAGTTTTATATTTCCTACTTTTACGGAAGTTTGTGAGTGACACTGTGATACAAAGAAAAAAAATCACAGTTTAAAAACAAAATCATAGCAAAATAACCAATTAACTTAATTAACAAAGAAGTGTATAAAAGCTATGTCTTATCACTATATTTGAGGCATAATAAAATATTTCAAAACTAACAGTAACAGAAGGAGACTCTAGAACACTTTCTCTGACGGCGTAGGCTTTACTTTGCAGAGCGCCGCCTGCAGGATCCCACTGCGCTCTCGAATATAAGGTTTGTTAGAAGTCGTTATTGGTTTAAGTGACGGACTCATATTCTCTAACTGTCTTCTTATTTATTACCTTTCTTTTCAATCTTCTGTTTTCCTTATTTGGGCGTCCTGTCGCTAAGCTTCTCTTTAAACACTTAAATCTGCACAATAGGTGACGATGCAATTGTAGCGAATGGTGTGAAATATTTAAATGCTGCTTAGAATTTCTGGGCCTTCTTCGTTCTTATAAAAAGTATAAAATGAAGTACTTTAATACTACATGCACTGGAAATAAATTCATAATATGATAACAAAAACCTTTGTAAATAGAAACGACAATTCTGCTCCATAAATGAGCCTCATCACTTAGATTTTAGCATATAAGTCTTCTATAAGTTGGGCGCACAAAACACGAATTTTTGAATAAAAATTTTCAGGACTCTTAAGTCTTACACTATATGATATGACAAAAAAATCAAGCGTATGACAGCTAGCTTCCCAAATATACATATAAAAAATTCTACAATACTTTTTATAAAGTAGAATATTTTTTTTATAATTAAACTAGCCTGTTAAGATTTCATCAATGTAATGCTTAGAAATTTAAACTAAATTTCACAAGGAATATTTTCGTAGAAGATTTTAAACAGTTAACTCTTTAATTTATGGGTATTTTTTTATCCTTTTATACTCTTCACTGTAAATAACAAGAGTATATATAAGTTTTGGATTCAGTTTGTAATTTATACACAATAGATAGGGTACCCTATTCCGAACCCCTATAAATAGCCCAGTTGACAAATTGCCGCCTATAGCAATTAACTGTCCGTCTACCTTGTGCAACTTTCGTCTTAACAATCATTTGAAGTAAATTAACTCTGTTAAACCTAATTATAAATAAAGAAGTATTTGTAATTGACTTTTGAAAAAAAAAAACAAATAACTTTTGACTTAAGATTTAGCAGGGCTTAGTAAGTTGACCCTGGACATTACTGAACTACGATGGCATACAGAATAGCATCTTTTCTTTTTAACAGCACTGACCAAATATCTGGGTTTTTAAATCTTAAAAGTGTATTTCTCTATAACAGCGTTTTTCAAGCTCAGAATATTTAAGCAATATGTTTGTGTTTGTGTTTAGGTTTTGTTTCCTTTTTTTTTATTAAAAAAATACATTTAGTCCATATTTTTTAACATTTAACATTTTTTACTGTATTTGTGTTATTGATAACAAAAAACTAAATAGCAATAATTAAATTTGTTACAAAATGTCTAAATTTTTGATAACTTTATTAAACTGGAAATAAATTTTGATGTAGTTGTCGTTGTCATTGCTTTTGTTGTTACGTGAAATAGTTGTTACTTTTTGAAAATTGCTAAAAAACTAAAAATATTTAAAAACAGAAACAAAAAAATTTACATTAAAATGTGCAACAAAAATACTCATACTGTAACAAACATGTTAACATATGTAGACAATTTTGATAGTTTTTTTTATATCCTTTTGCTACTGCAGTTGTGTATGTTTGTAAATTTTGCACATGAAATAACTTAATACATCAACACCTTAAATAGAAAATAGCAAAAACTGAAACAAGTATCAAGCATATTCAACTTTTATTTATTTATTTTTTTTTTCTTTTCTTCGCTTTGTATTTCCACAATGAAGAACAACTCTCTTTAAATAAAATGTATGAAAGGTAAAAAAAATATTTAAAAAAAAGAAGAATTTTGTAATAATAACAACAAAACTTTAAAACTACAAAAAGTAAAAACAGCAAAACTGTAGAAAAGAAATCAAACCAACATAAAAAGTAGAAAAAAAAGTTAAAAATTAAAATGAAACCTGTCTGCAAGTGAAACAAGTCTATCAGTCAAAACTATCACACAAGAATATATTTAGTTTTTTTTTTTTTGCTTTTGCTGTTGCTTATTTTTTGTTATTATGATTTAGATTTTGTTCTAGTTATTACTTTCTTGTATTAGGAAAATAGTTTCTATTCACACCATGGGATTAATCACACTAAATTTGAAAAAAACGAAACTTTTACTAAAGAAAACCCATAAAGATATGACGATATGGCGTAAAAATGAAAATAATTTTTACATACACTCAAAATATTAGGTAGATAAATTTTAATGAAAAATCATTTTGAAAAAATTAAAAATTATTTGAAAAGAAGACTACTAAAATTCCATTTGATTGACGGAAGGGATTTCTGCATCGCATTGTGACTGGGGCGAAAAATGGGTTGATTGCGATAATCCCAAGCACACAAAATCATGGGAATATCCCGGCCATGCTTCCACGTCGACGGCCAAACCGAATATTCACGGTTCCAAGGTTATGCTCCGTATTTGTTGGAACCAGCTCAGCGTAGTGTATTATGAGTTATTAAAACCGACTAAAACAATCACAGGCGATCGTTTTCGAACGCAATTATATGCGTTTGAGCCGAGAATTGAAAGACAAACGGCCGCAATATAACGAGAGACATGATAAAGTGATTTTACAGCATGAAAATGCTCCACCCGATGTTGCGAAAGTGGTCAAGACATACTTGGAAGCGTTGAAACGGGAAGTCCTACCACACCCGGCGTGTTTTCCAGACGTTGCTCCCTAAGACTATCACTTGTTTCGATTAATGGCACACGGCTTGGCTGAAAAACACTTCCGGTCATATGAAGAAGTAAAATATTGGATTGATTCGTGGATCGCTTCAAAAGATGACCAGTTTTTTCAACGCGGGATTCGCACGCTGCCCGAAAGATGGGAGAAAGTAGTGGCCACCGATGGACAATACTTTTAATAATAAATGTATTACAATAAAGCCTCGAATTTCGGAAAAAAAAACGGCGGAAGCAACTTGTCCACCTAATATTTACCAGGTATTTTGTTTTCATAACATAAATTTTAAGTCTAGATTTGAAAAAAAAAAATTATATACAAAATTTTTTCATATACCTTTCCCACAGTGCATTTTATTTATACAGTTGCTGTTTCCATATTTACAATATGAATATGTTACAAATTTTTTCATGTGTTTGTGCTACTAAACAAAGTAATAAATGCACTTGCCTTCGCCTGCATATATTTAGTTTGTATTTTGTATAAATATATGTTTGTTGTATTTCTATATGTAAATTGTCAGTATATTTGAAGCCTTTTTTTTTTGTTCTTTATTAAAGTTTATGTAAAGTTGTGTTTCATAAACAAGTGCACGCAAAAATACTTTTTTCTTCTTCTTATGGTTTGTCTCTTCCTGTTGTATCTATTATTCCTTACAGCAGTGTTACTGCTTTTAAACAAACAAAAAAATTACTTTAAACTTTTCTAATGAAATATGGCTTTAATGTTCAAGTACTCATTTAACAGTTTTTACACAAACGAGTAAACTAAAATGCAGAATATTTAACAAATTCAATTTAATTTCTCTATTACTGCTTTACTGTGTTCTTGTTATCTTTTGCTTTCTTTGATTAAAAAATAAAAAATAAAATTTTTTTTTTGCAAAATGGAAAACTCGAGTTTTGTTTGGAAAATTTAAATTGGTTTCTTTTCATTTCATATTTCACAAACATTTTTTTAATGATTTTTCTTAAAAAAGAGTAGGTGCTGGATACCGTTTTTTAAAGTTACTGACAATGTACATCATCATCGTTAATGATAAATAGTGTTAGTCAAGTCAAAGCGTTCTTTTTAAGTACAAAACAGAGATAAAATAACACACGCTGAACCAAAAATTGCATTGCAATATCAACAGCGTTATGGTTATTTCGACAATATCCCATTGCCTAATTTGTTGACAACGAGGTTGGTTATCAACTTATAAAAACGCTACAATTTTATTTCTTTTGCCAAAGAACGCTGTCAACTTGTTAACGAAAGTTGTGGAATTGACAACAATATGTTATCAAAATTCCAACTTAGTAACAAGCGTTGTCAAATTGACAATGCATGTTGTCATTTCAACGACTGTATGGTATCATATCGACAGCAAATAGTGTCAATTTGACGCGATTCGTTGTCAATTCTGCAACGTTATGTTTTCAATAAAGCCGGATCAAAATTACACCATGCGTTGTCAAAATGAACACAAATGTAGCTGTTACACTATTGACACCGTTTGTGGTCATTTTAACAACGAACGATGTAATTTTTGCTCCGGGTGTACAAGTGAATACAGCTGACATGGAGCAATGAAGTGTATTTTAATAAAAAATAGTTTTATTTAAGCTGAGTATTTTTAAATATTAATTTGAATAACTTCTAAACTCATCAGTTTTTTTTTATTTTAAAGAAAATCTGTTTTACAAAAAAAAAAAATTCCTGTTTTTTTTTTAAAAACATCAACTTTACTCAAGTAAACACCACTTAATAAAAAATTAACACCTCAATGACAGCAACCAGACGTACTTAAAATTACACAACAAAAAAAAAAACAAGACACTGAAAGAAAGAGAAAAAAAAGATAAAGATTTGCACACAAGTGAATAATAAAGGTAGGCCACATAAATTTACAGTAACAGCACCAGAAAAGTTATGCTGCATTTAGGTATGACTAAGAAAAAGGTGACTAAAATAATAAAATAATTTTACTTTAAAGATTCCAGTTGTATAGTCTAGTCTGTGAAGCTTAATTTACTTGTAATTTAAGCTTAATAGGGAAACAAATTAATTCTTTATGTAAAATTGTTAGCAGAAACTTTTCACTGATATAAACTAGAACAGAAAAATACATTGATGGTCAAAACTTTAATAGGGGAAGAAAAAGGGAAAAACTATTGCTAATACAGTAATTATTTCCTGAGTCACTGCACTGAGATTTCTGTTGTAATGCCTTCGAGCACAATGTGCTTCTTTGGATATTATAACCTTTTTTATTTTCAAAATAGCCTTAAATAGCTTTTTTTCGCAATTTTTTTTTTCTGATAGTGCGAAATAAATTTTTTATCATTAAAAAAAAGCAAACGGGTAGTTCATGGTAATTTTTGGCGAATTTTTTTTTTTATAAAAAAGATAATTATGATTTTGAATTTAAAGCGATATTTTTTTAATTTTTTCTAACCTAATTTAGCTCTTTTTTCCCAGCTCCTGGCAACGCTGGTCATAGTTAATATTTTTACATAATAATAATTTTGTTCTCGTTTACTCTACTTAAGGTTTTTGAAATACAATTACTTATAGCTATGCACTAAGATAAAAAAATTAAATATATTAATTCCCATAAAAACTCTTTATACTCGTATAATTAAAAACAAATTTCATTGGTTAACAACAAAAAAATAATGATGGGCTAAATCCTATAATAAATTAATAAATTTCAAATAACGGTGCTTCACCATCTTTTTATAAGTATTTTAAAAGAGAAATATACTTTTGGACTAACAGCCATTTTTACAATTTTTTGTAGTTAACTTTTTGTTTCAACTGGCTTGTGGGAGATCTAATTCAATAATATGCTCTATAATTTCACTTTATCTCTCTCTGTCTCTCTTTTACAATTTCTCTCTTATTAAAAATATATAGACCAATTAATTCAATATTTTTTTTCTTCCACTCTCTCGCAAATGTCTTGTCTTACCTCCATGTTTTTTTTTCAAAACAAAAAATGCATTGGAAAATATACGTGTGTGAGGCAGAGTCATAGCGCCATTTTTAACTTTTTTCTTAATTTTGTTGCTACTTTTGATATACATTGTTTTTGTATCCCGTTATGTTTTTGGTAAAGAGAATAAAAAAAATATTTGCTTTTAAATGTATAAGTCAATTTGATTATTCGGCAAGTGAAAGAATGAATGATGTGAACTAAGCGTAAATAAGACTAAAAATGCGTAGATTGTTTTGTATGGATCACTTTTAGAGAACGGTTTGGAAAATTAATTTTAAGGAAACACGAACAGCGTTGCCATAAGTGAAGAATAGTATTTGGCTTCTAACTTGTAAAATAAAAATGCACTTTATTCCTAATTGATTAATTAATTGTTCCAATTAGTATTTAGTTATTTACCGTTTAGTAAATAATGCTGAGGTTGCTCGCTGTTGAGTACGATAAAACAAACGCAATATCAGAATAGAAATCGTATTAAAAATTAAAAAAAAAATTATTCTTTAAAGGAATCTTAATCTTTTTATCATTAATGTTGAAAAATAATGTAATACGCCTTGTGGAAAACGACATTATTTTCTATAGTTTTTGATATTGCATATATATTTTTGGGACTTTTTCTTTATAAAAATTATAATTAAGAAAATTTTTAATATTAAGCTGTAGGTCCTGGTCCCAAAATCTACACGCTTATTTTATTATCCCAAATTCGTATCTCAAAGACTAAGCCATGCATGTTTAAGTACACACAAATTAGAATAAATAGAAGTCGCAAAAGGTTTATTATATCAGTTATGCTGCCTTAAATCGTGAACAGATAACAGAAAAAACCTAATCAATAATATCTTCATGATGTGTGTGCACGAAGTCAACGGATATAAACAACGAATTAGTAATACTGTCCCTAGATAATCAACAATTGAATTGAGTGGAACCCTTAGCTACGCACATAGAAAAAAATAATTTATTTTATTTAGTTAAAAATATTTTATAGTCCACCCTGTATTAATGAAATTATTTTCTAACATGATTGATATTCTTCCACATTTCGAACCTGTGAATTTTCCTCCATAATTGTCTTATTTAATGCTGTTAGACTAATTTTTTGTGAACTCGTTAGTCTATGGCAATACGCCGAAGCGACTTATCACTTGGAGGACAACATTCGCCGCGTTATTACCGAAGTACGGCCATAATTGTTGAAAATTGGAAATCCAGATAAGATTTTGCCCGAGCCAGTAGTGGCAGTCATATGCTAAAAGTCATGTTTAAATTATAATGCCCCAAGATTATCTTTCGGATACAGTAAATTTCATATCAAATTAAAAAATTTAACCTTGTTTTGTTTGATTTCGAAGTTCTATATGTCTATAAAAACAACCTTTAATGAAAATATTTTAAAATATCCTGAAGAAGCTACAAAAATTGGAGCGAAATATCGATATAAAAATAAATTTTTGAAAAATAAGACCTCAAGCTTAACAAAATAGCCATTTTAATTAAAATATGTATTTATAAATAAAATTGATTTTCTGTTTGTTTGTTCTCTATACAAATATTTGTTTTCCTACGGATGTCTCAACAATTTGGTACCAATGATCTTTATATTTTAAAGAAGATTGCCAAATACTTTTAGACTGACCATGCCCACTTTTCAGTATAAAATATAGATTTTTTATACTGTTAAAAGAAAAGAATGGAAACTAGCAAAATTCTGGTACTAATCGAACATACACAAGGCATGCACACAAATGTATGTGTTTATGCTTTATCTAAATGCCAAGCATGTGAATATTTTATATTCAAACACTTGGAACTTACTTGCAGTGCAACTTAGTAGTATTTGTTTTATTTTTTTTCTGTTTTCTTATTATTATTAAAGTTCTTGGTATTATTGCTTTTATTTTGCAAAAACAAATTTATGTTGGCACTTATATGTTTATGCTCACGTAACTTTAACTTAAAAGAAGTAATAATTTAACAAACATTTTTACATACCAACAAATTACACGTTAGTACTCGTAGTTGTTCCTTGAAACACATTCATTGGTAACTACAACTGAAACTAAAGAACTATTAAACTTATAAAACGTTAAGAAATATTATGGTAAAATTGTGCTAAAAGTTAAAAAAAAAAATAAAATACAATTGTTGTTTTAAAAATATTTAACTAAAAGTAAAATTTCTACTACAGCAAAACGTTTAAACTTTGAACTAAAACTCTTGAAGCCACAAATGAAAATGAAAAAAAAGAGAGCAGAAAACTGAGAAGCAATAGTTTCATTTTGAATAAACATTAACTTTGAGCAAAATAAATGTATATTAATGCTTTTTTTTTTTAAATAACTTTTAGTTAAAGCAAGAAAAAAAATAAAGTTAAATATTTTTTTTTAACTGAAGAAGCAACTGGAATGGAAAATTTGAGTAGATACTTACAAATACACATGTGAGATAGTAGGCAGCAGCAAGGCTAAAATGTATTCATACAAAGCTTTTGTATTGCAGCAAACAAGTTTTCGCAGCTAACTGAACTACTAACTCTTATATTAGTTAAGACTAATTTGTTTAATTGGCCAAACCTTAGGAAATAGAATTTAAATTTAAAAAATTGTTGCAAAGTATTTCCGTTCACAATATTATCTATTTTAAAATAATTTTAAAATTGAATTTTTATTTAAAGCATTAGACCAATTAGCAAGCCAAGCACATCACCGATACAACTATCGGCTTTCTCAGCATCTTTCACATATTATTTTTTATATAAAATAGATGAATAATTTTTACTTTAAAAACTCCATGTAAAAAAAAAATTTAAGCTGAAAAAGGCGCTCCGCAAGCTAGCCGATCTGACTGGTGTTATTATTTTGAAAAAAATTAAAAATTATAATAATATTTTTATGCAAAATGACAGCCTTATAAAACTAATATTGTAAGTTTAAAATTGCCTTTTTTTTGTTTTTTGTTGTGTTACTTTCCTTAAACTGGGTGTTTAAGATAATGAGTTTTTAAAAAGCACATACAGCAACATACATCTTTATGACAACAAAAATATAACTAAAACGGTATTAATATAGACAAGAAATTGGGATCTGGCTTTTCCCGAAAATGCCGCAATTTACGGGATCGGGATTTCCTATTTAACATCTTTAGTCACAGTGTACTGTACAAAATTAACAATGAACTAAACAAATGGATTAGTTCATTTAAATGAGTTGAAAAATCTGAACGATTTAGTGAAATTAACAAGTCATCTTTGTTTATGATAGGTAAAGATTTTGGGTAGTACATTCGTTGGTTAGTGGCAATGACAATCACTTTGAAAATGTGATTGAGACTCCCTATAAGAACAATTTTATTACTGAAAGTTTTTCATCACACTCACATACAAACTATTGTAATGACCCACAGTTAATGAATTAAAGCTCAAATTACCTGTTCTACTAACTTTATTTGTTAAGCTTGACTGCCTACAATTAATTTTTTAATTTCTAAGATAAAAAAAGAAATTATGCGATAGTAAAAGATTTGCCAACAATGAAGAAAAAGAGTAAAAAACTAAACAATTCGAACTATAGATGGAAATCGCTGGTGACTGAAACTGAAAGTAATATATCGTCATATGTATTCAAAAAGAAATTTAAATTCCTTTAAACAGATTTAGAGGCAAAGCTTAAAAATGTTTCAGTCATTACTAATATTCATAAATCCGTTTATTGTTAAAGTGTCAGGTGTTTTGGATTTTTTTTTCTAAATGTATTTAGCTGTACAAAAGATACTTTAAGTAGCGATACATATGGCCTTAAAAATGTGTCTTTAGCTATAATATAAATTTTCTTGAAACATGTTAAATTTATTTAATGAATTGCGTTTTTTGATGCACAATGGGCTATAATCTTTTATTAAGAACCGACTTTTGTTCATAAGAATTATATGAATTTAAAGTCGTTTTTAAAACGATACCGAATTTAGTGTGGTTTTTGTTAAATTTTTTTAAAGGTTTTTCTTGCTCTTGAAATAACTAAATAAAACGTAGATTCTTTATTTTTTTGATAATATCTCTATGTTTGCTTTGATAACTTCATAAAAATTAAGTATTATGATGTCACATGACTCAAATGAAAACTGACAAACCAAACTGGTCTTAAAGAGCATGTTTTATATTGATTAAAGGAAACCACCCATTTCAACTTTATTCCCTACAAAATAATATGAAATAAACAAACAGATAAAAAAAAAAACAAATTTTCTTGCTTTAATCAAACTGAAATGTCCTTGCGTGTGTAACTTCTTTAGCTAACATGCTGTGCTTACTACATTGACCTTTTTGGTCTTTTAATAATAAATAATCTCTCGCTACCTTTAATTTTGTGTGTTTTGTTTAAGCCAACAACGAAGCAACTTTGTAAAGTGAACGTTCGAGTTACAACAATTCCTTTCCCAATGACATTTACAAATATCCATCTACTCTTGTTGGAAACTTCTCTCCAACTGACAACTATTGCAACTTTTTGCCTTAATAAATCACAATAAATTTTTTATACTTGTTTTGTTGTATTCGATATTGACTGTTTAGTTAGTCTGGATACTTGTGTGAAAGTTGCTTAGTTTCTATGTGAGAAATTTATCTATTTATGTATAGAGATGTGTCTGTGTATGTGTTATTTAGTGTCAGCTTGAGTTTGTTCTGCGTGTGTGCTTGTGGTTAGTTTTATAATTTGTGCTGCAAAAGCAAGTCAAAATGGAATAAGGAATAAGTAATTTAAGTAGCTGAAATAAAAGTCCTCTTTACCTGGTCTGTCAATACTAAATTTATAAAATGAATTATAGAGTAGAGTTTTTGTAACTTTCTTGTTGTAATGTCACTTAAATACATTTTGTATATTTTTCGTATTATTTAGTTTTAATCTAATTTTGCTAGAAATTTATATTGACAGTTGTGGACATTAAAAAAAATAAGCGAATGTGTGTGGGTATATAATTGGCTTATGTGTTGCTTGTCTAATATTAAGAAATATGCTTAATTTGCTTAGCATATATTAAACAATCTGCTAATTTGTATTAGAATTTATTGATTAATATATTATTTATAAAATTTAATACTCACTTTAATTTCATGCTGGATATTTTGTTTTCATTTGTTTTTTTTTTCAGAAATTAAATTAAAAATTTTTCCAAAACTCAAATCAACAGATTAAAATTATTAAAAAGAATTGATGATTAAGTTAAAATAACAAAAAAAAAAAAAAAAAAAAAAAATAAAACCCAATTTATTGTTTGCATTTGAAATTCAAGAAAAAAACTTCTCATAAACACAAATTTTGCTTTACAATATTGAAACATTATCTATATTATCCACATGAAAATATATCAAAAAACAAATCATGTGTGTGTTTGTATTAGATTTAAGTATCATATTCAGCTTGAAAATGTTATAGTTATAATACCCTACTTTACATTTGAGTGGTTATTGACTTGTCTAGGTAACTATTTAGGAAAGCTAGTGCAAAGCATTCATTATTATTCAAATTTGATTTATTTGTTAGTCTACTTTTAGAATTGAGATGGAATTATTTATAACTAGACTATGCAACAAGCAATAAAAATTTTGGATAACCATTATATTTTTTGAAAAGCTTAAGTCACCTAACTTTGTTATGATTATTTGAAACTTTATCTGTTAGTTTATTTTACCTTTTTCTTAAGTTGAGACTATTTACCACTAAATCAAAAGTACGAATCAGTATAATGAACTAATCGTATCCTGCAATTTTTTTAATTTTTTTCGTTCACTTACTCTATATTGGTTTTGCACTGTTCACCGTCCATTAAAAATTTTTACCTTTTCTTTGGGTAAGCAAAATATTAACCAAATTAACTAAAATATTTTCGATAAAAAGTTGATATGTTGATACAGAAATTGGTCGAAAGAAAAGTAATTTCAGTAGTAAGAAATATTATTAATGTTCTATCTTGTAAAATAAATGCACTTTATTCGAAATGGCTTAATAATACTGCACAAAAATTTTGTTCGATAGAACTCCGCCTAAGTAATAAAATTGTATGTTCATGAATTGAATTATTTAGTATTTACTTGTCTAGTACTATCATTTAGTAGTGCAGAGGTTGCGCACTTTTTAGTACGATACAGTAAGTTGAATCGCATTGAAATCAAAAAACTAAATTTTAAATTGAAGAAATTTAAAGTTTTATTTTTTAACATTGAAGTTGAGAACTAATTTAAATCGCTTATAATTATTTAAATCCATGTGGAAAATGAACTTAGAAAATTATGTTTTTTAACTTCTACTACCATTTTTTGTTTGGAAAATTTAGCTTATTTTTTTTTTTTTTCAAGATATTAGCAACGCTGTCTCCAATGAATCTTTATAAAAATATTAATTTTATTAAAGCCAAAAAATAATTTATGTAAAAGACTTAAAGCTCGAACATTAGTACCGTCCATTAATTAAAAAAAAAAAAAAATAAAGTCCGCCATAACTATAGTCCATTATTAGAAAAATTATAAGACAAGAACATGGAAGATTCCACATTAACAAAAGACTTAAGACTACAACTTTAGTATAATTCATTAATTAATAATTAAACACCGACTTCAATATCTTCCATTATTAAAAAAAAATGGAAGACAGCATATTCAAATTCAAATATAAACAAAAAACTTAAGAAACGAACTTTTATATCGTTCACTAGTAAAAATATTAAGACCCGCCCTCAGCACCGTACATTGTTAAGAAAAACAACTTAGTCAAAAAAGTTAAAATATCAGCACTGTATCTTTCTGAAGACAGATATTTTGCTCGAAATTTATAATTTAGCCTCTAGCTATTCGCTAGCATTTTTTCGTTTTCAAAATAGCCTCTAAAAATCTAAAATTATCGGTTTATATACAATGCTTTTCTTTTGTTTAATAATGAAAACTAAGACAGAAGAAAATATATCTCAAAACCCACTATGTTGAATTGAGTTGCTACTAAGCTTTAAAATTTTTAAGAGAGAGTCGCCTTGTTGTAGAAAAAATTTTTACATTTGCTTTAGATGGCAAAATGTTACCGAAATTACCGAAACTAATATATTGAATAAAATTTTGAAATGTAAGCTGATGATTTATTTATTCCTTATAAAATTAACTGATTTTATTATCAGCATCGCAGATTTGTTTTTCAAGTCTTGCAGCAAAAATTTTATTCTAAAGAATTCCTAATAAATAAAAAACAATCGTTTATAGATTTGATGAATTTAGTATTAAAATTTTCTAGTACCGTTTAGTAATCCCACTGTTCCTCGATTTTTACTGCGATTAAACGAGTTAAAGATCCTCCAAGCCAAAAAATGCTTATTGACATCAAAGTACTACTAAGTTAATTACTCTTTCAAACGTTACGTGAGTAATGCTATTTGTAGCCATGTGTCCTCTAAATTTCTTTATTTTCTTAATTTTTGTTATTTTATGTTTTTTTTCAATGTTTGTAGTTATAATTGCAATAAAAAAACAAACAAAAATTTAAAATTTGAAGCTGTAATTTTTTGAACATTTTTCTAGCTTTTTTTGCGATTTTGATTTTTGATTTAACTTTTTTAAGCCTCTTGGTTTAGCCAATCTAACTTCTTTATTTTCTAGCTCCTGGCAACGCTGATTAAGGTGTACAAAAATTACGATGAAGAAAAAGTATAACGAAAACGAAAATGAATGATGAACGAATATAAGAAATCTAAACGATTCAGTGTAATGAACGATAAAGTCCTAACTTCTATCAAGTATTTCAGCACTAAGTTAAGCTCTGGGTCTTACCGGACCACATTAAAAAAAATAGAAAATAATTTATTTTTTTTTTTTGATTTAAGAGGTAAAAGTTTCACACTAATACCACATTTCTTTCACTAGAATTTGAAATAAAATTTCAATTTTAAATCATACTCGCATAGTGAGTGCTATTGTTATTTCTTAATTTTGTTAGTTAAAATTTTGTAGGAAAAATTTTTTAAATTCGTACTTATTCAATGATTTCTATGTTTTATTGCTTAATTTATTTCCATTATATGCAATTTTAATGTTAAATAATAAAATTAGTTAGTATTTAGAAGCTTTTTTTATTTTTTATGAATTTTTAAAAATCAAACATTTCATAATTTAAAAAAAGAAAATGATATTTTATAACATTTTTCTCAATAACTGGAAATATAGTAGCTAAACTAATGTGCCTTGTAGATTGAGAGGTAACGTATAGCCCTATCAATCTGGGGGCGCAGGTGGTCCCCCATAAATTAGTAATATTATTATAATAAAATTTAATCTTTATTCGTGCTTAATTCCAATTAAAGTTGGTGTGCAAAATTCATTATTTTTTATGATATTTTATCATTAATAAAAAAATAACTACAATAAAAACAAATTAAAGCCAATATAATTTAAATCTCATAAATCGTTCCAAAGTTATCAAAAAATGTGTGAAACAGCCTTATCAAAAATCCCAGAGTTTTCAAAAAAATAAAAAAAATCTCAAGGAAAAACTTATTTACAGAATTTGAAATTCTGATGACAATAACAGTTAGACGACCAAAGCGCAGTAGATAAAAATAGTTGTTGTCAAAAAAAAAAAAATTTTTTTCCTCATTTTAGGCATAGTAGCCCTTAGGCGCTTGCCATTTGATCGCTTATTGCATTAGCCTAAAATTCTTTTTTATTTCCTTAGATTAACTCGTTTTAACAATAAACCCCAAATTACAATAAGTTTTCACGGAATGCTGTAGGGTACACTCACATCATTCTTTTCACATAAAATACATACAGATTTTGTTCCTACAACGTATGCTGATTTAGCATTTTTTAGTTTTGTTCTGTAATATTTTTTTTATTATTTTTTTTTGGGGAAATTTCTTTACAAGTTATTTTTGCCGTATCGTAATATTTATAAATGGGATTCTGTTTATGTATGAAAATGATTGAAGCCAAAAAAAAAGAAAAAAAAAACAAATTACGTGTGTCTAAAAAATGTTTTTATTACTAAATTGACACACATAAATAGTTTAAATGCAAGAAGCAGCAATAAGGGAAGATTTAAAGCGAAAAAAAAAATATACAAAAAATCCAGAAACATTTTTACAGATTTTCTTTTTTGCTGGTACAAGAGCATTGCGCCCATTTAATAAATAGACAAATTGATTTATAATGCCATCTGTTAAAAATACATTAAAACCCAATAGGTTACAAGTAGATGTGGTTTAAAGGAAAAAAAAAAAAACAAAATCAACTTAAATAGATTTAACAACAAAATTATTAAACGTCTTAAAAAAAAGAAAACAACTAAAATTGTGCTGAATCTACTTTTCACATATTGAGTTTAATTTTAGGAAAAAAAAAATTTTTTTTTTGTTACTTGAAATGATTTATTAAAATATCTGCTGAAGTATAAGTATAATATTTAAAAGAAAATTTATTTTGGATGACTATGAAAGGAAGTTATTTTTCTGGGGATTAAATTTATGCTGTAGAAATAAATGTGTAAGTATCGGATATCGCTTTGAAGGACATAAACTAGCTATGGCTTGTGAACACCTTCATAAGGTTGCCTTAGAAGAGTAAACACAGATTTTAGAGCAAAATTTGTTAAATTAACAAAATTTTAATGGTTTTTAATAATTTAAAGCAAGAAAACGGTAGATTAAATTGATGTTTGGAAATTTAAAAGTTTTGTAATTTGCATTAAAAACCTTTTTCTTCGTCTCCACTTGTACGTTGAAACTATAAGGTCAATTTAAAAATAATGTAGGTACGACTTAAAGTAAATTCTATTAAAAAATTTCGAATTTTCTTTATAATCAAAAATAATAAACCGTTTCTAAGTAAAACTCAATATACGTCATGTCATCTATTTAGCTTGGGAAAAAAATTAAAAAAAAGTGCAGATTTGAAATCATAATTTGACGCATAATACTTTGTAATCAGGTTTCCGTTGCTCGCGTTAAAACCTTGTAATAAGTAATTATTTTTAAGGGGGGGGGGGGTGGTGAGCTAGGGTTGATAATGCCTTCTCACTTGCAGTGACCGTCTTCACGTGATGTTTCCACTAAAAGACTCCTTCTTCCCTTTCTAGGGGGATCTTACCCTTTTCTGAATTACTTCGGAAAGGTATATAATCTTTGTTTTAGAAATGACCATTCATAATTTATACAAATCAGTATAATGCTGCTATTTCTTACGAAGAAGCTACTACTTCTGGTGTTGCGTCTTGCTGCAAATCATCAAGGTATTTCTTCTTTCTCCGTTGGATGCGCTGGGCGTAATTTGTCACAGTAAATCAATTGTTTTTACACTCTATGTTTGTCAACTATGTTAACAAGAGTGAAATATATTATCTGGTCCCTCAATATGTCGTTAAAAAGTGTGCTCAGCGCCGTCGTTCCTTCTTTACCAATACATTCTTCCCTAACCCGAAAGAAATTGGGCAGAGAATAATTAAATTCCGTCTATGTGTTATTGCGCACTAGCTCTATCTTCCATTTATTTCTTAATTTCACTTGAATGGTTTGCGATCTTAGCTCTGTAAGATATACATATGCTTCAGTAATCAATTGTGACATGATAGTGGTATAAGTCTACTTAAAAAAATTACTAAAATTACCACTCGTATAAAGCAATCTCTAGGAGACTACAAAGCATTATCATGTGAACAGAAAACTTTCCTTAGTAAAATCCTTCACAAAGAAAATTAGGTCCATATAAAGTTTGCATGGGTATGATCCAGCAGTGTAACATGTTATTTAAATACAAAGAAGCGTGTAGCTCAGAGACACAATATTTGGGTCAGTATTATTTAAATGAAATGGGCAAAAATAAATTGCACAGAAAGTGCCAATAAAAGAAAAAACCTCACTTGGGTCTTCTGTTGTAGTCTTTTTCTGATAACTGTATGAGAAGAAGAATGAAAAAGCATAGCAATTAAAAGTTGTCAAAGGAATAGGATAAAGAGAAGTAGAGAAATATTAAAAATAAACAAATTTAAAATGAGTCGATCAGCTTCTAGCAAAGCTAGATAGCATGAAAACTTTTGCAGCTAACAGTGTAGTGAAGCCTTGTAGATAGATCCTTCTGAAGTGTTTAGTTTCCTGCTCTTACTCATTCTGATAACTTCCACAGTAGTCATTTGATGGCAAAACCGATTTATCTCGCATGGTTGCCAAAACTGCAATTCCTGGTTATTACTGCTACTATATGCCTTGACTAGGTTCTCCAGAGCCCTAGTTAATCCCTATTGTCATTTTTATTCAAACTGTACTATGCTTTACATAAACAGATACTTTTATCTGCTCACCAAGGTAGGGCTGATGGAGAATATGCCGATATTCTGCTTTAACATTCACCATATATCTCTTGCCAGATTATATGCAACATAGTTAATTACAGTGGCCCCATGTCCACTTTAAATCTTTTTTAATATGTCCCTATTATGGTTCACAACTCAACTCAGTTGAGTTCTAATGGCATATGTTTCTCAACTGCACTAGCACGGAGTCATAATCAGTAATAATACAAATGGTTGTAATAACAAAATAACAACTAAAGTAGAGTAGAGTTGTAAGCCGTAATAGAGACTATAATTTAGGTTGAAGTGAGAGTGTGTACGAAAAAAATAAATTGTACAAAAAGTGTTGAATATTTTTGTCGTTTTTTTAATTCCTCGTCATTCTTATTTGTAATTATAAAAAAATATGTTCTTCCACTTTTTTTTTATTATTTTGTTACCGCAGCTTTTTGCTGACAATAAAAATCTGATATCGAAATTGCATGTGGGCGACAAACATGTTTGAATGAAGGTGAAATAATTTGTTATACAATTAAATAAAACTTTAAAAGAATTTTTTTGCAAAAATTTAACTTTCCCTGAAAAATGTAAATTTTTTCTCTGAGATAAAAAATAAATAATGTGTTGGTTTTTTACAAAAATTTGTTTAAGTTATGCACTTTAAAAATATTCCATGAAATTTTTTCTGTCTAAGTTACACCAAGAAAAAATATTTCATTATTAAATTTTAATTTGTGTAAGTCTAGAATTGCAATTTTAATTTTCACTTTAACAAAATTTGTTACTTGTAAAATATTTCTTAGGTGTCCAGTAGTAGGATTTAGTAACATTTAATTGTCCCACATGGTGTTCGTTTTAATTCCATATTTTTCTGTTAGCAATAACGAATGTATGATTCAGTAATTTTATTTGGTTACCTTAAAAGGGTTGACAATTGACCACTGATATAAATAACTGGACAATAACTAAAAAGGCTACAAATACCATGTACAACAAACGAAAATGGCTTGTTTATTAAATTTTTTTATTTAAAAGTTATTCACTCTTATTTTGCGAATAAGTAAACACCACCCAAAATTCTGCCTTTTATTTAATACAGTTAACTGTTAAAAATTTTACTCAATCATGTATATTCCCTAAGAATTTTTTACTGAGGAAAATTTTAGTTTTTGGGAAAAAATTCCTTTAATTAAAACACTTTCTATGTTAAAGAAGAAAGAAATTTTTTTTATTATAAGATGAAAGGGAAAGGTGAAAAAACTCCCACGTATTTTTTTTTATAATTTTGTTGCTAATTTCTTTAATTTTAAAGTTACCACATTTCTCTAAAATTGAATAGTGAATCGCACTACATTTGAGGGCAGTCGCGATATAGAAGCTGAAGGCCTTAGATCAAAAGTAATAATTTCATCGACATTAGTATGTTCGAGACTGAGTTTGAGATCAATAGTGTGATTCAGTAACTTTTATTACGAACATTCGATATTTTATCGAATTCGGTATTCAGTAACTTTCCGAAAAAATTGTCGGTACAAAAGAAATCGTTATTTATGATAATTGTTTATGTGTTGTTAACTTCGTTGCAAACTTGGAAAGTTAAGCTGTAGCTTATTTAGTATCTGCACGCAAAGAAAAAATATGGTTGAAGCAACCATATTCTGGTGGAAACATATTATGGTTAGATTTATGATTGCTTCTTACCATATAAATATATTTTTAAATCAAAGATATTAAAAATAGTTTTCAACTGCAGATGTTGCGTTTAAGGTCAGGCCAAAAAAAAATTTTTTTATATTTTTTTTAATACAAACATATTTTATATAAATATTTAAAAAAAAATTTTAATATGAATTTTAAAAAAATTTTAATTTAAATTTTTTTGTATAAATAAAATTTTTCTTTTCTATTAATTTGTATTTATTTTATTACATAATACAGCGTGTGTGAATTTTTTTTTTAATTTTAGTCGACTTTACCAGGACTCGAACTTGTGAACACTTAGTTAAGAAGCATTAACTAGCCTCTCAACCACTTCAGCCACAAAACTCATTTGAGTTTGAAAGATTAGGTTTTTGTTTTATACTCAATTTATTTATATGGTTGCGGAAGAGACAAAATAGAAAGCAATTTACATTCAACCATTTTATCATTATTATGTTTGCTATGAACATATTTATGGTTTCAAGTAAAATTTTATTAAACATAATATGATAATTATATGGTTGATCTAAGACACTAAGCATAATATGGTTAAAAATAACTAAAAACATGTTTATCGTGATCATAATAATGTTTAGATGCTTCATATTAATAATAATATGTTTGTGAAGAACACACTATGTTTGCGGAGACCATATTCAACAATCTTTTTTCTTTGTGTGTGTCAATAATCTTCCATACAGTTGTCTGAGAATTTATCTATATAAATAAAATTAATTTTTCCCGCGGATTTATCTCCAGGAAAGGTGGCCATATACTTTTGGACTGGTCTACTCTCACTTTTCCATTATTTTCTTTAGCAGCTGTTTCACTGGCCGGGCGAGAACGGGCAAATATATCTAAATATTATTAAATTAATCACAGTCTATTATATTCGTTTTAAGGGAATGAAAACTTATTAGACTTGGATTCTATTTGTTCAGCCGATTCTAAACTCAGTCTCAAAAATATTAAGGGGGATGCAATTTTACAGCTTTAAATAATAATAACATTATTTCTACTGAATTTTTCATAATTCTATTAAAATAACAAAAACTTACTATTCTAATAAAATTGTGATAAAATTATAGACTAATTGTGATAAAATCCGACTAATTTTTTTAGTGTATTTTTATTTATAAATTTCTCAATTTCAATGCAAATATTTACAAAGTGAAACAGTTTTACTTCAAGTATCTTTAAATTATTTTAAATTAATTTTTTTTCTTTTTATATTTTTTTGTCTTTTAGTTGCACAGAAGCAGTATCAATTATAAATATTGTAAATATATTTATTTTTTTACATGTAAAAATATTTTTGTACTCATAACAGTTTATTTATGTATGAATGCCTGTACATATATACAAGCATGCATGTGTATGGAAGTATTTACATGGAACATTTATTACTCGTATTGTTGAAATGATTGATTTTTGTTAGAGATTTTTTTCTATTTATTGAAAAAACAAAAAACAAATATATATGTAGGTATGTCTATGTAACAATGTCTGTATGTATGTTGTGTAACAACAAATGTTACCATACGTGACACAAATTTGGCATGCAAAACAAATAAATTAGAAATTCATCTAGAGTAAAACCGTTAAAGTGGTTTGTTTTATTTCCATTACAGATTTGTAAGGACATTTATTTGACAGTAAAATATTTTTTAGCTCAAAATTTTCAATTGATATTTCATATTAAATAAAAAAAAATCTAGTTTTTATTCTTGAATATCATTCTCCTTTAGAAACAGTTTTAACTAACTCTTTAGCTTGTGTGTATTTTTTTCATGCTACCAGCTAACGGAAAATTCATTAAATTTCAATCCATGACACGTTTCATTATATTATTAAAATATTTTATTAATTCAATGAACATTTCGTTAAACTAATGTAATGATTTTATTAAATCAATGAAAATATTTCACTAATTCACATAATTTGTAAAATATTTCATTGAATCAATTGAGCAGTTGCAATGAAATCTTTCAATTGATTTTATGAAACATATTTCTTTCACTGTATTCACTGTGCACTTTGTAGTATCATTATTATATGAGCATTTATATTTAAAAGTGGTATAAATAATTTTTATTCTTTTTAAATAATTAATCATTAATTCTCGTTAGATGATAGTCTTACATTACTTTTTTTAAGTGAACTTATACCACTTTCAAATATAACAGCTCATTTGTACGCTTGTTTATTTTGCCAGTTTTATAGTGAATAATTTGTGAATAGATGCATTTCACGTTAAACGTACAGCAAAAAAGAAGAGAGGTCGTAGAATTTATTTATATTTGGGTTAATTATACCTCTAATGGGTATAGAAGTAAATATTTACTTTATATTTCTTTTTTATAATGTTTATTTTTCAAATTATGGGCCTTTAAAAAATGTTGAGAATTGAAATTTCGAACTTTTTGGAGTAGATTTTCTAAAAGAAAAAATTTTTTTTAAATGTCACGCTTCGCAATTCGCATAGATCTTTCTTTTGCCTTTTCATAAAAAAAATTAATTTTGAAAAATAAATTTCAAATAAGTTTTTCAAAAGCTTCTACCATTTTTTGCAAATTATTTTTATTAATCAAAGTATATTTTAAATGGACTGGAAGTTTAATAGCGGAATAGTTTCTAATTGGGAAGATAGGTAAATAAATATACATGCATAAGAGTGATGTTACATACTACACAGAAAAAATTATGAGCATAATTTTTAATATGAAACTTTGGTTTAAGCTTATGTTTTATTCTATTATTTTTTTGTTGTAGTCTATAATTGTTTTGTTTGATATTTCGCTTCTGTTCATGTTAGTTGCGTGTTTAGATTTACGGATTTTGTGATAGATCCTATTTCAGGCAAAACTTAAATGTGCTTATGAATTTCGTAATTGAATATGATTTTTAGCTTTTTCTCTGTAGTTTATGGCAACTGGCAAGCGATATATATAGTTAGGAGACATTTTTTTGTGTAAGCGCGTTCAAGCTTTATCAACAATTTCGATTAGTTATTATTATAATAAAAACACAATAAAACAAAATCATTTGCTGGACATTTCCACTTTTGCATTAAATACGTAGAAATTTTTTCTGAAGGCTTTAATTTATGAAATATACCAATTTAGTTTTGAAATAATTTTTCATGTGTTCGGTTATTGAAGAATATCCCCCTTATCCAAAATAATTAACTTAGACTTTAAAGTCAATGTTATCGAAATTTTTCATATAATTTTTTCAAAAATTTTTTTGGATAAGAGCATATGTGTTTAAATTATTTTTAAAAAAGTACTTACATTTTAAATATAATACTGCACGTACATTAATATAAAAAAAAAGAAAAAATTGAAGGTGCACATTTTTCATGAAAATCAATAAAATACTTTTTAAATAAAAAAAAAAAAAGAATTTCATATGCATGCGAGTACGGCTGCATGGAAAAAAGGAAATTTGGTTAGTTTGTAAAAACAGTAAAATTTTCTTTTAATCAAAATAGTTTTTTGTTTGTTTTAAATTAAATGAACAATTCAACATTCAAAAGAGAAAAGGAAAACAGATAATAATAAAGAAATAAATTTGGTTTTGAATTGTTAGAAAAATATTTTATATAAAATAAATATGCTTAAAGAACTATAAGGTGGTCCAAGCAAAACGCACGTTGTGAATTGTAAATAAAACAAAAAGTTTTCAGAGAATAATCTTTTTATTTTTATAGAAGAAGGATTATGTGTGAAGAAGGGGCACGGCTTGGGTGGCATACTCTGAGACATAACTGAGGTTCAATGTCGTTAATGTGAAGAATTATCTCATACTTTAGCTCTTGAATTATTTTTGGCTTATTAAAGTAATTTCTTTGTTTTAAATATTCCCAAAGAAAGAAGTCCAACGGTGTTAAATCACATTATCGTGGCGGCCAATTAACATCGCTATGACATAAAATGACACGACCATTGAATTTCTTTCGCAAAATAGTCATTGTTTTGTTGGCTGTGCGGCAAGTGGCATCATCATGTTGGAACCACATATCGTCTAGGTTCATATCCTCAATTTTTTAACATTAGAAGACTCGTAACATTTCGCGATAGCGAACACCATTCAAGGTGACTGCTTGGCCAGCCTCACACACGCTTTTCGCAGAACGAACTGATTAACCATGCACAGATGTTTTCTTATGTCCTAAAGACCCTACAGACATTTCTCAGAAAAAAAAATCAAGAAGTGCACAAAATGCATTTTGATTTGAACGCACTTTTTTGTAAAAGGCTTCAATGGCTGAATTTGTCAAACACCGAAACCAATAAATGTCGAATTAAATTGAACAAAAAATTTTACGTGAAATTGTGACTCACAATTAAAATCTTGTATTATGGTTGGACCTTCCTTTACAAATCAGGTTCTTTCAAAGTTTCAAGATTTTATTTTATAGTGTAAGCTAATGTTTGCCAGCCAGACAGGCTCAATTAAAGCCTAAAGTTTCTATAAGAACAAGATTTCCTGGACTGTTGGGTGATTAAATAGATTGTGCTCGATAGTATTTAGTAACTCCCGACAAAGATTCGTCTTAAGCCGTTGTATGGAATATATGAGACTATTAGCAAAGTTAAGTTGTGTCGATTTTCAGAAAGGTTTAAAATTTTATAAACATTTTGAAATAAAATTTCATACAGAAAATGTTATTTTACACTAAAGCAAACCTACAGTTTATTAAAAGCAAAAAAAAAAAAAAAAATTAACTAAAATAGAAATATTTAAGTTTAAATTTTTTTTTTTAAAACACACTTTAATATCCTGTGTTGTATTCAGTTTATTTATCATTCTGTACATATAAAAACCATAAAGGAGCTGTTTACTGTCGCAATGAATTAAGCTTTAAAAATGTATATGAACAAGCCCAAAACTATTCACACACATAGTGCATACTTGTGCAGTAATACAAATCCCACAGTCAATGTACGTATTTGAGTGCTTTCAATTTAATACCAGGTGTTTGTGTGTGTGTGTGTGTGCTAAGTCTGTCTATATTTAAATAATCATAAAAAAAGAGTAACAAACATGATAATGTGAAGGCTTTTTATTGCAATTGTATTGTTGTTTTAATGAATGTGTATGGGTGAGTTAGAGTGACTGAATCATTGTGAGTCAGTATAAATCTACACTGTGTGTATCCTTGTCGATTTTTTCATGTTAAAAGTAACAATATAACTAAAAACGTTACTAGCAGTTAGTATCAATTTGAACAAAACTGAATATAAGTTTTGACTAGTTGCCACTTTTTTCTACTTGTTTTTTTTATACAAATAAACGCCATTGCGGATATCCGCGCAAGCTTCAGTTTGCAGCTGTTGTTATTGTAATTACTTGTGTATAAAATAAGGGTGTAGTGTGTCATTGCATGAACACAAAAAAAACACAAATACAGCAAACTATCAACTGGTTAACTGCACCATATAAAGATGGACTATTAAAAGCTATATTTTTGTAGCCTGGAAGAAAAAGTTTCATAGCACATAAAAAAAAAAACTAGGAAATAGATTAAGATGTAGAGTTTTTAAGCATTGCTTGCATTCTTTACATTCGCAGTTATTCAGCAATATTATAGATTATTGTAGAGACCATAAGATCTGTCTCAGATTTCATAATTTCATTATGTGATTATTGTTTGGCTCAGCAAATGAAAACAAACGAAACCTATCATAAATATTTGCTGCAAAGTCATATATATTTCAAAACTCTAAAATTGTTTTTTACATGAGCAAAACCAGAACACAAACTTTTTTCTTCTTGTTTAAGCGGGTTTCACATTATAATACAAAGTATTAACATTTTCATTAGATCGAGTGAGACCGAAATCAGATGAAAATCAAATAGACTGTCAAAAAATCTAAAGGAAAATATTTTCTGTTTTCCTACCATCACACTTCAAATAAAATACAAAACGTGGCAAATAATTTCACAGCTGATTTCTAGTTTTTTCTTTGGTTGCAACTCTGATAAAATGAACAGTGTGATAGCTTAGAAAAAATTCTAAAAATGACAAAAACCATAATACTGCAAAAAATACTTAAGTATTTCACCACACTTGCTTAACATTTTGTTTTCACACTATTGGATTTTTAGTTAATACACGAATTTTTGACATGTATTAATACTAAATACAATAGTCTGAAATACGCTTTTGTAATTATCCTAAAAATATGTTTGAATTAGAAGGCAATTGTGCTTTAATATACGTATGTATGTGAGTCTCAGTATTGCCAAATTTAAGTTTTATTTATTTGTTTTCCTTTCTTTGCAATATAACTTGGTCTCATGAGGAAAAATAATTATAATATTAATCAGCACAAGTGTTTGCATTTTTGTAGATTTTCTTTTACCCATTTTACTCGGGTTTGAATGTCTAAAATTACTAAAGAAAACGTAAGACATTTGAAAAGTTTGGCGAAAAATTTTGCCCAACACATCGTTAAATATGTATTTTCAGTGCTGTTATTTTAGTTTTTTAAAACCTTCTTTATCCTCCACATAAATAAAATTCATTTTCAGTTTAATTATTCGCTATAAAAATTTTTGTTTTAAAAGAGAATTGGAATTTCCACAGAGATCTAGAAATTCCAACGGTTCGGGAGGAAATTGAAAAATATTGTACTAAGTACGTTCACAAATTGGGGACACATCCAAACGCCTTTGCCAGGGACCTGTTACAGTTCGAGGTACACAGAAGGCTTAAGAGAAGTGATACCTTGCGCCTAGTGAGAAGAGATATATAACTTTTTTATTTAAACGTAGAATATTCCTTTTATTTTTAAGATTTGAGTACAAGTAACTAGTTATTACATTGGTAATAATTATTTAAGTTTTTTTTTATATTTTTTACAGATAAGATTTGGATACTTATTCTAATTTTCTTATAGAAAGATTAAAAATTTGTCTGAAATTAGACACATATAATCTCTATACCTCTAGAAAGGTCGCCATATACTTTTGGAATAGTTACGCTTATTTTTACATACACTTTTCATCAAGATGTGTGGCGGTACTTAATTTATTATTAATTAATGAAAATAAGCTTTGAAATATATTATTAAGATAGTAAAAGCATGAGTGAATATCTGTATTTATTTGGATGCCTTTTTTAGCGATTAAAATTTTGTTTTTAAAAGGATTTCTATAAAAATTGATATCTGCTCAATATTTATACCGATTCATTTAATGAACATCTAGTATTAAATAAAATACTTGTTGTATTGTGCATATTTTTATATCAATCAATTACATTTTTAAGCAAAGTGACAATTTTTTTTTATTGAAAAACCGATAAAATTTTTAAACAAAATATTTTCTTGAACAAATTAAGAGGCTCAGCAATAGCACTATTTTCTCGTTCAATTCAAAAATTCTATTTATTGAAAGTTTAATTGAATTAATTACAAATGTTGTCAATAAAACAGTTATTTTAATAAAATTGTTTAAATAACGCATAATTGTTTGAAACCACTATACTCAGCTGTCTGTCAGAAATTTATTTATTATTCAGCCCAGAGATGAAAGACTGCAATATTTTGATGACTTAAATATACAGGGTTTTGTGTCAAAACCACAAAAAACAATTTCTTAAATCAAATCTGGTTCCAAATTGCTGCACTTGACATCAAGCAAGAGTTCTATGGAAATTTTAAAATTTTTCATACAATTAAAACAAAAATTCAGTCAATATTCATCGCCGATTTTGGCTCTTAATTTCTTTTTTTCCAAATTTGTTTTACTATCCAACATATTTATACCACTACAGTAGATGCTCTTGCCATTTTAGCCTTTTTAAAGCTAAATTTAACTTTTTTTCTCGCATTTTTTGCTTTTCAAAATAGCCTTCTAAAGCTTTTTTTGAAAAAATAAAAAACCAAGACTGCAGAGAATTAATGTACACAAATGAGTTTGTTCTGTAAACTTCGAGTTTGAATTGAATTAAATAAATTAATATTTTGTCACATTGTTTATATAAAAAAATTTTTTGGGGTGAACCCCAATTTTATTGAAATTAATCAAAGTAATATTTACGATAAAACTTTGATATGCAGATTGATAAATTGGTTGAACAAAAGGTAACTTGTAAATAAAATCACTTTATTCTTTGCATATTCATACTTCATATCGAAGGTTTATTTTTCGAAATGGCTTAATAGCGCTGCAGAAACTATCATAAAAAAAAACCTCGGCCTCGCAACAAAAATTTTGTTCGAACGAGTACCGAATAAATAAAAAATTATATGCTTATGAATTCGATTTATTTAGTTGTCTAGTACTATCGTTTAGTAATGCTAGTTTTTTAGTTGTTTTATCATATTGAAACATCAGAATAGAAGAACATTGAAATCAAAAAACTAAAGTTAAAGTTAAAAATAATTAAATTCACTTAAAGGCATTAGAAAAACGACCTTATTTTTTTTTTTAATTTTGAATTTTAAGCTTTAGCTTTTTAACATTTTTCTAGCTTTAGTTTCGTCTGAGTGATTTAATTTTTTCTATCCTTTTTTAGGCCAGCTTAGCTTATTTTTTTCTAGCTACTGAATTTATGATTAAAAGTTCGGTTTTACTTCTTTCTTTTTCGAACTATATCACTTTACACAATTTCTATTTACTGTTGTTTTAACTAAAAATCTTTAATTCTGATTACTTAAGTTTATATTTAGTTAATTTTTTTAATTCTAAAAATTTTAAATAAAATTTATTAACAAAAGATAAGCACCAGCTTGACGTGTAAGGCAACAAATCTAATTCTCTACAAAAAAAGTTTAATTTACTTTTTTAGAAATTAATTTTTTTTAACTAGAAAAAACTAAAATAAATAAAAAGCAAAATTGTTACTGTTAAAATTTTGTAAAACTCTAATAAGAAAACAAACAAAGTTTTCAGAAACCAAAAGCAATTGTGAGCTTTCAGATGTCTTTTGACGTGAGGTGATGAATAATATCTGAACGAATCGAAAAAAGTTTAATTTCACTAAAAATAAAAACTAAACAAAGGTTTCTAGTTAGAAAATTGAAAGTAATTAGTTTAATTAACTTTTTAGTCTTTTGTTAAAACTTAAAATTAAAAAAAAAAAATTACAGAAAAGCATATTTTATAAATTATTGATAGAACATTTTGACAGGCATTACCTACTTAACCTCTCTGACACCAGCAACAAAATTTTACAATTTTTATTGTGACTTAACTGTACTAACTTAGATTACACTGGCTGAAACAAGTGTTTCAAGTTTATGGGCCACTTTATCTTTATGTTTCACTGTATTTCTGTAATCGTTACTTGCAAAGCACAACCACAGCTACAACCTTTGTTGGTACTTCTTTCTACTATCTATTTTCTGTTGGCTCTTTTACAACTGAACTTTTATTTACAGCGCATTATTTCGAAATTTATTTATTTAACTTAATGTTTATTTTGTTCATTTTATATAAAGGGTGTTTTTTATAGACGTATAGAACTTTAAATTGCAATAAAACAACGATGGCTTATTCGATTGACATGAATTTGATTTATCCGAAAGATAATCTTGTGGCATTACATTTTAAATATGATTTCTGGCATATGACTGCTACGGCTGGCATGGATGCAGTCCAATCTGGACGTCCAATTTTCGCTGACTTTTTCCAACATTTGTGCCCGTATATCGGCAATAACACGGCGAATGTTGTCTTCCAAATGGTCAAGCGTTTGCGACTTATCCGCATAGACCAATGACTTTACATTGCCCCACAGAAAGTAGTCTAGCGGTGTTAAATCACAAGATCTTGGAGGCCAATTCACAGGTCCAAAACGTGAAATTAGGCGGTCACCAAACGTGTCTTTCAATAAATCGATTGTGATACGGGCTGTGTGACATGTTGCGCCGTCTTGTTGGAACCACAGCTCCTGGACATCATGGTTGTTCAATTCAGGAATGAAAAAGTTAGTAATCATGGCTCTATACCGATCACCATTGACTGTAACGTTCTGGCCATCATCGTTTTTGAAGAAGTATGGACCAATGATTCCACCAGCCCATAAAGCGCACCAAACAGTCAGTTTTTGTGGATGTAGCGGTGTTTTGACATACACTTGAGGATTAGCTTCACTCCAAATGCGGCAGTTTTGTTTGTTGACGTTGCCATTCAACCAGTAGTGCGCTTTATCGCTAAACAAAATTCGCTTATGAAAATCGGGAACAACGGCAATCTCGTTTTGGGCCCATTCGACGAATCTACGCCTTATTTGATGATCGTTTGACTTCAATTCTTGCACGAGTTGAATTTTGTAAGCACGCACACCAAGATCCTTCCGCAAAATCTTCCATAAAGTGGAAGGACACAGATCCAATTCCTGTGCTCGATGACGGATAGACTCATTCGGGTCTTCCTCAATGCTACGCTCTACAGCAGCAATAGCTTCTTCTGTACGCATCTGGGGATGCGAGTTATCAATAAGAGTAAACGTGGTGCGAAAACGTTCCATGGGTAATCGAATTAACTGATCTGATGGACGATTTTGTCGACGATAAAATACACCTAGTGCGCGATACGTATTCCGCACAGAACCATTATTTTCAAAATAAAATTGCACTATTTGCAAGCGTTGTTCAGGCGTGAGTCTATTCATGATGAATTGCCAAACCAAACTGAGAATTAATCACTTGACAGCTGTTAAATCGGTCGCCATCTTGAACAGTAATGCCAACTTAAAGTTCTATACGTCTATAACAAACACCCTTTATTATTTATGTTTTCCATACAGAAAACTAAAAGACAGCGAGAGAAGTGAACTACAAAAAAGGATTAACATCATTATAAACTCTGGTATTCATTAATCATATAAAAAGCTTTTATGTTGTGTTTGTTTTTTTTTTTTTTGTTGTTTTGTTTTATTATTATTTTTTGGTTATTCGCGTTGCCACAGTTGGTTTTACGTCCTCTCCTTTTTATACTTTTATCTTTCCATTGGCAAAAGGGATTTAAGTTTAAAGAGATTGTAAAAATTATGCTTATTTAAGCAATTTTTCATTAAAGCTATTAAAAAGTTTAAAATATTTATTTTGTTGTGTTTAAATGTAAAAAAAAGAGATTTAAGCGTGAAACACTGGCTTTAAACAGCATTAATTATTCTTAGTTTTATTGGATCAAGTGTTGGAAAAATATACTATTTACATTCGTATTCGAAAGCAAAGGAACCAATTAAATTTTAATTTTATCAGAATGCTTATTTGGAAATTTTAAAATTATTGTATGCAAACAGACCAAACACACTGAACGAAAAAAATTTCAAATTTTATTTCGTTAAATAAATGAATACATCTTTGAAATAATGAAATTATTATATTTTTAATAAAATTGTTGCATTGATGCAATGAAATCTTTCATAAAATAAATGAATATTTAATTAAAATATTGAAAATATTTCATTAAACTAATGAATATATCATTAATATAACGATTTTATTAAAATTGTTTAATTCATTTCAGTAAATATTTCACAAATTGTCTCAACTAATGAAATTATTTCATTAAGTGAATGAATTTTTTATTGAATTAATTAAATTAATGAAAACCTTATTCAATTAATAAAATATTTCATCAGTTTTTTAAAATGTGTCATCCGTTAATAAAAACTAAATTTTTCCTTAAATTAAAGAAAAAATTCATGCGATATATGAATGGAATTTTATCATTGCAATATGAGAGTAGCTTTTCAATTAGAATGCGACACCACTATCAAGTTTGAAATAATTTCTAAAGGTAACATTAATTATAAATTCAAAAGCTTCCACGGGTAATTCGACCGCCATATTGTGTAGTGTTCAGAGTAACAAAAATGGGTTCAAATTAAACCATTACTGTGATAAAATATATGTTTTGCTTTCTTTCGATTTCGTTAAATAAGCTGATTCTCATATTTGCCAAGTGTTACAGTACTCTGCAAAATTAAATCAATCATTCATTCTCTTGTCTATTACCAATATTATTGCGATTCTCTTTGCAGCTACAGCTTAATCTTGAGCTTAATAAAACTCCATGGTATTCTATAGCATGCGCCTAAGATAATGAAGCTAACCGAACCTTTTTTCGTACATGAAAAAAAATGATTGAATATGGTCATCGCAAACATAGTTTAATAAAAAATTCACTGAAACCGTAATAACTTATGTTTACAGTAAACATGTTAAGATTATTATAAACATAATAAAGAGAAAAATATAGTTGAAAGTAATTGTTTTTCTCTCTCCGCAACCATAAAAATAAATTAAGTATAAAACAAAAACTTAATCATTCTAACTCAACTGAGCTTTGTATCTGAAGTGGTTTAGTGGTGAGTTAACATTTCTTAGCTAAATATATGAAAGTTCGAATCCTGATAGAGTCAAAAAAAATTTCAAATAAATTCTAACCTGCTGTATAATATAATAAATAAATATAAATTAAAAGAAACGAGAAAGTCTATTTAATAAAATAGTTTATTTATACAAAAAAATTTATATAAAAAATAGACTTAAAAAAATAAATAAAAAATTTATGTATGTAAAAAAAATTTAATTAATAAAATTTGCTTACAAAATTAAAAAACTTTTTTTAGAACTTACCACTGGTTGAACCGCAATATCTACAATTGAGAGGCATTTTTAATACGTTCGTTGTTTGTTGCGGTTCAACCCTTGGTCAGGGTTAAACTTTTTTTAATCTTGTATTATTTTTTTTTATTTTTTTAAATACATATTTCTATAAATATTTAAAAAAAAATTTTATAATAAATTTTTTGTGTAAATAAATTTTTTTTTATTCCATTGACTTTTTCGTTTGTATAATATTAATTTATATTTATTTATTACATAATACAGAGCGTTAACATTTTTTTTTTTCAATTTTATTTGACTCTACCAGGATTCGAACTTTGGAATATTTAGTTAAGAATCATTAACTTGACACTAAACCACTTCAGCCACAAGTTTCTGTTTTATACTCAATTTATTTATGATAATTTTAACATGTTTACTGCAAACATATTTTCGGTTCCAGTTAAAATTTTCTAAAAATTAAAAATTGATAAATTCAACTATATGTTTGAAATAGCGCTTAGATGCTTCCGCATCGGTGACCATATTCAACCATCTTTTTTCTTTGTATGCACTATAACTTGGTAAAAATACAAAATGAACTCTGTTGTTGGATGATCGTTTCTTTAGATTATTTTATTTCTAGGAGTTTTATTACGTTTTAAAAGAATTTTATATGAATAAACAGTGTGAGTGTGCATAATTAAGCATCACTGCTTCAAGCATTTAAATACAAATTTTATTATTTACTGACATATTTTAAAATTAATTATGCCTACGCTTATGTGTGCGATGATATTGTAAGAAACTGATTTATTTACTGCAACAAAAAAATATATTTTCACAATCACTTAAGTAAGTTAATAAAATCTTACAAGTATTTGTGCCAAGCCAAATACATGCATACAAATAAAAGGTAGGCAGTAGTACTTTCTTACGTAAACGTATTTTGAGTACCAAGAAATTTTCACCAAGCAAAAATAATATGAAACAGTTTTGATATAAATAAATTTATGTCATTTGAACAGTCACCAGAAGAATTTATTGCATTTCTCATTGAATTAAACTTTTGAGATTTACATGCCCAACAAACAATTTTAATGAGTAGAAAATTAAATTAAATAAACTTGATTGGGAAACTAGTAAAATAATAAAAATTATGTTTATAATAATCTTAACATGTTTACTGTAAACAAAAGTTATTACGGTTTCAGTGAATTTTTTATTAAACTATGTTTGCGATGACCATATTCAATCATTTTTTTTTTAGTGTACGAAAAAAGATTCGGCTAGCTTCATTGGCTTAGGCGCATGCTGTAGAATGGCTTGGAGTTTTATTGAGCTCAAGATTAAGCTGTAGCTGCAAAGAGAATCGCAATAATATTGGTTACAGACAAAAAAAGGCTTTATATTCTTCTCTTTTTTATAGTTTTGTAATACTAAAGCGAAAAGCTTCTTTCCTACAAAAACTATTTCCATTTTTTAAACTTCCATTTCAGGGTTTGTTGGGTTTAAATACAATTTGTTTTTAGTTTTATTTATAAACTCAAATATGAATCTTTATTTGAGTGCATAAAGTATGTGTTGGCATTAATCAGCATATAAAATTCCCATTAAACTAATATTCTAAACAACTGTTGCATAAGTTATGCGTAAATAACATTTTTAGTCTTTGAAAATACGTTAATGCCATAATAAATATTGAAAGACAAAGCGATACAATATTCATATATTAGCAACATTTGTAGAAAATATTTCTGCACAAGTAATAAACAAAATGAAGCAAAACAACATCACGAAAAGACGTCAAAGAAACGTATATTTAAACGAATGAAAATAAATGGCAGAAATGTTGTTTACCAAAACACGACTACAGAGTGCGTAAGCCAAGAATAAACGGAAATATTTAAGATTCTTTATGTGTGTGTGTGTGTGTGTGTGTGTATTTGCTACTTTCACACATAAATATTTGAGGGATTCTATTTATGTGCAAATGTGGTATTCAGTAGGCATAGTGATTGCGGTAGTATGTACGAGCTATGTTCATAAAACTGATATGCTAACAATGTGTGTTTTGAAATGAACCATAAGGATAACAAAAAAAAAAAAAAAAGAACAAAATAGTATTCTATACCAAAAGAAAAAGACATATAAATAGCAAACATATGCTGAAAACATTTCTATTAACAGGGTACTTATGAAAAGAGCATATTTTCTTAAGCCCCACAAAAAATAAATTTCACTCTACCCAAGTGTTTTGTTGCATAGAGAAATTTATTATCAATGGCAAGTTTAGCTGTGGAAAAGACAAAAATTTATTATTTGTTATTCATAGTATTAATTTTATTGCTGGTCACAATAAAAGTGTTTTCTGTCAGCCTTATTTATAACATAACGAGTGGCTTAGCCCAATCACTGAATTCGTTATTGAGCAACTCATATCGAAATTTTCATACAAAACACCAAAAGTTCTATAGTTTTTATGTGATATCGAATGAAATTATTAAGGTCCTGATTTGTTTCACCATTTATATTTTAAGAAAATCAACTCTGAAATTTAATAGAGTATGAAAACAAACTAAACTTTGCACAAACGTTTTCTGCAAAGTCATAAGCTTTTCAAAACTTTTATTTTGTATTTTATAAGAGCACCATCAAAACAAAACATTGTTTGCAACAAAAATGAGCACAAGCAAAATCAATTGGCTTTGCAATCGCATTTTACTTTTAGTGTACACAGAGTGGTTGATATAAGCCAACGAAAAAAACTATACATATGTGCGAGCGCAGGTAATTGTGCTTATAATACGTGTGTATATGTGTCTCGGCACTACAGACTTTACCTTATTTTTATTTGCATACCTTTCTTTGCTGGGTGTGTTGTTCTCATCTGCAAAACAAATACAAAATTATTTGCCACAAACGTTTGCCCTGTTTTCAGTTTGTTTTGTCTTACACACTGTAAAGAACAAAATAAGACAATTTTATTGTGTTATTCTGGTTTTATTGTATTTTAGAAAATCATTACTGATTAAATTATTTCTCTAAATTTTTAAATGTGTGTTCATGTTTTTCTAAAAAAATATTTCATTTATTGTTCTTTCAGCTTTAAGGTACAAACTCTTTTATCAATTACTTTTCTGGCAGCAGTTTAATATATGTTCAGTGCAGAAACCCTATATCTGTGTTTTAAAATTTTTGCTGAATATTGTGTACTCAGAATTAAACATGTGAAAATCTATCGTTTTGAGTTTTTTTATGTAAATTTGTAGTTTTTGAACAACTAAGTAACTAAGAGAAACTAGACAATTTTTATATTAGATTGGAGCAGAATTGCAACGGAACAAAATGAAATTGAAATATTACAATTTTATATGGCTTCCGTGAACCACTAACGTTTCAATTATATGTTCTTTATTTACGAATAAAATCGTAAGTTCTGCATCGATTTTGATTAAAAATAACTTGTAAAGTAACACAATGATTTATTTGAAATAAAACCGTTTAAGAAAATATCAATCTTTTGTGGTGTTTAATTCAATTAACTTGGGTTTTGCTAAATACACTTTTTGCAATGCATTTATTATTTAGTTACTAACAAAAGAACTAAGAGGGATAGCATATAAATACATTTGAAACATTTCTTGGAAGCTACTCAAATGTTCAGAATTTATAATTGAAATTAAAAATTTTTTCTTACTGCCTATTCCTTAGCATGTGAACGGTAGCTTCTTTCGTACATTTGTATTGAAAACAAAAACAAATTTTCGTATTTTTTTGTTGTTTTTATTAAAAATATACGAAAGAAACTGTCGTGCGCATATAGAGAAATGGGTCCTTAGTCTCAATCACGAAAGTTATTTCGAAATGTAATTTCGAATTTTCTTTTTGCAAAATGTAACCATATAAAAGCCATTACTTCCTGCTTTTAGTAGACAAAACAATATCTCGAAAATTAGTGCCAGTTTTGAAAACAAAAAGTACAGATTTGTGCTACACAATACAGTTATAAATTTAATTACACCTTAAATTTAATTACTCTGTATGTTGGCATCAATGCGTTACCAAAATGCTGTGCAAAAAGAAAAGAAAGAGAAGCAAAAATACCTCTTCATATAGATTTAAAAAAAATAATTTAATTTTCTGTAAGCAAAATATGACAAGTTTAGGTTAAAATCTTTGAACTGTCATGTTTTTTAAGCAAACGTGAGCAGTATAACAGTAGCAAAGTAAGTGTTTGTTACACATAAAACAAACAAAAATTTAATGAGATGTTAAAGTATATATAAAGCGAGCTCAAGCATTTGATAAAAATATAAATTAATGTAATAATTTCTATTTGGAATTTAAAAGTTTAACAAAATATTAATCTTTATTTGTGCTTAATTCCAGAAATTGTGTTTTTTTTTTTTGTGACTTTTGATTAATAATTCTTATTTAGTCAATTGCTTTTACAATATAAAGGTTCTAATGTTTGCAAGAAACGTTGGGAGTAACCTACTGAGGATTCGGAGTAGCGTCTGATGAAATGGTCCATATAGGTATGCTCTCCCCTTCAGTACTTATTGTACTGAATAAATAACTCATGAGAATATCATGAGTAAAAGAATAAATTTTAAAACCAACACAATTTCTGGAATTAAGCACAAATAAAGATTAATATTTTTTTAATATAAATTAATTTTATATTCACATTTAAAACAAAAAAAAATTAGTTTTATCAAAAATTATTGTATCCCACCGCACTTATACTTACTTATATGTTTAGACAACACAATTTTACAAACACTTTTTTTATTTTTTTATTTCTTTCATTCATTTATTTTTTTATTTATTTAAATCTTTAACATTAATTTCTTGCTTAGTTTAGTTTTATTATTATTCGATTATTTTTTTTTTTTTTAAATATAATATTTTTTTTAATTCTTAAATATTATCAGGAAAATAAACTTAACATTTTATTAATTTTATCATGATACTACAGAGTTTTGCATTTAATTTGTGTTTTTTTTTATTTCTTAGAGCTAAAACTTATATATCAGTAGATAAAGTTTTTTTTTCTATTTTCTATTTTATATTTTTTATTACTAGTACTTGTTGTCTAAAAACACTTATCAGTAGCAGTACTTACAGGTAATAAATACGGAAGTGAACTTTCATATAGAAAAGCTCATCAAATTTATGTTTGTGATAAAAACTAATATCATCTTGTATGATTTTACTAAATCTTTGAATTTTCCTTTTTTTTTTTTCTTTTTTCCTTTTTTTATTTAGTTATTAATAATAAAAATGTTCAAGATATGCATTTAGGTAAGAAGATATGCTTTGTATGTACAGGTTTTATGTATGTACTCGTATTTATATGAAATTTTATTTTTATTTTTGCTTTGAAACATTTTTATGTTTTCATTTTAAGTAATTGAAGTTTTTTTTTTTATAATATTTTTTAGAAAGATACGTGTGTATTGTATTTCTTAATAAATAATTATGATAAATATTCTAGCAGTGGTTTGTTTCAAATGGAATTTATAACAATCATATATATATATAAACTTAAATAATAGTTGTTTTCAAATAGCTGTTATCAAATGGATTTAAAGCTTTTTAGGTTTAAAAGTCGCCTGTGTTAAAAGCAGACGCCCATTCTTGGTAACATTATGCACTCACAAGTCAAGTGTTTGTACTTACGATAGTTAAGTTTTTAGCTAAAACTTTGTAAACAAATTTGGGTGGATAATCGATATCGATATTTAACATTATGATATTTTTACTTTAATACCCAAACAAAAGTTTGATATTTGACTCACAAAATCGACTTCAAGTAGAAATTATGAAAAATTTTTCACAATATCGATTTAAAATCTACTTTTATTTTCTTTGAATACAAGCATTACCTTTTATAGCTATAGTTAATGTAGTAATATCAAATAGATGATGTGGAACACACACTACAATTTAAGCTGCACAACTTAAGTTTATAGGAGGTACTAAGCTAATCTTTTTTGTTCTGTCTTCGTACCAGAGTTGGCAAAAAACCAAAACGAAACGTTTGCATTCGTTTCTTTTTGTACTTTTTCAGAGTAAAAAACAAATACAAATAAAAACTACTGCATACATTTACTTTGGATTTGTATTGACACATAATAAAAAACAGTACCAGTCACTTATATGTATGTAAGCAGCTAGGAACCACTTGAATGAACATAAAAGAAAACAAATTCAACTGTCTGGTTTCTTGTGCGAGCACCATTTATCATGCTTACCATTTGCAAAATAGCTACTCAATAAAAAATTGTTTTCTAGAGGCATTCATTCTGGTACGTACTTGCTATTACACAAACAACGAAAGAGTCATGCAATTAAAAAAATACGTTTCGGCAAATGTTCGACTGATTGGTACACAACAAGAAGAAAACGCTACGCTAAGCCAAATAAATATAACAAAACTACACGTCCTTAAAAAAAGTTTAGTAAACTTCTTCAATCTACAGGGTGGGCCAAAAGAAACCAAGGGGTGTAAAAGTTTAATAACTTTTTTGTTTATTAACTTTTTTTTATTTTTTCTTTCAGATTATATAATATACAAAATGGAAATTTTTTTACACTAAGTATGAAAAATGATGTCTCTTAGATGACCACCGTTTTCAGCTTCGCACTGATGGGCTCTTTTTAGAGCATTTTCCATAACATCTTTCAAAACTTGTGAGCTTCATCACTCATAATCAAATTTTCAATAAAGTTGATTTCATTTCTGGCCAACTCTTAAAATTTAACTGCAAAATTTAGACGTTTCCGATGATCTGCGGTTTTTAATTCTTGGACTAATTGCACCTTATATGGGTATAACTGTAAATCTTTTTTTAAAATGCGCCGTAGTGACTTACGAGACATTTCTAGCTGAGCAGAACGCCTTCTACCAGATGTTTCTGGTGCTTCGTTAACACTTTGCTGTACTCGTTCAATATTTTCCGCAGTGCGACTTAAACGTGGTCTACTGGTTCGAGGCAAATCTCTTACGCTGCCATGTTGGTGATGACGATTAACTAAGAAACGAATCATCGCTTCAGAGGGCGAAATTCTGACGTTAAAATGTCGACGATATGCTCTTTGCGTTAAAATAATTGATCTCTGGTTTAAATAATAAAATTCTATTGTTCTGGTTCTCTGTTCAGTTGTGAACCTCTCCATTATAAATTCTCCAAGTGTTGTCTATATAATCTGAAAGAAAAAATAAAAAAAAATTAATAAACAAAAAAGTTATTAAACTTTTACACCCCTTGGTTTCTTTTGGCCCAGCCTGTACAAGAAAATTTCATTGCCGATATATAGAAATATATAGAATTTACAAACAATAAAGATATTATAAACGTTATAAGATCTGAAAAAAATTACATTCAAATATGTTAGCCACTGCTAAAAATTTGCTCATTAATGTATACATGCGTATGTATGTAAATAAAAAAATTCCTTTTTCTTGAAATTTTCTTTTCTTTTCTTTAAAATTATTATTTATGCAAGTTGTTGACCAGGAACAATTTTTCTATTTCAATTTTCTTTTTTTAATCAATTTATAAGTTTTACTTTTATAATCTTTTAGTAATTTTTCTTTAGCATTAAAAAATTTTTTATTACTAAAAATGAAAGTGGCTAATACAATTTAAATAAAATTTCTAAGTATTCATGAAACTGGGAAATGATAAGAAATAGGTTTCAACGTAATTCAATTAATAATAATAAAAAATAAATTGAACAAAAAAATATTATTAAAAAAATTTTATCATTATATTATATTATTGATATTTTTATATTTGTTTACAACTTTCTCTTAAGTAAATATTTAAAAATTAATTTCACAAATTTAAATATTAAAAAGAGTATCTACACAGTAAAATAAAAATTAAAAATTTTCAAATTGTTTAAAATTTATTTCATATTACTTTACAAAAATATTAAATCTCTTTTATTTTTCTTTAGAATTTCATGCTTTTGTTTTAAAGTTAAATTTAATTGTTAGATATAACTCGAAATGGAAGATTAAATGAATGATAGACCGACCATTGCATCAATTAAATATTTATTTAATATGAGAACCAGAAACGTAATAATTAAATTGTTTAATTAATCCTTTTTTTAGTTTAATTATTTAATTACATAAATTATATATTTGTTTTTTTTTTTTTGTTGTTTGTTGCCAATTATTTTGGTTTGGAAAATGCATTATTTAGCATGACATTCTTAGGGAAAATATATTTCTTGTTTACTTAGTATAATAAGTACAAAGAGATAGGATATTCTTACTTTACGGAGAATACTCTGATCTTCAGTTTACATATGTACTTCACCAGTATTCTGTTGCTCACCTTTTTTTTTTGTTCTCGAAGGACTAAATATTTATTTCATTAATTAATGATAATAATAAAAAAAATCATTTGGCTTATTAATATTTAAATATAAACTTTAATTTATTTAAAAAAAAAAACAATTTTAACAACTCAAGGCCCAGAAAATTAGCAGCGGTGAGCAACTGAGGGCCGTCTACAAGAACAACTTATTAATAAGTTTCTGAGCTGCCACAGTTGCTATGTTTGGACATATACAAGCCTGAAGTTAAAAAAATTTAGTTTAAAGAAACTGTGACAATTATTCTACCTAACCGGCATTAAATATTCATTCATTTGATTAAATAGTTTCATTAAATATTCATTCATTTAATGAAGTAATTTTATTAATTTAATGAAATACTCAATCATAATGCAATTATTACAATGAAAATATTTAACTGATTTACATAATTTATGAAATATTTCATTAAACTAATAAAAAAATTTTTATGAAATCTTTTCATTAGGTTTATTTCATTAACCTAATTATGATCAATGATTCTATGATAGTTTTTTTTCTTTATATTTATAAATGAATGTCCTGTCCTTTAAGAAATTTTTTCTATTATTAAAATTCTTGGGAAATATGCATGATAATTATTTCGAAATAAATTAAAAATGTAACACAATAGTATCTAAATATGTAATATTAGAATTTTAATTATTACAATTTTTTTTTTTTTTGATTATAGCTATTTTCTCAATTAGTGTATTTTTTACATTTTGCAGTTCTTAAATTTATTTTAATAAATTATTTGCATTTAGTTGTTAACTGCGGCTAAAATGCCAACAGATCAATAATAATGCTGTGACTAAAACAATTTGTCTAGACAGATTATTTAAATTTGATGAGGACTTAAATGAAGTGGAAGTTTTTGCGGCAGCATTTTGGTTTTCTGAAAAAAAATTATTTAAAAAAACCGTAATGAGTTAGATTAATACAAAAGCTTAGGAAAAATTTTAATTAGCGGTGGCGTAAATGCAGTTTTATGTTAAACAAAAAATTATATTAATTTTAAATTAATTAATTAAGCACAAATAAGGATTAATATTTTGTTAAACTTTCGAATTCCAAATAAAATTATTACTAACAAAAAATAAAAGTTTTAATTTTGCAAAAAAAAAAAAAAAATAAGTCAAGCAAATTAAAAAAATTTGTTTTAAGGGGTGTCCCAACAAGAACACAAGATTTAAATTTCAAATAAATGACTGATGCAGCAACTGAATTGTTTCTCTGGCTGTATGACATGTGGCGCCGTCTTGTTGAAACCACAAGCCCTCAACATTCATTTCTTCAATTCTAGGCAAGAAAAAACTGGTTATCAGTTCATGATACCGAACACCATTGACTGTTTGCGCTTGACCTGCCTCATTTTCATAAAAAAAAGGTCCAATGATTCCTCCAGCCCAAAAACCACACCACACAGTGACACGTTGAGGATGCATTTGCTTCTCGTGAATCACTCGAGGATTTTCCCCACCCCAAATGCGACAATTCTGCCTATTGACGAAGCCATAAAGATGGAAATGGCTCTCGTCACTGAAGATTTTATCGGCAAAATTAGCATTTTCATGTTGTCTCTCCAATACCCAATTAACGAACTCCTTTCGCTGTCCATGGTAATTTTTTACTAACCTCGTACCTTCTACTAGCAAACAATAACAATTGTTCAAATGTCAAACAATGACAATTCGAATGGCGCCAAATTTAAATCTTGCGTTCTAGTTGTCGTAACTAATTGGACAAAAAAAATTTTATCCAACCAATGTTGGTTAAATAATGATTCTTATCTTGGTAAATTATAGAAAATTCTTTTAAATAAACTCTTAATTAAAACACTTAAAAGACAATTTGGAATTAATAAGAAAAAAATTTATTTGAAGCCAAGATGCTTTTAATAAACTAGAGTACTGTCCATACCAAAAGAGTTCTTTTTTATAGATGCAAATCCTATCACACGGTTAGTAATGTTACTTACCCTCCAAAGATTTATCCAAAAACCGTGATTTCGGTACAACAGTTTCTCTGGATTCTAATACTGGTATTCTTTGATGTTTATCACTTTCAACACTTTCCTCATTACTTTGCCAGTAGACAGAAGATATTTTGGCGACACACTGTAAATAAAATATTAATTTGTGCTTAATTCCAGAAATTGTGTTGGTTTTCAAATCTATTCTTTTACTCATGATAATATAACATATACAAAAAATAATTAAAAAAAAGAATATTAAATTCAAAGAAACTTTAATTTATCAACTTTCCAATTGTAAAAGTTTTTTATGAATAAAATTTAAAAGAATTTTTTTTCGTGCCTTAAGCCTTATGTGAAAAAATCTTAGAAGTTATTATTGAAAAACATTTACATTGACCCTGTTAAATTCTTTTTTTACGTCAAGGTAATTGCTTTTCTTAAAAATATGTTTTTACAAGGCCTGCAAGTTTTCAAAGAAATTGAACTGCATTCAAAAGTCTTTTGTCTTTGTTGTTTTTCTTGTTTTATTTTTTATTAACATTGAACAAAAAAAGAAACCTTGTTTATTTAGTTTTAAAAGAATATATTTTATGTTGGGAGTACAAAGCACAATTGCACATTCTAAAAGTGGACAATATTTCAATATTGCTTAAAACTAAAAGAAGCTTAAGTAGTAAAGTTTTAATTTCAAAATCAATTACACAAATATTTGTCGAATTTAGTGCTGCTAAAGGTACTGACTCACTATCCTACTTAGTCGTACGATCTGTCTAAAAACGCATGTATGCTAAAAAACTATGATAGTGTGTATGGAACAAGCAGACTTTTTGACAGGTCTGTCCGATTTTTTAATGCTATGAAAATTTTCATAAAATAAATTTTATCTGTGCGATCAGAGTTGCATTTTCTATATTCAAGGCAGAAAAATAGCAACAATATCAAAAGTTTATACAAACTTTTAGGTTATTTTTTCATTTTACATATTTGTAAAAAAAATAAATATTTTGCGGCAAAGAAAATGAATACTTTTAAAAGTATTAAGCTGAGTAAACATATGTTTTTGCATCTTTTTTTGTATAATAGTGTGGCATAAAGTTCGCCATTTTAAAGCGATTTCTGCAAGAAAGACAGAATTCTGTCAGTACCTCAAATACCCACATCATTCGTTTGAAAAAAAAAAAATTTACAGCCGACGTGGTATAAGTGTGCTAGACAACCGGTTTTGCTTCCTTTTTCAATTACCAATTACTCTTTGCTTTAAAATAATAAAAAAAAGCTAGTACAGCAAATGAATACACCGCGACAAATATTTCCACTAAATGTAGGCATTTAAAGCAGATTGTACATGAGAAAAAAGAGCACGCTCTAATTAAAATTGTATCAGAAGTTTTCTTCATGTTTTTTTCTAAAGAATCAATGCTTTTGGAGATACACACGACATGTTTCTGTTTCATAATCTAAAAGTTTACAAATACAGAGAAAAAATATCTCGTCTATTAGGTACTAAAGTGAAACTGCTTCATGAAGAAAAAAATGCCACATGCGTACAGCTGTATGACACCTGTGCCTCGTTTTATAACTGTCGCATTGAGAAATTTTTGTCAAGACGAAGAGAATTAAAAAAAAAAAATTCATTTATTACACAAAAGTGTTTCTGTAATTTTTCTTTGTGAGAACCAACTGTCATTTTAGTGGTTTTGATGTACTTTATTGGATAGATGCTAGTTTTTTATGAAAAAATTTTGCGAGTATCTTAGACTATACTATTTTATTGTTAATTCTTGACAAATTTTGTAAATTTACCCAGCGAACTAGTTCTCGAATTGTACTCTTTTTCTATAGAGCTACAATGAGGATTAAAAAAAAGTGGATATACAATGTGAATAAGGAAATTGAACATCCTCGTTTTTACGTATCAAAGTCATTGTAGAAGTGTGTAAATAATTTTTTTTTTTTTTTGTTTTGAATTAAAAATTTTTTCTGTGTAGCTCTCTAGCTTAGTTTTGTTATTATCCAGCTTTAATAAAAATATCAAAGCAAATGATTGCCATTTTATATACAGACATTGAAAGCGATACGAGTAGGCAATTGAACTTGGCCAGTACAGTCTGTCCGTTGGGCGTCAATAAATTTCATTGACACAGTTTTAGGCTTATAAAGCAAGTATCCTTCATATAGCTAAGCTAACAATAGGCGTTTAACACTCACACTGTCAGTGACAAGCGTACACAATATTGTGTGCCTGCCTGCTGACTCAAATAACTAGAAGGCACAGGCATGCACGTATTAACGAATAAACGATAAAATGAAAATAGTAATAAAAAGTACAAAAAATATATGAGAAAAATGAAACATGGTGTATTTGTGTGAATATTTGCAAATGTGTGAATAGACAACAATACATATGTAAACATGTTTACACCAACACATAAATAATGTACAGTAGTGGCTTGCTGAGAACATTGTTTTATACACAGTTTAACAAGTTGGTTATTTTTTTGGTTTTTTCTTTTTCACAACGCACTTACGCAAGTCATCACACGTAACCACACGTAACCACATTTACATTTCTATGCAAACTCTCATAATATACGCAAATGCCAGTGTGTGTAAATATTTGTTTATTGTTATTGTTATCTATTTTAATGCCTGCGATATTAGTTTTTATATTTAAGCTAGTGTGTGTTTTTTCTTTGTTTTACTTTTTTTTTCTTTTTTGTTTATTCACTAAAACAATAAATTGAATAACAACTAAACTCTCTATATTGACCTCAACACTTTCTATTATGGCACCATGTTACATAACAACATCACACAACAAGCAATTGAATAAAAACAATAAAAAAGAACAAATAAACACAAAAAAAAAAGTAAGAGAAATTGAAAATACCATTTTTCATTACATGAATTGTAACGTGCGGCTTATACAAACATCTATTTTGAAAATAAGATAGTTTTTGCGTTGAGCTGTAGGCCTGCACATAACAAGCATAACTAAAACTGAATTTTATATAAAAAAAAATATTTTTCAAACAGTTGCTTCATAAGCCTTTAACAAATACATTTTTGATGTTCGTCTTAAGAAAATAAAAATTTAATATGGATTTTTATATGCGTATTTGACATTCTCTTTAAAGTTTTTAATTTACTCTTTTGTCTTTCAACTTACAAAGCTATTTTTTCTGCTATCAACATTAATTGTGATATTTAGCATTTAGGTAAGTAAGCTTTGGCTGCTTTCCATAAAGCAAGTGCCGAAAAATTCTACTTCTGGGTTAAAAATTATCACTCGTCCGCATTTGCGTTACATTATCTTGGAATATATTATATATTAATCTTTAATCAATTTTGATAAAAAATTTAAAAGAGACTTTTTAAAAAGATGGGAAGGCTTAGTTCTACCCCATCTGCAAAGACGCCAACACAATCAAAAAATTTCTACGCCACTTCGAACAACAATTCGAAACATAGTAGGACGAGAGTTCGTAGCTCCACCTACAATTAAGTCAATTCTTGTTGCTCGAAAAATATGCTAAATATGTCCTAAATAGTAGGCTAAAGCATGAAACTGCTCATGTCTGCATTATGATTAATAAAATTACTCCTAAAAAATTTATCCGCATTTTTTTTAATAATTCTTAATTTGTATTTTTTATATCTTTTTAGATATTTAGTTGTAGAAAAATGCCTTTTTAGTTTAAAAATTTTTTTTATAAATTTCTTTAAAGAATTAAAAATATGTGGTTTTGAAATAAATCAAAATTTTTAATATTATTTTTAGTTAAAAATATCGTGGGTTATTAAAAAAAGCAAATAGTTATAAAAAAAATGTTTTTTTATCAAAAATTTCTAATAAAATTAAAAGGGATCAGTGACTACGTTAAATAATTTCACCTTTATAGTGACAAAATTTTATTCATTAATCTATGAAATTACGAACAAGAGAGTTAGGCAAAAATGTGTGCTTCCTGAAACATATTTATGCCAAAAACCATGATAATGGTTTGGTAATGAAGCTGATCTGTAAAAATTAAAAATTATTTTCCATCTAAATGATGTTTTACAACATAGATGGGCGGAAATCCAATTTTCACACACCATGGTGAAAACAACAAATTCACATATATGCTTACGCTCATTCATTTAATTATTTTTTACACTAACCCACTTGATGAAGCTTTGTGAAAATTATTTCATGGTAGATAAATAATGAATTTGGTAATACACAAGGAAGGAATATGCTATTAAAAGCCATTATGATGCTTTTCGAACTAAAAATATATTTGTTCAAAGAAACGCAATAGCTTAAATTCTTCACATTTAAACCCCTTATTACTATAAGGAAACTCTGATAAAGGTATAAATGTAGATAATTTTCAAAGCCAAAAAACAATACATATCAAAGATTTATCATCGTGAATGCTGGGTGGCTCTCTCACAATATGTTTCTCGCTTACTAACACTATTATAGTTTAAATATTGCCCATCTATGCTTTACTGTCTAACCTAAATTAGAGCGAGAAGCAGAGCATATTTAAGCATCACTTATTTATATTTGGTTTTTTGATAAATAATTTATATATTTTGATTGAATATATTCAATTTCGTGCACTGACATAAAAATGTTTCTTAAATCCAATGAAAAGATTTCATAAAAATTTTTCATTTATTCAATCAAATATTTTATATATTCAAGTTGTTGCCGAAAAGTGCGTCGTCGTCATAACTTCGACACTGATTTCGCAACACATCTCTAAAGCGCCTATTAGATGATCATGCGCGAGCATGGTATGATGACAAGCCATCATGCTCGTGTAATAGGCAAAATTGCTGTCTGACATGCCGCTCATGATGGTTTTAAAAAATTTTTGATATTTTCATTCTTTCTTTTCATTTTTGTCTCTCAATTTTAATATTTTCTGTTTGTCATCATGCCATCATGCTCGTTTAAAGCAGTTCTATCAAACACAGTACAAATTTCATTTCTAATTTCGTAAGCAACGAGTAAAGATGGCTTGGCAAAATCACGCTGTTTCGCTAAAGAGTTTATATGAATTAAAAAAAATAAAATTTATTTTAACTCTAAAATATTTTTTTTAAAAAATATCTTATGAAAATTTATAAAACTTAATTTACAATTTTTGAAATCCTTGATTTTGTAAAAGAATATTAAAAATAATTTTAATTCGGAGAATCCCAAAATGTGAAAAGTTTTATTAAATTGTTCATTCGAAATGCTGATGTTATATGATATAGACCTCAGTAATTTTGATTAAATAAATAAAATTCATGTAATAAAAAATCAATTGAAATAAAATGTAAAGCAAAAGCCTTATGAAATAATATTTTGACTTTTAGCAAACCACTTTTTTGTCCAAATTCGTTTTTTTTTTCATTTTTTCTCATTGTCATGTTCCATTTGCCCATCAAATATCAAAACAGAAACAAATTTATGCGACATAACAAGCGAAGTTTACCATTCACTGCTTGCTTGCATACTGATGTATGACATGCCGCGCATGATAGTATAATAGCAAAACGCTCTCCCTCATCATGCCATGCTGTCATGCCGCGTATGATCATCTAATAGGCGCTTAACATTTCATTCAACTGGTTAATATGTTTCGTTATCCAAAATAAGATTTAAGTGATAAAGAATAAAAGATAATTTTGTATTAGAATGAAAACTTATCAGGAAGAACTGCGATATGTTCAAGCTACCAAATGGAAAGTAACCAAACTTTTCAAATAATTAGATAGACATACAGTCTTTTCTCTATCTCTCTCTCTCTCTCTCTCTCTCAAAATTAATTGGAAAGTTCATTAAAATTTTTATCAGCTCACCGTGGAAAACGAATTTAAGATTGCTGCAATCAATTGTTTGAAAAACGCTGATTCAATCGCTGATTGCACTAGAAAAGTATATTTATTTTACAGCAATTTATTCTCAATTTGTTTTGCTTTAAATGCCTTGGTAGCTGTTATTACAAGGTAAAGATATATTCCAAATATTTCACAGGTTTTATTTGTGTCCCCTTATGTTTTTATTTGTTTAGATTTTTCGCTTTCATTTGTAGTCATTACCTAAAATTGTGACAACAAAGCTATAGTCGTTTCAAAACAATAACGCATTCGTATTTAGTTATAGAATACTAATTATAAACAAACACTTCCCGATAAATAACAATTACGATAACTGGGATACAGGTGAATATTTCAGAGAAATTATTTTATTAACTGCATAGATATTTTCATAATTATAATGAAATTGATTCATTATATAAATGGACATATTATTGGGTTAAGGAAATTATTTTATAAATGATATTATTTCATGAAATTAATTAATATTTCATTAGTTTTAATTTTTTAAATAAATGAATAAATATTTCATTGTTTTAATTAAATTATTTGGTTAAATTAAAGCATATTTCATTGCATTAATGAAATGTTTCATTATTGTAATAAAACGTATCTATGATTTAAAATAATAATTTTTTTCATTAATCCAATGAAAAAGTTTAGATGATGTTGTCCTGTTGAAACCAAATGTTGCCAATATCCTCCTTTTCAATTTTTGTGAACAAAAATTTGTTCAACATGGCCCGATAACGATCGCCATTGACTAATGGCCACTCCTTGCTCATTTTCGAAGAAAAATGGCCCAATTATGCCTCTGGACCAAAATCCGCACCAAACAGTGACTCGTTTTGGGTGCGTCGGCTTTTCAATGTATGCGTGCGGGTTTTCTGTGCCCCAAATGCGACAATTTTGCTTGTTTACATACCCGCCAAGATCAAAATGAGCGTCATCTGAAAAGACGTTTTTTTTTTCAAAATCGGCATCTTCTGTAAGTCGATCGCAGACCCACTTAGCGAAGCTAAAACACAACCATATTCTTTCAGCGGAAGGATAAAACTAATTATCTGTCAAATCAGACATGAGCTAAGTGTTATCATTTACGAAATAAGCACTAGTTGAAAAAAAAACGTTCAATGGCGGACCCTATATAATAGAAAAAGACCTTATAATTTTTACATCAAGTCTTTACTGAATACTAATTTTGTATACCAGCCACTTTACCACTAACATTTTCTAATTCTTATTTATTGAAATATTTTATTTATTAAAGCATTCGTCCTTTTAATGTTCACTATTTTGCACAAACAATTTCATAACCCTCAGCTTAATACTGTAAAGCAGCTAAAAGTTTTATGTTTTAGACAGCATTTTGTTTTTTTTTTTTTTATTGTGTATTTTATTTCAGCCTTTGGATATATTTAATCTTTACCTTTAGCTTCATGTCGCCATGCTTGAAATGTCACCCACGTACACGAAATTCCAAGCCCAAAGTAGCCACTTCTAAACCTTCACGTCCAACTATTTTAGGTTCATAATAACGCAGATATGAGCGATTTGCATGGACACCATTAATCAACCAACTGAGATGACAGATGGGTTTTGATGGTGCTGATGTACAATTAACAGACACCTTCTCCCCAATTGAATAACGTGGCTGACCACCAGTAATTTGTGGTCCCTTCAATGGTGTAACTGTAAATAAAATTAAAAAAAAAAACAGATTTTGTGTGTATGTTTTATTGCATTTACCAAGTGAAAATAATTCGTGGGTTTTAATTTATTTTTTTTTGTGTGTGAGGGTATGTGTTTCAAATTGTGTCAATGATGGTTTCAATTTTCCAAAAATTGTATTTCAACATGTCTAATGAATTAAGTTAATAACACATGCATTCTATTGCTGTATGCACGTAAGCATTAAGAAGATGAGTTGAGTTGAGTTTATATTAGAGGAGGTATTTGTATGGATTGGTGGTCAGTGGTATTGGTTGAGTATGTTTGTTTTTGCTGTCCTACTATATATTGCTGCAGCATACATCCATTTGTATCTTTGTTACTCTCTTTTTGTATGTGTGTTAGCAACCGTGCATATGCCTCTATACGTATTTGCAAAGAATAAAAATGTATACAGTACCAGTACCAGTACAGTACCAGTAAACATTTAGTAGTACGTTAGTGTTAAGAGTAACGTGTTATTTGTTTTAAAAAAGATTACTTGCATAACCGAATTTATGTTTAGGACTTGAGTCATGAAACAGATTTTTGCATAAACTGATATCAAAAGTCATTAAATTTGTACTACTAAGAATTACAGGACAGACAACTAATCGTCTTTAGTCGAATTTGAGGCCAGCTAGTATGAAATATTTGACTTGCGTTGTCACTTATCACTACAACAATACTCACACAGGCCTTTGGTCTATTCTTTATAGGTACATTTCTGGTTTTATTTAAATTTAAAATGAACATTTTGAGAAAATTTTTTTTAAAATAAAGAAATTTTTTTTTAATCTGAACAATCATGGTTTAATTTGCAGGCATCTGTAGAGTTCTAGCATGAGACTTGAGAATTTTTGTAATTTTCAATAGTCTTGAATTGTATTGGGTACTATGCTGCAGAAATTTATAAGATATTCAGTCCAATCATCAATATTCCTTAGAAATAAATTTTGATTTTTGAGAAAAAATTACAAAAATCAAGGAATTTACTTTGTTAAAAAACGAAAGATTTTTTTTAATAAGAGGAAAGGGAAAAATTAAATAAAATCAGACTGAATTTTAATTAATAAATTAGCTGATTAAAAGTTTGGGCTTCACTAGCTTAAATACAACAGCAAAAACCCAATTATCGCACAATAAAAACTGAAATGTCACTCGAGTTTATGAGATATCGAATGAAACTATTTACGGTGCGCTGGGTTTTTTTTTTTAAATTCATGGTATTCAATATCGAATGCTGTACTTTACCTCCATTTTTCCATGTAGTGTATTCCTAGCCCAATCCATTAAATTCTTTAAATAATTTCTTTAAAAAACACTAACATTCACGCTCTCTATGCAGAACATTATCCTACGCTTCCATTTTAAACGCTTTATTAAACAAATTCTCACGGAAAACTCTAATTACATGTATATCGATCCACAAAGTAAAAATTTTAATACAAAATTGCGGAACACTATGAAACATTTTTTTTCTCTTTGTTCGAATAAAAAAAAATAAAACCTGTCAATTGCTTATTTGTTTTCGTTAGGCAATTTTTTTTACTTACACTCGAAATTAATTTTTTTTTACTTCTTTAATTGATTTTTTGACAGCCATCATACAAAATTTCTTTTTAATTAAAAAATTAAATTTTAAACATTTTTTTTACAATTTGTTTTTTTTTTGTGTTAATTTTTTTATTATTTTTTCCTGCTACTAGTTTTCATTGATAGCAAACGCAAATAAAATCGATTTAATATTTTATAGCTCAATAGAAATCTATTAAATGATTTTCTAACACTAAATAATGAAACAGTTTAGCATTTTTTTTTTCATTTTTAAATATAAAAAATTTCCTTTAATAAAAGAAATAATTTTTTTTGCAACATATTTTTCAAAAATTAAAAAAATTAATAACTACACTTAAATATAATGTAAAAACAATTTAAAGCCATTATAATTTAAAATATTTCGTAACAAAGCAGTTTTTACAAACAGTAAAGAAAAAACTTATTCCTAGAATTTAAATTTCTGATGCTATTTAGAGTTAGGCTATCATAACGGATCAGAAAAAAAATATTTATTCCAGAAAAAAAAAAAAAAAAAAAAAACATTTGTTGCAGTTACAGTAGTGTGTTGAGATGGCTTCCTTTAAGAAAACACAAGTCACAAAATAGTTAACCAGTTGCTTCGGCACAAAATGAGTGATTTTATTTCAGTAAATTTAAAAAAAAAAAATTTAGAAATAATTGAGGAATGATTTGATCGACTGGGTTACAGAAATAATAACACATTAATTTATCTCTCATGGAGCATCCGCTAAAAAAATGTTTATTGGGATATATTTTAAAAACTTGTGTATGTTGGATTAGTATGTATCTAGTACAATATCAGCTGGTCATAATATGAAATACGTGTTCACTATTTCTCCCTGCTTTATTCCATTTCATTATTATAATTATTGTTTTTTTTTTTTTGGTTCAACATTCTAATGGGTAATTTTATAATACATTTGTGCGGTTACACAAAATGTACATTTAATTAAAATTAATTTTGTTTAATCCCACGAGTGTAAACTAAATAAATATGTATTCATGTGAATAAATAATAATAGAATAATATATGCGACATTATTTTCGACTAAAATGGAACAATTTACTAAATTACTAAATATTTACTAACGTAAAATAAAATTCAATACCCTTCTTAGTTTGATAATAAATTAAATTATTGTGGAATATATAAAAAAAATACATTTATTTCATCAACATCAATATGGGCAAATTAATTGAGTGGTAATTTCATTAGTAGCAAATAAAAGGTCAAAAACATATTTAGTAAATATAATTTTTTTGGGTGTTTTTTTTTTGCATTAAAAGCAATTAAATTGTCTAGGAAATTTAGCTAAAAATTATAATCGTTTGTGGTGAAAAACAGTAACTACAATGTGTTGCCATTTATTTAGTTGGCTTCTTTTTTCTCTGCCCCTCTGGCAAAATTTATAAAGAGATTTATTTTTAGAAATCATTCATTAGAACTCTATTAATTTAAAGATTTCAGCTTAAATTTTAATGTTTCTTATAAAACTATGTCAGTTCTAGCATCTCGTTAAGTGTGGTAAGGTATTAACCTGCCATCCTCGAACCACAATAATTGATACAATAAATCAATTTTTATTTAACCCTAAAATACTAACGTTACTTTGTACTGCATAAATAAAATCGCCGTAAATTTAAACTAAGTAACTAAAAATATTTTGTTTTTGCTTTTTTTTTTCATTTAAAAACTATTGTTGAAAGCACATTTGATATTTAGTAAAATTATTTGTATCAGGGTTCATTTTATAAACACAACTTTGACGAATGATGAACTTCAATTGGAGAAATTCGTCCAATAAATTCAATACAAATGAAAAATCAGTTTGATTTATTTAATTTAATTTATTTTCTATTGTTCTTTATATTTTTATTTTTTTATTTAGGACCAGCACTCAGGGGATGACCCCTAATCTTGCAATGCATTGTGATGGAACTAGGAAAATAGGTTATGGGAAGGAGGATAGAGGGATTAGTGTCTGTGTGTCTGTGAATTTTCCCAAATTGTAGGATTCAGGAAAGACGTCAGCAGAAAATTTATTCCACATAGGAACTGTACGGCTAAAACAAAAGAACTCTGTCTGTAATGCGTAGTGCTTATGCTGAAAAACTAGTGGCTCGTCTGAATGAGCGGGTTTAGGGAAAAAGATCTCTAATTTCATCAGAACACATTCCGTTGTAGTAACGATAGAAAAGTGTATCACAACCCTTATTGCGACTGTGTTAAAGTGAGTCAATAAAGTCGGCTACCCTACTGTCACCGATTATCACTTTCGCCCTATCCTGTATGCGGTCGAGTAATTTCAAAGTAGACTTTGAAGCACGGGCTCATATATGTGAGTTGTATTCCATTTTCGGTCGGATATAAGCGGTGTAAATATTTAGGAGGTCAGATGGGGTGAAGTATCTCTTGCACCTCTGTAGGAAGCCCAGGCACTTGGATACTGCTTCTGAAAAATGTGATCAGTCCAACGGACATCACACTGGATTCTCATGTCAAGAACATCAAGGGCTTCTGATTCCTCAATACCTACACCACCCATGAATACGGATGAGGCAGCACCATTTTTCACTCGCTTATGGGTAAGCGTACAGCATTGGGTCTTACGAGCGTTAAAATCTACCCTATTTGTTTGACCCCACTCAAAAACAGTAACAATATTATTATTATTGTTTTTATAAAAGTTTAATCTATTTCTTTCAGTTTATAGTTTTAAAATAAAAAATTAATTTTTATCGCCAGGATCTTTATTTCTGTGCGAAAGAAAAACAATCACTCGTTTTTGACTGAAAAAACGGCTAACTTCTGAATAATCGTTTGCTTGGCTTTACATTTTTTAACGTAAGTCTTCTCAATATAATGTGCAGCGTTGCCAATAGCTGGAAAAAAATAGGCAAATATTTTCTGGAAAAAATTTCTAAGGTAGAAATAAAAATTAGTTGTCTTTTCTCCACAGGAGCAAGGCATCAGTTTTCTTAAGTCTCCTGTGTAACTCGAACCTGAACAGGCTCCTGTTGAGGACATTTGAATGAATCACAATTTAGTTTACGTACTTTGTACAATATTTTCATAAATTCCTCCCAAACCGTTGGAATATATAAATCTCTGTGGATATTCTCATTTCTTATATATCAGTTGGGGTGGACGATTGTTCATAAACTACTCTACTGTATTCTTTCGATGGGCAAGCAGTGCTGAGTACCATATTGTATTCCAAAGAAAGAGATGAAAATGGATAGACATTTAGATTTGAAATGATTTAAATTTTCTTGTTCCTTTAAAATGCAATATAATTTAACACTAATCCTTAATGGTTCCCATAGTATACGAATGAACATGAATAATTGGTTTAAGTCAAAATTTCAAAAGATTTCTACTTGAATTAGAAATTACAACGAGTATAATAACACATGGAGTATGTGAACGATACAGGGTGGAAGGGTAATGTATTGAATATTTAATTAATTATACTTGTTATAAAACATTTATGTACATACAGTAGATGTGTATAATTTTATAACCTTAAAACATGTTCACATGCGAAAGTTTTCGTTTATTGTTTTTGATTATTTGTGCACCTTAGTTGCGATGTAGTTAATATTTGCCGTAAAAAAAGAAATAAATGTTTCGTGCTTGGGCATTTAATTTTGTGTATAATGTTCAACACATCAAATGTTTACGGTTGTTGTATTTGATTAAAGCAAAAAAACTTATTTCACTCTTTTGGCCAAGAGAAACAAAAGAATGGGTGTTACAAAAATGTTTAGAAAATTTTGAAAAAAAAAACTGAGACCAAATCCTTGCATCGACATCGAGTAAAATTAAAAAAATTTTTCTCTTTTTGTAGGCAATAATTTTAAAATTTCAATACAAGTTGCTAGATATCGAATGCCACAATTTGGTTACTGATTTTGTCTCTATTGCTTAGCAATAATTATCGCCTATTATAAATGTTCTTAAAAAAAATTATACTGTCTACCACAGCATTTGCAGAGTCCAGGGGGCCATGTAAAATAGCTAGAATGATCGGGCTCATACTGTATTGCCAGTGATCGATATACTGAATCCCCATAAAGCTCATTAGAGTAAAGTGACTATTAACTTTGGCAACCATGCTAGAAGAACAGATCTGTCAATAAATGTCTACGATAAGTAGCAATAGTAGACTGCGGAACATCTTCTTTAACAAGCTTTAGGAGATCAGCGTGAACTTTAAATTTGAAGTTAATGACAATGATACTCATAAGCAAGCCTAATATCTATTTTTCAGGTACAGCAAATTTTTTTTTTTGTAAATACAAATTCTAAGCTTGGGCCAACTTTATCAAATTAAACGTATATTTTTAATCTGGAATTTTTGAAAAGTTATGGGTTACTTTGTGAATATGAGCATGAGCATGATCATCCAGTATGAGACTTGAACATTCTGGTAATAGTATTGTGTAGGCACCGTAAAAGCAGGCAGTAGCACTCCTGTATAATACATTGAGAGTTTGGGCTTCAATAGTTTAAGCATAAAAGCCAAAACGAAAGTGATGTTAAAGCTGTTTAGATATCGAATGACATAATTTGGGGGCACAGGGTTTTTTTACTTAAAAAAATTAAGTTTTTATGTGAAGTTTCTGTAGCCTATACGATTGTCTTAAAAACATTAACAGCTACACAGAGAAAACAACTGCGGTTGTTAGAACTAAATTTGTTTCCAATCAAACATTTATTTGTCACGGTCGAATTTTTTAATTTGGATATTAGAAAATCGGTATTACAGTTCAAAATATTGTTAGGAAAACTAAGTTTTAGTCTACGAGTATATTATGGAATTCTGGTTACTGCAACTAAAAAAAAAATTGTTATCACAACTGATTTTTTGATTATAAAAAAAATTATTATTTACAACCGATGATAGAAATATTTTGCTTTGTGAGAAACAGCATTTAGTTTAAGTCGTAACCAAAGAGCTGAAACCAGTGTGTGTGATTTATTCAATTCACAAAAAATCATGCCCTAAATTTGATTACAAAATCTTGAAGACACGATTAAAACTTGATTGTTTTTTTACGCTGTTCGACTTGAATGAAAATAAAAAGCCAAATGTAAACATTCAAAAACACAAAAAATATGCAAAAAGCAATTAATTCAACGATAACGTATATTTGAGTAAAATAGGGGTGGTTTTTTTGTTTGTGTGTGTTGGTATTGAAATACGGCTTTGTATTGTTGAATGTTTTAATCAAGGTATATGCATGCCAATTTAATCGTTTCGAACCATATAAAAAACGATCAGTTTCTAATCGTGCCTTGAACATAATTTAAATAAGTGTTGGGTGACTTCTACTCAAATTGTTTGTTTGTGTTGTTTGATTGTGCATACAAATTTGTAATCATGCACTATCAAATAAAAAGGCTATTTTTACAATTCCTGGTAGTCACGTAATCTTCTTTTTCGTCGTCACTTTACTTTCATTTTTGCTTCTCAACTATTTTTCATTCTGCTTTCTCGCATTGATGCCTTTCCCTAGAATTAATATTCTTAATTTTTTTGCTTCTACAGAGGTACTAATGACGTTAGATTATCTATGTGAGCTTAATTCCATCTTTCAGAATGCTCTATTTAACCTTTTCTAACTTAAGCAGAACATATCTATTCTACTCGCAAACTATTAAAATTAAATTAAACTCGATTGATTTTTAAATTCTATTCAATTCTATTTTATTTTTTTAGATTTCTTTTTTTATTTTTTAACATTTTCTATTTTATTTATTAGATGGTTCTGTATCACAAACGGCCAATTAGTCTCAAAAATTTTTATGAAAAGCTCTTTTTTAAATACTTTTCATAAATAATTATTATTACACAAACAGCATATTAATTTTCTTTAAAACTAAACATCTTGTCCTGTTTCCATACAGCAAAATTTTATTAAAAAGTAGTAAAAAAATTAATTATTCTGGAGTGCTAATTTTTAGATAATTTTTAGATTTTAAGGGTCGTAAAATCGACGTTTATAATTTTTCTTTTAGACCTTCATTATGTATATTTTCCCCCAACAATAGCATCTACAAATTGTGTATTGCTTCATCAGGTTTTCCCACCCTGATCTGTTTTGTGTAAACTTTCGCTTGATATTGTTTCTTCTACAGCCTTCTGTGGTGGTCTTGCCTTCACTTGTATTGTGTTATGGTAACAACACATTATTAATTTAAGTGAACGTTTTTGTGAAATTATATTTCAATATAAAATTCTGTACACCCTTTACTGAAGGTCTATTCCAGTTTAACTTTTTGTTAAGCTTGCATAAAGTGTTGGTTTTTATTAGAAAAAGATTTAAATCGCTGATAAAGATTTTTGTATTGTTTTGGTCATTTGCTAGCAATTCAACGTTTCATTTTCGATTGTATGCGAATACTTGTGCTTACCTACTACAATCATATCCTCATGACCGGAAACTGTTTGAAATGATGGTGCTTCACCGGATACTTCACATCGATAACGACCTGTTGATTGCAAAGTGACACGATTCAATACCACCACATTGTCAGTAGAATTTTGCAACTGAAATTATATAAAATAGAACAAAATTTAAAAAAGAATAAAGAAATTTTAACATCAGTGATGCGAGATGTTGCAATTATAAGAATTAAAATTTTTAAAAACTAACAAAGGCTGTCAAAAGGTGAAGTATTGTTTGGAATATATTGTTTTTTCATAAAAAAAATTATTTAATTTTTAATACTTTTTCGATTAGACTTAAACTATTTTAATCATAATCTAACTTGGGTTTTTTATCATTTTAATTCTACGTAATTTGTTGTTAGTCAAAAGCTTAACTGTGACTGCAGTTTATTTCTAATATTCTTTTAATAATATTTTAGCTTTATTACCAAATTTTTATTGTCATAACTGAAAACTTTAAGAACTGTTTGGTAGAAATACATTCTTTACAGACAAAATTATGTTCTGTGTCAAGAATTTGTATAAGGAGCGAGAACTAGTTACTGCCGTCATGTCTGACGGCTGTATGCAATGAAGCCCTAATTAAATAAAATGGGTTCAAATAAGACCATTACATGTTCTGCTGCATACGACTCAATACTCTGCAATGCTTAGTCATGAATCAAGAGCGAGTCAGTCTTAATAAGTCATTTCTTCTTTTCTGAGTTTAGAATGAAATGAATGTGTTTCCCTTGTCTCCAACCTATATTGTTAAGAATTCTTTTTAAACCACTTCTTAAATCTTGAGCTTAGTAGAGCAGAATAGTTCTGGACATATGAAACTACTAGCCTCAGTGTGTACTAACTACAGCTTTTAATATTATGTTTTGTGTCTTTAAAATGAAATAACTAAACGGGTCCTAGATTTCTTTTATTTTTTTTTTAATTTCTAAATTAAAATGATAAAACTTTTTCACGTTTGCGTAAAGAAGTTTTAATAAAAACTTAAAAAAAGAGAAACAAGATTTTAGAAAACTCCCCACTTTTATTTTTAATTAAATTGAAAAAAAAAAAATAGTCTTGTTATTGTGTCTGTAACTATTACTCGTTACTAAGAACTCCCTGTCTATAAATCATTAAAAAGAAAATAAAAAAAAAACTTTTTTCTTTAATATCATCATAATTATGCTTAACAAGAGTGAATTTTTAATAACTTGACTTTCTTTTCTATCTCTATCTGCAGGTTAGAATTTTAATTTTTAATTTAGTTCTTTTATATTTTTTATTAATATTATATTCACTTACATCAACATCAACACCGGGCAGCGGAAACACCTGACCAGGTGGCATATCTCTGGGCACATAGCGATAAAATTCAAAACCATCTTTATACCATTTCACTGAATATAATGATTCGCCATCCAAATCATATTTGCAGCCCAATGCAGCAGTCTCATAGCGCATAATATGCTTGGGTATGCGCACTTCTGTCATTGTCAATGAGATGCACGGAGCTGAAATAAATAAAACAAGAAGTACATTAGCAGAGTTCATCACGTTTTCTTTTTTTATATTTTATTTATTTCTTAGTGAAGTGAAACTTTAAATTGAGGTCATTGTTAGACAGATTAAAGAAGCTTATTTTTCTTGTCTTTAGCTGTTTAGCATTTAATTAAATTTTTCAACGATTACAAAAAAAAAAGAGAAACAAAAATTCACAATTCAACAACTTTTCATTTTTGTAAATTTACTTAAGTTTTATAATTTAGTTAAAAGTTTTTTTCTTTTTTTAAGAAACTGTGTTTATAGCCCAACAAAGAAACAGCCACTTACAATAACAAGCAACCTGATAAATTTTTCAGCACCTCATCAAGTGTTAATAACTAATTTATGCTTTGTGATTTAGTTATTTATCACCCTAATTTAATTAAAACGCCAAATAAGAAACTTTTGCTTTTACAAGCAGGAACTAAAAGTGCTTTAGTATGGGTACAGTCTTCCCTTATTCAGCATTTTGTTAAGAAAGCATTTAATGGTTTTAAAGCTTTCATTTTTAATATTAAACAAAATTAAAGGGAAATTACAACAAAAAACTAATTTTCCCAACAAAATCAATAAGACATTTTTTGTCAATAAAAATAAAGCTGAAAGTGTTTAGCTATACTTCTTTTTTTTTAAATTTCATAAGGACTTTAAAAATGCTTATTAACTTACTGAATGACGCAGTGTAAATCTATTATATTGATTTTGTGCAAATGAACTTTCAACAAATTTTACCAAAATGTCACAATTTCAAGCGTCAAAACGTAATTGACATGATAAATTAATACAAAACCAGTCAAGTTAACAAAATTGTTTCAGACAAAAAATAACTTTTAAATTATAAAAGAATAATTCAAAGTAGAGACAAAGTTTATTGTCAATATTTTCTTCCTCATTACTTGAAAGTTTTTTTTTTTTTTTTGTATCGTCAACGATTCGGTTTTATTAGAAAATCAATAACAAGTTATAAAGGGTGTCCCAACAGAACGCAAAATTTAAATTTTAAATAAATGACTGATGCAGCAATTGAGTTGTTTCTCTGGCTGTATGACATGTGGCGCCGTCTTGTTGAAACCACAAGCCCTCCACATTCATTTCTTCAATTCTAGGCAAGAAAAAACTGGTTATCAGTTCACGATACCGAACACCATTGACTGTTTGCGCTTGACCTGCCTCATTTTCATAAAAAAAAGGTCCAATGATTCCTCCAGCCCAAAAACCACACCACACAGTGACACTTTGAGGATGCATGTGCTTCTCATGAATCACTCGAAGATTTTTATCACCCCAAATGAGACAATTCTGCCTATTGACGAAGCCATCAAGATGGAAATGGGCCTCGTCACTGAAGATGATTTTATCGGCAAAATCAGCATTTTCATTTTGTCTCTCCAATACCCAATTAACGAACTCCCTTCGCTGTCCATGGTCATTTTTTACTAACCTCGTACCTTCTACTAGCAAACAATAACAATTGTTCAAATGTCAAACAAGGACACTTCGAATGGCGCCAAATTTAAATCTTGCGTTCTTGTTGCGACACCCTTTATATACCCTTCTTACTTACAGTGAAGGGTATTAAAAGCAATTAGTCGCTTTGGCTGTTGTTCATTACGTATGATCAATATTTGTTCCGTAAAATTATAATATTGCTTATACGTACCTGCGGGTAATTTTTTCACAATACTCCTAGAAACGAAGCACTGATCTATTTTTAAATTTTTTATAGCACAAGTTTGCATCTCAACTAAAAGAGAGGTGCCAAAGTATTTAAGAGCTTGGTTTTCGTCATATTAGCTTTTCATTTTAAAAGAAAGAAGTGGCACAGCATATATGATCATTAATTTTAAACGTTATTATATATTAACTTAAAAAGAAATATCGAAATTCTATTTTAAAATTTCTTTTCATTGTTTTCCTACATCGTTTTCAAATTCGCTCAATTGTTTCAAATATTTAATGGAAAATATAAAAATAAATGAACGATTTTTTAAGCAAAGTTTAGAAGCCTTTAATTGAAATAAACTCTTTTATCAAAAAAAAATTAACTAAAGTTATCGACATTTTTCATATAATTTTTCATAAATTTTGCTATAAAAATCTAAGCGATTTTTTTATATATATGAAAAATAATATTTAAAATTGAATATGATAAAAAACTGATATTTTTCTACAAACATAATGAGAATTACACATGAAGAACTTTAAATTTAATGCCAATTCGTTGGGCTATTCCTTACAAGAAATAGACGAAATTTTATAATCGTGTTTTATTTTATTTTATTACATTTCTCTCATTTAGTTTGTATATTTTTTTAACGGGAACGAAATGAAAATGAAATTTTGTTTGTGTCAAGGAATGATATGGAATTAAAAAGAAACAAAATGTATTTTAAATATTAATAGGCACGTTATTAATATGGAATTTTACAGGAACAAAATGAATTTGAAACGTTATAATTTTACATCTCTGCCGGATGCATTAATGTTCAATTTCAATTTTACTTTGGTCCAATTCCTTCTTTGACCTAACAAAGCTTCTGCAAAAATAAATCAACACCGAAATACTTTAAGTTTGTTTTGGTCCATTCATTTTGCAATATTAACAATTAATTCTTAAAAATTAATTAATTAATTAATTTCGTTTATTTTTTTTTATGTTTAAATAAATTTTTAACTCTTTTCTTAAATAAGAATTTTGGTCTTCTTGTTATATAACAAATAAACTTTTGTCTAGACATTATTTCTGTTAATAATTAACCTCCCTAAGGAAAATAATTAATGCAGTACTTTTCACGCCTAAGGGAACGTAACAAAATACTGTTAAAATTTAAGTATTTAAAAATTCATACGCCATGCATGTGTGTTTTTATTTAAAAAATATAAAAAGCGTAACAATATAAAATAAGCTACTAGAGGTCACGTACAAAGGAGGTGCTAGAATGAGTGTGTGCACGTCTGTCAGAACTGGACATTAACTGGTCAACAACTAAAATTTAATAAATGAGCAAGTATGTGTAAAAATGCCTTAAAATTGTTTACAACGAATGTTAAACAGCACGTGCAGCTTTTTAAATACGCATTTTGTAAAACAATTTAACAAAATTGTGCGTGTTGAATAATTTACCAAAAAAGAAAAAAAAAAAAAACAAATTCACTTTTAAAATAAATACAAAGAGTTAAATACACTTATAATTTTTTTTAAAGATGTCGAAATGAGCTTCATGGAAAGTATTTTGAATAAAAATATTTTGTTAAAAACGTTTGAAAAATAATTATTTTATGCTTTGAAACAAATTCAATTAAAAAACTTTTCAAAATTGTTAACGCAATAAAGTTTAAGTAAAATATAAGAAATGGTCAGGCAACTTACTTAAATTAGTAAAATAACAGCTTGAGATTTTGATATTAGCACTGGAACAATTTTTCAAATCAGTTTAATTAGTTTGAATGTAATACGGAGACTTTAAAAAACTCAATAGCAATTGGTAGTTCCAATATATACAATCTACAAACACAACTAATAAATAACAAAACTTTACTGAAGATTTGATTAAGCTGAAAGGAAGTGTTTCAGTACAATATTTTAGGTATAAACTGCGTTGCAATACTTAGATTAGAGTCTCCAGGCTATCGATAGCAAAAATCGCGTTGCATTATCCACAACGTATGTGGTCATTTTGACACCATAACATTGTTTCTTTTATTGACAACGAGTGTTCTGAATTTTTTAACAAGCGAGTACAAATCGGCTTAAAAAAATCTATGATTTTTTTTTAACACAAACATTTTCAACTCGTTATAGAATTGACAATAACCCTGAGTGGTATCATTTTGACATTAAATGGAGTCATTTTGATACCAGATGATGTCACTTCGACACCAGTATGGTGTCACTTCCACACCATCCGTTGTCAATTTTATAACGCTTTGTTGTCAATAATGCGTTATTAAAATGACACCGCACGTTGCCAAAATCATTATATTTCTGTTTGATACACGATTGATACCACTTGTGATCATTTTGATAACGGATGGTTTCATTTTACTTTCTGGGTGAAAGGGTGTCTACTCTACATTGGTTTTAAGATTTGTTCCCTTTGACTATCAATAATTACATTTTTAATTAGTATATAAGTAAATACTGCTCATGAATCCAGAGTCTTGACTTATCTTCTATAAAAATAAATTTCTGAGTATAGCCTTTCTGTGCATTAATTTTTTTTTATAAAATGAAAAATAGTTTGTTTTAACTATATAAATTTTCCGCCAGGTATAGCAACCAACTAAATAAAAAAATTTATATCAGACCGGCAACTCTATAGCTTAAAGAGTCTGTGCAAGAAAGAGTCAGTAGGCAAATTGCAACATTGGATAATAAACAAAATTAAAAAATAAATCAAATGCAAATTTCGTTCGATATCAAAAGCCACAATTTAGCCTCTGATAGTCATTCTTTTATACTATTATTTAAAAACATAACAAAATTTATAACAAAATATTAAATTAATATTTAATTCCTGTACCGTTTTGCTATTCCAGACTAAAATCCTAATTTTATTTTAGCTTTTCATATTACATACAATATAAATTTTATGTTCCAGACACATTAATCTTGATATGCAAGTATCCAACTTACACGCAGTATATTTTGTCTGGTTTTTTTCCCTACAAATAAAATACGACATCTAATTTTTATATGACTTTTACACACACAGTTGTTGGTTATATAAAAATTTCTATTTTCTGTGACAAGAATTTTTATGACAAATTAAAAAAAAAGACAATCTTAAACGAGCTTTTACAAAAACATTTTTTCTTTTACAAGAAGGAAAATTGCAGCAGCAAAAAAATTTATGAATTCTACTCTAGTAGAATGCATGAGCTTGGCATTGCTGTTAGAAGCAGGGACTTACGAAAAAGTTTCTTAGAGCAAATAGAAATAAATTTATGGTATAAATTAAATATTAATTAAAACAACTATGTATCTAAAAATATAATTTTATTATTATTATTATTATTGAACTCTACAAAGCAAAACAATAGATTTATTTTGATCGCAGTGATCAGGCGACTCATTCCAGCTCTTAATTGTAGCCTAAACAGAGTCACCTAAACACGCAAAAATTCGTAAATTTATTGAGAGTTTTTCTTTTTTTTAATAAAACAGCAACGCTGAGCAATTAGAAAATCAAATTTTTATGGTGCGTTATGTAGTGAAGTTGGCTGCAGAACAATTGTTTTTTATTTTTGACCACTAATGAAATTATAACTATGTATTTTTACATTTAGAGTTTTTAACTTTATTTTTGTTTGTCTTTAGTGAGTTTTATTAAATAAGGTGATTAACACTACTGTAGGGAACACGCACCGCTAGCGCTCTTATTTAGAGATAACATTTTAGCAGTTAGTTGGTATCGAGTTTAATCATGAAAATGCTGCAAATAATTCAAAATTTATTAAGTTATTTTTTTTTAATTTTTTTTTTTCATCAATTGCAAAAAGTTACTAACGCTAAAAAATATTTAAAAAAATAAAAATAAAAAATTACAAATGACTTTTAATAAAAATGTGTTTATATTTGCATATTAAACTGTCATTTACTATTTAAATTAAAAAAAAAAAACACAAAACCCTTGAAGGCATCAGTCATGTGTTTGTTTGTACTGTGGTTCTTATTGCTTTTCATACATTCACATAATTTCTTCTTAAATAAATATTTACAAATCAATAAACTTATGACAATCGAATACGCATAAAAGCAATCACATTCCTCTTTTCATAATGCTTTTTGTCATGAACATAAATTAATTTAAACACATGCACTTTAGTTAATATGTAATTAAATACAACCATTCAAGTTTCATAACAAATTCTCAACCATTGTGTTTGCAAGTAGATTGGTATGCAACAGAGTGTCTGGGTGTGTGTGTGTGTGTGTTTATGTGAAATACATGCATGGCTTAGTGGATTAATAATCATTAATTCATAGAAATGTAGGGGTCTGTAGGTATACCTTAAAATATTCATGGGTTTATGTCTTAAATACACTTACATAAAGCAATTTGTGGCCGGTCTTCTAGGGTAAATAAAATTTAAAAATAGTATTATATAAAAACATATTTCGTATCTAAAGATGAAATACACTTTCTTAGTTTCAATAAAATGTTACTGAAAAAAAATGGGCGTGTCAGCCTTTCTTTCAAGTACCTAATTTTAAGAATATTCTTTTGAAAATGTAATTTTAGTCATTAAAATTCTAATTTTAATTCTTTTTTGTTAAAAACAGGGTTTGAAATTAGGTGCAGCTAAATCAAAAGATATCTTTCATATAATATGGCGATTGATTGGTGCTCATGACCATGCTGATCCTTCGCCAAATAACTTGAAGCAGGGCTCATTAACGCCGATGCCAGTACTGTATGTTGCAGCAAGAACGCCAACATAGGAAGTTAGTGTGATTTTGCTTTTATTTTAAAATATATTAATCAAGAGGTACTGGATATTCATTTGATGAGAATTGGAAAATATCGAATGATATTTGATATTTGTTAAAATTAACAACAAATATATTTGAGCCACAGGGTTCATATAAACAAGCAAACAAAATGAAACTCATTTTTGTATTTTCTCACGAACTGTTATAAATACTTTGAAATTTATTTAATTGAATTAAATTGTTAATTAAAATTTATTTGATTGCGGTTTAATTCTCTCGTTGATAAGTAACTATAATAATACTGACAATGATAATGATGACGATGATGATAATAACGTTAATGTGATTTAACATTAATTAATATGCATTGCAACTACACCAACAAACATTATTAATAATTTTATCTGAGTTTTCTGTTTATTTAACTCCGTGTTTTATAAATATGGGTGTGTGTGTATATACATCACACATAACTTAACTATTTAAAGCATAAATATAATTAAAGGGTATAAATAATAAATGAAAGCAAATTTATTTTTGAGAAATAACATTTACATATCATGTAACAAGTATGGTTTTCTGCAGTTTTAACAATTCTGTAGGCCAAGTTTAATTTTGTAAAAGGTTTAAATAAAAAAAAAAATTATTATAAGAAGCTAAGCTTGACTTAAGTAGTTGAAAACAGGGGGACAAATGTATATTTAAACCAAAAAACCTGTTAAAAATATTGAGTAAAGCATTGTTCACAATAACTGAATATATACTTATATTTAAAATAAAAAGCTATTAAACAAACTTTTGAGCTTAAATTTTTAAATATTTATTGCTTTTTAAAAAAATTCCTTTTATGAGTTTTCGGATTTTGCCTTAATATTTATTCCACATTTTCAATATATTTTTGGTGTCAGGAACAACAGTACCACCACTCTCCTTTAATTTGACTTTGACAATAGTCCAGTAATGTTTAATTGGGCAAAGCTGTGATACCACTCAGTTTTTGAATAATGGCAAGATGCTAAATAAGACCAAAATTTTGCTGGAAATAGCAATCGTCTCTGCAGGCATTCTTTTATATAAATTTCTGCTCTTATTGTTGAAGAGATGATAAATGACGTGCTTTTTAGAACATAATTGCAAATTGCTTGCCAAATTCTTCCATTTTTGTATATTTGAATTTTGAATCGACATCTCCACGTTTCATTTTAAACACAAAAGATTTGACCTGACAGTTGTTTTAAGTCCATTTTTACATAGATTTCGTCGTCCATAATAAAGCAATTGTTGAATTTTCTTAAAAAAGTTTTTTGTAAAGAATGCATGGTATTTGCAATAAGAGTCTGCTTTTCATTACAATTTAAATATTTTATGGTACGATTGCTTTTATATCCAGCATCCAGGTACTTAAACTAGTGTTGTAAGGGATTCCCATCTCTGTTTAACACAACTATGTAAATACGACCTAGTTATTTTTTGTAATATTTATAGGTAGAGAGCATTTAATTAGATATGAATAAAGCAGATAAATTGTTACTCTCAACAAGGAAACATGTTTGTTTTATTTGAACTCCGCTGGTTTACTTAAAGTGTTGTATTTTTTTGCAGAGCTTTTTTCAGCAATTTTTTTATGTTCTTTTTGCTTAAAATTTTTCCTTAAAATTAGTTTATTTTTTAAAATTTTATTTGAAATCGTTTTTGGAATCTGCAGCTTTTTTTATGATGCAAAGCGGTAACTGCCAAAATCCTTAAGAACAACACTCTCCACTCCCCATTTTGCTGCACCTGATTTTCAAGACATTTGTGTAGAAAATTTTTCTATTTTGATTTTCCATGGCTATCCCAGCTTACAAATAAACTGCTACTGACAAAAAAACGGCGAATAGTTTTAGAAAATTTTTTTATTTATTAAATTGAAGTGATGGCACTAAGTTTTTCTAAAATGCTTTTATAAAGCGGCTCCAGTTTGTGTGAACAGTGCTTTAACATCAACTACTGAAATTAAGAGTATTGAGTTGCTAGAGATATTTACATACTGCAGCACTGATTCAAAGAAATTTTTATGAATATTAAAGCATTATCAGCAACTCAAATTTTTATTTTCAGTTGGTAATAACATACCATGAATCAGAATTATTTAAATTTCATAAAACTGAAATTTCGCTGAGTGAAGTTTTACAACTGAGTAGCTACTCTGAAATGTAGAACAACACTTTATAATTGTGATGGCGTAAAGCAAAGTCAAAATGAGTTTTTCGAAAAAAATCATCTTCTCTGATGAAGCGCATTTTTATTTGAAAGGCTTCGTGAATACACAAGGTGATAGCAGCAAGAAACAATGAATTTATAATTTTATACCATGAAATGTTATCTACTGCAGAAGGAATGCCAGAGATTCTTGACGGATATTTGGCAGTTGAGCACTTATTTACCTCTGTCGGTTTAAGTCCTTTCTCTGTTGTGCCGGAGGAGCACCAAAAGTTGTATGAATTTAACATAGATGTTTTGCCTTTCATTCGCCCTCCTGGCGATGTCATAAGCCTTTACATACGAGAGAATTTATTATTATTAATATATTAATATTTGAAATTAATTGTACGATTAAATTTTTATTAACGAGCACTGGTAACTTTGACCATCGGCTGGCAAGGTCTTGGCAGGAATTGAACCTGTGACTCCAAGATTGATATAATAGGACGCTATAGCACACCATTACGAGGTAATTTACAACACAAGTGAAATAAAATATGTAACTTTTAATTAATTTTAATATGAAATTCAATAAATACTTTTGCTTGCTTGTCGAGATAGGAATCTAACCTGGACCCAATTTCCAAAAAAATTTGGTTGTAGTTCTGAGTGACTTCAACCCTTTTTTTTGAAACTTTATGATATATTTTCCTTTGATACAATGAATTCCTACTTTAGTAGGTATTGAAAAAGAAAATTCCTTGCTAAAATAATCATATTCATTACAGGAATTAAGTATTTCCTCTCAGTGTGTTTATAATACTTTCTTTAATGTAATTTTCTATAATTAAGAAAAATGATAGTAAAAAAGAAAATAATACTTTTTTTATTGTCGTTTTGTTAAATTGCAACAGCACAATATTTTCTTGACTTAAATGAACAACAAAACAAAACAAATTTACAAAAAGGAATATATTTTGTATCATATTTCCACTTGCCACTTTTGACCTTATTTTAAGATTCATGTTTTCCATATAATATATTTATTCTTTTTCTTTAATATCTCATTTTCTTATTGTTCTTTAATTTCTTTTGCCATACAGTTGCCCATTAAGCCTTAAGCTACAAACCCAGAATGTAAAACAAAAATATCATTAAGTGGTAATACTAGTAGCAGTAGCAGTAGCAGTAATGTATTCTGTTGTCGTTGCTGTTGTTATGATTTTCATTAAAAGTTCATTTAGAATGCATAAAAATAATTTAAAATTGCAGTCACTTGTTAAAAGAAAGAAGAAAAAAATATTTTTAGTTTTACAAAAAAAAATTTTGTTTTTTTTTTTAAGAAACATAAAAAGCAGCAAGAAAGAAAAACAAATCTGCTGTTACATTATGCTAAATTTCTTTACTTTTATAAAAAAAGTCATAGTAAAATAAAAGAACTGTCACTTAACTGCCCTAGAAAATGAATACTGGCTTTGCTTATTAAGCAGAAAAAGGAAACGTGTGAGACAAAAAAAAAATAAAAAAAATAATATTTTTAAAGCTAATTTTTAATTTAAAATGACTTGTGCAAATAATAATAAATATTTTTTTAAATATTTATCATAATTCACAGCCTCTTACAAATTTTTTTATCTTTAACAAAATTAATTAATTAAACATTTTAATTGATTCTTGTTTCAATTAATTTTTAGCCTTTAATAAAAGCTGGCTAAAATAGTAATTAATATAATTTTTTGTTCTTGCTCATTAACATAAAATAATTTAATAAAACACCAATCAGCTAAAATTGATATTAAGTCCAGTATTAATTAATGAGTTAAATTTAATTAAATACTTAATTATGCCACAAAACGATAAAGTTCTTTTTTTTTTGTAAACATACGAACGAACAAGTCAAGTGAAAGATTTGTGGTGTGTTTGTTAGTACAACCCACATGTGCACTTTATACATAGATTTATGTGTGTAAAGGGTGGTTTGTAGTGAGTACAATATTTTGATCTTTAAAGTTATGTTCTGCTTTGTTATGAATAAAAATAAATTGTTTCGTTCTCCTTAAGGATAGTTTTTAACGAAAATTCTTAGCCAACACTTAAAATTTTTTTTTATTATTTTCAGACTTCTTAAGCAAATTTTCTCTGGGAGTACTCGTATATGTTAAATTAGTTTTAATTTAACAAAAAAGTTTTTTATTAAAATGGCACTGAAAATATAAATTAATAATTAACTGTTTCTCCATCTTTAGTTTTAGTTAAATTTCCAACTGATTAATGGGCTACCTTGTGTTTATATTTTGATATAATTAATTTCGTTAACGCAATTATAACATTGCCTGACATTAATTTATTGACAAATTGACTGATTATTTTCCTATTTTATTTGTATTTCAAATGATAAATCAACTACACGCAATTAAGGAAAAAATATTTTTTTTAAGTTAATTTTTGTTATTTAAAAAAAAATATAAAAAGGAAAGTAAAAAAAATTAAATAAAAAAGGGCTTTAATGTAATATAAAAATTTGAATTTATTATTTTTGTTAAGAAAACTTGAATTTTATAAATTTGTTTATTAAAAATCAATTACACAGTCCAACAGATATTCACTTTATACAATTTTTCAAAAATATTTCTTTCACATTTCATGTATTTTAGTGTGATTATTTAAAAATTCGCTTTGGTATTTGTGTGGCAGTTTTGAAACTAACTTCGACTAAAGTGACGATGAATATTTTAAAGTTTTAAATATTTTATTTAATAGTAAATTTAAAAAAAAATTACTACAAAGAAAATATGTTGTTTAAATGATCTAGACAATTTTTGTATTATTTCTATCGATTATTCGGCTGGCAAAAATATCTTAAATCGATCACTGACTTCATTTGTGCTATTTACGGTACTCATGGTTGGTACGTTAAACCGAATTCTCCAACTCGTTCTGCAGAAAATTTATATCCGAAAATAATTTTTTTATACATAGTTTGACATACCTCTTTGAGAGATCTAGAATTAAATTATTTTCGTTTTATTCCTCATAATGACCGCAAAATTTTGAATTGTGGCATCACAGCTTTAAGTTTATAAAAAAGTCATAGAGTTTGTATAAGCAAATGCTTTCATTTGCTTTGGAGGGCAATATTTAACCAACATTTTATGAAAACCGAGCTTTTTAAGTGATGAATAATACCGCACAGAGACAAAAGATTTCAGTATCATCAATAAAAGTAAAAAAAAAAACAAAAAAACTTCGCGTCGTTAATGATTAAAGAACTTCTTTAACACAATTTATTGTTGTTCATAACAAAAGACTTGAGTAAAAAACTTACAGTGTGAATAGAGATCAAAAGACTTAAGACAAAAACTTCTAGTATGAAAAGAGATCAAAGGACTTAAGACAAAAAACTTTAGAGATAAAAAGACTTAAGACACAAAATTTGGACTTCCATTCATTATTCAAGCCATAAAATTAAGTTGCATGAAAAGTAAATAAAACTTAAGCCTCTCTTAGTGATTAAAAGCAGAAATGTTTAATTGTTTCGTTAGGAAATTTCTCAACTTTTCTTTTAATTTGAATACGAGCCTGAATAAGGTTTTACCAAAGACGCTAGGGCATACATATAATGGCTGGTTATTTTCAAATTCTTTGTCTCATTCAAAAAAATCTTTTAAAAACATATTTTTTTAAGCACAGTAATGGTATGAAATAGTTTTAATTTTTAATCTGTCCGTAAATTAAAAACAACAGCTGCTGGAAAACAATCATTGTTATTTTCGAATTCACCAATCAATACAAACAATGTGAAAAATTTTTCAGCGTTGACCAGTGTCATTACTAATAACTGACAGATTTAATAAACTGACGAATAACCTTTGTGTGGTTTATTGTATATTTTTTTATATAATTTTTTTTTAATTAAAATTAAAATACTTACCAAAATAATAATTACAAAAACTCCAGTTGTTAAACTGAAATAAACTCTTGTATAATTAATTTAATAAAAATTAGGCTTCAATGTTATTAATATAAACCAAAGGATATGCTTTTCAATTCGTATCATCTTTTAAATTAAGGAAGCATGCTTAAGTGATAATTAAATTATAATCAATTCACTTACAACAAAAAAAAATTATTCAAACTGCCTGTTTCTTGAATTTCGTTTATAAATCCAAGTGTGTGTGTGAAATGTTACTTGAAAATAATGCACAAGGGTAAAACGTAAAAAAAAAGTAACAAGAATTAGAAAACATTTGTTAAACAACACGTTCAACTCTAACCCTTTCTGTTTCTGCGCTAAAGCCAAGTAAAAGGAGGTAGAAAAAAAGGTTGTGTTACTCTAAGTGGAATGTTTGCCATGCTGCTATTTTAAAAGAATAATTAATAAGGGTTTTAAAACTATTAAAAATAAAATAAATGTTGGCTGCAAGGCACTTTCCTTAGGGTAAATGTTATTTCTATTAGCGGAAATAATTAAAAAAAAATTAAGCCTACAATCGGCAAAGTCATCTCTATAAAACAAATACCAATTGAAGCAAAAAAAAAAAAAAAACTTTATGAACATTGTTTGGACTGTAGTAAGACCCTGGTATTAAATGTGTAGCTTATGACTAGAATATAACCTACATATAAGCATAAATTAAGCTGTTGATTTTAAAAGTGACTAAGTCCACTTTTTTATTAAAAATAAATTAGTGGTGATTTTAGCTTCTTACTAAAATGAACTTTGAATCATATAAAAAATGTTACTTATACTACTTTCAACTACAACAGTTCAGTTATGATATTTTTTATAACCTCTACGTAGACTGATATGTTGCTTTATATTTAATGTAATTTAATTATAATGACTCTGCTTTGTTGTGGTAAATTTTCTTAAAAGGATTTATCAAGCGGCTGGCACTATCAAATGTAATGGAAGAAATCAAAGAAGGTATTTTAAAATGACTTAGAAAACATTAACAAAAAAGGGAAAACAAGTAATTACAGTCACAAAAAGTATGCTTTTATTAAGAGCTTACTTTGTTTCAAGAATTTATGCATTTTAAATAAATTTAAAAACACACTAACTGTTATAGGGTTAAATATAGTCACAATGAAACAAAGCGGTCTGGCATCCCTGTTAAATGACAGATGCTGAACACGCTTATATATATAAAAACACACACTCACATACATATAATTTAAGTTTTTAGATTAAAAAACTTCGTGAATAAAGAGGTTGTGAATTCTAAATCGTTTAAGCCGCTTGATTTTATTCTTTGAGTATGAATATGATGCAATAACCAACTACGCAACAACCAAAAATAAATTAAAGAATCACTATATATTGCTTAACTGTAAAAATCATCACTATTTGAAATTCTATGGATAAGTTGTTTCTTGAAATTTTTTTTTCTAAAATTTTTGATATTTAACGAGGCTGCTTCATATATTTTATAACAACTTTACAGTGAATTATCCGATTTTGTTGCTAAATACCTTGAAAAATTTGAAATTATATTGACTTTAACTTCTTTTCGCAAATAATTCGAATTAGTATTCGAATTAGTGCGAAAAATAATTAAAATAAAATTCGTACTTTAAAAAATTATCAAATTTTTGATTTTCGAAAATTCGCAAAAAATAAACAGCGAACTTTACTTATCAATTTTGTTACTCAGTTTCAAATGCACATATCATTCAAACAAATTAAACATTATAAGCCATAAATAAATTTTGATTTTATTGCCGCTAAAGTGTTAAAAAATTAGGTTTTTTTTCAAAAATTCCAGCAACCTTCTGATTCATCTAAAACAAATTTTAAGTAGATTTTAAAGTAAGCGTTATCAAAATTTTTCGTTTAAGTTTTTCGTTAGCTGTTATGTACTATGGAGTTGAAGATGAAATTGAGTATCCAAATATTAACAACAATCAATGAAATGAACAGAAACATGAGAACAAAAGAGAGAATGATTGCTATATAGGCCATTACTAAATGCTGTACTTTAACAAATTGAACTATTAATCTTCTACACTCGTTCTTCATTCATTGCTTGACTAACAAGAATATTTGGTTGAATTTTTATCTATCAATGATTGCTTGCAGAAAGAAACGGAACCGTTAGTATGCACAGTATATTATTAATTTTTATTTTACATATTTACTCGTACAATGGTTTTTCTGTAGCTAATGTTTTGTTATAAATTATATTTTTTACTTTTCTTTTCTTCTTTCAATTTTTGATGAGGCCACTCACTTCCTTTGCACTTCATTTTATGTCAGACCATTCCACAGCATGTGCTTATTAATTCAACAGATATGAAAACGCAATCAAGACCAGTGTAAAACAGTAAAAAAAATGAGTACGAGTATAATGGAAATTCTTCACAACAAAACAGTTTGCTTTTTTGTGTATATTTATAAAACGTGGCTAAAGAGAGGAGTAAGATAAATAAAAATGTTTTCGTTTTTCAGTTCACTTTACTAAAAAAAATGCCTGTCCTTTAAGCTGCTAAGGCTCCTTCCTTGCTCCCCTCAACCCCAACTCTATAAAATAAATATAACAAGATTCAGCATATATGTATGCATCCTCACATATTAAATGTAACTAAACGAGATTGAATCTAGAGATAAAATTTGAAAAACAAAAAACCGGATGCCAGTCCTTAAGCAAAAACATTTGAATTATTTTTTTTAAGTGCGGCAAATGTGAAGATTGGAATGAGTAATTTGCTTGTCTTTGTTTTCATGATTTTTCTTCTCAGCTTATCTGTTTTAAATAACAAAAGCAGTTACACTCCACTCCCTTTAAGCAAACACCCAAAACCATATTTAACTAACCAAACTTGTAGATAAATAAATGTGTAAATTGCAAAGAATTGTGTGTGTGTGTGTGAATGTTTGTACATTATTTTGTATTTGTATATAAGCAGTTGAATAATATGGGAATATGTTCAACGTTAAGAATTGATTTTTTTCAATAGATTAAATGTGAATGTCATTTTATATTCAAGTATTAAATTCAATCATGCATTTTCTGGCTTATTTATTAGAAACTGTAGCATTTATTTGTACATATTTCGTTTTTTTCTATATATTTTTTATTTTCTTACATTTTGTTTTGAAGAAAACCTTTCAAAAAGCTTTCAAACTCAAACTTAATTTTAAAACAATTTCCTGCTAAATGGTTTTGGAAGAAAAAACTAAGTGTTGGGCTTTCTTTCTCAAAATTAATTGATAACTTTTTAATAAACTAAATAGTTGTTACACAAATTAATTTAATAACAATCAGTTTCACAAAGTTGGAAAGGCCGACAATTCAAGCCCGCTGACGACCAACCGTAAATGCATTAAGCAGTTTCCCACCTTTCCTTAAAAAAAATACAAATAAAGCATGAAGAGTAACTCCAAATCATTATTTGAATTCATTAACATGATGCCAGTTAAAAATATAGTTTTAGTTAAAAATTCGTGAACAAATAAACATTAAGTAAAACAAAATCCATTAGTTTTTATTTTCCATTTCATGTAAAAATTAAACTAAAACACGTTTCCTTAATTTTTTTTTTTTTTTTTTAAGAAAAAAGGTAACAAAAACCTTATTACTTGCATGTTTGGTTGCAAACATAAAAACATTTTAAAGGTGCTAAAGCAACCAAAATTGTAAGCGTGAAAATAAGGTTGATATGTGGGCAGAGTTGACTGTAATAAATGGCTTTTCATAAAAGAGTTTTTACAACATGGAATAAATGCAAACTCTAACGTAAAAAATTTCATTTTATAAATTCGTTTTTAGTGAATTAAAAAACAAAAAATAAATTTTTTCATAATAAAACTGGCGTCAGTCGATATTAAGCGAATGAAATTTCGATCGATATCGAATGGCCTAATGACTTTAATTTTTTTTTGGTAAAATTTTTAATATTTCTAATAACCTTCTTTCACTAGCTCAATTGCTTTCTGTTTTCACAGCTTAAGTATTTGCAAATTAATTAGACCAGCTAACAGCTATAGTGTTAATTTTTTTTATATCCCTTAGCATTTAGCATTCAATTATATTTTTATAAAATAAAAGTCCTTAAGAAAATTATTAACTCTATGCTTTGTCTGATATTTTTTTAATATGCCAAAAGTCAAATGAACACAAAAAAAAGAAAATTAAAAACTTGAGTTGCGTGTTTTTGATAACTTTTTTTGTTCTTTTATAACGAAAAAAAAGGACAATTATAGTGAAAACTAAACTGAATGAAAACATTTAAAACTATCAAAAAGTTAAGTTTTATAAGAGTAAGAAAAAGTAAACATAATTAATTTATAACTTATTAATTAAATTTAGTTTAGATGCTTGTCAAACATAAATTAGCTGGCTTAAGGATTAACTGAAACGCAAGTTCTTAATCCAGTTGAAATTTATTGAACATAAATTGTGGCATTTTGCACATATTTATGTTTCCAAACAAGAAACAAAAAGCTTTTTTTTATTTCTAGGAAAAATTCATTCAAGTTATAAAAATAAAAAATTAAAACAAAAACAAATTGACTGTACTCGTTTACATGGGCCGGCCAGGCCTACAAAGTCTATAAATAAACTAATAAGAAATTCTTTTTAATTTTCCATTTTACATAAAACATTCCTACCGATATGGTTTTATGATTAAAAGGAGGAATTTATTATCGAGTTTATGGTGTTTCTTTTAACTACTACATGTTTTTATGTCGATTACACTAGACTACAAAAAAATACCACAAAAAGAAAGTAGTATCCGGACATTTTTATAAAAAAATTCAATATTTTTTATGAGGAAAGAAATATATAAAAGGTGTCCCAACAAGAACGCAAGTTCTAAATTTTAAATAAAACACAGATATTTAAAAAACAAATAGTGAAACTTTATTATATCGTAAAGCAGACAGAATGAGGTTATGTATGAAACAACATATCGGGCAGATGGCCGCCGCGGCTTTGCTGGCACACACGCGATCTTTTAATGAATTTTTCAATGACCGTTTTGCATAAATGCTGCGGTATTTCAATATCCTCTTTTAAGGCTTGAGTCGTCGTCGGCTTATTCGCGTAAACCATCAACTTCAGAAAACCCCAAAAGAAAAAGTCTAATGGTGTTAAATCGCACGATCTAGGCGGCCGATTCTGGTCTCTAAAACGCGAAATAACACGACCGGGAAATGACTGATGCAGCAATTGAATTGTTTCTCTGGTTGTATGACATGTGGCGCCGTCTTGTTGAAACCACAAACCCTCCACATTCATTTCTTCAATTCTAGGCAAGAAAAAACTGGTTATCATTTCACGATACCGAACGACAAATTTAAATATTGCGTTCTTGTTGGGACACCCTTTATAAAAAAAAATAACGTTACTGACTGACTGACTGACTCACTTACTTATTATCATCCTTTTTCTAGAAGAGAAAAAAGTACCAAAAAGGAGAAATATGATTGCTACTTATATTTAAACAAGTTTAGTGATGTTTTTTATAATATGTGTAAATCTAGAATTAAGGCAGTTGAATTAAACCGTGCTAAAATAAGGAATCGTAAAAAGGACATTATGATACTTTTTGTTAATTATAATGGTACCTTTTAATATTTTGGTATTAAGAACACTAGAACTACAAAACTAAGCTCAAACGGCTCAAGTCAAAGTGAAAAATAATTAAAGGACAAAATAGTACTTTTTATATAATTAAATGGTACTTTTTGATATTTAATTATTACTTAACTGAGAAGTACGAGATTGGGTGCAAAGGATCTGACGCAAAGTAAAAAATCATAAATATAACAAAATGGTACTTTTAATAATTTTTCAAAAGTAATTTTTAATATTTTAGTATTAAGAACCCTAGTACTACAAAACTGGACTCAAACGGTTCAAGGCAAAGTGAAAAATCATTAAGGGAACAAAATGGTACAATTTTTTTAGTTTGAATCGAACAATTAGATCGTTTTTAACGGTTCAGGGCAAAGTGAAAAATAATTAAAAGAAGTAAAGGTACGTTTTATTCATATACTCTAATGGTACCTTTTGACTTTTTAAAATTTTAGTGAACTCAAATGGTGCTTAATAAAGAGAAAAATCAATAAACTGACAAAATGTTATATTTTATATACTTTAATGATACGTTTTGTTTATATTTGTATTAAAAAAACTAGGACTGAACTTAAATGGTCTACAACGATATAAAAAATTGAAATAGCGACTTCACTGATGCTAGTTTTGTAATAAAAACTAATCAACTAAAAATAAGTATCTATTTTTATAAAAACAACAGTGTTTTGCAGTTGCATCGTCTACGACAACAGCATTCGTAATAAGCCAGAATATATCTTGTTTAAAAATATTTGCTTTCAAGTAATCCAAACTAACGAGCTGTGTTCATAATTTCACAACACAAGCAACGAACTATTCTAAAAATTTTTTACGAAAACTATAAAAATGTTTTGTGTTTTTATATAAAAAAAATAAAAATATTGAATCACGAATATTTTGAATAAATAATAAAATAAATTTCTTGGTTTAAAAAATATTTTTTAAGAATTATTTTAATGAAATGAGTTATTCAAAACTGATAATTGTTGCACGATCAATTGATATTAGCAAATAAAATTTACTTTTCAAGCTTAGTTCACACTGAAGTCGTGTATTGAATTCCTGCTTAAGCTATTAACGTTGTCTATAGACAATTTAAGAAGCTTTACTTTGTCGTTTGTGATCTATATATTATATGCATTTCTCTATAAAAATTTGTATTTCTAAATGAATTTTTTTTGAAATTTTATTAAAAAAAAGTGTGCTAAATAAAACTAACAAGGATTTATTTTAAGATGAATTAGAAAAAGAGTCAACTAAAATAATTTTATTAATGAAAAAAAATTTTTTTTTGCAGCGGCTTGCTTTCAAATTTAATAAAAACGATGTCTATACAACAATAGAAATGTCCTTGTATTTTTGAACTTGTAGTCTAGTGTTATATGTTTGCCATTTGTTGGTTTTAATACCCTTCTTTCCTATTTTTTTTTGTTTTTTTTTTTCTTTTTGCTGTTCTCCCCATGGTTTTTATTTTGCACGTAAAGTGTTTCAACGTTTCAGTCACGCATGAGATGCAAATTCATGACTACCTACCATTTGTGTTCTTATTACTGAATTTCCTTCGTTTTTTTACTGTTGTAGCATTATGCCACAAGCTAAAATGTAGCAGATGACGATAAAGCACAGAAGGAAAACGAAGAAGTTGGCAATACAGAGAAGGTTTCAAAAAAAGAGTTGATATGAGTATGGAATACATTATTAATGGTACTATCTTCTCTTTTATGAAAACGCCTCGCTTTTATTTTCTTGCATGCATTCTTTCATAAATAGCATATGAATGTATGTAAGTTATTACACAATGATTACTTGGCTGCATTTAACAAGACCCACTTTTAAAGTATTCTTTAAGAATACTTTCTGAGAGACTTCTTTGTTCATAACAGCAGATCTTTCATAATGTTGCATAACTGGAACCATTTTGAAATAAAAAGATGAGATACTGACAGAGTAATTTATTATACTTCAACCAATGGCAAACGAAAATATTTCAGTGATTCAATAAAATATTTCATTAAATTAAAGATTTTTTATTGAATTAAAATTTCGTAAAATATTATTCCATTAAATAAATGAATATTTCATTAAAATGTTTCATTAAAATGTATGAATATTTCATTAAATTAATGAAATATGCCATGAAATGAATAAATATTTCATTGAATTTTTTTGACTTAATGATATGTTACATTAAATAAATAAAATATTTAATTAAATTAATGAATATTTTATGGACTAAATGATATATTTTATTAGTCTAATAAAATATTGCCTTTGATTGAAAAATTATGAATTTTTCTTTGTTTTATTGAACAAAATTCTTTCAGTGGAGTTTATCAAGTTTTTAATAAACAAAATAATAATAAATAATAAATATAATTATATATTACATTGTATTGAAAGGCCTTTGCAAGGCCGTCTGCAAGCCCTTTTTACTTTTTCTTTTTACTGTAAGTTAACAAATGTGTTTGATTTGTAACTTTGTTAAAACTGTAGTGAATGAATATCTTGATAAAATGTTGCCAAATACTTGAAATTAAAAGTTCATTATTACAAAACGTTAGATAAATTATTCCACGTTAAACAAATTAGTTTGAAACAAGATTAAAATTGATTGGTTATCGTTTGATTTAATTGTTATTGTTTTTTAGACTTGTTGGTAATTATTTTTTATTTAAAGGCAAACATGTAATTTTAGATATAAAAGCCACTAAAAATAAGGAAATTTTAGAATCAATTAAGAAATGTTAGCACTAAATCAGTCTTTTCAAAAAAATAAAAAAATTAAATAACATTCTTTTACATCGCTGCCAGTTTTATTGCTTTTCATTTATAAGTAACTTTTGCGAGCGTGACAATAAGTTGCTTCAAGCATTTCTTTAAATAAAATTCTTTGTGCATAAACTTACTTTGTGCAAGCAATCATCGTACAATACTTTAGGTCTTGCCTAAGGTCATGCCTAAGCAACATTTAAATGTTTCCCCTTTTAGAAAACTGACTGTTCTCCGTATACATTTTAAGGGTAGTTTTTTATCTTTATTTTTTCTTTGACTTCATTCAAATGTCTGCTACACAGGCTGTTAATTGACTTAAAAAACTTTGTTGTTAATACAATATATATTTGCAAATTTTTAATAACAGAAGTTAATTTTATTTGCCTTTTCATGTAATAAAGCTAAAGTGCTACAATGTGAAAGTGAAGCTACAGACACACAATATACAAGTAAATTGATCAATGATTTGTTTTAAAGTTGCAGCGAAGAAGGCAACATAATATATTGCGCAATCTTATTGTTTACTAGGTAACAGAAAACTAATTTAATTTTAATTCATTAATTACTTTTTTGTATTATTATTATCATCATGTGCTGTAATCGCACTGCGACTTTTTTATGTGATTTGATTTTCATGATTCCAATCTCTCAACTACTGCGTTTAATAAAGATCATTAAATTTAATTACCCAACTTTTGCAAACTTATAGTTATTACATACATGAAAGAACTGCTTGATTCATTTGAATCTATTCATTGAAATACATTCACATCCCAATGAATGCAGCAAGATGTCTGAGCTAGTGATGCGCAATCAGCAAATTCAACACAAAGCTAAATGGAAGCCATTGATATAATTTGTTCATATAAAGTGTTACCTTATAGTTAATTGTTTTTACATTTGAGACCATTTTGGTTTGTATACTTCATAAATAAAATTTCTTCTTTCTCTCTTAAAGCGAATTCTCTGATTTTGGGAACATCTACCTTGTGAAACAATTCAAAGACAATATTTATAAATGCGCTGAATATATTTACTTCCCTAGTGTTTCAAATCAAAAAACCTATTTTTATTTAGAAAAACTGAATTTATTTATAATTACAAAAAACTAATCAAAAAGCCTTCAATATCAATATCTCGTTTTTATTTAATTTTTACATAAAATATGCAGCTGATGTTCAGTCATGTAAGAAAACACATTTGTTTTATTAAACATAAAGTTATTTAATGAATATAAATTTTTTTAAAGTTAAAGAAAAGCATAAAATAAAATAAAAAAATCATAAATATTTGAAAATATTTGCTTTAGTATTTTTACACAAATTTCTAGTTAGACATTTCCCAGCAGAGTTTATTTTTTTTTACTGAGAATTTTAAAAAGTTCATATTTAATTATAAAATTACTAATTAAAAAAATGGAAATAGCAGCCAAAGCAAACAATCTTTGAGAGATAAATAATGTCACAGTTTATCAAAATATATTTCAAAATTGTTCAATTAGTTTTAGCAAGTAAAAAGTAGCAACCGGTATAAAATAACAAGCACAAATAAGGATTAATATTTTGTTCTTGTATTGTATTTCAAAGTATACTTGAGCTAAATACTTAACATTAACAATATATAGCATCCCAAAGTTGCTGACACAGATGGTGCTGATCAAGAGACAAGGATTTAAAGGATTTCTCGGGAAGTGATCGTTCCACCAAATAAGTGTCTGCGGTTAAAATCAATTTTTCTGAATTTCAAATATTATCAAATTATCAGAAATTAAATAACAAATAAAAATATTATGTACCTTCAATAATAGGGAAAAACATATTTTGTTAAACTTTTACCCCCTTATCCAAAAAAATTAACGTAGACTTTACAGTCAAAGTTATCGAAATTTTTCATATAATTTTTTCAAAAATTTTACTTTAAAGTCTACGTCAAATTTTTTTGGATAAGAGCATTAAGTTCCAAGTAAATCTAATACATATAAAAATTTATAATTTTATAACAAGTTAAATTTTGTTTTCGTTCTCTAAGCCGAAATTATATAATTTTATTCTTTTTGAAACCGAATAAGCAAACTTATCGAAAGTAAACAAAATGGTTTTTTTTTCTTAAGACCATGTGTACCGTGACCCAACGATATTTGTACAGCCAAACACAAAGGGTCTAACCCGGAATCGAACCTGCGACTTAAAGATTAATGCGCTGCCCACTAAATAATAAAAGGGAACACCTACCGAATCAGTTGTTATTGTAATAAATGACTAAAAAAGCAATGAATACTTCAAATTTAAAGTCCTGTATTATACATTTTAGTAAAATCACTTGCATTTTAATTTAATTTAACAAGACTTGGGAGTAATCCACTGAAGATTCAGAGTAGCGTTTGATGATATGCTTTTCTCTTAATGTTTATTGTACTAAGTAAACAATTTCTCTAAATGTCATGGAAAATAATGCATTTTATACACCAACATAAATTGGAAATAAGCACGGACGTATAATACGGCGAGAATGATCTGGCCTAGGCTAGATAGCAATCGCAGTAGGGATTTATTGGGACTCCAAAGAGCCCGGTTGAGAAATGTGGTGGCTGTAGTAACAGGACACTGCAATTTTGGCAACCACGCTATTAGAATAGGTTTGCTATATAACGACTGTAGAACACCTTCTCTGCCGGTGTCCAGCCCTAGAAGAGTGGTGCATGATTCACTTTGGAGAGCTCCGCCTGCAGGGTCTCACTGCGCTGTCGAATATAAGGGTCGACATGCTATATGGCTTCGTTAGAATTAGGGGTTGGTTTAAGTGACGGACTCACATTCTCTATCTGTTTTCTTATTTATTTACTTTCCTTTCACTCTTGTATTTTTAGTGCTATCCTTCTTCACAGGTATCACAAAGCAACAACTTCTGTTTTTCTTATTTAAGCGCCCTGTGTAACCTAACCAAGTACGAATAAAGAATTTAGATAAAAAATGTATAGAAAAATTTCTGAAATTTCTTAAAAAAATCGCTTTAAGTGTGAATAAAAAAATAAATACTTTTTCACAATAGCAAGCAATTAGAAATTACTCGTACTCTAAACAGATAGCGCAATTGTGAGGTATGTCCAACGTCTATGTCATGTGCACTTAGCCGTTTTTTCTATAAGTGCAGAAAAACATTATGTAGCCAAGAGCAATGAGAAATGAAAGAATATCTGTGCAGATAATATCTGTTAGTTTTGTACTACAAAAAAAAACTTGACTTTGAGGCTTAAATAAAAATTCTTAATTAACTTAAAGGAATTTTTTTGCAGAATAGAAATTTTTCGGTTTAAAAAATTGCACAGCTTTTAATATGCTTTGAATTAAAGGCCAATGACTAATAAATTTAAAAAATCATTGTCATAAAAAAAGGACAAAAATAAAATTGATGAATTTATTTTCAAAACTGCCGGGTACAAAACGTTAAAGTTATTTTATCAGCACATAAATGTGAAAATATACTTATGTAGGTATGCTGTCGTGTTTGTAAACATACATATTTATATGTAAACTTATATACAATAATTTACTTATTTAGCATAAAATTTGTTTTCTATGCACGTTGTTGTCTATACACATCAGCCGTAATGTATGCAACAATATATTTTATTTTTACTCCTTTTTCGTGTCATGGTAAAATTTTAAATTTGCCCTTGCTTGTTTGCTTGCTTGCTGCCGCTGCTCATTTTCACATAAAAATATAAGTTTCAACTTTGTTGGCGTTGTTTTTATACCCTTCACAAAAAAGTGAAAAGGGTATATGCAAGTTTGTCATTACGTGTGTAATTTCTACACCGTACATGGGGCAACCTCTATAGTAAATATATTCTGGATTCTTATAACTAGAAGAGTTGGCTTAGCGGTGTCCGTCAGTCTCTCTGTCCGTGTTTATATTGAAATCAACTTTCTGAAGTCCCTAGAAGTTTAGATTGTCAATTTGTTGGAATTGCTATTGAAATTCAACCCAATTGAGCCATAAATGCCTGAGCTATGAGTGCAACTACCTGTATTTATGGACCATTTTCGGAACTTTATTTGCGTAATTTATGTAAATTACAAAACGGAAAAAAAAGTATGTGCAGTTTTATCAGAAATAACAGCGATAAAGTCTGCGCTAAAAATCGGATCAATTGCTCCACAAATGGGTAAGCAATATCAAAAATATAACTGAAATTTTAAATTTCCATTAAATTTTGCTTTTTTTTGGGTATTTTATCTAAACTAAAAAGAAAAAGCACACGGTTTTTTCAAACATCACATTCATAGTATCTAGACCAAAACTCAGCTGCATAGTTATATATTTTCAAGAAACTAATTTTTTTGACATTTTCTGAAAGTAAAATGACAAATAGATAACACTGTTACCCTTTAAAAAGATTAAAACAAATGTACAGGATTGTGGTAAAATTATAATTGTACATTTAACTGGTTTTGTGTATATATTAAAATAATTGTAGTATTTTTTTTATTAAATATATAAAGGGTCCGCCATCTAATGTTTTTTTTTCTCAACTAGTGCTTATTTCGTGAATGGTAACACTTAGCTCATGTCTGATTTGACAGATAATTAGTTTTATCCTTCCGCTGAACGAATATGGAAGACAATTGATAGCAATAAACTCATAAAAAAATTTAAATAAACTTAAAAACAGACACAAAATTATAAAATCTATTGAAGTTTTTTTTTTTTTTTTAAAGTCTGAAAACTTATTACGACAGACAAAACACTATTGGCTTCATTTTATAAATATTGTTAGCAAAAATGCTGTCACGTATACGAAGAAAATTAAATTAAAGAAAATTATTTTCAGCAATCATTTAATTATTAATTTTGTAGTTTTGTTAAATATTTAAAAAGAATGGGCTACATTAAAAATATGAATATTTAGCCAACACAGTGAAGGGTATATAAGACTGGGCATAGCCGAATTTAACTTGTTTTTATTCTGCTGTAAATATGACGGCATTTGTTTGTAAATAAAAGAGGAAATAAAATGTAAAAAAAGCAAAAAAAAAACATAATTTTTATTTGGCTGTCATATTTTATATACTTACATGCGAATGTCATTATTGTGTTTTAGCAATTGCAGTCGATAATATGCTTTCTTATTTTTAATGTTGTTGGCTGTTGTGTTGTATGTTATATTGTAGCAACAAACAAGCTATGATTTTTATTGCATATAAATTTTCATATTGTTGTTAATATTATTTTATTCCAGTTTATATATCACAACCATCATCAAGAAGCTACACTGCCAGGTTATTAGCCTATATTTTTTAATGTCCATATGAATGTGTATAACGATTTATTGATTTTTTTAAGGAATCCATTTAAATAAAATTATAGCGACATTCACGATACTATTAGCAAATACGGTGAGCATATTGAACTAGGTCCTGAGGTTCCTTTTTTAATTTAAGAAATTTTTGTTTGGCTAAATGACTGTGAAAAAGGTTCCTTTTTCGTCAACACATTAACAAAACATACACATTTGGTTTTTCTTTTATTTTACTTCATTTACACTAAAGAGACTTTGAGCAAACATCGCCGTATATATTTGCTCAAATGTAAATAAACCGAAAACAAAAAGTTCATGTGCAATTGAATGATAAAGCTATAAGAGTTTTTGGGGGGTTTTGATTCAGGTGTTATGGAAAATCTCACGGTTCAGTTCACTATGGTCGTTTACTTGTAAAATGCAAAATTTGTACTAAAAGTGAGAACGCTATAATTTTGTGTACCAAATAACACAGAAAAAACTAAAAATCATATTCAATTAATTTTCTTACTGAAATAAGACCTATCACAGAATTTTTAAAACCAGGCACGCATATAATAAAGGGTCCGCCATCGAACGTTTTTTTTTCAACTAGTGCTTATTTCGTGAATGGTAACACTTAGCTCATGTCTGATTTGACAGATAATTAATTTTATTCTTCCGCTGAAAGAATATGTTTGTGTTTTAGCTTCGCTAAGTGGGTCTGCGATCGACTTACAGAAGATGCCGATTTCGCCAAAAAAAATCATCTTTTCAGATGAAGCTCATTTTGATCTTGGCGGGTATGTAAACAAGCAAAATTGTCGCATTTGGTACACAGAAAACCCGCACGCATACATTGAAAAGCCGACGCACCCAAAACGAGTCACTGTTTGGTGCGGATTTTGGTCCAGAAGCATAATTGGGCCATTTTTCCTCGAAAATGAGCAAGGAGTGGCCGTTACAGTCAATGGCGTTATCGGGCCATGTTGAACGAATTTTGGTTCACAAGACGGCGCTACGTGCCACACAGCCGAAGCTACACTCGATGTTTTTATAGCATTTTCAAAAAAAAAAAAAAAGTTATTTGGCGGACCCTATATTTTGGGTAGTGGAACAAAAAAAATATTTTCACAACGAACTTGAACAGAAGCAAAATATTAAAAAAAAAAAAAAAACAAACAAGGAAACGTCGGAACATATTCTTTGTGAATGGCCGGCGGTGGCCGGTGGTCGCAGAATAAGCTGCTTAGGTAGTGGGGTATTGGTCCCAGAAGACATTCCTAATTAGTCTCGGATTATAGTTAAGAACTAGGCTGCACAATAGATCTTAAAGTTCGCGGTGCGATCATAACCCCTAATGATAATAATAATAATCAAACAAAACAAAAATTATAGACTTGAAAAAGTTTGTTAGGAAAAAAATTATTTTTTCTGTGAATCTGATAATTTGTAATTTTTTTTTTTAGTCTTTTACTTGCCATAGTTCTCTTACTTATAATTTACAATCTTATTGTTTATTTACTTAACAAAATGGAAATGTTAACTTTTTTTTTATCACTTCTTCAAATGGCTAAAAAATATATTAAACGAGTATTTATTACAAAATAAAGAATTGCAACAACTTGACCATATTTTCTTTTATTACTTTTATGTTACTGCAAAATTGTTATCCCAATGAATAAATCAGGAAATGCTTTAAAATTATAAATAATTTTTTAATGCGGATATATTTATGATTGTAAAAATTTTTTACTACAGTAACAAAAGGACAAATAAAGAAAATTGAAAAAAGACTAGAAACATTAAAGCAAAAAAACATTAAAACTCTTAAAAACAATATGACAAGTTGCTAAAAAATGTTAGACTCTTGTAGATAAATGTTTAGATATTTTTTAATTTTCTTTTATAATTTTGTTTTTATTTACATACTGAAATATATGCAAAAGATTTCAAGGCACAATCGAAATGAGGAAAGGTATATGTAAATTTATAGAATTTTTTACAATTGATTTGTAAAATATAATAAGTAGAGAGTTTTTAATGCAATTTAGTTTTAATAATTGGCCTGATTATGAGTGCCGTTGTCGTGATGAAAATAATAATATGTGACAACGTTGGCCATATAATTTACATTAGCTTCAAATATCAAAGCGACACTCGTAATTAAGTCTATTAATTCAGTTTAAAGAATACAATTTATAGTTGTGCAGTTTTAAAAAAAAAAATATAATAAAATTTTCACAACTGATCGACTTCAAGCACTCTTTTTCAACTGACTGCTACTTGACAACCGATATACTCACTGCACTATTAATTCCACACCTGATCCGCGCCTTACATGTATGTTGTTCTTGAGAACTTTTTTTTTTCTTTGTAAATATTTTTCTGGGATTTTAAAGCTTAAAAATTTTCAATTATAATATAAGAAATGCTAAGCTAGTTAATAAAAAAAAATAATTATTTATTTATAATATTACATTAATTTCTGCGTTCAAGCTAATACTAAAAAATATTAGAAACGTATTACAAATAGAGACTTTTTGCTAATAAACTTTTTAATTCTTTCTAGCTTAAGGTTTTCAATAAAAAAAATTACTTAATTTCATTTTAGTTGAATTCACAAGAACTCCTTTATCATGTTTTTGTACAAAAAGTTCGGCTTCATCTGCAAACATTTTAAATTCAGCTGTATCGACTCCTTTTAACTTTCCAAGCAATAAAAAACGGCTAATTTATTAAGCTTGAGGTCATATTATAAAAATGTATTTTATTATTTTTGGCATGTACATGTACAGCTTAAAAATTTCTATAAAAAACAAAGTAGAAATTAAAATTATATTTTTGATATTTCTGGGCCATTTGTGAGCCCATTTTTTTTATTTTTTTTGCAGAGATACGCATTACGACAAAACTGCATTCATACCACGTTTTTTATTCCGTTTTGTAGGTTAGGCAAATTACACAAAAAGCTCATCCGCTATTTATAAAACCATTCAGCTGAATTTCAATAACAACTGAAAAACAGAAACAGCTAAAGGTCCCTTTTTTACACAGTATTTGTCAAATTTTACAAGAAAAATATATTAAATTTTTTTATCTAGTTTTGCTTTTTCAATAATATTGAAGCAAAGAATATACAATTTTTTTGTACAAGCTTATCATTTTGTAGCTTAAAAAGAAAACAAAATAGCTGTCTAGCCACCACTACAATAACGCAATGAAAAATATTTTAAGCGGCTATAAGCCATTTTTCAAACGAAGCACGTGGGTATTTATGTAGTAAAAAGAAGAAGCAAAAAAATAAAAATAATTATTGTTTTTATAAAATTGGATATTGCAAATTGGTGTTTATTATTAATTATATTAAAATTAATAACAATTGTATTTAAATATGGAAAAGATTTGATAAAAGTGAGTAATATTTTTGAGTAGATTAGCTGTTATAAAAAAACAGAGTATATGTCAGACGTATTTGTACTTGTCGTTTGTGACCAAAAATTATAAACCTTCTGTAAAATAACAAATTTTGTCAGACATGAAGAAAACATGTTTATTTTAAAACTAAAATACATATGTGAAAAACATGTCGTGTATAGGGACCTTAACAGATTGGTAAGACCAGCTCTTCTGTAAATTTTTTAAGGTCTTCAGAAAATTTATTTCAACAATTACATGGACAGACGCACATCGCTTATTCCACCTCGCTACTCAAAGTGATTAAGAATATAAATAATTTATAGGGTGTGCCATGTTTAAAACGGAATCACAATTTTATATATACCCTTTTTACTTATCTTCAGTGTGAAGTGTATAAAAATCTACACCTGACAGCTAATCGTTTTGGTTACATTAGTTTATCCTGTATTTCATGAAGATTGTCTTAGGCCCCAAATTCAACGATTTTGTATTTTCAGTGAGATAGAAATGCATTTCATCTTTTTTTTTTTTTAGAAAAATTAGCACATTGACTTTATTTTGCTCCATTATCCATTGTACTACTTGTATACCCTATTTCATGCTTTATTGTACAAGACGCTATTATTATAATAGATCCATTCACAAAGAACCATTTTGAGCACTGTCTTGGAGCTCTTTTAAGCAACGTTTTAAGAAGTACTTAAAAAGAAAATCGCAACAATACCTTTTGGAAACAAAAGGTATCAAGGAAGCCCTTTGCCATTCCAAAAAATAACTTATCCGTTTATTAATTTGCACTGTTATGGGATTCATGACTTGACATTGCAAAGTTTTTACACGTAATGAAAATGAATCGACTGCCTAACACTTATTGTGTCCATGTAATTGTCTAATTTGAACCCGTTTGCGCTACTTAAGACATCATTACCTATAATCTTTGGACATGGTGGACAAAATATGGTAGAAAGTCTTTTAATTCTTAATGAATACTAGACTCTAGGAGAATTGGTAACTTGGCAGTAGTGTCACAATAGTCGCAGTAACTAGATGAGTAGTTCCTGCTTTAATTTTAACTTTATTCGAATTATCTTTCCTTTAAAATCTAAAAAAAAATCACAACTGTCTTCAAAAATATTTGTTTTTACTTTATTAAAAAAAATGCTCCCTTTCTGGAAATCGTAACTCCACCCAAGAACCGTGTTTTCATTCTAATGTAAAAATAAAATAAAGTTATAATTCTATGAACTTACAAAGGGCGGCTCTAGCCAAGTAGTCTGAGTGCCAGTATGTCAGAGATGAGATATAATCTATTACAAACTTTAGTTATTTTGCAATTAGACCAAACAAAAATTTGTTCTCAATTAAATTGAATTAAAAAAAAATTTTAGAAATTAAAGAATTATTTTGTGATATAAAAATGAAAAAAAAAATATTTTCATAATTTTGTGAATTTATTTTTCGATGTCTTCTTTAAGAAAAGAAAAAGAAATACATTTTGTTTTAAAGAGCCTTAAACTTAAACTAAACTTAGAGTTTATAAATGTCGAATAATTCACTTAAAATTTATTCGGTTTTTAGTTGTAAAGAAAGCCAATTTTAAAGTTTAATATCAAGGGTATCAGTCGACGGTCTTTACAGCGAATTTTGGTACAAGATTTAAAGATGTTTCCGTACAAAGTCCAGACGGTGCATCAGCTGTTAGCTGCTGACCGCCAATCGCGTCTAACATACGCTCAAGCCATCCTTAATCACCACCAAGAGGAAGATGATTTTTCATCAAAAATAATCATGAGTGATGAGGCCCATTTCCATCTTAGCGGGTACGTAAATAAGCAAAATTTACGCTTCTGGGGCACTGAAAATCCGCGTGTAACCCACGAAGAGCCATTACACCCGCTCAAAGTCACTGTATGGTGTGCTGTTTTCGCTGGAGGAGTCACCGGACCTTTTTTCTTCGAAGACGTCGCGGGCCAAACGGTTACTGTGAATGGTGAGCGCTACAGAGCAATGATCAACGAGTTCTTTTTGCCGCAACTTGATGAATTGGGATTGGAAAACATGTGGTTCCAACAGGACGGTACAACGGCACACACTGCACGTGCCACAACCGATATGCTGAAGGATGCATTTCCCGTGCGCCTAATCTTCCGTTTTGGCGATTTGCACTGGCCAGCAAGATCGCCTGATTTGACCGCTGAAGACTTCTTTTTGTGTGGCTTTTTGAAGTCGCGGGTTTATGTCAACAAGCCTCAGACTCTTGCAGCTCTTAAAGACAATATCCGTCAAGAATGCGAAGACCTATCGCCGGAAGTTTTGGCAAAAGTGATGGAAAATGCCATAAAAAGAGCTCAAATGACAATCAACTGTGGCGGCGGCCATTTACATGACATCATATTCTCGACTTGATGTAAAAAAATTAAAAGACCAAATAAAAATAATCCACAAGAAGAATCAAAGTTTTTCATTTTTTTTTTTAAATTACAGCCAAAAAACATCTGAAGGTTTTGTTTGCGCCACCTTGTAGTTAAATTATAATCCTATGAACAATTTCACAATTTTTCAAATATATTATTAATACATTGAAATTTTTGTTTTTCCTTATTGTCAGTGATCATAAAAAATAAATTATTTTCTCAGTGTGTATAATGTTAAAGACCCTTCAATAATTTCCTTTCTGAAAGTTTAGTTCTCCAATTTATTAAAATGGCATCACAACGGCAAAATACACCAATCAAATTCCACATGAGTATATTGAATATAAATTACTCGTATATTTCTGTTAATTTCAAATATCCAGCCTCTTTATTAAGTAATTTGCTATGCTAAAAAAAAAAAACAAAAAGCATATTCTATCCTTTCACACAATTGCTTACTTCTAATTAATAACAAAAGGACACTAAGACCTTAAGTAGTGTACACTCGTACATGTGTATCTATGAATACACGGTAATTAAATTAAACTAATTGCTATCTTTTACATTTTCAATTATATTTGCCATTACTTTTTATTTGTTTGCTTCTTTTCTTGGAAATGGTATTCAATTTTATGCTGCCACAAATTGTAAGAAATTGAAATTAAAGCAAAGAGTAAAAGGAAAGCACGAAAAGAAAAAAAAACGAGAAAAAATAAATGAACAACCCAAGTAATAATATAATTTTCTATGTAAACGCCTGTTGGAAAAGTGTAGGAGTGTAATGTGGGCAAAAGATAAAAATTTACACTTAAAAGGAACATACAAACATACTGACATACTCTTAATTAAAGACTTGCATTTTACTCGCTGCTTTTATACATTATTCTCAGTTCATGTTGTTGTCTTGTACAGCATATTGTTTGATAATACATTTTGCTACTAAAGAGCTAGAAAGCTTTTTTGTTGCGATGTTCATTAAGTGTAAAATCTACTCTTTACGTGATATTTGCTTTTAGAAAGAACAGGATTTTCAGTTTGAAATTTGAAAAAAAGCAGAAGAAATTAAAAAAAAAAAAATTGAACATTCAGTTTTGTTTGTATGAGTGTGATAGTTTTCAAATGCGTTTAGTCTCATTACTAAAAACTTAAATTATGATTATGGTTAGTTAGCAAGACTTTTAAGCTAAAATTGAGTACTGAGATTAACAGAGATTGTCTAATACTTAATTTATGAGTATCTCCTAAATTAAAGTTTATAAGGAAAAACTTGTTATCAAAGTTTTTGCCATAGTAAAGCTTATAAAAGTATAAAGACTATGCCAGTTGAAACATGTTGAGCAAATAAATGAATAAAAGTGTTGTAAGGATTTTTTTTATTATTAATAATCTCAACAAATTTAGCGTAGAATATTGCAAAATACACTGAAATCTTAGAAGTCTAATAGGGTAGTTCATCGATCACTGAAGTTACATTACATCGTTTATCTTATTACTAAGGCAAAGAAGTGCATGCACTTAAAACATGCACTCAAAATTGCAAAATATGCAAAAATAAAACTAAAAAATGTGCATTTAAAATTTATTTATTTAGCCATTTATTAATTTTACTTAAAGTATTGCAACATATGAAAATGAAGTAGTAATAGTAAGATTGTCTATAAAAATTCAATTTAAGGTATAAAGAGAGAAAAAAATCTTTTATTATTTTTTTTTACTTAATGAAGGTACCCCATCTTATTAAAGGTTCAAGTCAGGATATTTTTCTTTACATAGTGAAGCACGAAAAGGTGATCTTAAAAATATTTTTTTACTACATGATATCAATGAATCTATTGTATTAAATTAATTTTAAATTTTTTCAGTCACACGACGCATAGCATGAGCTAAAAAAGGGAAAGGTAATATTTGTGGATAAAATAATTTTAAAAACTGTCTAGACTTAACAAATTGTTGCCCAGACGGTAATTTCACTTACTAGTATAAAAATCATTGCATATACACATTATCTTTATTTTATATTTTAATCTAATGTCTTTTAAGAAAAGAATTTTTAAGAAAAGACATTTCTCTTTCGTCATGCCTTAAAATTGTAGGAGCATTTTTGCTAACCTCTCTAAATGCAAATTTTTATAGGTTCGTTGCGAAGGTGCTAAAATCACTTAGAGCAACAGCACTTGGGTATATGTAAATTTAAAAATAATCCAAAGTAACTTCCGAACAAACCATAAAAAATTACAAGATCTGACGTATATAATTTTTAAGGGGACTTCGTCTAGATTTGTAATCTGCTGCCCAAATACTCAGAAGTTACTTTGGACTATTTAAAAAAAATTTTTTTTAAATTGCCATATATGCCGGTGCTGTTGCTTTGAGGCTTTTTACCATTCCCCACTTTGCCAAAAATTAGCAAAATCAAAAAATAATTTAATCTGTAGGTTCTAAACTTTCTGGAATTTCTTTAAAGTTTTTGGATAATTTTGTAGTTTTTATTTTATGATGTAAAACGGACACTGGCAAAATAATTGAGAACAACAGTGCACGGGTATAAGAAAATTTAAAAATTTTTTTAAAAAAATATTATTATTTATTAATCACAGAGTTACTATCATTACGACTAAAAAATTTGATTACTAGAACTGAGTTTTCGATTATCACAACCGAAGTAGTTTTCTGTGTATTCACTGCTACAACACTAACTATGGAACCAATTAAACACAGCTACAACCTTTATGATTTCACTTGTAAGCCAGTTAATTTATAACACTTAATTTGAAGAACAGTTTTTCATATTTGTATTCGTGATAGAACTGGAAAATCTGCCTTTCAAAATAAAAATTTTCATAATTTAACTTGTAGACAAAAACATGTTTCTCCATAATTTAAAAACCTGTTTTCCTTTATTTAAATAAAATATAATTTATTTCTGCTTTAAGTTGTACAAAAATGAACAATAAAATAAATTTAATTAAAAAACTAAAGCTAATTAACACTGAAGTGAAATGAAAATTTTTAAAATGCCAGCAGGGGAGCTGCTCTGAAGCGTACGTAAAAGCAAAGCGTCTTTATTTAGTACCGGCTTTTCATTGTGGTTTCTTAAAATAAAAAATTAATTATCATGTATGAAACTTGAACAAATGAATTCATTAAATTAAAAAAATTAATATAAAACAAAAATTAAATTAAGATTGTTATAAATAATGCTTAACCATAATGCTTAGCAATACTCTTTACGTCTTCTTTTTTTGTTCTGAAAAAGCAGATACATGTATTTAGTATTATTTCTCATCCACAATCAGTGCTGTTTTTGTTGCTTTTTACACCCTAAATTTTGAATTAATAAGTACAGCATTTAATCTTCAAGTCAGCCTTAATTAACTATGAGTAATTACTGAGTGCTAAGAAGTACAAAGAAATTTAAATTTATATACACACATGCATACATGGGGTTACCATATATGTAAGCTGGAATTATTGTCAACAATAACAGCATTATTATAGTATATAATTTTGCAAATGTAACTCCATTCATTTATTCATTCATTTATGAATTAAGTAGCAATAAAACAATTCAAGTGATTTAGTCTCTTGTACACAAAATTCAATACCACTAAAAGCTTACATGTGTAATTAAAAGCCTCATTAAATATATAATTAAGCTGAATCTTTAATGTATGCTAAGTCTTATTAAATAAATTGAAAAAAAAAATTATTACATTTGTTAAAGCTGAATACAAATCTCATACCATAAACTGTGGGAAAATGCTCACATGACAAACGTTTTTTGTTTTTTTATTTATATAGATTTCAGTAAATAATTCACGTTGATGTTATATAAATAACAAACTTGTTTTTACCAATAATTATTTAAAATCCACGTTGCAGAAATTAAGGTTTAACAAAAACTAGTTGCAAAGCTTTCATGGAATATGATATGAAACCTTATCAGGGTATAGTAAGCAGTTGAAGTGTTATTTTTTTAAAGTGCTGTAAGTCAACTTAATTAGCAGTAATTTTAGTAAGATGATTTCTCGCTAAAATTATTTCTAACTCATTTTTCAAAAGAAGTGGGCTTACACTGCCCATTTTACGACTGTCAATATTTCTAGTAGCTTTTATTTTCAAATATAGAATATAATTATAAAAGAAGGTACACATTAGAAATGTTACAAATAATTAAAACACCTAAATTTTGTTTGGGATACCTTATTATTGAACACCCTAATTTAATTTTGTCAAGAAAATTTTTGAAATATGTATTTTTAATAATTTGATTAATTTATAATTATATCCTGAAGAAGCTACAAAAAATGGAGCGAAATATCGATATAAAAATAAATTTTTGAAAAATATGACCTCAAGCTCAACAAAATAGCCATTTTAATTTTCAAAATTGTTATAAGTCCACTTTTTATGTAATTATGGTTTGCGTTTGACTTAATTTAAAAATATTAGAAAATATTCATTCATTCCTGTTCATTTTTGAAACACTTTAATTGTTTATTTATTTTTAGAAAATAAAATATTTTTTAACTTCAACAAAAATAAAAGATTTTAAGCAAAAATGTCAAAATAGTTTTTAAGATTGATTTTATAAGTATTATATATAAGACGAGACAAATTGATATAAAACAAAAATAAAAAAGTAACAAATCATGCACTTTAAATTAGAAAAAAAATTTGAAGACAGCGCACAATGTTAAGTTCTGTTTGATTTAAAAATTTTACGATTTATATCGCACTATTTTCGAAAAAGAAGAATGTTATGAACAACATTTTTCCTATGAAAGTTTTGTTTAAGCTTATGTTTTATTCTTTTATTTTTTTCTTCAAGTCTATAATTTTTTTCCTATGATCGCTATGAAAATTATTTTTTTTTATTATGGGTTTCCTTGCAGAAACGAAGAAAATCAACGTTAAAATTATGAAATTAAATTTGGTAAAAAAAATAATAAATTAAGGGATTGTTCAGCTAAATGCGAATGAAAGTTTCGTTCACATAATTGTTTTCAATTTTAATTTAGATAAGCTGGTCCAGAATTTGACTAAAATACAGTAAAAAAAATATTTAAAAATGTTACAATGACCAGCATAAAACCTCCGCTTGCAGAGCCGTTTAAAAATGAGAATACAACTCAACACGAGTGAGTAATATTTTTCTATTTTTTTTTTTTTTTCTTAAAAAAATTTTTTTTTTTTTTTTTGAGGAAAAAATTATTTTTTATGAATTTTGTTGACTTAAATAGTTGTTTTGCTTCGCCCACTGTGCAGCATTTTCATAAATCAAGTGTGACTTGTGGTTAAGCTGTTTCATACTAAATTATTTAAATAATTAATATTCACACATAAATTTGTAGCAAAACCTCAAGCATTATTAATGTTCAGACATAAACTCACTCATACAAACAAACATATTAACCAAATGTTTATTTGCAATAAATTTTATTTATCGCATATTTCTTTGTTTTCATTTTCGTTTTGTTTTTGGTTAGTGGTTACAATGGAAAATCCACAAAAATACAAATCATTTTTATGAGGAATGTAACACACATACATATACACTTAAGCGGAAACAAGGAAGTGATTAAATTTATTCTTTGTCTTTTTGCAAAAAGTAAAACGTAGTAGAATTTAATTATGTGTGCATGTGTATGTGAGTGCGAAAGTGTTTACAAAAATAATATAAGTCAAATTAATTACTTGCATTGGGTGTTGTGTTTAAGAAAATAATTTACCAGCATTAAGAATTTGTACAAAACACAAAAATTGTTTAACTAGTTCTTTTTATTAATTGTAAAAAATAAATAAAAATGACAGCAGAAATATTAAAAAAATAGCAAGCGATATGTCTCTTTGCGTCGTAACCTATAATCTACAGAAGACTTACTTTTTATTCTGAAATAATTGAATAAATATTTTGTTGTCTGTCTTTTAATAGCAAATAAAAAGCTACTCATTAAATATGTTTAATGATATAAAAAAATTTCCAGTAAAATATTTTAAAAAAACAAACACACACATTATTACCTTCTGTATATTTAGAAGATGTTTAACACAAAAACTTGTTCTAAATTCTAAATAGGACATATGTATCGTCATCCAAAGCGTTTGCTGTTTTATAAAAAATTTTGCTTTTGGTTGATTAATCTGTATTTATCCCGTCTGTCAATGACTTTAAAAAAATGGAAACTGATTTTTTCATGTTTTCAATATCACTGCCAATTTCATCAGTAAAGTTTTGGTGCATTTTTTATATAAAAATTGATGTTCTAATTTTTATAACAAAATACTTTCACATTCGAGCTTTATAAAATCTAATTGCAAATAAATCATACATCGCAACAAATTACTAAAGTTTGAATAGGGAATTTGAGTTTAAAGCACTCGCTATCAATTGAAAGAAAAAATTTCCCAGTTGCGTGATTAGTATATCAAACTGTTTATAAAGACGAATTTTATGAAACGGTAAAACTGAAATCATTAAAATTTTTTCATTTTATTAGTCAACTAAATGTGTCGCTAATGTGGTTTTTATCGGAAACGAGCAATTCAAAAGCATTGAGTGTTTTCATATAAATTTTTTAGACAACTGCATTATACGAGGTATGATAATAAATAATCGTTATTTTAAATTTTCGTGAGGTACGTATGTTCGATTTTCGCATTTTTTTTTTTTTATGTTTTTACACATGTCTGTTATTTATGTTTACAATATCAGCCATTTTGGGATTGTCATTTTGTTTTTGACAGATAAAAAGTTTAGTCGGGGTTTGGTGTGCTCTTCGATTTTTTACTATTTCAAAAAATGGATCAAAGAAACTGTATTAAGTTTTGCATAAAATATGAAATTATATGTGCAAGGACATTTGAAATGTTGACTGTAGCGTTTGGCGAGCCTACTATGAGCAGAACACAAGTTCAATTGTGGTATAAACGGTTTAAGGAAGGCCGAGAAGATGATAAGGACGATGCTCGTCCTGGTCGCCCGAGCACATCAACAACCGATGAAAACATTGAAGTAGTGAAGAAAATAATTTTGGATAATGGTCGAATCACTATTAGAGAGATGATAATTTTGGCATATCGTTCGGCTCATGCCAAGCAATTTTTACGGATGTTTTAGGCATGAAACGTGCGGCAGGGAAGATTGTTTCAAAATTGCTGAATTTTGATTAAAAAAAATGTCGCTTGTTCGTATTTTTTTGGTCAAAAACAAAACCGTAATCATGCTTCAGCGTTTTGCTACGATTGAAGAGATAAAAGAAAAATCGTAACAGGAGCTGTTGGCGATACCAAAAAGCGCGTTTCAGAAGTGTTTCGAGGATTGGAAAAAACGCTGGCATAAGTGTATTATATCTGAAGGGGAATACTTTTGTAATGTTTTATTTTGAACAAATATTTATTAAATTATTATTTATATGCCGGCGAATATAGCGCCACTGGCAAATTTATGTAATTTATATTTTTTATATTTTTTTAATATGCCGATTTGAAGGCAGAATATTGATTTATTTTTATTTATTTAAATATTCCGATTTGAAGGCAGAATATTGATTCATTTTTATTTATTTAAATATGCCGATTTGAAGGCAGAATATTGATTAAAATTTATTTTCAAATTCTTTTCCTTTTATACATTTTTTAAATCTACAAAATTTGACAAACAATAAAACAAACTACAAATTCAAATAATAACAATTATTACTAATATTATAAGGATAGTTATCAGTTACAATTTTTACTAATATTATAAGGATAGTTATTAATTACAATATTATATGGATAATTATAAATTAAAATAATTATTAATAATTGTGGATATATAATATATCGAGCTTTTATATGAAATATACTACACTTTGAAGGGGACAATATAGTTATTGATGAATAAATAAATACTTTTTGAAAAAATTTTAAATAACGGTTATTTTTTGATTATATAGTTTTCTGCTTAGACTTAAAATATTAAAACTCTTTCTTTATATAAACAAAAAAAAATAAGTGAGAAAAAAAGCAGAACATTTATTTGCAATAAGTTACATACATCTAAATATGTTCTGAAAAATTTTAAATAATTAACATTTACGATTACGATTTTGCAAAACGCAAACGCTAAAAAGTTGGTAGTTTTAAGTCGCTAGAGAACTACTGAATGAAATCAAATGGGAAATTACTCCTTAGGAGTTTGTTTTTCACCAAAAATTAAATTCCCCTATTCTAAACAATCTGGGAAGGGACAGAGAATTTCATATATTCATTTTATTTTTTTTTTTTTTTTGTTTTGAGAATAAATTAAAAAATTATTTTTAGAAACCTTAAAAGAAAAAAGAAAAACAAATAAAAAAGTTCATAGTTTGCAGAGAGATAATTAAAAAATATTTTTAAAATAAAAACAAAACTATTAATCAAATATAACGATAATTTTGTCCTTAAAATTTATGTTGAAGTTCTTCTAATTCGATAAGTCTACAGGTTTTTTTCAACTTTGTCTTCTATTTCCCTCAGCCTTAATTTTTCCATTGCTAATCTTGCGAATTTTGTTCTTCTTGAGATCATAGAGGTTATCAATAGAGGGATACACAGTTTTGGTGAACTTTTGCTGCTCCACCATTACGTTGGTAGATGAGGCGTGACTTTGAATTTAAGTTTGTGCACTTACTTTAATTTTCTTCTTAAGCGGCTTTTAAGGCGTATCCCTATCACTATCATTCATACTTATTTCAAGGAGATCTAGCTCTATGAGTGCAGGTGCGATGTCCTCTGACATTTCTGTAAGTGTAAAGCCTGACCAAAAGTTTTGAGTATGCCTTTCACAGACTTCTTCATGCTTATTAGATTATAGATTGCCCCTTCATCGCTTGCATCGCACTTAAAAAATGCTTTTTGTTTGTTGTGTTAAATCTGACGACGTTTATTACATATTTTATAAAAAATATTAAATACTTAAATTTTTAGCGGAATTATTCCCAAAATTTGTTATCACATGCTGCCTCTAATTAATATTTATAATACCTTTTATATATCCTGAAGAAACTACACAGATTATAGCGAAATATCGATTTAAAAATAAATAAGACCTTAAGCTTAATAAAATAGTTATATTATTTAATAGAAAAATGTCAAATAAAACTAACTAATATATTCATAATACCTTTTTTTCCCAAAGAAGAATTTCCCATTTTCGAAGTTCTTTTAGAATAGGGGAAAAGAGAAAAATCAGCCAATGAAAATTTATTTATAACTAGCTGACCCGGCAAACGTTTCTTGCCTTATAATTTTTTTATTATATATTCGATCTTCTTACTGTAAGAAATTGTATTCATAGAGTAAAGGACCGTGTAAGACCAGGTAGTAGATAAATAAGCCAGATACCGACTGTAGCGACGCCTGCCGCTCAGATTTGTAACACTAAGCCTTCCAAGGCGTAACCCAAAGACATAGGACCAGCCGTTTAAGGGGACTACAATGTCAAACACAACACTAAGAAGCTGACATTTTCAACAAATAGCTGAGGTCAAATTACGACACCTGAAATCCATCGCTATTTACCTTAAAATTGTATCGAGTACCGTTATATGGAATCTGATTTATATGTGTTTTTGAAAGAATAAAAACGCTAGAAACAAGTGCCGTTTCCAAAGCATTTATATGGTTTCTGTTTATTTTATTTATTATTTCTGTTTATTGATTAAATATAGGGTCCGCCAAATAACTTTTTTTTTTTCAAATGCTATAAAAACATCGAGTGCAGCTTCGGCTGTGTGGCACGTAGCGCCGTCCTGTTGAAACAAAATGTTGCCAATATCCTTCTCTTCAATTTTTGTGAACAAAAATTTGTTCAACATATCCCGTTCAACGATCGCCATTGACTAATGGCCACTCCTTGCTCATTTTCGAAGAAAAATGGCCCAATTATGCCTCTAGACCAAAATCCGCACCAAACAGTGACTCGTTTTGGGTGCGTCGGCTTTTCAATGTATGCGTGCGGGTTTTCTGTGCCCCAAATGCGACAATTTTGTTTGTTTACATACCCGCCAAGATCAAAATGAGCTTCATCTGAAAAGATGATTTTTTTTTGGCAAAATCGGCATCTTCGGTAAGTCGATCGCAGGCAGACTTAGCGAAGCGAAAACACAACCATATTCTTTCAGCGAAAGGATAAAACTAATTATTTGTCAAATCAGACATGAGCTAAGTGTTACCATTCACGAAATAAGCACTGGTTTAAAAAAACGTTCGATGGCGGACCCTATACTTACATTGGTTTAATAATTTAAATTTAATTAGTTTTTAATTAAAATGTTTTAATGATTTTCATTTTCACTTCGTTTAGTCTAGCGTACTATGTCCAGTGTTGTATTTTATTAAACAATCAGTATTGCATATTCTTGTATTGCCAGTGTTGCGTAAGTTTCAGTCCTACATTTGGCATTTTCAAAACATTGGCTGATAGTAAAATGTGTCTCAGAGACACACATTGAGTTAAAGTAAAGAAACATGATAAATTTCCTTTTAGTATCAAGTGCTTTACAGGCTTTCAAAATGACTGGCTAATAATCAATAACAAAAGTCATTAATTTATAAGTAAATCGTTGGGTAATTGTTTAATGTGTTTGAAAACTTTCACTACAGTTAAAATGTATCAAATACATTAATAAATTGAACAGATAAAGTTGATTTATATGCCAGGTATTTTTTTTAATAACAACTTTGAAATTAATACACATTTAATGTATAAGAAAAAGAGTAATAAAACAAAATCAAACAGTTTTGTTTGTAGGTTTAAAAAAAAATTACGTAACCTTATAGAAATTAAAGCCTAAATCATTGGTATTTAGTGCACTAATGACTGTGATTAAGCATATGTTATTATTATTGTAATTCAAAGCCTTATATTATCTGACTAATAAACATTAATTAATTGAAGACTAGACAATAGCGAGTACAATTCGTTTACACGATTAAAGTCCCAACAGTTAATTAAGAACTTTTGTAGCAAATACTTATTTCTTTTCAACAATATTTGATAAAATAATTTTCTGTTTATTTGTTTGTTTATTTGTGCGCTTTACAGCGGATTTCTTTGGAATAGAGTATATATAATCTTTATATTTCAAGGAAGGCTGTTATATACTTTTGAGCAACCCACGCCTACTTTTATGCTCACTTTGTTATAAAATTGTTTAAATGGGTCCCTTAATGTATTATTTCTAATGAACCATGCCCACTTTTACACCTACTTTTTTTATAAAAATAATTTTTTAATGACTGAAACTCTATTCTCAACCGATTTCTCTAATACTTAAAGAAAAGTTGCCACATATTTTTAAACTGACCATGCCTACTTTTTGAGTAAATTTTTTTATTACTTAATTCTTATATCTCAACGGATTTATTTGAATTCTATAATATACGGTCTCTATGTTTTATGTCTAGACTAAGACATATTCATTTACCAGTTGACTGCGAGAATACAAAAACAAATTATTTTACCTTTAAGTTGTCTGAATTATATGCATATAGTTAGAATTATGTGCCTGTAGTAGTTGATTTTTGCTCAGAAGTGGCAATAATTCTAAGTTAAAATTATAATGATTTTTTTATTTTTTTAGCTATTTGTGTTTTGCTGGGTATAGCTGTTTTTAAAGCACAAATAATTCATACATTTTTTATTTTCCCCCCAATGCTTCCATGCTGAAAGAAATTAAATTAAAAAAATTCTCATACGCTACGCTGAACAGCAAAAGTTTTAATCAAGTTTTTTTTACTGTTTGCAACTAATTACAAGTAAAAAAGAAAGTAATAAAGAAAATTTAATTATTTGGTATTTCTTTCTTTATAATAATTTTATTTTTTTTTTTATTTCCATTTACATTTTTCACACCAAAGATACTCATATTATTGTTACTTAAAACTTTTCCTTTTATTTTATTATCAAATAAAAACATATAATTTTTATTTTAATTTATGCAGCTTTTTGATCTTCTTTATATTAAAGAAAATTGAAGAAAAAGAAACAGAATAATTCGTTAACATAGCAAAATCAAAACAAAAAAGGTCTGTCTAAAGTTGGGCTAAAATCAACCCACTTACCTAGGTGTTTTTTTTTTATTGTAAAGAAAAGAATAGCCAACTCATATAGTAATAATTGAATGCTTTGACAGTTTCTGAAGCTATTGGCTGACTTTGTAAGTCCTGTTGAAAAAAAATTTTCAGTTTACGATAATTGTATTAAATAATAAACTTCTAGTAGCAAGCTAATGCCATCAGCAGCTAAAGCCACAAAATATATTGAACAAAGCTGGGGAATGAAATCTAGAGCCCTTTATGGATTAATAACTAGTCAATTTGGTGGTTGCAGGTTGGATTCCTATATACAATCTGGATGTTTTCTTTACACAAACCAAAAAGCTGCAGGAATTTAAGGTATTTAAAAACAACTCTTCAATCAGCTAATCTATAATAAATCAATGTTTTGTGTAGTTTTAAGTAAAAATTTATTCACCCACATTTATGAGTCTTAATTTTAACTGAACCGTGTTTTTTTCTTGTACTCGTATCATAACAATAATACAAAAGTTCATAAATTGTAATTCTCTCTGTATTTTGTTTTCTTTTTAATAAAAAAAAAAGCACTACAAAATTATGATACAGAAAAAATAAAATAAAAACTTACCCAATATTGAAAGAAAAAGCCATAAGAAGAAATACAATTTTATGGCTGCTGTACAAGAGCTGCTGTTGTGTTTCAGGGATGATGTTGTAGGAAATATACAGGAGGACAGCGTGGCGGAGAAATTTTTAAAAGTTGTATTTTTAATTTTGTACTCTAGTATTTCTTGTTGTTGTAAAGACTTCCAACTTAAATTGTATACATTTCGCATGCAACAACATAAAGTGGTTGTAATGAAAGTAATAATACTTTTTGGACTGTAACAACTAAAATGAAAAAAACTTAAACTTGGGCTACAACTAGAGATTTTTCTGTTTGCCAAAATACTATTTCTGCAATTGCTGCTTGTGACAGTACAACAGTTATTGCTGCTACAGTTGCTAATGCTAATGCTGTTACTGTTGCTGTTGCTTTTGTGTTTGTATTTCATGTTGCAGTGGCTGGTTGTTTTGTATTTTGTTTTAATTTGACATGTAGTACTATTTCCTTTTCTAGCTGCTGCTGTTGTTGTTGTATTATTTTTTATTGTTGTTGTTGCTGCTGCTTGCATATTTTTCAGCAGTTCGCTGAAGCCTCTTTTAACTTTCTTATTGTTGCCCATTTTTTCTTTATTTTTGTTTTGTAAATTTTTTAACTTTTTTTTTTCAATATCAGTTTGTTGCTTGATATTTCTTATTTCTTTTAGTTTTTAGTTTAGTTTCTAAGTTTTGTTATTAATAACTTTCAACCGCGTCTTAAATGGCAAACACATGCACTGTGGTTCAGAATAGGGATTTCAAATCCTACCAAACATAATTGTAGCTGTTGCAAAAAAATAAAAAATGACAAAAAGTTTTATTAGTTTTTGTTTAACCCTTTGAGTTTGAAAAAAAATTTTTATTTTTAAAATGGAATTTTGAAGCTTCATATTTTATATATTTTTAAATAATAAAAAATCTTTTACTAGATTTTTTCCACAATTACAGTTAGTACTTTAGGCAAAGTCTTACTGGAATAAAAATTGTATTCAATTGAAAAGACTCAATATAAGTCGTAAGTTCTCTATTATTAAAAAATAAAAAGATGATGGGTTTTATTATTGACTTTAAGCAAAAAGGAAAATTAGCAAGAAATATCGATAGATTTTAAATTTCAATTATTTATTCCTTAAGAATAACTGGATAGACAGACGATGGCGTAAGTGCATGTTAACGTTGCGATAAGCAAGGGGCAAACGCAAAACATTTAGCTTTCGAATTATAGTACAGAGCTGAAAGCGAACGAAAGCTTCTTTTGGATATTTGTTTTGAAAAAAATTTTCCCCTGTTGTTTTTTGTTTTCAATACAGCTTTAGAACGATTCAATAACTTAATTAATTCGTATTAACAAAACAAGTATAACGATATTTTATTAAATTCGGTATTCAGTAAATTTAAAACAAAAATATTCGGTACGACAGAAATATTTTGGTGGTCAGTAACATAGATTCTTTCTCATTTTCTAAATGTTGAGGTCCAGTTTGATGTGTGAAGGTTTGGTATTTAATTATAGCATAATAATAAGTTAAATTATTACCATCAGATAAAGTAAAGCATTGAATGTTGTCACAGGCTTTGGGAATGGAATAACAATACAATAACTGGTATAAGTTCATAGCAAATGGAATTGGTTCATCACCAACATTTAAGATCTATTGTGCAGACCACTTATTGTTGTAAGATTCACCATACCTAGATATGCTGCTTAAGCAGCTCTTTCTGCGCTTTGCCACCCCTTGCAGAAATGGCAGAAGTCGTTTGGTATCACACATTGTCGGCAGCAGCTTAATATAAAGTCAACTCTACTTTAGCAGAAATTCTGCGTTAGCGTGGTTGAAAAAAACATAAAGAAATTACAAGTTATCAATAGCAATTGCATATTATGGGCAAAAATTTATCAACACAAATGTTTGTTTTTTTCTTTTATTTATATTTTGTTTTCCTAAACGAAAGGGATTATTTTTTTTTTTTTTTATTATTTTCCTACTCTGAATACAACATAAATATTCTTATGTTTGTTAAGAAATACTTGCAGTAATCCATTCAAGATCGGATTAGCTTCCTTTAAATGGTCCATTTTAATATATACTCGTACTTAGTTTACTGAGTCACCAACTACCAGGAAAATAATTTTAAGCAAAAAATTCAATAAATCAGAGAAATTTATATTTAAAAAAAAGTTGGAAATTTTATCCACAGTAAGAGAAAAGGAAGACATGAGCATACTCTCGGGAATAATTTATTCATATTGGATGATATTTTCATACAGAAAATAATAAATTAAAAACCCAAAATAATTGCAATTAATCCTTTAATATTTTATAATCACATTGAGTTTTTTTACACTCTAATCTGCTTGAGTCATTTTTTTTTTGTTTTCCCACAAAAGGGTTAAATATGTGGTTGGTGTAAAGCTGTTTTTGCTTGGCTTGTTGTTTTATTTGTTTTAAAAATTTAGTTTTATTTATACTTATGACCAGTTTTTAACTTGGTTTTATAAACATCTTTCTTTAAAAACTTTTTGCTTTATGTTTTAGTAGAAAGTGCTTGTTTGTTTATCTGCAGCTGTCTGTAGTTGTTTCTTTTTTTTTTTTTTTGGTGTTTTTTTAACACATATTTTTCTTTTTTAATTTAACACTTTTGTTTAGTTTTGTTTTTAAGGGATTTATCTTTCAATTTGTTTTTCTTACAAGATTTTAAAGTATTTTCTTTAAGTTTTATTGCTTTCATTGCCTCTGACAGTTTTGAAAAAAAAAAAGAAAGTAGTGTCTGTTGATTGGCGCTTAAAGTTTACAAACAAAACAAAAATTTAAGACAATTTTAATACATTTTTTGAGTGCTAATATTTTGCTAAGAAAATGAAAATAATTTCTATATAAATTAAATAAAGTCTTGTTAGTTAAGAGATTTAAAATTTTTAAACCAGAATGAGCAATGTTTTATTATCATATTCCCCTTGATGACAATTATTTTATTAACTACGAATATTTATAATTATAATTAAATTAAAATATTTCAGATTCGGATTTTGTTTATTTTTATGTACAAACTCTTTCATATGATGTTCGATTGTCACGCCCACTTTTCCCTATAATTTTATTTCAGACACTCCTGCTTTTAAAACAAATTTTGTAATAATTTACCTCCTTTCTCCAAGCCAGATAATAAGATTTTTTTCTCTGCCACGCCCATTTTCATACTAAAATTATAAATAAATTTTTGTTACTTAAAAAATGTATAACTTCTTGAGTGGTTTTAGATGGAATTTAGAAAATACATGTTCGTTGTATATTCATGTGACAAAAAGTTATACACTTTACTTGTTCTTAAGCCTGATAACAAATCAGAAATTAGTATAAAATAGTTTTTTTTAATAGAATCTACCCGAATGTGACATAACAGACAATTTAACTACTTTCAAATTGGCTTACAAAAAGCGTAAGCTTACAAGCAATGCTAAAGTTACTTATTCGCTGGCAATTTTTGTACAAAACAATTTTGTTTTTATTTTGTTATGGATTTTATTTTCTCATTGCTTGTCAAAGCTATTTTTTGTTGCTCATATTTTTAATTTATTTATTTTTTATTAATTTAAAATGTTTTTATTTTGAAAAGTTTATTTTTTTTTTTTTTGTTAATCTCTAGTTGACTGTGCTTTTAACTCAATTGCAGCAACTTTTTCTTTTGGTTTCGTTTTATTTAATTTAATTTATTTGCCAACTCACAAAAAACCAAAAGCCTTTTGATCATGTAAAACTAAAAAAAAAGTGCAATAACAAAATTTATTTGAAACTAAATTTGTCATAATGGTTTTAGATTCACTAAAAAAAAATAAAATAAAAAATAAAAATATTAAAAAGAAAAACTCATGAAAGAACTCTTCAAATCTTAATTTTTATTTAAGCTCGCTGGTCAAAGCTTTTGTATTGGTGTAAATTCAAAAGTCTGTTTAAGTTGAAGAAAAAACTAGTAAAATATTCCCATTGATGAAATTTTGATAATTCACTACTTCATTATCTACACAAGTTTACAAATTCAAGTAAATTTTTTGGAGAGTAGAACTGCAAGCTAAACAATAGTTAAAGATCGCGGTGCAATTATAGCTATTAATGATAATGATTTTTCCATAATGATTGCAAATCATTATTTTAAATTGTTTCTAAGCTCCTAGACATATCATTATTTTCTTAGTTCTAGATTTGAATCTACTCTTCTATTCTCTCCTTTTACTTTTTTTATTTATCTGCCACATTCTTTTTTCTTCTTGGTATCTTTCCTTTTACTAAAGGAGTACATTCGAGATACTATTTTGAGCCCTTTGTATCTGCTTCCTTAATTCCTGCTACCAAATCAAATTAACCTACATAACTTTATCACATCACATTTGCTTATTGTACTATTTACATTTAACTAATCTAAATATAAATTTTAATAAATTATTTGGGGCAACTTTAGTGCAAACATAATTATGTTTAATTAATGCATTATCATAATTTATTCATAATGTTTAAAGGCTGTAGAAAGAAAGAAACATAAAAAGGAAATAGCAGTTAAATTTATAATTATAAATGTAATAAAAGAAATTAAAAATTCAAATTACAATTTGGGACCCTATAAAAAGTGAACTTTTAGAAATATTTATCTTAATAAAGATCCCAAAGCATTTATTTAATTTAATGGACCATGAATTTTATTTTATGAATTATTTTTATACATCCAATTTAGGTTATTAAAACTCTGGTGCTAAATTATTACACCAACATAAGATTTCTAAAGAGTTTAAGTAAAAAAAGAAATAATTTAATAAAATAAAAAGTTTGCAACGGTAAAGAATTGGCCAAAAAAAAAAAATTTATTTTAACAAAAATAACTTCAGCTTATTTTTTCAAATTTTTTAATAATAATTTTATTCAAAGCTGAGTTTTGCTGTTATTTTTTAAAATCCAAATTTTCCCAAAAAAAAAAAATTTTTTTATGAAAATTGAAGTTTTCAACAGTCAAAAGTTCAGTTCAATTGAACTTTTTAGTTTTGGTAAACAAATTCTATAAAATAAACCAAAATTTATTTTATATTCATTAACATATTTTAAATTACCGTAATTTTTTTTTAAAGCCCCTCGAAAAAGAGTCATATTCTAAATAACACCCTAACACTTACCTAAGTCTGCTAACAACATAAAAAATATTTTTTAACTAAGTTTTCAAGTGCTTCACATACATAACTGTTTAAATATGATACCTTACAATCAGTAACACCACACAGAAGTATGAATGTATAACCCTTTAATATTTAAATTTTATGAAAAATTTACTACTTTTATTATTACCTACTGCTGCCTTACTTACGTATTTTATTACTTTGAAAATTTTGTAAACTTATTAAAAAGGAAATTATAGCCTACCCACTTTATTAAATTTCTGCCATTATTTCCATATAACTGACTTTTCCTGGCAGTAGATACACCATGACACACATTCCTTTTTTTTTTTTTGTTTGTAATAAATTAACTCCAGTAAAAAGACTTATTTTAATTACTACCATTCTTTTTTCATTTTCTGGGTAATAATGTCATAATAGGAAATATGCAGAGACATAACAATTTAAATTTTAATAAAACATGACACCACAAAATATTGTAGCCCTAGTTTATGGCCCCCATGTGCTGGCAAATGAATATGCAATATTATCAGACACAGAGACTTTATTGTCATTTAATGCAAATATTAGGTTTCTGGCTTGTTTTTTTTTTTTTTTTGTTAGCAACATGATAATTTCTGAGTAGAAAGTAGTTATTAGAGCTAGCAAGTAAAAAGCAATTAATTTATTGCCATAACATACAAGGTGGGCTAAAAGAAATCACCCTATTGGAAGATGCTCTTCGTTTTGCAAATGGCGGCCAATGTTAAATCTGTTTTGACATTTGTGAACTAGACAGATGTAGAATACAAGTGAGCCAGCCATTGATCGATACACTTCCCAAGAACGCGGAAAAATCAAAGTGGACGATTTTTCGACCAAAATCATAATGAGCGACGAGGCTCATTTCCACCTCAGCGGGTACGTGAACAAGCAAAACTATCGCTTCTGGGCCACTGAAAATCCACGAGAGATGCGCGAGGAGCCATTACACCCACTCAAAGTGACTGCTTGGTGCGCTGTTCACGATGGAGAAGTCATCGGATTTGTCAAACAACAACAGTGGACGGTGCGCGCTATAGGGCCATGTTGACCGAGTTTTTTCTGCCGCTATTGAACGAATTAGGACTGGAAGACATGTAGTTTCAACAGGACGGAGCAACGGCACACATTTCATTTTCATTTAAAAAAAAAAATGAGAGCCAAACAACATCGGATGACTTCTTTTAGCCCACCTTGTACAACTATATTCCAAGACCAGTTTAAGGAAATGAAGCAGTCAGTTGAAAAATATTTTTTTTTTTTGTTTTAAATAATTTTTTTAAAGTAAAATTTAATAACTGAAAAAGGATTTAATTTGTGGTCAATTAGATATTCATATTAACTATTAAATCAATTAGTAAACTTAACGACATTTAAAAATTCATAATATTATTTTATATGGAGCTAGATTAATTTTTCTTTTGTGGAGAACAGTAGCTCTCAGATTCATAAATAAACAATCGTAACGTATAAAGTTTAAAGATCGAATTAAGCAACACGATATCTAATTAAATACTTGTAATTTTTTGTTTAATTATAGCAGGTTTTAACGTTAGGATACAATTTATATTAGGTTCTTGATTAAGTCCTCGCTGTTACTACAAAGATCGCAGTAGCAGTATCCCGTTCATTAAATTTCGAATGGTAACACACATGCAAGGCAGTAGTGTATCTAACCCTAAATTTCAATGTATCTTAGTTCAAAGTAATATTTTCTTAGTTCAAAAAATTTCTACTTTTGTGCCAAATAAAAGGTATTTTGCATGGAATTTTAAATCGCTTCCTTATTCACAAGAAATTTGCAGCTGAAGCACATAGAATTTTGCTGAGACTTGTGGTGACAATGCTTTGTTAGATACGACATGCAGAGAATAGCATTGACGCTTCCAAAATAATGATTTTTCACTTGAGGATAAAAAATATTCTGTCTTTTGAAATCGATAAGTTGGAAGTATTACTCGATCAAGGCACTGGAGGAATTTTGAAAAACATTACAAGTAGATGGGTCAACTGTAATTTAAATAAAGCTTTTATTTTATAAAAGTAACAGCGATATCTTATTTAAGATCTTACACGTAAAGAAAAAAGATGGTTGAATATGGTCACTGCAAACATAGTTTGTTCTTCACAAAAATATTATTATTAATTTGAAGCATCTAAACATTATTATAATCACTATAAACATGTTTCTAATTATTTCTAACCATATTATGTTTAGCGTCTTAGATCAACCATATCATTATCATATTATTTTTGATAAAATTTTATTTGAAACCATAAATATGTTTATAATAAACATAATAATGATAAAATATGGTTGAAAGTAAATTGTTTTCTATTTGGTCTCTTCCGAGTATAAAACAAAAATTTAATCCTTCAAACTCAACTGAGCTTTGTGGCTCAAGTGGTTGAGTGACGAGTTAATACTTCTTAACTAAATATTTTAAGGTTGGAATCCTGGTAGAGTCAAATAAAATTGAAAAAAAAATTCAAGCCCGCTGTATTATGTAGTAAATAAATGTAAATTAATAGAAACAAAAAAGTCAATGGAAAAATACAAAAAATTGATATTAAAATTTTTTTTTTAAATTCATTTAAAAATTTTTTTACAAATATTTAAATAAAAATTTATGTATTAAAAAAAAAAATTATTTTTTTTTAGCTCTGACCGGGGATTGAACTGCAACATCTGCAGTGGAAAGGTATTTTTAAGATATATTTAAAAATATATACAGTTAGATGCAATCAGAAGTCTAATCATACTACGTTTCCATTGTTTCCAGAATATGGTTGCCTCAAACATATTTTTTTGCGTGTAGTAGCAAACTATTGTAGTGTATGAAATTTAGATCAAAGGCACCGCATGCGATATCTATCCAATAGTAAGATTTTTTGATAAAATTAATTGGCTTTAAAAGATATTGACAAACTATATTAAATACACAACTTTTTTTAAAGAAAGAAACTGGAAAATAAAAATATAAAATTTTTTTTTTTTATTTTACTTGTATGGATACGTGCGTAAATAAATACCAGGTCAGTAAATTGTTAATGATATATGTGTGTGTGTGTGTGTATGTGTGCGTGCGTGCATTTGTTATGCTATTTAAAGGTTTGTCTTAATAACGGCGAGACAAACAAAAACAAACAATTAGGAAATGTGTGAACGTTTTGTTAAAGTGTTGAATTAGAAAACCTTAATGTAAGCATTTGACATATTAAGAGCGATGGGTTCGTTTAGATAATCTAATAGAAATACATGCTTTACGACTATATATTCCAAGAACTCATACTTTAACATGAACGTGTGTGTAAACATTAGCAAATACGAGTGTTGTACCCACATGACCATGTCTATTAGAGATCAATGAGCAATAAAATATCATTAATGTAACATTAATAACATGTTGAAGAAAACTAGTGTATCAAATAAATAAAAATATATTTGTATTGAGTGACTAAGTAAGCGACATTCCCATATCTTATTGTCATAGACAAAATCAAGAAAATAAAAAAATTAAAAATGAAAACAAAAATAAAAATAATGTAGAGTAAAAACTTGGCTTTGTTTTAAATTATTTTTATTTTATTTAATTAAATGAAATCCATAGAAATTATTAAATAAATAAATAAAAACAAAAGATTATCTTCACACCAATCAGCACAACCCCCAAGAAATACTGTTGCTTTTCTATGGCTATTATATTTTAAGGCAACTTAGATTACACTTTAGAATTTAATAATACGAAATTATATTTCCCTTATTTTTATCAATTACTATTAATATTTTATTTAGAATAATTTTAGGAATCATTAACGGTATAAGAAAATTTTAATTTTTGCAAATTTTTGTTTCTACTTTTTCTCAATAAATTTTTAATGCATCAAAGCGTAAAAATAAGTTAGCGGGCATTCGTGAATAAATTCCAGGATTAACACATTAGAGGTCAAATGAAAAGCGTAGTAGTTTTTAAATTCAATTTGATTCATAAATGAAAATTATTTAAATAAAAAAAAAAACATAAAATTAAACAAAAAAAGTAAAGCAAAAATTTTTTTCGAGGAATAACGATGCTGTACTCAATTTGGTCCACTTACCGCTTTTGTGTTTATGTTTCGAAATATGGTTTTTAAGCACAAAATATTTTAAATCATTTTTTTTTACATTGACAACGAACTCCAACAAATGATAAATGAAACAACATAATTCTTCTTCTAATTTGGCAGAAAAATTTTCACCTGGTAGCATAAATAATATCTTTTGATGTGATGACTAAACATGATCTGTTCTTGTGAACATAAAAACGGGATAACGCTTGGCAAAAACTTTTTGTTTAGAAGTTTGCACATCTTAAATAGCTGTACTCAATTAGTAACAGTAACTTCTAATGAGTTAAGAAATACAAATTTTTTGCAAAAAAATTATCTTTTTATGGCTTTCATACCCAATAAAACTCATAAAATAAATTTCACCATATTTTATCACATACCAGCCGTTTTTTTCGTCTTACCCGGTGGCTTACTCCAGCAAGTGGAATCTTTAAAGTAAAGAAAGAGTAAACGTCTAATGTCAGAGAGAAGTCTGTTTAAAAATTTAATTATTCATTAAAAATTCAATTTCTATTACTTTGTTAAAAAGTGGGCGTGGCCACTACAGGGCAATCTTCCCTGTAATAAAGAGACAAAATTTTTGGACGAATTATTTTAAATTAAAATTTTAAGCAATATAAAAAGAAAATTAAAGTGGGCGGGGTCGGCTCTGTTTTCCTTTTTAAACTATCCATAGTTTTGTTTTTTAAATATTTCAAAACCAAATACAGTCATTCTCGAGTTTTAGTGCAACTGAGAAATGTCAATTGGTGTTTATTTATATATCTGTGCTACTAAGGAAAAATCACTAAAATAAAAATTTACTTGTCATAAATAACTCAACAACTTTATTTTATACATTTCACAAAATGGTTTGCTAAAATCGAATTTAATTCAAAACGAAAACTTTTCACTCTTTAAAAGTTACAGTCTTAATAAGTCATAAGCAGTTTTTACGTTTGCATCAAAAAATTTTAGAATATTTTATTTAATAACTTTGGTTAACTGGGTTGGTTGCTTGTTAGTTTTATTTGTGTTTGGAATTTTTTTCCAGCATTTCTGGCGCTCTAAATTCTACTTTGTGTACTTTTTTTGGTCCTTTGTTGCTGTCTAAAGCCTTAATAAAGTAAAAACAAAACCAAAACAATTGCTGTTTACAGCATCTTTAGAAAACAACAACAACAAACACCAAATCTTTAAAAAAAAAAACAGATGTATAATTGTGTAGTGGAAGGCTTTAAAAAAGTAACAAAAAATTTAATTATTTTTTTATTATAAAAACTAAAAAAAAAAGAAAAAATTAAATTAAACATTTGAAAAATTTTAAATTAATAACTTTTAAATTTAACAAATAAAAAAATTCCAGGCATTGCTAACTCTTATAAATGCCTTGTATTTTTTTAAACCCCTAATACAAGTAGTTGAACATAAAATCATAATAAATATAAAAACATTTTCATAAAATTATTTTAATAAAAGCAGAAGAATTACGTTTATGCTTTGAAACTTAGAAATTGGGTTAAGACTTTCTGCTTGCTTGTTTTTCCTAATTTATTTTATTAAAAAAATTTTTTTTTATTCATTATTGTTGCTTTTGCCTTTTTGAACAAGTCAGGAATACATTTTGCTTTTATTTATTTGTGTCTAAGTATTTATTTTGTTTGTTTTAATAGGGCCAACAAATGTAGGCCACATTAATCTTGATCTACGCTAAAATGAAATACAAACAAACAAGTTAAAAAATAAATTATTTTCACAAATGCTACCCTTTGAAAATCTTTGAGATACTGTTCGACCTCTAGGGGTGATTAAGAATTTTTTTTATAAAAGGTTGCTAGGAAAAAAAACTCAATACTTTTACCTTACAAAATGTATTTCATTACGCAGTGACTTTTAAAATATTTCCAAGCAAAAACAAGATTAAATTTAAAAAAACAAGAAAAGTAGTACTAAAAGGTTAGGAAAAGCTAAAAGTAATTTTGTGTTGCTTTCTTTTCTTAATCTTAAATTATAATTAAAACAAAAATTTTATATAAAAAATTAAAATTATTAAAATTGTTGATTACTGGGTAAACCTTTTATACAGTAGACTGTTGCTACTCCGAAAAATTAGATTTATACTTCTCTGTTCTGTAAACCAAATTAAAAAAAAAATCGCTTTTAAAACGAATAAAAATTTTTCGATGCTCTCTAAACCGAATTCACATTACTTGATTCGTTTTAAAACCGAATAAATAAAATTTTCGAAAGTAAGTTGAATGGCTTTTTTTTTTACAATAAATGACTAAAAATATGAAGTAAAAATAAAATTAACTTCTAATAATATAATCTGCAGAGCATCAAACAAATAATTTTTTTTTAATTTTTGTTTTTAAATTCGATTTACAGCAGAGAGTTGATAAGTTTTACGGTTATATTAAACCAAGGTTGGTTGATTAAATGAGAATTAAAGTTTTAGATCAAAATAAGTCATGTATGGTATATTTTTATTCTCAATTCCATGACTTTATTATTATTTGTAAATAGGAAATTTTTTATTATTATTATAATCACGGGCTAAGCGACATTTGAGATCTATTCTGCACCACAGATCCCAACAACAATCCAGAATACTTAGGAATTTCGTAAATGCCAGTGTCCCACTGCCTAACCAACTCACTTTGTGTCTTGCTACCGCTGGTCCCTCACACAGAATATATTCCGACGTTTCCCGTTCTTCTGCTGTACAATTTTACTAATGTGATAGTTAAGTATGGCCAGTAAGATTTTTATGTCATTGCTGCTGAGGTTTAAAGCAGCCTCTTCCCCAATGCACTAAAGCTTAAATAGTCTCTTTGTCTGTCTCATGCCCGTTTCGGCTCTTCAGCAGTCATTTCTCCTCCTTTAGTAGTAATATTAACTTTTACTCCCTCTTTTAGGGCCATTATTATAACTTACTTATAAGCTATCAGATTGTTATAATGAGATCAAGGATATACATGTAATTAAAAAACTAAAATATTTACATAAAAAAGTGCGTTTAAAAACACAAAATATATATTAAAATATACTTTTCTTATCACATATTTTTAAAAATTTAAATCCAGGTATATAAATAATCTTAAAATTACTTTTTCAAAAACATTTTTATAAATTTCTTTAATGTAGATCGAGTAAAGGATTCAAACTGTAAACTCTGAGAATTTAATTTCATATACTCGTACGTAAATATTTTGCCACACGTTGCAAGACTACGTTGACTGTGCATTGTGCTTACTTTTACAACATCATCAAATTATAAATTTTATTTATTTTTAGTTAAAAAAAAACTTAGTTGTTGCAATTTTTACTTAAATTTCATCCTTTGAATCTAAAAAATAATGTGATAAGAGCAGCAATTAACACGCTAACTTAATTGTTATAGTTATTAATTAATAGTTATTCTTAATCGCCATCTAGGGGGATAGAAATTGATCTTGAAAGATTTTGTTGTTGTTGTTTTTGAAGTTGTTTTGTTTTTTTTTTTTTTGTTTGATTTTTTTTTTTTTGTTGAAGTAAGAAATATTCTTATAGTAAATTATTGATCCATGTTTGAACATACAATATTTTAATATATCTAAAATAAAAAAGGATGTCTCGCATATTAGTGGGTAGTGTACTAACTAAAGGACTGCATAAGCATACTTGACATTTTTTACTATAAAATATTATACATGTTTGCAGTGATGTGTGACTTTCAAATATACTTGTATAGCCCTTTGGTACTAATCTATGAAACTGAGGATGGCATTTTGGATTCCTGGTTAAAATCTGGTAGTAATTGATCAAAGTCACCATTTAATGTAAGTTGATTTCTAATCCTATTAAAAAAAATAATAACAAATCACGTAGACTTTAAAGTATAATAAAATATATGAAAAATTTCATTAACGTTGACTTGAAAATCTACGTTAATTATTTTTTTTTTTTTTTTTTTTTTTTGATATTTTAGAGTTTTTTATTTAATAAGAATCGTAGCTAAATTTTATACCCTTTTTTATTTATTTTGTAAGCATTTATTTCATGTTTTGCCCCACTGTGCATAATAAAATGAATTTCTTTCAAAGTACCCTCTTTCTTTTAACAATTTCCTAGTGAAAACAAAAAAAGAATTATATTAAAATTTTAAGGCTGTAATAAATTTATTTTCATAATATTGTAAATTACAGCTCGTGTTACTGTAAAATTATTCTCTTTGTTTGCTCAAGAAGTCTGTTGTAGGGAAATAATGAATTTTATATAATTTTGCTTTTCTTTATGGTTGCAAAATTTTAATTTTCAATGAAACAAAAGAAAGGCATAAAGCAGAAAAGAAGGAAATGTGAACTTAAATTTTTCTGTTTGCGTAATTATTTTTTTTTTGGTAAAACCTTTTATTCTGTAGACAAATTTAAGAAAACTAAAAATGCATTAACTTAATTTAAAAAAATTTTTTTTTTTTTGGAAAGCAAATCTGCATAAAAAAATTGAATTTATAAGGTAAGTGTCAAAAATATGTCTTGACATAATAGATGGTTCTAAGAGCCATTAGTGAAAGCTACCGATAGTGAAAGTTAAGTTTTTTATATTTGGAAAATATAATTTTTTGGTTACACATTAAATTAAAAATATCGATAAGTTATATACCGGATAGTGTATCCTTAACTCCGCACCAAAAATTTTAAGGTCAAAACTGGTTATTTGACCTACAAGATCCTAACTTTAATTTTAGAAACTTATAATAATGGGCCTAAGACTTATCATTACAGGTTTTCTATTGTTAAAATTATAGTTTTGTAGGCCAAATATCCAGCTATTGGTTAAGTTTGAATAAGTTGCTACTAAACACTATCAGATTATTCACTACAAAAATTTACTAAAAAAAACTATCGTTCAACTTTAGAGAAATATACAATTAATCCTTGAAAAGCCAAGCAGAACTTAATATTTAAAACAAAATGAGATTCAAATTTTTAAAGCTTAGTATTACTGTTGTAATATGCAAAACCACTTTTGTCTTTTGGAAGACAACTTCTTTAGAAGCTCTAAAAAATTTTCTTATAAAATTATTTCCATTCTAGCAAACCCTATGGCTTTCGTGGACATTAATTAAAAATTATTTAGTTAATTGTAACATCAAGTAAATTGTTACTATAGTAGACTTAAGCGATTTTTCCATATTAACAAAGATATATATAATAATAAATTTTTTTTTTGTGCTCTAAATAGTTAAATATTGTAAAACACGAACCAATTCAATCGTATAAAAAATTTGTATGAAAAAGCCTCAAGAAATATTTAAAAATTTTTAATCTTTATCAAAAAAAAAAAAAAATTGACTTTAAAGTCAACGTTATCGAAATTTTTCATAAATTTTACTTTAAAGTCTACGTAGTTTTTTTTTTTTTTTGATAAGAGAATTAGTGTTATTAAAAATTAGCTGTAGCTGCCTGATAAATATAATTTATGATTTAAAAATTTTATTATTTTTTTTTTCATAAATTAAAAAAAAAAAAAAAATTATTTAAAATATTTAATACCATAAACGTGTTAAATATATTCCTGCTGCTTACCATAATTAATCACATGAAATTGTTGAAAATAAATTCAAGTTATTAGAAATTTATTTCGCAGCATGTTTGAGGTTTCATTGGTTTATTTAAAATAAACAACAATTCTGTTGAAAGCGTAAACAGGAAGGAATAAATTAATTCTCTGCTCTACAGCTGCAACCAAAACAAAACCGAAAACACACACACACAATAAATAAACAAGTTGGTTTTAGTTGTTAAACACATACAACTCAACAAGGCAAATTGAAAGTGAATGAATGAAATAAAATAGAGAAAAAAATTTAAATAAAAATTAAACAAATTGCCAACGCTTAATACACGTTAACTAAATGTTGCTGTTTGCATATACACATGCTCACGTACTCGTAATTTATTTAAAACGTTCACGTAATAAATGATTTTTTTTTCTTGATTGTTAGAAAATTATCAAGCTTAATTTTAAAATTATTATGATTAATGAATTGCTTTTCGGTTTTTGTGTTTTAATTTTTATGTGGAAACACGTGCTATTTATTTTCGTAAAATTGATTTTCTATTTGTTTAATTCAAAAATTAGCTTCAATTAATTTCTTTTTATTTTTTAAATAAAATTTTAGTATTTTTGTGTTTTGTTTTTATTTGTTTTTGTTTCTATTAAAAAAAAGTTTTTTTTTTGTCCTATTAAATTTATTTTTATTTTATGCATTCTTATTTTTTAAATATTCACCCACACACACGTATATAATAACAAATTGTAGTTTGTCACGCATTTCATTCATTTTTGATAAATCAAAGCCTACTTTCTCTCTTTACCAAAACAAACATTTACAATAGTTATGCTAGAGTTCACACAATTATTTTAAAATTCTTTACACTCACTTTATATTTAGTTTAGGGGAGCACTTTATCAGAGATGGTGAGCGCGAGGTATTATTTCATTATTAAATTTATTAATTTTTTACAATACAAATCTACTTGCACCACCACCATTTTTTATATTTAATCATTCATTAACATTTCTTTTCTATGTTTATTTACCATTTGTATTCTCATTTCTTTTGTATGTGTGTTAAATAGTTTTGAATCTCTTTAGCATACATACGGTGCGTTTTGAATTTGCCGTAACAACCGCATAGACCGAATATCGTTAAACGACTGAAAAGCTTTTTTACTCTTTACAAATTTACCTGGTTTTGCAAGGTCTTCTTCTTTTTAAAATTTCACATATATCGGATTCACTCCTTAAAAGCGAGTCCTTACGAATTCTTTATATTTTATTTCTGTCGTTGGAATACTCATAACGTTTAAGGATTTAATGCTCTCACTAGCTCTTCATTTCTCTCAGGCTTTTTAAAACCTTTTCTTTGTTTTTCTCTTATATTTTTTTCACTCTCTTTATTTCAGTTAGTATTTATTTTGTCTTTTTGTTTTATGCTTTTTTTCTTTCTATTATATTTGTATTATTGCGTAGGTCATATCCTTATTAATGCCACAGTTGTTTTTCTAGTAAAAAAACATTTGTTATTGTTAGTGCTTTTATCTCCACAGAAAAAAAGCTTTCAATATTTTTACTCTTTATATGCAGGTCTTGTGTTGGGTTTTAAATTTCAGTATAATGTTTTTGTTGTTTAAATAAAATATACACCGAACAAGGTTTCTTTTTATAGTGCGACAGTATAATAAAAAAATTATATTATAACTATAATTAAGCTTAAAAAGAATTCTATAAAGTTAGTACAAAAATAATTTTAAGAAGAACAAAATTATTTTTTGAGCATTATTTTTTTCTAAAAAGGAAAAAATTTAATTTTTTTCTCAAATTAGTTTCACAAAAAACTTCTATTTTTTTAATCAAATATTAAAATTTTTAATGATTGGCTACACACGGCTTTAGGCCACAGCAACTTAAAACTATTTCCCTAGTAATTTGCTGTGTTCATATTTATTTCCAAATTAAAGAGGTGTCACGCTATATGTGACTATTAGTTAAAAATGGTTTATTATATTTAATTAAAAAGAAAATCTAAAATTCTGCTTTGAAATATCTTTTAAGTCTTGCCCATGTTGTTGTCGTAGAAGTTCTGACGAAGATAAGAAATTTAAAATTTTAGAATTTTTTTTGTTTTAAAAAAAATTATGTTAAAAAAAAAGTAAAAACCTGTTGCTTTTTTGCCATACACATAGATCATAATAAGTTTTAAAGAAAACGAACTTTATTTTGTTACAATCGCTGCAGAACTTTCGATTTTATTCCCAATGACAACATTAAAGGTGGTTGCTTCTTCTATATGACATCGTTGTTGGCAGATTTAGATATACATTTACTGTTGTTAATTTACTACATAATCAATTAAACTTAAATATGGGCCGTTATTTTTCAATGTGGTATAAGTCCACTTTTTTAAAAAAAAATTATTCAGCAGCAATTTAAGTAGGAAATAAATATAATTTTATTTAAATTATAGCTGACTAATTTTTCTAAGAAAGTCGACTTATACATATTAAAATTTTTTTTTGGTTTGGATTGCAAAATAAAACAGTTTTTATTATAATAAAAATACCAAAAATATCAAAACCAAAATTTCCTCTAACTTTTTAAAATATCCTTTTCTCCTTAACAAAAAGAAAAACCCTTATTTTTACTCCTTAAAAAGGGGGGGCTACAGTAGGTTATATAAAAATTTATTAATTCATCACTGTTATACTCACTCTTTTTTTAAGCTTTCATATGCTCTTCAAACTAAGCCCCACAAATTAAAAGACTCTTCATCGCAAACTGAACACTCTTATTTCCTAACTTTTTACTCATACGCTCTTTTAAATTTCTATAACAAATTTATTCGTTATTTGATAAATGAGTAGCTATTACATTGGTTGCATATATACTTGAATTCATGTAATATAAAATAGTTTAAAAAACGTTTGATTTACAAAAAAAAAAAATTAATTAATTCCAGACAAAAGTGGACTGAATGTCCATAATCATAGTCACATTAAAGTCAATATCTTTTTCAAAACTTCATATAATTCTTATGATTATGGCAGATTGTTTCCTAAGAAAAATTATTTTTTTTTCGAATGATATCATTTATGTTGAGATGCTGGCTAATGTTAATTAGTATAGCAGCTCAAGTATCTGAAAAAGAATACGTGACTTGCTAACTAGGCATGCAGTGTATAGTTAAATTATAAGCGTGGCAAGGATAATCTTAGTAGCTTAGCAGATAGAATACTAACCTATCAATCTGGATGTATTGGGCTTGAATCTTAGCCAGGCTCTGGCTGTTTTCGGCAGACAAACCAAATGAAAAAAATTTCTTGATTACAAAAAAACAAAAGCCTCTGGAAGTGATATTACTTTCCTGGTAAGTACTCTCGAGTAGAATAAAAATTTGTTTTTGGAATTTGCCAAACATCTGCAAAATCTTGAGCTACGGTTTTTTGTACCAATAACTTAGTTGAATATCAACCGATTTTAATTTTCTTAGTTTATTTAGAAAGAAAACATTGAGGCCGTTTAAATGGTTTATATATGTAAATATATATTATTTAAGTAAACTTGAGAAATAAATTTTATTTTCGCCAATTTTAAATTTTGGAGACGTTTTATTAAGAAAAGGCACAATTTTTGATTTTATTTTCAAAATATGTTTATTATTGAGTAAAACGCAATTTTTTGTTTTAAATTAACTAAAAAATTTTAACTTTTTTCTATAAATACAATTTGTTTCCATTCCACTCAAAAATGTTTGCAGAATATGGTATCAGTATCCTGTTGAAGCGACCAACAATATTCTAAAATAATTTTTATTTTATTTTTTCTTTCAAAACGTTTTTCCAATGCAACCATTTCTTATTCATTGCTGAACTGACTTAGGTTGTCTGGGAAGAAGTCCAAGTGTGACTGCAGGAAATGAATTTTTGTGCACATATTGCAGCATACGTACTTAAAAATTAACCTAGTCATCACTTCTGTGATAACCAAGAAAACTATCACATAGTGCAAAAAAACTTTTCCATACCCGTTTTTCAACGGAACTTAGCTTGCTCATGAAGTACTCATCTCTCATAATGAGAGAAAAATAATATCATTTTTTAGGTATTAGCACTTTATTCTTTTTCGTTTCTCTGTGTTATTATTATAATTTATGATTTTTAATTTTTAACTTGAATTTTTTATTGGCTCTGTATCGTACCTCTGATTCTACAAGGTTTGATTTTTGATTATCACAAAGTTGTAATACAATTTCGTAATGATATAGTTATGTGTGATGTAATAAAATGGAATTTAGATTTTATTTATAATTATCTTCTGTGCCAAAAAAATATGTGTTGTAGCCTGAAATTTAACACTTAATATCAAGTTAAATTCGGCAGTGCCGGGTCTTACGTATCCTTCAAATATCAATATTTTTAATCTTGCATAAAAAAAATATGTTAATTGTTACTTGTTACATACATACATAATTCATTTAACACATACATTTTTATAACAATTGTTTTATAAAAATGTATTTTTAACATATTACTTTTAAATATTTTTAAAATTTTGTTTGGTATACCCTTATTATTGAACAAACTAATTTAATTTTGTCAAGAAAATTTTTGAAATATGTATTTTTAATAATTTGATTAATTTATAATTATATCCTGAAGATGCTACAAAAATTGGAGCGAAATATCGATATAAAAATAAATTTTTGAAAAATAAGACCTCAAGCTTAACAAAATAGCCATTTTAGTTATTTCAAAAAATATATATAAAGAGATTTCTAATTGTGATTTAAATAATTTTCTTAGAATATTTTTGTGTTTAGCCCAAATTAATTAATTAATTAAACATAAAAAAATAAATAAACAAAAAAAAAATTATACATGCAATTATAATAAAAATTAACACTGTAGCGGGAGAATATTTTATTATTAAATATTATTTTTATTGTATTACTATTTTATAATTTCCTTGACCTTAATGTTTATTTTATGCAATATTTTCTTTTGCAAGAGTGCACTTATTTGAATTTCATTTACTGTACGTTGATATTAAGTGTCACTCAATTAAATACTGTTACTAATATTACTTAAATACTAATTTCTCATCAAACTCATTATTTATAATTGTCTTACTTTTACCTATACTTTGCTATCGTGTTATTTCTTTCTTTTTATTTTAATGTAATGTTAATTTCTTTTATATGTATATGTAAAATTGTTTTGAGTGATGAGAAACATTTACTTTATTGATCTCTAAAATTAAGTTATATTAATAAAATCATGACAATAAAAGATTCATTCGCTTATGAACTCTTGAATAATCAAGAAGCCAAACAAACAGCGGAGTTCTTATTTTCAAATAATAAAAATATACAAAGAGGACAGACTAAAACTCTATAGTTCGGTTAGTCCCTTTGTTATAAAAAAATAAAAAGTATAATCCAACTTGGACGTACATCGTCTGGTTTGGGCTTACTAAATAATATATTTGAAAATAATAACATTAGAAAGGCGGATTCTATCTCCCTTCCTACAACACCTTTTTTTTTATTACAATAATACCGTAAATAATTAATTTCAGTTAAGGAAATTATAAACAACATTTACAAAATATCCGCATTAAACAATCATTTGTCTAAATAGGCGTATCCAATAATTTTTAGAAAAAAGATATATAGTCTAACAAGATTTATATTTTTTAAAATTGCTTAAAAAATATAATAATGATTTCAAGATCTATTTTAATGAAAAATTCAACTACTTTAAGCAAATATTTCTTCAAAATATATAAACCATATGATTGATGGTATATTGGGTGTAATAAAATTGGCTACAGTGTTTTGCCCCCTCTCTAAATAAGACTTAATTAACCCTTAAACATATTTTGGATTTTTACTTATTTTTAAACTTCTTGCACAACATTTTAACCTTTTATTTCTTTGACTTATGGATCTTTTTGTTTCGAATTTAACTTCTTTTTATTATTCATTTGTTGTTTCTAAAACTTTTTTATAATTAGAATTCATTTTGCTATAAATTTAAACTGCATAAAATTATGAATGACAAATCACAACACACTTTAAAAAAAATATCTTAAAAAGACTTTTAAATTAATTTTAATACAAAAATATTTAAATTTCTTATTTTATTTTATTTAAATTTAAATCTATAAAAATTTAAATATCTAATATGATTTTAATAACTAATTTCTGCTTAAAATTTAAAAATTCTTTTCATGTTTTATAACCAAACAAAATTATGCCCTTAAAATTACTTTGAGCTTTTAATTCCTCTATACCATAGAATTACAAAACTTCAACAATTTGCTTAAAAATATAATTTGTATGTTTATATATTAAAAAAAAATATTTCTAACAAGGAAATCAACTAGAACATGTTATACAAAAAGGAAGTTAACATTACGCGGAAGTGCACTAATGTGAGCTCAATTATTTAATTTGGCTTGCACTCTTTATATATTCACATGTGTTATCAGTAACCATCACAAAATTTTAGTTAAGGTTTCCCACACACATGGCTGTGGCTGCTTGTGTGAGTATATACAGAAGAATGTAGTATGAGAAATCCATGCCTGCTCTACTCTGACATCCGTTTAACCTACATGCCCTTTATATAAAGTTTTTTTCAAATATGTTTACTTATTTTCTTAAGTACCCGCACATGCTTTCTTTTCTTTTTTTTTTTTTTTTTTTTTTTTTTGTTAGACTACATTTGTTACCATTAAATGTGTGATGGATTGTTCTTTTAAAATGCTAATCATAAAAAATAAAAGAAATAGATGGCAAAGTTTATATAAAATTATGTTGATTAGCTTAACTGTTCTCATGTGTGTTCTGAGAAGTTTTACAAAATATTTTTCTTTCAACACTTTCTTCTTCGTGGGAGTCATTCACTCACTTTGTTAAATACTTGATATTGTGTTGTACAAAGTACGTGCGTAATGTCATGTTGTGGTAGATATTTAATTTGAAACAATCTTAAGCTTTCCGAATTTTCAAGAATAAAGTTATTGTTCGTTAGATTTGTAACGCAGTTTGTTTTCCAGCTGAGGTACGCTCAGTCGTGTAGTACTTCCTCAGCTTCTTTATGAAGATATGCGAATAATATACTCCGTCGAGTTAAATGCTTCAGCCTCGACACTAACACCTACGTTGATAACAAAAGCTCTGCTCGCCGACTTGCTATCAATTTTGATGCTTTATATATTCTTTATTTTATACTTAATGAGAATTATAAATGATACTCTGGTATGATACAAGGTGTACGCTACATATTTCGGGTTGGTCTGTTTAGTCAATTTAAGCTTGTAATGTCACTTTACAAATTTAGCAATTTTTGTCAATTAAAAAATAAAAAATAAAAATATTTTTCTGTAATTTTTTTCTCTAGTGGTTCTGTAAACCAAATTTGAATATACTTTTTTATTTTAAAGCAAATTCATACAATTTTACAGAATAAACAAACTTGTCGTAAGAAAGTCGAGTATTCTATTATTGTAATAAAGGACTAGAAAAATAAAATGAAAAAAACTGGGGTGTCTGTGTATGTGTATAAATGTTTTATGTATTTGTATAGCACACTGCTTGCTAACGATAGTGGGTATCGGAACAGAACTTCAAATAAATAAAGTAAATCAATATTAGCAGCCGCATATAGCAGCACATACTTGAAAAAAAAATTACAAACACTGACATGTGTGTGCAACTGCTCACACACACTTAAAAACTCTGAAAATTTTGATTATGATTATATTTTTGGAGATGGTGATGATGATGCTGTTATTGCTTCAGCTATAACATAAACCAAAGCGATTGAGTCAATACATGAAAAATTTTTATGCACTTTATTTATATCGGAAGCAATCGTTTTAAAAGAGAATTAAATTTAGGGACGGAATTGTCTTTTAAATTGCAAGTGATATTTTTTATTTCGTACACACTTTTAAATGCAGCCCGGCCGCAATTAATGAAAAATATGTGCTGCTGGCACGAGCACACAACACCAGCCAAACACATTTTTTATACAGGGTGGGCAAAAAGAAACCAAGGGGTGTAAAAGTTTGTTTATTAATTTTTTTTTATTTTTTCTTTCAGATTATATAGACAACACTTGGAGAATTTATAATGGAGAGGTTCACAACTGAACAGAGAACCAGAACAATAGAATTTTATTATTTAAACCAGAGATCAATTATTTTAACTCTCATTTTCATTTGAATGGCTTTGTTAACAAGCAGAACTGTAGGTTCTGGGGTTCTCAAATCCAAGAACCATTCATCAACGCCAATTGCACCCCATCAGGTGTACAGTATGGTGTGGGATCACATCTGAAAATGTCATTGGGCCCTACTTCTTCGAGAATGAAGATGGAAGTGCTGTAACCGTAAATGGAGAGCGGTATCGTTTTATGATAGAACATTTTTTACGTCCTGCTCTTGAAAACAGACCTGGTATGTGGTTTCAGCAGGACGGAGCCACTGCCCTTACTGCCCGAGACACAATGGCACTTTTAAGTCAAATTTTTGGAGAGCGAATAATTTCTCGAAATTCGGAAATTATTTATCCAGCGCGATCGCCAGATTTGACAGCACCCGACTATTTTCTTTGGGGTTTTTTGAAGGAGCGAGTGTATGTGAACAAGCCAGAGACAATCCTTGAACTCAAGGCAAACATTGTTGCAGAAATTCGAACGCTACAGCCACAAGTTTTGAAAGATGTTATGGAAAATGCTCTAAAAAGAGCCCATCAGTGCGAAGCTGAAAACGGTGGTCATTTAAGAGACATCATTTTTCATAATTAGTGTAAAAAAATTTCCATTTTGTATATTATATAATCTGAAAGAAAAAATAAAAAAAAGTTAATAAACAAAAAAGTTATTAAACTATTTACACCCCTTGGTTTCTTTTGGCCCAGTCTGTACCAAACCTAAAAAAGTAATTTAAATTGATTTTTAATAAATTTTTATAAATTTAAATAAAAAAATTTTAAATAACACAGGTCTGCGAAAAAATTTTTTTTTTCAGCTGCATGAGATATTTTTACTGAATTATATGTTTTAAAGTGCGCTGATTTCAAAAGTGATGGCCATTATTTTCTATCACATAAGGATTTTTTGCAAATTCAAACACAAAAAATTGGTTAAAGCACTCCTTTATTCAAAATTTTCAAACAATAAATGTTTTTTTCAAAGCAAACGAAACATTATTTTGATACATATGTATACTTATTCCTGTTCTTTATGAAACCTCTTCTTCTTTTCCTTCCATATTCGTCAAAAGATAAATCTGAGCTTGATTCACCCGGATGAGGTAATGTAGCTTCGTCCTCCAACTCACTAGGGTATTCATCCAAACTGGAAGGTGGCTGCGGTATAGATATCTCGGAGCTATGGGGCACTGGACGTATAGCTGAGTCAAGATTAGGATAACTTATGTTTCTTTTGTTTTTTGAATTGAATCCCTTTACGTCAACTGATCAGAAGTAGCAGTCAGTGTGATTTTTCTGCTCACGCCATATCATAGGAATTCCAAATCGAAATGCATTTTTCTTTCCCTTAAACCACAAACGAAGATCTTCTTCGCATCTTCTACACACCTTATGCGGGGCCCATGGTTTATCTTGATGACAAAGTTTTAATTTAAAGTAGGCAAAATAAACTTTCCTTACAAAATCACTTATATTTCTCTGTTGACTTTTAATATTGAATTCACCACAGATATAACAAAAACTGTTTGGAGAAATAACACAACTCCTTGTAGACATGATTAACAGACAATAGCACTGTTCACTTGAATATCAGTATGTCTACTGAGAGCTTTTCTTTGTTTCAAGCAATGTAAAATAAAACACTGCTGCTTTCACTTAATGTAGAGCGATTGTAAATTCACTCTACGACGGTTGATAAAAAACTCTGTTTATTTTTAAAAACTATCTTAATTAAATACTAAATCTTAAAACTAATTTGGTACACATGCGTACCTGTCATTTCCCCTATTACCAAACACACACATACACACGATTCTCCCGTCATCTTTTCAAATGCATATTAACATTAGGTAGTACTTAAAGTCTTAAACAGATTCCAAGAAACAATTAGCACTATCTATTAATTAGTGTACACGTTTATTACTTCAAGGAAAAACAAATAATCCTTTCTGCGGAAAATACGCTAATTTGTAAAAGCAGACCTTCGCTAATCGGTGTGTGAGATAATAGGGTTGGTTTTTTTCAAGGCCATAAATGTCACACATATTCGTTCAATATTAGGTACCTGCGGTAAATTGAGAATAAAATCCGCATTTGTTATTCGATTTTCATGATTTATACCTTATTTTATTCTTGAGGTATTCAGCTTTCAGAAAAATGTGCAAAATATAAAATTTTTGCTTTTTCTTTTTTTTATTGCGTTTTTAAACTGAAAAAAACGCTAATTTTGCAAGAAAAAAATTTTTTCCCCTCTTAAATTTTTGAATAATTCCAAAACGATAAAATATAGAAAAAATTATATTGAATTAAATTAAATATAATTTTGTTACGCATCTTTTGGTGTTTTTTTTATGAAAATCGGATGAGCCGTTCTCGAGTTAGGCTGAAATATGTCTTCGTACCTGACTAATTTAGGGGGAAAAAATTGCCACCCCCATAAAAAAAATCCCTACGTGATGGAGAAAAACCGAAAACGGATTTGAGTTTAGCGCATCAAAATCTGTAAGAAAATGTAAAAACATAATATGCAGTTTTTTGGTCGCAGACCTGTGTAATGAAATTAACTTAAGCAGAATTTAACAGCACTTAAAGAAGGTTTTGAGTATCTAGATTTTTTCTTAGTTTCCATTATTTAAACGCTAGGCTAGAGTGAATAAAGGAAAGGCACTTAAAATGCTTTTAAATTAACAACAAAGTAGAAATTTTTGAAGCATACGACATAGCATTTTAAAAAAGCTAAACGAAAGGTAAAGAAAAAAAATTAAATAAAAATAACTATAAGTCGCTGCCCACTACAGTTTGCAAGTTAAATGGCATAAAACTAACACGTTTAATTTCAAACGATTGAAAGTTTTAAAACAAAAGCCACTTTAAGTAAAAAAGTTTTATTTTTGTTTGTTATAAAAAAGTAATTTTAAAGTGAACACGGTGGAACAGAAGTTATTAAAAATTAATTTTTTTTTAAACTTAAATTATAAGTCATTTGATGAGTTGCTTAAAATTCAGAGATATAAAACACATAATTAAGAAATCTTTAGAAAACTCGTAGATCCAATGCTCCATTTCATTATTCACCTTTTGCGGTGTAAGAATGCAAATTACTTTTGCATAAAAAACAAAAATAAAACGTTGTTTTCAAATTCTTCTTCAGTCTGTTGAGTAAATTTAATAAATTCAAGATAAAGCAACAACTGTTTGAAAGCAAAACAAAACTAGAGAGTGAGAGAGAAAAAAAACAAAATTCCACAAAACAAAATAAAGCTGCTACAACAGAGTTAAACTCATTGCCATTTCAAGCATAATGAAATGTAAATGTAGAAAAAAAATGCAAAAACAAAAATTAAAAAAAGGAATACAAAACAAACAAAAATTATAATAATTATTTATTTAAAACCACTGCATTACTTGAGAAAAAAACCAGCAAAACTTTTATTTCAATTAAATTAAAATAAAAATTAAATACAAAAGAGAATTCAAGTTGTCTGAGTCGAATCATGGATACCTTTTACATAGAACTTAAAAATTTATGTAGTCGTAAATGAAATTCTCGCTAATAATATCTGCAGTATGCTTAAGTTAAAAGACAAATAGATCATCAATTCAGATTCAGCAGGTTTAAGTACATATAATTTAATTTCTCAGTCCATGCAATACCACTTTTTTTTAAGAAGAAGATATATAATAAAGAAAATTGCGACCTCAGTAAGCAAATTATTTCTGTGTTGAGGGCGAAGCACATCTGATATATTATGTAGGTGCAGTGCAGTAGCGAGGGGTGGGGCCGCGGCCGTTACTCATAAAAGGGCGACAAATGGCTTGCAAAAAAATTGCTGCATAATTTTTATAATAATTGATTTCTGGAAAATATATTTTAAATTTAGTTGCAGTGTAATATAAAAAATGTTAATTCATAATTAAAATTAAAAAAAAAAAAACACAAATAGTCTAAATCAAATAAATAATAAATTTATAATAGGAATGGTACGTCTTTTCCACTTTTAAGATCGACTCGATCTGTGTCTGTATGCACCTGCTTATGGCATCTACGCTGCGTGGGGACATAAATTATTTCCTTTCTTGATTTGTCTGATAAAAAATATGTTATGCATTGTACAAAAGTACAAAGATTCTATTGTTTCTACATATAAACTCAATGTTGCTTACGCTTGTTATTTAAAACGATAACAATAACACACTACTATACTTATATGTACAGTCACGGAAAAAATTATTCGGAAGATAACAACTAAAGGATCGTTTATTTCATAAATACATAATATAAATAAAGAACACAAACAAATAAAACCATAAATTTTCTTCTGCGCTTGTAAAAACCATCAAATTAATAAGCATTGAATTAGAAATATTTAATTACTTAAGACGTATTTATATATATGAAATAAATACTGAAAAGATATTTACCAATTATAAAAAATGTAATGGTTTACGTTAAAACATATTTAACTCTGTATATTTATCTTCACTCACTTCATTTGAGTTGAAAAAAAAACAACTGATTGAAATATCTTGATAGTAAAACTTTAATTCAGTTTTGGATGGAAAGAAAACATAAATTATTTTACTTTTTTGGACAGAGTTATAATAGTGCTATTACCATTTGTTGCATCATATTCATGCAAAGCCTGAAATCAATATATCGGAAAAAGAACTTTAGTTGTTTCAATAATAACGCCACGATTTGTGAAATTTTGCACTTACAAACACGCTCATCCTTCACATTAAATTGTTTGATTTTATACTTAAACATACTAAATTTTCATTATTTTTAATTCTATACTTTTTAATTGTTTTATCTAATAAGGGGGCCACCAATTTTTTAGGTTTTCTTATGTGAGTCGCCATATCAGAAAGTTTGGAAGCCGCACATGCACATTTTAAAATCTAATCTTGTTTCCTGAGCTAAATTTATTTGTCTCAAATCTAAGGATTAGCTTGAGCCTTTGACTTCATTTATTTTACTTTATTTATTTATTAATTTGAGAGTATATTTTACATATAACACACTAGCACATTTGTCAACTTCAAAATCTTGATCCCAAAATCTGAAAAACCCTTGCTGGGTTTTCAATTATTAGCTAAGGTTTTTTATAATTCATTTTTGAAGTTTTCGACTAGGAGGAGGATTTTAGTACATTTTACTAAGAACATGTACTGACTCTTAAGTCTATAACTCGTGAACTATTAGAAATATTGCTTTTCTCTCTTCAGCAAATTTAGATCTAAAAATTTTGCTTTGGGATAAAATAAAAATAAAAAAAAACATGTAAACACCGTCCGTTTGAATGATTGTTTGATGCAAAATAACGGCATATGTAAAATGTCAAAAAATTTGCATTGTTTTGTGCTAGCTGATCCACTGTTCGAGCCCGAAGAAACAATCAGCAAGCCTGAGCTCGTAACACAATGCGAAATGAACTATGTTGTCGCCAAGTTAGGTTTGTCAAAGTGCAAATCAGAGTTTTTGGCCACCATTCTTAAAGTAAAAAAGCTAACGGACGTTGATGATAAGACCTAGATACACCGTAACCGTCAAGCGTAATTTCAATCGGTTCAAGATTATAGTGCTGCACTGTGTAATATAATATTATTTGATTTTTGAAAGGCGTGAGTTAAGCTCGCTACGCCACTCTATGTGTGAAAAAAATTTAACTTCTCAAATTATCTTTTTACATTAATTAAAACAAAGAATTATCAACGAAAGCATTTCATTACAAGAACTCCTGCCATTTAGTTTAATTTCATATAAAATTTTTTACAAAATAAAAGTGAAATAAAAATGAAGAGATTAAAGTCATACAAAATTTTATTTAATATTTAATTGTTTTAAACATTGGCAACCATAATCTCTCTTTTTAAGGTTAACTTAATCAAATAAATAAATAACTTAAAAAAAAAAAAAAAGAATTGTTTTATTAATAAATAAAACTCATTTTATTATTTAGAATTTTATTTAAATTTAAAATCCACTAAAACATTGTTATTTTTTTATGGTATTTATTGTTCATTTAAAGCCATCATAAACAATTCATAAAAATAACCATAAATATAAAACTTAAACACAATAAACAAGAATTTTATTAACTTGAGTGAGTGAGTGAGTGAGTTTTGTACAAATTCTACTACTTGTTGGGCTTTTAATTTTTATTTGATATAAAATGGAAAAAGTATAAATAAACAACAACAACAGCTTCAGCAAGAAAAAACAACAATAATAATAAAATAATAAAAATAAAATCTAAAAGTTGATATAAAAAAAAAAACAAACAGGAAAAAAAATTTATATTGATCATAAAAATAAAAATAACAACAAAAACAACTATAGCAAATAACGAACAGTTAGCGGTAGTAAACTTCTGCTTAGTCATTTATTGTTTCCCCAGGAATAAACCAAAACAAATTCAAACACAGAACAACAATCAACACAACAATACCAACAAATCATGGCACATACTTTTAAATACTCCTACTCCACATAGCTTTAAACTAAAACAGCTTAAGCCAAAAAAAAAAAAAAATAATAAAATAATCGTTTTATATTCCACGCAGACTAAAAACCACATGAAAAATGTTTGAACCATGATATTTAGGAAAAGCAAAAAAAAAAAAAAAATATTTTTCACAAAACAAGAAAAAAATTGGAAAATTTAAGAAGAAGCAGAAAACTTATCTTTCAATTTAATCACTGTCTCTTTAATTCATGAAAACCTGTTATCTGAAGAAATTGCTTGAAAGTGGTATAAGTCTACTTTTACAAAAAAATGAGTTAGTGCTAATTTTAGCAAGATATAAATACCAGCTCACTTAAATTACCAAGTTCAACTTTTAACTAATTTTTTTTAAACATAAAATCTTCCCTAATAACAAGTACAACAAAACCTAAAAAAAAACTACATCTTTTAAATTAAAAAGATGTTACAGCAAATAGTAAAATATGAAACACATTTTTTTTTCATAAGCCAAATTAAACGGCAGAAACTTTCAACTTGCCACACACTGAAGTCTAGTGATTTGTTACACACAGAGTGAATATTTATGTTTTTATGTTTTACTGCAGGCTGTTTTATTCAAGTTTTTAATTTCTTGATTTTCAGACATACAGTTTTTCTTTTAACACTTTATTCAATGCAAAATGTGCTTAAATGTTGTTGTAGTTTGTAGCTTAAAGCTCTATTAAAAGTAAGTACATTATGACTCATCTTGAATTTAGTAAAGAATTTAAAAAAAAGTAGATAGCTGAAATCAGCTCTTTACAATTATCCTAAAACAGTTTTCAATTGCTTTGCTTATTTAAGTAAAATGTATTTCAAACTTAGCTATCACATTCAGGCATTATCTTTTATGGTGGCTTTTCGTTTATTCATTTATTTACTTTATTTATTTACAAAAACTAAAATTAATTTGAAATATTTTACTTTTTTTTTTGTTGAGATTTCAAATGGAAATCAATTTTGCTGCTTCATTTCATTTGATTCAGCTCGTTCAGTTGTGTTTTATGGTTTTCATTTCGGTATGGTCTTAACTGGCTTTTAATAGAAACGTGTTCGCGCTTAATATCTGGCCAGTAATGTGTACAATATTTTATTTAGATTTTAATTAAAACTAATTGTAGAACAACAGGAAATGGATTTTCTCTTAAGAGGCAAAAAATATTGTTGGATGGTGGTTAAAATTTTTTTTTATTGTGCTTAATAAAAAAAAAAGTTGTACCATTTTTAAGGTTGTTTTTCTTAACTGCCCACATTCAATTAAAAAGCAAAAGAGAAAAAGAAATTAAAAATTTTCTATACAAAACGAAAAAAAAAATTCATCGGTCATTAATAAGAGAGTCCCCCTTTAGCTACAGTGAACAGTTTTTTGCTTTTATTGAAAAATTATTATTATTAATGGTCCGTTGCATTAGATTCAAGATATATGTCATTAATTAAACAAAACATTCGTTAGTCTAATAAAGTATTGACTCCTTTAATAAATTCGTGCATTTTGTTAATAAAATATTTCATTGAATCATTGATTCAATGTCAACAGCATAATGAAACCTTGTCATTATTTAAAAAATAATGAATTATTCTTTCAACACTAAATAAATATTAATTTTTTTGTAATTTTAGGTAACAACATCTGCTTCAAAAAATTCAAAATATATTTACTACCATTTACAAGTTTCATTATTTATAAATTTTCATAAAATTTAAAAGAAATAGTTGAAGATCTTTTTTTTAAAATTCGTCCACTGGCTTTTTATCATTTTTATTTTTTGTATTAAAATTTTCTTGTTTATCATCGGAATGGTGGCGATCTCTATTGTAATTGCGTGACTTTAATGGTGTTCCGGATGATAAACTAGAAAATTATAATATAAAAACTTAAATAAAAATTTAACACGAAAACATATTTTCATATTCATATGATTGATATGATTGACATTCTTGTAAGAATGTAGCGTATGATTTATATTAAAATTAAGAATTCCACATACATTTACATGCTTTGTACTCATGCAAGCCTCCTTAATGCAATTCAAACATTACAGACGGCCTACCTGATATTTCTAACGTAATATTATTTTATTTTTTATTTTTATTATTATTATTATTATTATTTAATACACATTATGTTAACGAGCAAATTTGTAACTTTGAACATCGACTCTCAGAGTCTGGGCAGGAATCGAGCCTGCGACACCCAGATTGATAGGTTAGCAGGCTACCCATCAATCTACGGAGCAACCTGAATTTATTTTATTAAAACCAAAACTTTATCGCTGAGGCTCAACAGGAAAGAAGATTTAATGTTTCTTAACTTGTATTAATTCTGTTATTAGTTCTAAAAACAAGTATTAAATAATTTTTTTCTTTTTTTTATAAGGATCATCAGTGAAAAGCATCGTGGAATGAATAAAGTAGATATAATATAGCAGGTAAAATTATTGCTCACTGTGAATAAATATCATGCCTTATAAAAATTAAGTTTTCATAAGGAAGGAAATCGAGTTGTGTAAAAAATTTATTCGAAAATTCTAAATACTCCGCTGTAATCTTGATGCCAATTTGCTTAAGTAAACAATATAACACGTTTTTTGCATAATAAAAATAATAATTTTATTAAAAACAATTAAAACTGCTAGTTTTTTTTTTTAAAAATAAATAATTATAAGCCGCCCTCAAAATTCAACAAACTAAGAGAAGAGAAAGAACAAACAAAGTTTAAAAATATATAAAAAAATTACAAAAAAATAACAAATTAATTATTCCTTCTGGGATTTTCTTGTGATATTTTTTTTAGTTCTTTCTAGAATAAAAATAAAAATTTGAAACTTCTGTTTAAAAAGCAATTCAAATTTGTGATTTTCAAAAATGCCTAAAAAATAAAATATATCAAAAATTAAATGAATAGAGACTTATATGTTTGATTAAATTTTAGTATTGTACGATATGTGTTCTTAAAGTACAAGCTTTATATTGATCCCCTCTCCTCCCCTAATTTCCGCTGAGCATTAAGTTATATAAATATTATCAGACTATTTCTCATTCTAAAGTTATTTAAACAAATGAAAAACTTTTTTTCCATTACACAGATTTACTGTAAATGTTTGGCGTAAGATTTTGCATGATTTGCTTGCTAGCCTTGGTTTTACTTATTGAGTGCTGGTTTCCTTTTTTTTATTTCTATGCCCACCTTTTTTTATTTTATATTGAAAGGTTTTATATTGAATTAATGCTGGAGAATTTATTGGCAAAGCTAAAAGTTTTTACTGATTGCATGTCAAAGGAAACAAATGAAATAAGTTTTATTTATGTTTTACGTTTAGATTAACAAAGAAAAATAACGCAACAAAATACAGCAACAAAAAAAAATCAAAAAAACAAAACAAAAAATTGTTGGTGAACTTCAAAAATATTTCAAGCCGGTGAAATTAAGCAAAATTTAAAAAGTTTGAAAAAAAATTATATTAATTTTTTAGTTGAAGAAAAGAATTTTATAGTATTTTTCTTTTAATATTTATAAAACATATTATTAATTTTGATATTTTGTTTAAAAATACATTTGTTGGTCTTCACTGAACAACTTAAATTAGCCGCTCCTGCGGCATAAAAGAATAACAAAAAAGCTCTCAAAAAATATATCAAGTTAAAAACAGAAATCACCAGCCAGGCTCTCTATGTGGAAAATTGTCGTTAGCTTTCATTTTAAGCGACAAGCAGCTGATGGACGGCTTATTAAAACAATTTTACACAAAAATTTTAATTAAAAGAAAATCGAAAAATAATTTTTACTTTTCATTGTCGTTGTCATCACTTTGACACTGATTTGGTATTTTATAGCACGATAAATTGTCGCCGTCGTAAGTTTATGTTTTTTTTTTAAACACATTTCTAGTATTCCATTCAGCTGGTTTATTTTATTTAGATTTTTTGTAACAAAATTTTTTTTTTTTTTGCTTGTTTATATAGATTTAAGTAATGAAAAAAAAGATAATCTAGTATTAGAAAGAAAACTTAACAGGAGAATTTTGATAAGTAAGTATCTAAACCAAACCCTTTCAAAATAATTATATGCCACTTTATCTACAGTTTTGAAAATTACTTTAAACTTAATAAAACAGCTTGTACGCATGTCTGATGTAAAGAATGGAGTTAGATTTGCATTCGTTTCTAAAAAAAATTGAATTGCCAGCTACATAAAGATTTTTAGCCCAGAGATTTTATGAACTCAGCATGTAAAACGATTTAAATTTAGATTTGTGGTAGATAGTTTTTTGAAAAATTATGAATATTTCCCAGAATTTTTTTGAAGGAAAATTTAAGTTTTTGGTAAAAAAATTTCTTTAATAGGACTGTCTGATTCCACTAGAAAAATGAATTTATTTTCAAGCAATGTATTTTTAATTTGTTTTCAAGTTAAATGAAATGGTACTTCCTATTGAAAAGAAAGGACTTTTTCCAACAATTTCCCATGTTTTTAAAATTGGTTCATATTTGTTTTTTATTTTTTAAGTTTTTTACATTAGTCATTACCTGAAATGGTGACAACGAAGTCATAGTCGTCTCACTACAATATCGCAGTCACAGTTTCTTATAGAATAACAATTATACACAAATACTTTAAGAAGTCGACAATTATCTATTGGTTGCAATTACTGTAACAGGGGTGAATGTAAGAACTTCCATACAAAATTCCGGCCCATTTTTTTTTTTTACCTAAATATAAAAATGAAGAATTTCAAATTGAAGCGGTACATTATTTAACAAAATTTAGTATTAATTAATTCTAATTTTAATTAAACCTGAATAAAAATTAAATTTTGTTAAACTTTATGTTTACAAATAACTTAATGTATTGTAGATAAGTTCTTTCTTGAATTTTTTTTTTTTTTTTTTTTTTTTGTAATATATGAAATTTTTAAAGTGAAACTTAAAAAAATATATTTTTTCCCAAACTGAGTAATTTAATTTTAACGAAAATAAAGTCAATATTTAAGTATTGATTTTGATGTTTGCTAATTGATGTTATTTTTACTATATGCGGCTTTAGGTTTAAATAATAAAAATGGTTAATATTAGACGCTTTCTATTTTTGTTAAATTTTTAAAAATAAAAAGTTTTATAAAAAAAAAATTATTTTTTTAATAACATTTTAAAAATTTTTTTTTTTAAACTAATTAAAGCCAATATGATTTAAAATGTGAGGCATTTTGTAACAAAATCAGAGAAGACGTTTCGAAGTTATGACAAAGTGTGTGAAGCAGTCTCTTCCAAAATCTCATATTTTACAAAAAAAAAAAAAAAAAAAAAAAAAAACTGAAATAAAAACTTCAAGAAAAAAAATTTGCCATAGAATTAAAAAAAGAACTTTTACAGTTACATGACCTTAAGAGAGAATATGTAAAGTTTTGTTTGGTTTTTGCATAGTGTAAAGAAGAAAACTAATACAGATCCTTTTTATTTTTATTAGTAGGTTGACAACTTATGAAAACATTCATAGAATCAATGAAAAAAATTTCATTGGACTCGCAATAATTTTTTTTCAGCGTGATGGGTATATAAATTGATCTTTTTTATTTTTTTGTAATTTTATTTAGATTTATTTTACTTATTTTTTTTTTTTTTACTCTAACTCCCAAATTCATAAAAAATATTATGTGCTTATTAAGGGTTTATTTGACAGACTTCTATGCAGTATTTGTCAAATAACCCCTTATTAAGCACATAATATTTTTTATGAATTTGGGGGTAAGTATTTATTTTATATTTTAAATATAATAATATCCTACAGAAGCTACACAAACTAGGAACGAAATATGGATATTAAAATATATATTTACCGTAAATACTAAAGAGCTGCTTAAGCATACTTGAAATGGCTTACAAGCACTTTTTAATATAAAATATTGCATATGTTTGTAGTGATGTATGGCTTCAAGTATGATCGTGCAGCCTTTTAGTAAATATGACCTTAATCTTGATAAACTTTACGTTTCTATTTATTTTGTATATATATATTTTATATTTATATAATTTCCTTTTATTTAATTTTTATTAAAGAGTTTACACTTCTCAAATATTTCATAACACTTTTTGAAGTTTTAAATCAGTAAACACAAATATTAAAGAGCTGAGCAAAACATTCTGAAAGACACATATCACCACAAATATATAGAATATTTTATAATTTAAATAAAATGATAGTAAACCATTCAAACTCTACTTGTGCAGGACTCTAATAAATACTGACATACATATGTGTTATAATTGTGTTGGAATAAATAAACAACCGCAATAAAGGCGAACTCACCTCATCATTATTATTATTATTATCAACAACTGTTGACTTCAATAAAAAATGCAACTTTAAAACACATATTCCATGACAGATTTAGAAGTACTAATTCCACATATGACAACATTTGCACATTTACACATACGTGCATATAGGGTAAATGTTTCCAAGTGCGGCTTATGATGGCTATTAATATTAATAAATAGATCATATTTGTAAAAAATCTTATTCAGCTAAATTATATATTTATTATGCTTTCCATTTCAAACGAGATGAGTAATTAATTTAAAATTTTGACTTTATCCCAGGTTTAATATTAAATTCTCGCAGTAGTCAGCAGAATGTTTTATTGAGTAATTTAGCTTTGCAAAGTTTTTGTTGACTGCTGAAAAATGTGACATATTAAAAAAAAAAAAAAAAATAAAACTATAAATTAGACAATTTTAATAAATAATTTTTTTAAGAGCTTAATATATTTAGAAACGTCATTATTTTCGATAGTTAAAGTTAGTAGTTTTTAGCTAAAACTTTGAAAATAAATTTGTATGTACAGGGTGGCCCTAAAGAAACCAAGGGGTGTAAAAGTTTAATAACTTTTTTGTTTATTAACTTTTTTTATTTTTTCTTTCAGATTATATAATATACAAAATGGAAATTTTTTTACACTAAGTATGAAAAATGATGTCTCTTAAAAGATCACCGTTTTCAGCTTCGCACTGATGGGCTCTTTTTAGAGCATTTTCCATAACATCTTTCAAAACTTGTGGCTGTAGCGTTCGAATTTCTGCAACAATGTTTGCCTTGAGTTCAAGGATTGTCTCTGGCTTGTTCACATACACTCGCTCCTTCAAAAAACCCCAAAGAAAAACGTCGGGCTCTGTCAAATCTGGCGATCGCGCTGGCCAAATAATTTCCGAATTTCGAGAAATTATTCGCTCTCCAAAAATTTGACTTAAAAGTGCCATTGTGCCTCGGGCAGTATGGGCAGTTTCTCCGTCCTGCTGAAACCACATACCAGGTCTGTTTTCAAGAGCAAGACGTAAAAAATTTTCTATCATAAAACGATACCGCTCTCCATTTACGGTTACAGCACTTCCATCTTCATTCTCGAAGAAGTAGGGCCCAATGACATTTTCAGATGTGATCTCACACCATACTGTACACCTGATGGGGTGCAATTGGCGTTGATGAATGGCTCTTGGATTTTGAGAACCCCAGAACCTACAGTTCTGCTTGTTAACAAAGCCATTCAAATGAAAATGAGAGTTAAAATAATTGATCTCTGGTTTAAATAATAAAATTCTATTGTTCTGGTTCTCTGTTCAGTTGTGAACCTCTCCATTATAAATTCTCCAAGTGTTGTCTATATAATCTGAAAGAAAAAATAAAAAAAAATTAATAAACAAAAAAGTTATTAAACTTTTGGTTTCTTTTGGCCCACCCTATAGTTAGGGACACACTATCGGATATTTTTAAATTAATTTCCATCAAAATGATTGATATTTGACTAATAAAATCTTAACTTTAGCTATCACTAACTTGTAATAATGGAATTACAACTATAAATCCATATAAATAATATTAATTTTCAGTTTGTTAATTTGTTTGTTTGTGCGCTACAAATTTGTTTTCATACAAATTTTTCGGAAATTTGTCTCTATACTCCACAGAAGGTTTCCATATACTTGTGGAGTAGTCACGCGAATTTTTAGGCCCATATTTCAACGATTTTCAATAACTACTATTCATAAAAATGGGCGCCCGTACTAAATTTAAGCCTGAAATTATGCTTTAAAATATTTTATTTACCACTTTGTTTGGTGCCTCTGATAACAATGCTGGCATAAATATATTAAATAAAGTATTAATTATTATTATTGAAGTGAGTGGCTGTATTTGAATGGATTTTTTAATAATTTAAATTCTATTTCTCTAAAAATTGCTAAATTGCTGTCTAAAGGTACCGACTCACTTATAAATAAATAACAAAAATCACATTTGTTAATGTATAAAAACAAAGAAAAATCATTAAAGTGCCGGCTACCGGCACATTTACGCTATACAGACTCACATGTAAATGTTTCTGAAAAATTGCTAATAAATTAGTTATATGTCTGATATTTATGAAAGCTTGTTTTTTAATAATATATTTTTAATTTTACCACTGACGAGATTTTATTTTATATTTGCGGTTATCAAATGATATTTGTTGGTTTTTTTTTCTTTTTCTCTCTGTCTTTCTATTGATGGTATTTTGACCGCAGTTAAGTGTACTCGTATTACATTTTTCATTTGCGTGAGTGTATATTTTGTTGTTACAAATCAACATTATAATTTCCTCCACAAACAAGCACACATGCCTAATATTACAGTCTGATATTTATTTATTTGAAATAAATAAATAGGCAGACAGACAATTAATATATTTATACGAGTGTATGAATTTGTTTTAGACCAAAATTATTATAAATATTTTTTTGTTTGTTTAATTTTTATATTGACTATTTGGTTGTGGGTTTTTTGTGCACTTATTCACGTAATAACTTTTATTTTATTGTGTGTGTAATTTAGAAAATAATTTTAGTTTTAAATTTGTGTACTTGGCAAAAATTTATTTGATGCAGCTTATTTTTTAATTATTTCCACTACACCAGCTGCTGTGTTGTTTATATTTATTACATACATATTTTATCAATTACTTTATTAAATTAAATATGTAAGTGTGTGTGTGTGTGTGTTGTGTTTTTATTTCTGTATAAATTTTTTGTTCAAAAATGTTTAAATGTCTAAATAATTAAAGCATTTAGGTAATGAAAAAATTTTTGGTTTGTTAACAAATGTTATAGTTATTCTGTTAAAGCACATACTTAATTTAAATAATATGAAGTTGTTGCTAATTGGAGAGCACACAACACATCATACCGCCATAATTTTTGCTTTAAAAAAGTAGTTTTTTGTTGAAACTTAAATTTATTTAAAAGCTGTAAAAAGCAAGCCTTAGATTTTTTTTTTATTAAAGTTTTATAAATAAAAAAATAATATAAATATAAACGTTTTTGCCCGGTCCTTCATACGTCAGTCAGTATCTTTAAAAATCCTTTACAAGTTGATTTTTAATTGTTAAAAAAATCCATTTTTATCAATACAGTCATTCAGTACTTAATAAAATGGCTTACGTTTTTGCCAACCAAAGTGGTAAAAAAAATTTGTCAAAACATAATTTCAAGCTTAAATTAAGTGACGAGTAAAAATCTTTGAAAAATGTTCTGGCAAATGGGCATGTCCAATCCAAAAATATATGGCGACCTTCCTTTGAGTATAGAGACTATATACCAAATTTCAGACAAATAAGAATGAACAAACAAACAAATAAACAAAGAGAAAAAGAATTTTATTTTTATAGATAATTTTATTTTAATATTTCTTTAAAAAGATGGCATGCCAAAAGCTTTTGATTTTTAAAAAGTTTTTATCTGTGTTTACTATGACAAATTGCTTTTATTTTTTTAATTTTATTATTATTGTTTTTTGTATTGCTCTCCCTTAATAAAACACTTATATACGAAATTATTTCGGTGTATGTGCCTTGGCTTTAAAAATATTTTTTTTAGCTTAAGTCTGATATAGCTTGAATTTCAATACAAAAATCTGTTTTATATCCCGCGTGTGCAGCAAAAAATATTTTCCTTTTGAGTGCATTCTGTCGTTGACAACTTCTGCTATAGTTATTTTTATTCTCTGTCTTAGACTTTAAATTTATTCGTATTTATAGGTTAAATAAGAAAATGGGCAACCAAAAAAAAAAAAAAAAAAATATTCTGAAATGAAAGTAAAAAAAAAAAAAAAACATAAACTTCATAAAACAGCTGCTATCTACTTTTACATTTAAGATCAAAGGCAGACACATACAGTGCACTATGGGACATTTTAAATAAATAATTTGCATTTAGCGAAACCTACAATCGTCAAAAACACTAACGGCTCCCTCTACAGAAAACTATCGTTTGCTTCTACTTCAGACAACAAAGAGCTGATTTGCGGCTGCCTAAAAATTTTTTAAGCCACAACTCTTATATTATAAAAAGAAAATCGAACAATAATGTAATAATTGATATATGAAATATTTTTTCTCTTTGTACGAATACAAATATCAAAATCAATCACTTGTTTGCTTGTTGTCGTTAAAACATTTTTTTTTTTTTATAAAAATAAAGCAAAACGCAAAGAAACGACTTATATATGCAATAAAAATTTCTTTTCTATCTTCTCCTATTTTTTTTTTAATTAAAAAATCACATTTTGTTTTCTCTAAATATTTCTATCTGCTCTCTTTCTTTGGGAGTTTAAGTAATGTGACATGTTGGTTCTTAAAGTACTTTTATAGTTTCGATTAATTTCTGAAATTGTTATTGTGACAATATGGTATATTGAGAAGGCTTACGTTAAAAAACATAAAGTCAAGCGACAAGTCAAGTTGGCAAGCAGCTTTTTAAGTGGAAGATGACAGACTAATTTTCTTTCACTTTCGCTTCTTATTAGCCTGGCAGTAAATTTGTAAAATATTTTTTTGTGTGTTTCAGACGAATTTGTTAGACGATTGGGTTGTAAATAAAAAACACATAAGTCTGTAAATAATATAAGGATATATTAGTAAGTAACGGTCTGCGGGTCGCAGACAAGTCAAAAAGCTTCGTGGACTTGTGTTGTTTTAAAAAAAATGAAATGGCAACCTTGTACGCTGTTATAGCGATCATCTCCACAAATGTTTTTGTTTATAAATTTATTTGATATTTTGCTTATATTTTATAATTTATATTATTTTAATTTCTAATTATGTCCTGCAAAAGCTATTACAAGTTAAAGTGATATATCGATATAAAATTAAATATTTAAAATTTGAGGCTAAAGTCTTATTTTCTATATCGAGCAAGTTCTAACAAATTTTTTTTATTATATCAGCCTTTTCTAGGTAAAGTTACCTTTTTTTACAAAAAAAAGGTTAAAATTTAATTGCTATTTATAACTTGAAAATCAAATACAATTTTTATATAAAAAAATTATTACTCCTTACTAATACTTTAGAAAAAAAAATTTGTATACTTATATTTTTATGCTTCTATTTCAGAATAAAGTAATGACTTTAATTTATAAAGATATTTTGCGAATTGCTCAAATTTCAGTTGGTATAAAGAAGAAAATTTTCTATGTAAGAAGAATTAATTTTGTGTTGGCTTGTAAGTCATAAAAATATTTGTTTTCCTACGGATTTTTCTTATATTAGTTTCACTTTTTAATAGAACAACTCAGATGGAATTCTTAATAATTAAAAGCCTGTTTTTCAAAGGAATTGTATGAAACTAGAATATAATTACCCTCTTTACTGTAAGGACTTTATTTACAAAGTATTAAAAAATCTTAGTATATTAAATATAAGCTGGCTTATAAAGGATGTCCCAACAAGAACGCAAGATTTAAATTTGGCGCCATTCGAAGTGTCAGTGTTTGACATTTGAACAATTGTTATTGTTTGCTAGTAGAAGATACGAGGGAGTTCGTTAATTGGGTATTGGAGAGACAACATGAAAATGCTGATTTTGCCGCTAAAATCATCTTCAGTGACGAGGCCCATTTCCATCTTGATGGCTTCGTCATCATTTGGGGTTAGAAAAATTTTTCAATTTTCTTTTGCTAAATAAAGATTAATCGTCATAAATTTAATGAGCTCCTTGCTATCACTTGATTTTACTATTGTCTTTATTGATCCTATCACAAATTTAGGGCTCTTTAGCGAGTCTTTTCTAATCACTATTTTTTAGGTTCAGGTTCTATCTAAAATGTGTACTCAATCTGAAACTACATGCGCTCTCAATTTTTTTTTTGATTTTTCATATTTAAAAAAAAAATATATTATAATAATTTATTGCACTGCGTCAAGTTATTAGAAAATAAAACAATTAATATTTGGCCTGATAATTATTGTCGTTATCATGGCAGCCATTTGTCTTAAATTCGTTTAAGAGAGCGACATTCAGAAATAGTTGAATATTTATTATCTTCATGTCTTCTATTTATATAAATAAAATTAATTTTAATATGTAATACAGTGTCTATACTATGCCTACCGCATATGCTTTTTGAATAGCCACGCCCATTTTCACCATCACTTTAAAACGACATGTGTTTGTACTTAATTTAAGCCTGCAATAATGGCTTGAAATATTTTATTTAATAATCTGGTTGTAATAATAATGTTAGCAAAAACATGAGCCACTTTATAAAATAGTGATTGGCTGTATTTATTTTGATTGGTTTTTAACCATTAAAATTCTATTTGTAAACTGAAGTATGTAAAAAATGATACATACGCTCTGCTCTCTAAGGATAACGACTCACGTAATAAAACGCCGAGCCATGCGAGACCATACAAAATCTTTTAGTTTAAATAAAAATAACTTTTCTCAAAAAATTATTTAAAAAAAATTAAGTTAAAAATTCGTTTACGGAAACTAATGGGATTTTCTTTTCTGAAAGAAAATGCTGCCGCTTAGTTCTGTAAAACTTTTTAAACGTTACTCATACACTCATGTTGTGTTACAATTTTTATGATCGCAATCGAACAAAAAAGTGCGATCAATAAATGTAGTATACTCAGTGAGTGTACTACATTTCTTCGGGTCGATTTAAAAATCGCACAAATTACAAGGAAAGTCGTATTCTAGGGATCAAAATAAGAAACTTTGCCGAAGAAACCATACCTCTACAATGTATTTTGATGTCCCGACTTTTGATCCGAAGGGTACAATTTTTAAAAATCTCACTTTGACCCTTTAGAGTGCCTCAATCGAGTCAAAATGTATGACCGACCCCCAATAAATTTGGAGGGCCGACCCACCTATGCCAGTGGCACAACCCCTGGAACCACCCCTCGGGGTTCCACATACAAACATTTAAAAAATCACCATTTTCGGCACTTTACAAAAAAAAAAAATCAGCAAAATGGCTATGTTTTTTTATTTTTTGATTTTATTTTTCTCTTTAGAAATTTATTTAGTCAGAATGTAATGGAAAACTGAATTTTACTTAGTAATAGAAAAGAAAATAAAAAAATTAATACTCACCCATAAAAAAAATCGAAGGTAAAACATGCAGCATTATTTGCACTTATTCGTGCAACATGTTTAGAAACGAACTAACTGCTCGTGCACCCTCTACAATATAATTTGGAAAAGAACATAAAAATGTATAAAAGTCAAAATAAATGCAACATTATTGCCAGAAAAGAAAACGCCATAAATTCGTAATAAGGAATATTTATTGATATAAATATTTATTGTTTTTTTAATTAAAAATATTTTTTTTAGTAAAAATCGGTATTTTTATCAGTTTATAAACTCATAAGTCTCCAACAAAATAAGCCACATTTCCGTTTTACTTTCAATTTACTACTTTACTAAAATTTATAAATTCTATTTTAGAAATTAATTCTGTTTAAGTTACTGCAAAATAGTACTTTTTTTTAACCCGTAGATACTTTTACAGATTTTTTTTTTGTTATTATCCCATAGTGCAGAATATTTTTTTAGTTGCTTGACTGTGATGTCGTGTCCAGGAATATGGTATGGAAATGTACTTGTATGCGTTTGTTTTAATGAAAAACTGTATGAGTGCATTGTTTGCATACAAGTATACGAGTTTACGTACATACATAAATGTTGATTTGTCAGGATTCATACCTGCCTGCAGCGTAAAACAGCTTTTAATCACGCTTTTTTTAATAAAATAAAACAAAAATAAAAAGAAGTAAAAACCTTTTTTATTTGAACACAAAGAATTTGATGTGCACTACGTGTTGTTAAAAGAAAAAAATAGCAAAGAAATTTTGAGAGTAAAAAAAATTTTTGTTATTTAATAAAATAAAAGCAATTTAATTAAAATTAAATAAAATTATTATTGGTGTAGCTAAAATGGAAATTTAAAAAAAATCCTCTGTTTCGTCAAATAGCTGAGTTAATGTATTAAGAGTTCATTGAATGGCATGGTCAAATGGACGATTATGTGCACCTCATATGTGAACTGTCGACAGGATGTTTCAGAGTAGATAATGACTCAGGTCATTTCTGTTGAGAATGAAAATAAGCATCAGAACACATTCTGTGTGTTTCCTTAGCAGCCGGCATACCCAGAATGAGTTACCTAATCAGTGGGTTAGTGACCCTGAACACCTAATTAAAATTAGTCTCACAACTATAAGATATGTGAGAATGTGAAGAATCGTGGATAGTTTGAAGTTCGGTTGTATAATAGATCTAGTGACAACACCATGCATCATAAAACCCACTTAGTAGTTTTTAAGTTAAACAAATTGAGGACTGATACCAATTCGTTACACTCGATAACAAACAACTTCTATCAAAATGTCTAATTTATTTTAGAAAAACTATAGTTTAAATAAATTTCATTCGGTTGCGTATACGAAGATTTGACGAGCTATTTAGAAAGTAAATCTGATTAATTTATTGACCTTCTTTATCTAAGCTTTGCAAAATGACTTGCAAAAGTATATTCGTCATAAATGTCGTTTGACAGTTAATTTTTTCATGTTTTATTAAGCGAAACAATAAATCGACATAGAACATACGACTTTCACATGTATACAAACGAATAAGTACTCGTGTGTTTTTCTCTTTTAATATGTATGTGTAGTGAAATAAACGTTGAAATAAAGGAAAACACAAGCCATTCGAATGTGTAGCCTATTAACTCAGTTACCATTTGGCCTAAAGTTGAAAAGTTCAAAATTCAGCTTAAATAAATGGAAATTCAAAACTAAAGTAAAAATAAAAAAAACCGATTTTGCTCGAAGGAACAATTCTCTTTAGATTAAAGTTTTAAAAAATGAATCTTTAAGAAATTTCATAACTAAAATTGACTGTGTTTTGCCCCCTTAATTAAGATCGTGGAATTATTAACGTTATTTACTGTTTTTTTTTTTTTTTTATAATAAAATAACATTTTGATGTAGTTAGAGCATAAGTGTGGTTTTTGTTTTATGATAACCTTTACTAAGTTTTAAATAAAAATAGAAATATAAATTTTCTACAAGAGTGTATGTCTTCTTCTCTTTCCTTATTGGATCTATTGAAATTATGTGTGAAGTAAAATATTGGCCAAATGGTCGGCATGGTTTCAATGGCATACTTTATCCGATGATCCATATTTGCAATGACATAATTGAAATAGGTGCGATGTTTTAATTTTGAATAACTTTAATAAAATTTTTAATTTTAATTTATATCATATGAAAATTAATAATTATCGTTAGTAAGAACAAAATTTAAAATATTGTTTATTTGTATACTTTGTTTTTTTAATTTTTATTATCTTTTAAACACAGGAATATAAAACACGATATAAAGTTTGTTTTATTCAATAGCCTTAAGTATTTTTGCTAATTTAATCTTAGGTTCCGTTCTCGAGTAATTACAAATTATGTGCTGAAACCTTCTCTTCTTTCTTTAAAACGGTAAATCTCGAGAACCACATGTAGGTATGAACTAGTATAACAAATATACATCCAACGCCATTGTTATGATCCTGGAAAATTGTTGTTACTCCAATAGTTAAAAATAACTTTCATAAATAAAATCTTCATTTAAAAAAATTTTGGTTAATATTTTAATATTTACAAAAATTGTTTGCTTCTGTTAATAGGTTTTTTAACTTAAAGATTACATGCTTACGCATGTAAAAGTTAGCAAATAATATATCTTACCCTTATTATTACACTGTAACTAATGTATTCAATGATTGGTAGACACACTATTGGGTAAATTAGGAGACTTATAAATAAATTACTTAATAGCTGACCGTACAAACTTTAGCTAACGGAACAAGAAAAAAAAGTAACATAATTTAATTTAAGCAAAATGAAGTTTTGCTCTAAAGACTAAAAGAAAAATAAAATAAATAGATAAAATTTGGTAGTTAATTTGACTAACAATCCAGCAGCCCTTAATATTTTTAGCAGAGAATTATGCTCTTCATATTGATTCTACAATTTCTTCTTTAAGCATTTCAAGTAGTTGTATAGGAATGAACAAACTAAAATAAAAGTTACTCTCCACTTGAATTAAATTATGTCTATCAGTTTTGTACGTTTTAACAAAACCAAATAAATAAGCAAAATACACGTACATGGTTGGCCATGTAGTTACAAAATTTTTTTCTAGTTTTATTAGAGTATGTGTTTATCTATGCTTAACAAAAAAAATATATATTTATATATAATTTCCAAATTTTTTGAGTTGCTTTTTCATATACAAAAATTTAAAATTAATTTAAAATGGAAGCAATTTTTTTTGAAACAGTAGAAATATTATAAAATTTTTTAATAAGCAAAAGCATATCAATATATTAAGTGACCCATACAAGACAGGAGCATATATCTATGCCCAATCTAGTAAATGAGCTGATAAGTCAGCACGGGTATGCATATCGCAAAATTGCTGCAATATGTATTTCATAAGAGAAAAATTGTTGAAAGTATAATTTTAAATAGTCCCAATTTACACATTATTATGAGATGGCCTCTCTTATTCTGCTTCGTTAGGCCCCATCTGTTTAATATCTTCTATGGATGTGTTTCACTTCTAGGTCTCTCTTTTTCACGGCAATATTCTTCTTATGTGGCGGTATACGAGATTTTATCTGTCATCATGCTTGGACTATGTTTTCAGTTGGTATATAGCTCCAATTTTGCCCTTTTCTTTTGCTATCTCTCAGGCTTAAACACTGTAACTAAAAGGTGATTTTATAAGAACTATCGGAAATTCAAAAAAAAAAACACATAAAATTCAGAAAAATGCATGAAATATTTATTTGGATCGATAGTTGGGTCGATATAATTTAATGTTTGAAGATTATTTCATGCAAATGTTGGCCGCGGCTGTGCCTCAAATGGTCCATCCGCTTAGTCCAATTTTGGCATACTCTTTCCAACATTTCGGCCGGTATCTCACGAATAATGTTGCCAATGTTGGCTTCCAGTGCGTCAATCGAAGCGGGCTTGTCCCTATAGACATTAGCCTTAACATAGCCCCACAAAAAATAGTCTAGATGCGTTAAATCGCACGATCTGGGCGGCCAATTGACTGGTCCCAAGCGTGAAATAAACTGTTCACCGAACTCGCCTCTCAATTGGTCCATTGTTTCGCGTGCTGTGTGGCATGTGGCACCGTTTTGTTGAAACCACATGTCATGCAAGTCAAGCTCTTCCATTTTGGGCAAAAAAAAGTTTGTTATCATCGCACGGTAGCGCTCACCATTCACAGTAACGTTGTGATTCGCATCATCTTTGAAGAAATACGGCCCAATGATGCCGCCAGCCCATAATCCGCACCAAACGGTTGTTTTTTGTGGATGCATTGGTAGCTCTTGCAATGCTTCTGGCTGCTCTTCACTCCAAATACGGCAGTTTTGCTTGTTCACGTATCTATTCAACCAGAAATGAGCCTCGTCGCTGAACACAATTCTTCGATAAAAAAGTGGATCTTCATCTAACTTTTCAAGAGCCCATTCACCAAAAATTTGGCGTTGTGGTAGGTCGTTTGGCTTCAATTCTTGCACCAGTTGTATCTTATAAGGCTTCACACCCAAATCCTTCCGCAAAATTTTCCACGTAGTGGAGTAACAGAGGCCCAATTGCTGCGAACGGCGCCGAATCGATAATTCACGGTCATCACCAACACTGGCCGATACGGCTGCGATATTTTCTTCAGTTCGCACTCTACGTAAGCGTGTTGGTGGTTTAATGTCCAACAATGTAAATTTGGTGCGAAATTTTGTTACAATAGCCCGAATAGAAGCCTCAGTAGGTCGATTAAACTGACCATAAAATGGTAATAAAATTCAATAATTTGCAAGCGTTGTTCGTTTGTAAGACGATTCATGATTAAATTATATACCAAACTGAAGATGTTTGACAGTGACACAAGATACAAAACGTGCGTGAGCTGTCAAAACTAGTGTTGCCAAAAAGATAATAGCAAAAAAATCACTCTTTATATGCGAGAACTTTTCACATGGAAAAGTGTGAAACACTTTGTGAGTATCATTCTAAGGAAAAGTCGTTAAGACTAGTAATCTACCGCCCAAATACTCAGAAGTTACCAGAGCTCTTACTATGAGAGATTTTTACCATTCCATTTTGCCGAGGTACCATTTACGATTTTGCCGATGGAAACTACCAAAATCAAAAAAGAATTTAATTTGTAGGCCTTAAACTTTCCGGAAGTGTTTTAGCATTTTCGGAAAATTTCGTGGTTTTTATTTTGTTGCAAAACGGAAACTGCCAAAGTGCTTGAGAACAAGGGTATATGGAAATTTAAAAAAAAAATTTTAAAAATAGTGCAAAATATTTTCTAAGTATTTTGGCAATAGATTACAACTCTAGACGAACTACCCTTTAAAATGATATATGTGCCATCTCGTAATCTACTATGGTTCGTACGGAAATCACTAATATTCCTGAAAGCAACAACACTGAGGTATATGGAAATTTAAGAATTTTTTTTTTTAAATAGTCCAAAGTAACTTCGGAGTATTTGGGCGGTAGATTATAAATCTAGACGAACTACCCTTATAAATAATATATGTCCCATTCCGTAATCTTTGTGAGAAGTCAATGTATTTATGCATACTTTTACCTATGCACTTATATTTATATTTATCAATATGCCTTTTTTTTAGCCAGTCTAGTTTATTTATTTTGTAGTTCCTGGCAACTGTAAGTAGATATTCAAAAATATTATAATAAAAACCGATACACTTTTTATTAAAAAATTTTTCAAAATGTTTTCAACAGTTTGAACTTCAGTTCAAAAACTTTTTATTTTAGAGGTGAAAAATATTGCACAAATTTTTTAATTGACGCAGTGCATCATAATACATTAAAACATTTAAAGTTAATTTGTTGCAACTTGGGGCATTTTGAAAATATATGGCGATATGCTGCTAGTTCTTTGCTCTTAACTAAACAAACAATTTATTTTGTGCCTGATTTTCCCTTCTTTATGTAAATTTTTGGCAAATTAATGCTTAAAAGTTGTAAAAACAACGACAGATTTCAATTCATTGTATTATTGAAAATAAGCAGCAAAACAGCAGAAAAGCAAGAAAATGTTAAGTTTTTTTTTTTTTTTTTTGTAATTTTGTTTGAGTTCTTCTTGTTTCATTTTGCATTTACACATGCACGAATATAAACAACAACTACTTAAAATAAAAAAGTAAATTGTTAATGTCAGCTAAACTGCTAATGATGCAGGCGTGTATCTGGGAGTGTATGTGTGTGTGTTTTTCTTCTTTGTTGAAATAAAAAAAAATAATTCTTAATATATCCTTAATTTATCTTATACATACCAACAACTACTTAATGCTTTACACTTTGCTTTTAAGTATAGAAAAATTGGTGCTGTAACCCAAATCAATGACAAATGCTGCTCATGGCCGAGTGTGTTTGTTTGAATAAAAAAAATCTTTGAAAAATACAAGAAAAATCTATTATATGTGAGCATTAGATAATATCAATTGAAGCTGTGTTTGTTACTAATGAGATAATTTTGTTAGTTTGTAATTGAAATTAATCGATAACATTCAACCAACTTCTTGTGTTTTTTCTTTCCTTTCCTTTTAAGCTTAAGTTTAACGTTGGAAAACAGAAGAAAAACGAAAATAACTAAAACAATTAGTTTTTACAAATGAGACAAGAAAACGTTAAAAATATATTAAATTAAAGAAATTAATTCATAAGAAAACATTTTTGCTTAAGAAGGGCTTATTAAGGCAATTACCCATAGAAAATTACCACTTCTGATATCTCTGTTTGTTGAATCACAGAGCAATAGAAAAGCTTGCATTGAATAAAGTTTTTGATTTCATATGAAGCCTAGTACTGGAACACTGAATTTATGGGCTGCAGAAATCACGTTTTGGTTCATGTTACACATGGCCTAAGTAAGAAATATTTGGTTTTAAAAAGTGGTAACTACTTTTTTAATTTCTGGGACTATGTAGGCCTTAAGTTAGGCTAATATATTGTAATTTAACAGCCCAAGCTAAGCTCTACATAATCCCAGTTTTTAATAAAAGTGTAATATTTCAGTTTAAAGTTTTTCAAAACCTTACAATTTATTAATAGTTTAGAAAACTTAAAAAAAAAATCAAAAATAAAAATTTGTTAAGCAAACAACATCTGTTGATGTACTCAAGTTAATTTATTTTTAATTTTAATTGTCTTGTAAATAATATGTTTCAAAATTTTTGGGTAAGAGGAGGAGATATTTAAAAAAAAGGGTCATCTTCTATAATACTTATTCATAAAAAGCTTAAAGTTTTTTGTAGAAACAGCAACAGCATTTATTTTTTACATGTAAACAGTATGTTAGCTGCCTCGTATCTGCCAAGTTTGAAAAACATAATTTGTTGATGCATAAGTAAATGAAATTTCCTTCAATTCTAAAAGAGATTTCAAAAACTTTTCCTGATTAAGCAAAGAGGGGGCCAAACATACTAAAGCTAGCAAAACAAAAAGAGCAAATGGAAAATCCGTTTTAAGTTTTTGTTTAATTTTTTTTTTTACCAAATATAGCTGTTTGGCAAAAAGAAGAAAATAAAAATAAAAAATAAATTGAAAATGAAAAAAAAAAAAAATCAACTTGTTTGCAGTTTTAATCCCTCTACAGTTCATTTAATGCAGGCCAAAAGCAATATAAAGCAAAAATAAACAAAAAATTATAAAAATAAAATAGAATGAAACTTTACTCTAGTAAACTGGTAACAAACTTCTTTCGACAGGCAGCAAATTCAACTCAACTCAATTCAATTACTTATCCTTCAATACGCTGTAAATAAAACTAAAGACCGGGTGACGGCTTGCACTGCTTAAGCAAAAGAGGATGTAGCCATATAAATTTGAAACTTTAATTCTGTTATTTATTTTATTTTTATTTAATTTTCGTTTTGTGTATTACTACTGCCATTGTTGACAACATCATTTAATTTGGTTTTTGTTTTCCTTTTTCTTTGACGCCCTTCCACTTTAGCTTAGTTTTGAAAAAGACAAGCAAAAAGACAATTAAATAAATAAAAAAATGTATGAAACAAAATTTTATTCATTTACTTAAATAATTATTGAGTGCAACGCCTCAATCGTTTGCAGTTCTCTCTTTTTCTATTTGTAAATACTTCTTTGATGTTTGTTTGTTGCTTGCAAATGTTCGACAACCGGCTGGGTTAATTTATTATATGACTTAGTTTTAGCCCACAGCTGTTGTTTTTACTCTTGTTAATTTCAAGTTTTTTAACTAATTAATTTTTAAAGCTGTCAATGAAAGCTCTTGACAGCTTTTTCATGAAAGGATTTTTCTTAAAAAAAATGTTTTAGCAACCAAGTCTTTTAATACGAATTTTGAAAAAATAAGCTTTTGTTCATGTCCGGTAAAGGATTTCATCTTTCCAAAACTAAACATAATGTACAACAAGCTAAATTCGGCTATGCCGAGTCTTATATAGCCATTACTGTGTTAACTAAATATTAATATTTTTAATGTCGACCATTCTTTTTAAAAAATTAATAATTAAATTATTACTGAAAATAATTTTCTTTAAGTAGGTATTTACTTCGTATACGTAACCTCATTTTTGCGAACAATATTTATAAAATGAAGTCAGTAGTGTTTTGTCTTTCGTAATAAGTTTTCAGACTTAAATACGTCATTCACCGATGTTGTTAAAAAAAAAACTTCCATATATTTTATTATTTTGTGTATGTTTTTAAGTTAATTTAAGATTTAAACTTCCGATTTTTGGCAACTTTATAAAGAGAACTTTATAAAGAGAGTTTTTTTAGATATTCGTCATTCCTTTGAAATCATTCAATGCCAACAAGTATGTCGAAATTAGCCCAAAATATCAGAATCAACCATGTACTTTTGAAATCGACATTGCAGTAGTTTTCATTCCCCCTAATCCATGGAACCGCACCATCTCGATCTTTTTAAGAATAAAAAAAATACTAAAAAAAACCTAAAAAGTTCGTGTTCACTTCTCTCATTTAAAAATCTATAATCTTATATTTAGTTACACAATTCTGATTAAGTTAAATTACCATCTAGCCTAAGGTAATTTTGATATTTATAATATAACTTTAATTACAGCCTGCAATTCAAAGTCATTTCTTTATTGAGTATTTATTGCACTCATTTTAACTTTCTTAATTTTCCTCCATTTTTACTCTTGTCCACCAATCAAATTCTCTTCTACCGACAAACTTTTTAGTGTACTAAAAAGTAACTGTTTACTAAACACACTAATAATGTAGCCATTGTATCAAAAAAATAGCAAAGTTTCCCAAAACTGTCTCTCTATATCAGAATATAACAAAAACACCGAAAAATTCTACAGGCATGAGTTTATATGTAAAGAAACTGCTTTTTAGTATACTAAAGCTCTCTTCGAAAGAGAGAGCATATGCATAATTGATATATCACATAAAGAGAAAGAGAGATCTCTTACAAATAAATGAGTTGGAACAAGCACACAAAAAAAAACTAAATAAAAATGGCCTTTCATTACAAAAAAAAAAATTGTATTAAAATCTATGAGTGGTTTTGTATATTTTTCCACTTGTGGCCAATCACATTTATTTGTATGCAATTACAAATTATGATAAAATCTTAAGAAAGAAATAGGTACTTACAATATAATTTTTAAATAAAAAGAAGTTAAATTCGGCTGGGCCGAGTTTTATATAGCTTCCGTGTGTTAGCGAAATATTCATATTTTTCACTTTCCACATTTTTCTATAAAATATGCCGCGTTAAATACGTTTTACGTTGTTTAGAATTCGTAAATATTTTCAGTATTAATGGCACATTTATCAAATTACTTTTACGTCATTAAATATTAAATGTTTTTAGCAGTAGTTTAGCAGAGATCATCTATATTTGTAACCTACCAACCAAATATTTAGATATTAATTTTTATATTTAAAAATTGTTTTGAAATTTTCATATACCGCAGTGCTGTTGCTCTGAGGTATTTTAGCAACTGCCGGAAGAACCATAAATTATTTCCGGATGGGACACATATCATTTTAAAGAGTAGTTTGTCTAAATTTGTAATCTCTCAGAAGTTACTTTGGACTATTTTTAAATTTTTTTTCAAATTTTCATACACCCCAGTACTGTTGTTCTTAAGGATTTTGGCAGTTTCCGTTTTGCATCATAAAATAGAAACAACTAATTTTTCAGAAAATGTTAAAACACTTCCAAAAAGTTTGGAACCTACAGATTAAACTCCTTTTTGATTTTGGTAATTTTCCTGGACAAAATCGGGAATGGTACGTCGGCAAAGTGGGGAATGGTAAAAATTACTTAGAAGAAAATTATTGGGGTATGAGGGAATTTCAAAATTTAATTTTTTTTATATAATCAAAAGATATTTCTGACTACTTTGGCGATAGACTACAAATCTATTCGACCTCTTGTTTAAAATGATATGTGTACCAACCCGTTATATTCTGTGGTTCATTTGCAATCTCTTAGAGAAATCAACGTATTTATGCACATTTGTTTCTATGTATGTACTTATAAAGGGTGTCGCAACAAGAACGCAAGATTTAAATTTGGAGCCCTTCGAAGTGTCATTGTTTGACATTTGAACAATTGTTATTGTTTGCTAGTAGAAGGTACGAGGACAGCGAAATGAAAATGGACAGCGAAGGGAGTTCGTTAAATGGGTATTGGAGAGACAACATGAAAATATATTTATCTTCACTCACTTCAAAAAACTGAAATGCATACTTTGTTCAACTTGAGGTCGTATTAAATATAAAAATTTTTCTATTATTGAAGCGAAATATCGTTATAAAAATAAATTTTGTATAATACGACCTCAATCTTAATAAACTAGCCGTTTCAATAAAAAAAGTCATATAAACTTACAATTAAAAAGTTATAAAAAATAAAAAAAGAAATGACAAACATAATTTCCTTCGAATACCTATTTTTTATTAATCCTAAATAAATAATTAATTTCAGTTCAAGAAACTAAAATGAACGAGTTCTAAGAAACAATCCTTTCTGAGAACCTCATTTTTAAAAGCAATAAAATGTCCGCAGGCACTAAATTTTTAAATGAATAAAAAAAGAAAGATATTAAGTAGGAATGCAAATTATATATAATTTTGCAAGCATTTTTAAAAAATTACAAAGCCAAACACGTATTTAATTAACAACAAAAATCGAAAAAATTCTCTTTCATACACATGGCATTAAAAACCACACACTCGCACACACTTCTTTACGTTTCGTTTTTGTGTGTACAAAGCTTCAAAACAAAAATTATCGAAAACGTTAAATGTCGGTGGTTTTTTTTGACTGTTTTAGGCCGTTTGCTAACCGATTGCTCTCCTTTTTTCCAGAGACATTACGAATGCTATTTTTATTAAAAAATGTTAATACATTTTTTTTCGCTATTTTGTTGTTTAGATAAAAAACGCAAAAAAAACAAAGCCATAATTAATGAAAATCTAAAATTTCGGTTGTATTATTGATATTCCTCGGCCATTTGTGAACCGATTGCTTGCATTTTTAGCACAGGTATTATGACTATTATTTCAAATAAAACTGCATACCACGTTTTTTGTCCGTTTCTTCGTTTAGATAAAATACGCAAAAAACACACTCAAAAAATGACCAAAAATAGAGGTAGTTGCAGTTTTTTACTCAGAGCTCCGCCATTTATAAACCGATTTAACTGCATTTCAATAGCAATAGTTTTACAGAAACATCTGACCGTTTGCTATGCTAAACTTTTCTGTATGGTGTCTAGGGTCTTCTGAAAATTAATTTGAACGACTACACGGACAGACAGACAGACGGACTCTGCAATTCATAAGGATTCAGACTTTTTATATGGTGTCCCATGTACGGTGTAGAAATTACAAACGGACTACTTCTTACTTACCGTGAAGGTATAAAATTATTGTTATGCAAACAAAAAGTCCTAAAATAATTAAGCCTTTTCTACTGTGTTTAATATTTTGTCATAAATACTCAATAGACTCAAATTTGATATAGCACACTAAGTTATGATTAGTTGCTCAGGGCAGTCATATTTTTTCATGTTGTTTTTATAACATGTGATTTTGCGATTACTGTGTGAATCCTTTAAATATCTGCAAATGAATGTGCTATATCTTTAATTCAATCGATCAATTCCTTTAGACAATGTTTAAAAAAATACTAAATTTTTTTTAACATTAAAGTTTTTGAAAATGTAGTTAATTTTTATGATCAAAAGGTTGTTCTCACGTTTGTCGCTGTTATTTTTTGAATTACAATTTTCTTAGCAAAGTGCTGTTTTTAAGCTTATCTCAGTAGAAACTAATGTTTGTCGTAGTTTGCTTAGTGTTTATTGTAGAAAATTTCGTTGAATACTTCTTTTATTTATTATTTATGCTCCGGGTTAAGTTTTGGAAGATTTTGTAGTCTTAATGTACCACTATTTGCTGCTACACATTTCTTTTCAATTTGTGTTTTTTTCCCTAAATTAAGTTTATTTTAAATGCAATTTGAATTGCGTTTTATTATTGTGTGCAGTCGATTGTTCTTTTCATTTTATTTTTTTTTTGTTTTTTTTGTTCTTATAAATTTGTCACTTTGAATATTTAATTTTGTTTTCTCTCTTTTCCAATTTCTTTGCTACTTAAATTTTTTTTTATTTAATTTGCCGATTTTGTGTTTCTGTCAGTTTAAAAAAGAAAACCAAATTTGTATTTCATTAATTATTATGCGCATTAAAAAAACAAAGTTAAAAGAAATTTAATTAAAATTTGCTTGGCTGCCGTTAAATGAAAAACAAGTGCTAGAAACATATTATTTTATTTAAATTTTTTTTTGTTTTTAAAAATGATTTTTGTAAACAATAATTTTTTTTTTTGATTTTATTTAAAGAAATGTTATATGAAATGTTTTAATGAAATAAAGTTTCTGATTGGTATATAATAATTTTAATTGTCTACTATTTAAGTTAAGCTACCTTTTTATAAATTGTCTTATAATTTTAATTATAGTTAATTTTGTTAATAAATAAATAAAATAATTATTAACACGGTGTAAGGAAAGAGGCTGGATTGAAATCCTAAAAAGAAATAAAATTTTTCTTTAGTATAACATTTTGCATACAACAATCTAAGTAATTGATAATTCAGCATTATTACTCAAATGCCTTCAAAGTGCTTTAAATATGTTAAAAGCCAAATTTAGTATAAAACCTAAGCAGGTGATAAATTGTAAAACAAATATAAACAGACAGCTTGCTGATAAGCATTTAAAAAGAAACAAAATTATTTAAAATACATAAATGCAAAGGCAAAAAAAAAAAAAAAAACGAAAAAAAAAACGAAAAAAAAAACAGTTGTAAGCTGCAATGAATTTAGTTGAGTCAGCAACAAACAACACCAGCCAAGACATGACAACATCATTGCAAATATTAGTAACAGCGCATAGCAAGCAGTTAGATAACAACAACACAAATTGTTGACAAAATGGAAATAAGTTAAAGCAAAATACCAAAAGAGAATAATAGAAGAAGCAGAGGAAAAAAAAGAAAAGAATTTACAAGAAATAGTTTTAGAAAATCTATTGACAACACCTGCAGCATTGACACAATCTAAAACCTCTTGTTAAATCTTTTACCTGAATAAAGCTACATATCGTTTATTTGCTGCAATAATGTCATAACTATAAAAATGCTTAAAATTTTTTTTATTTTGTTAATCTGTAAAAAATATTTGAAATGTTCTTTCTTACAAAAAACATTTAAAATTTTACCTTAAAAAAAATTTTGGCTCTTTAAAAAATCAAGGTTCTTGAATTATGACTTTACTAAAGTAAATGAGCGATATGTGGTGTAACACACACTACCTTTTTTTAAGCATGTGCATGCGGCAATTTTAAAGGAGGCTGTTGGTATCAATGATTAGTTTGTGTTGTTGTTATTGTCACTGATGCTGATGATGATGATGTGCTTTTAAAAAATATTTGAATATAATTTTTTTCTGTTTTTTGCTCTCCTGTTTACTATTTTCTAGGTTTTCTTAAAATGTTTTTTAGTACAAGAACTTGCGGTATATATTTCATTTTGGTAGATCCAACTGCATTACTTAAGTTACATTCTTTACCTTATTTACACACACACATATATATATTGCCGACATAGCGTTAACTGAATGGTTTTCTAAAAATCTTCCAACAAAGTAGGACAAATTGTTTGACAATGCAGCAAAAAATTTGATAATGAAAAAAGAAATAGATTACAGTATGATATGAAGAAGCAAATAAAAAAAGAACAAGGAAAACAATTTTGCAATACAAGTAGCAAACAGCACAAAGTGAGTGATTAACATAACCAGCTGCTAAAGGCATTATAAATAAAAAGAAAATTTTTTAAATATTTGAAAAAAAGTACAGGCGTTGCAAGCAGAAAGCTTTTGCAGCTATGGTTTTTTCTTATAATTAAATAAAGTTTAAAGGCTACTGATGATCTAGCTTTGTGAGCTGCCGTTAAATAAAAGAACACTAGGCTGCTATTATAAAAACAAATGTAGGTAATGAAGTGCAACGGAAAATGTGGAACAAGATCCAAATTTATGAATTTGTTGTCAGCCGTACGAATGGGGTCTCTATCAGCATTACACAAACTGAACACCTAGAATGTGCTGTGGTCAATCTCAAATGTTAGTGTCAGTCGTGTAACGTGCTTTAAAAAAAATTTTTTAAAGTAAAATTTAGGTTTTTTATAATTATGAAATTTAATTAATCGATTTGAATATTTTAATTTATATTATCCGATATTTCGAGTTTCTTACATATATTGACAGTCTTCTTCAGGGAAAATTCTAAAAAAATTCAGTACAGGAAAGCCGAAATATCGGGTAATAAAAATTAAAATATTAAGATTATTGACTGCAATGAAACTTAAGTTGGCTAGATTGGTATTACAGAAAGCAATTGGCAACTTAAAACTGTCAATTTTAGTTACTATTTGAAATATTTTCGTTAAATATTTTCTTGAATTGCTGTTACTAAAAAATTAAAATTTCATTCGCAAAATCCATTTCTATTCCAAGCTAAAAACAAAATATCATGTAGTAAAAAGCAGTGCACCAAAGCAGATAAAGCCTACTTAAAAAAGCAGAAAGAGCAAAGTGACTTGCCAAGAGACCATTTTTGTATATTAAAAACAAATTTATAATAATATTTATAAAAGAAACACAGTCGGTAGCTCCAGCAGATTTGAATTGGCCCTCAAGCTCCGTCTAATAGAAGCCAGATTCACTATTACTTGCTCATCTTTAAAATAAAATTTGATTAAAGATCACATTATCACAAGTTTTCATTAAATTTTTTATATTCCAAAAACCCCTTTTTCTTATTATTTATTTTGTTTTAATACCTAAAAATTGTTATGTTGCCTATTGAAAAGGCAACTAAAATTAAGTTTTATTTATAATTAAAAATTTAAGTTTTTTTTAATATTTTTTTTTTGACAATAAAAATTCACGAAACTTTTTGGCTTGTCTAAAGATAACATTTTGATATAAGCAGGAATTGAACTTGCAATTTCACTGCCGTGTAATCTACAGGGAACTCTTTAATCATGAAAATTAGAAGACAATATATTGTCTAAAAAAAAAATAGTTATTTATTATAATTTTAAACAAAAAGCTGGTACTTATGGTCCTTCGAAGGCAATTTAATATAAACTTATTTTAAAAGTAAAAAATTTTGTAATAATTAGAGAAACTACAACCTGTAGGCCCCTGTAATCAGCGTTGTCAACTTTTGTGTTTAAAAAAGCACTAATAAATAAAAAAAGGATTATTCTTTTTGAAATAAAAGCACTTAAATTTTGCATAAGCTCGAATGTAAAACTTTATTTTTTCTCAAGTCTTTATTTAGTTATTTATTTGTAACTAAAATCAGTTAAAACGTTTTTAATTCAGATATTACTTTCACACTCGGATATCCTCTTCAAAGGTCTAGAGCATTTTCGTGAGGTGGCCAACAACTTCACTCGTGCCCTACTATGCAAAAAAAAAACGAGTCTGCAAGACTGCTGAAGGATCGAAGTGGGCATGCGGCAGTCAAAGTTACTCAGCAACCCTGAGCGCATTAGGGCAGAGGTTGTGTTAAGCCTCAGCAGAAATGACATAAAACTTACGGGCCCTTGCAGACTTTACTATCACATGAGTAAAATCGGTGTGGTAGAAGACGACTCCTGTCGATTCTGTCGGGAAGGACAGCAAAATGAGCTGCATAATGAGCTGCTTAAGCAGTAGGATACTGGTCCCATTAAACCTAAGCATGATTAATCTTACAATAATTACTAGATTTGTAAGGAGTCTCTTTCAGCTTTCTAATTCCCTTTCATTAAGGCCAAGTTTTAAATAAAACAGTTTTTATTTGGTCACGTTTCTCACTTTTTGGTAAAGTGCAATGCCTGTTAGTTGCTTTTTTCTCTCCTTCTACTGCTTTTAAGCAATATTTGACAAAGTATTTTATTTTGTCATCTTGTTGCTTTGTTGGGTTGGTTGTTAAGTGGCCGAGTATGTGGAGTGTGATACTTGTAATGTTGCTGATTTAACTTAATGACAAATTCCATTATTGTTGTGATGGGAAAATTTCTCCATGTATTTTTCTTTTCTTTTTTATGTTATTGTTTTTTTTTTTCTTTCCTATACTGATACACCAGTTGTATATTTATTGCAGCAATTGAGGTAGAAAATATTTGAAGTAAATTTGTCTATTTGTTTGGCTTGTTAAGTGTTTAAAGTTTGGAAGGCATTTGTAATGCTCCTTTTATCTTGCTTATTCTAGCTGTCATATGTTCTTTTAAGTAATTCCTTTTAATTAATTAAAGTTTTCCCATGCCAATATGGTAATGTATTTTATTGTTCACATACAAAACAATCATAAAATAGTTTGTTAATATTTCATGTTTTTATGGTTGAAGCTGTGAAATAAATTGTTTTACATGGAATTAATCTGCCAGTACTTCTTGAATGGCAGTACAAGGTCTTTAATTTTACTTTTAATCTGTTAGTGTTGAGAATTAGCACACGCATAAAAACAACATTTCATACAGAATTCAAAGTTATTTTAATCATTAATTTACTTGACGAATATTTAATTACCACGATAAAAAAAAAATAAATAAAGAAAAGTTAACACAAAATTATTTTATTGACATCGATGCTTAACGTTTGATTTTATCTTCAATTAAGGCAAATTGTTATACGCCTGTATCAGCATTACTCTTTGAGAGAAACATGTAAAAGTAACTCTAACGAACTTGAATTAAGATCGCTAGTCTCATTGACTTCGTTACTCTAAGATTATTTCTGCAAACGAACTTAAAATCCACGATTTCAAATGAAACGGGAACCTCGATGGAATCTTTTTTTTTTAGAAAGAATTTTGATGTCTTCACTGAAAGCTCTAAGAATAGTTCTTTAGTTGTTGCCGGAGTCTATGAGGAGTCTTTGACTATATATAGTAATGATATAGCAGAGTACTACCAGCTGAATTGATGGCAATAAGAAAAGCAGCAGACTGGATGCGCGACAATGGAATACTTGGCACGACTGTCGAATGGCAATTATTTCTTTGGTAAGTGTCCTTTCAGCACCCGACTTGATGGTGGTTGGATACTAAGCTATAGAGCACATAACCTGGCAATTGACAGGTTGAAAATGCCAGAGCTTAACAAACCAAACAATATATCGAAAGTATATTTTCAAATATGGCACATTCCCTCTTCAGGAACGAACAAACATGAAATATATCAAAGATAATCTACCCTAGACTGAATAGCAATTTAGGCAGCAATTTAGAAATTTTAATAGTACAATGAAGAGTCTTATTTACCCTTCACGGTGTTAGCTAAATATTTATATTTTTAATGTCGTCCATTCTTTTTAAACACTTAACAAAATTAATAATTAAATTATTACAGAAAATATTTTTCTTTAATCAGGTATCTACTTCGTATACGTAACAGCATCTTTGCCAACAATATTTTTAAGAAGAAGTCAGTAGTGTTTTGTCTTTCGTTATGAGTTTTCAGACTTAAGTTCGTCATTCACCGATGTTGTTAAAAAAAAAATTCAATATATTTTATTATTTTGTGTATTTGTCTAATTAATTAATTTAAGACTTCAACTTCCGATTTTTGCCAATTTTAAAAAGGAAAGCAATTAAACTGTAATTTAAGAGAGTTTTTTTTTATATATTCAATATCCCCTTGAAATCATTCAATGCCAACAAGTATGTCGAAATTAGCCCGTAATACCAGAATCAACCATGTACTTATGAAATCGACATTCCATTAGTGGGGATAAAAATTCAATATATCGATCTCGATGTATTTTTTAAGAAAAAAAAAATACAAAAAAAAAATTTCAAGTGTTCGTGTTCACTTCTCTCATTTAAAAATCTATAATCTTTTATTTAGTTACACAATTATTATTAAGTTAAATTACCTGAGGGGTAATTTTAATATTTTAATTCAAAGTATTTATTGAACTCATTTTAACTTTCTGAACTCATCATCCATTTCTACACTTGTCCACCAATGAAATTCTCTTGTAATTACAAATTATTGACACTCATTTATTTGTTTTTGGCTTAGTTTACTAAAACGTAACTGTGTATTATCACTCTAAAAAAACACAACAAAAAATCTCAAAAATGTCTCTCTATTTGATAATATAAAAAAAAAACAACAGAAAAAATCTAGCTATAGGCATGAGTTTTAGCTCTCTGCTCTTTAGTTTACTAAAGCTCTCTTAGAGAGAAAAGAGGAAAAATGAGAGACCAAACATACCCAATAAAAATATCACGTAGAGAGAGAGAGAGAGAGAGAGAGAGAGAGATCTCCCACAAACACATGAGTTGGAACAAACACACAAAAAATAACTAAATAAAAATGGCTTTTCATTACAAAAATTTTTCTTAAAGGTACGAGTGGTTTTGTATATTTTTCCACTTGTGGCCAATTACATATATTTGTATGCAATTGCAAATTATGATAAAATTTTAAGAAAGAAATAGATACTTACAATAAAATTTTTAAATAAAAACTGTGACGACTCTTATATACCCTTCAGAGTGTTTCCACACTCTTCTTAAATATCAAAAAAAAAAAAAAAAACATACAAAAAATTATATAATTGGAACAGCTTGCTTATTAAGCTTGATATCGTATTATAAACAGTTATATATTTATTATTTCAACGAAATATCAATTTAAAAATACATTTTTATAATAAGACCTCAATCTTAATAAACTAGCCGTTTCAATAAAAAAAGTCATATAAACTTACAATTAAAAAGTTATAAAAAATAAAAAAAGAAATGACAAACATAATTTCCTTCGAATACCTATTTTTTATTAATCCTAAATAAATAATTAATTTCAGTTCAAGAAACTAAAATTAACGAGTTCTAAGAAACAGTCCTTTCTGAGAACCTCATTTTTAAAGCAATAAAATGTCTGCAAGCACTACATTTTTAAATTAATGAAAAAAAAATTCTAAGAAAAATATTAAATAAGAATACAAATTATATATAATTTAATTTTATTTTGCAAGCGTTTGTAAAAATATTTTAAGCTAAACATATTTAATTAACACCCAAAATTTTCCTTCATGAAGATGCCTGCATTCGTAATAGTATTACACTAAAGGCTTTTCGTTTTTAATCAAAAGTGTTTTTTTTTTTGCTTTCATATGCTTGACTGTTAATTTAAATATTTTACACAAGCAGATGTTGCAAGGAATTTAAAAAAATTAAGCTATATTTGCCTAAAAAAAACGCTAGAAAAGGCTAAATTACCCCGAAAAAAAATAAGCTAGAAAAAAGTTAAAAAGCTGCACCTTTAAAATTAAAAATTTTCTTAATTTTTTATTACATTAGGAATCCTAATTATAATATTTATAAAAAAAATATGAAATATGTAAAATTAAAGAAAATAATGTTTTGAAAATTACCTAAATCACAAAGGAATTTATTCTGTAAGTGCTTTAACATTTTCGAATAATTTCGTAGTTTTTATTTTATGATGCAAAACGGAAACTGCCAAAATCTTTGAGGATAACAGTAAGTTGCTAAAATCCCTCAAAGCAACAGTACTGGAGTATATTCAAATTTTAAAATTTTCGAACGAAATTTAGAAGATTTCAAAGCTGTCTTGTTTTGTAATCTATTGTTCCAATATGCAGAAGTTACTTTGGTCTATTTTTAATAAATTTTTTAAATATCCATATACCCCAGTGCTGTTGCTTTGAAGGGTTTTTACAAATTCCCACTTTGCCAAAGTACCATTCTTAATTCTTCCTATGAAAATTACCAAAATCAAAAAGAAATTTAATCTGTATGTTCTAATCTTTCTAGAAGTGTTTTAACATTTTCGACAATGTTCGTAGTTTTTATTTTATGACCCAAAACGGAAACTGCCAAATTCCTTGAGAACCACAATCCTGGGGTATATGGAAATTTAAAAAAAAATTTTTAAATAATTCAAAGTAACTTCTGATTAATTAAGCAATAGATTAGAAAACTGGACAGCCTTCCCTTTAAAATGGGCAGTGAGTACTTGGGCAGTAGATTATAAATTTAGAAAATCTTAGTATTTAAATACTTTTAATTATTTTTCAATTTCAATATTAAAAAATAATTTTTAAAATTCCTTAAAGTATTATAATAATTTATTTATTTCTATTCTGATATTTTTCTTGCTTTGTCTTACTTAAAAGCGAGCAACCTCAGCATAACTAAATACTAAATGGAACAAATTATTAATTAATTAGCAATAAAGTGCATTTTTATTTTGTAAATTAGAAGCCAAATATTTTTTTTTAATTATGAAATTTCCTTCGTTAGACCAATTGATCAATATACATATAAATGTTTTATCGAAAATATTAATTTAGCTAAATTGGTCTCAGTCTCAGATTGTTTATGTATGATTTGTTTTCATTTTTTCAAAAAAGGCTATTTAAGGCTATATTGAAGAACAAAAAAGGCCAAGAAAAAAGCTAGAGGCTAAATCATAAATTTTGAGGCTAAATGCAAGAAAAAAGGCTAAATATAGCCCTAAAAGGGCTAAAATGGCAATGCTGCATGTGAGTAACACTGAATTCAATGTAAAATTCCGTATTATTACTCATACGTTACCTTATGCATAAAAGATGAATACAAGAGTCTTTAAAAGTAATAAAAGATGTAATTTTATTTTCAATTTCATTTAGAAAAATTTCATAATTTTTTATGTTTATTTTATTACTTTTATTAGTCCATATTTGCCATTTAGTCAAATTACATGCATTTGTACTTTAGATCAAAGTATTTGTGTCATTTTAGTGAATAGGAAAACAAGTAAATCTTAACTAGGCCACAAAATAAAACAGCTGTGACATCGAAAAACAATTTATATTTCTGAGGCAGAACACAAATATTACAAAAAATAACATTCAAAGACTGTGATTTGCTGTAAAAATAGAAAAAGTACTTTTTATTTTATTTAAAAACTTTCTCTTCCAACAAGCCAAAATTGCTTTAAGACATATTTTCTTTTTGTGTGCATGTAGTTACTCTTTACCTGCTAAAGAACATAAAATATTAAAGTTGTAGCAACCATAATTTAGTTTAAAAAAAATGATCAAAAAAATTTAAGGTTTTAGCGTAAAAGCAAAGAAATATTAAAAAAAAAAACAACTCAAAAAGCAAGATTATGTCATTTTGAGGCATTTTTTTCTTCTTTCTTTATGCCTTTTTATTTATTTTAAAGGTACAACCTGAAAGTTTACTTCTATTAAGCAAAAATTATATTTTGGCTTGAGGCCTGCTAAGCAAGCCCATGCAAAATATTTTATGTTTGAGTATAAAAGCAAAAGTAGGAAAACCTAAATTGGCAAACACATAAATTAATAATGTTTAATAAATTGCATGAAATAATAAAAACTATCATTAAATTAAATTTATTATTCATTGTTGCTGCCATAAAAAATTTAATATTTTTGTTTAAAAAAATACAAAATTAATTTGTAGCTCTCAGTTTTTGTAAGCGATAAGAACTTTGCTGCTTAATTTCTCATAAAATGTTAACTGAAATTGTACAAAACGACAGTGACATTTTAAACAGTGGAAAAAACAAACATAACACGTCTCCCATTAAAGTTACTTCCATTTTATATTATTTATTAAAACTCATGAATAAAAACATAAACTGCCATAAATAAATTAAATTTTTTGCAGTTTTTAAATAATTTATAAAAAAATAATAATAAATAAAAAATGCCAATAAGCAGCTTGATAGCAACAAAAAATTTAATAAACATGAAACTTTTTGATAAATAGTCATATGAAAGATATGACTTTATGACTTTCACACAGTCAAATTTTTTTATTGGAAAAATTATATTAGTGTAGGGATGACTTAAAAAAATATTTTGTGTAGAAAATAGTTACATACGAGTATTCTTTAAGAAACTTAAAAAAAAACTTTTCAGTTTGTCACGCTTTTCTTTGCATTTACGACTTTAAATCCGGTAATTAAGTAAAAACTGATTTGTTTGCATTGAGTAACAGATAAGTAAAATAAGTTTTAATGCCAATTTGCGCTTCCAAAAACTGAACTACTTGTATATGAGCAGTTCTGCAACAAAGCCTACTCAGAAATAATCATCCAGGTATATCTGGAGGGCATGACTAAACAAATATACACGATATACAACAGAAAACACTTTATTCTTTGAATGTACATATTTCATATCGAAGCTTTAATTTTCAAGCCGCATTTTTCTAAATGGTTTTTTATTGTTACAGAAACTATCATTAAATGATTAATTTAATATTTAGTTGTCTAGTGCTACTGTTTAAGCAGGTTAATTATCAGATTGATATAAAAAAACTGAAGATAAAGTTCGAGTCTTATATACCTTTCTGTATTAGTTAAATATTTATATTTTTTTATTTAAATATTTAGCAAAACTAAAAAATTAATAATTAAATTAAATGTGACAGCATTTTTGCGAACAATATTTATAAAATGAAGTCAGTAGTGTTTTGTCTTTCGTAATAAGTTTTCAGACTTAAGTTCGTCATTCACCGCTGTTGCTTGAAAAAAAAAAACTTAAATATATTTTATTATTTTGTGTATGTTTTTAAGTTAATTTAAGATTAAAACTTCCGTTTTTTGGCAACTTTATAAAGGGAAGTAATTAAACTGTAGTTTAAAACAGTTTTTTTATATATTCGTCATTCCCTTGAAATCATTCAATGCCAAGTACGAAATAAGCCTGTAATATCAGAATCAACCATGTACTTATGAAATTGACATTCTAGTAGTTTTTATCAATCGATCTTAATGTAGTTTTTAAGAAAAAAAAACATTTTTTTTAAATTAAAACTTAAAAAGTTCTCTCATTTAAAAATCTTTAATCATATATTTAGTTACACAATTATTATTAAGTTAAATTACCATCTAGCCACAGTAATTTTAATATACGTAATTTACCTTTAATAATATACTGTAATTCTGTTATTTCTTTGTTGAGTATTTATTGCACTCATCTTAACTTTCTGAACTCATCATCAATTTTTACACTTATCCACCAATCAAATTCTCTTGTATGTGACAAATTATGGAAACTCATATATTTCTTTTTGGCTTAGCTTAGCCATTGTATCGAAAAAAAAGAAAAACAAAAAAAAATCTCAAAAATGTCTCTCTATTTCAGAATATAAAAAAAAAAAAACAGAAAAAATCTACCTATAGGCGTGAGTTGTAGCTCTATATGTAAATTAATTGCTTTTTAGTATACTAATGCGCTCTGAGAGAGAAAGAGGGAGAGAGAGAATGAACAAAGTTGTTATTGCCAAATAGAGAGAGAGAGAGAGAGAGAGAGATCTCCCACAAACAAATGAGCTGAAACAAACACACACAAAAAGAACTAAATAAAAATGGCCTTTCATTACAAAAAATTTTTTTTAAGGTTTTGAGCTGTTTTGTATATTTTTCCACTTGTGGCCAATCACATTTATTTGTATGCAATTACAAATTAAGATAAAATCTTGAGAAAGAAATAGGTACTTACAATATAATTTTTAAATAAAAAGAAGTTAAATTCGGCTGGGCCGTGTCTTATATACCTTTCAGTGTGTTAGCGAAATATTAATATTTTTCACTTCCTACATTTTTCTTAAATATCAAAAAAAAAAAAAAAAAAAAAAAAAAAAAAAAACATACAAAAAATTATATAATTGGAATGGCTAGCTTATTAAGCTTGAAATCGTATTATAAAACTTTATCTAATAATTTATGTATTTGTAATAAGCTTACAAATAAAAAATTATATAAAAAAAAAAAAAAAACAACAACAACAAATATTGAGATTAAAATAATTTTCTTCGAATGCCTATTGATTTCTTAATCCTAAAATAAATAATTAATTTCGGTTCAAGAACCTAAAACTAACGAGTTCTGAGAACCTCATTTTAAAACGTAATAAAATGTTTGCTGGCACTCAATTTTTAAATTACATAATGAAAAAAGAAATTATAAGAAAGATATTAAATAGAAATACAAATTATAAAGAATTTAATTTTGCATATATAGGGTCCGCCATCGTACGTTTTTTTTCAACTAGTGCTTATTTCGTGAATGGTAACACTTAGCTCATGACTGATTTGACAGATAATTAGTTTTATCCTTCCGCTGAAAGAATATGGTTGTGTTTTCGCATCGCTAAGTGGGCCTGCGATCGACTTACAGAAGATGCCGATTTTGCCAAAAAAAAAAAAAATCATCTTTTGAGATGAAGCTCATTTTGATCTTAACAGGTAAACAAGCAAAATTGTGGCATTTGGGGCACAGAAAACCCGCACGCATACATTGAAAAGCCGACGCACCCAAAAGGAGTCATTGTTTGGTGCGGATTTTGGTTCAGAGGCATAATTGGGCCATTTTTCTTCGAAAATGAGCAAGGAGTGGCCGTTAGTCAATGGCGATCGTTATCGGGCCATGTTGAACGAATTTTTGTTCACAAAAATTGAAGAGGAGGATATTGGCAATATTTGGTTTCAACAGGACGACGCTACGTGCCACACAGCCGAAGCTACACTCGATGATTTTATAGCATTTTCAAAATAAAAGTTATTTGGCGGACCCTATATAAAAACATTTGTAAAAATATGTTTATGCAAGACATATTTAATTAAATATTTAATAAGCGACAAAAATTTTCCTTCGTAGAGATGTCTGCATTCGTAATGGTATTACCCTAAAGGTGTTAAAACAGACACACACACATAGGTATATACACTTTTTTAGGTTTCGTGTTTGTGTGTACAAACATTACGCACATGACAGCATAAAAAACTAAGCAAAAGAAGAGCAAAAATTCATCAAAATCTGCAGTATCGGTCCATTTGCTAACCGACCTTCTTGATTTTTCGCACAGATTTTATGACTGTTATTTCAGAAAAAATTCGTATCACGTTTTTTTGTCTGTTTGATTTTTTAGACAAATACGCAAGAAATCTCACCAAATATGGTCTAAAAATAGAGGTAATCACGCTTTTTGATTTATAGCTCCGCCATTTATGAACCGATCTCGCTGAGTTTTGGTCCAGATACTATTAATTTGAAATTACAAAAATAACTATCTACTTCCTTTCTTTAGCTTAGATAACATACGCCAAAAAACAAAGCAGAAATTAAACAAAATCTACAATTTCTGTTGTATTTTTGATATTCCTCGGCTATTTGTAGACCGATAGCTTTTTTAAACGTAAAATATACCCGGCTATGCTGCCATTGACACAAAGGTTAAAAAAAATTGATTTTCTCTGGCAATATCACTACCTTTAAATACCTTTTCAGCTCAGCCTTGAATTTATTAAATTTATCAAGCAACAAAACCACACGGTCATTTTAAATCTTTCTAATTGTATAACATATAAAGCTAATTTGAAACTTATATACTAATCCCCACTTACAAGCATTACATACACAAGTTCCAAGTATTAGCTTAAGCAACAAATTGTTATATCTACATACAAAAAATACAGTTTCTTATGAAAAATAATAACAGTGGGACAACAGCATGATTTTTCGTAACAATATATTAAAGTACTTATTCGAGTTGATTTTGTATGAACAATGTATAAACTCTTATCCATATTAACTGAATAATTTTTCAAACGCTATTTCACTACTTTATTCATTCTATACAAATTGTGCTAATAAATATTTTGTACTCTATTTGTATGAAACGTGATTGATTGGCTTATAAATCTTCAGATTTCAATTTTTATTTATCTTTTTTTTGCACTTGCTACAGTTAATAGCACATCTGATGATTTTATTATTTTATATGGCTTGTCTCTAAGTTTATTTTGTATCATAAATTGTTATTAATATTATAAAAATCTATAATAAATTATTATACCAATAAACTAGGAGTACCACTACCAACAAAACAAAACAAAAACTAAAACTTAAACACATACACATACACACAAAAGTAGCAGCATAAACAATTGCAAAAACTGATAATAGAATATAAATTACTCTCATATTTGTGTATGTGCAAACTTAAATGTATGAGTATGCATGTGTGTGCAGAGTGTTTATTTTCATATGGAAATAGAAAATTTATAGAATTAAATTTATGCTGTGTACAGTTTTGTATGTATGTTATAAAGATATGGGTCTCAATATTTTATTTTGTTTTTGTCCTTTTTTAGTTTTACAAATTTCATGTCCCAAAAGATGCAAATTGACACATCATTTGTTATAATTATAAGGAAGTAGAAAATTATATATAAAATTTCATTCATAATTTTTTTATATATAAATTTTTTAATAATTCAAAAAATTATTAATGAATCTGTATGAGTAGTATGTTGTAATGCATGCGACAGTAAAAAATACACTGTCTGAGTTGAAAGTAAAACAAAAACAAAAAAATGCAAGTAAAAAAATATATTTTTTTTGTTTAACTTTAAAAATGCCTGCACTGTATGTAACTTTTCTTTTATTACTTTGTGCAGCTCCAAAACAAAAGGCTAGTAGCAATACGCATACATACACACAAGCATTCATATCAGCTGCATGTAATAAACGTATTGGTCGTATCTATTCTTTTTCATATGTAACAACGTTAAAGTGTCAGTTACAGCACAAAAGAGAAGCTTTTTTTTGTCAATGCTGTTGTATTTGTTTTTTATTTTTTTTCAGAATTTTATTTTAAAATAAATGTTGTTGTTTATGTAAAGTTTTTAAATCTATTAAAAATGAATGTGTCTGCATGGTGGTATTGCTATTGACATTTCATGATTTATTAACAACAAAAAAATTGTTATGGTTTTTTTATATTTACAAGTTTCAATGATAAAATTCATGCAAAATAAAAATTGTAATTGTCCATAACCAAAATAAAAAGTTGGAAGAAAAATTTTTTTCTAAATAAAACTAAGGCTACAGTAGGGTTGTCTCTACAAAAATTGCTTAAACATTTTTTTTTGTTGTTTTTAATTTTAATAAATAAATTATTTAAGAAAAAAATTTAATTTAAATTACACAGGCTAACAAAATTAATTTTTGGTTTTGCGTAAGGTTTTAAATTTAATTTTTATATTAAACAGAAAAATAAAATTAGGTTTCAGTAACTCGACAAGTAGCTGTTTGATCAAATTAACAAGACACAAAAAAAATAGAGAATAAAATAATATATTATGTTTTTTTTGCAATTTATAATTTAAATAAATTTATTTGAGCTTAAAATATAGAAAAAAAATATTACAATATATTTTTCAAAAAATAAATAATAATAAACGGTCTTAAGCTCAAATAAATTAATTTAAATTATGAATTTAGAATAAAATAACTTTTAAATTATACCATTTTTTTTGTAGCCTCAGAGAAAAATATCGCTTTAAAAAAATTAAAAAAAAAATTTTTAATATATAAAATTATTAAAAATCTAATTACAAAGCGAAATATGTTGCACTAAAATCCATTGGTAAGTTCTTATTCACATATTTCCAAAGAAATTTTCTTTTATTTAAATTTTTTTTTATTAAAATAAAAAAAAAATATCCTATATTTAAATTTGGTTTAAATCATTTAATTCTTGACAAAATTTAAATTTCTGTTTCAATAATTTTTAGTACTTCAGATCTGCAAGTGCTTGTTGCAAGTCTTTTTAAAATATGTAGTTTGTCTCTTTAGTTTTTTAATTGCTGCAAATATTAAAAGATCGTATTCCAAGTCTTTACTTTTAAGTCAAGCCATGAACAATACTGACGATTGTTCAAAAAGCAATCACTTTATTTCACTTAGAGCCGGCAACTTCTTCATCAATTTTAAAGCAACGTCACTTTTTGTCGTCATCAATTAAATTACAATTTGGAATTCTTTAATACTGTTTTTTTTTTTTTTGATGTGGACGGTCTATTAGTTTACTTAGTTCTCTTAGGTTATTTAAAAGTTTTAATAAAAAAATTTTATTTTATGAAAAAATATTACAAAAAAAATTGATGTCTTTTTGTGGCGCTGACATCAAATGGAATAAGGAGAAATATTTTAAAGATATTGTGAAAAAATAAAGCATTTTCTATTGAAAATTTTTGAATTATTTAAAACTTATTTAAAATTGAGGAAGTCAAAATCCTACCACTTCTGTTTATAAAATCATTGAGCCTAGTAAAATTCAATTAAAGTGTTTAATTTTATTTTTTAATTGGACTAAAGTCAATATACCTTAAAAAGTAACAGGTCTTCTTAACAAAACAAAAAAATGTCAACAAGAAAAAATTTATTTGCTGTTTTGTTTAAACAAGCGATTAATTCTTCTAGAAAATGTGTATGAAAAAATTCAATTTTAGAAGTAATTGTATTACAAACATACCTCGATAAAAGCTACCTCTTTCAGCGCTGTTTCGCTTTAAATTATAAAAAAAATTTTATTTAAAAAGGTTTTCTTTTACTATTATAATTTAATTTGAAAATTGATAAAATCTAATTTACAATTCTTTTATTTCTTGTTTTTGAAAGCCAAAAAAAAAAAAAAAAACAATCGTGCATGTTCTGTAATCCACACGGATTTGAAAAAATTTGGAATTACATTTTTTTCCCTCTTATTAAAGAAAAACTTTTATGTTTTTTTAATTCTACCAATAATTTCGCATCCAAAATAAAGCAAAAACAAAATTTTAAATGGACCACAGGGTAGCTATGAGGTGCTGAATTTTTCCATTCCGAAGAAAATATTCGGATTCGGAATACAGAACAGCACTGAATATCAAAAATAATTTTAAATCGAAGAATCCCAAATTGTAAAATTTTGTATTAAATTGTTCTTTCGAAATAGACTTCAATAATTTTGATTAAATAAATAAAATTCGTTAAATAAAAAAATCAATTGAACCATACGTAAAAGCCTAACTTTTAAAACTTGTTTTTTTTATTGAATCTTAAATATAAAAAAAAAATAAAACTTAAATTAATAACTAGTTTCTTGTGCTCAAATCTTAGGAATAAAAGAAATATACAGGGTGGGCCAAAAGAAACCAAGTTGTGTAAAAGTTTAATAACTTTTTTGTTTATTAATTTTTTTTTATTTTTTCTTTCAGATTATATAGACAACACTTGGAGAATTTATAATGGAGAGGTTCACAACTGAACAGAGAACCAGAACAATAGAATTTTATTATTTAAACCAGAGATCAATTATTTTAACGCTCATTTTCATTTGAATGGCTTTGTTAACAAGCAGAACTGTAGGTTCTGGGGTTCTCAAAATCCAAGAGCCATTCACCAACGCCAATTGCACCCCATCAGGTGTACAGTATGGTGTGGGATCACATCTGAAAATGTCATTGGGCCCTACTTCTTCCAGAATGAAGATGGAAGTGCTGTAACCGTAAATGGAGAGCGGTATCGTTTTATGATAAAAAATTTTTTACGTCCTGCTCTTGAAAACAGACCTGGTATGTGGTTTCAGCAGGACGGAGCCACTGCCCGAGACACAATGGCACTTTTAAGTCAAATTTTTGGAGAGCGAATAATTTCTCGAAATTCGGAAATTATTTGGCCAGCGCGATCGATAGATTTGACAGCACCCGACTATTTTCTTTGGGGTTTTTTGAAGGAGCGAGTGTATGTGAACAAGCCAGAGACAATCCTTGAACTCAAGGCAAACATTGTTGCAGAAATTCGAACGCTACAGTCACAAGTTTTCAAAGATTTTATGGAAAATGCTCTAAAAAGAGCCCATCAGTGCGAAGCTGAAAACGGTGGTCATTTAAGAGACATCATTTTTCATACTTAGTGTAAAAAAATTTCCATTTTGTATATTATATAATCTGAAAGAAAAAATAAAAAAAAGTTAATAAACAAAAAAGTTATTAAACTTTTACACAGCTTGGTTTCTTTTGGCCCACCCTGTACTATGAATAAATAAAAAAAGTTAAATATTTAACCTTTAAAACTGTACTTTATTACTGTACTAAGATTTGTCCGGAAATTGACAACATCTCTCAAATCAACAGTGCTGGGATAGTAAGTAGTTTAAAAATATTTTAAAAATATTCCAACAGACACATGTTGCTAAACAATCTAGAAAAACGTTAACGTTTTTTTTTTATTATTATTTATTATTATTGAATCTTTTTATAAGAAAATTACTATAAGTATCCAAATCTTAACTGTAAAAAAATATAAAAAACTTAAATAATTATTACCAATTATAAAGGAATATTCTCACTAGGCGCAAGGTATCACTTCTCTTAAGCCTTCTGTGTCCCTCGAACTGTAACAGGTCCCTGGCGAGGGCGTTTGGATGTGTCGCCAGCTTGTGAACGTACTTAGTCCAATACTTTTCCATTTCCTCCCGAACCCTTGGAATTTCTAGATCTCTGTGGAATTTCCAGATTTCTTATATACCAGGGGGCGCAGACTATTGTTCGTAAAATATTCGATTGTCTTCTTTTTAACTTTTGGATGTTAGATGCATACGCAGTTTCTTAACCTTTAACTTGAAAATTAATGTTATTAGACGAACTGAGAAGTAAACCACAGTCTAAAATATCTTAGGAACGTAACCCCATATTTTAATGTAATTAGCACCTCCTTTAACGCTTTAAACAAGTTATGTCTGTACTGTAGAAACAGCACACAGTAATTGATTTTAAAAATTAGACACACATACAGGCTTAAAAATTTTTTAAATTCGCAGTTTATTTGCTTTTTAAAGTGCTTAAATTTGTACTCAAATTATTATATTTGGTCTACAGAAAACGTTCAGTCACTAAGTAGGAATGAGATCTCTAACAAATAAATGAATACAATAAAAAAGTAAAATTATATTCAATAAAACTAAAACCACAAACTAGTGAAATTGTTTATCTTCATTTGAATTTTAAGAATTTGTCAAATATTTGAATACGGTCACAAAGCTTCAAAGACCTTTTTACCTCAATTAAACGGAAAAGTTGTAACCTAAGCCAATTATGTGACTTAGTTTCTTTTATTATGTGACTTTTTCTTTGCTTTACAGAATCACAAACAACATTTTATTTTTTTATTTTATAAAACAGATATTTCATTAGTACTAAATTAGTATGACCTGTAAAACTAAAATGTTTGTGAAAAATATTTTTCCATATGTGAGTTAATTACTCCCGCGGGCTATAGGCTATTGTGCTGGTACATTCAAACTGGTATTTCATTCAAATGCATGAAACTTTCCCTTTTATAGCGCCAAAAGACAATTGTTCTATTTAAAATCATTTCTAGTACATCTAAGCTGTCTGCAGACAAATGTTCTATAAACTCAAAACACAAAAACCATAAAAAATCGAAAAAAAAACTTAAGAAATGATATCTAACGTTTGCATGATTGAAACAAAATGTCATACACATGCTTATTTTTACTTACATGCATTTGGGTGAGCTTAAAAGGGAATTATCATTAACTTGACTAACGAAAACAATTGTTAAACATTCAAATAGAAATTTTTCTATTTAATTTTTTATGAATCAGTAAAAAAGTAACATTAAACTGTCACTAAATTTCACTGTGTAGTTTAACTTTTTGTATTCGTGTTTTTGAAAACACAATTAAAAAAACTACTTTTAATTTCACAACGGATGAGAAAGTTTTTCAGTTTTTTTCTTTTTAATTTTTTTGGGAATCTATTATATAAGCAAAAAACAAGCTTTGCATATTAATAACAAATTTTTTGACTTTTGAATTTAAAATTAAAGTTTTAATGCAAAAAAAATTAATGTTAAAAAATAAAAAAATTAAAAATATTATTATATCCTGCCTTCACTGTAAGTAAGAAGAATGTATATAAAATTGTGATTACACTCTTTAAGAGATTCCTTATAAACAGCAGAGTCAATTAAGCAATATCTTTTCGGGTAGTCTTTGAAAAGAACTTTCTGAAGTCATAGAAAATGTACACAATTGTCAGTTATTTATGCCTTTCAATTAGTACAAAAATTCTGCCTGGTCAATTCAGAAATGGTGGAGCTATGAGTCAAAAACCATAACCACCTCTATTTTGCATTAGTTTTCTGAAGAGATTGCGATATGGGACATATTAATCTACCGCCAAAATGCGCAGAAATTTTGAAATTTCCATATACCCTAGTGCTCTTGCTATGAAGGATTTTTACCATTCCCCATTTTGCCGAGGTACCACTACCGATTTTGCACATGCAAATAATGAAACCAAACAAGGATTTTATTTTTACGTTCTAACTTTTTTCTGAGTACTTGAGCGATAAGTAGACAGACAGACGGACATCGCTAAATCGACTATGCTATTCATAAGGATCCAGAATATATATATTTTTATAAAGAGTCCCATGTACGGTGTAGAAATTACAAACGGAATCACAAAGTTATATGTACCCTACTTACTTACAGTGAAGGGAGAATTTTTTATACTGAGTCGTCGTAGGTTGGCTAAAAGTGAGCGTTCATCACAGAACTTTATAAGCACATTAGCTTGCACAGATTTAACTGACTAAATAATAATTTTGTGAGGGTTAAGTGAGCATGCGTGACAAAAAAAATTTAAGCTGAATGAACCTCTACAGATATTAAATAGAAATATAAATTATATATAATATAATTTTATTTTACAAACATTTTTAAAAATTATTTTAAGCGAAACATATTTAATTAAATATTTAATTAACGACAAAAATTTTCCTTCAGAAAGATGTCTGCATTCGCAATGGTATTACCCTAAAGGTATTAAAACAGACACACACACCTACACTTTTTTAGGTTTCATGTTTGTATGTACAAATATTACACACATGACAGCATAAGAAAACAAAGCAAAAGCAGAGCAAAATTTAATGAAAATCTGAAATATCGGCTATATTTTTGATTTTTTCGGCCATTTGTGGACCGATCGTTCTGAGTTTTGGCCCAAACATTACCACGGACGTTTATGCTAAAACTGTATACCACATTTTTTAGTGTGTTATGAATTTTAGGCAAAGTGGGCAAAAAATGCTCAAAAAATAGATGTAGTCGCAAATTTTGACTCATAGCTGCGCCATTATTGAATCTATGCAGCAGAGTTTTGAAAAACTTTTCTGTAGGTCTTCTAGGGACTTCAGAAAGTTGTTTTCAACATACACACGGATAGACGGACAGATGGACATCGCTAAATCGACTCCGCTACTTATAAGGATCCATGGGTGCCCCATGTACGGTGTAGAAATTACACGTAATGACAAAGTTATATTTATATACGCTTTTTAGTTTTTTGTGAAGGGTATAAAAGAAAGAATTTTTAATAAATTTGAAAGCACATTACTTTGTGTGAAAATGACTGACAAATAATTATAACAATTGGTTTGTATCAAAAAAAAAAAAAAAATTTACATGTGAGAGTAAATGAATTTTTTTTTTTTATTATTTATTATAAAATTTAAATATTTACACGCAAAGAAAAAATATGGTTGAATATGGTCGCCGCAAACATAGTGTGGTCTTCACAAAAATATTATTATTAATTTGAAGCATCTAAACATTATTATAATCACGATAAACATGTTTTTAGTTTTTTTTAACCATATTATGTTAAGCCTCTTAGATCAACCATATAATTATCATATTATGTTTAATAAAATTTTACTTGAAACCATAAATATGTTCATAGCAAACATAATAATGATAAAAATATGGTTGAATGTAAATTGCTTTCTATTTTGTCTCTTCCGCAACTATATAAATAAAGTGAGTATAAAACAAAAACTTAATCGTTCAAAATCAACTGAGCTTTGTGGCTGAAGTGGTTGAGTAGCGAGTTAATGCTTCTTAACTAAGTGTTCACAGGTTCGAGCCCTGGTAGAGTCAACTAAAATTTAAAAAAATAAATTTATTCCCGATGTATTACGTAATAAATAAATACAAATTAATAGAAAAAAATCAATGGAATAAAAAAAAACTTTATTTATACAAAAAATTTAAATTAAAAAATTTTTTTTGATCGTATTAAAATATGTATGTATTAAAAAAAAATTAAAAAAAATTTCTTGCCTTGATCGTGGGTTGAACCGCAACATCTGCAGTTGAAAGCTATTTTTAATATTTTTGATTTAAAAATATATATGGTTAGAAGCAATCATAAATCTAACGATACTTTGTTTCCACCAGAATATGGTTGCCTCAACCATATTTTTTCTTTGCGTGTAGCTACAAAAAATATTCCATTACATTTATTTTAGTTAATTTATTAACTTAAAAGATTTAAATTTATTAACTTTAATTATGTCATTACTTTCGCACCCTTCTCTCATTCATTTAAAAATGTGAGATGTTTTGACAGTTCTAGTGAGACTTTTTTCGCAAAATTTTGTTACAGAAACACTTGTACTCGCATCTTTTCAATAAAGTACGTCAAAATCACTAAAATGACAGATGGTTCTCACAAAGTAAAATTACAGAAACACTTTTGTGTAATAAGTGACATTTTGTTTCAATTCTCATTGTTTTTTGTTCAATTCTATTGTTTCTTGTGAAAATTATCTGAATACGAGAGTTATAGAAACGATTAACTGTATTTTGATAGTAACAAGGGGACGCAGGTTCGATTACTGCACACACCTTCAGAGCCCATGGTCAAAGTTACCTGTAATCGTTAAATTATTTAATTTTAGAATTAATTTTTAATATTAAAAATTAATAAATTATAAAGAAAATTGCTGCTTTAAGAAATCAAAAATGTTTGTTTCTGGATTTCACATACAAACTTAAGAGAACTTTAAGAAAAAGTAAAAATGCCAATTGAAAGAAATCGATAGAAAATAATAGGAACACATTTATTTAAGCAACAAAAGGAAAACAAGTTTATTGAAAAACTATTGGTATTTTTTACTTTCAATATATGTTCTTTTAAGTGCTTCTATTGCCGGAAAATGCATAAAAGGCAAAAATAAAATTCTCTAGCAAACTTCATTTGTTTTCAGGTAGTAACATTTAAATCATCATCATCATCGCTACTCACATTCACATCTAAATACAACATCATATTCGTCCATTTATATTTTTGCTGTAAACGTGAGTAGTTAGATGTTATTTAAACTCATTCACTTACAGAATACACCTTTGCTTTATACAAATGTATTGTTTGTTTGCCAAAGTTGTGGCTGTATAAATGAAAGTGCTAGCTAATGTGTCTGTATGGGTACGAGTATGTATGCATGTGTAGGGGTAACTAAACAATTGCAATTACAACAACTCGTAAGCGTGCAATGACTTTTTGCTCCAGTTGCAATTGTGTTGAATGAAAATTCATGTCAGTGTAAGAGCATAAAAATGACAGTGACACATACACACACATTCATTGAACCAAATTTAGAATAGAACATAGAAAAGGAATAAAAATAAAATTTTTTTACTGCCAGTAAAGTGAAGAAAATATCACCACTACAATTCCATTATATAGAATTTAATGTTTGTTCCCTGTTATATTCCATTTTGCTTATATTGTTGTTGTTATTGTTTTCTGTTACTAATGTCTGTTTCACTATATGTCTGTCTGTCTATCTAATACTATGAACGTCTGTCCTTTTGTTTACATATGAGTATGATATGGGTATGTTTGGGTCTGTGTGTGTTGGTGTGTATGTGGGTATGTGATTAACAAATGTTTGTGCCATTTCTATATAAACAAACTAAAGTTTTTTTATTTTCTCAAATATGTTCACGCAAGGTGCTTTTTGAAATTTTTTTAGAATACAGCTCGCGTAATGAATGAATTTTTCAAAGTGTCTTGATTTTTTAAGTTTTGAGCTACAAAAAAATATATATCTTAAGATGCATAAGCAAACATTCATCGTTTTTTATTTCAACTTACAGCTTCTTGAGCATACTTGCATGTGTGTGTAGACAAGAAAGCCAGTATCAGCATTTTTATTTTGTTTATAAAGAACTCAATTATTAAATATTTAAATGGTATTAAAATGGTTAAAACTAAACTAAAATTTTATTAATTTTAAGTTTTTTAAGTAAAGTGTGATGATGATCTTATTTAAGTACGTGTTGAGCAGAGAGAAGTATCAGTGCATTGTGTAGCATCTTTAATTGTAGATTATAAAAATTATTAAAAAAAATTCACACACACCTATTTTCACCAGCCACCGACTGTAACAAAAATGCTGGTGCATTGAATTAGAGATTTTTTTGGCCGAGCTTAAGTTGCTTCATAGTTCTTGAGTTTTTTTCATTCATTTCTTGTTTTTTTTCCTTTTTTCCCGAACAGACTTTATTTTATCCTGATTTTCAGTAATTTTTCCTTTTTATATTTTATTATTATTAAAAAAACTTTCAATTTTTTTTTGCATCTCTATCACACAACAATAAATACAATAATAATAATAATACAACAGAGAACTGAAATAAAAAAAAAGCATAATCAAAGCAGAGCAGCAAAATATGAATTTCGTTTTGCATTCATACATTTTCATTCACTTTTAGACATCCAAACGTATGTAAAAGCAGGCGCATGTGGGTATGTGTTACTAAGTGACTATGTACTTTTGCTTATGCATGTGTGTATTTTTTTTTTTAACTTTAACAAAATGGTTCTCGTTCATTCTTTCGTTCAATTGTTAAAACATTTTACCGGCGTTTTAGTGCATTGAAACATTCTGTTCGTTTGTTTGTTTTTTTTATTTTAACTTCTCTCGTTTAAAACTCGCCTGTGTGCAGGTGTAGAGGAAACTTTGGTTTCATTTCCTTTGTGTTTGCATTCAGGTGTAGTTGCACTAAATAAAAATGCTAATTAATGTCAAGTTATGACTGGAAACTATTCAAATAAATGTTGAAGCATTTTTTTTTTATTTCGCTTTGTTTTTACAATTGTTGGTTTAAACAGCTTGTTTGAATTTATTTCACTATTTTATATGTATTTTGTTTTGTTTGGTTTTATTTGTGTGTTGAAAAAAAAGTCGCATTTTATCCACATTAATTATTTTTTTAAGAAAAGATTTTCTTATAAAAGTTATCATAATTTGTAACTCTATAGCAAAAAATACAAAATTAAAACAATTTTTTTTAATTGCAAAAAGTGGGATCTATAATGTTTTGTAGATTTATTTACCTTAAATATTAACAGATTGCTTAATGTCTGGTTCAGTTGCACTAGATATGCTGTCAGTCACTGATTTTTGGCTAAACATTGATTTTGGTTAGAGATTACTGGCCGCAGAAGTTATGAGAATATTTTTAGTTGGGCATAAGGCTGCATAAGAGATCTTAAAAGTTGAGGTTCAGCAATGACCCATAAAGAAAAAAAATATAGCAATCTTTTGGTCAAGTATTCATTATTATCCATTTCAATTAGAATTGGAAGTGGCAACTAGTCAACTGGAACACTTGATAATTATCAAAATTTCAACATAATTTAAAATTAAACTTCAATCGATAACGAACGATATAATTTTACTCCTGGTTACTGTTGACAAAAAACTTCAATTGTGACACTACACGCAAAGAAAAAGGATGACTGAATATGGTCACCGCAAACATAGCGTGTTCTTCACAAAAATATTATTATTAATTTGAAGCACCAAAACATTACTATGATCACGACAAACATGTTTCTAGTTATTTTTAACCATATTATATTTACCGTATTAGATCAACCATATCATTATCATATTATTTTTGATAAAATTTGACTTGAAACCATAAATATGTTCATATCAAACATAATAATGTTAAAAATATGGTTGAATGTAAATTGTTTTCTTTTTTGTCTCTTCTGCAACCATATAAATAAAGTGAGTATAAAACAAAAACTTAATCGTTCAAGCTCAACTGAGTTTTGTGGCTGAAGTGGTTGAATGGCGAGTTAATGCTTCTTAACTAAGTGTTCACAGGTTCGAGCCCTGGTAGAGTCAACTAAAATATAAAAAAATAAATTTAAACCCGCTGTATTATGTAATAAATAAATACAAATTGATAGAAAAGAAAAATTAAAGAAATATATAAAAAAAACTTTATTTAAACAAAAACTTTATTTTTAAATTCTTATTAAAATTTTTTTAAAAATGTTTATATAGAAATTAAAAAAAAAAAAATTTTTTTTGCTCTGACCCGGGGTTGAACCGCAACATCTGCAGTTGAAAACTATTTTTAATATCTTTGATTTAAAAATAGATATGGTTAGATGCAATCATAAATCTAACCATATTATGTTTCCACCAGAATATGGTTGCCTCAACCATATTTTTTCTTTGCGTGTAAGTTCGTGTTACAAGCACTAAGGGCCATTATTACAACTTACTCATAAGGTATCGGATAGTTATAATCAAATTTAGTGAAAGTAAATGATAAAGAGATCAATAATTTTTTTCCATTATTACAAGTTCTCAATAAGATAAATATTATAAAATTTGTAATGTGGCGCCACTGCTGTGAATACCGATTACTTTTAGTTGCTATAAATAGATAGTGGTGGTAGATTATAAATCTTTAAAATAATATATGTCACATCTCACAATCTTCTATGGTTCGACCGGAAGTTACTTTGAATTATTTTGAAATTTCCATATACCCCAGTGCTGTTGCTCACTTGCTGTAGGTACAAAGTTTTACTATTCCAATTTTCGAAGAAAATGCCATTTTTTTGGGCAATTTTGTTTTGAAGGTTATTTTTACACCCAACTTTAAGCGACCGTGTTGAAAAAAAATGTACTAAAAAATTTTAGCAAGTTGCATCAAAAGTTGATGCATTTAGTCCCAATTCGAAAATGCTATAAAAGTTAGTTGATTGGCTTTTAGAAACAGTGAAAATAATTTTTTTTTTAAATTAAACCGGTAATTTTTTTTCTTTAAATTAAAAATTAAAATAAACGCCCCTGATTATGGGTGTCGTTTAAGTGATTAAAACAGTACTATGTGGCAAAGCCTGCTATATGTTTTATATTGCCTTGTTGTAAAATCGACTACGACAACAACATTCGTAATAAGGCTGAGTGTTTTAAAATAATTGTCTCATTTATCATAAAAAGATTTTCATGAATGTAATTTTAATGAAACTTATTCATTTGTTATTAATTTGGTACACAATGCAAAAAATCGTTTGTACAACCCATAAGTCCAGTATTAAATTTCTAGTCAATAGCTTTGTTCAATGAAAGTTTTACTATTTCTCTTAGTAAAATTTGTTTTATTCATAATTAATTAAAAAATTTAAGTTTTTCAATAAAAAAATTAGAAGGCTTATGAAGAATTCTTTTAAAATAAAATTGAAGTCCGCTGCAGTTTTATGCCCCATAAAAATTTGCTTTCTATTTTTTAATGGAAACCTAGTGTTTCGAAAAATTGTTTTTAGTTAGTGGTTTTTTCTTTTTCAATTAAATTAAATAAATTTTATCATACCATACGCTAATACATGCCCCATTACACTTTTCTGTTTGTTACATTTATCTTTTCAATACAGATGGTTAAAATGAAATGAAAATAAAAAAACTCTCTTAATTTATATCCAACATTAAGTCAATAGTAATTTAAAACCAATTTAATTACAAATAAAACCGTATTTAAGATCTTAGCAAACATACAGCAAAACCCAAAAGAAATGAAAAAAGAATTAAACCAAAAAAATTTCGTATTCAGCAGCAAAAGTACAAAAAGAAAAACAGAAAGGAAAACACAACCCAAATTTTCAAACACAACAATCAAATGTAAATTGAAATAAAACTAGATATCAAGAAGGAGAAAAAAATTAAATTGGAAAATGATAAACAGATAGAGAGAGAGAAAGAGAAAAAAACGCACAATTAAAGCGTTAAGCACTTTTGTGGTATTGAACATTTAAATTGATATTTGCCAAAACTGTTGAGTGCAAATTTTCAATTTGCTGTCATTATGCTTAAGAAATTGAAAGTATAAAACGAGCAAAAATACTAAAAGAAATTCCTCTGCTACAAGTGGTACGAGATAAGCATTAAAAGAGTGTTTGAGTGCGAGTACTGCACTTGGATTCTCAGATTCATATTTTTGTTTAAATGCCAACCAAAACTCTCCCATAAGTCTTATCATATGAAACCATACGTCACACAATCACAAAGTAACTGTTTTAAGATTCCCTTAAATAAGTCTTTTTTAAAATTTAATATTTCAAACTACTTTCACAAGACCTTCGCAACTTACAATTAAACAGGGTTTGTATGAGCGGTATTTCTTTTACACAAACAAGCAAATTCACTCACACATTCTTCTAGTAAAAAAAAAGCACTCACTTACTAGTGCAAACACATCTACATTCGTATCCACATTAATGCTTGCAAATAAAAAATAAAAGTTTTTTACCAAATTTTATTTTAATAACAAAAAAAAAAAAAAAAATAAAATAAAATTAAATTGGAAATGTTCAGATTGAAGTTTAATTCTCTAGTTACAAAATTTATTGAGAATTGTGATACTAACGCAATTTTTTGCTGCTCTCTACCCTGATGTTTGCCGTAGTGTTTTAGTACATTCCACAGTATATATCTGGCAAAGTAGCAGAATTTTGTTGATATAAAAGTAGAATGTAATGAGATTTGGTTTAATTGTGGTAACCAGTGCTTGTTGTTCTAGATTGCTTAACCCAAATATTTACACTGATGCTTTTGCCCACATTGTAAATTACGAAAACTAAAAAAAACCTGTTTAAATAATAAGATTTGATCTTACGGTTTTGCGATTTTAGCTACCAAATAAGAAACAATACTTTCAATCATTTTTTGAAGGGAAACAAAAAATGAAGTAGAAAAACTAAAGTATTAAAAGGATATAAAAAACAATTAAATTAATTAAATCTACTCCTCCATTTTGAGGCGGCTTCATTGGAAATAAGTAGGCAGACGAATAATCTAAGGCGGGCTCTAGCATAGAACTTTCTATGACATAGTGGGTTACGTACTCCTTAGAATTAGAAGTTTTTTTAAACAATAAGATTTTTTGCTTGTCTGTAGAAAGCACTCAGGGCAGGAATCGAGTCTGCGACCCCGAGATTGATAAGTTTACAAACTACCCACCAGTCTTCGGGGACAGAGGGAAACAATCTATCTCGTCCCTACGTCTAGAAAAGACCTTTTGTGACACTACTATCTTGCTACAAATACGCCCTAAGTCTAGTATTCACTAAGAATATCCGACAGTTCTTGGTTGTAACGCCTTAAGTAACAAAAATATATCCAAATTTGAAAATGAGAGTGACATAGTATACGAGTATGTTTTGCTGTCTCTTCGTCTTTGTTACATAACCTGCAAATAACGTTTCCTCAAAGTTTCTAATACTCTGCAATGTCTAATTACGAATTCCTGATAGCGTTTATCTCCAACCAATGTTGTTGCGATACGAATTCCTAATCTAGAGCTAAGATAAACTATAAAGGAATCCGTAGAATCATCCTTTGACAATGAAGCTATTAGCCGCAATTTTTCTGGTGAGTTCGTTTGCTTCCTCGTTGTTACGTTATTACGTGGCACCCATACTAGAGAGATTTTGTTTCCACACTTCTGGAATATTTGACTGTTATTGAAGAGAAACTCGAGACTTGCAATTTTGCGCAGCTAATGTGGTCTTGCTTGGTTGGCGAGCAGGTATTATATATTATATATATTATTCACCACATACCATACCCACTTTTGACTACACTTTTAAACCATAACATTTTCACTGAAGTCTTAAGTGTTTTTTATAGACGTATAGAACTTTAAGTTGGCATTACTGTTCAAGATGGCGACCGATTTAACAGCTGTCAAGTGATTTATTCTCAGTTTGGTTTGGCAATTCATCATGAATACACTCACGCCTGAACAACGCTTGCAATGGGCCCAAAACGAGATTGCCGTTGTTCCCGATTTTCATAAGCGAATTTTGTTTAGCGATGAAGCGCACTTCTGGTTGAATGGCTACGTCAACAAACAAAACTGCCGCATTTGGAGTGAAGCTAATCCTCAAGTGTATGTCGAAACACCGTTACATCCAGAAAAACTGACTGTTTGGTGCGCTTTATGGGCTGGTGGAATCATTGGTCCGTACTTCTTCAAAAACGATGATGGCCAGAACGTTAGAGTCAATGGTGATCGGTATAGAGCCATGATTACTAACTTTTTCATTCTTGAATTGAACAACCATGATGTTCCAGCAAGACGGCGCAACATGCCACACAGCTCGTGCCACAATTTATTGAAAGACACGTTTGGTGACCGCCTAATTTCACGTTTTGGACCTGTGAATTGGCCTCCAAGATCTTGTGATTTAACAACGCTAGACTACTTTCTGTGGGGCTATGTAAACTCATTGGTCTATGCAGATAAGCCACAAACGCTTGACCATTTGGAAGACAACATTCGCCGTGTTATTGCCGATATACGGGCACAAATGTTGGAAAAAGTCATCGAAAATTGGACGTCCAGATTGGACTACATCCGAGCCAGCCGTGGCGGTCATATGACAGAAATCATATTTAAAATGTAATGCCACAAGATTATCTTTCATGTCAATCGAATAATCCATCGTTGTTTTATTGCAATTTAAAGTTCTATACGTCTATAAAAAACACCCTTTAGATCGCTTTTTCTTAAATGCTACATTTCTACAGCCAAAAACTAAGAATCAAATCTGAGATCAAGGCAGTTTAAAATTTTTAATATCTGCCACGTCCTTTTTACTTTAACTTTTTATTTTATTTTACTTTTTTAAAGCAAATAATTTTTAATCTCGAGTAAGACGAGGTATTAACTTACTTGTACCTGACAAAAAGTTGATTATAATCTTTCTGCTCCTCAAAACTTTTAATTGAAACCATTCTAATCATAGTCGTGATCAAGTCATACGGAATATTTATATGAAATTCCTAGGTCATCCGATTATCGGCCATTAAATTTTGTACCTAACATATTTCTCTTTTAGAAATCAATAAAATATTTAGTACAAAATTGCACAACTTTGTTATTACACTAGAAGGCTTTTACATACTTATTTTATATTCTAAATTATTTACCCAGATCCAAAATGTCATTTTGTTAATTTTTAAAATTAATCTTTTGGTAAATGTTTTCTTTTAAAATACTAGTAACAGTTATTGTTTCCCTCAATCTCTTTTTTTCTGTTCTTAATTTTGTGTTTAAAGAAAACTGGTTCCATGACACCATCGCATTAAAATGAACACTAATTGTGTTTAGCTGTTGAATTAACTAGATATTTATCGTATAATTTCATACATACATTTAGTAATAACGTGGCGAGCACTTGTCTTGAGTGTTTTAGTATTGATTCAATAACCATTCAATTAAGTGGTGCTCATTGTTACCACCAAAATATCAGTGGCAGATTATTTTCCTTTTTTTTTGACTTAACAAAAATCACAACTTTAAAACGCAGAAATAATAATGAATGATTTAGCAAACTGCTAAAGAGTCACTGTTTGTATTTGTATGTGCATATGAAAACGATAAGTACAAATGCTTAAAAGTAATCAAATTGTTTAAATATCGTTTTACAATTGAGGGTTTTTTTTTCTTTACTCGTAGTACCTGATGCAATTTTAAATCAGTGGTTGGTTAATTGCAAACAGCTAGTATGTGAGTACGAAAAAGAAACACACATCAGTCTGTTAAAATTTTACACATAAAGAAAAAATAATTTCGATTGTAAGAATTAATTTTTTTTTTTAGTTCAAATAATTTTTTTAAATAAAAATTAATCTCTTAAAGTCTGAAAATTGGCTTTCTTAAATAAAACTAAATTAAGGTTTCTAAAACTGTTTTCTCTGTGTATGGCACATGCAAATGATGTCGGTTTTGTGATTACACATGCACTTACAAATGGTTTAAATTTCCGTTTGTGTTTATATTTGCTTTGACTCTTCTTGCTTTACTTAGTGATCAAAAGCTGTTCATCATACCTAGCTAAAGGGTGTGTTTTTCAAACCAATAGCATTTGAAATCAACAGAAAAATTTAAATTCTTAATTGAAAGATTAATTCAAAAAATCTTAGCAAATGATTTTCGGCTAAGGACCACCCAAGATTTTTTATTTTGAGCAAATCATTTGGAACAAATAATTTTGGAAAATTGAAGAAAATATTAAATACATTTTCTCGCAAAATTCGTGTTCGAGTTATGGGTCTACAAAATTGTGATTTTTTACAATAAATGAAAAAAATTTAGGTGATAGATAGAGGATGAAAAATTTAACTACGATTGTTTTGCAACTTAATATTTTCCGGAATTTGTCAAAGTCTTCTTTGGGTAAAATAAATTTGTTCCAAATTTACTTATGGTAATTAACTCAATAATTTTATTTCTGTGGTTCAGGAATAGTGAATAACGAAATGGCAATGAAAACAATACCGTGTGCTATAATGAAAATAATTTTTTGAAAAACTTTTAGAACTTCTAAAATTTTAGTACTCTGAACGCACTAATAAGACATAAGCGGTCAGCTATAGTGAGCATATTAATTAAACGCTTTTAGAGAAAAAATTATATTATATCTATACAATTTTCAAAGGATGGCTCTTTTGTGCGGCATAAAAATCTTAAACGTTATATTACAAAAAATTGTCATATTGAATAAATTAAATATTTATTTAATACTAGCTGACCCGCTAAACGTTGTTTTGCCTTAAAATTTTTGTATATTCAATCTTCTTACTATAAGAAATCGTACTTATAAAGTAAAGTACCGTGCAAAACCGGGTAAAAACAGATAGTAGATAAATAAGCCAGATACCGACCGGACGAATTCGTGACGCTAAACCTTCCAAGGCGTAACCCAAAGGCATACAGAGAAATTCAATTAAATAGGTCCAGCAGCTTAAGAGTACAATGTCAAATACACGTACAGTCGCGTTTTATGTATTAAGATGATAATGTTGAGGAATATCGATTAATATCGACAGTCCATAAAATCTATGTGAGTAAAAATGATCGTTAAAGTGCCGGAGAATCCCAAATCATAATTAAATTGATGTCAGCGACAATAAAAAGTCATGTTACTTTAATATGATGACCATGTTGCAGAAACTAAATGAAATAAAATTTATTGAGTAAATGTAAGTGATTCATTTGATTATTTAATCAAAAAGAAAGTATCATTCGTTGAAGTTCATAGGTGGTGACTAACTGAACAAGATAATTGACTTTATTTGAAGCGTTTATCTTCTTCAATTTAAAGTTACGGTCACATGAAACAAATATTTCTAGAAATAAGCCTAACGACTAAATAATTTTGGTCAATTTTTTTAAGACTTCTATTACGTAAAATTAATTCAAATTATAAAATAATGCAAGTAAATTCTATTTTAATAAAAATTGGATTAATCTAAGCGAATATTTTTTCAAAACATATAAAAAATTATGTAGATGACATCGTGGTTATGCTTAATTCGCCAAATATTGTTCTGCGCAGTGATAACTGATTTTCAAAATACATGTGGATAAATTTTAAGTTCTAAAGAGTGTCCGAACAAGAACGCAAGATTTAAATTTGGGGCCATTCGAAGTGTCATTGTTTGACATTGTTTGAGGTTAGTAAAAAATGACCATGGACAGCGAAGGGAGTTCGTTAATTGGGTATTGGAGAGACAACATGAAAATGCTGACTTTGCCGATAAAATCATCTTCAGTGAAGAGGCCCATTTCCATCTTGATGGCTTCGTCAATCGGCAGAATGCATCCTCAACGTGTCACTGTGTGGTGTGGTTTTTGGGCTGGAGCAATCAATGGACCTTTTTTTATGAAAATGAGGCAGGTCAAGCGCAAACAGTCAATGGTGTTCGGTATCGTGAAATGATACCCAGTTTTTTCTTGCCTAGAATTGAAGAAATGAATGTGGAGGGCTTGTGGTTTTAACAAGACGGCGCAACATGTCATACAGCCAGAGAAACAATTCAATTGCTGCATCAGTCATTTACTTAAAATTTAAATCTTGCGTTCTTGTTAGGACAGCCTTTATTTAGTCATCCATCTCTTTTCCAGATGATTTTACAGAGTATACTGCCCAAGACTGTTAAATATTTACGTAGTAGGCTTAATATGGCAATTTGTTTTTGACATGATAACCCTTTTCAAAATTCTATCAGTCTTAAAAAAACACTCTACTAGTATATGCAAAAACACTTGCTTGCTTACTTACTTACAGGCACAAATTTTCAATACAGTTTGTTATCATACTGTGTGCTCATCTCGAAGCCAACCAACATTTGTGTTATCTTCTCAATCATTCTTGGGTAATTTTCTTGCTGCTTTAATTGTTGGTTTTTCATCAGTATCAACATTAACAACAACATCAAACTCATTATCTCGTTCAGTTATCTTTGTCATGTTTACTTTTACCATCAGTCCGCAATTGCACTGAAATCAGTTTACAACTTTAACAATTAATGATTTTGACATTTTTTTTTATTGAAAAAAAGAAAACTTTGTATACCTTACTTGAAACTCTTTCACAATTTAATAATTGTAAAAATAATTTAAGGTTTTCAGAACCATAAGCTCACTAAATACAAAACACTTACTTTAGTTCTATATGTAGCTAAATTAGGAGTCTAAAAAAAGGATTTTGAAGAAAAATAAAAATAAAATTTTTTCTTTAAAAATATTTTGAATACAGGGGACCTCATGGACTAGTCGATGCTGAACAACTGCTAAATAGTTATAAACATGCTCGTCAATTCAATATAAAAACATAAAATACACAAAAATCTTACTCAATTTACGTTTTATCATTTTTATATTTTTTAAAGGATCAAAAACAGTGACAGCATTGCTTTAACTGGGCCTAAAACGTCTTACTCAATATTACATGAAATCAATCGAAATTTTATTTGGTGTTAATAGGAAATCAGTAATCTAAACATTAAAATTTTTTTAAAAATTGAATGTTTTTTACAAATTCTTTTTAACTATTCAATTGTTCATTTCCTGTAAACAGTTTTTGCTTTTTGTATTAAAAAATTTTCAAATTTTGATTAAATATCTACGCCATATAATTGCGAGATTAAAGCGGCCTTTGTATGGTTATGTTTGTTAATAGAATGTTTTATTTAAGTATTTTTTTTGTTACACTTATTTAATAGTCATCATCATCATCATCATTATCATTTTTATTTGTTGAATAAATAAAATGAGTGTTTGTTCCTATTTGTGTTCAATATATTTACATATTTTATGCCACATCCGTTGAAAATATTTAATAGTTACCAGAAATCCAATTACGATTGGCATCCTGTTTGCAAACGCACCAGTTAAGCAAAATGATAAATGCAACTAAATGTGGTAATTGTAATAAACGATCCTGTTGCACACTTAATGCATGGATTTTCAAAATGTTTTTTTACGCCCTTTAGCACAGGTCCTTGTTTTAAGAGTGTGTTACAGTTTCCATTTATGCCATTTATAATTTCTATAACATTAATTTGCTTAGGGATCACAAATGAATATTGTGGAAATTATAAAAATTGTTCAGTAGTTGAATAGAAGCCTGCAAGTGTGGATTATAATATTTGATGTTTGCAAAATAGAAATTGTAACAACTAAAAGGGATTAATACTTGTGTTACACTTTACTTGCACTTACAAATTAAGCAGTTAAATTTCAATGGTAGACCATAATGCTGTAGAAATGGTTTAAGAAAGTTTTAAGTTTTTCATAAAAATTTATTACAAAATTAACAAATTTAAAGCTTTTTTATTATTAAAATTTTTATTTATAATTTCTAAATTTAAAATTGAATTTTTTTTAATAAAAACAAATTTTGGCAAAATGTGCAACACCCTTTTTTTGTAGTAGAGAAACAATTGAAATAAATCTTGCTCTAAAGCAAAACAATATCATGAGACATTTTATTTGTTGTTAATAGCAACTCACCTGCTCTTTCAAACCCCTGCTTTTATTCATATTAAAATCATTAGCAAAATATAAACAAATATACCATTGATTAAGATGGATACGTACAATAAAAAAACATTTGAGGTAATATTTTTAAAAGCTAAGTCCACTTTTAAAAAAAAAGCAGTTGGCAGTAATTTTAGTTATTGTGTTTTATTTTCTAACAAAAATGTTGCATATATTCTGCCATCCAAAAATGTTTATTGTTAAAAAAATCTGATAGTTCAAATCAATATCACGTTCTGTTCTCAATATGTTGAATATGATGTACATATTTTGCACTCAATTTATAAATGAGAGTGAGATACTGCTCTTTTTTACAACTGTGTCAACTACTTGTTTATACAATTAAGCCAATTATTTACTTTGATTTGATATGAAGTAGGAGATTCATTAAGATATTCTTCATAAAAATTCTTTATTGGTCACTTTTGACGTAAAATATACATTAGCCTTAAATGTTACATAAAAAGTTATTTTTGTTCTATTGAAACCATAAAAATTCAACACTTTGTGTAAAAATGTATAAAATGTTACTTAATTTAGAAGCAGAATGTTTTTTGAAAACATAAAATCTTACTAAAGTAGAATGTAACTTATTTCTTAAAAAATGGACTTATTCCATTTTCAAATGTAACAGCTCCTTTATTAATAAAACATTTAATGTTGTAATTAGCAGAATCACAACTTCTTGCCAGCAGCTTAAAATTGTCTTAGTTGAATTGTACTTGTCTCAATAAGAGCATAGGGCTAGGTTGGCTATCAAATAGTAAAAGCATGCAGCAAAATAGCTACAAGTCTCTTGACATATTTTTTAAGACCAATAAAACTTATGAAAGAATATAACTATCAAATAAACGGTCTTACCCATTGGGCTTATACAAAAGTTCAAAGTTTAAGTCGGGCAACTTGAAAAATTAGGCTTCAGCTTTTTTTTTATTAATTAATAAAGTAACAAAACAAGTGCATACACTACACAAACATACTACAGGTTTCTGCATATTTCCATTAAAATTTGCGTTGAATGTGAAGGTATATGGGCTCTATAAGCTCACTTTTTAATATTTATGATTAAGGATGCAATCGACTGCGCTATTTATCCAGAATATAAATACTTTATAGGGTGGCAAATATATGGCTCTGAAATTACAAGGAGAATCACAACAATTTTTATACCCTTCACTGTAAGTAAGAACTTTGTGATTCCGTTTGCAATTTCTACACAGTACATGCGACACCCTATAAAGAATATATATATATGAAAAGCGGAGTTTAATAAGCGTTATAAGTCTGTCCATCTGTCTGTCGGTGTATTCGTTGAAATCAACTTTCAGAAGAATCTAGACAACATATAGAAAAGTATAGCATACCAAACGGTCAGTTGTTGCTGTAAGACTATTGTTATTGAAACTCAGCCAGATCGGTTAATAAATAGCGGAGCTATGAGTAAAAAACCAAAACTACCCGTATTTTTGACCATTTTTTAAGTAGTTTTTTTTTGCGTATTTTGTCAAATCGAAGACACGAACAAAAAAACTTGGCATGCAGTTTTGTTAAATGTATTAGTTATAATATCTGTGCTAAAAACGAAAGCAATCGGTCCACAATTGGCCGAGGAATATAAAAAATGCAACCGAAATTTGGGATTTTCATTAATTATGGCTTTATTTTTTGCGTTTTTTATCTAAACTGAAAAAAAGTAGTACGCAGTTTTTTCGTAGTAAAAACTGAGTTGGATGGGTCCATAAGTGGCGGAGCTATGAGTCAAAAATTGCGATTACCTCTTTTTTTGACCACTTTTAGTGGGTCTTTTGCGTAATTTGTCTAAACTACAAGACGGACAAAAAAACATTATACGCAGTTTTATCAGAAATAATAATTGTAATGCCTGTGCAAAAAATCAGACAGATCGGTCCACAAATGGACCAGAAAAATCAAAAATACAACCGGCATTTCACATTTTAATTAATTTTTGTTTTGTTTTTGGTTTGTTTTTTTTGTGGGATTTTTTTAACTGTCATGTGCTTAATGCTTTGTACACACAAACACGAAACCTAAAACGTGTATGTGTGTGTGTGTGTGGTTTTTATTGCCTTGAGTATAATAGTATTACGAATGCAAACATCTTTATGAAAGAGAGTGCATTAGATCTTTCTCGATAATTAATCATTTAATTATAATTAATAATTTAATTAAATATGTTTGGCTCAATAATTTTTGCAAAAATTTGCCAAATTAAATGTAAATAAATTTTTTTGTTTTCCCTTTCTTAGAATTTCTTTTTTTATTAATTTAAAAATTGAGTGCCTGCAGACATTTTATTGCTTTTAAAAATGAGGTTCTCAGAAAGGATTGTTTCTTAGAACTCGTTAATTTTAGTCGTATTATAAAAATTTATTTTTCTTATAGATATTTCGCTCCAATAATAAATAAATAAATTTTTATATTTAATACGACCTCAAGTTTAAAAAAGTATGCGTTTCAATTACATACTTTTTTTGAAGTGAGTGAATATAAATATGGTTAGTTAAATATGTTTTCACGTAATTCCTTATGTTTTTTAGTATTTGTAAATATCTTTTCAGTATTTTTGACATACTAAGATACAAATGTGTATAAATACGTTGATTTCTCTAATAGATTGCAAACGAACCCTATAATATTACGGTACACATATCATTTGAAACAAGAGGTCATCACCAAATTTGTAATCACCCAAGTACTCAGAAAAATCTTTGCATTATTTTTAAAAAATTTATGAAATTCCCTCATAATCCAGTTCTCTTCTTCTGAGGGATTTTTGGACAGGAAAATTACTAAAATTAAAAAGGAATTAAATCTGTAGGCTCTAAACTTTCTGGAAGTGTTTTAACATTTTCTGAAAAATTCGTAGTTTTTATTTTATGATGCAAAACGGAAACTGCCAAAATCCTTGAGTTTAAAAATACTGGGGTGTATGGAAATTTCAAAAAAATTTTAAAAATAGTCCAAAATAACTCTGGTGGTAGACTACAAATCTAGACAGTCTTCTCTTTAAAATGATATATGTCTCATCTCACAATATTTAATGGTTCGTCGCCAAGTTCCTAAAATCACTTAGAGCAACAGTAACTTCCGAACGAATCATAGAAGATTACGAGATAAGATATATATAATTTTAAAAGGGAGGTCGTCTAGATTTGTAATCTATCTTCTAAGTACTCAGAAAAAACTTTACATTATTTTTAAAAATTTTTTAATTTCCCTCCTACCCCAGTACTCATACTCTGAGGAATTTTTATCATTCCTCATTTTGGCAACAGAAACTTACTGAAACCAAACTGAAATGAAATTTGTAAGTTCTACGCTTTCTGGAAATGTTTTAACATTTACTTGAAATTTCGTAATTTCGTTTACTCTATGATGCAAAACGGAAATTGCCTAAACCCTTCAGAGTAACAGCACTGGAGTATATGAAAATTTAAAAAAATAAAAAAAATTTTAAAATATCCAAAGTAATATATAAATATTTGATTGGTTTGATAGAAATATAGATGATCTCCACTAAACTACTGCTTAAAACATTTAATATTTAATGACTTAAGACGTATTTGATAAATAAGCCATTAATACTGAAAATATTTACAAATACTAAAAAACTTCGGGTTTTACGTTAAAACATATTTACCGCGGCATATTTATCTTCACTCATTTAATTTTTTCTATAGTTTTGCTATTATAGAAGCATGTGGAAAGTGAAAAATTTTAATATTTGGCTAACACAGTGAAGGGTATATAAGACTTTTCACTGCCGAATTTAACTTGTTTTTTTGTTATTATTACTACGAAACATTAAGTTCCTGTTCTAAATCTTTTAATTTTAAACAAAACTTAAGTTTGTGTTCTAAGTTTTTCATGTCTTAAGTCTTCTAATTACAACAAGCTGTTGTTTGTTCAAGAAGCAATGTTTTCATAGAATGCATAGAATAAGAATATATTATTTCAAGCATATTGTAGAAAAAATAGCATTTGCTCCATAGTTAAGATTTTTAAAATTTTTTTAAATATTATTAAAAAGAGAGAAAAACAAAAGTCTATCATTTGTTAGTTTTACGTTATACGACTCAACTAAAATCAGCCATATTTTGTTAAAATCCATAATAAAGCCTTCCATAGGAAGGCAAAATATTGAAAATAATAAATAATTCTTATAAAAAGACTAAAGCTCAATAATAATTAATTATATATATAAAATCAATAGTTTAAATAAATAATGACATAAATTATTGCTACTTTGAGCTAAAATCTATTTTGCAACGAATTTTTAGTACAAACTTAGTACATACGAGTTCTCTGTTATTAGAATGCTAATTTACAAAAAGAAGGATTGGACTAGGTGGAAGTAGCTAGTAATATTTGGAACATGTGCACCTAAATCACTGCCACATTATGTGTTATAACTTTACCTTAGAACTAAGGAAATCTAAGAGTACGGTCACCTTAAATAAATATTTTGCTGAAATAAACATAACCAATATATCAGCTACTAATGAGTTTATATATTTTGAAGAAATATACTCCTAGATTATTTTAATATTTTATTAAAATACCTTTTTGACTAGTTTATTTTAAATAAAATTTGTCTTCATACATTTAAAAGTAACAGGGTAACTTAATCTGTAATTAAAAAATTTTCACCTTATTTAAATTTTAATATGTATAGAAAGAGTTCCATTTTCATAAAAATATTCCAATAAATAATAAGGAAACAAAAAAATCTGTTATAAAATGTTACTAATCATTTCTTAGACTTTTGTCATTTATAGTTCAAGTGTCTCTTTTCTGTTAAACGAGTTGATTGCTTGCATTTTATTGAACAGTAGCTTTAATAAAACACATAAAGCAGTAGCTGTAGAAAAACATAGTAAATAGTCGTAGAATACTAGAAAGTAGAAATATTTTGCTAAGACAACATGCAAAGCTTTAGTTTTGCTAAAAAAAAAAATCAATTCAATAAAAACAGAAAAGGTCAGTTTATCTGCTTGAGTTTATTTACATAATTTTATGGCCTGCCTGATCTTTAAGAAAAGCGAACTTGCAATTGCGTGCAGTAATCGTATTTAATTTTTTTTTCTAACAAAAACAAAAACTAAATTAAGTTTTTTAAAACTTTTTCATACTAATTGGAATTTATGATAAAAGTAAATAATTTGTTAGAAACAAATAAAATCCTTGTGTCCTACTTACAACTGTTTTAGTTTCAAAGAGAAAGAGAAAGACAGTAAGAGAAACATGGGCAATAGATAAACCGCAAAACAAACACATTTGTGCATAAACTGATTTACACACACTTATACGTTTATAGGATATGGGGACAGTAAAAAAGAAAAGAAAAAAGCTTTTAAAAATTCTGTTCATTTCTTTTGTTTATGCCAGAGGCTGAAAAATAGGCGTTAGTTAGGCTCACCCACCCAAAATAACAAATGAGCAAAATCTAAAACTGTTGACTTTTAAGCTTCAAGTGAATTTTTTTTGTTTTTAAGTTAAGCCACATAAACCCTTAGAAAGCACACAATTGTTGTAGTTACAATAGCTAACCCAGAAATGAATAAAAAGGTTGCAATAATAATACAAATAATAATAATGATGGCAGCAAATTTATATTCGTTACTACTAAAAAAAAAAAGAAAAACCAAAAAATAAAAAGCAAAACTGTATAGTTTAGAGATTTTAAGATTATCAACTATAAAATAAAAAAAAAAAAAAAACTCACGAAAACACTCAAATTTAGAGCGAAACATTCGAGAACGCCATTGAAATTAAAATGCTGGAATACGTTGAAAACAAAGAAATCTCTTGGGTAAATAAAAAAAAATATTTAAAATAAAAACATTAACAAACAACATAAATTGCCTTGAGGGAAAGCTAACACTAATTTTAGAATTGCACATTATGCATTTGTTGTTGTATTCTTTTTAATTATTGAGGTTAATATTTAGGCAATAGCCGAGCTTAAAACTTATATAGCCATAAAAGTTATTCTTAAGTAAAAGATTTTTTAAAATAATTTTAAAGAAAAAAATTTTTTTTCTTATAAATAAAGCAACCGCTTATACCCACAGAAAATGATTTTTTAAGGACATCAAAAATATTTATATACTGTTTTGTAAACACTAAACGTCAATTTGTCCAGAAAATGTGCATGAATGAGTTAATAATCTTTACACTGCGAACATTTTTTTCGTTAATTCTAGGAAAAAACTTAATATTTTGCAACAAATAACAAAATTATTTAAACTACTGAAATATTTCATTAATTTTTTTAAATATTCAATTATTTAATGCATTAATTTCATGTTAATAGTGAAATTAAAATTAAAAATATTTCATTAATTCCCATAATTCATGAAATATTTCACTGAATCAATGCAACAATTTTTTTAAATTCGTTTCTTTAAATTTTTGTCACATTTTTCTTTCACTTTAGGGTTTTTTTTATTTAAAGATTTTTTTGTTTAACAAGAAATTAAGGCAAGCCTTCGTCAATTACTTTATGCAGGGAAAAGTAAGCATCTAAAAAGTCTCTTACAGTCAAAAAAGACATGTGCTAAAGGTTGCTATCACTTTGGAAGGCTCTTGTTAAAATTCTCATATCAGTTTACTTTACAATTTTTAAACTCGTATTAAATATTGTGCTGCCCTATTCCTCATTAAAACAATCAAAGACTCCTAACAGATCTCGGTCTATATCTGATGGCCGGACTAAGTGACGTAGGAGACCTCCTCAGATATCTAAATGTCACAGGGTTTATCTAGGTCACTTTACAGCTACATAGTCTTGGCAAGTAGTTGGTTCAAAACGAAGTCTTCAAGACCGTTAGGCTGCCACGTAAACCAACCAACCTACAATTAATAATTATTGTGGGATTCATTTAACTTAGCCTTCTGGCCTAGTAAAGCTTATAAGAATGTCGTTTAAGAAGAATCAGTACTGTTCAGATTTGTTTATAGACATATCACAAGCGTTCGACAAAGTCTGGCATAAAAATTATGCGACTTTTTTCTGTAAGTACTCACAAGCTGCTTGCAAACTACGACAAATAGAACCTGTAGGACAAAAAGAGGCTGTAAGGAGTTTAAAGATCCCTACACTTTAAAAATGCTGTACTCTTCTTACGTCAGATCTAAGCTGGAATATGGGGCTATAATTTTGAGCCCATATTGTGACATTCATATATTGCGTATTGAAAAAATTCAAATACGTTTCATTAGTTATGCCTTACCTCACTTGAGTTTTCTCGAACCGCCACCCTCATATGAGTCACGATGTCTACACTTAGGCATGATCACACTTGAAAAGAGACGTAAAATTCAATCAATGCTGTTTATATATGATTTACTAAATGGAAATATGGACTGTACAGAACTTTTAAATACTATCCCATTTTGTGTACCTGGTAGACTATCACTTCGGCATAGAAAAATGTTTTATATTCCATTAAGCCGTAGAAATTATGCTGCTAATAGTCTCTTGACTAGATCTTTAACATATCTTAATGCTATAAATGAGCATCAATTAATAGAATTTAATGTATCAAAAACGCACTTTAAGAATTTTTTTCTTTATAATTTAAATTAATTTGTTAATTTCCTAATTATGTATTTAAGATAATTTATGATTTAAATCCAATATTTTGTCAATAATTTATATTAGTTTATAGTCTGTAAGGAATCCATTTCCATAGACTATAATAAATAAATAAATAAAAGACTTAAGGACATATTTTTTTTTAACTATAATAGAAAAATCTTTGCAGGTGTTCACCAAGGCAGCATACTAAGAACTTTACTATACACTTTTGCAGACGACACACGCAATACACTTAAGTGTTAATCAAGAACCGAAGGTTGCATGTGTCCAACTACAGACTCATATTTACGATTTTGATGATTGACTAAAAAAGTGGAAAATAAAACTCAGTCCATCTCAATGTGCTCATATGACATTTATGCTTATATAACAAAAGTGTTCTTCAATAAAAATAAACAATGTCACCGTTCCTCTAGAAAACCAAATTAAGTACCTAGGAATTTATCTAGATCACCGCCTATCCCAGTCTTGTCATATCGAAGCTAAAATAAAAGCTATAAAACTTAAAACAGCCCAATTGAATTGGCTATTCATCCCTGGCCTTAGAATATAAAGTTCTATGATACAAATGTATTATAAATTCGATATGGTCATATGGCATAGAGCTGTGGGTTACTGCTTGCACAACCTACAAAAAGGACGAATGTTTTCTGTATATTACGACTTCTCATATGCGTCCCTTGGTATATAAGTAATGAAAATATCCCTAGACATTTAGACGTTAACGCTATTCAGAAGGAAATTGAAAAATACGGTAGTAATATTCTTTCCAAGTCCATAGGCTTAGAAAAATCCACACTTTAAGCCAAGCGAGAAGATTTCGAATATAATAGATAGTTATTATATTGGTAATAATCTAAGCTGAGCTAACGCTTAGAATATGTTACCACGTTTCTTGTCTACCTTGATTATAAAAGGTGATTTTATAAGAACTATCGGAAATTAAAAAAAAAAAAAACACATAAAATTCAGAAAAATGCATGAAATATTTATTTGGATCGATAGTTGGGTCGATATAATTTAATGTTTGAAGATTATTTCATGCAAATGTTGGCCGCGGCTGCGACTCAAATGGTCCATCCGCTTAGTCCAATTTTGGCATACTCTTTCCAACATTTCGGCCGGTATCTCACGAATAATGTTGGCAATGTTGGCTTCCAGTGCGTCAATCGAAGCGGGCTTGTCCCTATAGACATTAGCCTTAACATAGCCCCACAAAAAATAGTCTAGATGCGTTAAATCGCACGATCTGGGCGGCCAATTGACTGGTCCCAAGCGTGAAATAAACTGTTCACCGAACTCGCCTCTCAATTGGTCCATTGTTTCGCGTGCTGTGTGGCATGTGGCACCGTCTAGTTGAAACCACATGTCATGCAAGTCAAGCTCTTCCATTTTGGGCAAAAAAAAGTTTGTTATCATCGCACGGTAGCGCTCACCATTCACAGTAACGTTGTGATTCGCATCATCTTTGAAGAAATACGGCCCAATGATGCCGCCAGCCCATAATCCGCACCAAACGGTTGTTTTTTGTGGATGCATTGGTAGCTCTTGCAATGCTTCTGGCTGCTCTTCACTCCAAATACGGCAGTTTTGCTTGTTCACGTATCCATTCAACCAGAAATGAGCCTCGTCGCTGAACACAATTCTTCGATAAAAAAGTGGATCTTCATCTAACTTTTCAAGAGCCCATTCACCAAAAATTTGGCGTTGTGGTAGGTCGTTTGGCTTCAATTCTTGCACCAGTTGTATCTTATAAGGCTTCACACCCAAATCCTTCAGCAAAATTTTCCACGTAGTGGAGTAACAGAGGCCCAATTGCTGCGAACGGCGCCGAATCGATAATTCACGGTCATCACCAACACTGGCCGATACGGCTGCGATATTTTCATCAGTTCGCACTCTACGTAAGCGTGTTGGTGGTTTAATGTCCAACAATGTAAATTTGGTGCGAAATTTTGTTACAATAGCCCGAATAGAAGCCTCAGTAGGTCGATTAAACTGACCATAAAATGGAAGAAGCGCGCGATGAACTTTCTTAACAGAGCACGCATTTTGGTAATAAAATTCAATAATTTGCAAGCGTTGTTCGTTTGTAAGACGATTCATGATTAAATTATAGACCAAACTGAAGATGTTTGACAGTGACACAAGATACAAAACGTGCGTGAGCTGTCAAAACTAGTGTTGCCAAAAAGATAATAGCAAAAAAATCACTCTTAGTTTTCCTTAAAATCCTGGCAAATAATTTTTTAATACTAAAACAATTTGTTTACATTTTTGTAGTTAGTTTTTTCTAAATAATTCTTTTCATTTGTCCTCTGCGTACAATTCATTTTCTTATTGAATTTTAAAAATATTTTAAAAACAAATAATTTACACAAAATCTCTAACATTAAACTGTTTTATTTACTCATACCATCTCCATCATCATCTACCTAGAAATTAGCCACAAAAGCAAATCTATTTATTTATATTGAACAATCTTAAATATCAATATTTATTTAACCAGTCATGCATGCATGTGTATGTATATGGGTGAGTGGGTTGGTGTGTGGGTATGTATGTTGGCACGCTAAATTGTCTCCAGTGTATTGATTTTAATTTGAATTGTTTTATTTGATTTCTGGACTATTATTTTAAAACAATAATAACATTTATGTAGCAAAATATTTACATTTAAATGATATTTGTTGTTAAAGATATTATTAGCATTTGTTTCTATTGCTACAGCTACACATGCAGGAGTATATGAGTGTCTGTTTCAAAAAAATATTTTATATTTTAATCTACGTAAAATAATATTTATTTTAACAATTGTTCGTTCAATAATATGAAATAACACAAGTAAAAAAAGCTCATCAAGTATTGCAATCAATCATAAAATACAAAAAAACAATTAAATAAAAAAAATCCTTTAAAAAAACTGTAATAAAATTGTTATTTTGGAAAGTTGTGTAAGTCCTCATTTTTACAAAAAAGTTATTTAGCATAACTTAACCTAGAGAAAAAATTCCTTATTTTTTCCTTTTTTTAAGTGGACTTATGCCACTTTCATATATAACGGCTTACTTGTTGGTCAACAGTAAGCAAGGTACACTCTATACTGGTAAACATTTTTATTTACAGATCAAATAATAAAGCAGTTTAAGATCAGAAACTTTTTGTAAAGAAATTGAATTCAAATGAAAAGAAGAGAAAATAAAATATTTTGTAAAATAAAATATTTTATTTATTAGTTAGTTTTATTTGACCTTTTGCTTTTAAATAACATGACTATATTATTAAGCTTGAGGTCTTATTTTTAAAAATTTTATTTTTATAGCGATATTTTGCTCGAATTTGTATAGCTTCTTCAGGATACAATTTTATATTTTAATAAAATAGTCATATTATATAAAATATTTTATTTAAATTTCAAGCAAAATTTTTTATATTTTTTGTTTCAAAAACTTTTCAAAGTGTTTCTAAAATATATTAAAAATAACACTGTAACACTGTCCGGGAAATGTTGTTATTTTTCTGGTAGGTGCTGTCGAGTACTACAAGAATCTGTTTGTGGAATTTGCCAAACACCTATAAAATTTTGAGTTACGCGTAAAAAACCAATTATTCGTTCTTTTATTTATGCACTTCTGAGCCAGTAACTTAAGTAGTTGAATATCAAGCGGTTTTATGTTTCTCAGCAGATGTAGCAAGAAAACATTAAGGCCGTTTAAATAGTATATAAATTATTTATATAAGCATGAGAAATATGTAAATATTTTTTGCGATTTCTCAAGTTTGGAGAATTTTTGGAATCTATTTTCAAAATATGTTTATTTAAAGTAAAACTCAACTTTTTTAATTCAATAAAAATTTACTGCATTATTAAGCTTTTTATTAATCCTGCACGTACTTTCTTCTTCGAATCGACGAACAACGCTTTTTGACTTTTTCAAAAATGCTAAAACAAAATCTCAAAAGATATTTTTTTTTTATAAAATTAAAATTCAAACAAAATTTTTCAAAAAAATAAAATTTTTGGCCATTTCACTCAAAAATATTTGCTTGTATAATATCAGTATCCCGTTGAATTGAGCAACAATATTCTGAAATCATTTTAATTTATTTTTCCTACCATTTCTTGGTGAAAATGTTCGCTGAACTGACCCAGGTTGTCTGGTAAGAAGCCCAAATGTGAATGAAGGAAATGAATTTTGAGGGATATTTTGCAACCTATTTCACCATACGCACTTAATTATTCATGACTACCAAGAAAATTATGATATAGTGCAACAAACTGCAAACAAAAAATTTCAAAAAACTAAAAGAAACTTTTTTTGGCTTATTGACTAAAATTCTCATTTGGTCGATTGGTATAATGAAATAAGTATGCGAATGTTTGATAGGAATAATCTACTGAAGATTCAGAGTAGCGCTTAATGAAACAACTGTATATGTATGCTCTCCCTCTTCGTACTTGTTGTACTGAGTACACAAATTTTTTGAGATTTTTCATGCACGTTTTTCACGTTTTTGCTCATAAGGGTCTCATCTCTCAGAATTTTGGAAATTTGAGGTCAATAAAAATACCTTAGATTCAACAGCACAAATGACAAAGTAAAAGAGTAGTAGATTTTTGAATAAAGACATAAATATCTCCTCTTAGTTTTTCTTCACTTAATTTTGTGAACACTAATTTAAGATGGCAAAAAGCTTTGCCACTTACATCAATTTTTTTTTAATGTTTCATGTATCCTAGCTTTAGATGCCGTGGTGAAGGAATGCCATTCTCAGCTTCAAATATTTTAATGTTTGACATGTTTTTCTGTATATTTGATGTGACTTGTTGTAAGACTATTCCACTTACAAAGTTAGCATGAATATTTTGTATAAGCACCTTGCCCACTTCGCAAATACTTAATTTTAATTAATGGGTGTAATTATTCATTCCGTTCTGTGCTTTTACTCAAGAAAAATTAGCTATAGTTTTTCACTTATGATAATTTCCCTAAGCTGCCGTCCTGCTTTATTTCACCATCTTTTTATATATTTTTCTCAATTTTTTATATAATTTTTTTTTTTAACAACACAAATCCACGAAACTTTTTTTTCTGTCTGCAGAAAACACTCAAAGTCAAGGTAGAAATCGAACCTGCAACCCGCAGATTGATAGACTAGCACACTATTCTTCAGCCTGAGGGCTTCCGCAAATGTTTGACAGGAATAATCTACTGAAGATTCAGAGTAGCTTTTAATGAAACAGCTATATACATAGATATGTTTTCCCTCTTTGTACTTATTGTACTGAGTAAACAAATTTTTTGAGATTTTCCATGAGAATATCATGGAAAATAATGCATTTTGCCAAATTAAACCACTTTTAATATTCCAAGTGAAATTGCGTTTTTAGTCTCTTAATTTTTCGAAAAAAATCTTTAAATTAATTTAAATTGCAAAAATATATTATTTCGCTGACATTAGCCGAAAGTTACGTATGGATTCTTTATTTCCTTAATATTTTTCGTGACTACATAGAAAATCTGAAGTACATGAAAAAAATTTTACACATGATTGTAGTAGTTCTATAAATATATATATTTTTTTAAAATTACTTTCAGCTCATTAATTTTTCTTTTTCCAATGCACTTTGCTTGTCATCGAAATCGTAATCTGTAGACGATCGAAATCTGCACAAGGCATATGTTCGAAGTTACAACTATGAAATTGAATCCCTTCTGATCTGAGTATGACAAGGCCTATATAATTTACTACTATTCAGTCTGCACTACTGTTTGATTACTACAAATCATTTTTTATATAATTTTAAATAACACAAACTAGATAAATAAACAAAATCATATGAAAAATAAAAAGTTTAGCACAAACCGGTGCCAAACAAATTAAATAATTTGTTATAGCAATTAAAAGCTTTTTAGAAACCAAAAACAAAAAAGTATTAAATTGAATTTTGGTGTAAAAAAAATACTAAAAAACGTGTCACTGAATTTATGATTACAAATAAAATATAAGTCTTTGCTTGATACGGAATAAGGCACGTTTTCGAAATTTTTTTGTTTTTATTATGAACTTGACAATTTCTGTCTAAAAATTTACTTTCTTTTGGAGTATTAAAAAATTCGCTTTCACTCATATTTTAAAAAGATATTAAATCTATTATTTATTTGTTCAAATAAAATTTTACATAAAACCAAAAGGATTTATGGGAAAAAAATTACCATTACAAAAATATGAAAAACAATTTTTTTTTTATTTAATTTTCCTTTTTTATGTAAATAAATAAAAATATGCAAAAGGTCTTACAATTGTTAGCCCTTAAATTCAATGATTCTTTTTTAACAATTTACACAAATTTTTATTTGTTAAACAGAAAAATTGCAAATTCTTCAAAATCTATTGTGACAAATAAATTTTGCATTTATCAAAATGCTTATAAAATAAAGTAATAATCATGGCAAACAAACACAAGGTTATAACATACAAACAGTTGTATAGCTATGTGCTGGCATCTGTCAAAATTTGTTAACATTCTTTGGGCGGCATTGTTTTTTATATTGAAAGTACTAAGAACTTGTATGTGTATATGTAAAAATATATACAGGAAATTATTTTACTTTGGTAGCAGATGTATTTGACACATACGAAAGAACTGCTTTTTTGTAATTGACTATTTGTTGTGGGGAAAACGTTACCTTGTTTTTTTATGCCAAGATAATAACCATTACACAAACAGCCGGAGTTTGCTGAGCTAAAAAGAGAAGACCGAGCAGGAAAAAAGTAGAGAAAGTGTTAGCTTATATTTATTTAATATTAAAAGAAAATAAACTCTATTTATTTTCTGTCTAATTTTTAGGGGAATTTTTTCACTAAAGTGAATAAAAGTGTAAGCACTTAACAATTTCTTGAAATTCAACAGTTTGAAAAAGAAAACAAGGTTAACAGTCTTAAGGTTGTAATTAAGATTATTTAGCCTTTAAAAGTGTTAGCGCCATTGGAAGTGAATTGTTAAATATTTAAGTATACGAGACAAAAGACCAACTTTTCTATTTAACTTTCAACCAAAAACTTAAAATTTTATTTAAGTTTGAATTATAACCAGATTAAAATAGTTTATATGTCGGCAGGTAACAAAGCATGTGAATTGTAAGTAATAACAGGATGTTGCTGAGAAAAAAACATTATTATTTTCATTAGAAAAACGGGGAAAAAAATTTGCTTTTAAATTTATTTATAGAAAAATTTTTTCATAGAAAAATGACATGGACATGCCATTATAAAAAATTGATTTTGTCAATAAAAATCAACTTCAAGTTTTACATTAATATTATATCAATACTTGTCATATATTGATATAATATTAATGTAAAACTTGAAGTGAAATTTATTAACATTTAAAACACATTTGAAATACTACGAGACTAGTGTGAGAAGAACATGAAGTTGATGTTATGATATTTACATGACATTACATACTATATGTAAATGATTGTGACATGTTAGTGACATAATATGTATATGATACTTACGGATTGTACTGACATAATAGTGAAATCATATTTACATATGCCACTGATATGACACATGCCTCTGATATAACATATGCCACTCAAATAATATGATCGTGACGAATTAGACATGTCATTAACACGTTAGCGAAATGATACTTATAATTGACACTCACGTGGCAGTACCATGATATTAGTAATGACACTCATAATCCAATAACATGAAAAAGTTTCAGTTATGTTATACATGACACTAACATATATTTGATATAATATTATACTTGAAACAATTACGGACAATAAGATTTAATGTTTATACAATATTACAAGTAGTCACTGCTGACCATGAAACGATATTTCAATTAAATTATACATGACACTTACATGTTACATATATGATATTTACACTATATGACACATGACATTTACATAACGTTAACATGATTTTTAAAAGATATTATAATTGACACTAACATGAAATCTAGATGATATTACATATGTCACTGATATGACAATGACATAATATTTATACAATATTATATATGATATATACATAACACCTAGATGATATTACATATGTCGTTGATATGTCAACAAAATTATATAACAATAACATGTAATGTTTAAGCAATATTACAAATAGTCAGTGCTATTTCGATATTTCAATTAAAGTATACATGACACTTACCTGATATTGAAATAATTTGTAAACGATATTATACATGACACTAATATGATATTATACATGTCACTGATATAACAACGACATGAACTTTACACGATATTAAACATGGTTTTGTCATGACAGTGACACATTATTTATACGAGTATTAAAATATATAATGACATGTCTTTAAAGAAGTCTTGTACCTTTTTCAAAAATATCAGCTTTTTTCTGTATTTATTTTCAAGGGATCGTTGTGGCACACAAAATAGCATTCCTGCTGTTTCGCTTTTATATTAAGAACTTTTTAAATCACATTAAAATGAACTTAAGTAATCAATATTGCTTTCGATAAATAAAACACAAATTTCTTAACAGTTTATTCAGTTAACATTTTCCTTGTGCATCATGCATCATTTTTGAAATCATACAATTTTGAATGAAAGACTGCAGTTAAACATTTTGTGTATGTTTGAGTAGCAAAACAAAGACTTTTATATGGCTCAGCAGTCGGAGTCTGTGAAGAACAGCTTATGTTACAATATTTTTTAAGACAATTCAATACTTAGTTTTAATTTTAGCTTTACAGATATAAAAACTAAATTTCTTTGAAAGTAATAAGCAGATTTAAATACGACTTAAAGAAAATTTTAATTTAGAATTTCGATTTTATTTCTTATTCAAATAGCAGCAAGCTTATCTAAGTATATCATGTCAGTTAAATTATTTAGGAAATGGCAATATATTTCAAAACCCAAAGTTAATAAAACAAAATATTGGTGTAAAATAGAGGTCCACAATACTTTCATAGTAAGTTTTAGTTGCTGTTGTCCAAAACCTTGTATTTAACAGCAAATTTTTAAAATAAAAATACTTTTTTTCTGCAGTAAAAAAAAAAAATGGAAATTAGAAAGACTTTGCTGTATCATTTTTACACCCCCACATGCTTAGCCAATTTTGTTTTTATTTTATATAAAAAAATTTTTTTATTTAAAATTTTATTTGGTTTTTCTTTTTTTTTTTCATTCAAGAAATAAGTTCTTGTTAACTTGCAACACAGATAAGAAATACTTGAGAGTGAGCATAAACAACATAAAAACTTCGATCATAAATATGTGTATGACTTAAACGATGCTTTCATAACAACAACAACATAAGTCAAATAACAAAAAAATATAAAATAAAATAAAAACAAGTACAACAAAGAAGAAATAAATGAAATATATATTGGCAGAAATCATAAATAATAAATAAGCTTTTATACTCATACAATCATACAAATTCTGGCAAACGCCTACAAGCACTAACACACAATCAGAGAGACACACACAAGCCAACATAGACATAAACCATTACATAAAAATTCATACTCATAAAAGTCTTATAATACAGTGATTTATAACCTCAATAACATGAAAACAGATAAAAAGGATTTAATGAATATTAAAGAAGTAAAACACCAGCATGAACTTTATATTTGTTTGTTTGTTTCTTGTTATATTTTTGAATTCTCTTTTGAAATGTGAAATGAAGGACGTTGGAATTTATGAGTTTTTGCTTTAATCACAAAAATGTTAAAAAGTCACAAAATTCTTATAATTAAATGAAGTTTTGATTGATGTTTTTGCAATCATATTATTAAGCTTTCATCATAATTACGTGTATTAGTAATCAAGGTATTAATAATGTGTAGTAACATTCCAAATATTTATATTGAATCTGTAATTGACTGTGACTTTAATTAAAACAATTAAATCTTAACACTGAAGTTCATAATCAAGTGCTGACTTTATTAGAATGGCAAAGACATGCCTGACAAATACTAATTCTTGGCTACATTTTTTATAAAAAATATTAGGCTCGACATACTATCACATTGCTGGCGTTTTTTATGTCTGTAATGAAAATCTATTCACAAGAATACTCCTTTAGCACAAAGTCTCACTACTTTAGGTAAAGCAGAATCAAAGTGTTTTTATCGACTACATCGCTTACACGTGTCAAGATTGATAAAAAATTCCACAGTGCTTGTATTCGTTTCCGTTTAATAAAAGTGTACTGATGTGTGACACTGGGCTTTTTCTAGCAGCTCTAGTTTTTGAGATTTTTCAAATTATTCGCATTTTAGGGTGACGTTGTTTATTATTTTGCAATAACTCGAGGATTGGCTATCTGCATAAACTTACAAAAAAATTAGTAAGGAATGAAAATGAAATAAGCTTTAAATTATTTTCTAATCAATTTTTTTAACAGCCTTATAGTTTCCGCGAGATATTAATTTTTTTTTTTAATATATTTTTTCAAAAAAATAAAAAAAAAATTATTTTTAAAAATCGTTAAAACATTTAAAATAAATAAAATCTTAAATTTTAAATTGAATGTTAATACCTGCACATGTTAAAAATAAAATGAGCTTTACTTAATCAAAATCCATTCATAGTTTCTGAATTTATTCCTAATTTATTGGTACAACTTACGACAGTGGACCATACAATTTTAGATATTTAAAAAAAAATTGTTAAGAAAATTGTGCTACCACTAAATTTATTATAAAATAATTTAAAAGCTATTTTTATTTTTTTTTTAAGTTTAATCAGACAATTCGTTCTTGAGTTATTGCAGAACTCAAAACTGAAGCTGATAGAAAAAAAATAGAGTCATATTCGTAATCAGCATACTTTAATTACAACCAAACTAATACAAACGCTCTAGAAAGTTTTATAAAGTGGACATTTGTTCCGCTATGTTTTATTAATGAAATAATTTAGATAAACACTTTCAGTAATTCACAAAGGCACGCGGCCAGATACTATGAAAGCGTGTTTGAAATGGCCTCTCCTTTAGTTAGCCACTTATTATATAAATTTAGGAACCAATCCAAGAGCTCACTGTAAAAATACCTAAATTAATTTTCCACAAAAACTGTTAAAATAATGAAATAAGTATTCAAATATTCCGGCCGGAATTTAACAAGACTTGGGACTAATCTACTGAAGATTCAGAGTAGCGTCTGATGAAATAGCTGTTTAGTACTTATTGTTCTAAGCAAACAATTTTTTGAAATTTTCCTTGAGAATATCATGAAAAATAAGGCATTTTGTACACCAACATAATTTGGAATTAAACACGAATTAAGATTAAATTTTGTTAAACTTTATAAATAATTCTAAATAATTAAATATGAACATTTTTGTTAATAAATTTATCGATTCTGGTATTAATTCTGCATAAGAGATATGCTGTACTAATATTTCTGAACTCTTCTCTTTAGGTCTCTACAACTTGACGGTTTTCCAATTTTTATTAAAAAAAAAAAAATAAACAAATTAAATATTTTATCGTGAAGCTGTTAAAGTAAAGTTACTTTTATTTCATTGATATAAAATTCCATTACTGAGTATCATTTTATTTTAGTTAGTAGAAAATTTTAAAAAATCAGACACCAAATTGGGTTTTTGATAAAAAACTTTTTTGAAGAAAAAATAACAAATTTTCATTTCACTTAATTTGATTTAAAAAAAAAATACCTTGAGCAAACAAATATTTTCACAGTTAAATTGAAATTTTTGTTCATGGCTGACATCCATCAATTAAATCTTAAAATCTTTTTTGTGATTGTGTAATTTATTTCAACATTTTGACAGATCAATCAAACTTCTTGGGAGTTTAATCTTTGTATTATTTTGCTATGGTTTTTATTCACACAAAGCAATCGTTTTTAATATAAAATCAATTAAATTAAAAATAACTATTTAATTTTTCTAAAACAATAAACACCACTTTTGTTTAATTTTTTATTTTATTATTGTTTGGTTTTTACAATTCATTGATTCAACACCTAATTGACCGTTAAATATTTGGCCTAGTGCTAAAACACTAAAAAGGCCATTTCACTTAACAGCCACTTTACCAGATCTACACCACAAATTTTCCAATTTGTGGTTAAGAAAAAAAAAAAAGAAAACCAAATTTAAATAAATACAAGCAGCTCTATGCATTAAAATGTAGTAAAAAAAGTAAGCATGACTTGATATTTATTTTATTTTGTGTGCTACCTCGTATATATTGTGAAATCCCAAGCTAATTTTAAAGTTTAAGAAAATACACTCCCTGTCACATGAATAGGGCCTCCTAGCAATATATTTCCTCACTTGCAGAGGCTAATGGACATTCCAGCTTAACAAGGTAAACAATTCATACTGTCCGGATGGTAAAGTTATGGTTACGATCAAAATGTCCAAACATTTGGGGATGGCTACCAAGTAAGTGTATGATTCTGGAAAGCAGTACACAATCAAGAAGGAACTTATTTAAGGTATAAAAGTTTCTTATTCTACCATTTTACATTACATTAAATTATTGAATTATTCTATACCCAATCGAATTTACGAAGCAATTTGTAAAAATGGAGGCTTATGAAAAAGACTTTAAAATGTAAAACTGTTCATAAAATGTATATAATACAGGGTGGGCCAAAAGAAACCAAGGGGTGTAAAAGTTTAATAACTTTTTTGTTTATTAATTTTTTTTATTTTTTCTTTCAGATTATATAATATGGAAATTTTTTTACACTAAGAATGAAAAATGATGTCTCTTAAATGACCACCGTTTTCAGCTTCGCACTGATGAGCTCTTTTTAGAGCATTTTCCATAACATCTTTCAAAGCTTGTGGCTGTAGCGTTCGAATTTCTGCAACAATGTTTGCCTTGAGTTCAAGGATTGTCTCTGGCTTGTTCACATACACTCGCTCCTTCAAAAAACCCCAAAGAAAATAGTCGGGTGCTGTCAAATCTGGCGATCGCGCTGGCCAAATAATTTCCGAATTTCGAGAAATTATTCGCTCTCCAAAAATTTGACTTAAAAGTGCCATTGTGTCTCGGGCAGTATGGGCAGTGGCTCCGCCCTGCTGAAACCACATACCAGGTCTGTTTTCAAGAGCAGGACGTAAAAAATGTTCTATCATAAAACGATACCGCTCTCCATTTACGGGTACAGCACTTCCATCTTCATTCTCGAAGAAGTAGGGCCCAATGACATTTTCAGATGTGATCCCACACCATACTGTACACCTGATGGGGTGCAATTGGCGTTGATGAATGGCTCTTGGATTTTGAGAACCCCAGAACCTACAGTTCTGCTTGTAACAAAGCCATTCAAATGAAAATGAGCTTCATCACTCATAATCAAATTTTCAATAAAGTTGATTTCATTTCTGGCCAACTCTTGAAATTTAACTGCAAAATTTAGACGTTGCCGATGATCTGCGGGTTTTAATTCTTAGACCAATTGCACCTTATATGGGTATAACTGTAAACCTTTTTTTAAAATGCGCCGTAGTGACGTACGAGACATTTCTAGCTGAGCAGGACGCCTTCTGCCAGATGTTTCTGGTGCTTCGTTAACACTTTGCTGTACTCGTTCAATATTTTCCGCAGTGCGACTTAAACGTGGTCTACCGGTTCGAGGCAAATCTCTTACGCTGCCATGTTGGTGATGACGATTAACTAAGCAACGAATCATCGCTTCAGAGGGCGAAATTCTGACGTTAAAATGTCGACGATATGCTCTTTGCGTTAAAATAATTGATCTCTGGTTTAAATAATAAAATTTTATTGTTCTGGTTCTCTGTTCAGTTGTGAACCTCTCCATTATAAATTCTCCATAAAAATAAAAAAAAATTAATAAACAAAAAAGTTATTAAACTTTTACACCCCTTGGTTTCTTTTGGCCTACCCTGTAGTACATTTACACCAAACCGAAATCTAGTAGATTTGATTTATAATCTCTATCAAAATCTATACCGTTTACATTACCTTTTTTTGACATATAACAAGATTTCATTTTCGGAACAAGAACAAACTGCACTAAATTTTATAATAATATAATAAATAACACTTATCATTTTTTTGTGTATGTATTTCCATTCGTTTTAAATAATTTTTCTTTATTTTAATGTGTGTAATTTAATTTAATCTTTTTTTGTTTGTTTTTTTTTTTCCATCAAAATGTCAAATTTTCTTGTGCAGTGTCGTATTTTTTTTGGCGTATTAATAACAAAACCACAGTTGTATTACTAAGTACACCAAGATTTTGACTAGATTTTGGCAAAATCTAGTAACAAACTGGATTTTGCTTTGTATGGGAAATCCAGTCAAAATGAACTAGATTTCGTTCAAAATCTCGTATGTACTAGATTTCGTTCAAAATCTCTTATGTACTAGATTTCGGTTTGGTGTAAATAGTAAAGTTAAAAATTTTTATTGAAAATTATATATAAACTGCTTTTTATAGAAGAGTCCTATTCATGTTACCAAATTTTGAAAGTATTTTTTTTTTTTTTTTAAATTTTTTTTTTATAAAAACAAAACCGATTTTTGTAGAGTTCAATAATAAATTAATTACCTTTAAATAGAAATAAAAATTAAGTTCGTAGAAATTTGCTTTTAAAAAAATTTTGATAGAGGTTCTATTCATGTCGTAAGAAGTGTACGTCTGGGTGTATGAATAAAATTCTCAGGGCATTTTGCCAAAACAAAACCAGCAAAAGAAAAACAAATTTTATTTGCAAATATACATTCAAATACAATTTAAAATTTATGTTTGGTATTAGTTAGAAATTTAAAACTTTTTTTAAAATTATTTTTTGCTGATTTTCATAAAAGCAAGTGTAAAGGAAAATCAGGAATAAAAGCAAAAAAATAAAACTTAAAATTAAAATTTTTTTAACACCTCTGGATCTGTTTATGAGTGTTAAATTGTGTGTGCGTATATATGAAGCTGGGTAAATGTGTAAGTATGTTTATGTGTGTGTGCTTGCTGGAACGTTTGTTAAGAAAACTTTGAAAATATTTTTTTTTAATTTAAAAATTCATTAAAATAAATTAAATTATTTAAAATTTATTACAAATTTTGGTCTTTCCTCTTTGTCCAAGGATTACGAATATGAAATTAATAGGTTGGTCTTATCCAAAACTCATGATGTGAATTGTAAATAAAACAAAAAGTTTTCAGAGAATCATCTTAATATTTTTTATTATGATTGAATAGGATCTATTACAATTATGTGAAACAAAATATCAACCAACGGCTCTATCAGATGGCAAATAATTTCAAGGACTCTCTTTTTTTAAATATCCTCAAAAAAGAAGTCTATTTGTGTCAAATCATATGATCGTGGTGACCAATTAACATCGTCACAACATGAGATAATACAGACATTGAATTTCTAGCACAAAAGAGATACAGTTTCATTTACTGAGTGGCAAGTGAAATCATCTTGTTGGAACCAATTATAATGTAGCTCTATATCGTCATTTTCTGGTTACAAAAAGTTCATTATCATTTAGCGAAAGCGAACACAGTTCATGGAAATTGATTTACGGCTCTTCTGTCCTACTAAAGCGAACAGCAACAATGTTTTCTGCAGAACGAACTGGGGGAGTATGCACATTTCCTCATTTTCTGGCAACAAAAAGTTCGTTATCATCTCCCGATGATGAACACCAAAAAGTATGGCCCGATGACATGCCAGCCTTTGTGGATGCATCGGCTTTCCATTCAATCATTCGTGGATTCTCATTTGCCTAAATGCGCTAACGAAGCCACTTATTTCAAAGTGTTATTTGTCCCTCACCAAAAAATCTTGAAGTGCACAAAAAAGTCTTCAAAAATCTTAATGTACTGCTCAATTTTGTACTTCTTAATGGTTGAATTTATTAAACACTGAAACAAGAAAATGTCAAATTAAGTTGGGAAAAAAAAATTTTTAAGGTGTGACTCACATCATACCTTATGGTTGGAGCACCATTTAAATACAAATTAAAATATCAAAAATAGAAATTAAAATTATTATATCTGGGGCAAAATGAAAAAAACCTGATCATTCCTTCTTAAGTCGATTTAGAGGACTGCAGTTTTAGAAACCTTGAAAGTTTTACTTATAAATTTTTTTCTAACAAATGCTATTGGTTACATTGCAATCTCATAAATTAAGTAAGATATCGCCTCACCATTCCTGAACCACAATAATAAAGTTATTGAATTTATTGTGATAACAAGTCAACTTTTACTTAAGTTAACTTAAGCCAGTTTTTATTTTTGCAACAGATATATAGTTTTATGCTTTAATTTTTAAATTTAAGATCTTTCAGACATTTTAAATTAAGTTTTCACAATCGAAGTTGTTGCCATTTAAAAATTAATTTAAAAAAAATGTTTTTTGTTGTTGCTTAAATATAAATGTTAATTTAAATTGTTTTTTTTTTATTTGATTTCAATTTGTTTACCAATAATTAAAACTAAATTTATTTTGAATTAAAATTTTTTCCATTTCATGGCATAAGGTCTCTCCCCTTAAGTTCTAAGGTCTACTTGATAAATTGTTACTAATAAATTTTACCAATGTTTAATACATCAGCTTACTTTTTGTTTTTTCTTTTTAAAATGCAAATGGATTTTCGACCTTTCCTTAAGAACAACAATAATAAAATACAAAACAGAAAAGAAATCAAGAAAATGTAAATAAGGTCTAAGCGTTAATACCCTCACGTTTAGGACACTTTTGATTTTAACAGCAAAAAAAAACTTAAACTTTGTAACAAAAAAAAAAAAATAAATAAAAGTTAATTCCTGTATCAGCCAAAGAGTGCTTGTCTATATAAAATGTTTTTTAGCTAAACAATGTGTAATCGTTTGTTAAAAAATAAAAATAAAAGCTTAAACATGAAATGTGCGTAAAGATAACTCTGTTAGTTAGTCTTGGTTTTTTATTTTGTTAATTTAAAAAAATACATATCCTTTGAACCCGACCACAGAATTTAATTGTATTGAATGCCTAGCAACTTTTAAATTTAGTTTTATAAATTTGTTAATTAATTTTTAAATGTGCCACTTGAAAAAAATTATTAATAATTACACTTTTATTATTATTTTTTGAGCTATTTATGTGAAGAAAATAAAATTTTAACTTTTAGAATATAAAATTTGCATCCAAAGCCTAATTTTTTTTTTTAAAGATAATTTACGCCGGTCTCTGCTGGCCGTGTTCTTTATTTTGTGAACGGTATTGTTAGCGTACAGAGAAAGTATGTAAAAATGTTTAGAGAAATTAGTTTACAATAATGGCTCAAGCCCTTATAAGTATTATTAGCCGAGGCACCAACTAAAGTGTTAAACAAAATATTTCATACTTTTAGGCTAAAATTAAGTACGGCCACATATCTTTATAAATTTTGAATAGTCGGCTTAGAAATGGTAGTGGCTTATCCACAAATATATAAATTATAGACATTATGTGTCTTAAATTTCTAATAAATCTGCCGGAAAATAAAACTTTTTATAGCAAACCAGCCAACAAACAGAAAAAACATTTTATTTATATACAGCGTTGCTCTATACTACGAACGGATTTAAAAAATGTGCAATTAACTTTTTTCTTCTTATTGAAGTAATTTGTTTAATTGTTTTCAATTCCGTGCTCCTTTTTCTAACCAAAATAAAGGAAAAATAAAATAATTTTACCGAGTATTATATACCCTTCATTGCGTTATCCGAATATTAATATTTTTGAGTACTTTTCATATAAATTTTCTAGACGAGTTGATTTATTCACAGTGAATAATAATTTAAAATCACAACAATTAGCTCAGATTAAAAATGAGACGCTGAAATTATTATTTCTGAATAAAACATTCGGATTTGAAACACTGCACAGCACTACAGTGCGATTCAATATTCAATTTTAAAGAAAAATGTTTAGTTAAAAATAGTTAACCCTAAAATCTAAGAATTTATGATTTAGTAAAACAAGTAACTGTCAGCTGTAACGTCAAATAAAAGGCAGAAAATTTGTATGGTGTTTACTTAACAGCAAAATGAATGTCTCTTAATTAAAAAATATATAATAAATAAGCCATTTTTAGTTGTTCAACATGGTAACTTGTAGCCTTTTCGGTTGTTATACATGGTACTCATAAATATTAGTTATGAAATTTTGACTCCTAAAATTAACTGAAAATTACTGAATCGTACAAGCACACTCTTAGAAGGCCCCCTAGCGACATTTCTCCAACTACCTTAATGTGAAACCAATGAGGTTTTCGAAAACCACCACACACGTAGCGGAGGCAGCTCAAGAATAAAATCAAGTCAATTGAACGCATAATAAAACAAACAGCTGGTGAAAAATTGCTTGGTACTGCTTTGTAATGGCTCTATGTTGCTTATAGAAATTTCAAATATTTAAGTAAACTATAACGTTTGTAATTTTTAAAATTTAATTCGAGAACAACTAAACTTTTCAGCAGCTTTCCAAAAGTCTTCATTAGCATAGTCAAATGTCATATTTTATAATGGTTATTTCTAGTAAAAAATTAAATTTTTTAAAGAAATTAATGACAGAAACAGCATAAAGACTCCATACCTTTTTTGGCCTTTAACTTTGGTATTTAACTTATTCTATTTAAAAAAAAAAAACTAGAACAAAATTGTTAGTGAAAAATAAATTATTCGAAGAACCATCACACAAAAAAAAGCAAATTAAAACGGAAATGTTAAAGAAAAAAGACTACTGCAAATGACATTTCTGAGCACCGTTCAACGAAAAAAAACCTACATAAATAATCACAAACTACAGCAACCGACGGCCAAGGAAATGTTGTCTAGCAAGAAGGTAAAAAAAAAATATTTATAACTCTCTTTCTCTCTCTCTCTGCATAGATCTTGTATCTTCTATACTCGTTAGAATTTTTTTCAATGTCATAAGGCCGCATATTTGATGGTTATTAAAATAATTTAACTTTTTCTTTTTTTTCTGTTGTTGCTTTGGTGTCATAAAGCCATTTTATGTTTCATATTTTGTTAGTCTTGAAAGGTCGCACATGAACTTTTCACTACATCCAATTCATTTTATAGTCATTCGTGTGTTTTTCGTTTCTTATTCTTTTTTAACCAAATCGAAAACGTGTTTATAATTTCTTAGCATTTTTAAAAGTCGTTAGAGGAGTTACATTAAAATTTATTACAGACAAGGCTGCAATAGAGTCCTGCACAAGCATGGCTTCAATCGATTATAAGCACTATTTGTGTGACTATTAAATATTTTGCACAGTTCTTTAGTCAATTTACTACGGAATATTCCCAGGGAATTTTGTTTTCAAGAAAACAGTTCTAAAGTCGTAGAATTTTCTTTGCTAAAAATATATTTTGTTTAAAATAACAGAAAAGAGAAAAAAACCAATCGGGAAGTTTTGAAATTTAAAACTAAAAAATTCAATTATCCCAATTATCCGTTCTGACAACTAAAGTTGAGTTCCTATTATAATTAAGGGTTTTTTTTTAAGAACTTTATTTCTTTTATAGCTCAAACTAAATAGGGTACGATAATCTTCTCCCAAATATTGTTGCTCTTCTTAGAAACTGAAGTACAAATCTTTTTAAAATCTCCTGTTTTTTTAAGGCTTTTTAAAATAAAATTCTAGAATTCCGTTTTATTATTTAAAAAATTCTTTTTGATGCTTTGCCTTGTTTCAAATGTGTTTATTAACATTTTCTATCACACATTTTGTCATATTTTCATTTCACTGTGGCCTTCCTTCTTTTATTTTTTTGTATTATTTTGCCTTTGGTTAAGATTATTATTTTATTTTAACTTTTTGCTTTTATACTTTTTGACATTTTACCTCCCCCCTCCCCTTTTTTCCATTTGTATTCGTTAGTTGGTTACAGTTTTAACGACATTATCATCAACATCACCATCAGTTGCCGATAATGTTATTCAAATGCTGCTGCATGTGAATGCGATATTGCTGCTGGTGTTTTTATTATATCTTTTCCTTTTTCGATTTAAGTTGTTTATAACTTGAAATACAATTTGTCATTTTCCATTTTCTTTTTTTGTTCTTACCAACAATTTTGCATAAATTTTCAAGATATTTCAGTAGAGCAAAAGTGTTTTGCATTACAAATTGTTTATGTAATTTTTTTTCTTATTCTTTAAAAAATAAAATCCTTTAGTTTTGGGCTTTGAAGTCACTGTCTCACTCTCTCTAACTCTGTATTAATAAATTCTAAACATGTTCACAACAAAATTTCCTTTTATTTTATAAAAAGGTTCGCTCAAATACCTAAACTTAAAGAAATGTTGAAGAAAAGTTAAATATCCTGTTAAGTTAAGATAATAATGAATTTTCAATAATCGCCGGAAGTTAAAACGTTATAAATAAAAATAATACAAGCTGCCTCATAATAATAATAATGGTAATAGAAAATGCTTGACAACATTTTTTTTTTTTGTTTGGAAAAGTGAAATGACTTTGAAATGTTTCAGAAGCAAAGATAACAAAAAGTAAAAGCTGAACATAAATTGAAAACAATTACGCTAATTAAAATAGAAAATTTGATTTTCCTATAAATAAATTTTATGGTGGGTGGGTTTTATGATAAATAAAGTTGTAAATAATTAATTGATATTTCTGTTTAACTTTTTCATTTCATTTTCTTAAAGATAAGTTTGAATGTACAAAAAAAAAAAAGTTGGTAAACATTAATTCTCTTACCAAAAAAAAAAAATTTCTTGAGAAAGCTAGGAAAAGTCGGAACAAAATATCTATATAAAAACTTAATTAACTAGCCGTTTAAAGAGATAGTTTTAAAAATTTTCTTGAAAAAATATCTTGGTACGAATGAACATAAAAAAAATAAATTCAACAGAACCGAAACACACATATGCATATCACAAACACGACTGTCTGGTTTCTTGTGTGATCACACAACATTACGCACAATTTTATCATCTTAATGTTTGTTATCAAAGTCTTCTTTAGGGAAAATTAATTGTTAATTTAATAAATAATTAATTGTTACTAGTAAAAATTTTTCTTACAAAATTTTTTCCATTCAGAAAAATTATTTATCGTAATAATTAACTTTTTTATTAAGCTTATGAATATCAGTTTTGAATATATTTAGCTTTAATATTTTTAAAATTCATTTAATACAGGGTGGGCCAAAAGAAACCAAGGGGTGTAAAAGTTTAATAACTTTTTTGTTTATTAACTTTTTTTTATTTTTTTTTTCAGATTATATAGACAACACTTGGAGAATTTATAATGGAGAGGTTCACAGCTGAACAGAGAACCAGAACAATAGAATTTTATTATTTAAACCAGAGATCAATTATTTTATGAGTGATTATGAGTGATGAAGCTCATTTTCATTTGAATGGCTTTGTTAACAAGCAGAACTGTAGGATCTGGGGTTCTCAAAATCCAAGAGCCATTCATCAACGCCAATCTGAAAATGTCATTGGGCCCTACTTCTTCGAGAATGAAGATGGAAGTGCTGTAACCGTATGTGGAGAGCGGTATCGTTTTATGATAGAAAATTTTTTACGTCCTGCTCTTGAAAACACACCTGGTATGTGGTTTCAGCAGGACGGAGCCACTGCCCATACTGCCCGAGACACAATGGCACTTTTAAGTCAAATTCTTGGAAAGCGAATAATTACTCGAAATTCGGAAATTATTTGGCCAGCGCGATCGCCAGATTTGACAGCACCCGACTATTTTCTTTGGGGTTTTTTGAAGGAGCGAGTGTATGTGAACAAGCCAGAGACAATCCTTGAACTCAAGGCAAACATTGTTGCAGAAATTCGAACGCTACATCCACAAGTTTTGAAAGATGTTATGGAAAATGCTCTAAAAAGAGCCCATCAGTGCGAAGCTGAAAACGGTGGTCATTTAAGAGACATCATTTTTCATACTTAGTGTAAAAAAATTTCCATTTTGTATATTATATAATCTGAAAGAAAAAATAAAAAAAAGTTAATAAACAAAAAAGTTATTAAGCTTTTACACCCCTTGGTTTCTTTTGGCGCACCCTGTATAATGATGAAACTGTTTTTAAATTCGCTAGAATATATGTAATATTTTTTGGTCTTTAAAATTTATATAAATTTTTAAAACAAGCAATTAAAAATATTTTTTAAATTAATTACAGGTATACTTTAAAAATAAAAAAGGGAACACAAACCTGCTTTAAAATCATATTAAGTTACTTATGCAAAAAAAAAGTGGCTACATAATTTGAAACCCTAAAGGACAAAAGTAATTTTCCAGCTTAGTATAAAAATAAGTGAACAATTTAAGCAACACTTTATTACAATAATTGTACTTATGACCCGCAGTCTGTGTCTACGGTAACAGTCTTATATTCACACCCCTCTGTCTCTGTTTTACATCAACAAAAATCCAGTTCATTTAAAGGACTTGCACAAAGAACAAAGGTAAAGATATTTTTATATAAAAATGAATTTCATTGTGTGTTATTTTTTCTTTTTATTTTTACTCAAATTTTCACAAAAAAGAAAAAAATACTGAATAAATATGCTGCTGCAGAAATACATACACAATGGTTGTCCAACAAAACCCCAAGCAATTAAAGTCCAGTCAAATTTCAGTTATTTTGTCTTTATTGTCTGCCTTTTGGGTTTTTGTATTTTTTTTTTTTTTTGTTCTAATGGAGTCCTTTTTGTAAATGTTATCCATATTCATGGGTAGTTGTAACAAAGGCTATACAAACATATAGCTGCTTAGCACTATTGATATGTTAGTATGTTGTATATGATGACATATTCAATACAACTTCATTAGCATCCAGCACATAATTTAAAATTTAAATTGAAAAAAAAATTTTAAGCAGAATTAAACTGAGGGCGTATCATTATAAAATTTACTTCAAGTAATTAAAATTTTATGAACCAACAGTAAATTCTTAATAAAAAAATACTTTTTGGTGACTATGATTTTGGCTTATTTTGTTATTATAAAATCATATCGATTTTTTTTAATTTTATATTTAAGCTATAAACTGTTAACATTTGCTGGGTTATCCTGTATTGTGAATATATTTTTGAGAAGGTTGCTTTACTTTTGTAAGGGGGATTGCAAATTAAAATTTATAGTGAAATTTTCTCTACATAAAAAAAAAGATAACAATTTCTTCAGATGGCCTGGTGAATTTGAACAAGAAATAAAAATGTATTTTTTAAGGCTTAAGTAAATTTCAAAGTAAAGCAAAATTTACAATAAGCCCTCGTATATGCAAAAAAAAAAAAGAAAAAAAATTAACAGAGCAAGAAATATTCATTATCAATCTATTTTGCTGTCCAGGCACACACACGCATGCACATACAATGGGTTGTTGGATGTGATAGTAAACTACATTCTTGTAACTTGTGATGTCTAACAAATATACACTTAAATAGGCACACAAAGCCAGACAAACGGTCACAGAATTTACAATACAAAAAGCCATGTGATGCATTCAACTCGAATTATAATCTACCGTACCTTAATAATATGGCAACTCTCATGATTTTTTTAAGTTAGGGAATTAGATTTTTTTAAAATTATAGTTTTAGTAAAATAAAAACCCTAGTAAATAATTAGTAAAATTTATTTAGTTTTTGAAATATAATAGGCTTGATTATTAATATCGTTTACATGGTGAAAACAGTGATGTATGGCAACTGTGGCCACAGGTTTTATATTACCTTGTATCAAATTAGATTGAGACCAGTAGTGTAATTCAGTAATTTTTGTTACGAACATTCGCATGGAAAAAACCAAGTTTAACTATATATAATCGAATTCGGCATTCAGCAACTTTCCTACAAAAATATTCAGTACAATATAAATTGTTATTTGTGATGATTATTTATGTGCTGTTGACTTCATCGCAAACTTCGAATACCGAAATCGATTAAATATTGTTATACTTTTTTTTCGATACGAATATTCGTAATAAAATTTACTGAATCGCACTGCAGAATACTAGTTGTAAAGCTGAATATTTTATTCAATTTTAATCGATTTTTTTTTTAATTAAATAAAAATTTTTTTTTAAGAATTAGATCTTTTTTTTATTATATTTTTAGTAAAATAAAAATGGTAGGAAATATTTAGTAAAATTTAATTTAAATTTTTTTTTAATTTAATTTTTTTTAATTTATTTTTAAAGCGTATATTACACTTTAGCTGCCTTAATTTTTTTACGTTCTTTTTCTGGTAAAGCAATTTTTATTCTTAATAGTGCCAGCCCACGCATTTTTCATACCAAAATCATTGTTCGTTTAACAATGCTTTCCAATGATTTTCTCGCGTATTTCAAGCAATACAAAATATTTGCTAGGGAATTTTATTTCATAGTTTTTTTTTTATAAACACTAACTTCGTATTTGATTTTTGCTTGAATTTGTTACAACATGCAACATGCAAATATGACAAAAAAAATGTAAAAGAAATTTTGCAATAGAAAAACTATATGCACAATTTGTTAGACAATTGCGGATTAGGTATAGGAATGCAAACAAAAAAACTGCTGATGATGCATACAATTCAAGTGAAGTTGTTAAATTTATTTTACAGACATACAGTATGTGTAGAATAACATTGCAGGTATGAGTGGTTAAAATACCAGTTAAAAAAAATAAAACAAAAAAGTCTTCAACGAAAAATCTTGTTTAATTTTTTTTTTATAAACATAAATATATAAATACCCTTTTAAATTAATGATAATTAAAACTTAAATAAAAATTATATCAGTAATTTAATGATTGAGACTAGAAGTACTTTTATAAGAGATGCCACCATAGAAATTTTTGCAGCTGTTGTCAAATAATGATTATTTTATATATTCAAAATGAATACTACACAATTTACATTATGTTTATTTTAACAAAAAAATTGAAATTTAATTTTTTAAAAATCTATATAATCGTTAGTACAATTCCAACCGACATTTTACGTTTTTATACACAATAATTTCTTTAATACTTAAACAGTTTTCGTTACTTAAATTAATTTTTATTAATCTCAACAATTATGTAAAAGAGCACATAAACCGTATATTTACACCATCTTGAATTTATTACATTAAAAAAATCTACTTCGTTTTTCTCTCCACTGATTCATTTACGCTCGTTAATTTATGGCCACCTGAAAAAATAAAACAAAAAGAAAATGAAAATAATTTCTTAATGCCTTTAATACATTGTGCATACAAAATTAACAATTTCAGTTAAGGAAAAACAAAATGTTAAAAAAAAAATAAGTATCACACTAATACCATGAAAAGAAGAAATGAAAGATTTATATGAGATTTATTTATGGTGCCAAGAGTATTTTCAAAAGGTAGAAAAGCGTACAGTAAGACAGTGCAGCAGGTTAAAATGAATTTTTTAGAACTGTTAGATACCACTGCAAACAAAGTGACCATAAATGCCTTTCAACGGAAAAGTAAACTACGGTTTTTTTTAATGCAGTAAAAATATATAAAAGAAAAATCTTAAAAGGACGAAGGAAACAAAAGAAAATTGTATGCAATGAAGAAACAATAAAAAATAGCAAATAGTTTTCATTAAAATTAGTGGGCAGACACCAATATCTTAAGCAGCTATATGGGTTTTAATTAAAAAAACATACTTGAATTTGAAATAAATTAAATTAAATATATAAAATGAAACAAAAATTTTATTTTATTATAAAAATAAATTTCCCTGAAGAAGACCTTCAAAAGAAAGTCGAAATATCGGATAATTAAAAATAAAATCAATTTTTTTTATTGAGATTTTAAGCTTGAATAATATTAATTAATTATAAAATGAAACTTTCAACTAAATTTATGAGAGGTCTGGAATCGTTTTTGGATTAACTGAACAGATCTTTCAGTTGCTATTGTAATATTGACAACAATAAAAATAATAAAGCCTTTAATAAAATAGCGTTAAAAAAATAAGTCTTCACAAAATTTCTTTAAAAATCTTGTTAATTTTTCTTCAACTTGTTTTAAAAAAAAAATTTTATTTTTTTTAAATTCTTGTAATTCTTTTATAATTTTTTATTTTGTAAAAATCTATATCATAAATTTTTTCAAGAACACAACTACTGTGTACTGTTTCTACAAATAAAAGCAGTAAAATAATCTAGAAATTTTGAATAAAAAAAAAATCTTAAAAATTTAAGTCCTTTTCATATCGCTTATGTTAACGAAACCGCACATAAAACATTCTGGGCACAAAATTTTACTTACAGAACACAATGTTTCTCTTTTACTTATATCTTACAAGTCTTATAGTTTGTTTTTCTCTATTTAAAAAAATTTTTAAAAATTAAGTTTTGCATAGAAAATTTGTTTTTCCTATAAAATCCTGTAAATATTATATTTTTTATTCTTATTCAGTATTGTACATGATTATAAAAAAAAATTAATGTCTCGAACTTCTAGTTTCATAGCTATCAAAAGACTTAAGACACATACTTCAGTTTGGTAAAAAATAAAGTAAAAAGGCATACAGTTCCATTCTGGAATTTATATCATCCATCATTCATTAGTTATTATTATTTATAATAATTCTTGTAATGATTTTTATATTTAGCTATTTTGGAATTTATATGACAAAACAAATGGCATCTGTTTAAATTTAAGTGACCTTTATTGTAAGTAACGAAAGAGCGAAGAAGCAGAAGCTAATGAAATGTTTTTAATAAATTTTGCTAATTTGCTCACTAATCGCAGAAGTATCCATCTTGATAAGTATCAGCAAGACGTGTTAAAAAAGTTTGATCAAAAATTCTGCTACACTTCATTTCTTTATAGGACCAGTGGGAATCTGTTTAGGTTTAGCCTCAAATAAAAATATTTTGAATTATGTAATAATTTCTATTTGGAATTTAAAAGCTTAACAAAATATTAATCAATAGTTACAAAAAGATTCAAATAATCAAACAAAAAACTCAGTAAGCATTGAACTGAATAAATAAATAAATTTCCCAACTAACATTTTAATATTATTCAGTTCAATGCTTACTGAGTTTTTTGTTTGAATATTTGAATCTTTTTGTAACTATTGATTAATAATTCTTATTTAGTCAATTGCTTTTACAATATAAAGGTTCTAATATTTGCAAGAAACGTTGGGAGTAACCTACTGAGGATTCAGAGTAGCGTCTGATGAAATGGTCCATATAGATATGCTATCCCCTTCAGTACTTATTGTACTGAATAAAAAACTCATGAGAATATGATGAGTAAAAGAATAAATTTTAAAACCAACACAATTTCTGGAATTAAGCACAAATAAAGATTAATATTTTGTTATATTATATTTCTTTAAAAAGAAATTTTTTGAATCAAATTTAAAATCTAAAAGAAAAGTCTTACAGTGTTGAAGAAAATTTTGCTGGAGCGAAGTTTCACAGTATTAATCCCCTTTATTCCATTTGCTGTCATCGACCCAAACCGACATCAATTTTTATCGTTTCTGGTAAGTTTGAATTAAAATTCTCAATATTGATAAATATTGATGAGTGTTGCCACTTATTTGGTATTATGTAAGAACGGTTGCTTTCAATACTTCCTTGTATTTTTTCATTAAATAAACTTCAAAAATAAAATTTTTATTACAAATTTTAAAATAAACTAGACAATTGTTAAGTGAATTGATGTCTACTACGGCAAAAACTAATGTTGCTCAAAATTGATGACGATGTTGCCGACACCAAATAAAATAAGGGCGATTATGAATTTCAGTGAAAAGAAATAAATAACTGCATAATATGAGCAGTTACTTTTGAAAGTGTTATAACTCCACTTCTTAAAAATTATTAATTGAACGCAATTTTAGTAAGATCGTCTCTATATCTTACTAAAACCACTGATAAATAATTTTTTTAAGAGGACTTATACTACTTTCAAAATAAATAGCTCATATATTATTAATATCTGTCAAGAAAGTCAGAAACGTTAGAATATATTCTGTGAATTTAGCCAGTTAAAAGAGAAGTCAAATACTGTCACCCGAAGAACTAGATGGAATGAACTCCACAATAATTACGAAATTCGTAAAGGATCTTACATTGTTTTCATTGAAAATTAGGCTTAATAATAAATCTTAAAAGTAGCGATAATAATTTTTTAAATTATTAAAAAAATTATTAAATTTTTTTTCATTAATAATTTGCTTAATTCACTTAGAAAAATTTTAAACATTTCTCAAAATTATTTGTAGCAGTTTTAATGTGCATCTGCATATTTTACTTTTATTCTTTAATATAGTTTGTTTAGACATCTATTTATGCAAACATGCATGCCTGCATGTATATGTGGTAATACCGATATCAAAATACAGTTCAATGGTGGCATCAACTAGTATATATGGCTTGTAAAACAAGACAACAAAACATACAAGTGAGCGTATGAAATAACCTAAACAGTATGCAAAAACATTTAGACAATGCGTTTACGTTTACAAGTGCAAACGAGACATGGACAGAGCTAAGAGTCGGCAAACTCATTGCAGAAATGTAAACACAAAACAACAACAACGAGCAATAACACAGCAAAAAAAAAATTTAAAACGCATTCAGTAGCTATTGGAAATACACACGTATAAATTAAAATAATGGTTAAACAGCAAGGACGTAACTGAAAGAAGGCTGTGAGAAAAGAAATAAAATTAAAATCAAATTTAAGAAAGTAGTTATCTATGAACTTCGCTAGCAAATGTATTATTTTCAAAGTAGATTTAAATTTTTCTGGCTTTAAATGATTCCTGATGATTTGCCAAACTCTACAGAACAGATATATCAATAAAGTTTGACATTCTCAGCTGTCAATAGATTTCATACAACTAAAATAAAGTAAATAAGTAAATTTTTATAGTACAACAAATCCCTTCTTAAAAACAATAGCATCAAGCTGTTGCTTGGAAATCATTAGAATTTTTCTATGTTTTAAACAATATTCTGAACATTCTTGTGCTCCTGACCAGAAGCATTTTACATTGTGAAACTTAAAAACAAGGTCCTACAAGAAATATCAACTACGGTTGTGAGAACTAAATTTGTTTTCAATCAAAAATTCAATTTTATTAATTGAATTTGTTAGTTGTAGTAACCAGAATCCCATAATAATGATTTTTTTAGTCACAATTAAAAAATTCGCTTATCACAACTGATTTGTTGATTGAGAACAAATTTAGTTCTCAAAACCGAAATTGTTTTCTTAGTGTGCAGAAGTACTGAATACGTTTTAAAGCACAGGCTATGCTGAACTACAGCAAAACTATTCAATTTTCATTTGAGTATAATTGGCGTGATATGGGAATATACCTGTCATCTCTATAACATTTTTATTGAACTCACTCCTTTAGTATTTAAATGAAAGTCAACAATTTATATGCACAATATCAACAAAATGTTTATGGCTAAAGACTGCTCCAACTCACCCGTACATAACAGTATATATTGTGTGTGTGTGTGTGTATATGGGTTTAGATACATCTAAATATCAGTTTTAAATTTAACATTGTGTTAGTTACTATGACCGCATTTCATTTTAATTGCATTGTTTGGCTTAGAGGCCAAAATAGTTAAATCTTTAGAAATGTTTGTGTATGCGAGTAGGTACGATACAAATTACTTTAGCAACTGAAATTGTGCAAATGTTATTGTACTCATATTTAAGTAGAAGATCTATTGAAAGGAATAGAATTGTTGTGTAACCGCATCAAAATATTATGTTATATTCGTTCCAGCATCTTTGTACAATTTAGCACTAGAAGTTAATGAAGATTTTAAACCAAAAAATTAATGCAATGACCGTATCAATGCAATTGACTGGTTGGCTGAAGTTCTTATTTATACTATATGCAATTATATTAACACGCACTAAGTTAAAATCATGCTTTACACACACACACATCCACACACATGAATAATAAAGTAAATGACTTAATGCATTTTAGCTATTTGGTTTGATTAATTTCAGGAATAAAAAATGGAAGAAGAAAATGAACAGCCTTTTTAATTGAATTGAGGAATTAAATTTATTCTAGGCAAAAAACTTTATGTATTTTGTAAAGTATGTTGAGTATGTCTGGCAGGATCGTTATGTAGAATATGTAAAGTTTTGTATAGTAAATTGTATTTATTTTAAACAGCTTAACGGGTTCAAAAGAACTGCCTAAATATTTAGAGAATTAATTAAAAAACTAGGCAAGATATATCGAATTCTAATTTATTAATAATTAATTTTAAGTTTATTTACACTGAAAGAATTTTGTTCATTAATCCAATGAAAAAATTCATTATTTTTTTAACCTATTCTTTATATCAATGAAAAATATATGAAACATGTTCATTATACATATGAATTTTAAAAATGTCTTTCAACTGCAGATGTCGCGGTTCAAACCTCGGCTAGGGACAAAAAAAATTTTCTAACGCACCATACTTATTTAGACAAATTTCAAATTTTATTTGACTCTGCCAGGATTCGAACTTGAGACACATGCAATTAAGAAGCTTTAACTCGTCACTCAACCACTTCAACCACGGAGCTCAGTTGAATTATAAGGATTAGAATTTTGTTTTATAGTTACTTTATATTTAGAGTTGCGATTGAAACTGTGAAATTTAATGAAACAATTCTAATAAAACTTTTTCATTCTCACAATGAAGTTATTAATTAGGTTAATTAAAATTTTTAATTAAATCATTTCATTGGATTTATGAATCATAATTCTTTCAGTGTACTAGTTCACAAAATCTTAACTACTCTCAAAAAATAAATAAATAAATATTTTGTAAGCTTTTAGGTCTTTTTATATATTTTAATTATTATTAAATTAATTTCCAATTTAAAAAAAAAATTTCATTATAAAATTATTTTCCTTAAGAAAGACACACGAAGCCGTGTCGAAATATTGGAAATTTATTAAATAATAATTAAAATATATAAAAAGACCTAAAAGCTTAAAATATATTTATTTATTTATTTTCAGATAAAAAAAGGTCAAATAATCAAGATTTATACTCTCAAAAAAGTTTTCACATTAAATGCTTTTAGTTTGTTTTAAAAGTTTTCCGTTAAGTTAAAACAAATGAAAACTTAGTTATTTTACAAAGAAATTTATTTTTTAACATTATATGTTAAAAAAAAAACAAACCACAATAAAATAATGTTTTTACGTACAATTAAAAAAAACCAGTTAATACATACAAAATTTTCTACAAACAATGAGACATAATCGTAGTGTAGTGTATTTATTATTACTCTCTACACTGTTATAATTTAAGAATTATTTTCATTCAATTTTTTTAATAAAACACATACAAATCTAGGTCAGTAGAAGAAATGCAACATAAGCATAATTTTATTTCTAAAAATTTGTACTGCGGCTTAATCTTAAATTTGTTTATACAGGGTGGCGCAGATTGAGCTATATTGTTTGATTTGTTTGTAACTTTTTTAAGTATAATATAATTTTTCTTTGTTTTTTTTTTTCAGATTTTTGTGGAATATTACACGATTGAACAACGTACGAAAATAATTGAATTTTATTTTTCAAACCAACAGTCTATTGTGTTGACACAGTGTGCATATCGTAGTCATTTTAATGTGCGCATAACACCCATATAGTTAGTAATAAACCATTTGATTGGAAATGTTCATCAACATGGTAACGGAAGCACACTGCTCAAAATATTGAACTTGTATGGCAGAGCGTGCAGCATAGTCCAGCAACATCAACAAGGAGGCGTTCGACACAACTTGGACTACAAAATATTTATAATTAATGTTTTGTTTATAGGAAACTAATAATCCAAACGTCTTAAAAATTTTTAATGAAAAACTTTGAAATCTATTTTTAAACGATTGGATTGTACGTTTCTTGTAACCAACAACTAAGCTAACTTTTGATTTAATCAGTTTATTTATCAATTTTATAAAATTTAATGTAAATCTTGTTAAGCAAAACGTGCCATGAATTTTTATTTTAATTTGCTATCTCTATCAGTTGAAAACTTTTGCGTTACTAATTTAATATTTTTTACTTTTCAAAAAACCTTAAAGAAAAAATTTTATTTTCAATAACACAAACACTAAAAAGTTTTTTTTTCAAGTTGTGGCACTTCAAAGCTGAAATCAATATGCGACAGTATTGCCATTTTATACGCCACAGCGAAAAACTCCTGCTAAAATTGTTTGTTTTGCAAAAGTTTTTGTTTCATTGTTATTGTTGTTAAAAATTGTTCATTTACAAAAATTTCAATCAGTTTTTTTAAGTTTTATTTTTTTATAATTTTTTTTCTTTTTTTTATTGTTGAAAACATAAAACTAAAAAGCGCAACTTTTTGCACTTTTCACAGGTAAAGTTCATTTTACTTTCTTTCTATTTTTTTTTTATAAATTTTCTTAAATGAAATATGTGTTTTCAAAGAAGTTATAAGAACACTGCCAGAAATTTCAATACTGCAAAATAGCGCAAGCTTACAAATTCAAGTGAACCCTTTAGAACACAACAACTGAAAACTGTTTCTAAAATATTTTAAGAAACTGATTTCAAATATTTTCTAAAAACGGAGTGTCGAAATTTGGCAATAAGATTTATTTTTTGTTTATTCATTTATTAATTTTAATAGAAAATATACTATAATACAAAATTAGTGGTTCAGCGCCAAAAGGCATTAATTGAAGCGAGGTTTCAAATCTGTGGCTCATTTCTGTATCTTGTAAAAGCTGACTTCTTTTCATAAACTTATGCTATTAATGAAAAAAAGGTCAGTGTTTTGTTTCTATTGCGAATTGAAAAAGTTTCAAAAATTACTCGCGCATACGTATGAGTAATATTATATATGTATGGAGCAAATATTAATCATACGTAATGAAAAACATTGACCAATTGCTCAGGTTTTTGGTTGGAACTCTTTCTTTTTTTTCTTGTTGCTACATAACACCCATTTAACTTTAATCGAATCAAAACCCCAAAAATAATTATTTAAGCTTCATCTCATTCTCAAGAAAACTTACGTTGCTTACCCTCATGTTTGGCTTTCAACACATATGGTATTTCTATGGGCCATAATCATAGTCGGTATCTTTTTAAAAACGGCTTTAAAATCGTATAATTTGTATGAACAAAAGACAGCTCTTAATAAAAGCCTGCTTTTTGTGACTATGATTATGGCCCTATGTATTTTCGGGTAGTAACATGGTTTTTTTAGTTAAAATAATATTTTATCAACAATAATACATTTATTAAGCCATTTTGTTTTATTAATACTATCAAAGAAAATCTTTTACCACCTAGGAGTCATTATAGATAAGATTCTAACCTAGAATAAGCATAATCGGCCAAGTGTTAAGAGTAACTTTTGCATATCGTTCATATGTATAGGAAAAGATAATGTTTACGATAAAAAATGATGTAATATCAGTATCTCGTTTCTGTAACTATATGCGAGAACTTTCCATATCGAAAAGTGTGAAATAAAAATTAGGCCGTTTCTATATTTGTGAGTAAAAAGTGTTACTGTAGTTGAATGTGAGAAGATACAAGGCTGTTACATCTTTATTTTGATTTTCCAGCAATTCAAATGGCAAATACAACAGAAAATATTAACAAAAAGAGGAATTTATACAAGATGAATCTACTTTTAATAAAATTTTAATCTGTGTGAAATTTTGTTAGTACAAAATGTAAATAAAAATAAAAAAAATTAATATCAAAGAATAAACATAAAATTTCAATATTTATAATAATTTTAGTAAATTATTCGATCTTATAAATTTATTATTAGTAAATATTATTCAAACTTAAGATCTCAATAAAAAAATTGTTTTTGCTTTAATAATAAATTTCCCTGAAGAAGACCTTCAAAATAAAGTCGAAATAATGGAAAATTAAAACAAAAACAATTTTTTCATTGAGATCTTAAGCTTGAATAATATTTACTAATAATTTCAATATTTAGCTACAAAAAGTTATTCAAATACATTTATTTTGTGTAGTTTATTAATTTAAACGATTGAAGTTTATTAATTTTTAGTTTATCATTAATATTTCACTCTTATTTAACACATTTTGAAATGTGAGATATTTTGTTTTTCGCAACATTTTGTACGTGCACTCGAATCTTTAAAATAAAGTACGTCAAAATTTCTAAATTAAAAGTTGGTTTTCACAAAGAAAAATTACAGAAATACTTGAGTGTAATAAATAATATATTATTTCGATTCTCATCGTTTGTTTTTTTCAATTCTATTGTTTCTTATGAAAGTTTTCCCCAAGCGAGAGTTATAAAACTGATTTACTAATTTTTTTTAGAAAATTTTAATTAAAAAGACTCAAACATTCTTAATAAATTGCAAATAAAACTAGTTATATTTTATTGAAATCGATGCACAACTTTTGGTTTTATTCCTCACACAGTAAAAGACACTGTTTTGCATATGGCAACAATAATATTTTTCTTCATTTGTAAAATGTTAGCTGGAAAAGTTTGTTTATTTAGTTCAATGCCTGCTTTGTTAGTTTTTTATTATCTTATTTGAATTTTTTTTGTTTTAATTTTATTTGCCTGTTGACTTAATTCCCATTTAGACAATTAATGTAATAAAAAAAGTATTCAAAATTTTGGCCAAAAATTAACAAACTTGGAAGTAAATCACTGAGGATTCAGAGTAACGTCTGATGAAATGATTTATATGTATATGCTTTTCTTCTTTGTAAATACTTATTGTACCTAGTAAACAATTTTTTTGATTTTTTTTCCATGAGAATATGCTGGAAAATTTAACATTTTACACACCAAAAAAAATTGGAATTAAGCACAAATATATTTTAAACGATAAAAATGTATTCGAAAATTAGCTTATATCATTTTAATTTGTAATATTTACCATATTCATATAATGTTGAGTATATTAAGTTATCTTGTGTAGTAACTTCAATTTTATTTTTAATATTAAACATTTTTTTTTCTTTTTCTATTAATTTTCATTGTTGCATGCAATAAAGCAACAATAATGAAAAAAAAACCTACAATTATAACAACAAAATCTATAACACCAAATAGTAAACAGTGAAAAATGTACATGCACTTTTTTTTAGATAATGTTGACTTTAAGTCTGCCAATGCAATAGATTAGGCAAGCCCAAGTTGTGAAGAAAAAAAATTTTTAAGGACCATATGTAGCGCAATCCAAAAGCAACCAGATTATAGAAAGAAATCCTATATGCTATATCCTACTAACCTGAGCCTAGTGGGTAATGTCACTAGTCTAAGTTGACAGCCATTAAGAAGAGATAATTGGATATTAAAATTTTGGCAACTTAAATTGAATTTATATGAAGTGGTATTAATGCTACATTAATTACCACAAAAACAATATAAAATAAGTATAATATTAAAAATAAAAATAACATTTTTTTTTTCGATACCAAAAGTAAAATTGCTTGAAAATTTTTTTGGTTTATTTTTGGTTAAAAAATTAAAAAAAAAAATTCCAAAGCTTCAAAGTTTTACTTAAAAAATACTTTAAAACATTTTTAAAGGAAATTTTTTAAGCTTTTATTTTTTGAACACACTTAAATAATGTGTGTTTGTATAATTTTTAATGAGAAGCAATTTTTTTTTTCGCAGGGGTGTGTGTTTGTGTATTGTTGGCATGTGTTGTAAACTAAGCCAGGTTACAACATTGTGTTCTGCTGTATTGCTTGTATGTTTATTTAATACTTTTGTATGTATGTATGTTTATATGTGTGTGTATATGTAGTTGGTGTATTTAATTTTATACATTTGTGGAAACTTATTTTGAAAAATGCAATTGTATGTGCATTTGTCTTTTTCTCTCTCTCTCTATGAGTATGTATGTGTTTGTGTGTTCTTCAACATTTAACTAAATATAAATAAAGTTTTTCTATTATTAAAGTTACAGATTGTTTTGTCTAGTTGCATGCATGTATTAATACGGCTATAGATGTTTGTGTATGCTTGCGTGTGTGTAAGTGAAATGTTTACAAACACATTTATACATTTGTTCATTTGTTTGCCTTATAAATAAATATAGTTTTCTTTCACTTTATACAAAATAATAATAAGAGCAACAAAGCAAAAGTTTTTATTTTTTATTTTTTATTTAGAGTTTAGTTTTTGTTTTTGTCCTTTAATTTTTTTTCTAGGGAACTATGTTCCCTTTTTGTTTCCTTTTAACTTTTCACTGGGAGTATTTCTATTAAAAAAGAAAATAATAATAATAATAACAACAAGAACAACTATAACAATAACAAAAGCAATTGTAGAATGCACGCTTCTATTGAGTTGTTTTGTTCTTACACTTTGTACGTGTTTGTTTGATTTGTTGTACAATAACAATGACACACACACACGCACATACATAAATTTATTTATTTTATCACGAATAAAACAAATGCTAGAAATTTCCACTATTTTTAGTTATAAATAGAAATGTTTGTTTTAACACTAGAACAAGTAATTTAGACTACAATTAATAAAATATTTCAAAAATTTCTTTTCAACTACAACTAAATTGAATATGTATTTTTATACAAAAAAACTGTGTGAGCGGCAACCTTTCACTTTGTAAATTATTTTATGCTAGAAATACGTGCTCATTTGTGCTTTTGAAGTCGTTTCTTTTTCCACTTTTAACATGCATTTTATATGAGTTGCTGCTGAGCTTTTGTTTCTTTTCTGTGTTTTTAGCTTTTGCTCTTTTTCTTTTGTTATTATTGTTTGGTTGGTTGGCTGCTTGGTTGGCTCATGGTTTGTTTAACAATAAATTTTCAATTGCGGTTTAATTTAAAAGAAAAATTGAATTGTATATTTATTAATCTCAAATACAAATGCACATACATATATACACAAAGGCAAAAATTATACACTTAATTATTACTTAAATGATTAAATTCGAATTTAAAAAAAATTTAATAAAAAAAATTTTTTAAAGACAATTTTAGGTAAATGGCTTTTGTAAAAAAAGCTGTTTATTATTATAAATATATTTCACATAAAATGCCTTTTTCCATTGCAAAAATCATAAATTTTGAAGTAATGAAGAACTAAAAATGGTGTTGACTTTTAAACAGTGTATTACGTATGTTACCATAACTACAGGGAGGCCCAAAAGTTATAGTTAAATATATTAAAAAAAGAATTTATATGTTAATTACGTATTTATTTAATAAATATAAGCATTTCTTTAATTCAGTTGAAAGTTTTCTTTAAAATATAATTTCAATTTAAGAGTTTTTCTGGGTCTTTAAAAAAACATACAATCCACTAAAAATTTTAATAAAAAATTTTAAAAAAGATTAGAAATTAAAAACTTCTAAAATTTTAAATTTTAAAATTGATTAAAATTGATTGAATAAATTAATAAATTAATCAATATGACATACAACAATTTATTCAATATTTGGGTGATTAATTAAAAACTTTAACAATTTAAAAATTTTTTACTTAAAATTTTTTATTGGTACCTTCCGAATATTCAGTTAATATTATTATCCTGCAAAAATTAAGCCAACAACAAGTGGTTGTAAAGGTAAAGACGACCACTGAAAAATAAAAACACCTATGGGTTTTTGAATGTGATTATGTTTAGAGTAATCCCTTGTAAAGTAAAAGTTTATATAGCAAACAAGCAATTAGAAAAAATTATTTTTTATAAATAGATATTTCCCAAATAAAATGCTGTCCTTTTTTATTAAACGAAAGCACTCACTTCTAGCAAAATTTTCACACAAACCTAACTTAAATTATGATAATTCTACTATTAAAAATTCCATTAAATTAAAATTAACAAACATGAATATGTCCCACATAATTTCTAGTGCTCATTTGTTTTACATACATATAAATAATAAATACATTCATAATTTGTACTTGCATGCTTGAAAAACATGTCTAATATACAATAACAATAACTAAAACATAACTAACTGGCAAATCATCAAAAGCCATACTAAAATTTTCCACTGTAATGTCCTTGTGTGTGGTTTGAATTTTTTTTTTTTTTAACAATTCTATGAAATAAAAGTGGCAAAAGGTCATCTTGTTTTTCATCTAACAAATCTAAACGAACAAAAGTTTTTTCTCACAATTAATGAGTGAAAGAGAGTGAGAGAGAGAGAGAAATAAACAAACAAATTTAAATAAAAAACTAGGGGTTTTTTGTTAATGTATTGTGGGTAAATGTATACAAAAGTGTGGTCTTATAGTTGATATTTAAATGTAATGTGCACAGACCAAGTGTTCCATTATTCCTTTTAAGCAGTAGGAGCAAATTTTCAGTGAATTTTTAATGTTTGGTTTTAGAGACAAGTTTATAACGATGACTCGTAAATACCAAGTAAGAATTTAAGTGGAAAATATAAACGAAAATTTTATTAATTCAAAAAATATTTAATATACAAAAAATATACCGAATAAAATACATACGAGTACATATGTTATAAGAATATAGAAATTTTATTACAAAAAAAAAACTAAACTAATTTTATTCGAATAAAATTACTAGTCGATTTTTTAGTAAAAAAAATTTAAAATATGACTTAAAAATATTATTAATGGAATGCAAAATTTAATTGAAAAATTTTTGGAAAAATTGTATTTTAGCTAAAAATATCTATCAAGCGAATAAAGAAATATTATTAGAACGAAATATTTTATTACAATAAAATTATTTTTTATTTTTATATAATTTATTAAAAAAATTTTATTTTAATAAAAAATTTATTAAAAAGAAAATTTTTTTAATTTGTGTAAAAAAATTAAAAAAAAATTTTTGTTCAAGTAAAATATATGATTCGATTAAAAATATTATTTAAACGAAAAATTTTATTCAAACAAAATATACTATTTGAGCAAAAAATTTTATTTGAATAAAATTTCTTTTATAAAAAGAATATTCCAAAAAAAAATTGTTCAAAAATATTAAAAAAAAAATTTAATTTCTAATAAAAATGTTATTTAAATAAAAAATTTTATTCGTAAAAAAATTTTGAATAAATTTATATAAATTTTTCAATTCTTAAAAAAAAATTATTCGAAAAAAAATATGATTTGATAATATGATGATGGTGATAAACGAAAAATTGTTTAAAAAATATCATTCGATTAAAAATATTTCTTGAACCAAAAATTTAATTCGAAAAAAAAAATATAACTTAAGCGACAAATTTTATTTGAATAAAAATTAAAAAAAATTATATTCAATTTGTGTATGATACTTTGTATGGATTCCTGCACACAGTGGTTGTATTGGTAATTGGCTCTAATATGGAAGTTTCTATGTCACTTGCTAGTATCAAGAGTGGTATTTTTAATCACTATCGAGAAAGGGCAGATAACAGATGGCGGAGTCTACAAACGTGTAAGGTCAATTATGGCCCCGTTATGATGGTAAACGCTCTATTCAATTAGTGAGCAGGAATAGAAGGGACATCTCCAGACTGGTGGTGGTGATAACTGGTCATTGGATGATCGGTAAGCATGCCAGCAGGCTGGGACTGTCCTTCAACGATAGCTGCTGCAGCTGCCGGTCACCCGAGAGGGAGGAGGTGATTTTTCACTTTCTCGGTGAGTGTACGGCTCTTATGGCTTCGAGTCACAGATTTCTCAGTGCACATCTGATGACCGAACTAAATGAGATATCGAGAGTAAGGCTAGCAGACCTTCTCGGATAACTAAATGTCACGGGGTGGATCTAGGTCACCTTACGGAGTCTTGCGACTATAATTGACGTTAACCAACCAACCAAATAACCGTGTATAAAAGAAAACTTCTTGAAAAAAATTTTGCAATTCTAAACAATATTTTATTCGAATAAAAAAGACGATGCGAATAATAATAACGGGTGGCGCAAAAGTAATCAGGTGGCGCAAAAGTAATCCTCTTTTCAGAAAATACTATAAATTTTGCGATTGGCCAATAATGTCAACATTGTTTATTAACGTGTATTTCGCATGTGTTTACTACACAAATGTCAAAACAGAACTGACATTAGGGGCCAATCGCAAAATTTATAACATTTTCTGATAGGAGGATTACTTTTGCGCCACCTGATTACTTTTGCGCCACCCGTTATAATACATTATATGAAAGAAAAATTTTTTAGAAAAAAATTTTATTCGAGCAACACGTTTTATTTGAATAAAATATTTTATTAAAAAATAATTTTTTTATTTAATTCCGAAAAATATATTATTAGAATAAAAAATATTTCAACAAATTTTTTTTTTTTTCAAAAAATTTACATTTACATTATGGACATTTCTTGCCGGATAGTTTTTCAATTCTTTTTTGTTCTTTCCTAAACCGTTTACATTTCGGACATTATTGTCCAGATAGAAATTTTTTCAATTCTTCCTTAAATTTATTTTGGTGACGTGCTTAATTGATTTGTATGGAAATTAATTGAAGAAAGCTTTTGAAGCAAACCAAATTAAATTAATAATAAATAAATACATTTTAAAAATTGATTTCTATAAAAATATGGGCAAATTAATACAGTGTACAAAAATTAAATGAAGCAACAAGACGATTACTAGGAAAAGTTGAAAAGGGAGACAAAAAAATGTCTAGTACAGACGGTAGTGTACTACTCACCTCACCCACAAACTTCGTTTGTCCGGACAGAAATGTCCATAATATAAATGAGGACTTAACAAATTTTATTTTAATAAAAAAAATTTATTCCAAAAAAAATTGTTTTATTCAATTCCAAATAAAAAAATTTATTTGAATAAAAAATTTTATTCGAAAAAATTTTTTTTTGCAATTCCAAAAAAAAATTAAAAAAAAAATTTTTATTCAAATAAAAAATATTCAATCAAAAATTGTATGCGAATAAAAAATATTTCAACAAAAAATTTTATTCGCATTAAAAGCTATTTTCTATTTTAATAAAAATCATTTAATTCTTATATGCATTGTTATTTATTCGATTAAAATATTTTATGGAACAAAACATTTTTGAAAATATTAATAAAATAAAAATTTGTTAAAAAATGATCTTGTAAGCCACATACCAACTTTAGCTTCATCCTTAAACTAAAAAAACATTTATATACTAAATGCCAGATAATCTGCTCTTAATTTATCGCTCTAGTTTTACTTTGAAATGATTATTTGAAGCACATAATCTTAATTTGAAAACATAATAAAAAGTTGAAAAAAGCTATCAAAGTTTCCTTTTCAGAAGATTCAACATTTAAGAATTTGGTTTTAAATATATTTACTTAAATCTACAAAGAAAAAGAGATAATTTCTGAAGCTTTCATATTTGCCCTTTTAAAAACAAAACTAAATAATTAACTTTTTCTTATTGCCTTGAAATTGTATGCTGGGTGGGCAATTTGTTGTAAATATAAACTTAACATGTGTTAACATTAGCTGATATTTTTTGTTTCCGCTTGCTGTTGTTTTTTTTATAGTTTGTTTATTTTTAACTAAGTTTAAAAGTTATTTAGGTTAACTAACAATGTTTTAATTAGTGTGGATGTAAAATTTATGCTACAACAAATACATACACAGCGCACGATACCATAAGCACATACAATACTAAAAACAAAAACACTCAAACATAGAAAAGTAAAACACATGACCATTTCAGCCTTTAATAAATGTTTTTTTATTAAATAATTTATTTTTAAAACTTACACAAACAAAATATGAAAGGTCTTTTTTTTAAAGGCATTTTGTTTAAGTTTTAAAATAGTATTTTAAATTATTATTGTTAAGCTTTTGTGCAGCAATAACTACAAATTACTTGTTAAGTAATTTCAATAAAATATTCGCGTAATTCAGTTTTATGCTACATTTAATGAATTTAATCCAATTGCAATGCTGTGTTTTATAAAAATATATGTTTTTATTAAATTAAATTTTCAAACAAGAGCAAGTTATAACAGTCAGTATGACTGCAAATTGAAATTTGATTGGAAAAAATATTCTTTTTGCAAAAAAAAATTGTTCATGAGTATTTAATTTTTTTTTAATTAGTTTAGTTATTGATATACTCATGTTCTCGTGAGAAGCATTTGTATTTAAAATTTTACAATTGAAAAATGGGGCATTTAAAAAAATTCTAAAACAAATATTTTTTTTTTTTTTTGCTTATCGTTTTTACGATCAGGTAAAAACGTGACAATGTATACACTGGTTTTATTTTTATGAAAAATTTTGTAGAAAACATTAAGAAAAGAAACAGAAAACATTTGTGTCACATAAGTAAGACATAGTTTTCAATAAAATTATTTACATTTTATGAAAATTTTTACATTGAAAAAGCTATATGAATGCCGATTGGGAATAGAATCATATAATGGTTTTATGTAATCGAGCGTAATGGTCGACTAAGCTACTTTTATCACTTTAATTAAATCTTATTTAGTAGTATACTGCTTTCCAGAAGCATACGCTTTTCGAGATAGCCATTCCCAAACATTTGCAATGATGTTAAGGTACAGTTACCAAGGCCAATCATGCATTTTAATGGCGTAGTTATGATTAAAAATATTTGGGGATGTAATTCTTACTATAGAAATTAACTTGTTTTGTTTTTTAAGATTGCTGCTTATTAATATATATAAAAAAAATTTTATTTCATATTAATTTTTTTTTATTGAATATAGAAAAATTTAACTTTTTCCCAGATGCTTTAAACGCTTTCGGAATAATAAAATAGAACCTTAAATAGGAATACAAATTAATTTCTATATTAAGTGTTGAAAAAATGTTTATTTAAGAATATGTTTGTGTAAAAAAGATTCCTTTAAGTATCATCTTTGCAAAAAGAACCTCATTTAAATTTTTGAAAATTTTTTTACTTGAAAATAATGTTTGCTTAAATAATAAATATTAAAATAAAATATATCATTTTAATTTATATTCGAATTAGAATTATTACCAAAAAAATTGTTTTTTCAATTATTAAAAATATTTTATAATTTAAAATAATTTTAATTAAAAAAACAAAAACTAATAATTAATGTGGAAAAGTTATACGAATAACAATTATTTTTGAAAAAAAAAACGATACTTCAAAATAAATTTTAAAAAATAATTTTTTATTTGTATTTTTGTTACTCGATTGAAAAATAATTAATATTAATCCCGTTTTATAGTTCACAACTCAACTCTATTTTATAGGTAATTTGCACTGCAGCAAAATCCAATTCATAAGAGATTTTAAACGAAATCTAGTTCATTTTACTAGATTTCCCATACAAAACAAAATCTAGCTTGTTACTAGATTTTGCCAAAATCTAATGAAAATCTTGGTATACTTAGTTATACAACTGTGGTTTTGTTAAACTAAATGAAAAATTTTATGAAAAACACATTAAAATGAAGAAAAACATTTTAAAATTTGCGGAAAATCATACACAAAAAAGGATAAGTGTTATTTATTATATTAAATAAAGTTTAATGCAACTCGTTGAGCAGTTTCTTTTTGTTAAGAAATTGAAATCTTGATTTATGTCAAAAAAGCTAATGTAAACTGTATAGATTTCGAAAGAGATTTCATATTTAATCTAATAAATTTCAGTTCAGTGTAAATGAACTTATAGTTGTAATTTTGATTTCACAAACGGTTTGCGTTATTACTGTTTACAACACTGTATTTGTGCAGTTGATAAAAACATACAAAAACGACACTTCCCAATAGCAGTTGTTTTAATTACATTTCAATCGAGTTGAGTTAAGAATAATAATTTGATTCAGAATTTTTTTAATATTTTTATATTCAATTTAAAAAAAAAGTTATTTCCAAAAAAAAAAAAAATTCTTTGAAAAAATTAAGAAATATTGCATTTAATTAATAAAAATAATTGTAGCTAAAAATAATTTTTATTCTAATAAAGACCTCATGTTTTTGTTCTTAACTGTCTGAAGAACCTTATTTGAATATAAATTATTTTTCATAAAAATTAGGATTCAAACTATTTAAATTTTTATTAAAGATAAAAGTTTGGTGAATTAGAGTTATTATTAGAACAAAAAGTATTGCTTTTAATTATTATGCGAATAGGAGTTATTTTTCAAGCAAAAAATGCTTAGTGTTTGTTACTAAAAATTTTTTTATTTAAAACTAATTTTTATTCCATACATTTTTTTAGAATCATTACTTAAGCAAAAAATATTATTTATATTATTTTAAGTTTTCATTAAAAAGCACAAATTAATAACTAGAGTTTATAGAACTGCTATAGCTGCTACAGCCATTAAATTCCTTTAATTTAGATTGAAAAATATTTTTCAATTTTAATGCAGCCAACTTTATAGGCTGCAAAAAATTAATTTTATTAATTTCTTTTATTACATTAAATTAAATAATTAAATTAATTTATTTAAAAAAATATATAATAAATACGTTTTTTCAACGTTTTCAAAATCCTTTTATTATTTGCTTTAATAATAGAGTCTTAATAACTTTGTTTGTTTATCAAAATTGTTAAAATATGCCATATACAAATATTTAATAAATAACAAGTGAAAATTGTCATTAAACAATTTTATATATTTTGCTATTTTTTTCTATTTAACTTTGTTTTATAAATTTTTTATTAGTTTATTTTATTTGCTTGTTTATATTACAATTACTGATAACTACACAAAAAAATTGCTTTAACAAATTTGCCATAAAAATAGGGTAAATGACAACAACAAACTCATTAAATTAATACATTTTTTATGCTATTTAAAGTAAAATAAAATTTAATTATACTCGTATTACAAAGTTTAATACAACATTTACGCTCGTTACACCTGAAAATTTAAATAAATAAACAATTGTTGATGCTACAACAAAAAAAAAATGGCAGTGATAAGGTTTTTTTTTATGTATTTACAAGTCAGCTAAATGAATTGATTGTTATAAATTAATTTTATGCAGATAATTTTATACAGAGAAAAAAATTTTTGTTCAAAATATTGAACATTTTATTGAAGTAATTGAATTTGTTTTTTTTTTTTTTTTTTTGCTTAAAAGAACAAAAATGTTATCAGAAATTTTAAATTTCTATTAACTTATGGACTACATTAATTAATTTTAGTAATTTTTAAATTAATATTAATTAAAAAACTTGATTATAAGAATTTCACATTCGGCCTAATTACCATTTCATTCTCGTAGTCAAATTTACAAGTTATATTTTTTTATTTAAATTCATGATAGTCTAACAATTAAATTGTCCCTTGTGCTAACAGCAACAAAAAAGGTAGTTTTTATTTTACCTAAACCTGAAAGAGAACCATAAATATGCTGGTAATATATAGACAAAATATAGCAGAATATAACCAAAATTAGTGATTTTAACAATTGATTAATAACACTGTGTCACAAAATAAAGAAATACCTGCGATCATAGTGATTTAGTGCACGACTATCCCATTCACAAAGATAGTACGGGTATTTTATGTAATTACTTTGCACACCTTGCAAATATTTTAAACGTCCAATTAGTTAAACTTAATATACATGAAAAAATTTGTAAAAAAAAAGTTAAATGCGGCTATGCCGAGTCTTATATACCCTTCACTGTATTACCTAATTGTTTATATTTTTAATGTAGGCCATTTTTTTTTAATATTTAAGAAATTTTTTAAATTATTAATTAAATGATTGCTGAAAATATTTTTCTTCAAGCAGGTATCTACTTCGTATACGTAACAGCATCTTTGCCAACAATTTTTTTAAGAAGAAGTCAGTAGTGTTTTGTCTTTCGTAATGAGTTTTCAGACTTAAATTCGTTATTCACCGATGTTGTTAAAAAAAAGAAACACTTCAATATATTTTATAATTTTGTGTGTGTTTTTAAGTTTATTTAAAATATCAACTTTTGATTTTTGGCAATTTTTTAAAGGGGAGTATTTACTGGTAAACTGTAATTTAAGATAGTTTTGTAGATATTCGTCATTCCCTTGAAATCATTAAATAACAACAATTATGTCGAAATTAGCCCGTAATATCAGAATCAACCATGTACTTTAGAAATCGGCATTCCATTAGTGGGGATAAAAATTTATAGAACCGCAATATATCGATCTTAGTGTATTTTTTGAGAAAAAAAAATTAAAACTTAAAAAGTTCGTATTCACTTCTGCCATTTAAAAATCTATAATCTTTTATTTAGTTACAAAATTATCATTAAGATAAATTACCATCTAGCCTCAGGTAATTTTAATATTTATAATTTACTTTTAATTACATCTTGTTATTCAAAGTAATTTCTTTATTGAGTATTTATTGCACTCATTTTAACTTTCGTAACTCATCATCCATTTTTGAACTTGTGCACCAATAAAATTCTTTTGTAAAGACAAATTATGGAAAGTCATATATATTTATCTATTCTGATGAATCTTAGGTATATTTTTTAAACTTGTTAAGAACGCAAAATTATGAGAGATGAGAACTTAATGTATACAAGCTAAGTTCCGTTGAAAAACACGCATGGAAGAGTTTTATTGCACTCTGTGATAATTTTCTTGTTAATCACTGATGCGACGACTATGTTGCTGTTGTTAATGAATTTTTAAGTGCGTATGGTGAAATGGGCTGCAATATGTCCTTTTAACTTCTTGAAGACAACCTAGGCCAGTCCAGGGATGAACAAGGCAAACATTTTCATCAAAAAATTGTTGCAAAAATAAAATACAAATGGTTTCAGAATATTTTTGGTTACTTCAATGGGATACTGATGATGCTGGGTAAAAAAAATGCCAACCAAACACTTTTAAGTGGAATGGACAAAAATTTTATTTCTGAGAAACATTTTCTTTTAATAAAAAGTTTGATAACTCTATACATTTTTAACGGGTTCTTAAAAAAGTTTTATTATACTCATAAATAAATATATTTTATAAATAAATTCAAAAATTGTAGGGTTGCTCCAAACTTGAAAAATGCAAAAAATTAAAAAAAAAAACCATTTGGTTTGCTAGAGGAACATGCAGATTTCGCAAATTTACTTAATTGAAATATATACCATTCAAACGGTCTCAATGTTTTCTTTTTAAATTAGTTGAGAAACTTGCAATCGGTTAATATTCAAGTAAGTTATTGATTTATAAGTGCATAAAGGTACAAAAAAATTGTTTTTTTTACCAGTAACTAAAGATTTTGGAGGCGCTTAGCAAAATTCAAAAACAGATTCTTGTTCTACTCCACTGAACCTACCAGAAAAATAATAACATTTCCCAGGAAATTGCACTTCATTCTTTTTATTTCACAATGTAATTTGTCCATTTCAGGCAAAAAAAAAAAAAAAATTAAAGGCATTCAAATATTTTAATTAAAAAAATTTTTTTATATCAATTACATTTTTGATTGTATAAATTTTGAACCAGGTCAACTGAAAACTGTTTTCAAATTATTTAGGACAGCTGATTAATTGAAGTATTTAAAATTATATCCTTTTTTTCTGTGTGCAGCATGTAAATTACTTTTGTAACCACCAATTTTCTATTTAAAAGTTATTTAATTATTTAGCTTTAGTTAAAAAACAAATAAAAATAATTAAATACACAAATTCATTTACATGAAAAATATCACAAACACATATTAATGTCAGGTAAAGAGTCCCCTCTTTAAAGGCCTTGAAATACGTAAGGAAATATATTGCAAATTATCAGGACCTTTTAGGTTTTCCTTGTTTATTAATAGCAGCATAACGCTGATTGTAAGTTAATGTCCAGAAGTGGGTAATCATGGTTTTCTTTAGAAGGAAGATTCTGGGCTTTCACGTAGTAATGCAAAAAACCGTCCTGAGAAGAAAACTTTTTATTAATTTAAAATTTTTAAAAAACTAGTAATTATATAAACATATTTGTTCTAAAATTAATTCTTGTAAGAGCTTTTATTCAATAAAAGAAATGCTTTCAGTAAGGCCTGGCCTTCTCATTGAATGGCTGCCTGGGTAGAAAAGTTAATGAAATTACGTTAATTTATTATATAAAATTACATGAAAATTTTTAATAAAAACTTAAAAAAAAACAAACATGTTTGAACATGTAATTGTCAAAGCAATAACAACAAAGTAATTTCCAATACAGCATTATGAAAATTTTTCATTAGCAATTGAGTGCCCAAGATTAACCATTGACAGCTCATGAAAAAAAGGTATTATTAGAAAAATAAAACACCTTGTTAGGACACCTGCTTTTAAAATTTTATTAAATAAAAAGTTTAATACAAAAAAACTTTAGAAGGTAAGCTGCTACTCTGCTACTACTTTGCTAATGAAAAAATACAGTTAATGCTGAAAATGCAATCGATTGAAACGTTCAGTAATGCAATTCATTCACTTTTAAGATTTCGACATGCTGTTACTTTTAACTATATATTTTTCTGTTAGCACTAACGAGTTCTAGTAACTTTCTTTTAACTTTAGGAGTTAAAAATTCCCCACTAATATGAATATCGTGTACAACAACCAACATTATTAAAAATTACCCTGTACTACAACCATAAATGAGTTATTAATTAGATTTTTTAAATTATTGTTAAGTAAACACTACACAAAATTCCAACCTCACAGTTGAGAGTTAAAAATTTACTGAATAACAAGTTCCTTAATTTTAGAGCTAACTACTTTTAACCAAACGTTTATTTTTAAATAGAATAGTGAATCCAATTACAGATTTAAAATTTCATTTGTTTTAATAATATCTAACAAGGCCCAAATTACCGCATTAGTTATTGAGCAACTCGTATCAAAATTGCTGTAATTTTAGACTTGCCATTTCATATTAAACATTCATCCACTTTGATTGCACTGAAGTGTATTGCTATTTACTTGAAATTATTTTTATTTCCCATTACCTGTAATTAAATTGATTCGTTTCCTTTCAAGTATTTAGTAAATAAAAAAAATAATCACAAGCGTGGCATTTATTTAAATTGACCAATAGTGTGTAAAATTGCACTAATATAAATATGAAACTTAACTTAAATGCACGAGAATTTAAAAAAATATATTTTGCTTGCCATTGCATTCGTTTATTTATTTTCTTTTTTTTTTAATTTTTTTGTGCAGTAACATATAAACAAATAAGAGCAGGAGTAAAGAAGATAAAAAAAAAAAATTAAAGTAAAAAGTTATGAAATTTTTTGTTTCTTGTAAAGTACGCAAGATTTAAATTTGGCCCCATTCGAAGTGTCATTGTTTGACATTTGAACAATTGTTATTGTTTGCTAGTAGAAGGTACGAGGTTAGTAAAAAATGACCATGGACAGCGAAGGGATTTCGTTAATTGGGTATTGGAGAGACAACATGAAAATGCTGATTTTGCCGATAAAATCATCTTCAGTGATAAGGCCCATTTCGCATTTGGGGTGAGGAAAATCCTCGAGTGATTCACGAGAAGCAAATGTATCCTCAACGTGTCACTGTGTGGTGTAGTTTTTGGGCTGGTGGAATCATTGGACCTTTTTTTTATGAAAATGAGGCAGGTCAAGCAGGTCTTGCCTAGAATTAAATGAATGAATGTGGAGGGCTTGTGGTTTCAACAAGACGGCGCCACATGTCATACAGCCAGAGAAACAATTCAATTGCTGCATCAGCCCTTTATAATTGACACTCAATATAAAAATTAATTAATTGGAGAAAAATTTCTTTTTTTTTTAAGGGCAACATTTTTAATAAAAAACAACTGCGCCTCGTCTGTTCCTAAGATTAATTTCATTTACCGAGCATATCAACCGAATTTTTGTTTGTACACAAATGTAGTATTCGGAATCAAAATTAATTTCACCAATTTTAAATACATTAACTTGTTTGTTTATTTGACCTCTTTCTTTTTAAATGGCTAGTTTTTTAAGCTTGAGGTCGTATTGTATAAATTTATATTCTATATCGATACTTCTTTCGAACTTGTGGCTACAATTATTAATTAACATTGAGAAGTTAGTTTTTCGTTAATATATAATAATACAATTTTATATCCTCTTAGCATAATGACTATGAATTTTTATCATTTCATCACAGAATACATAAATAAACTATTAAATCAATCTTAAGAAGGAAATATTAAAATGATTGCTTGTTAACCGGCAAATGATTGCTTTCGTTGTTTTTCTTTATGTAAATTATTTCTAAATGTAAATCACATGCATTTAAAATTAAACAGAAAAAAGAGACTTTTTTCCCTGAAATACATTAAAAAGAATTACGCATTTTAAATATTTTGTTACGGGTAGTAGTATTGCGTATAGTACGTACATAAGCTTTACAACAAAGAAAAAATTGTATTAAAATAACTTATGCAGTGCTTGGTTTTAAATAACATCTTTTGATGGGCTGGGTATTGCGTCTTAAGAAAGTTAACTGTTGGAATTTAGAATACCATCAGTTTTTTTAGGCTCGAATTCATTATCTTTAGTTACCTAATTACTGACTGCATACGACACCCAAAAAACTCATTAATTCCGAGTGTTATTTTGTGTCTCAACAGTAATGCCAGATTTTAGTATAAACTGTTAGCACACATGGGTAAGTCCGTAGATGAATAGGTAGCATAAGCTGAGGGTCGTAGGATCGATTCCTGCATCAAACCTGGCTGTTTTCTGCAGAAATCCAAGAAGCTTCGCGGATTTGTGTTGTTCATAAAAAAAGAAAAAAAACTTTGGTTGTAAAATATAAATTTGTTTCCAATCAAAAATTCCATTATCATAAAAAAAATTTTTTGTTGCAGCAACTAAAATTCGCTAATACAGTTTTCTTAAAAAATATCAAAGTATAAAATCGATTTTAATTGGCACGATTAAAAAATTCGACTTTCGGAACTGAAGTTTTGGTTGGTAAAATTTTTTGTTGTAACAATCGAAGTTTTTGCTCAGTGCAGATTACTAGATTAAATTACCTGCTGTGTTACATAATGTATGCTTTTGAATTTTTTCAAGAAGGAGCTGGAACAGCATAACATATTCTATGGTCTTCAACAGCTGTGACAAAATATCGAATAATCTATATAGACTGTACAATATTTGTCTCAGCACGACGTTTGTGATCCTGATTTGTATTCATTCGGATCTTATGGCCTCTAACTAATATATGATTCTCCATATGGGCTTTGTTAAGTTTTTCAAGGTGATCTTTTACTCCAGACGTTAGTAGAAACGGGGCACATATGTACATAATGAGGTATGAAACTAGAGTATTCAATATTGGATCTAAGATGATTTGCGTTGTGGACTCTGGAGTTTATTGTAAAGATTTTGACTTACAACTGTCACTCTGACTTCCGGATGGGTTTAGTGTTTTCCAAGCAGATATACAAATAAAATGCAAGTCTCTTTACTATATAGAGATTAGAGAAACTATAGTGAATGTTACATCCTCTGCTCGTATTTGCTCATGTAGGGCTGTGTCATCCAATCTGGGACGTCAGGTTGACGTATGGATTGCTGCACACAGTGGCTTAATTGGTAACGAGCAGGCAAACGAATTGACTAAGGCTGGCTCTAACATGTAGGATTCTATCAGTGACAGTCGCTGTACCGCTTAGTAGTATCAGATGTGTCATTCTGGAGTGCTACCAAAAGAAGGCGGATACCAAATGGCGGGCCCAGGAACATGTAAGATTATGCGTTTATTAAGGCCTTTGCTCAGTTAGTGAGCAAAAATATGAAAACTATTTTCAAACTGGTATCTGTGATAACTGGTTCTTGGCCGATCGACAAACACGCCAGCAGGCTGGGATTGCTTTCAAAGAGAACTGCAGTTGCGTACCATATTCTAGTAGAAACATAATATGATTAGACTTATGATTGCGTCTAACCATATATATTTTCAAATCAAAGACATTAAAAATACCTTACAACTGCTGACGTTGCGGTTCAGCATTAGGTCAGTCCTAAAGATTTTTTTTTTAATTTTTTATTTTTCTTTATTATTTTAAAAAAAATTTATAATATGAATTAAAAAAAAAAGTAATATAAATTTATTGTATTATTAAAATTTTTTTTTATTCCAGTGACTTTTTCTTTTCTGTTAATTTGTATTTATTTATTACATAACACAGCGGGTTTGAATTTTTTTTTCAATTTTATTTGACTCTACCAGGATTTGGACTTTGGAATATTTAGTTAAGAAGCATTAACTCGCCACTCAACTACTTAAGCCACAAAGCTCAGTTGAGTTTTACGATTAACGTTTTGTTTTATACTCACTTTATTTATATTGTTTCGGAAGAGACCACATAGAAAACAATTTACTTTCAACCGTATTTTTATCATTATTATGTTTGCTATGAACATATTTATGGTTTCAGTTAAAATTTTATGAAAATAATATGAAAATTATAAGGTTGATCTAAGAAGCTAAACATAATATGGTTAAAAATAATTAGAAACATGTTTATCGTGATTATAATAATGTTTAGATGCTTCAAATTAATAATAATATTTTTGTGAAGAACAAACTATTTTTGCGGTGACCATATTCAAACATCTTTTTTTTTTTTTGCGTGTGAGAGTAAGGAAGACAGTCTTTCACCTTTTCTATGAATGCTGGGCTCTTTTGCCTTCAAGACATGAATTTCTTGGTGAACTTTTTATTTACGGATTACATGAAATATCGGGAGTATTGCTAGGTTGGTTTAGGTATTTTATCACTTGAAGGCCGTCACGCAAACCAACGACATTTGTGAAGAATTTTGTATTGTTGTATTTAGTTCGAAATTTGCCTGCACAATAGATTTTGTACGGTGCTTTTAGAGCCTATAAGTAATAATACTATAATTAAGTAATAAAAGATCTTGCATTCAGTTATTAGTAACCGAAGCATACAGTATTAAGTTGACGATAATTAAGGCCGATGCATTCAACTAGCCCTTATTTCGTCTTGAGAAAAATAAAATTAAGTACTTTAAATAGAGTAATTTCAAGGTTTGATGTTTATTTTATTTATAACTAACTTTTTCACTTGGTCGTTTACTCTATGCATTGGCATTCTTTGACTATTTAGTTTGTATGTAATTATAACATTTTTGAGCGATCTGTTTAAAAATAAATTTTTTTATCTTAAAAAATATAAATAATATGTTAAAAAGTGGTAGTCAAAGTGGGTTTACAAATGGACGTATTGGTATAAAAGTACCGATTTACTTCATTTGGTGTACCAGTGAAAATTTAAAAAAAAATTTGCAAAAGTGGGCGTAAAAGTAGGAGTGAATAGTTAAAACAAGTGTTTGTAAAGAAATACCTAATATTTAGAATAAAATTTTATGTAGCCACCAATTAGATTTTATTTTAAGAAAAATATTATGTTTGCAAAAAAAATAATTATATTTTCCAACTTTGCTTATTTTTTGATTCTTATATTTCTTATGAAATTAAATCTTTTGTGACATCTTCAGTTTTGAAAAACATTCTCTTGCTTTTCAAGCAGCTACATCTCAAAAACAAATTTCTGCAAAAATATTTTTGTTTTAAATATTTAAAAATATCTTTTTATAAAAAGGAAGTAATTAAAAAAAAAAAAAAGAATTTCCATAAATACTTATACACACTTATTATCTTGTTTCTTTTTTGTAATATTTCCTGCTGCATAACTTTTGTGCACCACTTTAATTCTAATTTATCATACTTGTTCTATTGGAAAAGAAATAAAAAATATTATAGAAAAACTTGAAGTTAAGTAAAGAATATAATAAAAGGAAAGAAAGAAAACACCACCTCAAATTCTAAGATTTTCTCAACAAATACTTGTTTAAAGTAGCAGCTTATAAAAAGAAAATTTTACTCATATTTTTTTTTTATCTTAAAAAAAAATTTTATAAAATTTTCTTTTAAAAAAGATTTATTTTGCGTCAGTCTCATTTTATGGCCCCATTTTTACTATATAGACACTTGCTTAGGAATAAACACACAATTCTATATTTATAGTTTACTTCAATTTATTTAATATTAAATAAAATCATAAAAAAAATGATTTCTTGTTGACATTGCATGCCTGACATGACAGTGAGAATGACCTCAAATGAATTTGATATTTTTAATTTTTTTTTACAAGTTGAGAATTGGTAGCACTTGTTTTATTTCTATAATATGTAATTGAATTAGCATTAAGTATTTAATCGCGATCTTGGGATTAAATTTTTAATTGAATTAATTAAATTTTTATTTAAATATTTAATTAATAAAATTATTTTTTTAGTTGAGTTATGATAGCTTTTTTCATATTGATTTAATGTTTAATTGATGATTTTAAATTTTAATTCATGTGATATTATTTGCAATTAAAGCTTTTAAGTAGACTTTAAGTTTTTCTATTCAAAAGATGTAGAACTTCTACCGTAGGCCTCGGTATACATCGCTCCAGATCTTACTGCGTTGTCTACTATATTAGTCGGCAGTTTATATGGCTTCATTAGAAGTAAAAATTGGCTTAGGTGACGGACTAGTCTTCTTTTTCTTTTCTTACTATCTCCCTACTTCCTATCCCTCTTCCATTTCTTATCTGTTTAACATATTTCTATTGCTATCCTTCTTACTTTCTTTTTATATAGGTATCACTAAGGAAGTACATCAAAGAATCCTTCTATTTTTCTTATTCTGGCTCCCTGTGCAACCTAACCTAATCTAAGATTTTACACTAGAGCCATTTATACACTCATTTTGCTGGCAGAAATTTTATGCCAACAAGAAAAAATTTTGAAAATATTTTTTTTATATTGGGAAAAAAATTACGTAAAAATTTAATTTTTTGAGTTATGACACTATTGCAGTAAAAGATAAATATGACATAATTGACAATAATAAATAATATCTTATGGCATTTTATTTACATATTCCACACTGTGGCAGCTAAAACAAAAGAGAACATCAAAAAGATCTCGCAAAAGAACACACTAAAACATTCTTAAATTTTACAACAAATTAAACTCATACATGTACATAAAATGATACAAAACATTTTATTTTTTTGTGTTTTGATTATTCAGTTTTCAATTTCTGGTATTTCTTTTTCATGTTCTTACTTAAGCAAAAAATTCCCATAAGAACATTAATAAAAACTACAAAAAGCATAGATACGTCTATGAAAATAAGACAAACAGTCAGCAACAGTTGTTAGTGATTAAATATTGTTTTGATGATAAAAGAACAACAACACCAACAACAAAACATCTATACATGTAATACTACTCGCTTGTGAAAAAAAAAATCACTGTAACTCAAAATATTGTACGCATTCATCATTTCAAAGGCACATTTTCATTTATATTTTTCTTCACGAAACATACACCCACAACTACGTACGTATACAGTTTGTCATATAGAAAAATAAACAAATGGTTTATATTGAAGCAACCTTATAACGTAACGTGATTGTTTTCATTGTAATAGAATCAGTTAAAGTTCAGAAAATGTACACATCTTTGACAAGCAATACATTTCGCAAAACATACATATGTACCTTGAAGGTATAGCATCATATTATTTTTGAAAGTGGTATAAGTCCGAATGGGGTAATGGTACTTTTAGTCAGATCGTATCTATATCCTACTTAAATTACCGCTTTTTAATTTTTTTTTAAAGTGGACTTATATCACTTTATATAATAATAACTTAAGTACATAAAGTTGTACTTCAGAAACATGTTTTTCTAATCCAGCAAACATTTCAATTAACATTTTCTAACAATCTAACAAATTTAACCCTAGTCGAACAGAATAGGTACAATTGTACCTTCCTTCAGCTTCTTTTACTGGATGTAAGCTAAAGCCACGCAGGAGTTTCTCATGAGTACGTTTGCTTACATTAACGATAAACGAATTTTTGGGTATTCTCTTTTTAAAGGTTAAAAGTAGTTAATCCTAAAATTAAAGTACTCATGATTCAGTAAAATTGTTAATTGTTGGCAGAAAGTGTACTAACATATCAGTCTGTTAACCACATTTTCAATTCCTGTCTAAACACTGGATAGTTGGGTGTACAAAAGATCTTTTCGGTTAGAGTAAATATGGAACAAGCGATTGAAGAAGCTATGCAAGCACAGTTTATTACTTACTAAATGTAAGTGTAAGAACAAGGTAATTTTTACTTAAGTCTACTTGTTATTATTTTATCTTATTTAATTAATAGTTTGTCTTACACGCCACATGTAAAACTGTTTCTATATTCGTGCAAGCACCTCCTACGATTTTATTGTTAAGTTGAATTGAACATTGTGCAGACCCAAAACAAATTCATTCCCTTAGGCAGGAAAAATATAAAATTAAACTCATGCCAGCTTAGAGTTATAAAAGCAAACTGATTTGTTCTTCTCTCAAAGTGAGACGTCTAACTACATGTAAACAAAATTATGTTCTTAGACAATTTTTTTTTTCAGAATTCCGTCTTAGAAATAAAATAAATATTCATATTTTTAATGCCGCCAATTTTGTTTTTTTTTTTTTTTAATATTTAACAAAACTAAAATATTATTAATTAAATTATTGCTGAAAATATTTTTCTTTAAGCAGGTATCTACTTCGTATAAGTAACAGCATCTTTGCCAACAGTATTGTTAAGAAGAAGTCAGTAGTGTTTTGTCTTTCGTAATGAGTTTTCAGACTTAAGTTCGTTATTCACCGATGTTGTTAAATAAAAAAACACTTCAATATATTTTATAATTTTGTGTGTGTTTTTAAGTTTATTTAAAATATCAACTTCTTATTTTTGGCAACTTTTTAAGGGGAGCATTTAAACTGTATTTTTTTTTAGATATTCGTCATTTCCTTGAAATCATTCAATGCCAACAAGTATTTCAAAATTAGCTCGTACTATCAGAATCAACCATGTACTTTTGAAATCGACATTCTAGTAGTTTTTATCCCCACTAATCCATGGAACCGCACCATCTCGATATATTTTAAGAAAAAAAAAAAATACTAGAAAAAAAAACTTAAAAAGTTCGTGTTCACTTCTGTCATTTAAAAATCTATAATCTTTTATTTAGTTACAAAATTATCATTAAGTTAAATTACCATGTAGCCTCAGGTAATTTTAATATTTATAATTTACCTTTAATTATAGCCTGTAATTCAAACTCATTTCTTTATGGAGCATTTATTGCACTCATTTTAACTTTCATAATTCATCATTCATTTTTACAGTTATCCACCAATCAAATGCTTTTGTAATGACAAATTATGGAAACTCATATATTTGTTTTTGGCTTACTTTACTTAAAAGTAACTGTTTATTAAACACTCTAATAATGTAGCCATTGTATAAAAAAAAAAAAAAACAACAACAAAATTTCCTAAAACTGTCTCTTTATTTCAGAATACAACAAAACAACAAAAAAATATGAGTTATAGCTCTATAATAAAGTTTAGCACAATTGTGCTATGGGACGACGACCACTGCTCTATATGTAAAGAAACTACTTTATAGTATACTAGTGCTCTCGTTTTGTAAAGAGGGAGAGAAGAAACACATACATAATTGATATTTCACATATAGAGAGAGAGTGAGAAAGAGAGAGAGAGAGAAGGAGAGAGAGAGAGAAGGAGAGAGAGACCTCCCACAAGCAAATGAGTTGGAACAAACACACAAAAAAGAACTAAATCGTGCAAAAATGGCTTTTTATAACAAAAAAAAATTTTATTATAATCTGAGTGGTTTTATATATCTTTCCACTAGTGGCCAATTACATTTATTAGTATGCAATTACAAATTATGATAAAATCTTAAGAAAGAAATAGGTACTTACAATAAAATTTTTAAATAAAAAAAGTTAAATTCGGCTGTGCCGAGTTTTATATACCATTTAGTGTGTTAGCGAAATATCATATAAAAATAAATTTTTGTAATAAGACCTCAATCTTAATAAGATAACTGTTTCAATAAAAAAGGTCAGATAAACTTACAAATAAAAAATTATTTAAATATAAAATAAAAAAAACACAAATATTGAGATAAAAAAAATTATTCTTGGAATAAAATGTCTGCGGGCACTCAATTTTTAAATTAATAAAAAAAAAGGAATTCCAAGAAAGATATTAAATAGAAATACAAATTATATACAATTTAATTTTATTTTGCAAACATTTGTAAAAATTTTTTAAGACAAACATATTTAATTAACGACAAAAGTTATCCTTCATAAAGATCTCTGCATTCGTAATGGTATTACACTGAAAACATTAAAAAACACACACATACACATATTCCCCATAGATTCGTAGGTAGCGTACTAACCCACCAATCTAAGGGTCGCAAGTTCGATTACTGTCTAGACCTTGGGTGTTTTCTACAGACTTCCGCTCCTAACAAGGATCCAGAATACTTTATAAGGTGCCCCATGTACAGTGTAGAAATTACGCACGTAATGACAAACTTATATTTTTATTATATTTATTTATTTTTCAAAGTACATAAAGTGGCATTTGCATTAAAATTAAAAAATTCTTGCATTGCCTATTTCAATTAGTCATTAAGCTTTTTCTAAGCTTTTTTAGATGCCAACTAGAAATTATTTGTCAATTCAACCCAACAATGCCTTGTGCTTGTTGGGTTGTAAGCATCTTTACGTCCATGTACATTCGTTCAGTTAACGGTTTGGTGTAAGTTAATAGAATTTGAAAGGATCTATAAAATTGCGAGTTCGTAAAAGATTGTGTTTTTTTTTTGTCACTTATTTAGCTGATACAAATAGAACTTGAAAATTAAAAAAGACATGAAAAATATGCAAAAATTCTTTAAATTCAGTTTATTTCAAAACAAAAACACAAAAATCTCAAAACAATATTTCTTCGCTAATAAAGAAAACTCGCTTAAGTCGACTTAAGAAAAATTTGAGAAGGCAAAAAGCACACTCTTGTTCAGCATATTTATGAATTTACAAAATTAAAATTTTTACTAATAGCTTAATGCCACTACTAAATCAGCCACTACTAAGTCTTTGCTTATGTTTGGTACTCAACTGAAGGTTTTAATCTGGAAGATATGATCGACACTTCAGTAGGATTTATAGATTGTTGTGACTGCTCGAGTAAAAATGGTTGCATTTGTATATTTGGGAATTTAGTTGACGGCTTAAGCTGACGCCTCTAACTAATAGTATACACCCATGTCAGTGATCTCCTCAAAAACGACAACAGCTCTGGCTGTAAATACTCTCTATAAGAGGTCATTTATGAAGGCAGATCACGCCTTGAATCTTACAGATAAACCTAAATTAGAGCGGCAAGCATTTTTTATCTGCAAAAATCCCCATACTCATGCAAAATGGTATAAAACTAAACTTATAATAATAATGTGAAGGCAACGCTGAATGGTTGAAAAATCTAAATTTGATAGCGCATTATGTTGTGAAGTTGGCTGTACTTCTTGTATTGCTATTTTTGAAGAGTAATAACATTTCAGTTTTTAATTTACTGATTTTAACTCTAATTTAATTTTTCATTACTGTGGTAAAGGTATGACGGTACAAAACTCCTACTGCTGGTACACTAATTTTAGTTAGTCTGTTAATGGTCGTGCTTTAGTTACAATCGTTGCCACCTTACCCTTCATCATCACTTGGTAAACTTTACAACAAAAATTCCTAAATCAATTTTAATTAAATAATTCTTTCAGGTTATGTAAAACGATTGTCCTTTTTCTTACATGAATTTCTAAATTTTCTTTCATTAGCTTTGTTATTTTTATGTACTTCGCAACTCTAGCTACAGGATTTTAAGAAATTTTTTTCCTAATTTTTTTATTTAAAGAAATTTTTACCATAACAACATTTTTTGAATTGTCCTTTCATTTTAAATTATATAAATATTCGTAGTATATTGATTAATTGTTTCCTAAAAACAAATTAAAAAAAAATTAAATTTATTTTTAAGGTTTCTTGATGGCAGCTTAAAAACTTTCTTTGTTAATTAAAACAACTGCATTTCCATTCCCTCAAATTTTCTTCAAAAGTTTAAAATAATTTAACTGAATATCAAGCATTAAATAATCTTCAAAATAACTTAACCAAAATAATTTTTCTTTGCAAAATAAAATATGTCGTTTTATATAAAGAACCCTTTAGTTTGTCGTACAAGCTAACTTTTCCATGTAACACATTTTCATCATGATTAATGAATAAACTAAAAGACAAACAACTCAAAGTATATAAATGCAATGTAGTGCAGCTTTGCCACTACTTTGAGTTGTTACACACAAAAAAAAAAGTTGTTAAACATTTGACACTCTTTTGGGGTTACAAAAAATGGAAAAGAAAAAAAGAAAGCGTAGCGAAATGCCAAAAAGATACTTCAAAACCAAAGTAAGACACATACTTGAACAGCTAAAGTACCAACATACTTAATTTCTCCTTTACAGCAACAACAAACAACGAAAAATAAACATGACTGTTGTAAATAAATTATTTTCTTTTACAGTTGCCGTTGAAGGACTAAATAAACAGAAGTTGTTTGCATAAAAAGACTTCATGCGATAACTTTTTCTGTTTCTGTTTTTTTATTGTTTTTCTTTAACAAGTACTTAAAGTACCTGTTTGCTCATCGTAATGATTGTCATATAAAAGAAATAATTAAATCTTTGTCTCTTAAATAATAAATTTTAAAGGGTCTCTTATTAAGCGCTTGCTTACGATTCTAGTTGCTGGCCGTCAGGCTTGCTCTTGCTATTATTGAATTTAAATAACAACAAGTGTGTGAGATGTTAAGAAGCATTTTTATCTCAATTTAAATAGATTATGATATTGTGCTGATACGCTAAATGATACACTTGCTAAATATAAAGGGTGTTTTTATAGACGTATAGGACTTTAAGTTGACATTACTGTTCAAGATGGCGACCGATTTAACAGCTGTCAAGTGATTTATTCTCAGTTTGGCTTGGCAATTCCTCATTAATAGACTAACGCCTGAACAACGCTTGAAAATGGGCCCAAAACGAGATTGCCGTTGTTCCCGATTTTCAGAATCGAATTTTGTTTAGCGATGAAGCGCACTTCTGGTTGAATGGCTACGTCAACAAACAAAACTGCCGCATTTTGAGTGAAGCTAATCCTCAAGTGTATGTCGAAACACCGTTACATCCAGAAAAACTGACTGTTTGGTGCGCTTTATGGGCTGGTGGAATAATTGGTCCGTACTTCTTCAAAAACGATGATGGCCAGAACGTTACAGTCAATGGTGATTGATATAGAGCCATGATTACTTACTTTTTCATACCTGAATTGAACAACCATGATGTCCAGGAGCTGTGGTTCCAACAAGACGGCGGAACATGTCACACAGCTCTTGCCACAATCGATTTATTGAAAGACAGTCAATAACAAGCCAGCCTAATATTCCTTGGGTGTACAGAAATCTAATGGCTTTCTAAATCATTCATTATTTTTTTTAGATATTTTTAGAATTCTACGCTAATAAGAAAAAAACTCGCTTATCTTGTTGCTTTATTTTTAAGGATCAGGAATAGTGAGGGCATATTCCACAATTAATGATATAACTTTTGTTAGAATCAAAATACTTAAAGTGATTCTAAAAATTTTGTTATATTTTCATAGACTTATTAAATAGAATATAATCATAAAAATAACCAAACTAACTGCCAAGCATTAATAATGTTAGCTTTCACAGGCCAACCCAATACGAAAAAGAAGAGGAGTTCACTTGGGTCCTTTGTTGTGGTGTCTTGGTGATACAAATGTTGTAATTGTAATCCATACCTCCAAATGATCTGGTGTTGCAGTTTCCGTTTCTTCTTTCTCTTTCTCTTTATTTTACCAATGTTTTAACAGTTAAATGGGTTACATGGGTTTGTGTTTGCTATTCGTTAATTTTATACTCTTATTTTGCCTGCTGATTGCTTCATTTATTATGCTTGAGGTTCGAGGTTAAATAACTTAATCTTTGTTTTGCAGAAAAGTTAAAAAAAAACAGAAATCCATTTGCAAAAATTAAACCAATTTTATTGCTTGTTTTCAACAAAGATAAATAAATAATCTTTTATCTTATTTACTATGTGCCATAAAACAATGAACATTAAGATGACACCACGCCACAGCACAGTTCCCAGCAGTTGCTATAGTAAAACATTGTTTTACATTTCTAACTCGCTTAAGTCAAACTAAGCAAGACATTTATTCGAAAGTGATTGTTCCACCAAGCCAAATTTTTCTAGATTTCAAAAATAATATCAATTATCAAAAATTGACTGAGCAGTAGTAACAAGCGAACAACTTTAACCGCATTAAAACCATTTGGAGAAATGTCTTTCACGGTGGAAGATGAAAGAAAATACTTCAAAGTGTGTACATATTATGTTTAATTTGAGAAGAGATCGTTTACCTTACAGCACGATACATTGTGTTACAATGCCAGAGGGTAACCACGTGAAATATCTTGGTATTCATTTTGATAGACGTGAACTAGTTACATAGCAGCTAAAATAAATCAACTGAAATTGAAAACTGGGTAGCTCTACTGACTTATAGCACCACACTCTGCACAATTCTTAGATCTTAAGGTGTTACTGTGTAAGGCGATTTTAGAATTGCCTCTGCATCAAACGTTAAATGATTACAAGTCAGTCTAAAATTTTACATTAAAAATGCAAGCATCTATAAACACCTAAAAATTTCTTAAAGCGGAGAAGAAATCAAGAAAGTCAGTACGAAATACATAATGAAACTTAGCAGCAAAATCCTTATTTTAATAAAACCATGTGAAGTTGTTTAGCAAATTTGATACTCTAAACTTAAATCCGTTTTTGCTTTTTCTCCATTACGTAGGGATTTTTTTATGGGCGTGGCAATTTTTTCCCCAAAATTAGTTAGGTACGGAAACATATTTCAAGCTACCTCAAGAACGACTCATCGAATTTTCTTAAAAAAAATCACAAAAAGAGCATAACAAAACTATATTTAGTTATATATAGTTTTTTTCTATATTTTATCGTTTTGGAATTATTCAAAAATTTAAGATTGGAAAAATTTTTTTCTTGCAAATTTCGTTTTTTTCCAGTTCAAAAATGCAATAAAAAAAAGGAAATACTTAATATTTTATATATATTTCTGAGAGCTGAATCGCTCAAGAATAAAATAAGGTATAAATCATGAAAATCGATTAACAAATACGGATTTTATTCTCAATTTACCGCAGGTACCCAATATTGAAAGAATATGCGGTTTGTATGGTTCTTAGAATTAAAAAGTATAAAATAGTATTTATTAGTAAGTTTTATTTGACCTTTTTCTTTTTAATTAAAATGGCTATTTTGTTAAGCTTGAGGTCTTATTTTTCAAAAATTTATTTTTATATCGATATTTCGCTCCAATTTTTGTAGCTTCTTCAGGATAGAATTATAAATTAATCAAATTATTAAAAATACATATTTCAAAAATTTTCTTGACAAAACTAAATTAGTGTGTTCAATAATAAGGTCATCCCAAACAAAATTTGAAATATATTTAAAAGTAATATGTTAAAAATGTATATATAAAACAATTGTTATAAAAATGTATGTGTTAAATGAATTATGTATGTATGTAACAAGTAACAATTAACATTTTTTTTTTTTTTTTTTTTTTTTTTATATATATAAAAATATTAACTAATAACATAATTTTGTTAATATGTTCAAATAAATATATAAGATTATATATTTGTACATGGACACACTTATTTGTATATAAATAATATGTGCATATTAACAAAAATATTTAACAAAATTTATATTTGTTTATTAAGTGTCTATAATTTTGAGCTATATTTTCTGTATCAGACTTAAAATTTATTCTATGTGTTGTAGGTGTATTAATTATTTGTAACATTTCTAATGTGTACCTTCTTTTATAATTATTTTCTATATTTAAAACTGAAACATTTTCAAAATTAGGAAAATGATTTAATTCAAAACAATGAGAAGTTAATGCCGTTTTTTGTGAAGAAATGTTCCTATACTTTTGATCCGATTTATGTCCAGCCATTCTAGTCTTAAGTTTATTTTTTGTTGTACCTACATATACTTTGTCACAAGTTTCATTTTTATTACCATCACATGGTATTCTATAAACTACATTTGACATATCAAATTTCTCTATTCTATCTTTAGTTTTATTAAATAATGTATTTAAAGTATTGTATGTTTTGTAAGCCATACGGAATTTTTCTCTATCATAAATCTTAGTATTTATTAAACATTCTGACAGTCGTGGTATATAAATAATTGATTTATAAGAAACCTGTTCATTTAAATGAATTGTATTATATCTTCTATTCCTATAATACTCTCCAATTAATTGATAAATTAAAAAATCTGGATAATTATTATCTTTTAAAATATTCCTAATTATTATTTTATTTTTGAAATGAAATTCGCTATTACTAATTGTCAGTATCCTGTTAATTAAATTTTTAGCTGTGTTCATAATAATTTTTTTACTATGTTTAGAAAAATAATTTATTAATCTTCCTGAAGCAGTTGGTTTTTGATACCAATCTACCAATAACTTATTACCTCTCCTAATTAATAATGTATCCAAGTATGGAAGTTTGGAATCTAATTCTTTTTCCATTGTAAACTTAATATGAGAATCAAAATCATTAAAAACCTCTAAAGTTTGCTCAATTGCTGCTTCAGGTATAATACAGAATAAATCATCAACATATTTAAAAATAATTCTTGGTCTATTATTTAATTTTTCTATACATGTATCTAATAATTTTTCCATAACTATGTCAGCTACTATTGGTGAAGCAGGAGATCCCATTGGAAGACCTTTTTGTTGTCTAAATATTTTTCCATCATATTGAAAATATCTATTATCTTCTATACAAAATTTTAATATCCTAAAAAATAAATTTTTATTAATTCGAGAATATCCTTCTATTATATTCCACTTTTCTTCTATTATACTAATAGCTAAATGAATGGGAACACTAGGAAAAAGTGATACTACATCAAAAGAAACTAATTTTTCATTATCATTAATTATTTCATTTTTAATTTTCTCTTTAAATTCCAGAGAATCTTTAATATTATATTTTGAATCTTTAAAAGCTTTTCTTAAAATATTGCTAATAAATTTACATAATTCATAAGAAGGAGAGTTAACAAAAGAACATATAGGTCTTAATTTAATTAGTATTTTTCATTTAACTGCACATTCATATTTTTAGAAAAATTCGTAGGTAGTCTAACGAGCAAACCTTATTTTCTGAATTTTTGTTTATGAAAATCGGATGAATCGTTCTCGAGTTAGGCTGAAATATGTCTTCGTACCAGAATAATTTAGGGAAAAAATTGCCATGCCCTTAAAAAAATCCTTACGTGATGAAAAAAAAAACCAAAAACGGATGTGAGTTTAGCGCATCAAAATCCATATAGTCCACATAGTTTTTTTAAAAGGAGAGCCAAAAATTGATTTTTTGCAGAGTTTTGCAGTGTTTTTTTTGAGAGCCACAGAAAACTGCAAAGGACTTAGATATTTGATCTAATTAGATTAATATTATTTTTTTATATAAAATACATAAAGTTTTTAAAATAAAATTTGAGTGCAATTTGAAAATTTCATTTAGAAATTAAAAAAAAAAAAATTTTAAAAATGTAATAGAAAAACTATGTTTTTAATCAACAATGCGGAATTGTATATACAACAGAACTTGTAGCGCAAAAATATAAGAAAAATATTTTAACATAAAATTTTTCAAGAAAAATAGAAATTTAATTCTATAAAACAATAAAATATAAATAATAAAAATGAATTTTTTATACTATTTTTAAAGGCTTTAATTGCACAACGGCCTATTAGATATATAATACGGGCTAACATGCCTCAATAAAGTCTTAAAAAATGTAACTGTATGCTGCAAAATGTGTTGGGAAAAAAACTCTGTTCCAATGAGCTGCTAGGCCAAAGAAGAATATGTTAAGTTGTGAAATTTTTGTTATGAGACTATTACACAAAAACAAAAAAGTGTTTTTAATATTTAAGCCTGATGGGCAACATGCATGCTTGCATGTAATTATGGTGGTTTCGTTCATTATTTATGAACGCTGATTACTTAATCGATAATTATAATAAAATAAAATACAATAAAAAGTTTAAAAAATATTTTATCAGATGCCTTTGGTCTATCAGGAAAAACGAGTAATGGAATTATGTGATTATAAAGAATTTTTGGTGTTTCTGTAAAACAACTTGATAAAATTATTTTAAATTCAGTTTTTGTAATCTACTGTTTTTTTTAACAAATTGATTTGCTGGAGCATTAATTTCATCTTTTGTTTTACATGTCCTTTTTGTTTTCTATAGAAAAATTATAAAGTTCTTAATTGCATTTAAAAAACAATCTTTTTTATTTAAAAACAATTACAAAAAAAAGTCTCAAGTGAATTACATCCACATGTTATTATTTAAAAATACTTTTTTATTTAACTCTTGTCTGTTGTAGTTAAAATTACTTGCTATTAAGTTGTTTTCATAGCTCTTGTTTTACTTATTTTTAATAGTTTTTTTTTTTTTCAATTTATTTTTATTTCAAAACCCACAATTCACTTGCAGTCAATTAAATAACAAACACAACTATTTCTTTTTGCTGTTAACACTTTTAGTCATTTTGGTGGCAGAAATTTATATAGTTTTAGCTTGCAGATACTAAATGACAAAGTCATCAAAAAGTTTAAGTTATTTTATTTCAAAAAATAAAATTTTTAAAATATATTTTAAATGAAAAAAGTTTATGTTATCTATGCTTTAGTAATAAGTTGTATGAAAAACTAAATAAATGAAAAAAATAAAAAAGAAATCAGTTTAACAATCAAAGTTTAACCAAATTTGTAAACAAATTCAATACAAAGTAGTCAAAATAAACACAACTAAGCTTATAATAATAATAAATAAAAGTTGTAGAAAATAAAAAAAAAATTTTTTTAAAAAAGGTTAAACAACAAAATTCTGACGGTCATATCAAAAACCAAAAAGCCTTTAAAAATAGAAAATTTGCGTAATAAGTCCCTATTAAAAAAATATTTTTTATGAATTGGGCGGTAAGCTTTTAACCCTATACCACCTGCAATGGCTTTTTACTTTTATTCAATGTTTTATTTAATGGATTTTAATAAAAAAAATCTTGGTTATTTACGGAAGTTTTCTAAAAAATTTTTGCAGTTTTTTTTCATATGGTAATCAAAAGTGCTTTAAGTAATTGAAAAAATAAATTACTAATGCTCTTATCCAAAAAAAAGTTGACATAGACTTGAAAGTAAAATTTATGAAAAAATTATATGAAAAATTTTGATAACGTTGACTTTAAATTTAAAGTCTACTTTAATTATTTTTGATAAGGGGGTAAGAGTTTTGAAAAATATAAAATATATTTTATATAAGTATATATGACTTTTAGGTCTTATATAAAAGTCAATTCCAAATAACAAAAAAATTTATGTACGATCATTTTACGGTAATTTAAAATACATTAATGAAATAAATAATGGTAATCAGAGTGATGAATACTATATATCTGATACAAACGATGAAAATTTTCAAAGCCAATCTTTGGACCAAGAGCACATTTTTTTTAACAACACAAATCCACAAAATGGAAGGAAACTTGCAAGCACCAGATTGATAAATTAGCACACTACCCACTAGTTTATGGGGACACGGACGCAGATGATTTAGACGAGCCTACCACACCGCCTGCAATATCTGTTAAAAAATCAAGAGCTCCAATTTAGAAAGTAAACATTTTGCCACTTATTCAAGTGAAAATTTTCCTTTTAAAAGAAAAATGAATCGTTCTGGCCTTGTACAAGAACTGGACTCGTCAGCAGAATTTTTATTTTTTTTTCTCCAACGATCTAATATATTTACTTCATTGTGAAGCAATTTAATTTAAAGCCATTGCAAAAAAAGCCATTGTGGTGCCAAAGATCAAAAGAATATATGACGTTATTTGACTTCAAGCTTGCAGGAGCTGAACAACTTTTGCAAAATTGGTAAAATAAAAAAATTTAAGCTAAACTCTACAGCATCAAATTCTCCATCAACAAGTAGCGAAAATACACCCACTAGTAAAAATTATAATGTCAGGATTCTCCATTGTACTCTGTACGGACATTTCCCGCAATGTTAGAAAAACCGATATGGGTCAAAATAATTGCATTCTTCCTTCATATACTTTTTGTGAAAAATGTATAGCAGCAATAAGTTTCCACTCAAAAAATTTTTTTAATTCTTTGCTAACTTCGCATGCATACATACAGAAAACAAATTCGGTTGTGATAACTAAATTTGTTTCCAATCAAATATTCACTTGTGATAATAGAATATTTTAATCCTGACAATAGAAAATCGGTCTTACATCTCGAAATATTTATTTTCATTAGAATTAATTTTTGGGCTACATTATCGAATTCTTGTAGGTACAACTGAAAAATTTGATTATCACAAATGAACTTTTGATTGGAAACAAATTTACTTTCGGTGTGTATGGCTCCACATATAAATATATATATATACAATAGGCCACAATCATAGTCACAAAAAAGTTGGCTTTTATTAAGACCTGACTTTTTTCATAAGAATTTTATTAATTTAAAATAGTTTTCAAAAAGATACCGGCTTTACTGTGACTATAGGCTAATGTATATTTTTATATATTTACAGTGTTTTATATTTTTTTCTTCATTTAAAACATGATCTTGCAGTAGATGATTAAAATATAAGAAAAGCTATCAGTAAGCAATTTCTGTCAACTTATTTAAAAGTACTTATATATAGATCAGTCATTTATTGATTTAATGAACTATTTTTTATACCCTTCACAAAAAGTGAAAAAGGTATATATATAAATTTGTCATTACGTGCGTGATTGCTACGCATACATGTAGGTTTATATTTAATAAAAGTTTTATTATAATTAATTTAATAAATTCAAGCTTAGTCTAATTAATAATTTTCAATACTTCTTATTCACAGTTTTAATATTTTATACACGGTTTGACGACCGATCTACTCTTTGTCCGTCTTAAGCACAACTCTTTTCCGTAAGTGGTTTGATGACCGATCTTACTTCTTCCACGTCTCGAACACAACTCTACTCTTAATTAAAAAATTTACCTAAGCGTGGTTGTAGTTTATTATCACTAACCTTTTTTATGTAGGGTGTCTGAAAATGTTTTTTTTTTTTATTTGGTTTGTTTTCTTCTTTACAATTACAAACAGCGAAAAAGTAAATGATTGGAAAACAAATTTTCAATTGTATGCAAAAACTTTTGGCGTATTCTAATAACAAAAAAAAAAAATTAAAAAAAAATCAGCTTTTATGTGCAGTGATTAAATGATTGTGCTCATAGTGTGATATTCCTGTTGTTGGTCTTGTTGTTTCATTTTTGATGTTATGCAGTATTGCATGATATATGATGACGATAATAAAATGCCTACTCATGGAAATGTACTTAAAGTATAAATTAGTACAGTAAAAATTAGTCAAATACTCTTACACGCCGATTAGCAGTATGAGCTACTGCTTGCTAAAAATTTTTTTCATAAAAAAAATTTACACAAGGGATCAGCTCGTCTAAGAAATTTTTATGAATAACACTAAATATTTTGAGAATTTTTCATATAAAATTGGCAGAACAATTGATCTTTTTTTTTTTTTTTTTAATAGAAGGCACTCAGTCACATATAGACTTTTTCACTTAAGCAACAATAATATTTTAATTTTCTTACATAAACACCACTATGGGTCTGTTAATTTAATAAAAATTTATTACATTCCACTAACATAAGCCTACAGCATTAGTTATCAATTAACAATAAACAAACAGCCCAGTCAATCTTAGTCCCTGCATAAGCCTCTTGTAGAGTAACTAAATCACGTATTCTTCTTACAGTAACAATAGAGAAAATTTTCATTCCTTTTTTTATTTATATTTTATTTTTGTTGTTGTTGTAGTATGTTTTTGAATTTTTTAAATAAACCAGTGAACTACAGCATGCGGAAGTGGATTTTGGTTACTACATTCAACTGCATACAAAAAAGCATTGACACACACTACAATGCATTTCTAAACATTTAGTTGTCTGCAGCTTAACACTAAAACCAATGCTGTGCTGTGAATGTGGCCTAATGGAAATTGGCACTACAAAAAAAAAAATCGAATAGAAAAACTAAAATTTTTTCTCTTCTTTTTTGTGGTTTTAAAAATGGATGCGGTTTTATTTGATTCATTTGATTTGTTAGTTTACTTGTGCGTATGAGTTGGCATAACTAGAAATATTGGGCTTAAAAAAAGTCAAATCTACGGTATTTGGTTTAGTTTGTTTATTGAAAAAAAAAAAAGATTCCACTGTTTATTTTTTTTTATCAGCTTAGTAATATCTGCAATTTTTTGAATTTTGCAACAATAAAATTTTTTTTAATAACGATGTATTTATGCTGATATTATATTATTTTTTATATAAAAGAACAATTTATTTCATGTAAATATATACAGTAAAAAAGCAAAATAACTATTCCAATATGTGTTGTAAATTTTTTTATAAATAAAGATTCTTTTAAAGTTTGTTTTACCTTTTGCTTCTTTTACTCAAACGGCTAGATTTTTTAATATTGGGCCGATCTCAATTCAATTATACAGGTACACCTCGATTAACGCTACTTCTTTTAATACTGTTTCTCTTATATTAAATTTATTACTCTTTAAAAGGTTTTCTTTTTCCAATTTTATATGAAAGTTGATGAAACTTAATTTACATTTCTTGGAATTCTGTTTTTTGAAAAGAAAAAAAAAATCAAAAATAATTTTAGTTCTTGGAATTATAAATTGTGAAATTTTTTATTAAAGTTCGAAATACTGATATCTTTTGATGTAGACCTCAGTAGATTCAGTAATTTGTAAGGGTTATAATGTGTGATTCAGTAAGTTTCATTTAACTTTAACTTTAAGAGGTACAAATTCGCCACTAATATCAATACCATGTATAACAACCAAAAAAAACCAGAAATTACCCTGTACAACAACCAAAAATTTCTTCTTATTATCAATGCTATTCTGTATTCCGAATCCGAATATTTTAATCGGAATTGAAAATTTCAGCGTCTCATAACTAATCTGTGATTCATGTTAGGATTTTTTAAAATTTTGTTTTTTCTTTATTTTGGTTGAGAAATTATTGTTGGAATTAAAAAAACAAAAAAAAAATCATTTAATGGGAAGAAAAAAATGTACTTTCACATTTTTTTATATCCGTGTGGAATACAGAACAAGCACGTATATTTTTTTATTCAAGAGTTTTTCACTTTTAGTTTTTGCTTAAGTAAACACTAAACAACACTCTGACTTTTATTTAACCACACAGCTGACAGTTGAAAATTTTACTGAATCACAAGTTCTTTAATTGTAGGTCTAACTATTTTTAATCAAAACATTTTCTTTAAAATTAAAAATTGAATTCTACAGTAATTTTGACTAAATAAATGAAATTCATTATATTAAAAAAATCACAGCTACATGTTGCAAAACAATCTATAAAAAGCGTGACTTTGGAGATAAAAATTAATGTTATTGAATTGAAAATAATGAACAGCTTTGCTAGGACTTAAACAAATAAGCTATATATCTCTAAAAAAAACACTAGAAAAGACTAAATCACGCCGAAAAAAATTAAGCTAGAAAAAGTTAAGAAGCTACAGCTTAAAATTCAAAATTTTCTTAATTCTTTATTACATTAGGAATCTTAATTATAATTTTAATTAAAAAAAAAATTAAATATTAAAAACTAAAGAAAATAATGTCTTTTTCCACATGGCTTGACAATTACCAAAATCAAAAAGGAATTTAATCTGTAGGTTCTAATCTTTCTTAAAGAGTTTTAGCATTTTAGAATAATTTCATAGTTTTGATTTATGATGCAAAACGGAAACTACCAAAATGATTGAGAACAACTGTCCTGGCGTATATGGAAATTAAAAAAAAATTTTTTTTAAATAATTCAAAGTACCTTCTTTGTAACTGAGTAGTATATTACAAAACTAGATAGCCTTCCTTCTAAAATGGGCAGTGAGTACTTGGGCAGTAGATTATAAATTTAGCCAGCGTTAGCTTTAAAATGATATATGTCCCAACCCGTAATCTTCTATAGTATTTAAATACTTTTCAGCTAATTCAATTATTTTTCGAATTTTGTAAAATTATATTTAAAATTCCTTGAAGTAATAATTAATTTTTTGATTTTTAATGCGATTTCTATTCTGATATTTTGCTTGCTCAAAAGCGAGCTACATCAGTACTAGATAACTAAATAATAAATGAAACAAATGATTAATCAATTAGGAATAAAGTGCATTTTTATTTTACAAGTTAGAAGCCAAATACTTTTCGTTCGATCAATTTATCAATTAACATATCAAAGTCTTATCTAAAATATTACTTTAGCTAACTCGGTAGAAGTTTCAGTTTTTTATGTATGATTCGTTTTCATTTAAAAAAAAGGCTATTTAAGGCTATTTTGAAAAACAAAAAAGGCTAGAAAAAAAGCTAGAGGCAAAAAAACGGCTAAATCTAAACTTAAAAAGGCTAAAATGGCAACGCTGATCTTGAAAAAAAATCCGAAGTATAGTAGTTTGCAATTTAATCTCATTTTAATGCAGCCGCTGTTAATGCTCAATTTTTAGTAACGCAATATGAGCGCTAACCAAATTATATATGCTCGTATATATATAATTATTTATTTTTATTTTTATATCGTTATTTAATTTCAATATTGTCCAACTTTATGATATACTTATAATTTACATAGTTTTTTTTTTTTTTTGTTGAATTTTGAAGAATAAAAAAAGTTTTTTTTCTAATTTTTTTAATTTAAAATTTAGAAAAAATTTGAAATCATAACTAATATTAAAATATGTTTGGCTTTTAATTAAAAATCTAAGGAAGACAGTTCTTTAAATGTTTTATTCTTTTACTTTTTTTAAAACAAATTTTTCGTAAAGCAGCCTCATCGTTACACGCAAAGGAAAAAGATGGTTGAATATGGTCACCGCAAACATAGAGTGTTGTTCTCAAAAATATTATTATTAATTTGCAGCATCTAAATATTATTCTGATTGCGATAAACATGTTTTTAGTTATTTTTAACCATATTATGCTTAGTGTCTTAGATCAACCATATAATTATAATATTATGTTTAATAAAATTTTATTTGAAATCATAAATATGTTCATAGCAAACATAATAATGTGGCTGAAGTGGTTGAGTGGCGAGGTAATGCTTCTTAACTAAGTGTACGCAAGTTCGAACCCTGGTAGAGTCAACTAAAATTTAAAAAAATTAATTTAAACTCGATGTACAAATACAAATTGATAGAAAAAAAAAATAATGGAATAAAAAAACTTTATTTATACAAAAAATTTAAACTTAAATTTTTTTTAAATCATATTAAAATATGTATGCATTAAAAAAAATTTCTTGCCTTGACCGGGGGTTGAACCGCAACATCTGCAATTAAAAGCTATTTGTAATATCTTGGATTTAAAAATATATATGGTTAGATGCAATCATAAATCTAACCATACTATGTTTCCACCAGAATATGATTGCTTCAACTATATTTTTTCTTGGCGTGTATGTAATTGTATTTTATTTATTTTATTTTACTAGTGGCAAATAACTTAGTTAATTTTAATAAAAATGCAGTGCTCCTACCGTCAATAGTGCTCTTACCCTCAGGAGTGCTCAAGTTTGTAGCTCTGGAAAAAATCCATAAATTATGCTACGAACTGTTACACCATCCAGTTTGTACTTCAGATTTAGCCCTCTGCGAATATTTGCTTTTTCCAAACCTGAAGAAAATGCCTGAATGGTAAAAGATATTATCATTACCGAATTTTGAGGACTTTGCGGAAATGTATTATTTGGAACTAATAAAAAAATGTTTAAATAAAAAGCTTATTTTAAAGAGTTATCAAACAGCCCTCGTATGAACTTCATTACCTTTTATCTTCTTATTCAAAAAAATATAAGCAGGATTTAGACAAAAAATTATGAAAAATTTCGATAACGTTGATTTTAAAGTCTATATTAATTTTTTTGGTTAATTTACAGTGTGAATTTTTAAAATTAATTTTTTTTTTTGGTTTAGTGCTTAGTTTTTGCAAAAATAAAATAACGACTAAAAGCCATATGATTAATGAAGAAACTGATAAAGTTTTCTTTTAAGACAAAGAATCACAAAATCAGTTTGCTGAACATATTCCTGCGAGCAATGCTGGGTCAATTGCTCCTAAAGAATATGCCCCAGAAATATACTGATGCTAAAAGCTAAATCGCTAATTATGAAAACAGAACTTATCACATAAATAATACCAAAGAGTATGTAAGAAATACACAAGAGAACATGAATTAGTTTTTATGTTTTTTTTTTTTTTTAATAAAAAAATCAATTAATAAAATATAAAAAACCAAGACTTTTAATTTTCATTTAAAAAAGTTCTTATTGATTCCCACCTTCACCATCTTCATGTTAAACTGACTAATCTCTTACATGAAAAAAGTTATCACAAGAAACGGTTTTTATTCTTTTAGCGACATTTTTTGTGACTAGTTAATTTTTCTCTTGGGTATAAAAGAAGTTTTTATTTGAAGCACAACATATAATTACGTCTCAAAAATAATTTTTGACTTATTAAATATTTAGTTTTTTGCTTTTTTCTTTCAGTACAGTTATACATTTTAGATCTTACATACACAATTGAAGTTTCCAATATTCTATGTTTTTTTGTTTTTTTTTATTAGCTTTCAAAAGAATCTTAAATAAATATAGAAATTGTTTTGAAAATCTAAAATGAAAAACTTAATAATTCAATAATCTTAATTTTCTTGTTCTTTTCAAAGGCTTTAAATTATATTGTTGCATTTATTTACACAAGGTTTTGGGTATAAATAATGTGTGTTGGGTGTGCGTGTGTGTCAGTATGTTTGCATTTTTATAACAAAATGCATTCAATTTGCTGTGGTCTTGCATTCATTTCAAGCTATTGTTTTGCTACTTTTATATTTTATTTTTTTAATAAAATATTTTCTAAAGTTTTTAATGAAAACACAAAAAAAAAACAAATTAAATATGGTTGTGTTGAATTTTATGTACCCTTCACTGGAGTAAATATACATACCAGTATGTACATACATATTTTTCAAAAAAAGTTTTTTAAAAAAATAATATTATAATTTGTCCAAATTCACTTGGAAAATAATTATTTATTATTAATACGCCTTATTTATTTTCATTTAAGTCTAATTTCGGTGTCAGTTAATGGTTAATGTGGGAGAGGCAGTATACGAGCGATTGTGAAAGGATAACGGAGAGCAGCAGAGTAGTTTCATTTTTAAATTACAAAATAAAAAATACTATTAAAATCAATTACATAAAATATGGAATTGAGAACACTAAATCCAGTTTTCTGATTTTCGCTAGCCCCTGTTCAAAAGATGTGTGCCAGTAATTAAATTATTATTTTTTTCTTATAGAAAGATTCAATAATAATGAATAATTAAAAAAAAAAGTAATTAAATTAAGCCTGATATTATAGTTTAAGAGAAGTTATTTACTACTTTGGTTTCAGCCTCTGATATTAATGCTAGCAAAAGCATGTGCCAGTTTATAAAGAATAAATGACTGTAAATATTTGGATGGGTTTTTTAAGAATTTAAATTCTATTTTTACATTAGTATATACGCTCTCTAAATATACCGATTCACGTAATAAAGGGCCGGGCGAGAGAGTCCGCTTAAAAATATCTAGTTTTAAATAAAAGCTCTATCAACTTTTAATATCAAAAAGTGAATTTGGCATTCCCGCTTTTTTGTATTCCGAATCCGCATTATATTTTTTTTTTGGGATTCCACTTTCGATTTTTTTTTTTCATTTTATTTCATCTAAAAAAAATGTTAGTCGAATGTAATTTATTGTTTTATTTTTTTTTTTCAAAACGTCAAAGAATGAATTAGAAAAGATATGAAATTCAGAACAGCTAAATTTCGAAATTCTACTCATTTTGATTTTACACCAAACACAGAACAGCGACATGCAACGGCTATATATGAATATGCCACATTCAGAATGCATGTTTTGGAGATACCTCAATCAGAGTGGCAAGAGTGCTTCGACAATTGGTTCAAACGCATGCAAAAGTGTATAGATCTTCATGGGGAATATTTTAAAAAACAATAAAATGATTTTCGAAGTCAGTGTTGTCAACTTTTGAACAAAATAGGGGTCTAATCACTACATTCGATATCTAGTAAAATTGACCGATATTTTAAATTTTGTTGCCATGGCACTCGATATCGAGTAAAATGTCTAGTAATTTGAGATAATAGCATTCGATAGCGAGTCTTCGAATCAGTATAATCCTAGTAAATATCAGTCGATGGCAAGCTAGCTATCGTAACCAAAACAAATTAATTTTTTAACGAACTCGGTCAACAAAAAGTTAAACAAAAATTTAAGTTTTATTTTTAATAGTTTTAGGTTAAAACAATTAGTTATTTAAATTTTTAATAAGTTTAAATCTTTTGAATTTAAAGGAATTGTTGATCCATATAATTAAAAACTCCTTTTGCACAAGTGTTGAATAAATCCAATAGAATTAATTAACTTTATTAATCGGCCGAAAAAAGTTTAATTTTTCTTGTTTTGATTTTGCTTAATTTTCAAAAAAAAGAAAAAGCGAAAGCATTCGCTTCGTATGGTTTAATTGCCTACTCGGTTTTCAACACCTATACAGTCAAGCCGGCGCACAGACTCACAGCGCTAAATCATTTATGAAACTTATAAAAATCCAGCTTTAAATTACCTTATGCGGCATCACAAAAATATTGTAACAATTACCAATGGAAAGACTAACTATTTAACACCAAAGATGAAGGGTATAAAAAAAATAAATCAGCCTCTGTTCAAGTTTTAGTAGTTTTTGTAAACAAACTTTTTATAAATTTTGCTAGTAAGCAATTATAGGTAATAAATGTTTTCAATACAAAAACTTTCAATAATTCATTAGTAAAAGAAATCAATTTTATAAAATTCCACAAATCATATCATAATAAAAAATTCGTGACAAATAAAAATTGCTTAAATTCTAGAATAATAAGATTTTCTGATGAGCTGCTTGGCTAAAGAAGAAATTTACTATAACATATTTTCAAAAAGCAAACTGCTTTAAATCACTTTAGTATATTTTCTAACGGCACATGGCTTGTTATTAATGTAGTGGAAAGACAGCTGTTTTAAAGCCATCCTTATTCTCTAAAATTTTTGTTGCAAATTATGTTTTACTCTAGCTGAATAAATTTAAATATTTGATTGCAGCACACACTCGGTGGCTGTGTGCCTTCTTTCTTTTATATTATTCTGATAATAATTAAAATTAATATTCTAAAATCGTTTTTAAAGTAGATATTTTTGTCAATGTAAACGCCTACATTTCTTGTACGATTAAAACAGAAACTCTTTGACTTTACACCTGCTTGCATAAATTAAAAACGCTTTTCCTCTCACTGTATTTTCTTTCCTTGTTTTTTTTTTTTTTTTTTTTTTTTTTTTGCCAATGAGTTTACTAACGAATCTATTTATACAGCATCACTGCTGAAAAGTTTTTCTTGTTTGCTTTTCTATTTTCTAATCCATTTAAAGTTTTTTTTTTTTTGATGTTGCATTTTAAAAATACACTGAAATGACGTGCCACTGATATAAAACATCAAAATAGTAAAAGAAATGGCATAAAGTTGCAATATCGTACTTTGTTTTTATTTTTAGTCTTGCTTTTTTCATTCCGTAGGCAGCTGTTAGAAAAAAAAATAGTACAAACTAGCAGCAAAAAAAAAATTCAATTTGGCAAAACATGTATGCCATGTGTAAAAGAGAAAATTGTACCGAAACAAAAAAAAAATGATTTTTTAACTCTAACTGCAGCAAGGTGTGCTGGCTGTATATTAACTCTATAGGCAACCACACAGAGATTTTTTTAATCCTTGTAATACTTTTACTTGTTTTTCATTCATGTGTGTAAGAAGAGAATATTTCAATGAACATGGGAAAATCTGTATCATTGGATGTATTTTAAATCATAAAAGCTAAAAATACACATGTGTGCGTTAAATATACACAGAAAATATTTTAAAATTTTTGAGACAGAAGCTTAAAAGAGCTGGTCATTACGTTAAAAATGACAAATAAGTAGTCTAGTAGAGAGAGAAAAAGAAATGTTAATTTATTTAACTAAAAATTCCTTTACATTCTGTATATCCTATACAATCATATAATCACAAAGGACACACACCTTCATACACAAATTGTTGGAAATAAGAAGCTGAGCTTGTAAACTAATTAAGATGATTAGAATCTGTATGAGATGAATACAAATGTAGATTATGCTTGCCAACACCTAACACTAAAACAGCTAATATACACATTGACACAGACTCTCACATATTCTCAGGCAAAAAGCAGCAATTAAGTGGATTTTTGAAAAGCTTTTTTATGGCTTGTGTTGGCATGCTTGACTCCTCTAGTGCCGTTTTAAAAATGTAGGCACATGTAATACATAAATATTTTTTTAATTTTTTACGATCTGAAATTAAAAAAAAAAAATTGTCTTGCCTGTTTGCTTGGTGTTACCGTAGATTTAGTAACAAAATGCTTAACGGTAAAACTAATTCAAGTTTATCTACAAGTTAAGATAATTTTATGGCTTTTAGTTTATTTGTGTGTATGTATGTAATATAGGGGAGGAAAAAGAGAAATTTTCCACCTTCCAAAGAAGGTAAAAAAATATATATCGTCATGTTTTTTCAAAAAAGCCCTAATTATCAAAAATTTACTATTTAATATATTATAAAGCTCCGTTTCAATACACAAGTTCTTGTAATAGTGTTCACTTATAAAACTAAAAAAAAAAACCTGCTTGAAGTGAAGCTTAAAATCAAAAAAGTTTAAAAATTTTTGAATAATTTTTTATAATAGAGACTTCTTTAACTTTTAAAATACAATTTTTTTAAATGCATTTTAAGGCTTTTTTGAAAAAAACATGACGTTTTACTTTTAAACGTTTACAATTAATTTTTATCAAGAACAAAAGCTTTACCTAAAGTCTCTGTCATCTTTTAATCCGTACGCCTAAACTTTTATTTATGGATGGTGTATGTTTGTTACTCTATCACACTTTACAATAGTAATGATGGGTCATTTAAAATGTTATATTTGAACTACCGATTACATTGACTTTGAAAGCTAGAATTACATTGATTTTTATTTTTGTTTTCAGGTTTATGTTTTACATTTGCAAAATGGAACGCTGTACGCTCGAACAAAATTGTGAAATATTAAAAACTAACTTCCAAAATAATGAGTCTTTAAAGCAAACTAAGAAATTTACGTGAAAAATTTTTGATAGGAGATTATCCTTCAGCTCAGCTTGTGTCAATTTGTGAAGCGAGTGTATGAAAATGGGTCGTTATTGGACAAAACCACTGGTGTACGTTACCATCTATACCATAAATACAAATTAATAGAAAAGAAATCAATGGAGCAATAAAAAAATTAAAGGAAAAGAAAAATCAATGGAATAAAAAAACTTTATTTATACAAAAATATTAAATTAAAATTTTTGTTAAATTCATATTAAAAATTTTTTTAATATAAGTATGTATTTAAAAAAAAATTAAAATATAATAAAAAAATTAAAAAACAAATTTTTTTGCCCTGACCGGGGATTGAACCGCAACATCTGCAGTTGAAAGCTATTTTTAATATTTTTGATTTAAAATTATATATGGTTAGAAGCAATCATAAATCTAACCATACTATGTTTCTACCAGAATATGGTTGCCTCAACCATATTTTTTCTCTTTGCGTGTGGGGTACTGGCGAGCCAGTTGTAGTAGTTATATTAATGAATGGTATTTCATTATTAAATGATAAAGTTCAACCTTTCAAATAAAAACAGAAATTTTAAAAAATAATCAGTATTTTTTATAGCCAATTCAAATTTAAAAATTTTGTATAGCTTGTAAGCTTGTTATTTTGGAAAAAATTCACATTTTCGCAGTTTTTTCTTTAAAATCAACTAATTAATTGGGCATACACTAAAATTTTACTCTTCTAAAACACATAAAACCTGCTCGGTATTATGTAGAGTTAATGTTTTCATGGCTGAACATTTAAATTTTGTTTAAATATTTTTTATTTGTAATTTTATTAAGCTTAAGGTCATATTATAAATAGTTATCGTTCCAACTTTGTGTTGGTTTTTCAACAATATCAATACTAAAATAAATATTTATAATACGACCTCAAGTTTAATAAACTGGCCGTTTCTAAATGTTTTTTTACTTAATTAAATAAAGGGCGTGAGGCTTTTAATTTTCAAAAGAATCATTAGAAAAAAATTTATATTGCTGAAAATTTAATTAAAAAAAAAAAAAAAAAAAAATTCAGTTCAGTCCAACACCGAACTTGATCAAAATTTATTAAATTAATTTGACTAATTCTATAAGTTAACGTATGCAGTTTCGACTATGCAATGACAATTTTAATCCTTTCACTTGTAATAAAACGCGTTTCATTCCATCTATACTAGTCAAGCCAGAACTTGAACTTTAAACACAAATAAACGTCACTTAAGTAGACATAACTTTTACTTAAAGAATTACTCACTTACACGTTGAAAATAAAAAATATTAAAATGAATGTATCATAACCACTTGCAGTTGTATTGTAACTCTTGTTAATATTTTTTTTAAAGTTTTTTTTGGAATAAAATAAAAAAAAAGCGCATAATTTAATGCTTATCTCTGTTTGAACATAAATTTAACACACACACAGTAAAAAATGTAAAAATGAATTTATTGCCAACCTTTAAACAAATCTTAGTGAAGTTGAAAATTTTAACAGCAACATAAAATTAAAGAGAGAGAGAAAAAAAGCAAACGATTTGTATGGAAAGCTAAAATGGGTATTTAATATTAAAATCATGGCTGACTTTACACAACCTTGTTTTTTTTATTAAAACTCATAAACCAAGTGAGTGAAAAAAAATTATTTCAAATTAAAAAAAAAATAATTTTTAATGTTTATAATTTTTAAGTCTTAGTACTACATATTTTCCATTAAATTAATTCATTTTCTTAAAAATTAAAAAAAAAATCTTAACAACATGGCATGTTGCGTGTAAATGTTTGGAATATAAATTATGCTTAAATAAGCTCATTATAAACGAGACTTTTCTGTCTTTGGTTTTTAAGCAGTAAGACAGCATAGTTTAAAAAAAAATCTCCTTCCCCACTAGACAAAACATGCACTTGAATGTACTCGTATATGTTTAATGATTATTTTATTTAAATTGTATATTTTTTTTTAATTTTCTTTATTTGTTAGCATGCTACTTCTGCCTACCAGCTGTTACAATTCGCTTAACAAAAATTCTTTAAAATTATTAATGGATTTTTGGAAAAATTAAATTAATTTATTAACTCAATGAAAATCTTTCAAATTAAAATGATAGGAAAAGCTTATTTAGCGGTATGAGATGAGTGAACTTAGAATTTCAAGCCGAAGTACATCTACCGAGCTCTACCTAAGAGAATAAGATGAAAGAGACAATAATAACAGTCACATCTATATTCACTTTGACAGCAAAGCAGCATTAGAAGCACTCAGTGCTTTCGAAGTAAAATAAAAACTAGACGGCGTTTGTCTTAGACTTCTAAAGAAACTACCATCCCAGGTCAGAGTAGATATTTGGAAATTAGAGGTTAAGATGAGCTGACAAGAAAGTTAAGGTTAGTGGATTTATTAGCCCATAACTATTCTGAGGATTGGGTAAATGGCAACAATATTAGTTGGTGCCAAGATAGTAAAAATATTCATTCACTTGCTTCTCAGAAGGTAACAAATAGTTCACTAGTCTTGATTCGGTTAGGTATTCATATTATTGCGAGATTAATGTACGGGAAATAAAATACTTGAAGTAGTAGTCGATATGATCTCTGCAGATTATAAAACAAAGATAAACAGACAGCTGTACATATACTGTATCGCTAGAATTGTCTAATTTGGACCGTTTCATTAGTTATATAATAGCATTATTATCTGCTATTGTACGATATGGCGAACAACTCACAGAAGTAGTCTTTGAATTTTTAAAGAATACAAGACTCAGAGACTATTTATAATATGCAGTAACTTGTTACCTATTCTAACTCTTTAATACATATTTTAAATACATTTTTGAAGGACCCTTAAGCAGTTTCGTTTGCCCGTCATATTAAAAAGTTTGTATGATTTCAGCTTAAATTAACACTCAATTTAACTTTAAAAGTTAATTAATAGTCTTTTATTATCAAGGGCTATAATGGCAATGCGACCTTTAAAAAATATTGATTTCAATATTTTTTAATAATAAAACAAAGTGGAAGTTTCTTATTTTTATAAAATTAATTTCTTTAAAATATATTTTTTTTTTTCAAAAAAGCTATTTTCTATTACTTATTGCGTGTTACAAACACACAAACAAACTCACTAATAATAAATTTTCTTTAAATTTCGCGCATATTAAAAATTTTATAAAAAACAATTTAGATTGAAAGTTTGTTGTGCTGTGTACTCATCATCATCAGCAGTAACATAGACAAGTGCTGGCAGCTAAATGAAGGTAACAACAATAAGCAACAAAAACACAACAGAAACCTTCATAGCTGTCAGACATGTCGCTGTGGTTGCTTATGCCAACCATATTAATGTTGAAAGTATGACAAACAATATTAAAACAAACAATGTTGGCGTATTGTTGAAAAATACCCAGCAGTTAAAACATATAAAATTTTACATTAAGAAAATTTCTAAAACTAATTAAATTTCAAATTATTAATTTGAATGGTGTTGGTGTCCTATGGCTTATGACATGTGTACTCGTACATTTCTTGAAATTAAAAATGGCCGTTGGGGTGATCATTTGGTTTTAATTTTTATCTAAAAGGAAACAGGGACTAAAGAGCTTTTTCTTATAAGTAAGGCTGTAAGTTTATGTGTCGTATGTCAAATTTTGTTATAATATTATTACTGATTTTCATTAAAAGTTTTTGTTTTTAGAGTCACAACATTGTCACTCTCACAAGTTGGCTGAAATTAATTTTTCTTTCATGAAAATAATGTGATTTTATCTCATGACTTATCACCTTGCAAACCACTTTGTTACATAAAAATTAAGCTAAAATTCAAAAGAACATCTAGGAAAAAACTAGAGGGCATTTAATTATAACTGAGTGTAATTACACCAGCATTGTTATCATGAGGTAAAAGTGTGCAGTTCAAATAAGTTTATTGTGGCAACAGTGCTGACGCTTTAAAATGTTTCATAAATATTATTTTAAATAGAAAATAACTGAATAATTTACATAAAGGAAAAAGTTAAATATCATTGTTGTATTAGTAGCTTTTAACATGATTATTCCTGAGCAGGTTCTATCAACAACAACAGTCATAAAAATGTATAATTTCTTTTTATTAAATAGAATAATAATAACATAAACAAAAGCTTTAATAAAATTTGATTTGGCTATGAAAAAACTCCTGCTTTTTTTTAAACTTCTATTTTTATTGAAGAGGTTGAACTTTGTTATTTAAGAATGGAAAACAATATGAAGTATGTCACTACCATGACTATCAATTAAATTTTTCAGCTTGAATCTCTCAATAGCAATTTCGAATTCTTTAATTGTCTCTTAATTCTTTGCGTAAAATTTACCTTTAATAGCTCCCCACAGAAAGTAATCCAAACGGCTCAAATGTCGTCCATGTCATTCTCTTGCACATTTTCAGCCACGACAGCAATGTTTTCGATTGAATAAACCGGATGGTAAAGTACACGGGTTGTTCAATACCGATTAATGAGCTGAACTGAAGAACAATTACATATTCAAAATTTTCCACGAAAATTTCTTACAGTTTGCGTTGAAGTCAGTTTTTAATAATTTAAATTTTGTTAGAGCGTACAATGTCCCATTTTGCAAATGTCAAACATAAACCTGAAAACAAAAATAAAAATCAATGGTATTCTACCTTTCAAAGTTAAAGTAATCGGTAGTGGAAATCTAAAATTTTAAATTGCCCAACCTGTAATGGCATTATTAGAATTTTCATTCTCAGCAACAACATTCATTCAATACAACAAAAAGTGATTGTATGGCTGAACATCATTCTTTGCTTTATGCTGGTAAAGGGTTTAATACCATAAAAACTAATTGACTGGCTATCAAGCTGCTAAAAAGTAGTTTTTAATTTTTATTAAAAATTATTGAATGTTGTTGTTGTTGTTGTTGTAATGAACGAGTGTTAGATTCTTAAATGGGTACGCAAAATAATCTTAAATAATTTTGCACAATTTCATTTAATTTTTGAAGAAAACAATAAAAAAGCAGAAGCAATAGAGTATGTGTAAGTAGGTTTTTGGTCTATGTCCTAAAGGTGGCAACGAATTTACTAAAATTTTATTTATTGTCTCTTGCAAACAGGTAGTGTACGACACATTCATAGCAAGCAATGGCAATCGAAATTGTTTCATTATTTCGTAGAAAAAGACTAAAATTTTGTTCAATTTCATTCGATATCGAATGCCCCAATTTGAGCTCAGAATAGCAAAATAAACAAAGCGAAATGTTTGCTTTTTTATTTTGTTCTTTTCATTGAGTTAACAAAATTATCAAGCAACTTTTTAGAAGTTGTGAAGCGTTCAAGTTAATCTCAAGAAAATTTATAAGACCCTTTCTGTTCCTGAGAAGCCTTCTTAACCACCCTTCACTTATCATCTTAATAAACAAGTTACAATTATTTTGTATGAACTATTTATTGCCACTTTGTTGAAACTACAAAATATTAAGTAATTTGAGCCTGCACTCTCAGCTGTGTCATATGGCACAAGGCGTATATAAAATTAAAATGATTAATATTTCCCCAGTGGAGCTCAACCCATAAATTTAATACACATTCTCAATGCAAACGTATTAATTTAACACATAAAAAGCAAATGCAGCAAGCGAACCAATAAACGTTATAAAATTTGCCTTGTACTCACTTACATTCACTTGTTCGGTTATACCAGCAACCAACCATACCATTCATTCAGGACAATTACAAAATTTTTATAACCAAAATGTATAAAAGGTAACCAGGTAACTAAATACTACATCATGTTGCCTTAAACTAAATCCAAGCATTTTGGAAAATAGAAAAAATCAAATTAAAAAAAATATTTATATCACACTTGCAGACATTAGCCGATTAATTCTAGTTACTTTGCACTACTCCAAAAAAAATATATATTTGATATGACATCATGTTCTGCATTTACACAGCGTTATCATTTTAACCTTTTTAGGGCTAGATTTAGCATTTTTTTCGCATTTAGCCTCAAAATTTATTAGGTTTTTTACTTTTGAGTACGATAAATCAAGCGATATATCAGAATAGAAATAGCACTATAAATAGGGACCGCAAAAAACAGTTACCGAAATTAACAATTATTTTGAGAGTTAATAAAAAAAAACCAACTAAAACAGTTATTTTTTAAGAAAAAAAATCTCTGATAAAACTGTTAAAAAGAGAGTTTTATTTTGCCTTCAGAAAATAAAACTCTTGAAAAGAGAAATTTGAAATTTTTTAGTCAGAAAATAAAACTCTTTTGAGGAGTTTTATTTATCCAGTCAAAAAATAAAACTCGTTTTATGTAAACTGACAACCAACATAATCATCTTGCATTGTAATTGAATAAATTGCATCAAAGCGAAGAGCCTTTAAAATTAATGTGTGCTCGAACCCATCTTAAAGAAGTGATCGTTCGTATTTTGCACTTAGAGAAGCAATAAATATTTTATCAATCTTTTTTAAAAAATCGTTTTGTTTTTCTCTTTCCAGGTAAATAACAACCAATGTGATGATCGACTGTCGACAAGCATGGAAGCCTCACGATCTTCACCAGATGTTTTCCTATCTTCGCCGGAGCAGTATTTGAACTCCCTAAATGTAGATAGGGAAAAAGAAAGCAAAAAAAAAAAAATGATATTGAGAATGAAAAAAAGCTTTGTTTGAAATGGATATTTTTTTTTTTTTTAATTTTTTGAAGGAAAAAATTAAATTATCCGTATTTATATAAATTGTCAAAAACTATACAGTGTGTTCCTGCAACCCAAGTTCGCGGGGAAGGAGCATTCTCTTTGGTATGAAGCAATCTGCGTTCAAATCTTTAGCCAGAAAACTTGGAAAAAATTATATTTGCTAAACTTAATAAATAAAAGACTAAAACTCCTCAAAAGAAAATTTACAAAATAAGTTTCATTCTTAGCTTGAAATATAAAACTCCTTAAAAGAATTTTATTTTTTTACTGGAAAAAGAAAACTCTTCGAAATAGTTTTAATTTCTGATTAAAAAAAATAAAACTGAAAATAAATAAATAAATATTTTTTAAGCTTTTAGGTCTTTTTTATATATTTTAATTATTATTAAATTAATTTCCAATATTTCGATACGCCTTCGTATGTCTTTCTCAAGGAAAATAATTTTATAATGGAATGAAAAAAAATTTTTCATTTCATTAAAAAATAAAACTCTTTAAAAAGTGTTATTTTTTGACGGCAAAATGAAACTCTCTTTTTAAGAGTTTCATCTATGCTTTTATTTTAATGTTAAAATATAAGAGTTTCATCTTTTAAAGAGTTTCATCTAAGCTTTTTTTAACCTTGAAAAATTTCTCTTAACTGTGGAGATGGGATCCTTTTTTTAATATCACCATAGATTTTGAAAGAGCTCGGCAATAAGATTCTATTGGTATAGGTCAATAGAGATTTCCATGGACTCCGTTGATTTACATTTTATTTTCGATAAAAGTTATTTACGGTCCCTGACTAAAAATTAAAAACTAAATTATTACTTGAAGGAATTTTAAATATTATTTTTTAAAATTGAACTTGAAAAATAATTGAATTCGCTTATAAGTATTTAAAGCCATGTGGAAAACGACCTTATTTTATTTAGTTTTTGATATTCATGTTTTTTTTTTGGAATTTTTTTTATAAAAATTATAGTTAAGATTCATTATGTAATAAAGAATTTAAAAAAAAAAATTTTATTTTAAGCTGTAGCTTTTTAACGTTTTTCTAGCTAATTTTTTTCGGCGTGATTTAGACTTTTCTAGCGTTTTTTTAAGCTCCTGACAACGCTGATTGTACACACTGAGAAAAATTACACTATTCGTTGTCACATTGCCCGCAAAAAGTAATGAATCAACGACATTTGTGCTCACTTTGAGAACACATGGTGTTATTTCAACAATGCATTATTGATAACGTAGCATTGCAGAATTGTCAACGAATCCACAACAAAAAATTTACATCATTTGGTGTCGATATGATACCATACAGCATGTGTAAATGACAACATCCGTTGTCAATTTGAAAACGTTTGTTAATAAGTTGGAAATTTCACAAAATATTGTTGTCAATTTCACAACTTTCGCTAGCAAGGTAACAACTTGCGTTGTCAAAAAAGAAAAATCGTATTTTTTTTCTAAGTTGACAGCTAATAGTTATCGATTTGTACACGGATTGGTATCAAAATGACCACATACGTTGTTGATATTGAACCCCAAATTTTTGGCTCAGTATTGTGAGCCAAAGGGCTCTCTTGCCTTTTAAGCTTTAGCTTACAATGTAACTTAAAAAATTTTTTCTTAATTCCAAACTTGCAGTAATAAATTGGGAAGAATTAAAGAAGTATGGATACAGAAAAATAGCAGATGGTGCCATATATAGACCACATGCAATTTACTCTAAAGTAATGCGAAAACGCTCCCAGGGTAGAAAACAATTCCGAGGAAATAGAGGGGAGTTTTTGTAGGTATACCAACCTTATGATCCTGGCATTTCATGCGCGGTGACGACTAATCGTGAATGCAGTAAAAAGAATTTTAGTAAGTTGTTATAAACTTATTATTACTATACACTTTCTTACATACACACGTTTACATAAACGGAAATAACAACAGTGGCTTTGTTCACACCCATCAATGTAAGCGGTTTTTGTATCACGCAATTTTATTTTAAAATTTTTTTTATTAAAATAAAAAAAAACATTTAACGTTTATATTAACATATATTTGTGAGTATGTATATCTCACACTCACTCCTATTTACATGTAGTTGCGATCAGAAAACTTTTATTTCATTTAAAATAAACGCACTCAACAAACTATAATCAGCAAGATATTTATTTTTAGTATAAATAAATTGTTTAATTGCCCTGTTAAGACTGCCTGCCAGCTTACATGCTACTGTGTGATGGATGAATGTAAACAGTATTGTTGATGCATTTATAAATGAAATGCTGTCATAACGTTTTCTATGGCAGCTATTAAAAAAAACCAACCAGCATACATGAGATGAGAATAAATATGTGTGTATGCTTGTTGAATAAATGAAATCCTGAGTGGCTCTGAATGAATGCTTGATTGCTATAAAATAATTTAACTTTTGTAATAATAAATAGGCTTGTATGGAAGAATTTGTTGTATGTTAACGACAGCCGTTGACATTGAGTCAAAGAAATTCTTTTAATGTTCCATATAATTTATTTAAATATTCAACATTAAAATGAAGCCATTAACATTTTAACGAAAGCAAATTTATATTGGTTTTTAATAGTTAATATTTTTTGGAGTTAAATAAAAACATTAAAAAAAGAAAAATAAAAAATTACTTAAAAGGGGAATAAAGTAGTTGCAATAAAAAATTAAAAAAGAAAAAATTAATAAGAAAGAGTCCAGTATTCACTTTAACTAAGTAAATCAGTTTAACTGCTTAAATAATAGTAGCCAAACACACAGTATCACAAGGCTGGTGTGGTGCCGTTTAAAAAAAAGGGACTTTTGCTTAAGAATTTAAAAGGCCAAAGTGATTAAGTAAGATTGTAAAGGGTGTTTTTATAGACGTATAGAACTTTAAATTACAATAAAACAACGATGGATTATTCGATTGACATGAATTTTATTTATCCGAAAGATAATCTTGTGGCATTACATTTTAAATTTGATTGCTGGCATATGACCAGCCGTGGCGGCTCGGATGTAGTCCAATCTGAACGTCCAATTTTCGATGACTTTTTCCAACATTTGTGGCCGTATATCAGCAATAACACGGCGAATATTGGCTTCCAAATGGTCAAGCGTTTGTGGCTTATCCGCATAGACCAATGACTTTACATAGCCCCACAGAAAATAGTCTAGCGGTGTTAAATCACAAGATCTTGGAGGCCAATTCACAGGTCCAAAACGTGAAATTAGGCGGTCACCAAACGTGTCTTTCAATAAATCGATTGTGGCACGAGCTGTGTGACATGTTGCGCCGTCTTGTTGGAACCACAGCTCCTGGACATCATGGTTGTTCAATTCAGGAATGAAAAAGTTAGTAATCATGGCTCTATACCGATCACCATTGACTGTAACGTTCTGGCCATCATCGTTTTTGAAGAAGTACGGACCAATGATTCCACCAGCCCATAAAGAGCACCAAACAGTCAGATTTTCTGGATGTAATGGTGTTTCGACAAACACTTTAGGATTAGCTTCACTCCAAATGCGGCAGTTTTGTTTGTTGACGTAGCCATTTAACCAGAAGTGCGCTTCATCGCTAAACAAAATTCGCTTATGAAAATCGGGAACAATGGCAATCTCGTTTCGGGCCCATTCGACGAATCTACGCCTTACTTGATGATCGTTTGGCTATTCATGATGAATTGTCAAACCAAACTGAGAATAAATCACTTGACAGCTGTTAAATCGGTCGCCTTCTTGAACAGTAATGCCAACTTAAAGTTCTATACGTCTATAAAAAACACCCTTTATATACGAGAGTTCAACATTCTTTTTTCAGTAGGTACATCTGTTTAACTAATTAATAGTAACCAAAAAATAAACCCAAGGTTGGTAGCACTAGTTGTAACCATTGAAGAAAAAGGAATTTTTCGAAAGGGGGTAACAGTTCTGGGACTAATTTTTGATTCTTATTATGGTCAACGAAAGCAAAGTCAAAATTACATGATTTCGTGCACATTTCGATAAGTCTTTGAAAAGCAGGTAATGGATATAATTTTTTGCAAACGAAAGTGAATATGATGGCCAAAGGACTTAAAATTCCATTTTAAGTCCGGGCTCTTCTAGGAGATTATTTGAACTTTTTCGAAAAAAAAATTATTTTTTAAAATACTTGATTTGAGTTTCAATAGATAATTATCATGCGACCGGCGAAAGTGAAAACCAGCTAAAGGCGCGGTAGTTATTATTATCGTCATCTTTAAGATATATTGTGCTGTCTATTTCCCAACTGCAATGCGAGGCTCCTTACAAATCTCTCAATTGCTGAAATTTAATCATGACTAGGTCTATTGGGATCAATGCCGCACTGCTTAAGTAGCTAATTCTACATGAAACAGTGTTTACTGGCCTTCCCGGTAGAAACGATAGGAGTTGTTTCAGACCATTATTTGTATTTTTCTATAATTTTGAATACTTGATTTGAGTTTCAATAGATAATTCTAATGGAATCGCTGAAGGTAAAAAAAAAACAGCTCAGGACGCGACTACAAATATTAAAAAAAAATCAAGAGTTCAAATAAAATACACTTAAAATTGTGATTCAGAAAAACAAAATAAAATTTTTGTAATCGGATTTATTTTTCGTTTGGTAGTGCGATTCAGTAATTTTTAAACTTTCGACAAAAAATTTTGCTGTTGGTTTTATCGCATACGAGTATATGATTCAGAAACTTTATGTTTATTTAGTTACGCGAAATCACAAAGAATAATAAAAAAAAAAAAATTCAAAATAAATTAAATAATGAAATTTGAAATTTTTGTAGTAAATTTTTTTTAAATTAAATTTTCATTTAAGTTACATATTCTTAAGAATTTCTTATTAATTTTTAGTTTTATTTCATTTAAAACAGTTTTTTGCTATTATTGTAGTTATTATTTTTTGATTAAAATTAAAATCAAAGAAGTTTTCCTAATAATGAATCTAAGCTCTAGTGAAATTACTATAGTTTTTAAATTAATCAAAGCATATGATATGAATAAGATTTGCATAAGTTAACTCGTAGTTCGCTGAATTAAAATCTAAAACAACGCAAAAATTAATTTCGTTTTCAATCAATCAATCAATCCATTTATAAAACCATAACTTGATAAAATAAAACTGTTAACAGAGAAAATCAATATCCGATTGAATTTGCCGGCGGATATTCGACCCCCTGACAGTTGGTACTTCCGCTCATATGCCACCAAATTCATACAGCAGTTAGACAAATTAAATCCAGTGCTCTCAAGTATATTTATTCAGATATATATACACACACATGCTTGTATATTTATTAATGTAAAATTGCTGTTAAATATTTTTTCTCTTTTGTTTTGGTTATATTATTCATGTGTGCACTAGGCAACCGGATCTTGTGTGCCTAAAATGTTGTAACAAAAATAAAAAAATTTTCATCATAGTGCTTTTTTTTCTGCAAATAGGATTTGTCAGAATGTTTCAAAAGTACTCCTCGAATAATTAAAATTTTGTAAATTTTCTTAATTTAGTTTCACTAATGCAACAAAATACGCTGCCACAAAATTCTGTTGCTGGTTTTGAAACTGTTTCAATAAAATGGTTACCCAGCAAAACTCTTTTAAAAAAAAAAACAAGTAAAAACTGTTTTGTTGATTTGAAATTAGTGCAAGCTTGTCAACTTGTGTTATTAGCAACCAAGCAGGCATAATAATAAATTTATTTAAGTGAACACTTCACAAAGATTTTAAGCTGACCTCTTTCAGGGAAGAAATATAGGCACAGTTCTTATTTTCAGAAATTATTATTTTTAATATTTAGATCTTCAACCTCTATCCATCAACTATTTAATCACAAGTAAAATTTATTTTTTATTTCTATTAAAATTTCAAACACTTCATTTGAATTTTTTACTGGGTTTTATTATCACTGCAGCTGTATGTGGCCAATGTAGTTTTTGTTGAATTTAATGATGCTGTGAGGGTGTGTAGATTTTAGCAAAACGCGTCATTATAAAAACCAAGTGCTTGTAATTACTAAATAAAAAAAAAAAACATTTTTTCGTTGCTGTAGAATTTGAATACAAAAATTCATAATCATATTTAGACAATTTTGCATGCAGTCCAAGTATTAAAATTGCATCTGCAAGTTTTTTTTTTAATTTTTTGGCACAATTTTGAATTTTATAGCAGTAGTAGCAAGTATAATAATGGTAGTAGCAGCAGTAGCAGTCATAGTAATTATGGTAGCAGTAGTTGGAGTGTCTAAAGAATATGAAGACTGAATTTTAAATAAAAGTTTTATTTATCCATAAGCAAGGCGGTTGGTTTTTATAAAAATCTGTTAATCAAAAAAAAAAAAACCCCAGAGATTGCTTGTCAAGAATAAGGAATTCATTAATTTGAAGTTTTAGGTATTACTGTTATTATTTTTAACCATTTTACTAATTTAATATTCATTTTGAAATTAATATTGTTGCAAAAAATAATGCTTTTGTTCCACTGTTATTATTTTCCATAAGAAACTGTATTTATTTATGTACATATAGCAACATATAAAATATGTCTATGTAATGCTAGTATGTGATTTATAAAATAAAATGCCTAACATTTATATCTGTATTAGTGTACATGTTTCATGTTAGTTTTAAGTGTTATAGAATTAGCTATATTTAAAATGACCATTACAGTTTGGTTTTATTACATCTGGAAGGTTCTAGGCTGTGCTGAAAATGTGAAATTGGCAGATATGATCAGTTTTAGTTGAGACGTTGAAAAGTAAGCAAGGTGTGTATTAAACAACAAGGTGTCTTTTACACGGTTATAATAAAACTGTGAGTCTATATTAAAGGACTGCACAAGCATACTTGAAATGGCTTACAAGCACTTCTTAGTATAAAATATTACACATGTTTGTAGTGATGTGTGCCTTTCAAGTATACTTGTGCAGCCCTTTAGTCTATATCAAGTGTTGAAAGATGTACTATTTACTTGCGTTTTATTTTACTAAACGTTTTTATGTTAGGTTAAAACGTAATATTAACATATATTTTTCAAGCTTAAGATCTTAATAAAAATTGCTTTTATTTTAATTTTTCCAATTTTTTGACTTTCCTTTCGATGTCTTCTTCAAGAAAATAAGTTTAAAATAATTTAATAGAAAAATTGTAAAACAATGTTTTTTAACTTTTTCTTAAAAGTTATTTTAGTAACATCACCCATATCTATTTCCTTTTTTTATCTTTTTTTTAGTGACTTCAAATAGCATCATTTATATATTTTAATTAGTTTATTTTGTTTATATATTAAACTCATCAAAAATTGTAATTTACTTAAGAAATAAGAACCGCTATTCGTAAAAGTGGTATAAGTCCACTTTTAAAAAAGATTTGTTAGTGGTAATTTTAATAAGATATATGTATACACCAGAAAACTGTCTAATTTTTTCAAAAATACACTTATAACACTTGCAAAAGCAACAGCTCAAATGTATACCAATGGGACTTGTCTGTATTTGTCTTTCCAACCACAATTTATTTATTTGTTTTACATCCATCTCTGTAAATCAATTTTACATTTTAATTTAAGCAAATAAACAATTAAATTTTGAAAAAGAAAAATAAATCAATTAAAAGTAAATAACTTTCTCATTTAAAATAATTATATTTTGCCTTTTATAAAATTTAATTCGGGTTTGATATATTTGCCTTTATTTATCAAATACGAGTACAATAAAATAAGAAAAATATTTAATGATTAGGAAAAAATAAGTAAATGAAAAATAATCCCTAAAAATATGTGTGTGAGTGTGTTTGTATTAAACCAAACAAAGCCAACAATTTTACACAATCTTGTTATTTGCTGAAAGATTAAAAGGTGAGAGCAGAGAGGCAGTTTGTCCATGGGAAGTAAAATTAACATTCAACGGCATTGGAACACAAAAGGTTAAAAATTGTACTAGCGTGAAGTGACTACTTTGACTTTTGTGTATTTAAATACAATAAGGATTTAGTCAAATGCTTTTATACTCGTACACTAATCTTGGTATTTAACAATTTATTTATTTCTCTTATAGAATCTTGTTTGTTTGTGGTTTGTGTAAATTATATTTTTCATTAAACGATTATACAATAATTGCCTTTAAAAACTTTTTTGTTGTAAGAAAATTATTGATTCAGCGAGTAACTACCACTCTTGTAAAGTAATTTTTAACTAAAGCTACAACATTTATAACGTTAAAATGGCTGGATTGGCTGATTTGTTGTATTCGTATTTTTGACTCGAAAAATAACTATTAAAATATTTACCACACCCACTTTTAAGCCCATTGTTTTTCTGTTTAATGATAAAAATTGTATTTTCCTTACACTAAGGATTCCCAATCATAAAGTAAAGAACCGAGCTAGAATGGCTAAAAACTACTAAATCATATCTGTGATTAAGGGCTCACCATTCAATTATTTCTCTATATGTGTAATTTAGTGTTTTTAGTAGTTAAAAATTCACAACTAATATGAATACCGTGTACAACAACCAAAAAGACTTCTCACACCACAGAAAATTCTGGCTTTTCTTCAATCACACAGCTGCCAGTTAAAAATTTTACTAAAATACAAGTTCTTTAATTTCAAGGTTAACTATTTCTAACCAAACATTTTTCTCTAAAACTGAATAGTGAATCACATTACAGTGATGGTATAGAGACATATTCCATACCGTTTGTCAAAATCGAAATAGCTTTACACAGAGTTCACCGAAAACTTAATCATTATAAACCTTATTCAAGTTATTCTAGCAAAATTTTTATGAAAAATAGGCGTGTCTATTTAGTATAGAGAGCGTATTTTTTTTTCAAATTAATCCGTTATGAAAATATGTTTTTAATAATTAAAGCACAAATCAAAATTATTTTAAAAAAAAAGTGGGCTACGCTAATATATGCAGACCTTATTTGGAGTAAAGTGATTAATATATTTCAATGAACTTTGTGTAGTGAACATAAAATGAAGCAAAAAATACACATATCTAATGTGACGATTTGGGCTCTTTTTTCAACAAGGCTTAATTTTGAATGTGAAATTCTTTATGGGATTAAAATCTCTAAAAGTACTTATTGTGGGCATATTAATAAGGGCGAAATATATAAACTACTGCTATACTCCAAAGAAAAATGCGAGCGGAAAACAGGAGTGCGAATCACTATTAACTTAAAAAAAAAATGTTTGGTTAAGAGTAGTTAGCTCTAAAATTAAAGAAATTGTGATTCAGTAAAATTTTTAACTGTCAGCTGTGGGGCTAAATAAAAGCCAGAAATTTGTGTGCTGTTTACTTAACCGAAAAATACAAGTGAATGACTCTTGAATAAAAAAATTTTATAAATAAGCAATTTTTGGTTGTTGTATATGATAATTTGCAGCTGCTTTGGTTGTTATACACGGCATTCATATTAGTGTTGAATTTTTTACTCCTAACCGAAAATTACTGAATCACACATTCGTTAAGAAAAAACAGAAAAATATTGAGTTAAGAATAATAGCATATCGAAACTTTAAAAGTTACTGATTCACACTACACATGTGATGATTACAAAACATCAGGTCGTGAGCCATAATTTAATAGATATGTGAACTAGTCATAGTAGTTGCTTTCACATAATTGTAGTATATCATCAAAGTTAGAAATAGAGAGCGTTTTTTATAATCGTTTTTAATCTCAGTCAGAATTTTGTGGTCACATAAAAAGATCAGAAGGAAAGAAATCTTGTTTTTCCATTTCTCAATCTTGGATTTTTTTTCGAAAATTTTTTTTTTTGCAGATTATTAAAGTTCAGATAATTTCCACACAACTTGTATTACGATAAATTTTTTTGTTTTCGAACTCCCTTTTGTAGGAAAATCGATCTGAAAAAATCAACAATTTCAAGGTTTCAACCAAAAAACACTATTTTTACATTTTTAATTAATTTTTTTTTAAATATTAATTAAATATTGAGAAATCTACTATAATTCTATCCGATTTTATGACCAATTTAATTAAATTATTCTATGTATATATTTGGAAATATATCTATTTTGAAATTTTGGGGGGCTCCAAATCCGGTCTCTTGAGCAAAATTTCTCAGAATCACCTATAGATTTCGTTTCTGCTATACGCTTCATCAAAAAAAAAAAAAAAATTAACCCGCCCTAATGTATGTATGGTCTCATGACACACGCCTATAAATTTTTAAATAAAAATATATTTTCCATTGAGGGCTTATGAGTTGTCATTTCTTAAAGTTAGCGGTAATTTTAGTAAATAAGACGTATGTAGATCCCATCTTAATAAAATTACTTCTTACTAATTTTTTTCTAAAGTGGACTTATACCATTTTCAAATTTAACAGTTAATATATTAAGTTTAAAATTTAACTAAAAATAATGTTTTCTTTGTTTGAAAAAAAACTTTCTTTTTTAATTCTATGCGCCTGCAGGTGTCTACTTTTTTACACCCAGAGGGGATATAAAATTCACTTCAGCCTAAGGCCTGCGTAGCAAAATTTTTATTTTAAAGTAATTTGACAAAAAGTATATTTCAAATAAATAGGGTTTCATTTACAAATTACATTCCTTTCATTTGTTTTTTATTTCTTTTAATTTTTTAATTTTGCTTTGTTGATGTCATTACGGCCTTAAAAATGATTTCGTTTGTGTTGGTGGTGGTTATGGGTTTAAAAAATAATTATTACTAGTATTTTTGTGGTTCTACAATTTTGTTTTGTTTCCTAATTTAATGGCATAATGAGTCAGCTAGAGAATATAAAGAGATTTTTTGTTTTTTTTTAAAGCCCTTAAGCGAAACTAAAAAGTTGAATTTTTTTAGATGTTTTGGTTTTAAAATTAACAAAATAAAAGCATAACGCAACATAAATTTTCAAATAAAATATAAAAAAATATGCTTAGTTTTACATAAGGGGAAAAACCATAAATAAATCCCTATTTTTATTTAAATAGTAATCAGCCCTTTTATTGTAATGACTTTAGTATTACACTTTAGCAGGGGCTTGGAAGCACAAAAAAAAAAAAACAAAGAAAGGTTATTATGCTACTTAAGTTTTAATTGAGTTTATTTAGCTTTTAATTTTGGTTAAATTTTCCTTTTTTTTCTAATTTATTAAGACATGCCAAACACAGAAAAAAGTAAAAATAGAAATGGTTTAGTTTAAATATAAAAAATGGGAAATTGATGAAGACAATATTTTATTAAACATCACTATGGGCCTGTTTGGCTTCTCAAGAAAAGTGGGTTCCACATACACAGAAAACAAATGTGCTTAATAATTAATTTTAATCATACAAATTATTATAATTATTTATTTTATTTATGTAAATAAGTCATTGAATTATTAAGATATTTTATTAATTGGATTAAGGACACATGTAAAAAATTCATTTAGTGCAATTCATGGATTAAGAAGCTAAGCCCGTTTAGTTGTAATTGCTTTTATTTTAATATGCATTAATTTTGCGTCAATGTATATTGCTTGTCAAGGTTAATACCTAATTTTTATTATTAATTCTAACTAATGCAAGTATTTACAAGCTTCCTCACATGAAGTACACAGATATATTTTTATTCTTCATTTCTTCAGTAATTGTTTGTAAGTATATATTTTAGGAGTGCTCCTTATACCGTGGATGGTTTGCTTTCTTCACAATCTGAGGGTCGCAATTTCGATTCTTTCCCAGGGTCAATATTTGCCTGTATAAAAGACTATTTAGGCTGCGATACATATGACCCTCACAAAAAAAATTTATTGACTTTATCTTTTAAAATAAAAAATATCTAGATTTTTTTTCTTATAAAAAATTATATTTCAACTATAAATCTGTGCGGCGGTCTAGTTCTCCTCCAAATACTGGTTTAGACCTAAATCTCAAAAAGTGTTATAGCTCTAGCTTTCTGTATTTTTCCAGATCCATAGTTGAAGGAAGCCGGGTCAGAACTATATGGCAAGTTTCCTTGATGTATAGACACTGTATGTACCGAAATCCATTGAAAAAAAAAATATATATATTTTTAAAAAACATTTTCAATTATTAAAAGTATGCGGCCATACTAAATTTTAGAAAAATCCGTCGGAAAACAAAAACTTTTATGGCTAATACGGAAAAATCACTTAAGTTTTTAAATAACTTGATAATTTTATTATTGCAGTTCACGGATGGTGAAGCGATATATTTCATAATTAACGAGATCCCAATGAAAGCATTACTGTTTGCTAGAGTTGGAAAAATTTTAGGGCTTCTAAAGTTTAAGTCCTTTTAATGGCATAATAAAACTTATTCAGTTTTTCTATATTCGGGCGGCAAAATCTCTTCCTACAAAACGAAAACGCAAAACTTTTGTAGAAAACATCATTGTGACTTTGATATTCATAAGATTAAAATAAACAACCAGGAGTTAGAATCTGTAAAAAAAATTAAGAATCTTGGGACTTACTTTCTCGTCTAACCACACTTAGAAGGATCATCTTTCCTAGAGTCAACCGTATTAGATACTTATCATATAAGACCCTCGTTCATATTAATACGTTACGCTATCTCACCAAGATTTTAGTGCTCAAGCTGGAAAACTAATCTTAAAATCATTAAACCAGCCTACCAGCAAGCTGCAAGGGCTTCGTCCTACGCTTTCAAGGCCACTACACTCACAAACATACTTGGAGAAACTGGTCTTCCATCCATAGAAAACAGAATTTTCTATTCTAAAGCTAGAATACTACCAAAATTTATCAACAGCACTCATTCAACAATACATCAAGACGTAAAAATAGAATATTGTGCTATTTACCAAGCCATTCTTCTCGCACTCAACAATTCTAAAGGCAATAAAAAACCCATATAAAGGGTGTTTTTTATAGTCATATAAATTGCAATAAAACAACGATGGATTATTCGATTGACATGAATTTTATTTGTCAGAAAGATAATCTTGTGGCATTACATTTTAAATATGATTTCTGGCATATGACCACCACGGCTGGCTCGGATGTAGTCCAATCTGGACGTCCAATTTTCGATGACTTTTTCCAACATTTGTGGCCGTATATCGGCAATAACACGGCGAATGTTGTCTTCCAAATGGTCAAGCGTTTGTGGCTTGTCCGCATAGACCAATGACTTTACATAGCCCCACAGAAAGTAGTCTAGCGGTGTTAAATCACAAGATCTTGGAGGCCAATTCACAGGTCCAAAACGTAAAATTAGGCCGTCACCAAACGTGTCTTTCAATAAATCGATTGTGGCACGAGCTGTGTGACATGTTGCGCCGTCTTGCTGGAACATCATGGTTGTTCAATTCATTAATGAAAAAGTTAGTAATCATGGCTCTATACCAATCACCATTGACTCTAACGTTCTGGCCATCATCGTTTTTGAAGAAGTACGGACCAATGATTCCACCAGCCCATAAAGCGCACCAAACAGTCAGTTTTTCTGGATGTAACGGTGATTCGACATACACTTGAGGATTAGCTTCACTCCAAATGCGGCAGTTATGTTTGTTGACGTAGCCATTCAACCAGAAGTGCGCTTCATCGTTAAACAAAATTCGCTTATGAAAATCGGGAACAACGGCAACCTCGTTCGAAATAAAATTGCACTATTTGCAAGCGTTGTTCAGGCGTGAGTCTATTCATGATGAATTGCCAAACCAAACTGAGAATAAATCACTTGACAGCTGTTAAATCGGTCGCCATCTTGAACATTAATGCCAACTTAAAGTTCTATACGTCCATAAAAAAACACCCTTTATTAATAAGAGGAAAACAATCTCAAACATTAGATTAGTGCATTTCTAATGTTTGAGATTGTTTTCCGCTTATTAATATATGGGTCGTGAAGCGAAGATATGATAATTCTAAATTGGATACCTAGCCACACTGGTACTGCCGGTAATGAAGCAGCTGACGTCGCAGCTAAATTTGCCTCTTATGCACCAATTATTATGGATGCTACCACAGAAAAAATTGATATCCGCCGACACATCAATAGCTCCATCAAACTTAATTTCATAAAGCCAACTATTGCCCACCTTAACTACTCATCTGTGAATCCTCAGGGGATACCACCAATATACCCAACGAATTTTTTTATCTATCAAAATAAAAATAACTTATTAACATTACAACATGTACTACTGTATTGCCAGTTTCTCCAAACGCAGAGGAGGACCTTTTTTTAAAGCTTGTCTATCATCAACTCTCTTGGAGAGCCATCTCCTGATAACATTAACAATATCTATAATTATTTATATTGAAAAAATAGGACTAGAGGTTTAACAATAGAGCGAACACTTCTTTGTAGATTTGTACACACTTTGCAATGCCTAATCATAAGAAGAATAATTTAATATATTTGGAACCTGAGCCGATAGCCTATGCAGCTAGCGCTCGTCATTTATATTTAGTCTTGGAATATATTCTAATGGTTAAATAAATTATAAATTAATAAATAAAAAAAAAAATATACACAAATTTGAAGCGAAATAAAAAGTTAAATTCCAACCTTAAGCTTAAAAAGTCTGGCCGTGTTTTTAATTTCAAAAGACTTTATAATTGTGCAAATGCCTCTTAAAAACTAATACAAAACACTAAGCAAAACTTAGCGATACCACATTTCTCAGATTTTGATATGTGAACATAGTACGTTCCTAGTTGGCATGTCAGCAACATATTATGTATTAAATACACTCCAGGTATTTTTTAATTAAATTAAAATTGTTTTTATTTTGCTTGAATTTTTTTTTTTTTTTTTTTGCTTAAAAACACAATAGTTTCAATTACAGTGTGTGTATTTATAATTTCTTTTTTCTTGTTTGTTTTTTTTTTTTTTTTGATAAATTTGTATTTATTACTTAATATAAAAGAACACACTAACAAAATGAGTGGAGAGTTATTAACAAAAAAAGTGTCATTATACTGTCATTGACTGTTTATTAATGATTTAAAAAGGATTAATTTACAATTAAATTTATTTCATGTCGCTTATTAATCATGATGATAATTATAATAATATTGAATGGCTTATCTTGTTGATGATATAATTTGCATTATAAAAAATAATGGCAAAAAATTTTTTTTTATTTTCGTGATTTATTAACAGAAATATTTTGTGCTTCTGAAATTAATTAATTATGATAAAGCAAAACCATTCAAATTTCATCGTAATTTTGCAAGATTTTTAAATTCTAAAAAAATAAAAAATTTGTTAATTTAAAAAAAAAGGAAAACTTAAAAGTTTTGTAAAATTTATTTCAAATATGTTAAATAAAAAGTTTTTATTGGCTGATTTATTTTTGGCCAGAATCAATTTTAGTTTTTATTTTGAAGATTTTTTTCTCAAGCTATTAGGCCTACATTTCTTTATAAAAATAATTAAAGAAAATCATAAATTTTTTATATTTTTAATTTATTTTTCATTATTTTTTAAGTCTGATTGCAAGTATATTCCTTTTCTAATGAAAAAAAAATGCCTTTACTTTTGTAATATTTTTTTTCAATTTCCCTTTCCAATACAGAAAACTTAAAAATTTAAGTTTTATAAAATTTTTTTCAAGTTTATTAAATAAAACATTTTTAATTAAATATAATTTTTATTTTTAATTTATTTTTTAAACTATTTTGCAAAGGCTGAGAGCAGTAGACTGAATAGCCTATGAATAAGACTTAAGTAATATGAATCAAACAACAATTACAAGATTCTTGAATATACGAGTACAAAACCACTCACAGATTTTTATACAATTTTTTTTTTGTTTTGAAATGAAAGGCCATTTTTGCATGATTTCGTTCTCTTCTGTGTGTTTGTTCCAACTCATTTCTTTGTGGGAGATCTTTCTTTCTCTATATGTGAAATATCAATTATGTATGTACTCCCTCTTTCGCAGAGAGCATTAGTATACTAATAAAACGGCAGTTTCTATTGGTAGATTTTTTTCAGTTGTTTTGTTGTATTCTGAAATAGAGAGACATTTTTGGGAAATTTTGTTGTTGTTTTTTTCTTTTTTTTTTTTTTTTTTTGATACAATGGCTACTTTATCAGTGTGTTTAATAAAAAAATACTTTTTAGGGAACTAATTTGTCTTTACAAGAGAATTTGATTATTGAACAAGTGTAAAAATGGATGATGAGTTGAGAAAGTTAAAATGAGTGCAATAAATACTCAATGACGAAATGACTTTGAATTAGAGGTAAATTATATACGGGTATGTTAGACTACCTGAGGCTAGATGTTAATTCAACTTAAAAATAATTGTGTACCTACATATAAGATTATAGATTTTTAAATGAGTGAAATGAACACAAACTTTTTAGGTTTTAATTTTTTGTAATATTCTTTGTTTTCCTAAAAAATAGATCAAGATCGACATGGTCCGGTTCAAAAGTACATGGTTGATTCTGAATTACAGGCTAATTTGGACATACTTGTTGGCATTGAATGATTTCAAGGGAATGACGCATATCGAAAAAACTCTCTTAAATTACAGTTTAAATGCTCCCCTTTAAAAAATTGGCAAAAATCGCTAGTTGATATTTTGAATAAAATTTTTTTTTAACAATATCGGTAACTCTGAAAACTCATTACGAAAGACAAAACAATACTGATTTAATTTTAAAAATATTATTAATAAAAATGCTGCCACGTATACGAAGTAGATACTTGTTTTTAGAAAATTATTTTCAGCAATAATTTAATTATTAAGTTTTTAGTTTTGTTAAATATGAATATTTAGCTAACACAGTGAAGCGTATACTCGTATAAGACTCGCCATAATCGAATTTAATTTTTTTTTAATTTCCGTTCTTAACGAAAAAACATTTCAGGATATTATTTTAGTAAACTTTACTTAAATAAACTAAAAATTAGAAAACCAAATATTATTAACAAAAAGTTCATTAAAAATAATAAAAAAAATATTTGTTTCCTTTTTGCTTAGAAAATAAGCACGAACATGTTTTGGTTTTGAGTTTAGGGAAAAAAATGTATTGCTGGACTTTATTTAAAACAACAACATAAAGATTAAATTAAAACAATAAAATTAAAAAAGTAAATAAAATAAAATGCTTATGAAATACTTTAAACAAAATACAAGAGAAATCAAAAAACAAAACAGAGCCAAGCTATTTAAAATAAAAACTTAATCTTCACAAATCTTTTAAAATGTTTTCATAAGTACGAGTATGTGTGTTTGAATTTGCTATAACTAATTGTTGGTTTATTATTTTTTCTTTTATCTTTTAATATAACGGGTAGCACAAAACTATAAATAGAATCTGAATTGGAGAATATTTGCTATCACTTTGTTGGAGGCAAATGGCAGATACACACTTCAAGAAAAGCTTTCGTTGCACATACCATGTTAACAGATAGTTATTGGAACACACATTTTATAGTTGAAACAACATTAGATATTGTTACAAATAACAATTTGCTGAATCGTTAAAAGTTACTGAAGTGATTTGCTTAAATGAAAAAGCAAAAAAAAAGAAAGAGGAATAACATTTCATAAATTTAATTCAAAATATATATAGGGTCCGCCATCGAACGTTTTTTTTTTTTCAACTAGTGCTTATTTCGTGAGTGGTAACACTTATCTCATGTCTGATTTGACATATAATTAGTTTTATCCTTCCGCTGAAAGAATATGGTTGTGTTTTCGCTTCGCTAAGTGGGTCTGCAGAAGATGCCGATTTTGCCAAAAAAAATCATCTTTTCAGATGACGCTCATTTTGATCTTTTCGGTTATGTAAACAAGCAAAATTGTCGCATTTGGGGCACAGAAAACCCGCACGCATACATTGAAAAGCCGACGTACCCAAAACGAGCCACTCTTTGGTGCGGATTTTGGTCCAGAGGCATAATTGGGCCATTTTTCTTCGAAAATGAGCAAGGAGTGCCCGTTAGTCAATGGCGATCGTTGAACGGGCCATGTTGAACGAATTTTTGTTCACAAAAATTGAAGAAGAGGATATTGGCAACATTTGGTTTCAACAGGACGGCGCTACATGCCACACACCTGAAGCTACACTCAGGTCCTCTGACGTGGTCCCTTTGTGATACCTGTATAGACGAAAAATAGAGAAGAGGAAGGATAGTAATAGAAGAGTGAAGGAAAGGAAAGGAAAGAAGATAGAGAAGACAAATAGAGAAAGAAAGAGAGAAAGTGATTGATTTTTCGTAAAATATTCAACTCTTTTCAGCAATATAAAATTTTTAAAATCCACCAGTTTTTTTTACTAAAGCAAGAAGAAAACATTAAAAAATTTCTAAATAAATATATTTCCTTTTATTTTAGTAAAAGCAATAGAAAAATATATATTAATAGCTAAAATGATTTGACGCCCGATAAAGGGTTAAGCAAAATGTGGCCATTGAATATCGTATAAAATGCATGAACTTGTTTTTCTTAAGAAAATAATTAAAACTTGTCTTTTTAAATTATTTGAAATGAAATTTAATCATTGGGCTTATTTACTTTGGACTTTTTATTTGGATACTAACAAATACACTCCTTAACATCACCCTTTAATGTTGCTTCTTTAAGTGTGTATCAAATCTTACTGCATTTAAATAGATTAATAGAAAACATTAAATTGCACTTAAATTCTTGGCAGATGTTATTTATTATTTTTTCTGTTTTCATTTTCTATCACTTATAAATAATCTTAAATATGAATCTATTGTTTGTTGTAAAAACTAAAGAAAAAAATTTGTTAAGCAAAAGTAAATTATGAAATTAGCAAAATATTGAAATTGGTTATGTGGCCCTTACACAACAAAAGCCTGCATAAGCAATTAAAAGAATGTTTACTAAGCAGCACATAATATAAATACCATCAAACTATTACCAAAATCCTTTCATTAAAAAAATGCTTTAAAGGTCATTACGAAGAGAAATAAATTTTAAGTTATGAATTGTAAAAGTGTTTTAAGTACTAACTAATAATTATATGTATATAAAAATATAATAAAAAAGAAAAGATCCAGCGAAAAATGGTGATTGCCTAGAAGCAATTATATTTATAAGCGATATAGAGATTAAGAATCACTTACAATAGCGAATTTATTACTGAATATATATAATTAAAAATAACACCTGATGGCGCGTATATGCTGCTGTCGTGTAAGGGCCGCTTTAAATAAATACAAAGATTTTGAAAAATAAAGTATGGAAATAATTTCATTGATTGAACTCTTGAATAATAAACTAATAGTTTATTTGATCTTTTCCTTATTTTATTGAAATGTTTAGTTCTTCAAAGCAAAATAGTGATATAAAAATAAATAATTATAATCTGACCTACAAACTAGCCCTTTATGCAACGATTTCAATAAAACATGGTTAATTTTGTTAAAAAAAAAAATATGAGGTCACAAATAAAGGAAATAATGAACACGTTCTTTATATTCCTTTTTAATCTACAATTTTGAAATTAATAAAAAAATTTTACGATATTTTTTTAAAAGAAATTTAGTTTTTGTTTTAAATTTTTTTTTACATAAAATATATAATAAAATTTGAAAATTAAGAGAAAATTCGTTTTATTTAACTAATTAAAGCTTATTTAATTCAAAACAAAAATTATAAAACACTTACAGTCTGAAAATCAAACAACATTAATTGAAAGATTTATATCAAGACAAGTGGTATGAGTGCATTTAATAGAAGTGCTCATGAATAAGATTTAGTTAATAAGAGTATGTGTACTGTGTTTGTTAGAGAAATACAAATACAATTTGTTTATTTTATTGCACTCATTCTTACTAATAATTATGTTTTATATTCTGTGTGTATGGTCGTCTGTATGTTGACATTTAATTATAATAATAGTGAATGTGAATGAAAGTTTTTTGTTTTAAATAAACAAATGTGCAAGCAAGATGCCAATGCGCCCTGTGGCATCCCTCTATCGGTCTGTAAAAATGAGATCGATAGCATATTCTTGCGAAAGGCACAGTCCAGATGGAGTGACGAATGGACGTGTAATACGACGAGGATGATCTGGCCTAGGCTGGATAGCAGTCGCAGTAAGGATTTATTGGGGCTTCAAAGAGCCCGTTTGAGAAATGTGGTGGCTGTAGTAACGGGACACTGCAATTTTTGCAACCATGCTAGGAGAATGAGATTGCGTTATAATGACTACTGTAGAAGTTGTCAAGACGAGGAGGAGGAGGAAACTGTGGAGCACCTTCTCTGCCAGTGTCCGGCCCTGGAAGAGCGGCGCATGATCCACTTCAGTGAGCGACGTCTGTAGGGTCTCACTGTGCTGTCGAATACAAGTGTCGACATGCTATATGGCTTCATTAGAAACAGTGGTTGGTTTGTGTGACGGTCTCACTCACTTTCTTTCTTTCTTTCTCCCCTTCACTCTACTATTACTATCCCTCCTCTTCTACATTTTCCTCTATACAGGTATCACAAAGGGACCACGTCAGAGGACAAAAGTGAGCCCAGCTCTTGTTTTTATTTCTTTCGGGCGACCTGTTAACCTAACCTAACCTAAACAAATGTGCAATATTAGGATGAGAGTAGATGAGGGGGAGGGATGTTATCAATCCTAAAAATACGTTTCATTTAAACTATTGCCTAAAGATGCAACTTAACTGCTACAATATGCCAGTTAGTCAGTTAAAGATTCTTTTGACTGTATAACTAATATGTGTGTGTGTGTCCCGCTTGTATAATTTTAACTTAATTTTAATTGAATATTTTGTAGTTTTTGTATTAAGTGTGTTTCTATTAGAACATTCAAGTTACAGAGACAAAACTCCACAAAGTATTGTAAAACACCTGTTATATAAGTTTATCCTGCACACATTTTGTTTTACTTTTGCATAATAATTTTATTTAATTTATGTAAAATATAAAACAAATATTCATGGAAAATAAGTCATGCGGCCAGCATACATCGATTGACAGGACTTCCTTGACTGATTTGCTCATCATATAATAAAGTGATAGTTAAGTAGCCAAAACTGATTCAAATAAGAACGTTACAGAGCCACAGTATATGTTCTGCTGTCAACTCATTTTCTTTAAGTAACCTGCAGAGGTTGTTTTGACTAGTTATCCAAATGTTTCAATATTCTGCAATGCCCAGTCATAAATCTTGTATCAATGCTACTTCAAGACCTAGTGATAGCTAATAAGTCAGTTGTTTTCTTCCCAAAATGAAATGACTCGATTGTTTTCGCTAATCTGATATCCTTTGTCCCAAACCAGTATTTTTAGAGATTTACTTTCTAGCCACACCCTTAATTGCAAAATAGTTCCTGGCCAATGAAACTACAAGTCCCACCTTTTCTTGCTAGTTTCTCTATCTTCCCCTTGCCAACACTATGACCTAATAACACCTGATATTAGATCTCTACAGAAGTGTTAGGCAGTGCCAGACTAGTTTCGATCCTATCTTATAAACACTAAGTGCCTCTAATATATTGTGAAAACAACTTCGATTGCCAATCAAAAATTCAGTTGCGATAATCGAATTTTTTAATCACAACAATAGAAAATCGGTTTTACAGCTTGATATATTTTTGCGAGAACTAAATTTTAAACTATACTATCGAATTCTGGTTATTAAAACTAAAAAATTTGTTTATCACAGCAAAATTTTTGTTTGGAAACAAATTTATTTCTCACAACCGAAATAGTTTTCTGTGTGAAGATGAAACGGTTTTTAATGTCTCCTTCAAGTTCTTATCTTAGCATAAATATCACCCTAAAAAATTTCTGAATTCTCTCTACTTATATTGCCAAATAAGCTTTTTCAATAATTTTGACCAAAGTATTTTCAATATCATCATTATGGGCTTGAATGGCACTGCGAAATGGAAAATCTATTGTGCAGCCCAATTCTCAACTAAAACAAACCAGCTCGTATTTATTGTGAGATTTCCTGAGCCCAGTATTGTACTACCCAGCTTTGGTTCTTCCTATTGCACAGCAAAGGCCCAGAATATTTTCAAATGATTTTTTTTTTCTAGTTCTCATATACCTCAACAATTTTCACTAACCAAATCCCCTTGCTGCAACACCTTCGAGCCATTTCTATATCATACAAAAGATCTGAAATCTCGTTTGAGTCTATTTTGTTACGAATTAACATGCAAGATGATTAAAAATGTTGCAGAAGAAGTAATATGAGCCTGTTACATGGCTTCGTTGCCACTACTTAGCCCTCTCGATTTTCATATATGAATTTCATTCGATATGTTTGAGTGTGATAGATGTATCGTACTGCCTCACTAACAAGGTTTCTCTGCTCTTTCGCATAATTGTGATACTGAACCGTGATGGGATATAATAGAAGTCTTTAAATTGTTACCCAACTAGCGTAAAGAAATTAGTTGGCTTAGCACTGTTAAATGGGAATTCTATTACATCCAGCGGAGGCTTAGTTCCATAAGTTAAAACAAAATATATAAAAACTTAATTACCATAAGCTACTACAAGACACAGCAGCTCAAACCGTTAATTCTTTAAATAAAGAAAAAGAGGGAGTAATGTTTACACATCTGTAGCCTCTATCTCTTTTAGTTTTTCAGCAAAGGGAATGCTTTTACATTGTCCCTATGAGTATTCTGTAGCTACCACAGTCTCCACATTTTTAATGATGTTTTATAAAATCATCATTTCAGTTAATTGATAAATAAAAAAATTCTCTGCTTTTAGTTTTATTTGCTTTACTTTACTTTACAATCGGCTCGGCTTGGCCCATACTCACTTACTTAGTTAGTAAACTTTCTGCAATCAAAGCAATCAGAAAAGGAAAAACTCATGCGCTTATATAATATTTGAATTATTTACAAATGTAATAGATATGCAAACATAAAAATGAAGATGTACTTATTAAAATAAAAAAAAAATATATAATAATAATAAAATATAGAAATTTTTGCGCTGCAAAAATCCATTAGAGCTCAAATACCAACAAACAAACTTAATGGAATGAAAAGGATAAGAAAAATAAATAAATAAAGAAAATATAAAAAACTTTTTCTTTGCTCCACATCTTTTTTGAAAATTAATGTAAATTTAATCAGAGGCAGAAGAAGTTTGAGCAAGATTCTTTATAAATAAACACAAGATGAAAAAGAAATATTATTGTGTTTGAAGAAAACTTTCAATAAAAATAAATCAGACATGTGTACGCTCCTTTCTTTTTTTTTTTTTTTTGTGTACAAGTAGCATCAATAGAAAATTGCAAATAGCGTATGTAATATGCAAACAAATACAAAAAATGTTAGAAAAAAAAAATTTTAAATGCTGAGGCACAGAAATAAATATCGGATGTTTAACACCGCAGAGTCGACTATTGAATACCTTTCAACTGAAATTTTTAATTTAATAAAAAATATTTTAGGCAAAAAAAAAAAGGCTTAATAAAGGAATCAAGTTTGGTTAACATAAATTTTAGTTTTTAAATTAAAAAAAAGCTATTATCACAAGCAATATGTTGGCTTTCATTAAATTTATTCTTTTTGTACCATTTTTTATATTTAAGAACTTTAAAAATTTTATAAACAGTAGCAATTCAGCATACAAAACAAATTCGTTTTGTTCTGCTCAACGTATGATGTTTTGGTTGTCGTAACCAGAATTCAACAATACACTCACAAAAACTTAGTTCTTTTAAATTAATAAGCCATACTTTTCATAATTGATTTTATTTTACAATTCTATTACTGATAACAAATTTAGTTCTGTCAACCAAAGTTTTTTTCTTAGTGTACACTGAAAGATTAATTCATTATTTTTTAATTAATTATTATTATTAATATTATCATGGGGTATAATCGCACCGCGACCGTTAACATCTATTTGCGTTTCATTAGAAATATATCCTTATATGAATTGTAGGAGTATATATAATATATTTCTAGATTTTTTAAAATTAAAATAATACGGAAAATTTCGCCCTCTGCAAAAGCTGTTTTTGAATTTCTGAGGTATTTATACAAATTTTGAAAGGATGCTGAAAAATTTTAAAATGGTTAGAACAAATGTGCAAAAGCACTTGCTACACCTTTGGAAATTATATTTACATTTCTTATAAAATGTGATTATTTTCCTTAGTGTTGAAAAGATTTCTCTTTGAATTCAAGTTTTAAATCCGGAAATAAATAAAATATAATATGTTTATTTATGAATAAAACCCAACTTTTTTTTTTTTAGTCCGTTAATAGTTATTGAACTTTTTATTTATAAACAATTTCTTAGTTTTATCTACTTATCATATAGCATAAATTTTCTATTAGATAATGAGCGAAAGCCGAAGTTTTATCTGTTAAATCTTTTGATATATTTTCATACTAGAAGTTTTTGCCCTAAGTCTTTTGATCTCTTTTTTATACTTGAAGTTTTTGTCTTAAGTCTTTTGATCTATTTTTCGTACTCAAAGTTTGTGTCTTTATTCTTTTGATCTCTTTTTTATACTCGAAATTTTTGATTTTTCTATCTTAAGTCTTTTAGTATTTTTGTTTATAAGCGAGTTCGGGTCTTAGGTTTTTGTTTTTTTATTATTATTTTATTGATTATTCTTAACATTCATATCACTAAAAAAATGTGGTTTTCATAGAATTCTATTTAATATCTTACCTTCCAAAGCAAATGCAACATTATATTTTATAATTTAATGGTTTTTAATCTGAGAAAATGTAAGCTTTTAATTTAATTTTAATGCTGTTTATTTGTTGGGTGGATATTAGCTTGAATTAATAAGAGAGTTCTTGGACTTAAGAGTTCTTCTAGATAATAAATTAAATATGAATAAAGACATCACTATGATGGTTAATGAAGATCGTGATGTGCTTGTATTTATAAAATGTCAAGCTAAATAATTTACGGAGCCTGTATTAACTTTTATTATGGATATTTTTACTAACTGTCTGCAGAAAAGTTTTAAATCTGTTTAAAAACTGTTTTTTTATTCGTCTTCAGCCTGACACTGTAAGACTGGCTACAATCAAATTAGAGACATTGGAAAGCACAAGATTGATATTTAATGTGAGTGCTGCAAATTTCTGCTCAGTCAAATAAACTTTACCGTGCCATTAAAAACAACTCGAAATTTTGCAGCGCTTTATCTGAGATACCTTCGAGCTAATTATGCGAGCACTGATCCATTAATAAGATTATGTAAGCATTATAATGATCTGTATGACTTCATTTGTTTGTTTTAATTTTGATCTGTTAGGACTTTTCTCCATAGACTTAAATAAATAACTAAAAATTTAAATTGCTAAAAATTTGTTTTATTATTAAATTATTCACTGAATTTCGGCCATTTTCACAAAAAAAAAAAAAAAGTGACCAGGTGCCAAAGTACTATTTAATCAAAACTTTAATATAATTTAAATTAAAATTTCGTTCTATATCAAATGCCGAATTTCGACCCCAGAAAACTAAACATTTTGTGAATAAATAAAATCAATTCTCGTAAATGTAGAGATAAAAAAACAGCCATAGTCAGCATATGAAATGCAGTTGTAAAAGTAAGAGAAGCAGGGAGAGGTACATTTGAAACTTTTCAATTTGTATACCTACAGCAGTTTTTTTTTTCTTTTAGAACAAACTTTTAAAAATCCTTGTGAAAACACATTATATAGTGCACCACACCAAAGCAGAGATTTTATTTGCTCAACACAAATACAAGCATACGCAGCATAACAAACACAAATCAGCAGCAATTTGAATTTTAAACATAAAATCTGTGTTTCTGTATTCCAACTAAATTTTGATATTGAAACTCTAAGTAAAAGCTTTTAAGAATTTGTTTAGCTTTGGCAAAGAGTATACAAATGTAGAGCTACATAAAGCAGCTGTATTAGTGGCCAACAATTTAAATCATTGCAAATACAGCAACACTTTGATTGCTCATTCCTACACGCACAACTCTCCCACACACACACGCGCATAAACTGTTTGCTCAAGTGTAATTTCTTAAGTAAAAAGTAAACACTTTTAGCGTATACTTATAGATGGGACTGTTCAAGTACACACTCGTTTATTTAGTTACTCTTTTATTTATCTTTTTTTTGTATATTTTTCTTTTCCTACATTTGCTTTTTCTAAAAATATTATTTATTTTAAATTTTATATAGAGCAGCATTTTTCATTTTCATATTCAATTTAATCGATTATGTCTCATTTTGAAAATGTCTTTTACTTTGTCACAAATAACACAAATATGTTGTTACACTTTTTGCAGAGAAGGAAAAAATTTTTTTAAATTCGGTTCATGCGTTCAATTAGTTTTCACAAAAATTGTTTTTAATTACTTCGACAAAGACTTTTAATCTAACTATCGTAATTTCACTAAAATGTCCTCACTTCTGAAGAAAAAAAGTTTTTACAGCCAACTTGACTACACTGAAAAAGTAATAAATTTTTTAAATCAATGATAGCGTTTCATTAGGCTGATGACAAATTTTATTCATTTAATGTAATATCTAATTAAATAAATGAATATTGCACAGAATTAATGAAATAAATTATAAAATGAATGAATGTTTCATTGAATTAATTAAATATATCATTAAATTAATAAAAATTTAATTAAGTTAATGAAATATTTCATTAAATTTGTGTATATTTAAATTAATGAAATACGTCATCGTTATAAAGAATTTTTTTATTAGATTAATGAAAAGAAATTATATTAGTGTACGTAACGCGCTATCAAAATTAGACTTGAAATTACTGCTCTGGCTTGGTTGGTTGGTTATTGTGGCGACAATCAACTAGAATTGAGCATCGTACTAGCCAAGACAATGAAGTGATTTGGACCCACACTGTGCCATTAAGATATATGAGAAGATAGATAGGCCATCCACAAATTTATGTCTCCAGTCACAATTCAGCTTACTTTTGTATGAATATGAGAGTTTCCATGCCTGATATGTAAGCTTTCATTTTTAAAATAATTTGTTTGAATATCAAATTTCAAAATTATAACATATAAACGACATTTGAATAAATAAATAACAATTTGACAGATTTCATAACAGCAACATTTATTAAAAAAAATTTTAAATAAATAAAAAAGAAATTCAAAATAAATTAAATAAAAAAAATTAATTGTGCTGATGAGAAGAAAGGGTCTGAGGCTAATATCAATTTTTCTGAATTTCAAATAATATCAAATTATCAGAATTTAAATGATAAACAAAATTTTATATTTATTCGTGCTTAATGCCAATTATGTTGGTGTGCAAATGCATTATTCTCAACATATTCTTATGGAAAATTTTGAAAAATTGTTTATTTAGTAAGAGGGAAAGTATATCCATACTGCTGTTTTATCAGTCCAAATATTTTTGATAATAGGTACTATACTAAACTAAAAAGCGCAAAATAAAAGTACTTAAAAACATAATTAAAAACAATTAGTTCACAGTAAAAAATATATAGAAATCTATTTTATCAAAACAATTAATTTTTTACTTTAATCTCCTGCGTCTAGAGTATTAGTTTGAAAAACACTAAATATTTTTATTTTCATTTAGCTGACTATTTAAACTAATTAATTAATTAATTATTACACAATTTTGGCTGGTTTTAGAATAGTCATTGCTAAATATTTCGTTATCTAGCCAGTTACAAAATTTTGTTTCGAACTTACTTTTAATATACAAGAATTTATACCAGTTATTACTAATTTTTTAAATCGTGAAGTTTAATTTTTGTTTTTTTTATGTGTCAAAGGATTCTTTGAGCACGATTTGCTATAAATTTTATAACCCAATGCAGTTCATATGTTTTGTTATGTTTCTAAAGCTGCATCCACTGCAGAAAAAAAAATAATTATAAAATCCAAAAGAGCACGTAGGATCAGCTAAATTTGTAGCAATAAAATTTCGAAAAATTACTTAAGTGTTATGGGATGTTTTTCTTTTTTTTTTTTTTTTTTTTGATTTATAAAAAAATCTGATTTTACTAAGTAGTTGTCTTTTTGGAAAAAAATATATTTAAACAAATATATCAGCCGTTACAAAAAAATTTTTTTTTTTAATTTGAACTATAACAAACATATGTAAAGTTTTACATTTTTCTAATATATTACTTCGGTGTACAGAAACCTTAATTTTAAGTTACAGTAACTAGAAAATTATTAAGAATAAGTTCTCGCTATTTCTACAAAGATCGCAGTAGCACTACTTCGTTAGAGTAATTTCAAATGATATAAATATAACAAACATGCAAGGCAGTGGTGTATCTAACCTTAAATTTCAGTGGTTAGTTCACTTTAGTGCAAACAAATTAATTTTTTCTTAAATCTAAAAATGTCTACTTTTGTTCCAAATAAAATGTATTTGGGGGAAATTTTATTGCACTTCTGTATTCAAAAAAAATCTGCAACTGCAGCACATAGAATTCGTGTTGAAACTTATGGTGACAATGTTTCGTCAGATACGACATGCAGAGAATAGCATTGACGCTTCAAAAATAATGATTTTGCACTTGAGGATAAAGACCGTTGTAGTTCACCGAAAAAATTTGAATTACTAGCAGAACTTGGAAAGACATTACAAATAGATAAGTCAACTGTGAATTTGTTCCTGGTAATTTATAAAGGGTGTCCGAACAAGAACGCAAGATTTAAATTTGGCGCCATTCGAAGTGTCATTGCTTGACATTTGAACAATTGTTATTGTTTGCTAGTAGAAGGTACGAGGTTAGTAAAAAATGACCATGGACAGCGAAGGGAGTTCGTTAATTGGGTATTGGAGAGACAACATGAAAATGCTAATTTTGCCGATAAAATCTTCAGTGACGAGGCCCATTTCCATCTTTATGGCTTCGTCAATAGGCAGAATTGTCGCATTTGGGGTGGGGAAAATCCTCGAGTGATTCACGAGAAGCAAATGCATCCTCAACGTGTCACTGTGTGGTGTGATTTTTTGGCTGGAGGAGTCATTGGACGTTTTTTTTTTATAAAAATGAGGCAGGTCAAGCGCAAACAGTCAAAGGTGTTCGGTATCGTGAAATGATAACCAGTTTTTTCTTGCCTAGAATTGAAGAAATGAATGTGGAGGGCTTGTGGTTTCAACAAGACGGCGCCACATGTCATACAGCCAGAGAAACAATTCAATTGCTGCATCAGCCATTTATTTAAAATTTAAATCTTGCGTTCTTGTTAGGACACCCGTTATTAAAAAGCTTTTACTTTGTAAAAAAAACAGCGACAACTTATTCAAGGCTTTAATAACCTTTTATAAGTTGTTTTAGTTATAGTTCCTTATATTTATCTTTCATTATGATTCTAAAATTATATCGGCTTAATGGTGACCACGAATCTTTATGCAACTTTAGTCTTTTTTCAAGGCATTTTTCATGCTTCCAGCATGAATACCACACCATACAATTGTTTTTAGTGGATGCAATGATGTTTTATAGATTAAATGAGGATTCTGTGCTCCCCAAAAACCGATTGTGGCCACTGAGAAATCTTCACTTTTACCAGACAGTTTTAGGACTGCATAACTGTACTCAATTCGTTGATCAGGATCTATCAGTAGTAATTTTTGGACTAATTGAACCTTGTACGGGAACATTTTGAAAGCAGTTTTTAAAATTATTGCGTGCACAATTGTGTAACTAGAAACAACGTCTTCGAAATGATGATGTTTCTGGAGACTGCAACACTATCGCTCACCAAAGCCATATTTTCAGCAATGTCCGTTATCTTTCAGCACGAGTCCTGTCTGCTGTCGTACCGTACTGTAAAAAATTCACATATAAACGATAAATTGTCTGAGGCGTTGGACGATTTGTTTATTTTCAATAAATATTTTCACTATTTCTGCGTATAAATTTATCCATAATAAAATTTGAACGTTTACACAAGCGCAGCTGAGCTAAACTTCACATAATCAAGATGACGCGCATTTATAAATTAAGGCAAAACATATACAATTTTTTAGCAATAAAAAACAAAAAATTCTTGAAAACGCCATTATTACTGTTTTATAATCACTTTATATACTATAAGTTCCTGCTTCTATGAAATATAATTAAAGATTAAAAATTATCTTCTTTTTTTCAGTTTCCATAAAAAAATGAAGACTTAGTGTAAGTAGCAAAGAAAAATACAAATAAGTAATTGTTGTTTTTTGTAATGTATTTGAAAAAAAATGTTAAAGCTGATTAAATCAAGTTCTTTAACATACATAAGAGGTCTTTGTCAGAGGTTCTTGTCTCAATACCAGCAAAAGCCGTTGCGTTTTTTGCTGCTTAATTTTTTTTTCTTTTTAATCTTGAGAAATAAACCAAATCTCAAGTCTTAAAATAGCAGAAAGCATTTTGAAATAAAAATAAAAATCTTTTTATTTTAAATTGGTGCGACTAAATAAAATAAATGTTTTAGTTTGAAATGACATACGAACAGAAAAAAGCCATGACTGGCTGACTGTGTTTGTTTGACTGCAATGAGCTTATAACGTATTTATTTGCCACCTAAATAAGCCCGCAATAAAAGCACAAGTAACAAATGTTGATGTGATATTTGGTGCTATTTTTTTAATTTCTTTCTTACAACCCAACAACCCAGAGTCTTATTTTAAGTCCTGCTGTCAAACATTTTAATGCTACGTCTTGCATATGATTTTTATTCTTCTGTGTTTTATGTCTCTCTCTCAATATCTTACTCTTTGTTTTTTAATGAGGGGGTATAAAATAAAAACAGTATCTTGCGGTTGGCATAAATTATTATGCGGTTTAGAAGACAACATTTAATGTAAAACATACAAAACTTACACAAAACGTTTGACATTCCTTCTCTAAACTCAAGTATACAATTTTTAATTTTAAGGACCCTTTGCTTTTTTCATTTTTCAACGACTAACTTTTAAGGTCTTGATAAAATGCAGGGATTAACTCGTTACATTTTGGAAGTGTTTGTTATTTTTATTTCTTATTTTAATTGTAATTTTTTTTTCTTTTAATATTGTTTAAATAATTTATATTTAAATAACAAGAAGCAGCAAAAAGCAAAACACAAATGCAGGCAGACACACAACCACATTTGCTAACAGGAGCACCAATAACGGCAGCAATTTGTTAAAGAAATTTTTTTTATTTTCTTGTGAAATTTTTTGATCATGAAAAATTTGGTTTAAGTAATTATTAAATTTTTATAATTATTTATCTAAATAATATATATGTATATATATATATATATATAATAATTAATATTTATAGAGCTTCAGTCTGTTTTTTATAAAATTATTTATAATTTTCAATATTTCATTTTCCTGTGGAAGCTTCGTCAGGAAAATAAAAAATAATTTAAAAAAAAACAGACTGAAGCTCAATAAATATTTATTATATAATGTATTAAATAATTATAACTCTGAAAAGGCAAGAGAAGCTCATTTTCTCTCTTCTACACTGAGAAAATATTTTTTTTAATAAGAGTTAAATTTATTCAAAGCCCAAAAATTCACTTGTGAGAGTTTGAATTGTGCAGTAATTTTTTATTAAATTCGATTCTTTCTATAGAAAATTTCAGATCGATTTGATCAACTCGACTACACATACTTAAATTTAAAATTTCTATACTATTATTTATAGCATATAGCACATTACTGTCTTAAAAAATTTACATGGACATAAAAGAAAATTTTTAGGGAATAATTTCATTATTTTAATAAATGAATTTTTTTTTTATAAAATTTTTTAAAACACCCGCTCAACTAATTTATTATTTTTAAGCTTTTCTTACCCTTCCCGTGTTAAGACTTGCAGTCATATAGTAAAAACTTGAAATTTAATTTGCATGGTAAATTGAAACGCTTTTGTTTTTTGCTTCCCTAACAATATTATCTTGTAAAATTGAAAACTTAACAACAACTACAAACACTCAGAAACAAGCAAAAAAAAAAAAAAAAGAGCTGGCAAAACATCATCAAGCAAAAACAACATTCATTCATTGAGCATTCATGGTAAAAAGAAAATGCCAAAAATACCCATCCAATTAATTCCGTTACATTTAACAGTTTTGACATCAACTGCTTTGCCAGGCTGCGTAGCTGATTCGCCTTAACTTTTCTAGTTTTCTAAGAACTAGCATTAAAGCAGCTCAAAGACTCTTCTTATCTAATATTTTACAACCCATTTAAATGGTGATTAAGCGTTAAGTGATTCCATTGTTTGTTATTATTTTTTTCATGTTGCTGTTGGTAATTTTCTTAGAAAATTTAGAAAATTAGCTTTCTAGTGTATTAAGGCGAATAAAAAAATGTTTTCCCTTTTTTTATTTAAATTTCTTTTTTTTTTTTTAATAAATAAACACACACAACCAGCATGAAGCTTATTTTAACTGGTACTCAAAGTGTTACGGAATTTTGCAAAATAAAATATTTATTTGAGAGAAAAAATTTGTATTTATTAAATAATCATAGATAGAAAGTTTCAAGCTCGATGTCAAATATTTTACTATTAATTTTTGAAAGAGAACTGAAAAGTATTTGTAAGAAAAAAAATGCAACTACAGCTTTCTTAATTTTTTGTAGTCAATTGCCTTATCATACACTAAATTGATACTATTTAAGGCAAGTTAAGAGTTTTAAATTAAAAGCATTATTGTGCTGTTACCATAATACAGGGTGGGCCAAAAGAAACCAAGGGGTGTAAAAGTTTAATAACTTTTTTGTTTATTAATTTTTTTTTATTTTTTCTTTCAGATTATATAGACAACACTTGGATAATTTATAATGGAGAGGTTCACAACTGAACAGAGAACCAGAACAATAGAATTTTATTATTTAAACCAGAGATCAATTATTTTAACGCAAAGAGCATATCGTCGACATTTTGTTAACAAGCAGAACTGTAGGTTCTGGGGTTCTCAAAATCCAAGAGCCATTCATCAACGCCAATTGCACCCCATCAGGTGTACAGTATGGTGTGGGATCACATCTGAAAATGTCATTGGGCCCTACTTCTTCGAGAATGAAGATGGAAGTGCTGTAACCGTAAATGGAGAGCGGTATCGTTTTATGAAAGAAAATTTTTTACGTCCTGCTCTTGAAAACAGACCAGGTATGTGGTTTCAGCAGGACGGAGCCACTGCCCATACTGCCCGAGACACAATGGCACTTTTAAGTCAAATTTTTGGAGAGCGAATAATTTCTCGAAATTCCGGAATTATTTGGCCAGCGCGATCGCCAGATTTGACAGCACCCGACTATTTTCTTTGGGTTTTTTTGAAGGAGCGAGTGTATGTGAACAAGCCAGAGACAATCCTTGAACGCTACAGCCACAAGTTTTGAAAGATGTTATGGAAAATGCTCTAAAAAGAGCCCATCAGTGCGAAGCTGAAAACGGTGGTCATTTAAGAGACATCATTTTTCATACTTAGTGTAAAAAAATTTCCATTTTGTATATTATATAATCTGAAAGAAAAAAAAAAAAAAAAGTTAGTAAACAAAAAAGTTATTAAACTTTTACACCCCTTGGTTTCTTTTGGCCCACCCTGTACAAGCGCTCAACTATTCTAAAAAATTTGTTTCAAAAACATTAGCGCTCTTATCAAATAAAGTTAAAAGTCAAAAAAAATAATCTTATGTGCTAAGTTTTGTATATAAAAATATAGGAACCAATTACTGTGTTCTACAAAAAATAAATTAAAGAAAATAAATAATAATTTTTATACTATCAGAGTGACTCCAAAAAGGAGCGCTGACTTTTAGGTTGTTACAATCATTTTACTATTTGAGCTGTTATTTTTGAAAATGATAAAAGTCCATTTTAAAAAAATTAGTTAACGGTAAGTAAGATATAAATACAATTTTACTAAAATTACGGCTGAATTATTTTTTTTTTATTAAGCTAATACCACTTTCAAAAATATCAGCTCATTTCTCAAATTGATTAATCAATGAAGAAAACTAGCCTCATTTATACAACACAAAAAAGCCCTAAAGGTTGGCCTAATTTGCATTAACCTTGAATGTGTATGGACGCCAATAGCTGCTGAGTCTCTCTAGTTATTGTTTAAATGATAATAAACTTTTTTCTTATTTTGACGTTTATAATTTTAATGTAAATACCATAAAAAAATTGCGCAAACTCAAACAAAGTGTGAGTAAGACATTGGCAGAAAAAAAATAAAAATAAATAAAAAGAAAAAAAAAAAAAAACTATCACCAACTAATTAAATAAAATTATTTTAGCTTTAAAAATAAAGGTAATAAAAAATGAATCTCATTACTAACATTACAATTCACTTACACTAAAATCAACATGCTGTGCTATGCTAACCGCATTTAAGCACACAAGTAAACAAACACCTACATTGAGCCCACACATTTACACACACACTCAAACACTAAAAGTTGTGGTTTTTGTCAACTCAATCTGCTTTTTATTTTTGTTTCATTTGTTAAGTTATTTAAGAGTATTAAGAAAAACATTAAAAGAATTATATAGAAGTTTTAGTAGCCATACCCATACATATGTAGCTGTAGTAGTTGTTTGTAGGTGTTCGTATGCGTTGGTCATGATATTTAGTTGTTACACTTACTTAACTTTTTATATCAAAGGAAAAATCCTCACATATGTACATGCATATATCGTTGCTGTCATGACCATGTGGCGTAAAATATAAAAGAATTGTAAAAATTTTTTTGGAAATTTTTTATTTTCATTATGACAGTTACCCAAGTGGGCTTTTTGTTGAGGGCAAAATTAAAAAAAAAAACAAGGTAAAGTTGGATTGTGCAGAGTCTATTCTACCCTACACTGTATTAGCCAAATATTTACATTTTTAATTTTCCACAATCTTCTAAAAATTCAACAAAGAAAAATTATAAGTTAGCGTTTTGCAAATATTGATTACAATAATATTTTTTAATAAATAATTAATTTTGGTTAAAAAAAATCTGTTGTGGGATGTATGTATATTTTTAAACGCAATAAACTGTCTGTCGGTACTTAATTTTTAAATTAAAAAAAAAATATTTTTAAAGGTCATTATTGGTACCAAGAGGTAGGTTTTTAAAAGCTTTTAGTTGAATATAAAATTAAAAATATAAGACAAATGTCGGATAGTGTGTCCTTAATTATCCACCCAAGTTTGGTTCTAAAATTTTAGACAAAAACTGATTATTTCCCCCACAAAATCTTACCTTATATTAAAAACAATTTTTTTATTAAATATTTAATATTAAAATAAAGAAATTAAAATTAATATAATAAATCAAAAGTTTTCTGCCGTCGTTAATGTATTGAAAAGCCACATATAAATACAGACTGATTGCCTGGTTTTGTGGGTACATACACAAATATTACGCACACGTACAGCTTAAAAATTTCTATGTAAAAAACAAAATAGAAATTAATAAAAAAGTAAAATTTTGGTTGTATTTTGGATTTTTCTCAGCCATTTCTGGACCGATAGTATTTTGCACACTGTCATTTCTGATAAAATTGGCTAACACGTTTTATGTCTATTTTATAAATAAAAAAAAATACCCAAAAAAAAAAAAAAAACACTCAGAAATAAAGTAACAAATATTTATAAGTAGTTGCATTTTTAGAGTTCATACTTAAATCATTTATAGTCCTATAAGACTTAACTTCAACAGCTACCTATAAAGAGCTTTTCTGTAAGTTGCTAGAAAGTCGATTTCAACGATTACACAGGTAGATATACAGACAGACTAATAGACTGCGCTAAGAATACAGAATATATAAACTATAAAGTGGTGCATATGTACGTAGAAATTAGACACGGCATTACAAACTTATTAGCTACAGTGAAGTGTATAAAAAGTCTTCTTCTACAATTTAAATATACAGTGAAGGGTATAAAAAAGGTTATAAAAAGTAAAAATCTATCACAAGGATTTGCAAAATTGTTTTTTTTTTGTTTTGGTTTGTGTTCAAAATCAAAGATGACGTTTGGATTTTAAGTCTTTCGTTCGCTGTGAAACTGGAGATTTGAGTTTATTTCTAAATTTTATTTACCTTTAAGTGGCATTTAAATACGAATATGAATTTTCAATTTCGCAACTAAATAATATTTAAATGAACAACAATGTCCATTTAAAGTCTATTTAAATTACAGCAGACAAAAAATATTTTCATCACATATATTTTCTCTCAACAGCTTTATTTCAATAAATGTCGATAGTACAGTTTATAATTTCGCTACTGCCAACTTTTTCTTGTACTTAAATAGGAGCAATAAATTGAGACTGAAAAACTGAAACTGTTTTTAAATACAACTTAAATTTAAATAACAATTAGCTAATTGTGTATTTAAATACGAAATTAAAAACTGGGTATTAGTATGTTGTGTGAGTGAAATCTTTTGATTGCTGTGAAACTAGGAAATTGAGTTATACGATATTGAAGTTTGTGTCTTAAATCTTTTGATTGCTGCAGGTCTATAACATTAAGTTATATGATATTGAAGTTTGTGTTTTAAGTTTTTTGATTTATATACTAATTTTATTTGGAATTTAAAAGTTTAACAAAATATTAATCTTTATTTGTGTTTAATTTTAGAAATTGGGTTATTTTACATATATTCTTTTACTCATGATATTCTTATGAGTTATTTATTCAATTAAATAAATACCTAAGGGATAGCATATCTACGAGTATATGGACCACTTCATCAGATTGATTTGTTTAAAAAACAATATTTTCACACAAAATTCATAAATGTTTTCTATAATATTAAAAATTTTTTAATTTCTTAATTAAAAAAAATTTTTTTGAATAGAGAAGAACAAAAATCTACTATTTGTTTTTCAAAAGTGTATTGCGGCATTTTAAGGTAAGCTGACAGAAAAAAAGTGAGATAGTAGATTTGTTTATATGTGTATTAATTATACCTCTAGTGGATGTGAAAATATTTTTTATGATATTTATTTGTCAAGTTATGGGATTTTAAAAAATAATTCTAATTGAAATTCCATATATTTTTTGGAGTAGATTTTTTAGCAAGAATTTTTTTTTTAATTTTACGCTTCACAATTTGCATACATATTTCTTTTAAATTTTTAATAAAAAATAAATTTTATTTAATGATTATTGAGCTTTAGTCTTGTTTTTTATAAAATTATTTATTATTTTCAATATTTTGCTTTCCTGTGGAAGCTCCGTCAGGAAAGCGAAATATTGAAAATAAAAAATTATTTTATAAAAAACAGACTGAAGCTCAATATATATTAATTATATATAAAAATAAAAGTCTAAATAAACAATTATATAAATTTAAAAATACATTTTGAAAAAAAACTTTAACTACGAAACGGAAAGGGAATATTTCAAATGATTTTTTTAAAAACTTCGAAAACTTTTTTAATTTTTTTTTATCCCAAAAAATAGGTCAAAGTATAATATATTAAAAGTTTCATAGTGGGATGCTTACTAGTTCGGAGGATATATAAATTAATGTACATTTAAGTGTGCTACTTCCTCTATTTGTCTACTTTAATTCAAACAAAGCAGGTCATCATGCCTTTAAAGTAACAGAGTATTAATATCAACTGGGACATAGAAGTGAGATGAATTTTGCACTCTAAGTATTCGTGGCATTAAATAAAAAACATTAGTGTCAATTTAGTTTTCAAGTATTTTCATCAATATCGTATTATTTATTTTATTATTAATTATTTGTAAAATTTCTAGCTAAACTTAAAGCTTTTGACATAATAAATATCAATCACATATAAATTACCAGATATGCAATTATATCACTCTATTGAATAGAGTGTGTTTTACTTACTAACTTTGTACGGCACCACTAGATATTAAAAATATTTCAAATTTTGCAAGGTAATTGCATGTCAATGCATAAATTACTTTCTTTACGCAATAGTCCGATATCGTCAATTATAAAAACAGTATATACTTGGAATTGCTTTTAATTACTTGCACTGTAAGTGGATACTATCCCAGGGCTTATAAGTGGAAGTGAGAGTGTGTACGCTTTGTCTCAAAAGATCTTTTAACAATTACAGGGACATTACAACACACTTATACACGAACATATATAAATGCATGCATTGGAAAACATAGAATACAATTTACTTTGTAAAAGGCCACAGGGAGAAGCGCTAATGAACTTGTTTCAATAAAAGTAACAGCAACACAGTACAGACTTATACACTTACAGTAACAAAACAAAAAAAAATTTAGCAACAAACATATAAAGCAATAAGGCATTCATGGAATTGCTTATATTTAGATGAGGAAGTGTTCTTGTGTTTATGCATAACTTTGTGGTGCACGGTTTGTAAGTGTATGCAGTACGTGTATATCAGGACCTGTGGTAGTTGTTAGTGGTATTAGCTGTTGTGCTTGTGGGTTTAATGGCTTTTTTACTTCAAGTGCCCTTAACTAGTAGAAAAGTAGCAATATAGCAGAAGAAGAAGAAGAAAATAATTTACAATATTCTTAAATACTCCAAAAGCTTTTTATTTATTTGTTATGCAGTATCTAAGTATCTATGCGAGTTTATGTATATGTATTTGTATAGGTAATTGATTACACTTGGCGCTACCAATTAAATGACTCTCAAATTTGCAACTTAATTAGGGCTATTGGTATTTCGTTACATTGCTCATTAAAACTGCTATTTAATTGCTTGGTTTTACTATTACAAGTGGTTTTGTTTGTAAGAAAACTTTCATTTAGTTACTTTTGGCCAAGAATTCTCTTTCTTTTTAAATAGTAATTTTTCTTCATTTCTTGTTTGCTTACTTATTTATATTTACTATATTTGCTTTTTATGAAATTTGCTTTATTTCTTTTTTTTTTTTCTTTTTTTAATGAAAATATATTAAGTGTCAAGGGTGAGAAAGATATATTTAAATATTAATAGAGAGGGAAGGGTATGGATGCTTAATTTGTACTAACATAATTTTTTTTTTTCAAAGAAAAGCCCACTACGAATACAGAAAATTCTAATTAACACATAAATATTGTGGTAATTACAAAAATTAAATAACCAACAAATTAATTGGTCTTTAAAATAATAAATTTTTAAATTTTGTTTTGTTTTTGAGCTACATTTGAAGTAACATTAATTATAATAAAAAAATGTATGTAGAAAGTGTAATGAAAGCTTTTAAAATCAAAATTACTCTTTGTCTTATTTCTACGCAGTATCGTTTCCTCACTATCAGAACACTTTTCTTAGCTTACAGTGGCAATGCAAAAAAAGTTATAGTAACTGAATGGTAAAGTCATGACTACGCAAACAAAATGTTAAAGTGCTCGATTGGACCTTAACATCGCTGCAAATGTCTGAAAAGCAGTATACTATCAAAGAGTAATATATTGAAGGCATAAAAATGTTTTGGTCCACCATTTCGCTCTATGACATTAATATATTGGATGATTCTATACCCAATAGAATGTACGAAAAAATTTTAAAAAATTTAGGCTATATGCGATATTGAAAAAGCTTTAAAATGTAAAAAATTTTCGTAAAATTTATAATAAATAAAATTAAAAATGCAACATATTAAATTACACTATGGAACATTTTTGGAATTATTGTCTGGGGGGTGAGAAATTCCAAATCAGGGTGATGGTAATAGGTCAGTATAGTAAAACCCTCAAAGGGTTTGGCGTTCGTATGTGTCAGTTTTTTTTTATGACCTTTTAAATTTTTTCCTTATCTTGATGTTTTTTCGCTTAGTTGTAACATTTTGGCAAAAAAAAAAAATTTTTGAGTACTTTTCATATAAAATTTTTTTTATATTTAAGGAGAATGTGAAAAGTGAATAATATGAATATTTGGTGAAAGGTATATAAGACTCAGCACAGCTGAATGTAACTTGTTTCTAAATGATACTGGTCATTATTGAAAAAAAACGTCTTCTGTATTGACGTTTTTAAAAATTTATGTCTGGCCCTATATTAAAATAGACTTTAAAGTTTCCCCCTTTTTCAAGTTTTAATTTCAACAGCACACTCTCTCAAATTACTTTATTATAAACACTAAAAATTCCATTTATTTTATTTTTTGATAAATGAAGTAAAATAATTCTTTATTTAATGGCTTTAACAAAATAATGTTATACGAAAATTTTCTAGAAAACCATTTTAATATGCTGGCGTATTTGCCACATTCAAATAAAATCTATATGAGCATTTTCTAAGAGACAACTAAAACTATCATTTTAAAATGACAAAATGCATAAAAATAAAATTTTATTTAAGTCTTTATCTTCAATTATACAGTCTGTGGTAGTAGAGTGAGTTAAAATTTTTCTTGTGGTTGTAGATTTTGGGGTTAAAACAAAATTCAAACAAATTTATCGAAAAGTGTCACACTGTTTCCGCACGAAGTGTTGCAATTATTAAGGAATTACTCTTAGTGATATATTGGTTGCACTAACTTATACCACAAAATATTCACATTCATAACATAAGAACTAGATATAAAAATTAGAGAGTATGTGTTTTCATTATTAATTTAAAAAAAAAAAACACATAGAATATTAGAAAAAAAAAAGAGAAAAAGAAAACTTCACTTAAGAAAATAAAATAAAATAAACACATCATATGACTTGAGCTGAATTTTTACTTTTATTATTGAAAATATTGCGATGCCAAAATCGGAAATAGTTAAATATTCTACAAAGTATTTAATTATTTTATTACGAATTACTGGTTTGACTTTCAATATGAAATTGAATTGAAAGTCAAAAATATATTAACTAAATCATGAATATTGTTTAAGATTTTTTTTAGAATTAGTCTTCATAATACTAATAAAAATAAACCTTATTTTTGGAATTAATTTTTATTTGTGTAATTTTTTTCAAGAAATTTTTTTAAATTAATTTTTTTTTTTTGCTCAAGAAAAATTAATGTCTAGCGATACCTAGAAAGAACACTTATTTTATTATTTGCGATATAATATTCATAAGCGTATGACTAATATTTTGTATCAAAATACTTATTTATCACTCATACAGGAGTCAAATTTTGTCAAATTTTATGCTTTAACATTTTCCGAGCGAAAAATATACAAGTTATTATTTAGTTTTAGTACTTTTTTTTATGCTGTTAGTGGCGCTAAATTTTTATGAGTAAATTGTCCATGTAAATTTAAGCAAAATAATCGCCCCAAACAAAACTGTAATAAATAACTTTTAACTGATTATTTTAATTCCAGTTAAAAAAAAAAAAATTATAAAATTAAGACTTTTTATAACTATTTAAATAGACTTTTATTTGTATAAATACATAATTAATAAATATTAAGCTTCAGTCTGTTTTTTATAAAATTATTTATTATTCTCTATATTTCACTAATTATTAGGCTTAATAAATATTAATTATATATTAAGACTTTCTGAAATATAAAAAAAATTTGTGTAGATGCTTGTTCAGATTTTAGTGGTTTCTTCTTGCAGTTGGCAATGCTGTTTACCCTGATCCTATAGTGCTAAGTAAAGCCATAGTTCTTCTCGTCTTATTTGATAATATACCCGTTCTTCTCCAATAATTGCTTAAAACAATTCAATAAAAATAATAAAATTAATTTTTAAAAAATTTTACAATAAAGCTTTTACTTTAATTATAATTCCTTAATTTTGTTTATTTAATAAGTACCTAAATACTACACCTCACATAGCTAAACTGTTGGAATTTTCAAAATTTCCTGCACTGGTTACTATCACTTTAACGGATAAAGATGATTTATGGTTTAGGTTATATATATTATATGCCATTTTGACACCAAGTTAATATTGAACGATTTTTATTTTTTGTGAACTAAAAATAACACAAAAAGTTTTTATATAAAAAAACAATTATTTATTTTTTTTTTAATATTTCAAAAAAATTTTAAAAACAATAGCTGTATTAAAAAAGCATGTGTATATTAATTAAAATTAAAATTGTTTGAGATATTTTGTAAAAAAATCGACAAAGGCTTTTCAAAGTTATGATAAAATGGATAAAGTAGCCCATCAAATATAATATATTTCTGCTGTTGCATAGTCATAAATGTCGACTTTAGAAAAACTTTTTATAAAATCGCTGATTTACTTTAATAGTGTTTTAAATAAAAAAACAACAAACTTACTTAAAACTTGCTAACACTTTAAGAGCAAAAATGTTATATATTTTACACTAAAGAAAACGTTCAAAGTATTTGCTTGTTATTTTTAGAATATCAAAAAAAAAAAAAAATTCTGCATATTATATAAAAAAAATTTTTAAAAAATAACTTTTTTGAGATATTACACTCGTGATACATTAATAATTTAATTCTTAAACAATCGTATGTATTATATTATCGTAACAAGTCTTTATTTTTTCTGATAAAAATATTGGCCCATAATCATAGTCACACTAAATTCGGTTTTTTAAAAACAATTTTAAAATTCAAGAAATTCTTATTAATTAAAGCTTACTTTTTTAATATGACGACTATGGCCCATTTTTTATAGAAAAACAAAAATAAATTTTATATATGAGCTATTGTGCTAACAAAGTTTTGTTTAAGTTTATGTTTTATTCTATTATTTTTTTTTTTTTTGTTCAAGTGTATAATTCTTTTCGTATGATATTTTGCTTCTGTTCATGTTCGCAGTGAAAATGATTTTTTTCTATTACGCAAATATTAATTCTTATGAATTCTATGATAATTTATATTCCAGCTAACAAATTAAAGCAGTTAAAGAATTTCGTAATTGAATATAATGTTTGGTGTCTTCTGTGGAACTACAATTCGAAAGTCCTTACGAATCTCGTAAATGATGTAGGACTAAGCATGCTTATAGAATTTTTACACCAGAACTCAACTAAAAAGAATGCGTGGAAGATATTGAAAATGAAAAAGTGGTATGCAAACACAATATCTAACATCTACCATCAACTAAACTGTCGAAAAATAAATGAAAAGAAAACGCAAAACTTTTTGAAACAAAAAAAAAAAATATATATACAGTCAAAGCTCGGTTTAACGAATGATATAATGTCAGGCCCATTCGCTATAGCCGAAAATTCGTTATATCCGACTGATTTTTATACATATAGAATCAACTAATCTGACAGTTTTTATAAGTAAATATTCAACGGTTAAGATGTAATAATTCAATTCAATCAATTTTATTAAATAGAAATCATGTTAAATTAAAATAAGTAAAAAATACATTCTAGGTAAATGTTGTACTTATATTTGCAAATACGAATTCATGTTGTAAAGACTAGTAGTTAAATAAGTGAGAAAAATTCCTTAATGGATGTTTGTTTTGGTACGATTTGCAGACTCTTTTGAAGAGCTTCTTCTTGCATTTCTCTAAGAAGTAATGTCTTTGTAATAGCTATATTATTTTGGTGACTCCATTGTATGCACTTTTCAAGACATTTGATTACTTCAGAATGCTTAATTTTTGTTTCATTTTCACTCAATAGATTTACAGGTACGATATCATCTTCAGTTTCTTCGTTGTCTTCCACAACTTCATCACCTTGGTTCCAAGCATTTAAATCTTCCATATTAAAAGAAACCTGAATGTGTAATAAGTACCCATATAAATTATATAATGCAACTAGCTAGAAGACTATATTCTTACATTTGGAAAAACTGTACTTAATAACCGCACTCCACGCCTGATAGAAACAATTTCATCTCCAAGTAAAATTCTGGACAAAGGAATTTCGTCTTCTTCATCAAATTCCAAATGTCCGCCAATTAAAATTTTATTCCAGCATTTTGCCAACGCGTCCTGTCTTATACTGTTCCAAGCGAGACCAATCATACACGATGCATCAAAAAGAGTAAGTTGTTTTAAGAAATTTGCAACGTCGTCTGTTTCGGAAGTTACTATTTTTGAAAGCAAACTGTTTCTATAGTTTAATTTTACCAGCCGAATTGCATTTTGATCCATAGGCTGGATAAGAGGCGTAACGTTAGGTGGCATAAATATTGTCCATATTTTCCCATCTTCTGTACACTTAACAAGCTCTTCTGCAGAAGGGTGACTTGGAGCATTGTCGAGAATCAATAAAGCTTTTAACGGCAAATTATTGGCTTTTAAAAATGATTCAACCTAAGTGCAGTTAAGTAATGTTTACAAAAACCTATGTTAAATGATAGAAACTAAACTTACCTCGGGCACAAACATTTCAAAAAACCAGATCTTGAAGATTCCAGAATTCATCCACGCATTTTTTGAATGTAAATAATTTACAGGCAAAGCTTTATTTCTAAATGACCGTGGTTTTTTTGCCTTTCCAATAAGCAGAGCAGTAATTTTTTTCTTTCCTGATGCGTTTGCACAGAGAAGAGCTGTTATTCTTTCTTTAGATATTTTTCTACCCGGTGCAGTTATTTCTCCAGCATGTACAAACGTTTTATCTGGAAGCATCTTCCAGTACAAACCCGTTTCGTCAGCATTGAATATTGAATCATTAGTTAAGCCTTCTTCCTTTATTATTGTGGCTAACTTTGTCTTAAAGGGCTGAACTAAGTCGTTTCTTGATGATAACTTTTCACCAGATTCCTTTAGAAGGCGAATGCCATATCTTTTTTTAAATCTGGTTAGCCAGCCATCACTAGCATTAAATCCACCGTCATGGAACTTGCTCTGTAGCTCTAAGGCTTTTGCTTTTAGTGCCATACCATTCACAGGCATATGCTTTTTTCTTTGATTAAAGAACCACTTGTAAAGTCTCTCCTCCATTTTTGGATACTCGCCCTTTCGAAGTGAACGTCGATTCTTGGAACCATTATTGGTATCTTCTAAATTAGAAACAATTTTCCCTTCCATTTTTTTTAATGTGCATATGGAAGACTTCGGTAATCCATATTTATTAGAAATTGCAGACAAAGATAAACCACTTCTGCAATCATCTAAAATTTTAATTTTTTCACTTAAAAAAATTCTTTTTCTATTGCTCATGTTTCTTTATGCAGTCAAATTCTACTAAAACTTAAAGTACGAGTAAAATAACTTCTAAGGTATGATCACGTCAATGAATATGTTTGTCTTTACATACATAGAAAACATAACGGTATTATAAAGAATTTTAAAGTAATATTGTTGTTGGTAATATTTACTTTTCTTCTTGCTAAGAACTTTGTGACCATTCGTTATACTGAGTAGTAAAATTTTTTTACATTCGTTACATAAGGCCGTCAATGCAGCATATTTACTTATTCGTTATATCCCGAATTCGTTAAAGTGAATATTTGTTATACCGAGCTTTGACTGTATATATATATATATATATACATATATAAATTAATTTAGAAAAATCATTCATTATTGGACTAAAGGCCTTGTTATGCGAACGTTGAAACGTAGAAATGTATTAATGTAGAAATGTAAATATGTAGAGCTCAAGTATAGAAACGTAGAAACGTATCATGTATTTTTTATAGTAAAAAAATTTCAAATAAACAACAAAACAGCCATTTGAAACATTGATGGGGGTATTATGTCCACATTATCTGTATTTTTTTTGGAAAAAGTACCAAAATGCTTCTGTTGGTACCAACAATTTGATTTATATTTATAAACAATAACTTAGTATCTGCTTAATATATTAAAATTAAATTAAATTATTTTAAAGTTTTAGTAGTATGAATTTGTCTTATGTCAATTTCATATATACATACTACATATATACATGCATTACATTTGTATTAAAATGTACAAAATGACTGCATATGTGTACTTTACATACATATATACATATATAGAAGTGCTAAAAAATATTTTATATGTATAAATATATGTAGTATGGTATATTTGTTATTCTTATTATTAATATCTAAAATAATTTTTTGAACACTTGTATGTACGTATGCACATGCGTTCAAAATATGTGGTTCTTTTATTATTTTTACTACAAATGTTGGTAAATATATATGTTTTATATATATTAGCATTAAATTCTTCTTTAATTTTCTATTTATATATAGAAATTAAACATTTCAAATAGTTCTTATATAAAAAATGTACCATATAAAAGGGCTAAAATGTGCCACACTTCCATCAATACGCATACATCCCATCACTGGCTACATTTTGTTACGTAAAATTCTAAATTCAACAGATTGCTACGTTACATGTGCATCACATTTCAGTCAGCTAAGCATTTGCATTGCTCTCCATATACCAGAAACGATCAGCTGACTTCTACATTTTTACATTTCTACATTTCTACATTTCAACGTTCGCATAACTCGGCCTTAAGTGTTGCTTTACGAGGTCAAACCCATTTGACTTGAAAATTAAAATTTTTATTTTTTTAATAGGTGTCACTTAATCAGTGGTGGCACTAAAATCGAAAATATTATAATTTTTCTAGTGATGGCACGAAAATGATCGAAAGATATTGAGTGAAACAAAAGGAGATGAGAAAATCTTGTAAAGATGTTGATGTTTTTCGACATGCATTATATTGCGGAATATGTTGTCATCATGGTAGATATTAATTGTGCTTTTATTAGATATCCTGAAACCAGTGACTCACTGTCTAAGCAGCTCATTCTGCATCTGGGCACTTGCACAGAACATGCTCTGCTGTTTCTCGTCTCTGCAAATATTATTTTAATATTTAAGCTATTATTTTTCAAAATGGTCCAAGTCCACTTTAAAAAAATAATTTAGCTGTTAAATTAGTAAGATGTAGACATTGTTTTACTACAACTATCACTGATTTTTTTTAAAGAAAAAGTTTACTTATAACATTTTCAAAAATAACAACTCATTTTATGAAAAAATTAAATAAGAAAAAGGAAAGAGAGAATTTTTTAAAATTTTCTGCACCAGCAATTAATGTTAGAAGCACTAAAACATAATATTGCAGGACTGCTGGTTGCAAGCTTTTATCGTAAATTTGTGGTTAATATTTTACTAGTTAAAGAAAAAGATATTAAAAAAAAAGTAATAAGTAAACGTAAACAAAAATTTACAAACTCAACCCTACAAGCATGCATGTATTTGTCAAGTAAATACAACAGCATTTACACATGTGCATGCATGCTTAGTTTCATGTTGTATTTTATATAGAAATGGGTGCATGTGTTTTATAAGCGATGTCTGTATGTCTTTTAAAATGTTATAAAATATGTATAAAAGACAAAGTTACGAATTTCTTCATCTTGTTTTATTTCATTTTATTTTTTAGTTACTGTGAGCATCTTATATTTTTCTTGAAATATTTTTAGAAAAATTAATTTGAAAAAAAAAAGTTCTAAGAAAAATAAAGCTGGTTTTGAAAGACCAAAGAAATATGCTTCACAAATATGTCAATGCATAGAAATGTAATTTGTTTAAAAAGACTTCCAACCGCATTCTATTCACGTACCAAAGCTAACGGTCAAGGTTGCTGCAAGAGATTGTAATTTTTTTTTTTTTTTTTTGCTTCAGTAATCTAAAATACTTGTGTACACAGTAATTTTATATACTCGTATCATATTTCATATTTAATATTAATATACGAATTTATATGAAGAGAAAATTTATTTAGTAAAACATGCAGAGCTGATTTGCAACTGCACATAAGTAAGAACATACAATTTTAAATGGAAAACGTCATAAATAAAAATAATATATATTTTTTAAAGCTTGTCAAGGCAATTGATTAGTCACTGGAAAATGTACAGTGGCTCTAAAAGTAGTATGGGAAAATAAAAAAAAAATTTTGTAGCAAATATTTAATTTGAGAAAGAGACTTCTGTCTGCCTTAAAATTAAGCTTTGGAAAAATGACTAGACTTTTTCTTAGCAAACATTCTATGCAGAGCTAATTTAGGATAAAGACATTTTTGTATAGGTTTCCTAGGGGCTGCAGACGGATTCAAAAACCTTTGGTAAATTTATACCACTAACTTAAAAAATCAGCATTAAGAAGGTCTAATTTTAAAGCTACGAAATATTTGTCAAAATCAGCGTAATTACTAATTTTTGGTAAATATTTTTATAGTCTAACATTTTCATAAAAAATTAAATTAATCTTAGCGAATATGTCTTCAAAATATATAAACTTCCATGTAAATGCTTATTTCGACAAATATTTGTTTAATATGACCGTAGCTTAAGGTCTAGATGATTGCTAAAAATAATTCTGGTGAATAATTTCATAATTTATTCAAAGAAGAAATGAGGGTCTGATTAAATTTTTTGATATAAATACAAGACAACCGCTTTTATTCTACTTGTCTGCTGAAAACACCCAAATTGCTCTATTAGTACATTGAATTGTTATATTCACTATTAACCTTCACCTCATCCTCAAGAAACCTTACGTTATTTACCCTAATTTTTTAGATAAAATTATTTTATATCAGCAATAATAATTTTATTAGGACTCTTTATTATATTGAACGCTATCTGAGAAGATCTATACTCGTATTCATCTAGATAAGATTCTGGCTAACTTGAAATAAACATTTAAACATTAAGATTAACTTATATATGCAAAAATCTGTACAGTTAAGCGAGAGTTTTACTATAAAAAGTAAGTGATTCTACAGAATTACAATGATAGCGATGCTTACTAAGGCCTCTTGGGTAGGTGGCATAGGCTCACCGTTAAAAGAGAAAGATATCACTTGTATCATCGCTTGCTTCCTGAGTACTTTGGGCAAAAATAAAATAATAAGAAGATCAGATAATCCGCAAAAGGGTGCACGGGGTAGTCTGATTTAGTTTAACAGAAGCATTAAGACCTGTACTATGTTATCTTTAATAGTATTCTCTAGACTCACTGGCCTACACTTTCACACTTTCAAAAAAATTCTGTATTTCTGTAACTATCCATTTCATGCCAGCTCAGATAGGATAGATAGAGTACTATACTTCTCTATTAATTTTTAAATTCGTTTTTTAAAATTAAACAATGAGGCCAACAAAGTCAAGAAATTTCGATAAGATTGTTTAATTTTTACATTTTCAAATTTACAAAAGATTGTTTTTCGTGCTTTTCAGCACAAATATGAGATGAAAGTTAAGTTTATAAGCCAATGTCAAATGTATGAAATTGTTAAATGAATAAATTAAATATTTGATTAAATTAAAGAAAAATAATAATCAATAATAACCTTTACATTGACAGAATGAAAAATTTGTATAATCAATATGAATATATATTTTCATATTATTAATTTGATTTTGAATTTTTTTCCCTTTTGAACTGAATTTTATTTGAAAAAACAAGCGCTCCTTGTAGCCTTCTATTTTATTAACATTCAAAATGCATGCTCTTTGCCGAAAAGCTTGTGCTATATTTTGTTTAAGGTAATCAATAATTAATTATTTATTAAAAGTAGCAATAAAATTCTATCTACACAAGACTCATTTCCAAGTTAAATTGTTTACTAAATTTATATACCGCCGCTTCTTAGCTTAACGCGTAACTGTTTGAAAGTCTCTATTTCCCAAAACATTTCAAATGGAGTACAAAACTAAAGTAAAAATCAGCCAAACGTAAACAATTTCTAGCAACTGAAAAAAAAGTTGTTTTTATTATAAAGAAAAAAAAACTGTATGGAAAAGAAAAATTGCAATACAAAATATAACACATGCAATATTTTATACAGTTCAGAGTTTTGTTGTTAATGTTGTTATTGTTGTTGTTGAAGCTAAAAGCAAGGAAAAAAGTTTTTCCTTTTGCTGATAAAAGGAAATAAAAATCTCAAACATACACCCACTAATATTTCATATTAGAATGCAGGTATTTTAAATGTAGTTCTTGGGCTAAGTGTGTGTGTATGTGTGTGCTTTTTAAATTATTTTAAAGTAAATATTAAGGTAGCCAGCTACAGAAGAAGGAGAAACAAAGTCTACAAGACTGCTGGAAGGCCAAAAGACTCATTAATTCCAAACGCATTAGGGCAGAGATTGTTTCAGCAGAAATTACTTAAAACTCTACATTGAGCTAATTATGAGCCATTGTAGAATTAACTATCACATGAGTAAAATCGGTCGGCTGATAATCGCTTCACTTCAGAATGGCTGCGTCAATTTGGCTATTTTTTTAAGAAAACTTAATTTTTGAGAAAAAAAAACTTACCACGCCCACTTTTATCATCAATTTTATAAATTATTTAAATTTGGAGATTTTGTTCAATTTATCTACTTTATTTTAATATTCGTTGTAATACAATTCAAGTTTTTAGTTGAAAAAATTAACCTCAACAGCTTTTTACTGCTGTAGTGCAGTTCAGTAATTTTTAAAGTTTCGCCTTTCTGTTATTTTTAACTCTATTAATTTAAGGTTAACTTTATGAGTTAAAAATTCACTTTAATATGAATATCGTGTACAACAACAAAAAAATTTACAAATTACCATGTACAACAGACACAAAAATGGTTTATTTATTATATATAATTTATTTAAGCTTCATTCACTTTGCGGTTAAGTAAGCACCACACAAACTTTCTGGCTTTTATTTAACGTTACAGCTGACAGTTACTTGATATACTAAATCATAAGTTCTTTGATTATAGAGTTAACTATTTTTAACTAAATATTTTTCTTTAAAATGCAATAGTAAATGCCACTACAGGCACCAACCACAATTAATTAGATCTTAATGAGAGTTAAAAATATAAATTTTGTTTATTTGACCTTTTCTATCTGAAAAATTTAAAATATTTTTTAGCTAAACAGTCTTAGAGCCTAAATAGTGAATTTTATTAATTGGTAACTTTTTCAATTGTTTTTAATAAAAATTCCAGTCAAAAAAAAGTTTCGCTTTAAATTTATTTTTTTCTTTTCAAATGGTAATAAAAAAATATGTTATTATATAATTTTTTTAAATATTTCTACACATTTAAATATAAATAAAACTTGAAAACAAAACAAAACGTTTGTTGGGTCAGCTAGTGATTAGGTAAAAACAGAGGACAATACGAAGTGTTTGCTAAAACTGTTATCTACTTTTTACAATAAGAAATATTAAAAAATAAAATTAAATGAAACAAAAATAAGTTACCTAATAAGTCGTAACGTCTCTTTAATTAAAAATTCTTAAATTCAGGGCTTAAAAAGAGATCTTAACTACAGCTTCTTCTATTAACAACGTTTTAGCGTTGCTAATTTTTTAAATGGGACTTACATACAACTGATTCATAACTAAATAAATTAAAAGTGTTAGGTTTCTCTCCAAATAAATTTTAATGTAAGTACTGAGCACTTGGCTTGAAGCCGTCGCCTTGCATATCTTGAGAATTCTATTGAAATTTTTTAAAATTATTTTATAAACAATAGCTATAGTCTTAAACAATTTCATTCGATATGGAAGGCCACATCTTATGCCTTTTTGAAACCGATATGAAAATTAAAGCATTCAGTAACGTTTGAAATTACCACTTATTATTATTTCATAATTTTAGTCCTTTTTTTATAGGAAATAGATAGCTTTATGTCGTTCTTAAGAACATTAACAAATAACTTGTGTTCTCCCTAATAAAAAACTTACACACATAAATTTTATTAAAGAAGCTTTTACCCAGAAGAGCTGAGTGGCTGCTTGTAAAGTAAATTGGCTTGAATTGTTGAAATAAAAAAAACTCTATACACAGAGAAGTTGATATTTTTGCTACTCATTTTTTAATGGATTTGAGTTGATGTTGAAACTTTTGAAAAATTAAATAAATTACAAATTTATGTTTGACTGAAAATCCTTACTTACAATTTGTATTAATGTTAGAAGTTATATTTATATGTATAAATTTATGTAAAAGAACCCTTCAAAATATGTAAAAATCCAATACACACACACTCTTACGCACATGCATGCATGAAACGCTTTAAGGCTTAGCAGCATACGAGCAAATAAATATATAAAAAACTACATTCGTCATGTTATTTATTTTGCTACGGTAAATAAAAAAACTATTACAATCTATTATTATTTCCTTTTTTAAAAACTTTAATATTGAAATAAGCTTTTTTATTACATTTTATTTTTTATTTAATTTATTGCCAAAATGAACTAGCAATGTACATGTGCCGACTTTTATAACTTTTTCTTTGAAAGTAAATTTTCTTTCCTAAAACGAACACGATGGCGGGTAGTGAAGAAGAGAAGGGAACAGTGGCTCTTAAATTGTGTTTTGTTTACGTGCGTTTTACAATATTGAAAAATTCTTTAAAAAAGCTAAAACTGGTGATTTTATTACATTTTTAGCACAACATGAGTATTTTTTCTAAATTAAAAATAATTTTTTTTTGCAAAGTTTATTGAGTTTGTTGGGTGGTCTAAGTGGCAGCCTAACAGAAATCAATTAGAATCCAAGATAACGAATAAAAAGTAATGTGGGACTACATGTCTTATTTTTATATAACTGAAAAAATTTCCTTCTTAAGTCGATGGTCCATAAAATTTACACAGAAAATTTGCCAGAAGAACCGGGCACTTGCAGCAAAGTTGAAAAATTGTTTTCTTACCTGAGACCGGCAGCTACGGCCGCTTACGTTAAAGATCAGTCCTGTCGGCATACGTGTTGATCGCTCAGAGAATCTATTAGAATTGCAAGTTAGCAGACACCAGAGATATAAAGTGCTCTACAGCCAAATTGTTTCATTATGATACCTGAGAAGATTAGCTAACCATATATCCCATATCTTAGGTAGGCGGTCCATAAAATTTGCATAAAGAAATTTGCATTTCTAAGCCAGAAGATCCGATTGGGTGAAACATTGGGCCATAACCATAAAAAATATACTTTTATTAAGAGTTGATTTTTTTAATAAGAATTTCATGAACTTAAAATCGTTTTTTAAAAATACCGACGTAGTCAACGTTTATGGGCCATTGTCTCCTTGGTCTCGAATGCCTGGCGGCTGGTTCAGCTTATGTTAAAGGGCGTGAGTGACGCTCGCCCATTGACCAATTATCACAACCACAAGTTTGAATATTTGCTGAGAAAAAAATCTCAATGTAAGAAACACCATTTAATAAATACAAGAAACAAGTCTTTTCTCTCCAAGTAGACTATTATTATTGTAAATTAAGTCTTTTAGTCCTGTTGAAGATTTACGATTTTATCCAAAATCAATTTGAGTAAGCTTTAAAGTAAAATTTATGAAAAAATTATATAAAAAATTTCGATAACGTCGACTTTTATGTCTACGTTATTTTTTTTTTTTTTTTTTTTTTTTTGTATAAGGGAATTAAGCTTCTAATGAAGTTGCATTGAATTATCTTCCAGTAAACAAAAAGTCTCTCAGAAATCTTGCCCTACAAGAACTGCATAGGCTGATTTTTATATTTATAATTTTATACTGGTCATAAAACCCACTCAATAATTTCGTTAGGAGTTTGTATCTTAATATCATCATCAAGTGTTTCACCTATCTTGAGTACAATCAGCGATTCCCAAAGCTCTGGGAATTATGATTTGACCCAGTAACCAGTTTTTTTGTTTCAAGTATGCCACTGTGCATTAAAATTAAATTATAGCTTGTGATTATAACTTAAAAAATTTAATTAATTACAGAAATTGACAAATGACATATTTATGTAGTTTTAATACAAACACATACGAATGTGTGTTTTGCATTTAAAACTTTTTCTTCTGAAAAACTTCAATAGAATAAAACACACATAAATATTATTATTGCAAACTTTTCATTTTGTTTTGTTTTGCTTTGTTTTCGGTCTACGGAAACATTTTCGTTAAATCAAATAAAATTTGTTTGGATCAACAAAATTTTTTTTAACAACCACATGAAAAATATATTTTATTTTTTATAAAAATTTATGTTGTCTGCATTTTAAAGGACGCAAAATATATAGATTCAATAAAAAAAAGAGAAAATATAAATAAAATAAAATAAAAAATGACAGCAAATAAGATAAATCGCACTTTATTAAGATTTATTGTAATAAATCACCAAAGGGATGTTAAACAGTTGACATATGTACGTATACGTAGGCATGTATGCGTGTGTAAGTGTAAAAGAAAAATATTTCGCACAGAGAAAGGACAAAATATTTGCAAAAATCTATATTTATATGCGTGCATGTATGTGTAGGTAAGAGTGTGTGTGTGTGTGCTTTACTTTGAGGCAAATTTATGGCTGTTGGTTAAAGTTAAATTTAAAATAAAAACCAATAACAACAACTAGCATTCAAGTTAGCATGAATGAGATAAATAACTTAGGTTTGCTGCTTGTACTTGGCATTTTATTTAAATGCAGCAACCAACTTCAAACCGAAAGAAAAGGTAACAGATATATTTCTGTATATCCCAGCTCAAACCAATTTTTGTATTTCATATAAACTATTGCCAACACAATAATTTAAAGTTACATATTCTATATAAGACCGGTAGATTTTTTTATGGCGTTTAGTTTGTTTGGCCAGGCGCTTTGTAGCGTTCCATAACTTGTTTGCCTCGAGCAAAATATTAAAATTTCAACATGGAAGCTGAAACTGATCTGAAGAAGGCTAGCATACTCTGTACACTGAAAGAATTATATTTCATAAATCCAATGAAATTATTTAATCAAAAAGATTCAATGAAATTTATAAATACATAAAATAATTTTCAACATTAATTATATAGTCTCATTAAATTAAGGAAATATTTCATATAATAACTAGTTGTTTCTCTCTGTCTCGGCTGCTCTTTTTATCTGTATCTGAAATTTCTTCGTCAAAATGACGACGACCGATCTTATTTTTGAATTAAAACCTGTTATTTCTGTTTGTTTTGATCTCATTTTTCGTATAGCGTTAGTCGCTAACAAGCTGTTGGTGGACAAAGACGTGCAGCGAACTGCGCGCGTTGTAAGTGCTTTTTTTCGCTTTTTATTTCTTGCCGTAGTCAAAATGACGAAGGATGATGTGTCGTATTGTATAGCTTTTATGTTATATAATCCTTTGTTTAAAAAAATGCCAATTGAAAGAAGATTTTGCAATGTTAATTTTACATTTAAGAATTGAAAAAAAATATAAATTTCCTTATTTATTGATTAAAAAAGAACTAAATATGAATAATAAATCTATTTTGGTATATATTTTCGCTCACAGCGTATTTTACTCAAAATGACGAAGGATGACGTTAGTGTACAAAAAATAAGGATGATATTCTAGGGTTAAAATAGAATTTTAATTGTTAAATCATTGAATAATGAACGCAAAAGTTGCGTAGCAACTAAGCCATCCAGGGCAGCACCCAAAGCATAAAAAAAATTCATATATGTCGGTCCAACTGCTTAGGAGCTGTTCAGTGTATGTTGAATTTTTAAAAATGACAAACAATTCAAATATGCTTACAATGCTTAAAGTTTTATTGATAAATGTAATTTTGTTTGTAATAATTTTATACGGAAAATTATAAAACAAAATTCATAGCCTACTATATGTAAAGGTTGTTTTTTATAGACGTATAGAACTTTAAGTTGTCATTACTGTTCAAGATGGCAACCGCTTTAACAGCTGTTAAGTGATTTATTCTCAGTTTGGTTTGGAAATTCATCGTGAATAGACTCACGCCTGAACAACGCTTGCAAATAATGCAATTTTATTTCGAAAATAATGGTTCTGTGCGGAATACATATTTTACGAATTTTGTTTAGCAATGAAGCGCACTTCTGGTTGAATGGCTACGTCAACAAGCAAAACTGCCGCATTTGGAGTGAAGTTAGTCCTCAAGTGTATGTTGAAACACCGTTACATCCAGAAAAACTGACTGTTTGGTGCGCTTTATGGCCTGGTGGAATCATTGGTCCCTACTTCTTCAAAAACGTTGATGGCCAGAACGTTACAGTCAATGGTGATCGGTATAGAGTCATGATTACTAACTTTTTCATTCCTGAATTGAACAACCATGATGTCCAGGAGCTGTGGTTCCAAAAAGACGGCGCAACATATCACACAGCTCGTGCCACAATCGCATTATTGAAAGACACGTTTGGTGACCGCTTAATTTCACGTTTTGGACCTGTGAATTGGCCTCCAAGATCTTGTGATTTAACACCGCTAGACTACTTTCAGTGGGGCGCTATGTAAAGTCATTGGTCTATGCGGATAAGCCACAAACGCTTGACCATTTGGAAGACAACATTCGCCGTGTTATTGTCGATATACGGCCACAAATGTTGGAAAAAGCCATCGAAAATTGGACGTTCAGATTGTGCTACATCCGAGCCAGCCGTGACGGTCATATGCCAGAAATCATATTTAAAATGTAATGCTACAAGGTTATCTTTCGGATAAATAAAATTCATATCAATCGAATAATTCATCGTTGTTTTATTGCAATTTAAAGTTCTATACGTAGATAAAAAACACCCTTTATATTAGGTTAATTATGTTTAAATTAAGTATTAATTTCAACACCTCGTCTCAAACCTAATAAAGAGTGATTTTTTTGCTATTATCTTTTTGGCAACACTAGTTTTGACAGCTCACGCACGTTTTGTATCTTGTGTCACTGTCAAACATCTTCAGTTTGGTCTATAATTTAATCATGAATCGTCTTACAAACGAACAACGCTTGCAAATTATTGAATTTTATTACCATTTTATGGTCAGTTTAATCGACCTACTGAGGCTTCTATTCGGGCTATTGTAACAAAATTTCGCACCAAATTTACATTGTTGGACATTAAACCACCAACACGCTTACGTAGAGTGCGAACTGAAAAAAATATCGCAGCCGTATCGGCCAGTGTTGGTGATGACCGTGAATTATCGATTCGGCGCCGTTCGCAGCAATTGGGCCTCTGTTACTCCACTACGTGGAAAATTTTGCGGAAGGATTTGGGTGTGAAGCCTTATAAGATACAACTGGTGCAAGAATTGAAGCCAAACGACCTACCACAACGCCAAATTTTTGGTGAATGGGCTCTTGAAAAGTTAGATGAAGATCCACTTTTTTATCGAAGAATTGTGTTCAGCGACGAGGCTCATTTCTGGTTGAATAGATACGTGAACAAGCAAAACTGCCGTATTTGGAGTGAAGAGCAGCCAGAAGCATTGCAAGAGCTACCAATGCATCCACAAAAAACAACCGTTTGGTGCGGATTATGGGCTGGCGGCATCATTGGGCCGTATTTCTTCAAAGATGATGCGAATCACAACGTTACTGTGAATGGTGAGCGCTACCGTGCGATGATAACAAACTTTTTTTTGCCCAAAATGGAAGAGCTTGACTTGCATGACATGTGGTTTCAACAAAACGGTGCCACATGCCACACAGCACGGGAAACAATGGACCAATTGAGAGGCGAGTTCGGTGAACAGTTTATTTCACGCTTGGGACCAGTCAATTGGCCGCCCACATCGTGCGATTTAACGCCTCTAGACTATTTTTTGTGGGGCTATGTTAAGGCTAATGTCTATAGGGACAAGCCCGCTTCGATTGACGCACTGGAAGCCAACATTGCCAACATTATTCGTGAGATACCGGCCGAAATGTTGGAAAGAGTATGCCAAAATTGGACTAAGCGGATGGACCATTTGAGGCGCAGCCGCGGCCAACATTTGCATGAAATAATCTTCAAACATTAAATTATATCGACCCAACTATCGATCCAAATAAATATTTCATGCATTTTTCTGAATTTTATGTGTTTTTTTTTTAAATTTCCGATAGTTCTTATAAAATCACCTTTTATTAAATATTTTTAACTTATATACACAAAAACTTAACTATTTCACATTTATTAATTGAAAAAATTTCATGTGTTTAATTCTAGTTAAGTTTTTTGTTAAAATGTCTGCTTTCATATCATTTGTACTTATCTTAGTACTAAGTATAATAATGCTTCAATTATGAAAAATAGCATTCGATGCCAAGTTTATAGCTAATTGATTATCCACATTTAAATTCACTGGAACATCTTCAATACACTTTAGTTCATTAAATAATCTCTTCAAATAGCTTCTCTCGCACCATTTTATACTGATACATAATCTGCTTCTGTGCCACTTAAAGCAACAATGCTCTGTTTCTCTGATTCCCATGAAATTAAAGAGTTTTGCAGAATAAAACATAAAAGCAGAAAATGACTTCCAATCAATTCAAATTTTCTAAGCTTATATGTATATCAGCTTAAATTCTTTTGTTCCTGACAGATATCTTACAATATGCTTATCAGCATTAAAATGCTTAATATGCGGATCTTAATTTTTTGTGATAATTTTGCTAGTGAGTGCAAAATATGGGGTCGGCTAGTGATAGCTAAATATATCAATTCTCCTATTATTTTTTTAAATTTCGATACATCCATTTTTGTATCATCTTTTGCACAGTTGATTCGAAATTCAGGGTCAAGGGGAGTTGAAGCTTTCTTACTAAACCTTACCTATAGTTAAATCACCTGTTTATCTTTCTCTGTTGATTTCCATTCCAAGGAAATGCTGTACAGGACCTTTGTTATTAATTGTAAACTCCGTTGCCAATTTAAGTATTTATTATTTTTGTAAATAATTGATTTATTTTTGCACGCGATAAGTATATCATCTACGTATACTGCTAATAAAATAAGTTCATTATTGACTACTAGTTTATACAAACACGGTTCATTCACGTAGCTCTTTAAACCCTTATGCTCTTATCCAAAAAAGTTAACGTAGACTTTAAAGTAAAATTTATGAAAAAATTGTAGGAAAAATTTCTATAACGTTGACTTTAAAGTCTGCGTTAATTTTTTTGGATAAGGGGGTTATTCTCTAAAAATAAATTAAGCTTTGCATTCATCTCCCATTTAGACTGATTAGGACCTTATAGAGATTTATTTAAACCAAGTACTTTATTTGGGTATTTTTTTATTTAAAACATATTTGTTTGCTGCACATAAATTTCTTCACTAATATTATCGTTTAAATATGCACTAATGACATCAATTTGGTGCAAATGCACGTTTTTGTTGACAGCTAGTACAGGGCCCGTCAAATTACTTTTTTTTTTTTTGAAAATGCTATAAAAACATCGAGTGTAGTTTCGGCTATGCGGCACGTAGCGCCGACCTGTTGAAACCAAATGTTCCCAATATCCTCTTCTTCAATTTTTGTGAACAAAAATTCGTTCAACATGGCCCGATAACGATCGCCATTGACTTACGGCCACTCCTTGCTCGTTTTGGGTGCGTCGGCTTTTCAATGTATGCGTGCGGGTTTTCTGTGCCCCAAATGCGACAATTTTGCTTGTTTACATACCTGCCAAGATCAAAATGAGCTTCATCTGGAAAAATGATTTTTTTTTTTGGCAAAATCGGCATCTTCTGTAAGTCGATTGCAGGCCCACTTAGCGACGCGAAAACACAACCATATTCTTTCAGCGGAAGCATAAAACTAATTATCTGTCAAATCGGACATGAGCTAAGTGTTACCATTCACGAAATAAGCACTAGTTGAAAAAAAAGGTCGATGGCGGACCTTATAGTTTTATATTTGCATACCTTCTAACTGGAGAAAATGTTTAATCATTATTTTTTTTAATATTCTTTATGTAAAAATAGTAAAGGCAACACAATTTAGAATTTTTTAAGATATTTTCTAACAAAATTGGATAAGTCATTGTAAAATTATTATGAATCAGTTTCTTCAAAAATATCATATATAAAAAAAATCCATTGAATTTGAAATACTTATGAGTAATACAGTTAGACAACTATAGTGCCTTAAAATAATAAATACTAGTATAATTAATGATTATAAAAAATCATAGAATATAACTTACTAGATTTTATTATCTAGCTTTTTTGTAAAAAAAATATAAATAAATAAAACACTTGAAACATCGCAAAAATAATAAACAAATAAATGTAGACGCATTGTCAGCGTTTGCTTGTTTTAAATTTATTGATAACATTTTGATAAATAAATGTGTTCATTTAATTTAAGTTGCAATTCAGCATATTAACACGAAATATTAGTAAAATGAGTTCAATAGCCACAAGTTGCAATTAAGCAAATAAATTTTCAAATAAAGTCGTTAAAGAAAATGTTAAACAAAAAGTTTACTAACTTATATAAACAAAAGCAACTGTGATTTATTAAAATCGAAGTCAAAGTATGATTTACGAGTAAAACATATTAATATTAATAAGTTACTCATATATGTAAATATTCAGTTCAATTCATAAACATTAACCAAAAAAAAAAATAAGATAGACTTTAAAATCAATTTTATTGAAATTTTTCATTTAATTTTTTCATAAATTTTACGTTAAAGTCTACGTCAACTTTTATTTATTTTTTTTTTTTTTACAAATTTAAATTACAGATTCTAACAATAGAAACTCAAAAAAATATCCAGCCTAAAAGTAAATTTAAATAAAAACTGATAAAAATATTTAAAGGCCTACATGCTTAAGGCCTAATTTATTAAAAGAAAAAACTTAAAAACCATTTTAGAAATAATAATTTAAAAACATAAAGAAATATAAAAAAGAAAAGTTTGAAAAAAATTAATGAAGCTGTGTTAAAAAGAATACCTGTGTTAAAAAGAAGTAAGAAAATTTATATAAAACATATATAAATAATTGTAAATTTTGTAAATTTTATTATTTGCAGCCTCTCTTGTTGGCCTACCCACTTTAAAATAAACAAAAGAAGGAAGCAGCCAACTACCAGAAATTAATTTCTTAGACAATAAATTTGTTTATATTTAACAAACATGTAACCAAACCTATTGTTTATGCATAGATTAGTAAGTGACAAATGGTATTTATAAGTGTGACCTTGGGTATGCATTGCTACCAATGTTACCATTTTAGCCTTTTTAAGCCTAGATTTAGCCTTTTTTCTCGCATTTAGCCTTGCAATTTATGATTTAGCCTCTCGTTTTTTCCTAGCCTTTTTTCATTTTCAAAAGATTTAAATATCTTTTTTTATGTTTTGGAAAACTGAAACCAAGTCACACATAAACAGACTAAGGCTGGAAAAAATTCCTGAAAAAAAATTTGTTCTATAAACTTTCAATCTGAATTGGCTTAAATTAATATTTTGTCTGCACAATGTTGAACCAAAAAGGTAGCCAGTTCTACTGCTTCCTCTTTCCGGTCACTTTTTAGTGAAAACTGGTTACCTTTTTGGTCACAACTTGCTAAGTTTTCAATATATCGACTTGAATTCTTTTGCGTTGGATAGCTAACCGTATTGGCCTTAATTAGGAATTTTTTTCTGGTGCATAGTGCAAGAAATTATAATTTATAATTTTTTCAAAAAAAACCAAAGGTAATTTTCCATGGTAATTTGACTTAAAGTCAATACGATTATCTATCCAACCCTATGGAAATCAAGTCGTTATTTCGAAATCTAAGCAAGTTATGACCAAAACGGTAACCATTCACTTACAACTATTTAAAGCATGTAGAAAACGACCTTTCTTTAGTTTTTGTCATTGTATGTTCTCTTCTGGATTTTTTATGAAAATCATAATTATTGTTTTGAATTTTAAACCATAGTTTTTTAACTCTTCCTAGCTTTTTTGTGTGTGATTTAGCTTTTTCCAGTCATTTTTTAGGCAAGTTTAGCTTATTGTTTTCTAGGTTTTGGTAACGCTGAGTGCTACTTGTGCTTAAGTTAGATAAATATATGATTCGTATATGAAAAATTAAAGAAAAATTTGTTTTTTAACTTTAGCTACACCATATGGTCATCAAATATAAAACTTTTCTCTATAATTTTTGTACAATATCTGAAAAAAAGATCTTTAAATAAAATTTAAAAGCCACAAACTCCAGAAAAGTGTAGCGTTGACCTAAAATCTATTGTAATCTTATAAAATATAAAATTTTTTTTATAAATTGCGTAATTGATTAAATAAAATGACACCAAAACCCGTTGAAAGTTTTTGTTAAGAAGAAAAACAAGAAAATACTAAATTTTTTTATATTTTTTTTTACAAAAACTCTTCTACAAACCTTATATTTTAAGAAAACTTTCTTAAGCAAGCAGGCTGAGGTATTGATACATTAACTGCTAAATTTATAAAATTTTTTTTAATAAGGAAAATATTTAATTATTGTTTCTGATATTATATAATCTCTCAGTTTAAGAGCTTTAAAAAACCTTTTTAGTAGACGGGTACTTTTATATGTTTTTATAATGTTTGAGTGCGAACAGTATAGAAACAGTAAAATATATACCTTTAACTTTCACTTTAAATTACTAAATAAACTAAAGACATTCATTTATTCCATATCCATTTCTAATTAATAACAACAAAGCCAAGAGTGAATTTGATGCAGGAAATAACAAGCATTATTTGAGCTATGATTACGACATTAATGAATATAAACACACAGGAAACCCCGCTAAATAAAATTACTTTTATCATGTGTCACTTACACACAGACAAACAAAGAGATATTCCATTATGCACATAGACTATATTAAGAGGGCTTCATATTTTAGGGAGAAAATTAAATAAATTTAAAATATTTTTAAAGCTAAATTTTTACGAAAAAAATATCTTAAAAATTGAGTGTTTTCCATACAAATTTTTTAAGCAATTGGATTGTAGGTTTTTTTTTATAAACAAACCATTGGTTTAAGTAACCATTGTTTTTTCTTTTTTTGATTTCAATTCTATTTTAAATTCAAAAGCTGACAATGCTGCTTATCTCATGCTATCTTTTCTTTATTCTTCGTTCTCTGTTTTTGTCTTTCCCTCTTTGCCATTTTTCTTATTTTCTGTTTTTTTATTTTATTTTATTTTTTACTAAAAAAATTTAATCTCTATTTGAGTTTAATTCCAATTTATGTTGGTGTGCAAAATGCATTATTTTCCATGATTTCTTTACTTAAGTTTTAAAAAGGAAAGCATATTTAAACAGCTGTTTCTTCAGACGCTACTCTGAATCTTCAGTAGAATACTGCCTAGTCTTGTTAAATTCCTGCCCAAACATTTTAATACTTATTTCGTTATACCAATAAAATTTTTCTTTTATTTTTTAATAAAAATTATTTTATTAAAAATTGTTTTTATTAAACATTTCTTTTATTAAAAATTTAAAAAAATTTTTTTTTATTACAATTTTTTTTATTTTTTTATTGAAAATTTTTTTTGTTAAAATTTTTTTAAATTTTTTTATTGAAAAGGTTTTTATATGTAATAATTTCTATTTGGAATTTAAAAGTTTAACAAAATATTAATCTTTATTTGTGCTTAATTCCAGAAATTGTGTTGGTTTTAAAATTTATTATCATGATATTCTCATGAGTTATTTATTCAGTACAATAAGTACTGAAGTTGAGAAATATATAAAATAAAATAATATGAAATGGTATATATAGGTATGCTCTCCCCTTCAGATTAATATTTTGAAAAGTTTTTTATGTTTTTATTAAAAATTTTTTAATTTTTATTAAAATTTTTTTTTTTATTATTCTTTAAAAAATTTTTTAGTAAAACTTAAGTGAAAAAAATTAAAATCTCTAAATATTCTATAAAATACTAATCGTTAAGGATAACAAATTTTCAAACCAGTTTAAAAGAAAAAAGGATATAAATTTATATATTTAAAAATGAAAAAGAAACTGAATTAAAATTAAATACTTTGAATAAAATCTTTTTTAATAAAATTTTGATTAAAAAATTTTTTTTTCTGTATTTTTGAGCTACCCTAAGAATTTGTTTATATCCTGTAATAAAAACATTCATTTTCCTGTACACAGTTCAACTTGTTACTTTTGTTAACGGCTGAAAACCTTAGATGAAAGATAATGGACAACAAAATTATTCATTATGCGTTTGATAATCAAGTTTTTAAGGCAGTTTGATACAAACAAAAGATGCAGTTTGATAGTTAGACAGCTAAAGATACAAACAGCTAAAAGTCAAGCAATGAAACAGTGATTTATGGGTACCACAAATAAGCCCACACGCCACTGTGTGGGGAAAGCTAAGCATCAATTAAAAAAATAGAACAATAACAACAACAGCAGTTAAAAATGGTTTTCTTTTAGGAAAATACAACGATTAAGTGAAAGAATGGATTTCACATGATGGCTTAATTAAAGTCATAATATTTGTCTGCGCAAAAAGGACAGGAAAACGAAACGTATAAAATTTATGTCTATGTTTTATTAAAAATGTATAAAAATGCCAGTTTTTATCTGGTTTCGTCTGCTCAATACAAATTAGTGATCTTCCAACTGATCTGCGTAAAAGTCGCCAATCCCAAAGTATATGGCAAGCATTTTTGGCATTTAGTGATGTTATGTACCAAAATGTTTAAAAATTAATTTTAAAATATAATTTTAATTAAAAGTGGGTGTGCTGATAATGTAGCTTTATATTGCTGAACAGTTTATTAAAATCAGTTCCGTAGCTTTAGAGTTTATTCATTGCAAACATAAGATTAATTATGAAAACAATTTCGAAATATTTTTCTATTTTTTGGCTAAAATTTCTTTTAATAAAAATTCTTCAAATCAAAAATAAATTGTTTTTTATTTAAAAAATAAATAATTTTGTTCATAATAAGAGAAAAGTGAAGAATGTGTGAATGGTGATTTATTGCGAAGTTCAAAAGCAACCCAATAGCTGTGAATCAAATATGAGTAAGTCCTGAACCAATTCGGTGCAGTCTTCAATGCAGTTAAAGAGTCAAAGTGATGTTCCATTTTATTATTCTACTGTCGTTATGCCTACTGTTTTCTTACTTTTAATTAAAAAACTAAGCACATTTTCACAGACATTTCACAAATTCAGCAGAATTTCCCTTAAATTACACAAGTTGTAAAAATAGTTTTTATATGAAATCAGTGAAAAGTAAAAGACTTCCCTATCTCTGAGGGATACATTAGGTAAAAAACTTGTTTCAAAATATTACGAGTCACTAACTGAATTCAGACGACTCGAGCTAGGTACACATCTTACAATACTGACCGGTCATTGCCATTTTCGATATTACTGGTGTGAGATAAAAATTAAAAGGATGAGCTGTGGTTTGTATGATGAAACTTTGGAACTGTACTTTGTAACTGACCGGCATTAAGGTCTCGTAAGGTAAGACTTTTGAAAAACTTCTTATTGACTCCCAGCAAAAAGATGCTGTGGGTAGCCTAATTTATAATAATAATAATAATGCATAAAGCAATAAGTATGCACGCCACCCACTTTTACCTTCCTCTATAAATTTTAAAGAATTTCTATAACCTTTTTTTATTTTGAATAAATAATAATTTAAGATTTTAAAATTAATTTAATTGAAAAATTTAGTTTGACTTCACGAGTTACGCTATTCATTTGATTTTAAGAAAAAAAAATATTTAATCTTGACTATTTTCCAATACTCGTATGGCTTTAATTTCAACATCAGCGTCAACATCAAACATTGCCATGATTATCGTTAATTTTTTCCTGTTCTTTAATATTCTTACGCTATTAATTTCTTCTAAAAAACCACGACTAATAAATTTCTATCGCCCGTTTGCCTGCCTCCATCGTGTCATTCATTCGTTCATTCTTTCATTTAGTCTTCATCAATCCTGGTTACATGATGTTTTTCATGTGTTCTCCCACATCTTTTATCGTTTGCTTGTCATGTTGTTCTTTTTTTATGTTGTTTCTTTTATTGTGTTCATAGTGAAGGCTGATGATTGCCAACAACTACAATAATGATGTTGATGGCTTTATGTCATTTCATTACATTACATTTTATGTAGATTTTGTGGTTGAGTATAATAGCAAAGTGAGGAAAATATCAAAAAACAAGCAGCAACAACTAAAATGCAAAAGAAAATGAATGTATTCCTCTTCAGTTAGTGGAACATCACAACACACTTTGTGCTACTACTACCAAATGAACACAAATACAAACCAAATTGTTGGCTCGTGGTATGAAGCTTATTTATGTTGCGGTTGCAACACATTTGAACGATGACTGTGGTAAAATGCAAAAATGTTACACACTTATGTATACTCACCCCCTCCCTCTCTCTCTCTCTTTCTTTCTTTTGCCCATAAAGTAAGATGAAAATTATAAACATTCTTTATACAAATTGTAAATTGTGCTACGAATGTGTAACACCACTTTGTATGGCTTATAAAAGGGGTTGAGAGGAGTGGAAGCTTTGCTTTCTTTAAAGTAACAAACTTGTAGAATCTAATTAGTTTTTTTTTCTTTTCTTTTTACTCAAGCTTTAGCAAAGAAGCAGCCACAAAATGTAAGTAATAATTCTTAGGAAAATTATAATCTGCATAAACATACGCATACACATGAATACAAGACTTTATACTTGCTTAATCTTTTAAATTTAATAATTTTTATAACGCGGCTTTAGTTTACTTTCAAGGTTATTAATTCAACTTGTGAATAAAATGCACACAAGAATTTAATAAATTTTAAATTTAAGCATTCAAAAATAAACAAGATAAAAGCTCCTACGAGTTTAAATTCAAATCATTTTTCTTAACTTCTATTTCAAGTTAAAAAATTTAAGAGAATGTGTGTTATTTGTGAGATATTTAAAAAAAAACAATTTAGAAGAACACCAAAAAAAAAGGCTATCCAAATTGGGGTCATTAGACTAACATGAACTTAGTTAGAATTGCTCAAGCTAGAAGTGGTCTCAACTTAGAAGCTGTGTTGTCAAATTATGCATTTCAAAAAGCACAAAAAACCGAAGGCCATATTACGGCATCTGTAGTGATCGATCGGTATGGAATGCCGTAATTTGGTCTCTGATATTATTTTTGTGTTAAAGTACTACAGTTTTAACAGCGATAAAAAAACTTTATTTTTTCCTAAATCTTTATTTTATTATTTACAAAATGTTTTTGCCTAGTCTTGACTTGCCCCAGTTCATTATTACGTGAGTGTATGTATACATTTTCAGAAGAAAACTTACAAATAGAATTTTAATTGTTAAAAAAACCAGACAAATAAAAAACTTTTAATAATTTATAAAGTGGCTCATGTTTTTGCTAGCATTATTATCAGAGACTCCAGCCAAAGTGGTAAATAAATTATTTCAAAGCACAATTTTAGACTTAAATTAAGTACGGCCACATATTTTTTGAACAATGACTTGTGAAAATCATTGAAAAGTGGGCTTAAAAATGGGTGTGGCCGGTCCAAAAATATATGATGTGCTTCCTTGAAGTATGTAGGTTTTAAGTACCAAATTTCAGACAAATTTGTATAACGAACAAACAGAAAATTAATTGAAATTAATCAATTAATTAAAATTATCTTCACATAACTTTTTCACAGACTATCAATTTCAACAAATATTGTTTTGCCGGAACAAAAAAAGTGTGAGCTAATTATTATCTATTTTTGTTTGGGCAACGTATTTATATAGAAATGTAATGCCACTGACGAAGAAAAAAAATTTTCCAAATAGAAAACGGCGCTAAATGTACTAAATTGACAGCTCTACTTGGAGGTTTCTATGGCAGTGATTCACTATAATGAATCAAAACGAATTTTTGCGATACTAATTGAAAGTCATGAGGACTTGAAAATCGAGACAGATCTGTAAAAAAAAAATTTGTTTCTTGAACACATACTATTTTTTCCATATTGAACGATGAAATGTGATCAAGGTCAAGAGTTATTTCTTTGAATATTATCTAGGGAAAACTGGAGTCATATGCTCGAGACGTGCAAGTGGGGGCGAGTGATGGACAACTATCCGCTTAGTAGTAAAATAGAAACCTCAACAATATTTTTACCTCCAAATTCATAAAAAATATTATGTGCTTATTAAGCGCTTATTTGACAGACTTCTATGCAGTATTTGTCAAATAACCAATTATTAAGCACATAATATTTTTTATGAATTTGGGGGTAAGTGTTATTACTCTGATTACTACATTCTAAGCAGATAAAACACATGCTAATAGATTAGAAAAAAGACATATTGTTACAATTATCGTATACAAACTTTCAATGTCTCTGAAAGTGTCTGGCACGACTTTTTAATGTTCACTCGATTTAAGCTTAGCTTATGGGGCCTTTTTAATCTTCTTAATGTAACAAAATTAGTCTAAATCTTTATATGATTTCTGAGGAGAGATCTGATTATAAATATTTTTTATTCTCTCTGTTAAAAAATTTTAAACTTTTTACTATTTAAAATGCAGCCAACTTTAATTAAAATAAGTTATTAAAAAAAGAAAAAATTACAAAAAGCATTTAACCAAAAGTGTCCGATAACCGAAAGGCAAGTTAGTTTTTGATGTAAATTATTAGCGTCTTTAAACTGTGGGCTTCTTAATAGCGGCATAAGTGAGCAACAGCAACAGAGTGTTTGTAGGTGAGAAGTGTAGAGAAGCTTGCAGGTTAAACAACGTCGCACAAATCCATTATTGTTGTGACAAACTTGTTTCTAAAAATTAAATTTATTTACGGCAACGCTGTATTTTTAATTTAAACAAATAAAGAAAAAAGAAAATTTGCAATAAATAGCAAAAAATATACAAAATGCAGAAATAAATTAAATATAAAAGTCCGTAATACAAAACACCCACAGTCTAATTTTACTGTAATTTTCGAAGAGACACCAGAAGAAACTACAAAGTTTGTTGCTGCTACGAAAGTCACAGTATAAAAGTTTTGGTTATTGTTAGCCATAGCCTGTTTTATTTGTTGTACACAGTACACGGTTTTTAATTTAAGGCGGACATTGCCATTATTTTGGAAAATCTGAAAATCAATTAAATGACATTAAACATTTATCAACAGCAGTTGGAGGTAATTTTTCTTCAACAAGAAATTTTTTAATAGAATTTTTCCTGCTGGTAAAATATAAAATACTCAACATCAATCTTGCCTGTACATGCAATTCAATTATCAATATCAACAATCAATACACAATTTTTCCTATCAATCTCATCATAATAACCAACTCGAATTATGTAAAAATTATATTTTAACATACAAACTACTTTATGTTTATTTCTCCCCCATTTTTATTCTTTTTTTGTTTTATGACAAACATCATACATCATTTAACGGAATCACATAAAACTGTCAACAGAATATTTACTTGCTTGCATCAACCAGCCACAACCATGCATTCACTGATACTCTCTCTTTCTCTCTCTCTCTCTCTTTCTCTCTCTCTCTCTTACTCCCTCTATAATAGTTTTTGATTGCTATAACGGGCTAGTGGTTGTATAACAAATAACTAGTTGTAACAAAATGTCTCCTTGGCAATCAACAAACCATGTGACAAGAACTAAATAGAATGCGGTTCATAAATATGTCACTTACGAATGAATGACAGAAATGAGACAAAATTATATTTATAAATTTGAATATTGTGCGTTAGCGCTTATGCATGTGTGTATGCGTTTCTGTTTGTGTTCTCTATTGAAAGATCCACATGAGTAAACAAAGTGTAAAGTTGTAAATTCGACTGAATACATTTTAAGGTATTTTTTTGTCACTAATTGACGTTTTTAACTAGACATAAAAGATTTAGTTTGGTGCTAGTTCATTAAAAATAACTTTACAATTTTGTTTGTTATTATTTGGTTTTCTTTTTTAATTTACATATTTTTTTCTTTGAAATACTATTGCATGACAATTTTATAAAAAAAAAAAAAAAGTAGTGCTACCAAGAATTGGTTACGTTACACGGTGCTAGTAGCACCAAGGAGTGTTTACCGGTGGACTTATTCGTATACAAAAATTTTATGCTGTCATTTATTCATTCATTCTCATATTGCTGGCGGGAAAATAAAAGCAACAACAAAATATATAAAATAAAGAGTGATTTTTTTGCTATTATCTTTTTGGCAACACTAGTTTTGACAGCTCACGCACGTTTTGTATCTTGTGTCACTGTCAAACATCTTCAGTTTGGTCTATAATTTAATCATGAATCGTCTTACAAACGAACAACGCTTGCAAATTATTGAATTTTATTACCAAAATGCGTGCTCTGTTAAGAAAGTTCATCGCGCGCTTCTTCCATTTTATGGTCAGCTTAATCGACCTACTGAGGTTTCTATTCGGGCTATTGTAACAAAATTTCGCACCAAATTTACATTGTTGGACATTAAACCACCAACACGCTTACGTAGAGTGCGAACTGAAGAAAATATCGCAGCCGTATCGGCCAGTGTTGGTGATGACCGTGAATTATCGATTCGGCGCCGTTCGCAGCAATTGGGCCTCTGTTACTCCACTACGTGGAAAATTTTGCGGAAGGATTTGGGTGTGAAGCCTTATAAGATACAACTGGTGCAAGAATTGAAGCCAAACGACCTACCACAACGCCAAATTTTTGGTGAATGGGCTCTTGAAAAGTTAGATGAAGATCCACTTTTTTATCGAAGAATTGTGTTCAGCGACGAGGCTCATTTCTGGTTGAATAGATACGTGAACAAGCAAAACTGCCGTATTTGGAGTGAAGAGCAGCCAGAAGCATTGCAAGAGCTACCAATGCATCCACAAAAAACAACCGTTTGGTGCGGATTATGGGCTGGCGGCATCATTGGGCCGTATTTCTTCAAAGATGATGCGAATCACAACGTTACTGTGAATGGTGAGCGCTACCGTGCGATGATAACAAACTTTTTTTTGCCCAAAATGGAAGAGCTTGACTTGCATGACATGTGGTTTCAACAAGACGGTGCCACATGCCACACAGCACGCGAAACAATGGACCAATTGACAGGCGAGTTCAGTGAACAGTTTATTTCACGCTTGGGACCAGTCAATTGGCCGCCCACATCGTGCGATTTAACGCCTCTAGACTATTTTTTGTGGGGCTATGTTAAGGCTAATGTCTATAGGGACAAGCCCGCTTCGATTGACGCACTGGAAGCCAACATTGCCAACATTATTCGTGAGATACCGGCCGAAATGTTGGAAAGAGTATGCCAAAATTGGACTAAGCGGATGGACCATTTGAGGCGCAGCCGCGGCCAACATTTGCATGAAATAATCTTCAAACATTAAATTATATCGACCCAACTATCGATCCAAATAAATATTTCATGCATTTTTCTGAATTTTATGTGTTTTTTTTTTTTAAATTTCCGATAGTTCTTATAAAATCACCTTTTAGTTTCAATATAAAATAACGAAAAATACTAAGGTCGTTCTGACAGTGCTTAAAAAACCAATGATTCAATATTTATGAACAACTACAAGCTATAAATTTTTAGTTCATATGGCAAGCCAAAGCCATTATATATCGTATATTACAGATTTATTACAGTAGATTTAATGAAATAAAGCTAAGAAAAAAAAAAACGTGTTCATTGTTACAAAAGCAAGATGTAAGAGCATGAGAAGGGATACCACGAGTTAATCAAATAAGATTTCAATACCAACACATGGTCAGGCTATAAATAACTCATTCCAATTGAAGTGAGCTGAAGTCTAGTGCAGATTTTATTATTCCTTAACAGACGGTAGTATTGTATTTCTGATGTGGATAGAATGGTGTGCTGAAATGGTCGAAAATTTAACTAAAAATGTAGTAAACACCCACTATTAGCCTAGGATATAAGTCTGCCGGATTAATAAAGAACCCAAACAGGGCAAGCAAATTTCACTGACTAATATCATTGTTGAAGACAAGAGAACAAAGAATTTACTGGGCCTGACTCGATCAAGAATTCTATTTGTCACACAATTCATAACTAGCCATTGGAAATTACGCAAACACTAGACAAATATGAGCATCAGGTTGTTTCATGAAGTCAAAAAAAAAAATTTGAACATGTACTATGTTACTCTAATGGTCAAATTTGGATCGGTTTTCGTTACTTAGGGCGTCACCACCTACAACCTTCTGGCATAGCGAGCAAATTACCCAAGCAAGTCTTTCTGAATGAATACAAGGATAAGGGAGAATTAGTTATTTGAGAGTAGTATTGCAATAGGTCTATTTTGGCTGCAGTGACCAAGTGACTTGTTCTAGCTTCTAATCCTAATATTAATACTATTTATTTTGGTAAACCTTTTCCAGGCCATAATAGTCTAGAATATGTTGTTTGCATATTTTAATCTTACTTTTTTTGACTAGAGATAAAATTATATAGTTCATGGATTATGGGTGATTTCCATTACCTTTGGTTACTCAACTTTTAGTCGACATTAGAATGCACCTGTATAGCTACCTGAGTATAATATTTTTGTGATTGATAAATGAAGGCCTCAGCTTTCTAACTCTTTAACATCTTTCTATGAATCAAAACCGTTTTTTAAACTATTTTGAAGCTCAATGAAGCTCAAAATTAGGAAGTGACTCTAAAAGTATATATCTTACTTATATTGGCTGGAGATAAATGATGTTAGGGTGGGGAAAACATTCATACCAGTTCATTTTCAAACTAGATTAAATGACTTACTAAGCTTGACTCGATCAAAGATTCGCCCTATAATTAGATTCATGTCCAGGTATTGCCAAATATTGAAATACTTCTCAAATTAACGACCTCTGCAAGTTATGAAGACGAAAACGAAGAGACAGCAGAACAAGCATTGTGTTACTATAATGAATTAATTTGGAGCCGTTTCCGTAACATGGAAGACAAATCAACCAAAGAAGTCTTTCCATTCTTAATGAATACTAGATTAAGAGAGTATTTATAAAATGAAAGTAGAGTCATAATAAGTCTATTATTACCTCACTGACTTCGTTATACTATCTTTCTACCTTTTTCTTTTTATACAGGTATCACTGAGACACCATAATAGAGGTCTCTGGTATTTTTCTTATTAGAGCGTCCTGTTTAAATATTCTTTTGTAATATTTATTACGTGTAATTTTATTTTAAAAAAAGAAATTCTTTCTACTTGTCTGAAAAAAATTTACAAGGTCTTAGCAAGAATAGAATCCATAAGGGTTAGTACTTTATCCTCGAAACTGACGATAAACAGCAATACAAAAACTCAATCTTGCTAGCTTCTACCGTCACCTAATACATTGTCGAATCTTCGAAGGCCACCTTAAATATTTCTATTTTAATATCTTTAAAACAAAAAAGTTTTTTCTTTACTATTAAAAAAACTGTTGCAACTGCTTCCATCGCATTACATAAATTACACATACACACAATCACACATAAATAAAAACTATTATACACACGCCCAGATCTATTAAACTTCAGCATTTATGTGCTCACTCACATACAAGTTTGTATTAAAGAGTGTGTCTATGCCTGCTAGTAAAGGGTTTTTTTATAGACGTATATAACTTTAAGTTGGCATTACTGTTCAAGATGGCGACCGATTTAACAGCTATCAAGTGATTTATTCCCAATTTGTTTTGGCAATTTATCGTGAATAGACTTATGCCTGAACAACGCTTGCAAATAGTGCAATTTTATTTCGAACGAGATTGCCGTTGTTCCCGATTTTCATAAGCGAATTTTGTTTAGCGATGAAGCGCACTTCTGGTTGAATGGCTACGTCAACAAACAAAACTGCCGAATTTGGAGTGAAGCTAATCCTCAAGTGTATGTCGAAACACCGTTACATTCAGAAAAACTGACTGTTTGGTGCGCTTTATGGGCTGGTGGAGTCATTGGTCCGTACTTCTTCTAAAACGATGATGGCCAGAACGTTACAGTCAATGGTGATCGGTATAGAGCCATGATTACTAACTTTTTCATTCCTGAATTGAACAACCATGATGTCCAGAAGCTATGATTCCAACAAGACGGCGCAACATGGCACACAGCTCGTGCCACAACCGATTTATTGAAAGACACGTTTGGTGACCGCCTAATTTCACGTTTTGGACCTGTGAATTGGCCTCCAAGAACTTGTGATTTAACACCGCTAGACTACTTTCTGTGGGGATATGTAAAGTCATTGGTCTATGCGGCCGTGTTATTGCCGATATACGGCCACAAATGTTGGAAAAAGCCATCGAAAATTGGACGTCCAGATTGGACTACATCCGAGCCAGCCGTGGCGGTCATACGCCAGAAATCATATTTAAAATGTAATGCTACAAGATTATCTTTCGGATAAATAAAATTCATATCAATCGAATAATCCATCGTTGTTTTATTGCAATTTATATGCCTATAAAAAACACCCTTTATATGAGTCTATTTGTGTATGTATGTGTGTGTGTGCATGTGTATAGATTTAGTTATATTTGTGTATTATAAGCAATAATAATTTTTATGTTTCTACCATTGAGTATGAAATTCCACCATTTCATGCTGTTTTACCAAATTGATAATGACACATTTGTCAATGAATAATGTAACTTTGTACAGTTACCCATATTGATACGATACACGTACGCACACACACATAAATGCACATACACACTCTCAGGCACACAATTACTCACATACTAAATTGAAGCGCCAATTCGTGGAAAAATAGCAGAAAATATTGAATAGAATAAGTAAAAGTTATTTTTCCATGCGTGATGTTGCAGTATGTGTTTTTCGCGTGTTGGTGTGTATATGTGTGTTTATTAGTTTTTTACTTGTAAGTACGTTTAATGTGATTATTGTTCAATACAAAAATAAGTTTTGAATTAATGATGATGAAGTTGTGACAATGAGAATAATTGAATTCTAGTTAAGATTTGATTAGTATGTTTTATTGAATCCCCTTGAAGTGGTTTGTATTTGCTGTAAAAGCACCTATTATGCTATTTAAAAACAATAATAAATAATATGAAATAATTATTAAAACAAAATGAATAAGATAAAGGGATTAATTAATTGTAAAAGCGTATTAAAAAAATTACTAGTAAATTGTGGTTGGTAGAGGGTTTTTATGTTCAATTCATCACTTTTAAATAAATATTTGTTCAATACTGAGGAATGCAAATTGTTGTCAATAGCTTAAAAATAATAATACAAGCATTTGGTGTTAAATAATGTTATATGAGACTAGAAGCTAGTATGCAAAAGGGGTATCGACCCAACCCAAATGAAAAATTTTCTTTTTATTGTTCTTTATAAAAAACTTTTAATAATTTTCTTCGTAATAGCTACCCAATACAATTAAGCGAGAACGTTAGTTCGGTTGATTGATACTATAATCACTTTCTGAATTTTTTGTTTACTTCGCCTTCTTGCAGAGAAAGTATCTGTATTTAAGACCAATGATTCCAATTTTTTGCTGCACCTCTTTATTTGTAAAGTTATTAACTTCCTTGTCATCATCCGAACTAGAATAAATTTGATCTACTTGGGTAAGCAATTTCATTTCTATCAAATTTACTTCACCAATTTCTTCTACCTCTAACAAACGTTGGATGTCATCAGTAGCTATTTAAACAAAACGTTCTCCTCCGATCGTTCTAGCAAGTTCTAATATGTCGCTTACTTCATTTCTGCTGATTCATGGAAAGTTTTTTTTCAACCGCTTCTGGTCATACCTTTTTCTAACATTTATTCAGTATTATAATATTCAGTTCCTTCAGCGATAAAGATATGACTTTAATTGAAAAGTTCTTTCAAACTTATTTGACGTCAATAGATTTTGAATCTGTTTTTAGACACACCATTGCAATGACCTTCTGATGAAATATGTCTTAAGTGCAAAAATAATGCCTTGGTTCAATAGTGAAATACCGCGTATTAGAAAATTTTCCGCAATTTTTAATTCGTGTTAAAGTGAAACCGTGCTGTAAAATACCGTGTTATAAGAAGAATATGTGTATTGAAAAATTAATTAAACAATTAACATAAAGTAAAATTGAAATCCGACTTCCCTGAAATTCCAACCACTAAAATTTTTTTAAGTTTTATATTTTCATAAGTCTTATTTTCATTACTACAACTTTCGATAGTTAAAAATAAGATTTTATAAGGCTAATAATCGGTTTTTGGCTAAAAATTTATAACTAAATTTGGGTGAATAGTTCAGGACACTTGTGACTTATAACCCATCATTTTATGGGGTGTTATTATACCTCTTTATTGTGGTTCAACATTTTTTTTTTTAGAAATAAAATACAAAACACTCTCGTGAAAAAATTTTAAACAAGATTAAGAACTTTTTTTGGTTTACTACTTTAGGGACATGTCACCTATCTTGCTGTGCACAACACACTGCACGACACACTGCAGCTACTTTGTACTTAACAAAGCTTGATTAAATTTTCTTTTTTGTAAATGAATTCTAAAGAAATTAATTATTTTTAACGTAAATTGAAAAATGTTGTTAAGAAATCTTGGCAAACCAAGTCTTCTAAGACAAACTGCATCTAAGAAATGAAATAAACTGTTTAAAGAAATCTTTTGTCTGCTTTTAGGACATTGTAAGTGATATGTCGCCTATCTTTTTATGCACCTCACACTGTATGACGTTATTGATAACTTGTACTTAACAAAGTTAATTTCAATTTTATCTTTTTGTAATGGAAATCCAAAGCCCTTTAGTACCAAAAAATAATTTGTTTATTAAAACTAGAGTAGAAATGTCATCGTGACAAATATTGTCGTCTAAAGGTAGGATCCCACTATCCTCCCAAATAGCATGTGTACCAATTGTTATCGTTCTTTATCGACACACATTTCAAATCTTTTTAGTATTCACATTATCGTTGCACATTGTGGCAATATTTTTCCGTTCATATCGGCCAAAACAAAAACACTACAATAACCGATACCATACGTTCACACTATCGCAGTTTTGGGTTAAATTTTTCTCAATTTCTCTAAATTTTTTTCAATTTTAAAATTTAAATGATCTGATTAACACTAAAAAAGAAACGAATTCGGATAGGCTAGTGGATACTGAGCACAAATGATAATTTTTGCATGCCCGTACAAAATGGCCAATGTGCAGATTTTTAATATTAGCCATGCTGTAGAAAAAGCTCTGATTTATTTTTCCAGTCTTTGTTTAGTTCCTTGTAATGTGCTGAAAAATATTCCCACATGCACATGAGGGGCTTGATATCTTGACTTAATTCATGTATGGATTTATTTGTCCATGATGAAATAATGTGTGATTTGTTTTTCTTCTTTCAATATCATTAAAACAATAAATCTCATATATAGAATCCATTTTAGTAGTTAATGTGTATATTTTATTTATTTTTAGCGAAAACTTAATTTTTGTATATTTTTTCAAACAGTAGATCGGTAACAATAGTCAACTTTGATCAGGGCTTAAGTTACCGACAAAAATCGGCGCATTTCTTATAGTTTTACAGGCCCGAGTGGTCACATTATCGGCAATGAGAATAAAATTTTGATATGTCATAGTTAGCACGATTTCTGCCTCCATCATGCCGTATTTACAAATTATGTGTGTTGACATTATCGGCACATCAAATATACATAAGAGGTACAATGTGCCGATAGTGGGATCTTAGATTAAGATAAACTGCTGCTAACCAAAAAACTTTTAAAGTTTCTTTTTTATTTCTATCTAACAAATTTGTTAGCTTTGTGACTGACTTCTTTACATAAAGTAAGCAAATTGAGATGTATAGCTGATGTTACACTGTAAGAAGAATAAAACGATTTTAATAAAAGTTTTCATTGATATAATGAAGTAATTATTTCATGCATTAAATTAATGCAATATTTAATTTCCATTGAATTACCGACAAAATTCAGAGGATATATAAACAAAATTCTCTCAGTGTATAATAGCTAAAGTATAGCATTTGGACTTTTGCTTATTGTGTTGTACCATTTTAAAAATTCTCTAATGATAGACCATTTACACAAAATTGTGTAGTGGCATATTGTGATGTATGACCTGCTGACATATATTTTACTGGGTACATAAAAACTTTCAGCCATAAATTACTTTCATTTTTTTTTTTTTTTTATAAAAATTATTTTAAATTTTGAATTATAATTTTTTCTATTGGTTATGCTGTGCCTTTTGCTATTTTTTTTTTGTTGTTTTAATTTCAAATGGCCAAATATTTAATTTTATTTGAAACTTGTCCAACTCCCATTTTAGTTATTTCTAACATGATTGCCTGTCTTCATTTCATCTAAAATTAAATATTTTCTCTTTTATTTTTATGACCAGCTCATAAACAATTTTCATAAACTAATTCATCTCATTACTTTTACAGTTGACATCTAAAGAAAAGTTTAATAAATTCCTCCCAAACTTTTTCATTCTCTAAGGAAAAGAAAAATTAAGTAAACGTTGGAGAAAGATAATAAGAGGTACAGCGTAAGTTTTGTAGAAGGTTGTTGGTAAAAAATAACTTTTTGTTTTAGTTAAACAAACAAAAAATATAGACAATTTTCGTTTTCTTGAAAAAATAATTACAATTTTTTTTTATCTACTCAGTATCATAAAGTCTTAAAGATTTTGTCTGGCATAATTAAATTTAATTTTAAACATTTTCTAGCTGAGGCCAATGAAGTATGGAAGGCTGAGGGATTAAACTAAAAATGTATGATTTTTTCCTTATTTTTGTTGTTGCTTTAAGTTAGAAGAAGATTTTAGGTTTCGTGATTTAACTGACTTTTCAGCCTGACTGTCCGGTCTTAGGGTGTTCTTGTTGAGTGTCAGAGATTTGGAATTAGAATCTTAATGGTTTAATATGAGCTCTAGAACTATTACTGTGAATACAAAGGCTGTGGAAGACCTGGTTTTATTTATTACTTTATTTATTACTTAAAACGACTTTTATATTTTATTTGTTAATTGTAGGTCATTCTAATGTCGCTTTTGATTTATATTTCAAAAACAATTTGAAATTCTTATTCTGCTATTTTATTTATTTTTTGCATGCAAAAAAAGAACAAAAAAAAACTCACCCAGTGCTTTTTTATGTTGACTGCTTTCATGCTTGTGCAGTTGATAATAATTTTTTTTTGCTTTTATTTTTAGTTTGAAAATTTTGTTCGAAATGCAAATGTGACAAGTCTTTGGTGGCATAAATTTTCACGCACTTTTTAATGCATGACAATAATTAAGTTTAATGAGAAAAGTTTTTTATTAAGCCAAAGTAGTAGTTTTAGTAAAAATAGTAGCAGTGGAAGAACACATACACACATACACAAAAACAAAACTGTAGTTGCATCAACAGCTACTCTATCACAGTTTTAAAATAACGTTTTTTTTTTTAAATAAAATGTACAACATCAGGACCAGTCAATGAATAGCTTTCATAGCAGCACCACTGGCATTAGAAATGAAAGCATTTACTTTTAGCTTTCAATGCCTTCGAACCCTATAGCAGTAGATGTTAAAAAAAAAGTATATAGAACAACAGCAACAACAACAAATGTCGTAAGAATAACAATTAACTACTTCAATGAAATAAAATGAATAAATGGATGCAAAGTATTATGAAACAGGAAGGACTGAGTGCATGAAATGAAATGAAATGAAATGACTGAGTGCATAAATGACTGTGTATAAATTTTAAATTTTAGTTTTCTTTCTTCTACTTTTTTTTTTATTGTTGTAACAGTTATAATTACTTGTGAAAGGAATTTTACTGCCAGCGGGAGAAATTTATTTTCAATACGGGACGTATTGTACGTGTATACCAGCGATGCATAATAATACAGCATCGATTATGTGAATACAAAGTATTTCTCATATCATTTATTATGTAAACTTAGATAAACTTTATGCAATTTCATTGTATAATTAGAAAACTGTATGAATAATGAAATTAAAACATTTTGAAAGTAGTATAAGTCCACTTTTTTTTAAAAAATTACTCAGCACTAATTTTAGTTAGACGGTGTCCATATTTTACTAATATTACCGCTAACTATTTTTTTTAAATTGGACTTACACCACTTTCAAAAAAAACTGCTCAAATAGTAAAACCATTTTGAAGTTGCTTAAATTTTTCTCATTGAGGGACTTTAGAATTTCCATTATTAAATGGACTTATAGCACTTTCAAAAATAACAGCTCGTTTTATGAAAACAACTCTCAGAGTTATAAGGTGACTGTATATTTTATGTAAACGATTATTTTTAGGATTTTTTTAGATACGGTCCCTCAAAAAATCATATACTTGTACTGGTGCAATCAAGTGATTTCTTCGTTCTTTGCAATATGTTTATGCAACTAGTTATGTTGCACAGTGTGTAGTCGTGCTTATAGCTTAATTTCGGGTTGCAGTCGAGGTTTCAAAAATATCAAAATATGTTGATATTTTCTGGTTGCCTTTGCGGTTTAATTGTTTGTTGCAACCTGAACGAAAAACGCGTTGAGTAAGCACGTTGTCCTTAGCATTTAAATCACGTGTGCTATCTTGACTTTTTAAATCTTTTCTATAAGAAATTATTTAAATTCTAGCAAAGAGTACTGTGTTTGTTGGCATTTCATTAATTGCTTAATATACCCTCCCAAAGTGCCTGAACAGCAATAATAGCGTTGTTGAGTTAATTACGATAGCCAGTAAATTTTTTACTTAAGTCGACTTAGGCGATTTTGACTTATTAGAACAAATACATTTAAAGAAATAGATTTTCTACAATTTTTCTTTTCTCTTTTTTTATTCCATTTGAAGTTGTTGTTGAAACAGCTGATGAGTGCATTTACACAAATTGAATTAACTAAATAAGACACAACTATTCTTGCCACTTTTACTTGTGGTGCTTTAAGTTAGTGGTTTTCATTTCTACTTTTTTATTTTTATGGTTGCAGTGGTAATTCGTTTTATTTACTGTGTGTTCCTGTGTACAGTTAACAGTGTTCACCGGAAAATGTCACCACCACCACTGCTGTCAAGTTAACTGGCTCTCTCTGTGTGTTTCTATGTGGTTATGTGTGTGTGTGTGTGTGCCGGGGAGTATAGTTGATATTCGCCTTTAAGAAACAGTTAAATTTATTTTTTGTTAAAAATTTTTTATTTTAAATTTCTTTTTAAATAATTAACTCTTGCGTTTTTTTTTTCTTTAATTAAAACAAAAAAAATCTTTCTCTATATTATCTTCTCCAGTAATTGATTAATGTTGTATTTAAAATATTCTTGATTTTTGAATTTCTTATTATATTCCCTTTATATATTTGGTAATTGTTTCCTTATTTGATAAACAAGATTTATATTCAAATACTTGAGCAAATTAAAAAAAAAAATTTATACTGTATTTTGTTAAAAGAACTTAATTACTCATTCAATCTTATATAATATAAATAAATATTATATAAGTTTAAGATATAGATAAAAATTGGTTTTATTTTAATTTTCCAATATTTGGACTTTCTTTTGAAGGTCTTCTTCAGTTAAATTAAATATTATAAAAAAAAATTTAACTGATATAAAATATGTAATAATTTCTATTTGGAATTTAAAAGTTTAACAAAATATTAATCTTTATTTGTGCTTAATTCCAGAAATTGTGTTGGTTTTAAAATTTATTCTTTTACTCATGATATTCTCATGAGTTATTTATTCAGTACAATAAGTACTGAAGGGGAGAGCATACCTATATGAGAATATCATGAGTAAAAGAATAAATTTTAAAACCAACACAATTTCTGGAATTAAGCACAAATAAAGATTAATATTCTGATATAAAATAGTTAAATAAAATTAATAAAAACTTATTAGTGCCCCCATAACGTTTCACATGTCAACTCAATACTACTGAACAAAGTTGAGTTAAATTGTCATGCTTAAAGCTGCGCTCATATGATGCGTACAAGTCATATGGAATGTACAGTTTTTTTATTTATGGATTTTTATATGTACTTTAAATGTTAATTTTTTTGTAGTAATTAATTTTTTTTTTATTTTATTTAATTTTCTTATTTTAATTTTTGCCACAATTCAATACATAGGCTTTTATACATCAAGTGGAACGAGCTCTAATTAAAAAATTACCATTGCTATTACAGTGCTATAGAAAAAATTCACGTATATGTTGTGATTCAAAGGGATCATGTGATGGGTATTACAATTTTACATTAAAAAAATTTACATTCCGCAGGAACAACACATGCCATGTACAGCTGATGAGCTGCACCCTGCCCTAAGTACTAAACGTACTAGAACCCATACTGTCATCACATTAAAAACAACAACAAAGCCATTGTACATGTTTTTAAAATTAAAACTAAAGCATCCCTGTTTACCTTTATTTCTTAAAAAAAATTGACTGAATATATTGATGATTTTTTTTTATACATCAGAAAAGAAATGGAAACGTTAACAACTTCCACAGACAAATACAATTCACCCGTAAGATTAAAAAAAGACAGACATAAAGTCCTATCCATTAAAATAATTAAAATTCCAATTTTCGAAAAATTATTTACTTAGTACAATAAATGCTAAGAGGTAAAGCATATCTATACAGCTGTTTCATCAGACACTACTCTGAATCTTCTTTTTGAAACTTTTTGTTTACCTATTGACTAAAATTGTCATATGTTTGATTAGTATAACAAAATAAGTATTAAAATGTTTGGTCAGGAAATTAAAAAGACTTGGGAGTAATCCACTGAAGATTCCGAGTAGCGTCTGATGAAACAATATATATGTGCATTCCTTATTAGTACTTATTGTACTAAGTAAACATAACATATTGGAATTAAGCACGAATAAAGATAAAATTTCGTTAAAGTTTATAATTCCAAACAAATTAATGTTTTAAAAAAATGTTTTTTAAGACTTATATGCTGTACACAAGCGATCAACATGTCTGGAAAGCTTATATGAAAAAAAGCTCCAAATACTGAATGATTTTCATAGAAATTTGTTAGACGAGTAGATTGTTAAAACAGCAAATTAATTTAAGCAATAAAAACTAGTTAAACAATTGCCCAGCTTGTGTTTAATAAAACAAAATTTTATTTCAAATGTTATTAAATCAATCTCATTAATTTAATTCTTTTTCCTTTTTTTCTTTCTTTTTTATTTTGTCAAAGTGTGCTTAAGCTTATAATTCCATTACATTCATTCATTTCTCAATTTTATACTTTCATTTCTCATTCAATACTCTTTTCAATACAAATAAATTCTTGTTTTTTTTCATATAATTTTTTGATTTTCGTAAGCACACTCAGTTGTATTCATTCACATGTACGCTTGACATTTTAATACTTCCATTCATTGCGTGTTAAACGTGTATGTATGTATGTGGGTGTGTGGGTTTGTGCCATGTGTATGTGTTTAAGAGTTTTCTTTTCTATACAACAAATTTAACTTAAGTAAAAAAAAAAAACAACAGAAAAAAATCCTAAAAATATAAACAAGTTTAAAACTAGCTGTTGCTAATACACTGAGAAAAATTATTTCTGGGTTTCTCTTTTTTATTATTTAAGGATATTTTTTCGTAAATTATTATCATGGTTTACAATCGCAAAGCGAACTTTAAGATCTATTGTGCAGATTTTTTAGTAAAAGATGGTCGCTTGTTCAAACTCACTTATAATTCAATTTTAAATTTTGTTAAAAAATCATTGAGATTTATGTTGATTCTAATTGATGTTTGATTTGATAAAAAAATTTTTTTAATTTTTTTTATGCTCACCTAACTGAAAGAAAAAGCACAGTATTTCAAGTTCTTTGAACAATTTTTCTCTCGTGAGAGTTTTTTATTTTTTTATTTATTTAATAAAATAGAAATGTTTGAAGACGTCGCTTCCAAAATCTTATATTAATTTTGAAATGACTTATCCAAATGTTTAAAAAAATATTATATTGAATTTAAGTTGCTTTTACATCATATTTTAGTTTAAATATTATTTTTCTAGTTTTTAGAAACCATGTTCCAAAAATAAATATTTTTTTTAAATTATGAAATTTTTATTATTATTTTTTTTTTTTTTTTTAATTTACAAAATACAGAAAGTACCAGAAAACTTAATGATTTTATTATTTAAGTTTGAAACTGCATGTAATTGAAATAAATTGGAATAGAAAACACTAAAATCTATGGGCAAATACTGATTTTATTCCCATTAAAGCGTAAGTATCCAATTGGGAGTAGAAACAGATTTTACTTTTAGGTGAAAATTTATAGTTTTTTTGCCTGTTAAATTTGTTGATTGAATTTATTTTGTTTACTAAAATTTAAAGCCAGACTCGTTAGTTTGAATGAAAATAAAAGCGTAAGAAAATCAGTCACTCATTTTTATACTGTAAAAGCAGTTAGATATCTGAGAAATTCCCTAACACTATCCTCGATATCTCAGTTAGGCCAATAAAAAAAAATGACTCAAAGCCAAAAGATCCGTACACTCGCAGAGAAAATGAAATACTGTCTCTTTACTTTAAGTTGCCCGATAGCTGCGACAGTTTTCTTTGAAAGGCTATTCCAGTCTATCGGCGTGAGTGATTTGTTATAACAGCTACCATTCTGTAAATATCCTTGCTATTCCTACTTAACAGCTGAACGGATGCGCTACATGGTACGTCTAGAGACCCTGCCATCTGGTGTCCATTTTTATTTGGTAGTATGCAAGAATGCCGTTTCTAATGCTACTAAGCTGTAAAGCGACCGTCACTGACAGGAAAACCTTTTTATTAAAGCCTTGGGCAATTCATCCCGTTTCGTATTGCTTTTCTATAATTTAATTGCAATTTCATAATTTAATTGCAAATTTCAAAATATAAACCGCTGGCGAGTGCCTAAATGCACAGGCACATACGCATACACACAATTACATGCCCCATTATTACTATTTTCTTTTTTAATAAAAATTCCTCTAAAAAGAACGGCGATGTATTTTTTTTTATTAAGCTTTTTCATAAAAATTTTTTCTTTAAGTGCATATTTTTTAATTAAAATTTTATTTTTTAATAATAAAATCCAAAAAAAAATTTTTAGTTTTTCAAATGAAAACAAATTGATTTTTGTTTATCCGCAAATCAATTTAAAACTCAAGTAGAGTTTTGAATCAATAAATTAAAAAAAAAAAAAAAAAATTAAACAAAAATTTTCCACATTTTTCTAATTTAATTTATAATTATTAATTTGTGATATTTTCACAAATTAATAATGTGAATTCACCATTCACGTTGACGAGGCAAGTCATACATAAATTTGAGAAGCAACTCGCTTAATTTTTATTATGAAAACGTGGCATTACTTATATTTTACATGTAAAATCCGAAATGTATTCAGATAAAAGCGGAGTGTAAAATGATTGAATGCAAGTGGATAGTTATTCAATGTTTTTTTTTTTTTTTGATTTTGTTTACAAGAAATCAGCAAAGAATTACTGACACTGGGGGAAGAGTGTGAAAAAATCTTTTTAAGAAGTGATTTAAAAAAAATAAAAAGACACTTTTATTAAATACTAAAGCTTACCCACAAACACATTTATACAACAGACACCAGCCACCAGCCATACACACACAAATTTTTCCAGCCAAAGAATATTAAGATGAGTTGCAGTACCCAACTTTAGTAATTCCAAACATCTACAGTGCAGCATTTGTTTGCTTGTTTGTGTTGTCATGGTTATTTTTTAAAAGAAGTGGCAATGGTATAGTGTTGGTGAGAGCTTTATACAATTGAGTTGTGGTTGTCGTTGGCTGGCTCATGTTGTTCCGGCAGTAGTTACTTTGGATAAATAAAAAGCCATTTCATCAGCAGAAAAGGAGATTTACATTTTGAATTGTATGACTTTTTTGTTTTGGTATTAATTTTTAAAAGTTGATTTTTTAAAAAGAGATTTAATAAAGATGTTGTTACACTTTGGTAGAAGAAGCTATTGAAATCGTAAGTTATGGCAAGCTTATTGAAGGGCACATTAATATTTATTGTAAATTTTTTTTTTTTTTTTGGATATACTTACGAGGGACAGTTAAATCGCCTTCAAACTTTCAAAATATTTTAAATAGATTTTTGGTTGAATTCAATAACATTTACAACTAGAGTCAATAATTCGAATGTAAATGAAAGCATAAGAACATCCTGTTTTTCTAATTAAAGGCAGTCAGGACGAAAGAAAACTAGTCACTCATTTTTTTGCTGTAAGCGCAAGTTATTTCAATATATTTCGTATGTAACAGAACAACAAATTTAAAATTTACACTGCCAGGCTCTCTATTTCAATCTTATAGAAAAAGGAAAGAAAACTCATTTATTTTTTTTTTTGATATAAAAAGCAGCTTACTATTTTCTGAACTATAATTCGCTTGCCTTTAAGTTTTTTAACGTAAACCATTTCAACATATCTTATGGCTACAACAGCATTAATAAATTAATCGCCAATTTCAAGGAAAACCGCTGTAATGTGTAAATAAACTTTGAAACGCACAACCTGCTACACTACTTAAACTATCAATACATGCCAGTAGAACCAAAAACACATACACACATATGCATTTACAAAAAACCAAATTGCAAACAAAAAAGTTTTAAGTTTAATTTTTTTACTTAAAAAAAATTTTATGGCGGATATTGAAAAATTAAGTTTTGAAAATAAAAATAAAAAAGTTATTTTAAAAGGAAAGTAGTTTTGTGCTTTTTGTGGTAATTTTATAAAAAAAATTCTAACGAATTTACAAATAATTAACTGATCTGAACATTTATACTTATGCAAAGAAAACAAATGTTCACAGAGGGACGATTAAAATTTTTGTATGTATTTGCTGATGATTTCCTTCATAGAAAGCCTGGCTGTAAGTCAATTATAATTTACTAAATTTAAAAATATTATTACGTATAAAACTAATTAAATGATTTTCTTTAGAATCTTGGTGGCACGGAAAAAACTGAAACTAATTAAAGTGGATTTGCTTACCTAAAAATCAACACAATTTCTTAATATTAAAAAAATAAAAATAAAATAAAGTCAAAAATTCTTTCCAAAAATAAAAGCAACTACTAAACTAAACTAAATAAGTGCTTTATAAATTTGTGGTGAGTGGGGAGGAAAAAGAAGAAATCAAAATGTGACAAAAACGGCAACACATGGTGTTAAGTGTTTTGGTTTTTTTTTTTTGGTTTTTGTCTTCGCTTGCTTTTAGTGTAAATGCAAAACACTACACCAAAGAGGTAAATGTCGTTAAAAGTTAACATGCGATATAAAAAACACATATACAGTGAGCGGTATACACAGCATATGCGAGCTTATCTGCACATATACTACAAGCAAATATATAATATATATACACATATCGCTCATTTACTTGAATAGTAGCATAATGCAAAATAAAATAAAAATTTGTAGAATTAGAATTAAGATCGGGAACAATAGAGCTTTGTGATACTGCATTCATGCTACAAATGCTCCTTAAGTCTAGTATTCATTAAGAAATCAAAGACTTCCTTGTGTTATATTTGCGCCATTTCAAACATTTGCAAGTAGTGATGCCCTAAGCAAGGAAATTCGGACTAAATTAGACCAATATAGTGACATAGTATAAATATGTTGTGCTGGCTCCTTGTCTTCGTTGCTTTAGAAGAAATAAATACAAGCAAAAGTTTTTTTTATTAAATAAAGGGTGTTTTTATAGATGTATAGAACTTTAAGTTGGCATTACTGTTCAAGATGGCTACCGACTTAACAGCTGTCAAGTGATTTATTCTCATTTTGGTATGGCAATTCATCATGAATAGATTCACGCCTGAACAACGCTTGCAAATAGTGCAATTTTATTTCGAACGAGATTGCCGTTGTTCCCGATTTTCATAAGCGAATTTTGTTTAACGATGAAGCGCACTTCTGGTTGAAAGGCTACGTCAACAAACATAACTGCCGCATTTGGAGTGAAGCTAATCCTCAAGTGTATGTCGAAACACCGTTACATCCAGAAAAACTGACTGTTTGGTGCGCTTTATGGGCTGGTGGAGTCATTGGTCCGTACTTCTTCAAAAACGATGATGGCCAGAACGTTACAGTCAATGGTGATCGGTATAGAGCCATGATTACTAACTTTTTCATTCCTGAATTGAACAACCATGATGTCCAGGAGCTGTGGTTCCAATAATACGGCGCAACATGTCACACAGCTCGTGCCACAATCGATTTATTGAAAGACACGTTTGGTGACCGCCTAATTTCACGTTTTGGACCTGTGAATTGACCTCCAAGATCTTGTGATTTAACACCGCTAGACTATTTTCTGTGGGGCTATGTAAAGTCATTGGTCTATGAGGATAAGCCACAAACGCTTGACCATTTGGAAGACAATATTCGCCGTGTTATTACCGATATACAGCCACAAATGTTGGAAAAAGTCATCGAAAATTGGACGTCCAGATTGGACTACATCCGAGCCAGCCGTGGCGGTCATACGCCAGAAATCATATTTAAAATATAATGCCACAATATTATCTTTCGGATAAATAAAATTCATGTCAATCGAATAATTCATCGTTGTTTTATTGCAATTTAAAGTTCTATGCGTCTATAAAAAACACCCGTTAAAAAGAAAGTAAATGATACTGAGCAAATGGCTTATTTCCAAGAGAAAATATTAAGCCTGATTATGAGTGTCATTTTGGTTCGTTTATGAAGGGGTCTAATCACCGCATTCGTTGGTAATATTTCACCCCATACGATATCTATCGAATTATAATAGATTTATATACAAATGTTTGTCAAATGCAGCATGAAATGAAAATGAAAATTACAATAACTAATTCTTTTAATCTAAAATTTAATAAGACTTAAGATTTTTTAGCTTTTTGTTGAACGTGCTCGTTAAAAAAGTAATTTGCTTTGGTTACAATAGCTAGTTTTCTATCGATTATACTTGATCGATCTCGCTAGCGAATGCCATCATCTCAAATTATGATACATTTTTAAAAATTTCTATCGATATCGAATGCGGTAATTACACATCTGGTTATAATCGAAAATTTTCAATATTTTATTCAGAAAATAATTTAATTAATACAGAAAATAAAGTTATATATAGAAAAAATTTTTTGTGTTACGATACTCTGGAAGTAAACGGGCTATATGTATTTTGTTTTTATATATTTTATAAATTTTTTTTATTATTTTTGTTTCAGTGCATGAGTGCTAACTACTTACGTACACAAATGCACAAAATTTTCGCTACTCCGTTTCAACTGTCTCTTATTTTCTCTGTGGGGACAGGCATATCCAGCAATTTATGCAACGTATAAAAAAGGCCTTCTAAAAGGTTAAAAACTTTTTTTTATATTTTGATTTCTCAAAAAAATATTTGTTATTGATTTTAAATAAGTAATACAAGTCTAGCTGAGTATTGTTTGCAAAAATACTTATTCCTTCCTTTAAAGGCCACCATTAACATTTTTACAGGGTTCAATTCAATATAATGAAAAAAAAAAAAAAAACAATTCAAAAGCTAAGAAAAATTAAATCTTAAACTAACGCAAAAATTTATAGCTAAGAAAATGTTTTAAAACACTAGTGACAGAAAAAACATTTTAAATGTGTTCACACAAACAAAATTATGAAGCTGTTGATTAAAAAAAATTAAATAGAAAAAACCCAAAATTTAACAGTTTTGTTATATATTATTATATATAGTAAAAATAAAAGAAAGCATAACTCATTACAATCCACAATAGTGAACAAAAATTTTACGTGATTTCCTTTAAGATCTTTTAAAGATATTGCATCGATTTCATAGACTAATTTTCATTTGGCATCAGCGCATTTGATTGGAGCGATATATAGATATATAAATATATTTTTATAATACGATCTCAACTAAATAAACTAGCCTTTCAATAAAAAAAACTTACAATAAAAAAGTTATATAAAAAAAAAAGAAATATCAAATATTGAGATAAAAATATTTTCTTGGAATACCTATTGTTTTATTAATCTTAAAATAAGTAATTAATTTTAGTACAAGAAACTAAAATTAAGGAGTTTAAAGAAACAATATTTTCTGAGAATCTCATTTTTAAAAGAAATAAAATGTCTGCAGGCACTTAATTTTTAAATTAATAAAAAAATAAATTCTAAGAAAGATATTAAATAATTATATTATATAATATAATATATACGAGTATTATATATATAATTTATATATTATATATAATTTAATTTAATTTTGGAAACATTTTTAAGCCAAACATATTTAATTAACCACAAAAATTCTCTTTCATAAAGATTCGTGTTTGTGTGTACAAACATTACGCACATGACAGCATAAAAAGCAAAGCAAAAGGGAGAGCAGAGCAAAAATTAATGAAAATTTGAAATATGTTTTATATTTTTTATTTTTCTCGGTTCTTTGTGGACTCATCGTTTTGAGTTTTGCAAAAACATTACGACTGCGGTTTATGTTAAAACGGTATACCACATTTTTTGGTACGTTGTGTATTTTAGACAAAGTACGTAAAAACATACCAAAAATTGTCAAAAAATAGATGTGGTCGCGATATTTTACCGACTTTTAGGGAATTATGCACTTGATTTTTGGTCCAGAGAATTGTGTTAGTTGGTCCTAGTCATGTGGCAGGGAGTCTATATACCATTCAAACAGTCTCAATGTTTTCTTTCCAAATCCGCTGAAAAACTTTATATAAGTTGATTAAAAAAGCATAAAGATACGAAAAACCGGTTTTTTACCCGTAACTAAGGATTTTGGAGGTTTTGGCAAATTATGAGTATGATAGGTTTAGTGTTAACCTGTTGTTCACATATAAAATAGAAGAGCAAATTGAAAAATAAAAGCTGTATTATTAAGTAGTGGTGTAATACAAGTCATATTTGTAGGCATTTGGGTTGTAAGTCAGGTTGTATTGTCTCTTACAATATCTTAGAATAATATGGCATGCGAAAGTTCTGCCTCTAAAAGGCCTCTATATGAAAAGCCTATCTGTTTAATTACTGCTGTTACTTACTAATTTTACAGCCAAGCTCACTCAACTAAAATTACACAATCACATACAATGTGACATGTGTTTTGCTCTGTTTCTGTAGGAATGTGTGTATGTGTGTGTAGAAACAAAACCGTTGTTGTTAATCGTTTTGCGGTGAAACACAGGAAAACTATAAAAACGTGAAATAAAGTTCTATTTCCCGTTTAACACCGCCATCATACACAACAACAGAATAATTTATTTTAAAAAATATTTTTTTTTTGCTTTGTTTTTGTTTCTTCTTGCTGTCATTTTGCATCTCTCTTTTTTATGTTTTTGCCCTGAATACTATTTGTTGTAATAGTACTCTGAACAACAACAATATTGTTTTATTTAGCTGGAAAATTTTAAAATAACAATATCAGCATTAGCAGCAGGAAAACTGTGACATTTTAATATTTAATTTACTATAAAAATCTGTGAATTTCAATTTAATTCGGTTTTTTTTCATTGTTGTTGTTTTATATGTTGTTAGTTTCTGTTTTTCATTGTTTTTATAACTGGTTTAACAACTCAAAAGTTTTGTTTTTAATAAATTTATTTAATTTTAATTAAAACTCTCTTTGTTTGTAATTCGTTGCTGAACTAAAATGATTTAAATGTAATTTACAGCAGTTTTATTAAAAAGTTAAAAAAAAAATTTTTAATATTTGTTTTGGCGTAAAAAAAGATTTTAATGTAAAATAATGTAAATGCACAAGTTTCCTAAGGAATGGCCCAAATAATTAAAAAATTAAAATGTGTTAAATTTGCCTTCAAAATTTCGGAATAATTTGAAAACAACAAGTTCATTTTTGGAATTTTTAATAAAATATTTTCATTTTCATCACCCTGAAACTTAATTAAATTTAATTTAATTTTAAAAGATTTGTAATAAATAGTTTTGCTATTAAAATACTTATGATTTCTAACTTTCCAAATGAGAATTTTATGTTTTTTGCATAAATTACAAATTCAATTTAATTCTTATCTAAATTGCATTACAAAAGAAGCAAAAAAAAAAAAACAGAAATAATTTTAATCATAAGAATGTGATAAAAGAGCTACCTACTACTGGCTTACCTACCTAACATTGTGATGACTTAATTCATTTTAAGATTTATGTGAGTGATACAATCACACAATGTTAAGACAAAGAAAAAGGTATAGATACATACATACATACATACCTTGCCATACAACAACAATTTAAATTTATTTAATTCATAAAATATCTCAGTTACCAGAATCTGTTTTTCGTTCTGTGACATTGACGTGAAAACACTCATAAATAAAATAAAAATATTTATGAAAGTAAATGAAATAACTTTTTACGACTGGTGATAAAAAATAAAAAATAAATGCAAATTCTACTTCTTCAAAAAAAAAAAGTCTTTTTGTGAAATTAAAATGTTTCAAGTAGAAAAAGATTCAAATTCAAAATTAAAAGTTAAAGAGCTTCTACTGAGTGACAGATATTAGAATTTTATTTTCATTTGCACTTTTCAAACACAGTGGGCTTTCTTGCCAGTGATAAAATTAAAGGTAAAATAAAAAAAAGTTTTAAGTGAAAAAAATTATTTTAATTAAAAAAAAAAAAAAAAATATTTTCAATAATTTTTATTGATTTTTGTTGATTATAGCAACCTTTTAAGTTGAAGGCATTATATACATGCACAACATTAAATACCAACTATAAGCTGCCACATTTAAAACATATAAAAACCATTCACAGCTAAAGTGTATGGCTGTAAGCTAAAATAGAACCTACACAAGCTTTAATAACAGCGCTAATTTTTTAAAATTTATGACCATCACACTCCTGCAAATGATTATAAGTAGCTTGACTCTTAGATGCTTTACACTCCCACCTAAATTGAAGCGGCAAGAGGAGCTCTTTTTAGCAGCCAGTATGTATATGAAAGCGTCATACCTACATCCACTGAAGAAAAACAAAAATAGAGCCAAAAACGCTAAATAAAAATAAATAGCTAAAGTATCATTACTGGTCTACAATAAGAAAACAAAAATAAAAAAACAATTTTTTGCAGCCAACTTCACTACAAAACGTCAAAATTAAATTTTCCAATTGCTCAGCGTTGCCGGCACGATTGTTGTATGCTTCATACATTTTGTATGAGAATGAGAATTTTTGACCGATACAAAATGCTTTCCGCGCCAATTTAGGTATAACTGTTACTAAGATCGACGATAAGCGTCAAAAAAAATCACAATCACAGACACTGAAAGAAAAATGTTTCATAAACCTAATTAAACTATTTCGTTAAATTTTTTTTATAAATTCAATAAAATATTTAATAAATTATATTAATTATTAAAATATTTTCAATGAAATTTATGAATTATTTCATTGAATTTACAAAGAACTCCTTTAATATAATGAAACGTATCATTAGTTGAAAAATAATGATTTTTTGTAATTAGAGTAATGAAAAAATTCACCGTACATATGAACAAATTTCTGTTAGTATATATTATACTTTATACCAACCAACATTTTATCAGGTGATAGATAACATTTCACTGATTCAATAAAACAAATACCAAATAGATTTTACTCCACATACATACACTGCAAAAAAAATTTCTTAAATCTAGTGAATTTATTTCATTAAAATTTAAAATATTTTACAAATTGTGAGAATTAATGAAACACTTTCAATTAAATTATTTCATTAAATTAATGAATTATTTTATTGAATTAATGAACATTTCGTTAAATTAGTGAAATATTTTATTGGTTTAATAAAACGTTGTAAGTGGTACAAAAATAATAACATTCTTTCAGTGTAAATGGGCGGAACGGGCCAACACATTTAAGGAATGTGCGTACTGTGTGGAAATTGATTCAAATTCATATCTTAGAGAACAACTTTGTTTGTGATTGTAGGTAAAAAAGCTTCGTCTATGATCTTTCGAATAAAGAAAAAAGTATTTTTTTTATAAAATTGTTTACTTTTTTGTATTATTTTTAATAATACAAAATTTTGTCCGTTTTTTAAATAAAAACAGCTAAATAGACACAGTGAGTGCTACAAGACTACTTTCTATTTTCATAAGCAAGAAAAATTCATAAAGTGAGTCCTCAGAATAAGGCTGATATTAACAGTAAACATGAAGTAGATATTGTGAGAAATTTATATGAAAATTTAGTCATAAATAAAATTTTGGTTTCTGGTAAAAAATTTTTAAAATTAGAACATTTTCTATGACAAACAAAGGGTTTCATTTTGTTCATAATAAGAAGAAAAAATGGAAACACTATCGGACAGTTTTAATTTATAATTGGGCTGAACATTGTAACTTCTTTTAGTATTTTCCTTAGTAGGAAATTTCGTCATAATTTCTATTTCGAGTGTTCATTATCCATTTTGCATGCAAGGCTTACAACCTTATCGAAATTTTTTATAAATTTTGTTTTAAAGTCTACGTAAATTTTTTTTTTTTTTTTTTTTGGATAAGAGCACTAGACTTTATTTTCGTAATGTCAGCACCTTTTCATAATCCAAAAAAAAAAAATTTTAAATAAAAGAGAGACATTTATTTGCTTAACTGCCCACTGTATTTGATTTTGTAAAACGATTAAAACTGTTTAGTATGAGTTGTTTATCAAAATGCATTAAGTTTAGAATATTTTGTATGTAAATTAGTTGTATTTTATATAAAATTTTATTCTTTCTTAGTCTCCTTATTAATTTATATAAAGTGTTGTTGGCTTTGTTCAACAGTATCTAAGAATTTTGCAAGAATCCTCAAGAGTTGTTGTCATATCAATTGTTTTTTTTTCCTACTCATTCTTCTACAATAACTATTTTGTTTTGTTTTGTGTTTTAATAAATTTTACCTGTTTAATAAATAGCTACAGCTTTTTGTTGATAATATTTTCATTTTGCTTTCATTAAGAGCTTTTTGCATTTTATTATAATTTTTAATTAACTCTTGTCAATAGTTTTTTTTTAATTATTTTTGTTTCCATTTTTTGTTTTATTTTATTTTCTTGCAATTGTGGTATGCATAATTAAAATATTCGAGATGATTTAATAATTTGTTGGGGAATTAAAATAAAGTTGTTTCAAAAGAAAATAAAAATTAATTTTTAGTTTAAGATGAGCTTAAAAATATTTTAGTTTATTTTTGAATTATTAAAAAAAAAACAAATTAATTAAAATAATTTAACTTTTAAAAGATTCTGAATAAAATGAGACATTTTTTTACGAAAGTCATATTTAACTCACCGTCAGCCCATATTTTTTGAGAGTTACTGAAACAGAACTACAAATTTTAAAAATTAAAAGTGAAAAATTTTTTAAATTCAACTATGAGAAAAACTTAAATCATAAATAAACTAAACAATTGAAAAAATTATTGCATTTAAAAGTAAGACAAGGATGAGCTTATAAAATAAATTTTATTTATTTTTTTTAAGTACTTTTGACATGAAAAATTTTAAAATATTGAAATTAATTGCTGTCAATGATTTAGCCCAAGCAAAACTGCTTTTTGTCCTCAAAATTTTTTTCTCATTTTGAAAAAAAATTTTCACTGAAAAAAAATGCAATCTCAATAAATTTGTTGCCATAATTAAAAAAAATATTCTCCTATCAAAAATTTTAACTCAAAAAAATTTTTCTCTTTTTTTGGTATAGAAAATTTTCTGTGATTTCGAAACTAAAGTTTTGCTGGAAAATAAATCAACTTAATAAGCAAAATTATGTATAAAAATTGGCTGATTTTGAAACAAAAATTTTTTTGGCAAAAATTTTAACTCAAAAAAATTTTTCTAGAAAATTTTGTAAACTAAAGTTTTTCAAAAAATATATCAAAAAATTTTTTTCTGCTTTTGAAATTAAAATTTTTCTGGAAAATTTTTTTTTTTTACAATAAAACAACTTAATAACAAATTCCCTGAATTTGACACAATTTTTTTTTTAAAAAAAGCTCCCTTGAATTTAAAAAGTATTATACGTTAAATGTTTACGTTAAATTTTTTGGACAAAAACTTTATGTGGAAACATTTACCTTTAATGGTTATATGAAAACATATCGCTCATTTACTTGAAGAGTACAAAATGTTTTTTTTTTAAGTTTCCAATAACTTGAATACTCTTCTCTTCTTAACAAAATATTTAAACTATTCCTATAAAAGTGGTAATAAAAGACTTTACACTCAGCTGGCCCGATTTACTAAAGTTTTACAGCATAATTATGAATATTTAACTAGGATTTTTCTTCGGAAACACTTTGTTTCTTAAAAAAAATTTTCTAAAAACAAATAATTGTCTAAGATCAAGTTTGTTCTTAATAAGAAGTAAATTGAAAAGTAAAAGCCCTCCCTTGGGTTTGATTGCGACAGTTGTAACGTGTCTGATTTAATTTAAATTCAGATTTATCAATAATGATCTTTCCTTTGATCTCTCAGATTTTAGCTTGTCGACAGTTCATTTATTAATTTAAATATTTTTTTTCACATTTTATGTAAAATAGTTACTTGTTTGTTAATTAAATTGCACCCTGTTTTTAAAAAAAATATTTTAATTTGAAACAATTATTTTTCTTCTTCTTATAATATTAACCGAAAGAAAGTAAGCACAGGATTAAACTGTTACTGTTATCTCGGCAATAAAAATAATTTCCTTGAAAATATAATAAAAATTAATGCATAGTTTCTACTAAAATGCTATTCCCCTGTAAATCTTATTAAGTTTTTTGTTTTCATTCTTGCAAACAATTTGCCATTACATCATCAACATCATTTACATCTCCACACAACCCTTTTATTTCTTAAGAGACTTAAAAGCCTTAGAAAACTGATAATAAAAAGTAAAATTGCGTCTTTATTGTTGAAATTATTGGCAGGCAGAGAGAGAAGACACTTTTATAAAATGTTTGCAACTAACAAATACCAAATCTAATTACAACAATTAAAGACAATTGTTATCTGTTTGTAACATGCTGCTGATGGTGTTAAAATATTCAAACAACCAGACAAACAAAACAGCCCATTAGAGACACCCTCTTCTTAAAATAGTTTTCTTTTTTTTTTTTTTTGTTTCTTGTATTTGTTTGTTTTATTTCCTTGTTTTTACTAATACACAAACGAACGAGTATGTGTGGTAATCCCTTAAATGTATGTGTGTTGTAGAGTGTGTCGAAGAGTTTGAAAACTAATAAAACGTCCTTCCTCCTTAGAGTTTTGTTCAAAAAATTTTTTCTATCATGCAACTGATTATTAAATTTCCTAATTTTTGTTATTGTAGAACTTCCTGTTTTCCTACTCTGTTTGCAAGCAGTGGCTTCTTTTTTTTACTTAAAATTCTTCTTTGGTTTTTTGGGTTTATTTTACTATAATTTTATATGACTCAGCTAAGTAGCAAACCACACTCTGGACCACACTCAAACTCAATGATCAAAAAAACAAAAAGTCCTTAATAGTTTTACTTTGTGATTATCAAGTTTTGACCAGTGTTAATAATCCAGTAGAAGAGTATTTTAATAGTGTGGTTTTGTATTTTCCAAAAAATTTTGCAACTAAAAGTTCAAATATTTTGATGTTTTTGAAGGAAATCATTTGCTTAATGGAAAATACGAGTCTGACTATTATTAAGAATGCAGACTATGAAATTTTACAAGAAATAAATTTGCCAAACATGCCAGCAATTTTTTTTTATATAAGATTATATTTTTATCATAAGTTGAGCTAAAATGGGATTAATTTTTCGATTGTGGATAGCAGCCAAGTACAGACAGTCGTGTTACTAGCGAAAAAAAAATACAATTCAAATGAAGTTTTTTAATGCATAAATTTTACTCGTAATTTAAATGAAGAAGTTCAAACATTTAAGGAAAAATCGTAGTAATCGGTATCAAGCAAGTTCTATCGAAAGTTTAAAATTATTTAATTAAACAAGAAAAATTATCGAATGCTATGATTTGGGGTCAGATCTTACTAACCAGACAATTGTTGTTACTGTTACTGAACTAATAAAACAAAATTTTAGACTTCTTGAATCTCGACCTCATGAATAAAAATTTATATGCTTTAGAATGATTTCTGTCAACTCCATCAAGAGGTACAAAAAACATGGAAACACATTCTGTGCGTCTAGCCAGCAAACTCAATTGAATAAGTGAAAGCAGAAGATGTTAGTAAATTAAAGCTTATACTGTACAAATATAATCGCTGCTAAAAAAAAAAATTAAAAAAAATTTAATTATTTAGTTTTTTGGTAGAACCATTAATTCAAATTTGGTTCAAAGGACCAAAAATATTGATGGTAGTTTAGAAGTGACGCAAACATAAATTGACCACTTAATTGAGTAAATTTTTATTTTTTAGGTTGAAACAAAATCTTAAGTGTTGTTTTTAGAACACAAGCAATCAACTCGTCTAGAAATTTTATATGGAAAGTACTCAAAATAGTTAGTGTTTTTCCAAAAAAATTTTTAGACGACTTGATCTTGTATTATAAAAACAGTGCATTATTTTGTTACTTAGAACATTCAAAAGTATAAATCTAACAAAAGAAATGAAAAATAAAAAGAGATAGAATTTCCAATTAGAAATTTATTTTCTTTTGGAAAGTATGAGGAACTTAGTTGGTCCCAAGAAAATTAAGTAACTCATATAGGCATTTTAAAATTTTTTCTTAGAAACACACAAAAACTAATATAGTTTTCATTTGATAACAAATGTGGTGATTAAGGTTTAGCTGTTCGGCAAAAGAAAAACAAAGCTTTACAAAAAAGAGGAAAATAAGTAGTAGTAAATAGGTAGAGCTTTGTTGATTATTGAAAAGAAATAGATGTGATTCAAAAAATAAACTTCTACATTTTGAATGGGAACTCAAAAACCTCAGCTGTTGAAATGTTGAAGTCTTTATTCATATAAAGCTTTAACAAAAATTTTTAGAAAAAAGGCAGGTCAACAAAGTAAAAGCCCACACTTTGATAAAATACTGAGAGCATATCTTGTGTGATAGAAGAATAGATGATGGAAAAGGGGAATCTGAATGCGGACAGAAATAAGATGATGGCATGAATTGGCCAACATGGAAGTGGATTTCAAAAAAATAAAAAAGAATTTTGATAGTGTACTAATAAGGACTGCAGGGGGGAAATAGATTCCTAATTAACTCTCGTAAAAAAAGGCGTAATAAAATTCAATTTTTAATATTAAAAATTTTTTTTTTTTAATTTTTAGAAAGTAAACAAAATTACTTAGACATTACTAATTAATTTAAGACAGATATCTCTAGAGCCAACAACATCTTGTAATATTTAAAATAGCCAAACTGAGCTATACAGAGGTATAGCAATTATTATCACTTTGGGACATAATTGCACTTCACTGTAGTTGATGCTTTACATCAATAAATAATAATTTTTTGCTTTCTTGTAAAATCCTTGTGTTATAGAGAGAAAAAGTCAGAAATATAATAAGTTAAAAATTATTTAGATTTGAATTGTATTTGCCTGTTAGAGAAAACAAAATAAAGGGTGTTTTTTATAGACGTATAGAACTTTAAATTGCAATAAAACAACAATGGATTATTCGATTGACATGAATTTTATTTATCCGAAAGATAATCTTGTGGCATTACATTTTAAATATGATTTCTGGCATATGACCGCCACGGCTGGCTCGAATGTAGTCCAATCTGGACGTCCAATTTTCGATGACTTTTTCCAACATTTGTGGCCGTATATCGGCAATAACACGGCGAATGTTGTCTTCCAAATGGTCAAGCGCTTGTGGCTTATCTGCATAGACCAATGACTTTACATAGCCCCACAGAAAGTAGTCTAGCGGTGTTAAATCACAAGATCTTGGAGGCCAATTCACAGGTCCAAAACGTGAAATTAGGCGGTCACCAAACGTGTCTTTCAATAAATCGATTGTGGCACGAGCTGTGTGACACGTTGCGCCGTCTTGTTGGAACCACAGCTCCTGGACATCATGGTTGTTTAATTCAGGAATGAAAAAGTTAGTAATCATGGCTATATACCGATCACCATTGACTGTAACGTTCTGGCCATCATAGTTTTTGAAGAAGTACGGACCAATGATTCCACCAGCCCATAAAGCGCACCAAACAGTCAGTTTTTCTGGATGTAACGGTGTTTCGTCATACAATTGTGGATTAGCTTCACTCCAAATGCGGCAGTTTTGTTTGTTGAACAACGGCAATCTCGTTTTCGAAATAAGTTGCACTATTTGCAAGCATTGTTCAGGCGTGAGTCTATTCATGATGAATTGCCAAACCAAACTGAGAATAAATCACTTGACAGCTGTTAAATCGGTCGCCATCTTGAACAGTAATGCCAACTTAAATTTCTATACGTCTATAAAAAATAACCTTTACTTTTTAGCTGTGATATGTCTCTTAAATCTACATTCGATTTTAGCTGGCATCAAAGCAAGTAAAAATGTGAAACAAGGTCTGCACTGGAAGATCTTAGTTTTTTGCAAAAAAATTATTTAAAATAATGAATATTAATTGTAAGTTATAGCGTAGGTAAAACAATATAATCGTATAAGAAAATATTTTGTGTACAGGCAAGCGCCCAGAGTCCACTAAACTGTGTATACCTACTAGTCTAAGGGGTTATCCTTAATAATAAATTATTTTATTTTTATTTTTAAATTACTGATAATTTTTTTTTAAAAAACTTAAACTTATGAAGAACATAATAAACTAGAAATAAGCAGAATAAATTTCACGTTCAGTAAAAGTTCCGAAATAAAATCAAATTAAACATATAAAACTAAAAAACTTGAACGTTTTGCGTTATATATTTTTAAATAACTGAAATCTTCTTTTCTCTTTTAGAGGCCTTTTCATCTTTCATTGCTGTGACTCTCCATCATATAAAACTCTTATATAAACGGATTAAATATAAAAATAATTTTACAGACTACCTAAATATAAGTTGTTATTGTTTTTCTTTTATCTTTTGATAAAACACACAAGCACATTTTATATTTTCTTTTTTTTTCTTTTTTTTTTAAACACAATAAAACTACACCTAAGTTTTGTGGAAAATTCCATCATTCCACTAAACACTAACTTGTAACTAAACGTTACATATTTAAAGCATATAGTTGCGCATACAACGAAATTCACATGTTTATTCGATTGAAATAAAGCTGTTGGCATTACAGAATGATATTCTGGTTGCTGCTCATTCTGTAGAAGAATAAAATTTATAATTTTTTTTGTTTATACAAACAAAATTGTTAGTGTGTGTTTGCATTTGCAGAGTCTGACAGAAGATCTCGATAAGTGTATGTTTTGGTGCATAAAAATGTTACATGCAAAAACTTGCATGCGTGTGCAGATATAAATACAAATACAAATATAAATACCACTGAACTGTACTGGATTATGTCTATTCACCACAAGTAAACTATTGCAAAAATCCTAACTTTAACTAAAAAACTTATAGCATAAATCTTACATTGGGATGAAAAGTTCCAAAAGCATTAGAAAATTTTCTTTATTTTTATATTTTTTGGTGTGCTACGATGAGCTCAACTCAGTCATACACAGAATTTGGTTTATTTAAATGCTTTACTTCTTTGGAGAGAAAAAAAGAAAGAAAACATTAAGCAACACTAAACAAATTTTATAAAAATAGTTAAAACAAAAACTGCCAAATGAAAAAAAAAGGAAAATATTTAACTGCGTCAAATGCATTGAGAGATTTGTATCTAAAATACTCGTATGTAAAAGATGAAGCCGGCAAAAAGAAAAATGGGACCAGATTGGTTTGAAAGCAGCTATTGATATAGACTAATGGAAGTCACCGATGTAGTATTTGTTATAAACAGTTTAATAGCTATGATATGGGGATATGTTGCAGTGACCCGTCTAGTTAAGTGAATATTTTCAAAACACTTTTAAGCTTTGATTAGTCTTGTCAAATACAATTTTAATAGCAACTTTTGTCCTTTCTTCTTCATAAATTTTAATACCTGCGAAAATTAAATATATATTTTTTAAATCAATTCGGAATTTCTAAATTTATCATCAATTTAGTGACAGCACCTATTACAAATTTTTTGCAAGTTTTTCTTTTATCAGTTGGTGCCATTTTAGCTTAGCCTTTTATTTAAGGGTTCGAGAGTTTATTATTTCGGTAACTATTTAATAGTATTTGTTATATGTTCGTTGGTTTCCTGCTACTGTAATATTTATTGTTGGCTTTGTTTTTATTTTCTTTAGTTTAACTAGTAGTTGTCATATTGGAAGTTGAATGTATTTTCTCTCTCTCGCTTCTTGTATTCAAATATGACCATTTCCTTCCTTAACAAATGGTTACATTTAATTTTTTTTTTTTTTTTAGAATATATAGAAACGGAGAGAAGGAGTCTTGTAATGGTGTTTGGGTACAGTTGATTTCATTTAAAAAAAAGAAAAAAAAACTAACTCTGTTTAAAGCAAACGGTGTACCAAAAATATACTGAAGTTGCATGAAATCCATCGAAACTCCCACAGAATTCAAAAGAAATTTTTGCTCGATATCGAAAGTTGCAATTTGAAACCTGCGTTTGATAAGATTTTTCTTATATCTTAATCATAATAAGGTTTTACTACAAAGCTTTCATAAAACTAAAAATTACTAAAAGCTTATAAATAGTTTTTCAGCTGAATTGTCTTATGAATTATTCCAGATTACAAATTCAAACAAATAGAACTTGCCAAAGCAACATTGCAAATAGAGCTGCAAATGTACTCTAATCTGATAGAAATATATTTTGATTAAATGCTAACGCTTTATGTTTTTGGCCACACCCTTTATTTCTGTGTTACTCTCTAACTTTAAAGTATCTTTCACATAATATTGTAGTTAAACTTCAAATTGAATTATTGCATTTATTTTTGTTTTTCTTTCTTTGCATTCATATACACACACACATATATATACTCGTACATATTTTATTTTCAAATGGATTTTTACAAAATGAAGTTAAAAAGGAACTTTATTTCATTTCTACTAAAACAACAACTGCCATGCCTTGTACATTTATTTTCATTTTTAGTAAAGACAAGATTTAAGTTTTATTTTTTTTTAAACAAAACAAAACTATGGCATAGAAATTGAGAAAAATTCAACTATTTTTTTTTTAACTTATCAGTTAAGTTTGTTGAATTGAATTATTCAATAGTATTTTTATTTTATTTAAAATGACATAATGCCTTTTACAAACAAACACAACTAATGCTTCCTCATGAAAGAAACGGTTGTGTACATAAGGAAATTTCTTTTTTGTTATTCAATTTTATTTTGATTTATCAAATACAAGCTAAAACTATTTGAATTAAATAAACAAAGAACAGCAGGAAATTGGTATGCAAAATAAATAAAACAAGGACTTACAAATTAAAAAAAAAAAAATTAAAATAAAAACTAAAACGAAAATAAATTTATTTCTAAACAAAATAATTTAATTTGCTTTGTATGTGCTTAATTAAGAGAGCGGCAAGTAAATATTTAATATTTACAGACAAGTATAACAAAAGAAAAATTATTTCCAAAAAAAAAAAACTATTAGAAAATTTTTTAGATTTGAATTAGAAAAACAATAAAAAACATTAATGAAGTGAAGTAGTCTTTTAGATTCGTTTTCTTTTTTTTTAAAGAGTAGCAAGAAAAGTGTTACTTGAAATCAAAACTTGTTGCTTTTGAGGTTGATTGCATATGATCTTGACCCCGAGCAACTGCAAGCTATTTCCAAATTATTTTTAAAAAGTGAATTCTATTGCAACTATGCTTTTATTTTGCTTCTAAAAAAACTAGCTTGAAAAAATTTTTTTTAAGTCACAAAATATCTCTAATAATATAAATTTTAACCCCCATTCATTACAAAAAAAAACCCAAAAAGCAAGTTAAACAAACATGAATGGAATTTATTAAAATTAAATAATTCTTTGACGGACATACATATTTAACTTAGTTTCACTTTACAGCCAGAGTTAACTGTCACTTGCTTAAATATTCACAGACACATTTAAATAAAATTGTTTGCAACATTTTTGTAAATGGATTGTAATGCCAATGGAATTTCTGATATGAAAATCATTTTTAATGAATGTAAATTAATAAATAAAAAGTAAAAGGAAAAAAACTATCGCAAAATATTAAAAAAAGCATACAAATAATATGTATGTATGTGTGTGTGTGTAAATATATATGTAAATATATGCTTAAAACAGTTTTTAATTTGCATATCAATTTTAAAACACTCACTCGAGCTCGCTTTAACTTGGCCGTTTATAATAAACAAGAATTTATACACTATTAACATTCTCTCTTCTCTTGGCCCTTTTTTTGTTTTTGTTTGTCCAAATGGTAGAGTGTATTTTGACATGATAAATATCATAGACACTGCAGAAAAAAAAAATAAAAAAAAAATTTAATGAAATGAAACAAACAGCAGCATGAAAAGCAAGAAAAAAAATAAATATTTTTTGTACAATTTTCTACCCATAAAAGTTATGGAACTTGTGATGTTAAAACAAAAGTTTTATGTCATTAAAAAATCATATATACAAGTACACGTGTGCCTGTTTGTTTTTATGTAATTAAATACACTTATAGCCAGTGTTGCCTAGAGTAGAGAAAATCTCTTGTGAAAAAATAGTCGCATAAAGAAAATCAAGCTGGGGTGTACTCGCTGTTCTCATCATTTGCTATCAACGCATTCGATGTCTAACAAAAATAAACAAAATTTGGGATAATGGCTTTTGATAGCTAATCTTAGATGGAGTGTAATCTGTAAGCTACCGTAATTAATAACAAATTAATTTTCTAATGAGCCCGGTCAACCAAAAGTTTCAAAAAATTTTAAGTTTTATTTATTTTTAGATTAAAATAATCAGCTATAGAAATTTTTAATTAATTTTTATCTCTTGAATCGGAAGAATAATATAACAAAAGCAGTAATTGTTCATCCGTATACTTACAACTTACAAAATTTCGTCCAACGTTGGAAAACTAAAAAAGAGAAATGGTAGTCTTCATTTGTTTTAAAAGTACTTTTTAATTTTTTTATATCAACGAATCCAAAACTATTAGTTTAATCTCAAGAGTCCTCAGCAAAGTAAAAAGATTGAGACTGTTTATATATTTTTTTGATTTTATTGGTAAGAAAAAAATTCTAGAATTGATGTCAATGATCTGCAACATAAAAGGAAACATTGGCTGCGTCTGTTGTGCAACTGTTGAGTGTTCGGCATAATTGAGCAATTCCGCTCAATTCAACAGTTGCGTACTGGTTGCCACTTTTTCCATTATAAAATATTTTAGCTGCTTAAAGTCAACATGTTGTGTCAACTAAATTTAAAACAACATCGGTCTTGAAAAAATCTATTACAGGTTCTATATTATCCATACTTTTTTTTTAAAAAATTGGTTTAATTGATTTATATTATTTTGTTATTTTTTATTTGTAATTTTTTTCAATGGTTTACGTGTATCATGTGTTTATTTAGTAAGATGTAACAGTTGTGCTCAACCGTTGCCAACAGTTAAGTAGCTGTTTAGCTACAGTAAAGGGTTAAATTAAAATAGGTTACACAGGGTGCCCAAACAAGAAAAGCAGAAGCTGGACTAACTTGGATCCTTTGATATGGTCAATTTATGTTACCTGTATAAGAGGAAGTAAGAAAAACAGCAATAGATTTAAAAAAGTGAAAGAAAATATGTAAGAAGACAGATAGAAGAAAAAGCTGAGTTCGTTATTTAAACCAATTACTACTCCTAACGAAGCCAAATAGCATGTCGACCCCTATAGTTGACAGCGCAGTAATATCCAGCAGGTAGCGCCCTACAAAGCGAATCTTGCGCCTCTCTTCCAGGGCAGTGCAATGCAGAGAATTTTTCCTAATCCTTGTCATTTTTACAACTTCTAAAGTAGTCGTTTGATGTCAGGCTCATTATCTTAGCATGTTTGCCAAAATTCCAGTTGCCTGCTACTACAGCCACAACATTTCCCAACTGGTATCTCTGAAGTCTCAGTAAATCTCAGCTGTGATTGCTATCTAGCCTAGGCCAGATCATCCTCGTCGTATTGCACATACGTTCATGTCTCCAAAATGGGGGGTTAAATGTTGTTTTTAATTTTTCAATCGTATCGACATTTCAAACGATATGATAGCCGACATTATCGACAGTGCTGATTTAAATATTTTATTAGAGATACCATTTTAGTTATAAAAAAAATGTTTCACTAATTAAATTAAACTAAACTGTAGCTTGAACTGAAACATTTTTTTTTTAATTTTGCTGGTACCCGTTCATATTAAAAAAAAAATTTTTCTTTCTTTCTAAAATTTTATTTAAATGCAACATAAGGATTTAATTGGATTTATATTACACTAGATATGGTTATCTCGTCTTTTATTATGTGATTCGGTATCCTTAAAGTACAATTTTAATCGTTAAAAACAAATACAGCCATTCACTACTTTATAAAAAGCAACATGCCTTTTCTAGCATTATTAACAGAGGCATCAACTAACGTAATCCATAAAATATTTAAAAATATAATTTCAGGCTTTTCTTTATGAACAGTGGCGAATCGTTAAAAGTGGCTGATTCAAGAGTATTTATTTATATGGCGACTTTCCTCGGAGATGACTTGTCCCAAATTTCAGACAAATCCATAGGAAAACAAAACTTTGCATAGCGAATTAACAAAAAATTTTTTGTATTCCTGTAGATCTTACTAATTAAACAGTTTTTTTTAAACATATTTTGTTTTAATTCGAAGGATTTCTTTTGCAATCATCTCTTGGCAACACTGACTGTACTTGAGTTAATGCAAATGTTTGTGTCTGCAAATATGAAAACTCAAGCAATCAAAAACCAACTGATAAATACATACACAAGCATATTAACTGGGTTTACAAGAACAACAATTTTTGTTTTGTTAATGTAGTTGTTTTTACTTTGGCTCAAACATAAAGAAAATGAGACAATTTTAAGTACAAAATTGACAAGTGAGACCCCTAAATTTAAGCGAAAATTAAACTAATAAAGCTTATTTATATAGTGAAATTAAATCCTATTTTTATACACTCAGAGAATTTTATTCATATACATACATTCTTAGTTGTGTCAGTAATTAAATGGTTGATTTACGTGGTGGCCTAACGGACCTCAATTAGAATCGCAATATTCCATTTTGGATTTATTAATCCAGTGCAAAATTGATTACATTCAAGCAATGACAGGTTTCATTACATTAATGATAACTTTCATTAAGTCAATGAAATATTCATTCATTAATGAAATAATTTTATTAACAAAAAATTTAAAATATTTTATTAATTAACATAATTTATTAAATGAGATGTTATTTTTGAAAGTGTTATAAGTCCATGTAAAAAAATTAGGCAGTTTAAATCTTACTAAATTTTTTTACAAAATTGGACTTATATCACTTTTAAAATTAACATCCCAATTATATCCTTTATTTGGTGAGACCAGTTATGTTGATGAGTTTTTTTTTTCAAGCAGAAAAATCTTTACATAAATACTTTTAATAGTTCTTAAAACTTTTAACACTTCTTTGGCAGTATTCTGTTGCTTTGCTCAGGATCTTAACCTTTACCTCACCCCATAAATTATAAGTTGTATTAAATAACAATTTAATACAACAAGTTGGTCGTTTTAAATTCTCTTTTAAAATTAACAGCGCTTAAATATTTACAAAAGGAATCTTGTAATAAACTTTGTGTAATGAGAAAGTCAACATATAAAGCGGCAAACAACCATGAGCAAAAATCAAGAAAATAAAACTTAATTATAAAATAACACAGCAAGTAATTTATATAAATTAAAGAAGAAAAAAATATGAAAAAAATAAATGCCAACACTTTTATTAACACTCAAGTAAATATCAGTCGCAAAGCAAGCGGCAGTTACAGAAAAGTTTTAACAGAAAAACAGTTTTTTAACTAAAGGTGAGCATGGCTGCTCACTCAAATTTAAAGTGAATTGGAATGTTTAACTGTTGTAAAATCACTAAGCAATAATTTAAAAACAAAATTTCGACTTTGGATAATCCAAGGTGAAATCATGAATAATTTTTGTTTTTAAAATTTTCTTGATTTGTCAAAAAAGACAAGGACTCCAACCACAGTTTAACAAATCAAGGAAAAATTTTAACCTCACAGCTGCTTCACTGATATCACCTTGTATGAATTCGTCTTAGGATAACCAATAATTTTGTTATTGGGATTTTTTTTCAACTGAGTGTTTACACTTTAAGGGGAATAAAATCAATATGTATTGATGGTGCTTAATATGTTATAGTTCAATTTATTTAAAATGATATATAAAGATTAAATAATATAATCGGTTAGTATTAAGCTCTGGCCATTTTTTGTGAATTCTTATACCCTTCACAAAAACGAAAAGATATTCTACACCGTACATAGGGCACCTATAAACTAATATATATTCTGGGTCCTTATAAGTAGCGGAAGAATGTAGACATCTTTATGAACTAAAATTTTGGCTTAAAAAATTTTTTTAAAATATTTGCAAAATTAAATTAAATTATATATAATTTGTATTTCTATTTAATATGAAAGATATTAGAACTTCTTTTTTCATTGATTTAAAAATTGAGTGCCTGTAGAGATTTTATTGCTTTTAAAAATGAAATTCTCAGAACTCGTTAATTTTAGTTTCTTGAACCGAAATTAATAATTTATTTTAGTATTAATAAATCAATAGGTATTCGAAGAAATTTTTTTTAATCAATATTTGCTGTTGTTTTTTTCATTTTTATATAATTTTTTATTTGTAAATTTATATAAGCTTTTTTATTGAAACGTCTAATTAATTAAGATTGAGGTCGTATTATAAAAATTTATTTTTATATCGATATTTTGCTCCAATAACAAATGAAAAAATTTTTATAATACGATCGCGAGCTTAATAAGTTAGCCGTTCCAATTATGTAATTCTTTGTATGTTTTTTTGTTATTTAAGAAGAGCGGGGAAAGTGAAAAATATGAATATTTCGCTAACACACTGAAACGTATATAAGACTCGGCACAGATGAATTTAACTTTTTTTATTTAAAAATGTTATTGTAAGTACCTAAAAATTTTATCATTATTTGCAATTGCATATATGTGATTGGCCACAAGTGAAAAAATATACAAAACCACTCACAGATTTTAATAAATTTTTTTAATGAAAGGCCATTTTTATTTAGTTCTTTTTTGTGTGTTTGTTCCAACTCATTTCTTTGTGGGAGATCTCTCTTTCTCTTTATGTCAAATATCATTATGTATGTGCTCTCTCTGTCGCAGAGAGCATTAGTATACTAATAAAACGGCAGTTTCTATTGGTAGGTTTTTTCTGTTGTTTTGTTTTATTCTGAAATAGAGAGACATTTTTGGGAAATTTGTTATTTTTTTGGTACAATGGCTACATTATCAGTGTGTTTAGTAAACAGTTACTTTTTAGTAAGCTAAACCAAAAACAAATATATGAGTTTCCATAATTTGTCATTACAAAAGAATTTGATTGGTGGATAAGTGTAAAAATGAATGATGAATTATGAAAGTTAAAATGAGTGCAATAAATACTCAATAAAGAAATCAGTTTGAATTACAGGATGTTATTAAAAGTAAATTATAAATATTAAAATTAATTGAGGCTAGATGGTAGTTTAACTTAATAATAATTGTGTAACTAAATATATGATTATAGATTTTTAAATGAGAGAAGTGAACACGAACTTTTTAAATTTTAATATTTTTTTAATATTCTTTGTTTTCTTAAAAAATAAATCAAGATCCATATGCAGCGATTTTTAAAATTACATGTTTGATTCTGATATTACGGGCTAATTTCGACATACTTCTTGGCATAGAGTGATTTCAAGGGAATGACGCATATCGAAAAAACTGTCTCAAATTACAGTTTAAATGCTTCCTTTTGAAAAAAATTAGCAAAAATGGGAAGATGGTATTTTAAATAAACTTAAAAAGATACACAAAATTATAAAATAAATTTTTTTTAACAACTTCCGGGAATGACGAACTTAAGTCTGAAAACTTATATTGAGAGACAAAACACTACTGACTTAATTTTATAAATATTGTTGGCAAAAATGCTGTCATGTATACGAAGTAGAAAATTAACTAAAGAAAATTATTTTCAGCAAATTTAATTTATTTATTAATGATTTAAAAAGAATGTGAGACCTTAAAAATATGAATATTTAGCCAACAAAATGAAGGGTATATAAAACTCGGCATAGCCGAATTTAATTTATTATACGAGTATATATTGCTTAACAAAAGCATACGGTAGATAGTATTTCAATACTGTGTCTATTTGTTTACTACAAATAATGTAATGAAAAAAAAAAAAAAATAATTTTGAAAAAAAAAACTGTAGCAAGAAAAGATTAAGCAACAAGGCTACAGCATATTAGTTACAAGTTCCTACAGAAAAGCATAGGCCGGCTGAAGTCCTGAAGGGAGAAATGTAACTAAAAAAATTCTCTATTTTGTTCCGAATTTTGTTTAGTTAAATTTAACAACAAGTTTTTGGTTAAATCGTATATTGTGAATTGCAAATAAGCATAACTGGCGCTTAAGTTTCTTGTTAATTTTTAATCATACATTGTGAAAATGGCTGTAAGAAAAAATCTCAAAAATTAAAACAAATTAATTTCGATATTAAAATTTTTTTTAATTTTTTCAACAAAAATTTTTAAATAACTGGAAAAATAATATTTAAACTAAAAAATAATGAAACATCAAAATAATTTAGAATTTTTTGAGATGCTTCTTAACAAAATCAGATAAGTTGTTTCAACAGAAAAAAAATTCTCAAAAAAAGTTATTCAAAGTATTAAAATTACTGAAGATTTTTAAAGCTAGACGATTAAAGTATATACATTAAAAATGGTTTTTGTTTAATGTTTCTTTTCTATTGCATAGTATTTATAATCATAAAAGCTCACAATGATCATTAGAAACCAACTAGTGTTATTGTGATTAGAAATCAACTTTTTAAATTAAATTAATATTTAACAAAAAAGACTATTATCGAGTTGGGAACTGAGACAAATTTTGCAAGCTGTTCATTAATCATTAACCCATTGTAGCATAAAATTTAAATGCGATGATAATTCGATGTCTTATAAAATAAAAAAATAATTTAAGATGTTGGCCTTCGACAGCTAGTCTTCGATAGAGAGTAAACTTAGAAAATATCATTCGATAGCAAAAAAAATAATACCAAAGCATTGTGTTTTGATATTGTGGTTTGTTTAATAGACAAGGTTCGTTTTTTGTAACTGGTAATTAATGTGGGTTCGGGATCCAAACTGTTGCTTTTTTATCGTAGAAAAACCAAGCAGTAGATGATAAATCAAAATTTGTATATAACTAGTTGCTACAGTTATAGCACACAATTAAATCATGGGACACTCTGTAATCATTGCAAACTCTTTGTAAATACTTAAATTGTTTTGATCTTTTAAGTACCATTTCTCAATTTAATTGTATGGATTGTGATAGTTGCATGATATCCCAAATCTAGTAGATGTCTAATCAACGTCAGCGCGGTGAAACATATGTCAAAAATTGCATTTAAGATCTATTGTGCAGCCTAGACTCTTTACAAATATCTTGATTAATGTAGGACTTATCATATCTAGGTAAGTCATTCCACATTTTGCCCTCGCTATACAATTTCAAAGAATATGTTATGACGTTCTTGTACTTCTCGTTAAAAACGCACTAGATGGATATTCTACAGCCAGTGTCTCACTACTTAGATAGTGCCGTTTTTCGAACTTTCTTATACTGCTCGATAGAAACGCTAAGAGTCGTTGTGCACCATATCGATTTTACTCAAGTCCTACCACATGATTCTACACTGGAATGTCAGTAGCTCAACATAGAGTTTGATGTCATTGCTGTTAAAACTTAAAACACTTTCTGTCCTAATGTATTTCAGATTGTTGAGTTTCCTTGACTGCCGTTTCTGGACTTCAGGTCATAAATATAGTTAAAAAAAAATGGACTTTTATTAAGAGATGACTTTTGTTCATAAGAATTTTATGAATTTAAAAGCGGTTTTAAACAGACACCGACCTTAGTGTGATTATGATAATGGGCCCATGTTTTTTAAATTATTTTTTAAAATTATTTAATAGTGAAATTTCGATCGAATGCTGTAGTTTGGCCCCTACACTCGTGAGCTAAAACTCACTCATTTTACCATCTCCAGTTTCAATATATTTTATTTTTCATTGCTAAAAAAATTCTAGTTTCTTTGTGCTTTTGACTTAAATTTTTAGGTTTTGTTTTTGTTTTCATTTTTAGTTTAACTGACTTTAGCATAAAAAAGGAGAAATTATTCAACACAGGTTTTGTTTTATACAAATCATACAATAATGATGATGATGTTGATGTATGCATGTGTGTGTGTGTATACTTGTGCACATGATATGTTGCAACATGATAGCAGAATGTTGCACAGTTCGGTTTTGTACATGAAAGACAAGTAAGAATGACAATTCATAATAATGATGAGTAGTCGTTATCATTAATTATACAGTAGAGTGCCAGTTGTAGACCAGCAGTGTGGTAGTGCTTTAATTACAGTAAGCTATTTACCAAAAAAAAAAACAAGACAGGAAAAGAAAAAACACACACATACATACATGTTTGAAGTGAAACCAACATGTAAACAAATACAAAAACCTCAGCCTATTTTGTGATGAGATACTCAACTCAGCAAATGCAAGAACACTTTAGTACATTGTGCTGCAGACTATTTTGAATGAATTCAACTTCGTATACTCGCTTATACACATTTGCATACGAGCAAACTCATGTAAATAAAGACGAACAGGAAAAAAACATGCCCTTAAAAAAAACTACCAAAAACAAAAAAAATTCAAACACACATGCCTGCGGCTATAGTGTGCCTGCAGAGTTTATGCCACACAGAGGGCCAAGCACATTCATTCACTTGTGCTTATATTTAATGTGTTGGTATGAGTAAGTGTGAGTATGTGCGCATACACACACACACAATCCTATAAAAAAATATAGCATATTTTGGGGGGTTTTGCTTTGCATTAGCCTTTTCAAAAATATTTAGTGAATTTGTTCATGCCGACAAAATACTAAAAGATTTAAACAGAAATTAAATATTTCAGCTCAATCTGAGCTGAGCAAGTTTGTGTAGCTAAAAAAAAAAAGAAATATTGACTTTATTAAATGTTTCTAAAGGAAAAAAATAAACATTTATGTGTTGCAAAATTGGTTACTCTTTTGTTATAATAAAAATCTGATATTTAAAATTAATAAAGTAATTAATAATTATTTGTAAGACTTGAAAATTAATTTTTGTTGACGCTTTATTCCTATTATGTATGTGGGTTTGCTAAATGCATAATTTCCATAATAATTGAAAAATGTTTACTTAGTGCAATAAATACTAACTTCAGTAGATAAATCCAAAGTTTCGTTAAATTTGTATCTGCGCAAAAGACAAAATATGTTTGAGATAAACATAATATTTTTAAATCAAACATATCAAAAATATTTCTCAACTGTAGATGTTCATCCAGGTTCAAGTCCCAGTAAGAACCAACAGTTTTTTATATTTTAAATAATTTTTTTTTATGTTTTTGAATAAGTTTTTTATAAAAATTTAAAAAAATTATTGCAAAAATTTTTTTTATTTCTATTTCATTGATTTTTTTAATTTCAATTAATTTATTTAATTATACTTTAATTTTTTTCGAAATTTATATGACTATTTGGTTTCGAACAGTTAAGAAAAATTAACTCGGCATTCATCCACAAAACACAACTAAAATTAAACGATTAATTTTGGTGCTGTTTCAATCATGTATGTTTATAATAAACATATTATGTTTTTTAAGGATAACTTCAACTACAGAGTCCGCCAAATAACTTTTTTTTTTTTTTAAATGCTATAAAAACGTCTAGTGTAGCTTCGGCTGTGTGGCACGTAGCGCCGTCCTATTGAAACCAAATGTTGCCAATATCCTCTTCTTCAATTTTTGTGAACAAAACTTCATTCAACATGGCCCGATAACGATCGCCATTGATTAACGGCCACTTCTTGTTCATTTGCGAAGAAAAATGGCCCAATTATGCCTCTGGACCAAAATTCGCACCAAACAGTGACTCGTTTTGGGTGCGTCGGCTTTTCAATGTATGAGTGCGGGTTTTCTGTGCCCCACATGTGACAATTTTGCTTGTTTATATACCCGCTAAGATCAAAATGAGCTTCATCTGAAAAGATGATTTTTTTGGCAAAATCGGCATATTCTGTAAGTCGATCGCAGGCCCAACACAACCATATTCTTTCAGCTGAAGGATAAAACTAATTATCTGTCAAATCAGACATGAGCTAAGTGTTATCATTCACGAAATAAGCACTAGTTGAAAAAAAAAAAACGTTCGATGGCAGATTCTTTATATATATGACTAAATGAGAATTGAGTCAATGGGCAAACAAAAAAATTTAATAAAATTAATTTACACTAATAAATTCTCTAATCAACAAAAATACTTTATTTTTATTCCTTTCTTCTCTGTTAATAAAATCATTCTGAACACTGAACTCCAGCTTCCACGAATAGAAACAAGTGTTGTTTTGAAGTTAAAGGCAAGCCGTATTGCCTTAATAGGTACAGTTACTTACGCCCTATTGATATATTTTATCTTTAGGAAAGATACCCCGCCCTGAAGCATCAGCAACAGCATCATAAAGAAGTAACCACCTAAAAATAAAACGATCATCAGCGACCAAAAAAAAAACCCAACTGAGCAGTCTTCTTTGCACTATTAAATAATTTTTAGTTAGTTGGTCATCTTTGGATTTACTAGTATCAGAAAGAACAAACATTTTACAAAATTAAATATATTTCATAAACAAAATGTTTCCCATGGTATACTAGGCAAAATAAATCAGATGGCTCTAATATTTTTCTGTTTTCTCTTTTATTCAAAATTGACGACGCCAAATGTGTTAAGGGTGAATTAAGGGTGAATAAGAGAACTCAATATTTCATTTCAATTTTAATTCTTGACTCACAAAAATATTTCTAATTTTATATAAACCAATTAAAAGCAAAAGTCACATTTTTGATTAAAGTTATTTTTTATTTTTTTGTTCACTACATATAGTTAAATCAATTTTAGCTTATGGGTTGTAAGAAATTTAAAAAATAAATCTAGTACCAACTTAAAAGCTTTGATAAAATTCCCTGTAGAAGCAAAAGAGGGAAAGTGAGTCACTTATTGCGTTATTATAAAAAGAAAATTATGTGTTTTTAAAACCATCTGCAGCCTTATCATTATTTAGTTTCTTTTTTTTTTTTTTTTTTTTTTTTTTTGTAACGAAATGTAGTTAAACTTCCTTTATGTTTATTCCCTTTTGCATTAAAATTTATTACACCAACAAAATTAACAAAACCATTGAACCCTTATATGTTACACATTGTATAAAATACAAACCCCTTTCTAAAATTATCTACATATTTATTTAACCTATCAGTAGTATTTATCTTTCAGGCAATTATTTTAACTTTTCTCCTCTTTTTTTTCATCTTAATATGTTATTAATGTAGTACCAGCAGTTGGTACAAATAGTTACCTAAAGGGATCTGTTTAAGCAATTCAAAAGATAAGCAAACGTACATGAGAATATTTAAAATAAAAAAGTAAAAGTTGACTTTAAGTAGTTTACATATTCTATATTTATATTTTAATGATTAAACAAATTAGCTCAGAAAAACGTATTCTCTGAAGACTAACATGACTTCTGTTGCTTGTTGCTGTTAGAAAGAGACAGAGAGAGGGAGAGAAAAATAAGAAACTATTGAGACTAAATTTTATTAAACGAGTTTAACCAATACATATGTTGTAAGAGTTTGCATATAACACAGTTAACAAAGCCACAGTAACACGCATACACACCTACATCAACCACATACCAGTACAAACACAAATAATTGTACAAACGTATAGAAAATATGTACACTTAACCAAAATACATGTAGTTTAACTATAGAAACATTGTCAGTGATATAGTGTCTATACACACACATACTCATAAACACTCAACACACAAACAAACAGACATTTCCGCGTACACACGCATTTATAATTAACCATTGAAATTCATGTGTATGCGGTGCGTGTACGTATGCTTGATAGCCAAAAGCAAGTCATTAAAGCAGAAAACAAATAACAAAAAAAGTTTTAAACAGAAAACACAACAAAAAAAAAAATATGCAAGAAAATTTTAATTAACTAATTTACATTAAATTATAAAACTTAAAACACACTCGCATGAAATTAACTTTCAAAAAAAAGAGCTTAAACTAAAACTCACTAAAGATAAAGTTGCTAACGAAAGGTAATTTGGGATTTCAACTCATTTGTATCTTAATATTTTAAAACTTTTCTTGTATTTTTTTTAAACATTTAAATTATAAAAAATTTAAAAAAACATCATATTAAATTGGTGCACAGTCAGCAAATATGAAATGAAAAATGAAATAAAAATTTAAAAGGTGGATTTTTATTTAGAAGCTCACTACAGTTTAATTGAAATCTTTTCACAGTGCATTTTTAAGCTGACAATAATTTTTTAATCTACTACAAAATTAAATACATCTATGCTTATATAAAATAATTCTCAAGTCGATTTGATTAAAAGTCAACTTCCACGAAAGTTAAAATCGAAATAATTTTAGAAGAAAAATCTTTATCTCTTCAAAATAATTAAATATAATCAGTTTTTTTATAGCCACAGATATATTAATTGTTAATTATTATTTTTAGCAAAATCGAGATGATAGACAAAAAAGGACACGCACTATAACAAGGATGATTTCACTTAGACTGGTGCCCAATTTGGCAGCAATAACGTGCAACTGCAGTTTTGTCAATTATGCAAAGAGAATGGGTTTGTCATAAAATGACTAGTGTGAAGTTGGCAGCAAGAGGAGCAAAAGCAGCTTCATTAAAAGCAGCAACTGATTCAGTTTTTCTTCTTCTTTTCTTCTATTTCTTTGACATCTTTCTATCGTTATCTTTTTTATTCTGCTTCTTAAGTTCATAAGAGGACACAAGTGAGCTTCTTTGTGTGTTTCTTATTAACCTAAACGTTTGACAAAGTAACGTAAACGATGTCACTACAGTTACGAATATAGAAATCTTATTGAAAGAAAGTTTTTTGATTTTTGCCGTTAATTTGTAATACTCAGAATAACGTTACTGACTCACTGACTGACTGACTTATCATTATTGACTAGCCTAAACGGCTAAAGCTACGGGCTTGAAATTCGGTGAGCAGGTTCTTGTTCCAATGTGTAGGACGACTAAAAAAGGATTTTTAGAAATTCGAATATATCTCCGGAACTACTACAGATAGAAGCAAAGTTCAAACTAAAAAATTTACATTATTTAGTAAAACTAAAGATAGAATAGAGAAATTTGATATGTCAAATGTAGTTCATAGAATACCATGTGATGGTAATAAAAATGAAACTTGTGCCAAAGTATATGTAGGTACAACAAAAAATAAACTTAAGACTAGAATGGCTGGACATAAATCGGATCAAAAGTATAGGAACATTTCTTCACAAAAAACGGCATTAACTTCTCATTGTTTTGAATTAAATCATTTTCCTAATTTTGAAAATGTTTCAGTTTTAAATATATAAAATAATTATAAAAGAAGGTACACATTAGAAATGTTACAAATAATTAATACACCTACAACACATAGAATAAAGTTTAAGTCTGATACAGAAAATATAGCTCAAAATTATAGACACTTAATAAACAAATATAAATTTTGTTAAATATTTTTGTTAATATGCACATATTATTTATATACAAATAAGTGTGTCCATGTACAAATATATAATTTTATATATTTATTTGAGCATATTAACAAAATTATGTTATTATTTAATATTAAAAAAAAAAAAAAAAAATATGTTAATTGTTACTTGTTACATACATACATAATTCATTTAACAATTGTTTTCTATATACATTTTTAACATATTACTTTTAAATATTTTTCAAATTTTGTTTGATATACCTTATTATTGAATACCCTAATTTAATTTTGTCAAGAAAAGTTTTGAAATATGTATTTTTAATAATTTGATTAATTTATAATTATATCCTGAAGAAGCTACAAAAATTGGAGCGAAATATCGATATAAAAATAAATTTTTGAAAAATAAGACCTCAAGCTTAACAAAATAGCCATTTTAATTAATAAAAAAGTATATGGAAATTTAAAAATTGTCGAAAGTAACTGCGGAGTGAAGGGCATATAAGACTCGGTACAGCCGAATTTAACTTGTTTTTATTTTAAAATGTAATAAATTGTACGACACAGGATCTTAGGTGGTACCACTAAAATGTAAATAAATGTAGAAATTAAGTTATAGAATTTTATTATGCAGGTATCAATGCTTTTAACAAAATTTAAAAACATTTTAATATAAAATTTGTTATGATTTTTTAAACAAAAATTTTTTTTTTAATTTATTTATTTATTTTTTTTTTTGACAAAACTGTGATAATATTCTAAACTATAAGACAGCTAAAAAATTTATAATAATAAAATTTTAATAATTAAAATTTTAGAGTTATTGCGAATCATATGGCGCAGCCTCTTCATTATTATATATAGCGATATATCTCGAGAACTACTAAAAAAAAGTAAATATATAGTTTGAATCAGGGTATTGAGTATATTAAAAATCAGTTTTAGTTTTGGTGGCAGCAAAATCGTTGTATTCTTGTGTAGTCATTGGTTTTTATTAAGAGCTTATGCTTATTCATTTAAAAGAAATTTAAAAAATGCCAACTCTAATGTGACTTTGAATATAGGCAATTGACTTAATTGCGACAATAAGTCAAACAAATATTTTTTTTATTAGCACAAACTTAACAATAAAAAAATTAAAAATACCTTTGATGAAAAAAATCTGTTAGCAAATTCATAAGTATGGCTCTCACATTTGTTTTAAATGTGAAAATGACCTGCTACCTTTTGGCAATCAGGATGGTTTTGCCAAACGTATGAACGTTTTACTCAAAACTGCATTTGTGTCTGTAGCTGTTATAGTTCGTAAAGCAAACCTTGCTTTGAGTCACCAAAACGAGAGAATAAAAAACATGGTTTGGACAAACACCTTAAAAGGGTTAAACCCAATACAAATTTAGTCTTACATAAACCATTTTCAAATAAACATTTTGTTTTAGCCGGTAAAATGTTCTATATTGATTTCATACAGGTTGTTGTTTGTTTTATAAATTTTTTACAAACTTTATATATTTGGCTTTATGTGGGCCAATATTTTTGATAGAAAAACAAAATATATTAAACAAAAATTTCAGGTCCTGTTTTAATTTTTATAAGTTTTTTTTTTTTAATTTTTTACCCAAACATATTTAAAGAAAAACATAGACACAGAAGTCTTTTTTATTTTTTAGTTTTTTTTTTTTTGAAAAAGCTAAAACTAACAAAAATATTTTATTTTTAAAATAATATTTGAGTTTTAGTTTAAATTTTTGTATATTTAAAAATTTTTCTTTTTATTGGAATAAAAATAAACAAAAATACTTTCAAGTCACCCTTATAGAAAAGCCTATGCATTGAAATGGCCTTGTTGGTTTTTGCTAAAATATTTGTATTGCAAAAGGGAGTATGACAAAAACAACAACAAAAGAGCTTGTGATAAATATTCACATTTCAATTATTCTCAATAATTGAAGTTTATTGTTGCAACAAGTGCATTGTGGCAGTTATTGTTATAATTGTTTGCATAATTGCTACTCGATTTATGAAGAATCACCTTTTATTTTTGTTGTCATGATCCAAGTATAACAAGAACTCATTCATACACCTACTACACAAATTCACTGAGCCATTTATTTATTTGCATTCAAGGATTTTTTATTTTTTTAAATGTATATGAATGGGGGTGTATAAATAAAAATAATTGAGAACAGTAGAGAACAAAATTTAATGGTGACCAATAAATGATGAATACACTTTGGTTGTGAGAACTTAATTTTTTTACCAATCGAAAACTAAAATTTTTTAATTGGGCTAATAGAAAATTGCAGTTACCGTTTCAATATTTGTAAGAGAACTAAATTTTAAACTCTACAATAGAATTCTGGTTGATATAATGAGCATCTGCTTACTGCAGTCAAAATAGACCTATTGTCAGAATAGACCTTCTATCACGTTAAAAATGTTCCCTAAATTAAAATTTTTTTGAGTAGTTTATCAGCCATATCAGACGGTTGTAAGTAGTGATGCCTTAAGTAACGATAACAGGTTCAAATTATACCATTTCAATGACATTATATGTTCTGAAGTACCTTCTTTTTCATAGCATAACTTGCAGAGGGCTTTTAGGTTGATCTACACAATACTCAGCAATACGCAGTCATGAATACTGTACCAAAGCGAATTTCTGACCAAGTCAGGCCTAGTTTTGTTCCGAGACTAGAATGATACTAATGTTTTCTTTACTCTTGTCTGCAACCAGTGGTGCTATGATTTCCTTTCCAGCCACTCCCAAAAACTGAACTTTATAGAACTCTCAGATAGTCCGCAGAATAGTTCTGAGTAAATGAAACTAATAGCTGCAGATTTTCTTAGAAGTTCATCTGTTTTCTCATTGCCTACTTATCCAATATGACCTGACATTCATATCAGGTGAATCCTATTATTAGATTCTAATTTCTTCTATATCATCTCAAAGCCCCTGAATGCCTGTAGTACAACCCTACTATCAGAGTGACTGTTATTTGCATCTCTTTTAAGCTCGATAGGATGTATTTCGGGTTAAAAAACTTAGTTCCTTCCACCCAAACTGCTAAATGAGCCTTTTTCTGTACCATGTGTATGAGTTAGACTAGGTTTACCTTTTTTTTTTGTGAAATAAACTGAAATCTTTTCGTGCTTTCTCTAGTCTCCTAACAAAAAATGTTTTTGCTTTTCATTTTTGTTTCTCTAATTTTAATTAAATTTAAATTTCTTATTAGCCAAATTGTAAGACTCTTTTCTTTTTTTAATAAATTTAAAAAAAATGTAATAAAATTTATAAAAAAAGAACATAAATAAAAATTAAAATCCCATTCGCAATTATTGTTTTCAAATTCGATAGTAAACATTTCATTTTTATAGGTTTTCACTGTTTAAATAAAAAAATACTTTTTATTTATGCTTTTTATTTTATCAGGGTAAGTTTTTCTTTATTTATTTATTTATTTATTTTTTTTTATTTAAAAAATGGAATAAAATGATTGTAGAGTTTTACTTCCCCCATATTTTTACGTATCATGTTCATGCATTAATATCTGTACAAAAACTGCTACAATACCTATCTGCGAGTATGTATATACAAAAATCCAGAATTGCATTCAAAACACGTTTAAATTGTTTTTTTTATAACGCACAGCATCAATTCGCTTTTGTTTCCTTATTTCCTTTTTCTGCTCAATACGTTCAAAGTGTGTGTGTGTGTTTGTGTATATGAAAGCTTTTTTTATTCTCTTTATGTGTATTTGTTTGTACATTTTATTTTCCATTAACACCTTAAGTTCTGTTTCCTCCAATCGTTTATGAGAAATTACCTTTTAGCAGATGCTACACATACAGGAAATGGTGAAAACCAACAGAAGCCGCAATAATTTCTTTTTTTTTTTTCTTCTTTTTTTTTATTGCAAATAAAAATATTTATAATGCACACATTTTATTGTGATTTTTTTGTTTTCATTTTAATCAAGCAGTAAAAGTTTGCCTTTAATTAGCACACAAGAAGAACGTTTTAAAGAAAACAACTTGCGTATGATTTATATTTTTATGGGGGAAAATTATAAATAAACAAATTATGTTGCACATACGGCACAATTAATGCGCGTGTACAAGAGTACAAAATTGCGGTAACAAAAATATAATCTTTATAAATAAAATTCATTTTCTGTTTGTTTGTTCGCTGAACAAGCCATTTTCATTTTTACGCCCGCTTTTTTAGGATTTTCACTAGCCACTGCGCAAAATAATGTGTGCCCGTACTTAATTTAAGCCTGAAATTATGCTTTCAAATAATTTATTTGTAAACGGATTTCTCTAAAAATTTTAAAGCACCGGGCCGAACGAGACCGGCCAAAAACATTTAGTACAAGAACATAGTTGAACTGCTATAATTTGATATTTCTCTACATTGCGGACAAAAGTGTATTGAGATATATAACGTTAGATTTGATTTCTAAAGGGTGTCTCAGTAAGAAACACATATTTCTTAAGAGAGTTGTGTGTTAGATTGTAAAGAAGACATATTCCGATTCAGCTTGCAATAAAATATCCATGGCCCTGGTGAGAGGCCATTACTCTCTGCATAAAATTTTCAATGAATTTTTCACAGAGATAAGGCTGGATCTCGGATTTAATCTCAGAGAATTATTTGTGTTTTAGTCGCATAAGCTTGGTTTTTCATAAAACCCCAAAGAAAAAAATTGTACAACGTTAAATGGTATGATTTTGGTGCCCAGTTGATATCAGCATTTCTTGAGATAATTTGTTTTGGAAATTGTTGCTTCAATGGATGAATCCATTTCACTTGATCTGTGGCAGGTAGAGCTATCTTGGTAAAACCACATGTCATCCAGAGCCATAACACAAGAACTCCATTATCAAGTTATTGTAAGGAATGTCGTTTATACTCATCTGCAAAAAAGTAAGGCCTGATAAAAATTTGCACCTAAATTTTATACATTTGTGTATTCGCAAAAGCCATTTTGATGAAAATGTACTTCCTTGTAGAGGACTTTTTCAAAAAATTGTCATAGACTTTACTTTGCCTCATGACAATTATAACGCTTTGTTCGTTCGTAAAGCGCTCTATTTTTAAAAATCGAAATAAGTTCTTGTAACAGCTGCCAATTTTTAGAGCTGGCACTTACACAAAACAAAAATACTACTAAAATTAAAAAGGCCACTCTTACTTAGACACTCACTATTTAATGAAAATAATACTATTTTTGATAAATAAACAAAATAAAAATGCTGGTATTTCATTTCGTGACTAGATAACACCTTCTTGTGAAAAATGATTTCACATTAATTGCAAATGAATACAACTTCATCAACATCAACATCATTCTTTGTCAGCATCATCTTACTGCTAAAGACTTGCAAACATGCTGTGTGTAACATAAATCGAATTATAATCCTCAATCAGGTTATAAATTTAATAAAATCATTTATTTGCTTTTATAAATGAATTTAATAGATAATGCATAAGAATAAACAACATACAAACAGACAGCCACACACACTCTCATACTCAACCTTACACCTTACAGGTAACGAGCTGCAATAAATGTTGTTGTCATTTTCGGATGGATGGAATTTTTTTTTTTTTTTTTGCTTAAATCTTAAAATTGATTGTAAATCTATCTACTACACCTACCTACCTTAACTGTTTTTTGAAAGGGTCTATTCATATCACAGTCTCCCATATGCATTTTTTTTTGGAAGTTCTTGAGCACAAAATATTTTCTTCCTAACAATTTTTATTGTTCACTATTATCATTGACTTACATACATATAAGCAGCTCCATACATCTTTTTTAATATTTTTCTTTTGCTTTTTCTATTTATATTTGACAACTTCTTCTTTACAAAATATTTTATGCTCATGTAAGTCTCTGGATTATTTGACACTTATTTCATTCATTCATGTTATCAACGACAACGACAAATAGTTACTACCACTAAAATAAATATTAAGAAATAGTAAAAAAAAAAAATAAAAATAAAAAAAATTTATCAGCTATACATCGAGATGTATGCAAACGAGATAAATATATGCGAATAAATAAATAAGCTAAAGCATAAATTTCCAATAAAAAAATATATTTTTTTTTATTATTTAGCAAAGAGTGCGTTGGTAGTAAAACTTTTTCTATGAAAGAGTAGAGATTTTCTTGTGAGTTAGAAAGGATTTTTAGTTTCTTTCTATGAAGGAGTAAAGGTTTTATAAGTGAAAAAAGCCTTTTTTTTAATTTAAAGGAAATAATAAAGCGAAGCATTATTGCAATACACTTTATAATAATTAGCGGTAATAGTTTGTTTCGTTTAAGTTTGTGTTTGCTTTAACTTTGCAATGTAGAGAGACAGTATGTATCTAAGCCAGAAATAATCGCGATTTATCTTCCCGCATAAAAGCAAGAAAAAAATTGCTTAAGTCGACTTGAGTAAAAATTGACTTGTTGTCTCAATAACTTTATTATTTTGGTTCAGGGATAGTGGGCCATTTAAAATTTTAAATTAAAAAAATGTTGATTACTTTTAAAAATTTCTGGTTTTATTGGAAAGATTGAATTTTGTCATTTAAGAATGGAATACAATATCTTTCATATGATTACCATGATTGGCTCGGTAGTACCCCATCCCATGAACCCAATTTTTCCGTACATTTTCGCTTGTTTCGGGTCGAATCTCTTCAATGGCAACTTTGATTTCATGTTTCAATAGTTGAATTGTCTTTAGATGTTTTGCGTAATATTTATGCTCAATAAATACTCCAATGACTCAAGTCCGAGGTGGCAAAATATCATCCATGCCATTCTCTTGTACATTCTCAGTCACATCAGCAATGTTTTCGACTGAATACATAATCTATCATGCACACAGGTTGCTTTATTCAAAAGCAATCCATTTTCATGAACTCGCTTCACAAATTGACGCACAAACTGAACTGAACGACAATCTCCTATAGAAAACTGTTCACGTAAATTTCTTAAAGTTTGCGTTAAAGACAAACCCCCTTATCCAAAAAAAAATTAACGTAGACTTCAAAGTCAACGTTATCGAAATTTTTCATATAATTTTTTCATAAATTTTACTTTAAAGGCTACGTCAACTTTTTTTGGATAAGAGCATCACTGATTTTCATATTTCAAAATTTTGTTAGAGCGTTTAGCGTTCCACTTTGCAAATACCAAACATGAAACTAAAATAAATGTTATTCTACCTTGCAAAATCAAAGTAATATTTAGTTAAAATTTTAATTTTAAATGGCTCACCCACAATTAACGAGATGATACCGTTTGCTAAAATTAAAAAAAAAATTATAATAAAACCTTTTTATTGATTCTAAAGTTGTAGTTCTTTCAAATAACTAAATAATATATAAGTGGTTTTGCCATATTTTCAGAGGAATATGAAGATAATTTGTTCTTCATTTCATGTCTGATATATGAGAGCAATTGAGTTATTACTTTTGAAAGTTGTATAAGTCTACTTAAAAAAATGAGTCTGTGATAATTTTAATAAGTTTGTGTTTGCCGTTAACTTATTATTTTTTAAGTGGACTTGTACCACTTTCGACAAGAACAACTAAATTATTAAATTGTTAAAAATGTCATTAAAATATATGCAAAAAATTATTAACTCCCGCAATACTGTTGCGTTTTTTATCATCTTTATTCTACTAGACTTTATTTTAGTAAATCGGTATTGTAGTTCTAAACATTGACTGTCGACATTAATAATTTTATTAGGAAGAATTGAAATGACTAGTTTATTAAGCTTGAGATCGTATTATATAAATGTATGTTTATATCGATATTTTGTTCCAACTTTGTGCGGCATCTTCAGAATATCAATATAAAATTTAAAAAAAAATTTAAGAAGAAAAAACTAATAAAATTTTTTTCAAAAAAAGTTTTAAACAGACTAAGACAGCTGACTAAAATATTAGTTATGTCAGTTAAACTTATTTTTAAACCGTCATTAATTAGACCAAAATTTTTTTTTAATAACACTTTTTTGCTTGTCTGCAGAAAACACCCAGGTTAAGAGCAGAAATCGAACCTGCGACCCCCAGATTGATAAGTTAGCACTCTACCCACCTGTCTATGGTGGCACCCCAAAGACATCGATGAGGATAAAAAGTATAGTTACTTTAAATTGAGACGAATTTAAAAATAAATAAATTAATTTTTAATTATTCACGGCAGTTTTCAATTTTGTTATAAAGTTAACTAATATTTATTATATTTTAATTATTAAATAAAAATATATAAAATTTAATTTTAGTACCTTTGGAAATTACATGTTCTTTAAGTATGATTTTTATATTTATACTGGCATTTCCTAATAAAATTACATTAACTAGATGTTTGATGTTCCAAACAGAACGCATAAAATTCGCACTAGACTGAAAACGAAAGCATGAAGGGAGTACAGAGCGTAAATGCATATACAATGCAAGCAATTTGTATGCAATTTATGTTATACAATTACAATACACACACACGAGTATCTTCATCTACAACTATTTGATATTTATGTACATCAAACATTTTCTTGAAAATACCTTGCAAATACATACTCTTAAGAAACTTGTGTATTTTAGAGGTAAAAATTGAAACAAACAGGCCTTTTTTTAATATATTTTATTTATAAAAAAATTTCATATTTCGCAATACAATTTGCTTCAAGTTGTACCGACAAAGTGTCTCAGTAAGAATGCACTTTTTCAATTTAAAATTAAAACACGTATTTTTGAAGAGAGTTTTGATTACGATTAAGTATGGAAAAAAATATCGGTGACGGCAATTCGCGAATTTTGATCAGGCGCATTGATTGTGTTTTACTTTTTTGGAAAATGAAATTGTGATAACTGTGAATGCCATTCGTTTTACTAGGAAATAATGCATTATAATTGTGGTGCAACAAAATCGATGACAATTTTTCGAAAAAATTCATCTACATTGAAGTGTATTTTCATCAGAACGGCTTTGTGAATACACAAAATTGTCGAATTTGGTTTTCCGAAAATCTTAGCAACTAGCAATTCCTTGGTGCGAATTTTTGTGTGGCCTTTTTTTTTTGAAAATGAGCCCGAACGGCGTTCGTTACAAGGAACATAATAAGGAATTTCTTGTAGCCTCAAAAATTGATGCATGGGACATGTGGTTTCAGCAAGACAGCGCCATGGGCTACAGAGCTCATGAAATAATCTGAGCCACCCATTACTTCCATAATTTTTAAATCTGCTGAGTAGTTTTGGAAATATTGTAAAGTTGTAAAGAAAAATTTTTAATTTTAAAAAAATTATTTAAAATAGAAGCAGACAAATATTAACCATTTTCCGAGCAAAACGAGCCATATTTTACTAAAATCAATATATAATTTCAGATTTTATTCACAATTAAGTCAATTTACGCACCAAGAACAGTGACACTCAATTGATCTGTTATTCGACTGACAGTCTTGATAGAAATAGCTATCTATCACAGTGTAGAAGATAAAGTCCTTAAGGTCATTGTCTACATAAAAAAGATGTAAAAGTATTATTGAAAGAAATGATTATTTGTTAGTTTCCATCACACATTTCTGGTAGTGCTATCACTTTGTAAGAATGTTGCCATATACATTCGAAAGTGATGCTTTGGCATGCTTGACGTCAAGTGTGATACTGCTGTGGGCATATGGCAAAAATTTTTTAAACATGAAATAGCATCGCTTAATTAGAAATAAAATCTAAAATTCTGCATAGATTTCAATAAAATTTGGCTCGATTTGCTTGAAACTTAAGGGGTTATATGATTATATGAAATAAATAGTCGATATTTGCTTTACTTTAATTTAGATAATTTTTTGAAAATTGAAAATTGCTAAACTTTGCATAAAAATAATTTGTTGTATTACAACTTCTACGATATCTTTGAAATTCTTAAACCCACTTGAATGATGCATTTCGAATTTTTTTATAGTCAAATATAACAAACTGGTAAATCTCTCATAGGTCATGTCACCTTTTGAATAAAGAAAAAAGTGTAGCAATATTGGAAAACAGTTTTCAGTAGCTGTATTCCAAAGGCGTGTAATTTCATTTCATATGGTTTGATTTTTTCAACTTCTACATATTTTGTTTCTTTTTTTTTAGAAATTTAATTCGATTTAATTATTATTCCCTTTGGCGTCATAATTAATTTCAAAGCAATATAATGTTTTATCGTCTTCTAAGTAAAAAAATATTTAATGAATCAAATGATATATAAAAATTTTAATAAAAAAAATATGTAAGCTAAAAATTTTCTTCGATATTAATCAATATAAAAGAACTCTAACACCGATTTACCATAAGCGGTTAGAAGTAATGCGATTTTGAAGTAATTACGACAAATGGAATAAGAGTTATTGTATGAAAATTAAATTTTAAGCCATTCTATTGAAATGTTTTACAAAATCGCATAGTTTTTTTTAATTTGTTTCATCTTTTAATAATAGTAAAACATAATTGAATTGCATACCCTGCATGGCATTAAATACTAATTTTAAATACAAATTTGTCAAAAGGCCTTTAAGTAGGCCCGATTAGTAATGCCCTCTAAAATTATTTAATATGACTTTAATGCAAAACTTACCGTAAGTACATATTAATAAATATTTTACATGCAACTTTCCACTAGAAAATAAATAAATGAATTTCTGAATTTCTTTGGCTGTGTGAGAGAATTTAGGTATCGAAATATATTTACGAGCATAAAATACACCAACAAAGTAAACACGTGTGTCGTCTTGCCATGAAAATAAATAATTTATGTTGCCATGCATAAGATATAAATTCATTAAAAATATATAATAATAACAACAACAACAAGAAAAGAGCCAGTCATTCACTCAGTGAGTTATTCGTTTGCAATATAGGAATTTAAATATAAATGCTGGAAAGCAAATTTAAAAAAAAAATTACAAACTTTAAAAGAAAGAGTCAAGTCAATTCAGTCGTTAATTTTTCTTGGCATAAAAACCTAAGTTGAGTTATGGTGCACATAAGCCAAAAAAAATTAACCAAATCAAACGCGCTCTTCTCTGGCTTTAGTTAAACTTAAATAGTTTGCGTAAAAATGGGCGTGGTCGACTTTTGTTTTACAAAACAGAAGTTGGGTTATGCCGAACATATAACAAAAATATTAGCCAAAGCGCTCCAACACTTCTCACGTGATGAAATAACAAACGAACGACATTTGATTTTTATAAAGGGTGTCCCAACAAGAGCGCAAGATTAAAATTTGGCGCCATTCGAAGGTTCATTGTTTGACATTTAAACAATTGTTACTGTTTGCTAGTAGAAGGTACAAGGTTAGTAAAAAATGACTATGGACAGCGAAGGGAGTTCGTTAATTGGGTATTGGAGAGACAACATGAAAATGCTGATTTTGCCGATAAAATCATATTCAGTGACGAGGTCCATTTCCATCTTGATGGCTTCGTCAATAGGCAGAATTGTCGCATTTGGGGTGAGGAAAATCCTCGAGTGATTCACGAGAAGCAAATGCATCGTCAACGTGTCACTGTGTGGTGTGGTTTTTGGGCTGGAGGAATCATTGGACCTTTTTTTTATGAAAATGAGGCAGGTCAAGCGCAAACAGTCAATGGTGTTCGGTATCGTGAAATGATACCCAGTTTTTTCTTGCCTAGAATTGAAGAAATGAATGTGGAGGGCTTGTGGTTTCAACTAGACGGCGCCATATGTCATACAGGCAGAGAAACAATTCAATTGCTGCATCAGTCATTTCCCAGTCGTGTTATTTCGCGTTTTAGAGACTAGAATCGGCCGCCTAGATCGTGCGATTTAACACCATTAGACTTTTTTCTATGGGGTTTTTTGAATAAGCCGACGACGACTCAAGCCTTAAAAGACGAAATTGGACGCTGCATTAATGAAATACCGCAGCATTTATGCAAAACGGTCATTGAAAATTTCATTAAAAGTTTGCGTGTGTGCCAGCAAAGCCGCGGCTGCCATCTGCCCGATATGTTGTTCCATACATAACCTAATTCTGTCTACTTTACGATATAATAAAGTTTCACGATTTTTTTTAAATGGCTGTGTTTTATTTAAAATTTAAATCTTGCGTTCTTGTTGGGACACCCTTTATATGTATAAAGAAGACTTAAGAGACACTTTTACTGAATATGACAGGAAAAATAAAAATGTTAATTTTTAGATTTCATTTTAAAACTTTTATTACAAGAATAAATCATAAAAAAAATGTTCGGTACATTTTAATAAACCAACTCTAAGACAATTTTTTTTTATTTATTTTCCTTGATTTGGATTTTATTTCATTTTTTACACATAAAAGCTAATTCAGAACATTTTGTTCTTTTTGTTATTTCTAGGTACAAAGTACGATTATGTATAACCGTTATCAAAACATGCTGTGTATACCGATGTAAAAAGCCAATCGATTTACTTGCCAAAAGTTTGTTTATTCATGTAAAATTATGTATACTCGTATGTGACTTAGAGAACTTTAAAAATTTTAAATTGTTTTAAAATGAATAAATTTCTCGAAATCGGCTTAGAGAACATATAATACTGCTTCCTCTACTCTCTCTACACATATAACAACAACATAACCTTAGGTAACCGTATTTAAGCTTACAACGTTCATAACTTTTTCTTTTTATTGTTAAAAAATTTATGAAAACATAAAAATTTTGTATTAAAAATAAATAAAAATAAAATTTTAATAATTTATAAATTTTGTTTATACACACAACGTGTTTACTGTTTAATATACAAGCCAACACAACCACACCTTTATATCTTCTGTACTGGCTGCTTTAGTTTTCCCTAAACTGTCATGTTGCATTTTTGTCTAGTTGTCAGCTGGTATTCGTTTTTTTTTTTACTTACTTCCATTTTAATATATTTATTTATGCTCTCTGGAAACATTGTCAAAAAATGCACAAATACGCAAGTATATTGGCATAGAACAGTGGCAACAACAAAAATAGTAAGTCAGTTATGCTGCTGCAAATATTTCTTATAAATAAATATCTAAATGCAAATGTGTGTATTATGTAAAACGCACACATGCAAGTGAGTATAAATAAGTACGAGTATCTTAAATATTTATTCAAATACACTATTTTACAGTCAGGATATAAGCATTTTATACAAGATCGTTTACATCCGAGTACATACAAATATTGATGTGTTGTATGGTGTTTGATGGTGTAGAAAACCATAAAAAGGAATGTATTTGTGTTATTTTATAAATTTAATAGTTCGTTGCTTTATGTAGTATGATATGAGTAGCACGTTTAACGTGTTTACTTGAAAGGATTAAATAAACTTAAATTTAATTTTATGTTAGCTTTAAAGTTCTTAAAGTGATATTTAATATTCTCTAAAAAAAAAAAAAAAATTCGTTTGGTTAAGTTACCAAAACACGAGATGTTTTTTCCATTGTGTATTTGTCAACTTTTACATTGTGTAATAACAGAATGTTGTAAAAAAAAGATGAGGAAAAACTTGTAACAAAATTTCACTTAACCCTTTTTAGGGAAACATTTAATAATAAAATAAAATGACATGTTTATTCAGAAAATATTTTTTTTTCCAAATTTTTTTAACATTAATATTAATCTTTATTTGTGCTTAATTCCAGAAATTGTGTTGGTTTTTATATTTATTCTTTTACTCATGATATTCTCATGAGTTATTTATTCAGCACAATAAGTACTAAAGGGGATAGCATATCTATATAGACCATTTCATCAGACGGTACTCTGAATCCTCAGTAGATTACTCCCAATGTTTCTTGCAAACATTAGAACCTTTATATTGTAAAAGCAATTGACTAAATAAGAATTATTTGTCAATAGTTACAAAAAGATTCAAATATTCAAACAAAAACCTCAGAAAGCATTAAGTTCTAGTATTTACCAAGAAATGTTGGGAGTAATCTACTGAGGATTCAGAGTAGCGTCTGATTGCGTACTTATTGCACTGAATAAATAACTGATGAGTATATCATGAGGAAAAATATAATTTTTAAATAACTCAACACAATTCTGGAATTAAGCACAAATAAAGATAATTATTTTGTTAAACTTGGAATTCCAAATAAAATTATTACATAATCCTGTAAACATTTAAAAAAATATTCTGTCTATTAATCTCACCCAAGACTTCAGTTTTATGAAATAAAAATAAGTGTTCAGATTAGTTTAACTTAATAAAACAAGCTAAACGAAAAGCTACAAAATTTTTGTTTATTATACTACAAGTTTCATAGTGCGATAGTTACTATAGGATCCACCAAAAAACTTTTTTTTTTTTGAAAATGCTATAAAAACATCGAGTGTAGCTTCGGCTGTGTGGCACGTAGTGCTGTCCTATTGAAACCAAATGTTGCCAATATCCTCCTCTTCAATTTTTGTGAACAAAGATTCGTTCAACATGGCCCGATAACGATCGCCATTGACTAACCGCCACTCCTTGCTCATTTTCGAACAAAAATGGCCCAATTATGCCTCTGGACCAAAATCCGCACCAAACAGTGACTCGTTTTGGGTGCGTGGGCTTTTCAATGTATGCGTGCGGGTTTTCTGTGCCCCAAATGCGCCAATTTTGGTTGTTTACATACCCGCCAAGATCAAAATAAGCTTCATATGAAAAGATGATTTTTTTGGCAAAATCGGCATCTTCTGTAAGTCGATCGCAGGCCCACTTAGCGAAGCGAAAACACAACCATATTTTTTCTTTTCTTATTAATTAAAATTCGGTTTGTTCGATTTCATCAAACTAATTTATAATTTTAATTTGTCAATTAATTTAGTTGAATTAGTTGCAGTAAATTAGTTTTAGTTCTTTTTCTTTGAAATTTTCTTTACTTTTTCTTTAGTTAAATAATTTTTGTTTTTTTAATTTAATTTAGTTATTTTCCGTGTCCTTTATTTCTAGCAAGATTTAGCAGATCATTAATAACTAAAATCATACATCATTTCCTATTACTTTTATATACAATTTTGTTTTATTATTTGCTTCTAATCAGGTTATTATTTCTTTATATTTTGTTTGACTGAACTTATTTTTTGTTTTTTTATTATTTTTTTTTTTTTTTTTTGATTAAAATTTTCTAGTGAATTTGTTTTAAAATCTAAAAAAAAAAACTTGTTTTTTAAGAAACAATTTTTAAGCTGCAGTAAATCAATGAGTACAATTTATACAATTTTAACTTTTTCATATTTACTTACAATGTAGGTTGAATGTATGTTAACTTACATGCATGTCGCACTGAGTATGAAGTTACATACTAGTTCATGGCAGCTGGTAAGTTAACTGACTACTGCATCGACCTGTACCATTTTGTGTCAGCGTGTTCAAGCTGCAACAACAATATTGTTTATTTTGTATTGTCGCTTGTGGACAAAAATTATAAACTTTATGTAAAATAAAAAATTTTTTCAGACATGAAAGATGTTATGTAAATTTCAAACTTAAAAATCACATGTCAAGTTTATGCAAACTTACAAAACATGTCACCCAACAAAATCTAAAGGAATAAAGTCCGGTTTTAATTTAAATCTTTTAATAGAAGTGCACTATTTACTTTCACATGAAAATATACAGAAAAACGCTTAATTTTGTCTGTTTGTGATAATTTTTTTTTCTATTAAGTGGGGTTTGTGTCACTGACTTTAGAAACGAAATATATTAAGCCGGTTTTCTTTGAAATAAACTCAAATACTTTACAACTACTAGAAAATCTTGTAATAATTACCAACATTTATTTGCAACTAAGCGATTTTTGCAATAAAAAAAGTATTTAGTGTTTAATTTCAAGTAAAGTTTAAAATGAAATGTAGCATAAGATACTACGATATCGAAAAACATTTTATTTTCAGGTAAATGTTCAAACTTACCTAAAGTAAGGCAAATATGCATTACAGGCTATGCTTCCAAATCAAATTGAATGCCAAGATTCCGTTTTAAACTACCTACTCACCCAGACAACGAATGATAAAGTTACCGAGGCAAACTCTAACCTTATTCTCATTATTCCAGGTAGCCCGTCCATAAAATGTGCTCCGAGAAACTTATGTCTCAAAGCCAATAGCTCTGGGCACTGGCAAAGACTGTCTCTTTACTCTCCAGTCCCAACATAGCGGCAGGCAGACATATCAGTATATTTATCGAGCTGCTTTTAACTAAATTTAGTATTTTTTATGTATATTTTCTACAAGGTTAAAATTTCTTTGTTTTTAACATGTGTATTAATCTATTACAAAAGTGGTTTATGCTTTAAAGGTTTTCATGTTTTTTTTTATTGACTCAAGTTGTGAGGGGCACTCACTATCTTAAAGAGAATATTGAATAAAAGATAGAAACAACAACTTAAAAAGCAATACTATTTTAACTCCCATGTTTATATAAAACAAAATAGAGGAAGAGAGCCCAGCCAATAAATATTTCTTTGTACTTCTTTTTTTTTAGTTCTTGCTAACGAACATTAAACAAGAACATTTTATTCTGCACTCATGCCATAAAGGAACCAACTTCTTTTTTAATTTCTGGTTTTTGCTCTCTCTCCTTTTTTCCTAGAGAAGTATTACTAAATGATTTTAAGGAAGTGAAAAAAGTGTAACAGGGGCGAGAGTAAAGAGGAAACAAAAATAAAATAATAAAAAAAAAAAAAATAAAACAAAATGGATTTATACGTGTGTTGGTGGGTTATTGTAGTTTATCTTCTTGGCCTGACCCATTTGCAATGTTTGAATACGTACTGAAACTCATGTGCGAGTGCACACATACTCGTGCATACACTTTTAACAATTTAATTTACAGAGCGTTTACAAACTTTGTGTAAATATCTAAGAAATAGCAAAATTTTTTATATAAAAAAACGCATTTAAATTTAATGTTTTAATTTTTAGTTTAATTTTTTTTTTAATTTCAATTACTGCGACTGCAACCTGCAACCACACACAGCAATTTTAGTTTTGCAAGTCTTGATTTCGTAGGAGAGGGAGCAAAGAAGAATGGCAAGGGGTACAAACTTGCTCGTACTCCACAATTCTCTTTTGTTCTCTCTTTGTATCTTTTAAAGCTGAAAAAAAGAAGACAGGTAACTGAAATGCTGAATTAGTAAGAATGCAAAAATTGCCGAAACAAAATTGCTGTATATAAACACAGCGGCAATTTTAAAAAAGAATTAATAAAGAATTGCCCAACTAAAATTTCTATGTGTGGTCCTGGTCTTATCAAAAAATATCTTTAATTGCAAACATTTTCTGAGTAACACTTTTGTGCTCACGAAAGTGTTGCGTATACATAAATGCAGTTGTAAACTACAATCATTTCATTTACTTACTCCATTTCTCATTTATTTATTCCTTCTTTTTTTATCTCTTTATTTGCTGCTCAGCCATACAATTGCCAAAGCAGAGTAAGTGTTTCATGCACACACATAAGTACCAGCCTGCACTCCCCTTTTCTTTTAGTGGATATACACACACATACGCCCATACACAATTCAATTTTAAATATATAGTTGGCAAAAATGCAAATTCTCTAAACTAAAATAAAATTTTTTTAATCTATTCCGAGTTACAAAATAAATATGATAAACGCTGTAAACCATTTCTTGTTTTAGTCTTAATTTTTTTTGTTTTTACCAACTTTCTGCTTTGTAATTGACAATATCTTTTCATGTGAGCATAAAGTGAAGTGTGTATGTATGTGTTTTACACATTACATAAGTGCTTTTTTGTGTGCATTTAGTTTATATGCATTTATTTGAGTCCTTGGTTGATAATGTTTAACATCAGTTAACTCTCCCATGTCTTTCTGTCTTGCCATCAAATATAAAAGACATTTTGATATTGAAGATTCTTCAATAAGTAATTTACAATAAATACAGTAAAGCAACAAAAACTGACATGAAATTAAAAACTATTGAAACAAAAAATAAAAAGAAATTAACAACAACAATAACAATAAAATAGAACATGTAACAAACAAGATAATTTTCTTCATGTTTACTTTGCTTAGAACCTTAATAAAAGATTTTTTTTTCAATCGAAATTGTATCTATGAGAGCATGTCCTACTTGGTTTGTTTGTTTGTTTTTATTGCATCTGCTAAAACCATTAAAATTGTGTTTATACTTTTTTTTACATCAATTTTCTCAATAGCACAGAAAATTAGTTTTATTTTATTAAAAAGTGGTTTGTTTTAGTTGAGTGATCACTAACATACTTCATTCACAACAATGACACAAAAAATCTAATAATAAAAAACTACAAAATAAAGTTTTCATTTTAAATAATTTAACTACAAGAAAATTGTAATGAAAGTAAAAACTATGGCCATAAGCAAAAAAAAACGCTTTTGTGTCTTAAAGGACTACAACTTTAAAGGCCATTATTAAAACTAAACTATAATTAAAAGTAGAATATTATCGGACACATATTTACATAAATGGTTTTTGGTTATTACAAGCAGACATTAACCAAAAAGTGTATGATAAGACTGGATCCAGACATTCAATTGTGGATATTGTAGAAGAAGAAAGAAGTATGGAAAGAGGTACAGCTTGCTCGTACTCCGCAAAATTTCTTTTGTTCTCTTTTTCTTTTAAGGCTGCAAAAAGAAAAAAGACAAGTAGCTTAAATTCTGCATGAATAAGAATGCTAAAATTGATAAAAAAAAGTTGGGCAAGCAAAATTGCCGTGTCTGATCCTTGTTTAAGGTAAAGACATGTTCATGTTGCCACAAATTTTAACATGAATTTCAAACATCTAAAGTTACCATAGTTTTGATTATAAATATGGCAACGTCTTATTTTTTTAATTTTTATAAATAAACAAAAATAAAACAATACTAAAACAAAATTTTAAACTGTCGAATTTCTTAAATATTTTAACCCTCATGTAATCTTTGTGTTGAAAAATACACAAAAAAAATTTCTTTTTTTAAATTTGAAAAAGGAAAAAATTAAACAATCTTATCGAAATTTCTTGACTTTGTCGGCCTCATTGTTTACTTATAAAAAACAAATTAAAAAAATTTTTCTGAAAGAATATTCAAAAAATTGCCGTCATGTGTGGTTTTCCATGTATTTTGCACTCTAGGACCTATTTGTCGTCAAATATTTCTGTCCCAATACTCTGCATTGATATTTTCTCTGACTAAGAGGCTCATTCCACATCTTCCAGCTAGTGAGTAAATACTCTCTTGACATAGACCACAGGAATCATCTAATTTAACTTAGGTCATAATTGAGTTTACAAAGTTCAGTGTAGAGTTTAAAATGATTTTTGATGGATGAGGGCCTGAATAACCTTTGGCCTCTTGTGCTCTTATTAATATTGCTTCCTTCCTTTTTCTCCTTCGCATAGTAAGGCATGCATAAAACTATTACTTATCCAACAGAAAGATTATAAAGGAAAAAAATTGCCCGCAGCAATGTTATCAGTATCGATCGTAAAAGTTTGTAAATGCATTTGTAGCACTTTGCTATATGCCGATACCACTATTAGATCCACGTATAGATTTTGAAGGCATGAACTCTGGAAATTCTGATCACTTAGAATTGCCTACAGAAGTATAGTATTCCATCCATCCTACTTGAGACGGTGAGAAATGGATAGTTACAGAAATACAGACATACTGAATTTGTACACAATTTCTGTAAGTTGTAGGGAAGTGAGTCGAGACAATACTTCTAGAGGTAGCTTAGCGCAGGCCTCCATTGCTTTTTTTTTCTCCAACAGACTACCCGTTGCACAATGTTGCGGATTATCTAAGCTTGTTATTATATAATGTTTGCCCAAAGTAGATACAGCTTCGGTTGTGAAAACTAAATTTGTTGCCAATTAAAAATTCAGTTTTGATAGACGAATTTTTTCATTTTGACAACAGAAAATATTATTAGGAGAACAAAAATTTGTACTGTATTATCGAATTCTGGTTGATACAACAAAAAAAATTTAATAAGCACAACTGAAATTTCGATTGAAAGAAAATGTAGTTCTCACAACCGAAGTTGATTTCTGTGTGCATGTAGCAGTTAAAGTTAGTGGGGGTCGTACGTTCAATTCCTGGCTGAACCCTGTATGTTTTCTGTAGACTAGTCAAGAAGCTTCATGGATTTGTGTTGCGTTGTGTTTAAAAAAAAAAAATTAGAGAGTGACTAAGGTCAGAATTTGAGTTGAATCTTTAGCGGAAAGAACTGCGGATTCTTAATTCGTATTGCTAAATGGCCATTGACGACTCAGGTAAGGCTTATTTGCCTAAAATGGAACGACAGCTCCTTTCGTTTATTTGCATTTGAAAACATAAACAAATTTTAGTAAAAAAAAATAGTACTGAAAGAAGCTTGTAGCGAAACGCTTAGTTAATTATTGCATAAGTAGGATTGATGTGATTCACAATATAAGTCACATAAGATATATTGAAGCAGATTCTGGTGTGGTTTAACACTAAGAAAGCACTAAATGAGCTTTCTAGGTAGCGGGAGTTTTAAAATGTCTAGGTAATATGAAGTCTTGAACATTATCGAGATAAGTTAAGAGTCTAAGCATTAAGCTGTATAATAGGCTTCTCAGAAAGCGAGACTATAATGGCTCATGGCCAATAGTAATCAAATATTAAAAAAAATTCCATTTTTTTTTTATTTTAAAAATTTCACTTTATTTTCTTTTTAATTTTCTTTCAGTTGTTTGAAAGCTATTTATTGCTGCAATAATTTAAAAAAAATTTCTCCTAATAAATTTGAAAAGAAAATTGTTTAAATTTATATTTTAAAGTCTTGTTTATTATGTGAAAATCTCTGTATGGTATTCGACATCCTGTGAAAACAATTGTGCTAAATGAAATTACTCGCAAGCAATATTTCCAGTTTTTTTTTTATATATTTTTTGTTCTCTACAACGAACGTACATACTCGTAAGTATAACCAATACTTGAATTTTATATTTTGCTTTTCATGTGGTCGAACCATAAATTGAATTTTAAACCAATAAGAATAACAATTTTGAAAACAACAATACACATATAATAATTTCATCAGAAAGAAACAAACATACACAGGCACACCACTAAATAGAAACGAGTTTATTTTAACAAGTTTAGAAAAATTGCAAAATAATCCTAACAAACATATTTATGTTATCAAAATCATTTGATAGGATTACAATATCAAGTAGTCTGGAAAGAACAAACTTGTTTAGCAAGCAATTGAAAAATTACAAAATTAAAACTGATATGAGAGCACTTGAGGATTTTCTTCTTCCTCTTCTATTTTTTTGGTAATACGAATGTATGGCAATTTAAGGTCTGCTCTCATATGAAGCTTTGAAATAACAGCAACAACAATTGCTGGATTACCTAATATGATTCAATAAAATAAGTTTTGTTAGACAGCCCTTATTAAAAAGGAAGTTGTTAAAAAAGAAATGTTTTTTTTAGGAAATTTCCTACCAGTAACGGTCTACGCTTACTTGTAAAAATAAAAATTTTCTTTTTAGTTTTTCAACATTTTTACGCTTGAAATGCTTAATTTAATTATGAACGTTTTGCTAAATTTTTTGTTTTCCTTTTTCAAAGTCTATACATTTTTGGTACTTTGGAAGTTCACTTTAAAGTAATTATGGCTTCTTTTTTCTTCAACATAATTATGGCGCAACGTTTGAAATACAATAAAAAAAACGTCAACTTTTCTTTAAACTTGAAGTGGCCACATAAATTATACTTTTAAATATTAAGGTTTATTTTTTGCTCAGTCTTTTTCTAAAAATTCTTACACATTCCCTTGTTGTTGGCTTTCCTTTTCTTTTCGGTCATCATAAGAAGAAAAAAAAATGTTTTGTTTTAAAGAAAATAGCGTAACGACGAAAAGAATATTATTGAAGAAAAAAAATTTTAAAAAACTTGTAATTTAACGCTTAACTTTTAATGCCGCAATAAGGCAAAGCTGCTCAAAACAAAACATTAAAAAAACACAGAATCTTGAACTAAAAAAAAAGGGAAAGAAATTAAATTATGGAAAGCAAAAGTTAAATGTTAAAAAAATTGTTTTGCACTTCCGGTTCATATACAGAATTTCTGTTTTACTTTTAAGCAAGAGAAAATTTCAAATTGTTAGACATTTCAACACTGAGAAAAAAGGAATATATTATTTTTTAAAAACGTTTCTTGTTACTCTATGAGGCACAAAAAAAGGTTGAAATGGTGTTGTTTTTTTTTTACTTCAAAAACGTTTCTTTTTACTCTAAAAAAGTAGTTTTTTATTTTGGTTTTTAATCGTGTTATTCACAAACTTTTTTGTTTTTCAATTTCAGTAGTGCAATTCACTATAGAATTTAAACGAAATTCGTGCTGTTAAAAACAATTAATAACAAAAATATCGTTTTATTATTCAGTAATATTTTAAATTATTGCATAACGCATTTGAACAGGCCCTTAATTCTAACAGATATTTAAAAAAAAGTAACAAACAAACTATAGCTTAAAATCAAATTTAAAATTAGCTTAAAGCCTTTACATAAGTACAAACACCCAGCAATAGGCTCATTTCAGGACTAGTTTGATCTATGAATCCCTTTCTCAAACATGCGGATATTACGCAAAACTCTTAGAGGACAATATAATGAGAAAAGTTTATAACTTTAGGATGGTATATATTCTCCGATACGAGTATCTTTGATCGCTTAACGATTATTAATTTTCTTCTGATATTAGAGGATGATAGCTCAGAAGGACATATTAACCTTAAAGCAGTTGTGGTAAACAGTTTTTGAATACAATCAATACAATCGAAATGGCACGTATAATACGGATGCCATACAATCCAGCAGTATTTCTGGACACTCATTACTAAAGATAAATAAAAGCATAAACTGGTGTATTAAAGCTCCTGGATGGTTATGCCACTGTAATGAAAGAGGATGTTCACTCAATCACCTAAAAAAGTCTTCATGTTAGAAGTGAGAAGCCATTAATTTTAACGAAAGTTTCTTTTCTACTGAAAACAAAAACAGTAAAGGATAATTTGTTTCTGCTTTCAAGAAACATTTTTGAAAGAAACTATCGTTTACTTATAGTTCGCCCGAGCGTACGTTTTTCCCTTGAAATTTTTTTTATCGCAGTGTAATAATAATTTTTAAATATTAATTTGATGCTTAATATAAAAGAAAGCAAGTAGAAAAAAGGTCACAAGTTTTTAATTTCTTTACTTCAACATAACTTCTTTAAAACACCCACACACTTACTCTCTTTTACGCACACCCACAAGTCACAGTTTAATTTTTTTTCTTATATTTTGCTCTTTGACAAACCTTAATACTTATCTAAAGTGTTGAATTTAAAAAAGTACAAACGAACAGGGTGAGTATAAGTTTTCATTTTGATATTAAAACACCTTAAAGGAAAATATAAAATGAAAAACTTTTTTTTTTTACTCATTTGAGACAAACACATGAAAGACACAAGAATAAGAAGGGAATTTACTTGAAGTAAAATACGTGTATATACAAAGTAATTTGAGACAAATTAAGTTGTTAAATTTTTGTAATTATAAACTTTTTCTCACATTATTTCCTTTAGCTTTTTGATTATTTTTTTTTCTTGCAGTTTTGCTTTTATGGCACAAATATTGCTTTGAGACTTCGTTTTTTTTTTCTCTTCTTCTCCTTTTGAATATAAAATATGAAATCAACTATACTGGATATTAAATTTTAGTAAAAAAGTATTTTGGAATACACTAAAATTTGATCTTTGAAAAAAATTAAAGAAAATGTAATTTTCCCAAAGACAAGCAAGAAATGTTTATTTAGAAAAATACCAACAAGGAAGATTTTTTTTTGTATAGACACAAAACTAAATTAAAGAGAAGGATACATATTAAATGTTGGACATTTTTTAAAATTCATAAAGAGTGTTTTTGGCAATTTTTTCAAAAGATTTTTTTTGTAATATTTTTACAACCTGCTAAAATAACTTGATTCTGTTTAAAACGTGTTATTTTGCAAAAAAAAAAAAAGACGGTACCACAAAGACAATTATTGGAAAAGAAAACTAAATTTTTGTGCTTCGTATTTTTTTTAAGCACTAAAATAAAATTAACACACGAATTTAGTTTCACCAATTTTCTCTGACCTGACAGTAATTAAAGTATTTTAACTAAGGCTGCCTTTCCAGTTGATGTGTAAGAAATTTTCCCGTTGACTTAAACCTTTAAGGACCATAAGCGTACTGAATACAATGTAGCTTAATTAGAAGTCTAAAAAAAGGAGTTTGAAGAAAAATAAAAAAAAAAATTGGACAGATGTGACCCCATAGACACATGTCAATACTGAGAAACTGTTAAATAGTTATAAACATACCTGTTAATTCTATATAAAAACTTGAAATCCACAAAAATTCTTGGCTTTAGATACCTGTGCATTTGGATCTTTAAAATTTTTTGTCATACACTTTTAGAGAAAAAAACTTTTATGATTTTTCGTGCATATTTAAGCGGGTTTCAGACTATTGTATTTAGTATTAATACATTTCAAAAATTCGTGTATTAAATAAAATTCCAATAGTGTGAAAACAAAATGATAAGCAAATATAGTGAAATACTTAAGTATTTTTGGCAGTATTATGGTTTTTGTCATTTTTAAAATTTTATCTAAGCTATCACACTACTCATTTTATCAGGGCTGCTTTCGTACCAGCAACCAAAGAAAAACTAGAAATCAGCTGTAAAAATATTTGCCGCGTTTTGTATTTTATTTGAAGTGTGATGGTATGAAAACAGAAAATATTTTCCTTTAGATTTTATTAAAGTCTATTTGATTTTCATCTGATTTCGGTCTCACTCGATCTAATGAAAATGTTAATACTCTGTATTATAATGTGAAACTCGCTTTACACATTCTCATGGGTTCTCTTCAAAAAAAAAAAAAAAAAAAAATACATAAATAAATAAAAATGCAGTATTGAATACTTACGACTGACCACAAGAAATTATCTCCCTTCTTTAGATAAAATGATTTACCCCTAAGCCGCTAAATACATTTTTATGGTTTTCAGAATTAATACTTTGGAAATCCAGACTGTAAGATTCCTGAATTTTTTTTTCTAACGCATTCTCACTAAACAATAAAATTCTAACACGCGCTCACTTACACTCACGTATATTTATTTGTTTCAAGCATCCTTGTGTAGGCTTATGTGTTTTCGTAAAAAAAAAATCTATCTGTGCCTGTGGTATCAGCTATTACCTTTATTGGAACTAAATATGCGTGCGAAACAATAATGTTCTTTCAAATTACACAGGCCTAGAATGAATTTGGTGTTCCCGAAATTAAAATTGAATTTTAGTATACCCGACCCACTGATTCAAGCTGTATACATGCTTTTTTATTCCTAAGTTCAGTTTTCGAGATATGCCGTTTTAAAGAAAAAAGAGAAAAGGTTACGCAAAATTTTTTATTATTATTATTATAAAAGGTGATTTTATAAGAACTATCGGAAATTTAAAAAAAAAAAACACATAAAATTCAGAAAAATGCATGAAATATTTATTTGGATCGATAGTTGGGTCGATATAATTTAATGTTTGAAGATTATTTCATGCAAATGTTGGCCGCGGCTGCGCCTCAAATGGTCCATCCGCTTAGTCCAATTTTGGCATACTCTTTCCAACATTTCGGCCGGTATCTCACGAATAATGTTGGCAATGTTGGCTTCCAGTGCGTCAATCGAAGCGGGCTTGTCCCTATAGACATTAGCCTTAACATAGCCCCACAAAAAATAGTCTAGAGGCGTTAAATCGCACGATCTGGGCGGCCAATTGACTGGTCCCAAGCGTGAAATAAACTGTTCACCGAACTCGCCTCTCAATTGGTCCATTGTTTCGCGTGCTGTGTGGCATGTGGCACCGTCTTGTTGAAACCACATGTCATGCAAGTCAAGCTCTTCCATTTTGGGCAAAAAAAAGTTTGTTATCATCGCACGGTAGCGCTCACCATTCACAGTAACGTTGTGATTCGCATCATCTTTGAAGAAATACGGCCCAATTATGCCGCCAGCCCATAATCCGCACCAAACGGTTGTTTTTTGTGGATGCATTGGTAGCTCTTGCAATGTTTCTGGCTGCTCTTCACTCCAAATACGACAGTTTTGCTTGTTCACGTATCCATTCAACCAGAAATGAGCCTCGTCGCTGAACACAATTCTTCGATAAAAAAGTGGATCTTCATGTAACTTTTCAAGAGCCCATTCACCAAAAATTTGGCGTTGTGGTAGGTCGTTTGGCTTCAATTCTTGCACCAGTTGTATCTTATAAGGCTTCACACCCAAATCCTTCCGCAAAATTTTCCACGTAGTGGAGTAACAGAGGCCCAATTGCTGCGAACGGCGCCGAATCGATAATTCACGGTCATCACCAACACTGGCCGATACGGCTGCGATATTTTCTTCAGTTCGCACTCTACGTAAGCGTGTTGGTGGTTTAATGTCCAACAATGTAAATTTGGTGCGAAATTTTGTTACAATAGCCCGAATAGAAGCCTCAGTAGGTCGATTAAACTGACCATAAAATGGAAGAAGCGCGCGATGAACTTTCTTAACAGAGCACGCATTTTGGTAATAAAATTCAATAATTTGCAAGCGTTGTTCGTTTGTAAGACGATTCATGATTAAATTATAGACCAAACTGAAGATGTTTGACAGTGACACAAGATACAAAACGTGCGTGAGCTGTCAAAACTAGTGTTGCCAAAAAGATAATAGCAAAAAAATCACTCTTTATAATCACCATGGGCTATAATCACACCACAACCTTTAAGGCCTATTGTCCAGCCCAGCTCCCAGCTACAATCCGACACTCTTTATGAATCTCGTAATTATAGTAAATAGGACGACTGGGACCAATATCCCACTGTTTAAGCAGCTCAGTATTCGTCTTATCACCGCTGGACATACTCACACAAAACATAATCTGACGTTTCCCGTCCTACACGATAGAAACGACAGGAGTCGTTTCGTAAAACACCGACTTTACTTATGGGACAGATAAATCTACAATGGCCCCTAAGTAGCCCAACGTAGATTTAGATGCCATCTCTGCTGAGGTTTAAAACAACATCTGCCCTAATGCGCTCAATGTTAATTAGTCTCTTTGACTGCTGCATGCCTGCTTAGGCCCTCCAGCAATTTTATAGACTTCGTTTCTCTCGATAGGTAACCGTGTTCATCTCCGCTAAAGCATTGAGAAGTTTGTAACACAAATTTAGTCGTTCAAACCCAACTGAGCTTTGTGGCTGAAGTGGTTGAGTGCCAAGTTAATGCTTTTTAATTACATATTCTAAAGTTCGACTACTGGTAGAGTCAAATAAAATTGAGAAAAACAATACTAAAAACTGCTGTATAATGTAAAAGTCAATGGAAAAAAAATTTTTTTTATACAAAAAAATTAATATAAAAAGTTATGGATGTAAAAAAATAAAAATAAAATTTAAACCTGAACCGCAACATCTACAATGGAGAGGTATTTTTAATATGTTTGGCTGAAAAATATATATGGCAGGATACAATCATAAATTTAACAATACTATTTTGCCACAAGAACATGGTTGCCTGAGCTGTACTTTTTCTCTGTGTGCACATTCGCGGTTATAAACACTTAGTGTTATTCATCTAGTACCATTTTGTAACTACTAATTGTAGAAATAGTTTGTTTTGATCAACTCTAGTAAATGTCAGAAAGTATTATATGTAAATAGTTGCAATTGACACCCTCCTAGGACATCGCATTGTTAAAGTGTCCATCTCTTACACGAAAAAGATGAAAGTGCAGTGATCCGCTGCTTTTCCCTTAGGATATATAAAGCAAAAAACTTAACATTTAAAAAATATATTTTTTGGTCAAAAGAAATGGAAAATTTTTGCTATAGGGAACTGTGCATAAATACAGTAAAACTTCGATATAACGATACTGAAGGGGATCGAAAAATACTTCCTTAAAGCACCACGACCTCTGAGACTTAGTGTGCAGTTAGTCATAAGTATCAGTGAAACCTTGATATAAAAAAAAATCTAAGAAATACGAAGAAGACTCTCGTTATACCTACAGTTTTTTTTTTCACTATTCAAGAAGTAAATAAAAATGAAAACTTTGTTATAAAGAGGCTTTTGATAACGAGAACTTGACGACTTACATACTTAAAATGCTATATTTTTCAAATATGATTTCGTGGTATAGAGGCTATTGAATGAATACTTCACTATATTGAGGCTTTACAGTTTTGAATTCTTTTGTTATACTCGTATATAAGAAATTTTGCAAAAAGAGAAATTTTTTGAGGGTTTCAGCAAAAAATGTGATATATGTATTTGTTATAACGACGTTTCACTATAAGTACATACTTTCATACAAAAATATTCAAGTAAATAATTTAAGTCATTTAATTCTTACTTTTAACCAACTCAATTTTTAAATGAAAAAAAAAAAAAATCAAAAGTGCTACAATACAATTTCTATCCAAACAACTCCGTTTACATACACTTTTGTATGAGCAAGGACACAAAGAAACAAACAAACATACATATTCTCACACATAACAATGAATTTTAACACACTTCAACACTTTGTTATGAATTTCATGCTGTTTGTTTTTATTTTCATTTTATATTTTTATTTTTTTTTTCTTCTTCATATACCTTTTGTTTATAAAACAAAAGCTGTCACTATAGGCTTAAAAATGAATTATGAAGTGAAATACTTATTCTATTTACACATTGAATCTTAAATATGAATGTGTGTACGTACATATTTAAGTACTTAATGAAATGCGTGCATGCTGTATGTGGGTATGTGTTACAGAATTTTTAACAAGCCAGTTTCGTCTACTTAGTTTAAGTCTTTTTATTAAACAATTACCAACATTTACAAAAACAAAAAAATATGAAAACCAAACAACATAAAGAAGAAATACATGAATATATACAGACATACATACATATGCTGTTGGGCCGTTTAATATATGCACAGTAAGAAAAATTGCCACCGAAATTTTAATAAATTTTTCTTAATTCTCATAGATTTAAAAATGATTTATTTAATTATGAAAATGAAAATAAATTATTAATCCCCATAGACAACATTAACACGATATTTATAACACAAGAATTTTATAATTTATTTATTTAATCCAAAAGTCTAAAAGTTTTTCATGAAAAACATCACAAAAAATTTTTATAAAATATCATTAGATTGTTCTATTTTTTAAAAAGACCTAGATTTTTGGAAAAAGAAAATAAAAAAATAGAATAAAATTGATTACTGAAATTTATATTCTTCAAATCACTTATACTTCGCTGCTATAGTAAGCACGGGCAGAACAAAAACAGGCTCAAATAATTCTCAACAGCCTGTTTGAGTGTAAGGGTGGCGATGAGGAGCATGCTCATTATTCTGCATATTACGATTAGGGAATCAGCAGCCAGTGTAGCCCTAAGTTTATTTGGTTTATCGCATCTTAGACAGGTTAATTTTACTAGGCATGTGAAAACTCTACAATCTATCTTGAACTCTTCATATCTGTGACAGAATAGATAAAACAATAACCTTTTATAGGCATTTAAAGTGGGTTTCTGTGAACGCTCGGCTTCTGGTACACTGAAAGATTCAAAATTCAAGATAACAGTGGTGCTGGAGCGGTAATTTTAAAACGATTGCAATGATAAAATCAGCTCCCATTTTAAAGGCGGAAGTACACGCCCCTAGCTTTGTGCTAGGGAGTGTTTATAGAAAGGCGGATAATGGAATGTACATTTTCTTAGAAAGTAACACAGTAGATTTGGGATTGCCATAAACGTCTTAATACTTTGGCAAAGAGCTACCCTGTTATGTCTACAGGAACATGCTCAATGAAATGGCCGGCTTTATAACTAAAAAGGACGAAGATAGTCCTTACATAGATGTGAATATCTTCGTTCCTAGAGCAGAGTTAGAAACAAACTATACCAGACTGCAGGTCTGCCAAAGTGGGCATGCGGCAGTCAAAGAGATTTACTTACACTAAAGTTATTAGGGCCGATAGTATTCTTAACGTCAGCAGATATGACATTAAACTCTACAATAACAATTGACAGTCCACTATAGACTGAATTATTTATCATATGAGCAAAATCCGTGTGGTACAGAATAACTCTTGGCGGTTCCAGATACGTCGGAATATATTCTGTGCGATTGACTAGCGGTGGCAACATGTAGGGTGATCTACATAAGCAGTGGGACGTTGGTCCCAGAAGACCTAAGTACGATGAATTCTACAACAATCATGAGATTCGTCATTTAGGTCCTCGCCTTTAAAATAGATTCTAAAGTTCGCAGTTCAATTATAGGACATGATCTGTGTAGGTTCTATTACAAAATGCCACAAAGAATAAAGACCCTAAATAAATTTAATATTCCGTAAGGGAAGACTGCAAATAGAAAACAATTTCAGCTGTACGAATTGAATTTGTCACCAGTCGAAAAATTTTTTTTTTAAAGAATGGAAATTGAAAGCTAATAAAATTTGTTAGTTATACAGGGTGTCTAAAATTAAGGTATAATTAAATTTTTTTTCCTATTTGTAATTCTTGCTTTAAGATTCTAAATATATTTTGGTTAGTTAATATTTAACGTTACAAGAAGGAGCATCCTGGTTTTATTATTAAAAAGTTTTTTAAAAAACAAGAACAAAATGAGAATATTCACATACGAAGTCCACATCCAACTTAATGGCTAGTCAACGAGCAAAATTGCCGCATTTGCAGTGAAGAGAATACAAGAGTTATTTTAAAGCAACCATTATATCTACAAAACTTACGGTTTAGTGTGGTTTGTGGTGTGGATTAATCATCGAAATAAATTTTTTGGAAAATCGCTACAGGGAGAAGATTCGAAATATTTTGAGACAAAAAATTGATAATATAAGAAAAATTCAACAAGATGGTGCTACTTGTGACGCAGCAAGAGAAACAATGGATCTTTCGAAAATCGCATTATTTCTCGCAGAGGAAAAGTAAATTGACTACCAAGTTTGTGAGATTTCTTAAAATCGAAAGTGTACAGCAATAATCCCACAATAGTTCAAGAGTTTAAAGCCAACAGTTTATTGAAGAAACGTGATTGATAATTTTGGTAAAAGATTGGCAACTTGCCTAATCAGTAGGTTGGGGTCACTTGACCGACATAATTTTAACTATTTAAGCAGAACCTATAGTACAAATAAACTGAAATAAAAATATTTTTAATAACTGAAAAATATATTTCTTTTAATTTAAATTAAAAAGGACAGCCTATTTTATCGAATTTATAATTCGATTACCATAAGTGAATTTTCGACTGATAATAATTTCAGTTTTCACAACCTAAGTATATATACTTTTTTTAGTGTTCAAGTGCCACAAATAAAAATTCCAATTAAATATTAAAAACTTTTTTTTTTCAGTATATTGAGCTTGCTTTTATTTCTTCATTATTTTGTTTTTATTTTACATTAATTACGTGTAAGACTCATACCTTTTTTCTCAAAAATTTTATGATGTGCAAAATAAAAGTCGGCGGAAAAGTTTGCATGTTTGCTGCTGGCTTAATTAAATCCTGATTTGGACTTTTTATTGCACTCACAAATTTTTTTGCTTTGTATATGCACGGACAGCATGATGTTATATTTATATATATTTTTTGTCCATTAACAATTTTCAAGTCTTTTAGTCTAAAGCTGAAACATACACAAATGGTAATTTAAAGATTTGCTACATAATTTGCAAACTCTGGATAAAAGATTTGCTGTGGAACTCGTAACATTTACCTGGATTTTCTGGGGCCAGTGTCTCACTAACTAAGCAGCTTATTATTCGTCTTGCCCCGCTTGGAAATCCCATAGAATATATTCTTCTTGGCAGACAAGACAGGAGTCATTCGGTATCACATTAATTTTACTTATGTGATAGGAAATGTCTTATGACCTTTATTTAATTTTTCTTTCAAGAGTTTGTAAGATGAATGAGTTTTGTTTTTTTTTTATTTTAAGGTAAATAAAAAACTTTAATTTTATTTTAAAAAAATTAGAAAAGTCCCACTTTGAGTAGACTGTACAAGCTAACTGTACAAACAAATTACACGTATACCTCTTTTAACGCTACCTCTTTTAGCGCTGTTTAAAATAAAAAAAAAATTATTTTAACTTTACAAAATTTTTTTTAATTTTTTTTTATTATAAAATTTTTTAATATTTTCTATAATAAATTTTTTTAATTTTTTTTATAATAAAATATTAATCTTTATTTGTGCTTAATTCCAGAAATTGTGTTGGTTTTAAAATTTATTCTTTTACTCATGATATTCTCATGAGTTATTTATTCAGTACAATAAGTACTGAAGGGGATAGCATACCTATATGGACCATTTCATCAGACGCCACTCTGAATCCTCAGTAGGTTACTCCCAACATTAGAAACTTTATATTGTAAAAGCAATTGCCTACTAAATAAGAATTATTTGTCAATAGTTACAAAAAAATTCAAATATTCAAACAAAAAACTCAGTAAGCATTGAACTGAATAAATAAATAAATTTCCCAACCAACATCTTAATATTGAAATATATATTCTGTTTTATTCTTCTTTTCTCTTTTACAGTTGGGTATTACTGAATGTAATTAAAGAGTATATGAAAAACAAAAACAAAAAATTATAAAAAATAATAAAAAAAAACATAGGGCTTCTGTACAATGAGCACTTGAACGACAGTCCGAAGTGTCTTAGTTAGGAACGTAACATCATATTTTAGTTTAAATAACACCTCTTTGAACGCAGTTTCAATTTTTAGGAATGCGCTACACTAAATATGACTGTTTTATATTGAAAATTTTTCTAATAAATTATTTTTAAAAATAACTTGTGTAAATTTAAGTCTTTTTAAATTTTTTTCTTTTTTGTAAACTAAAAATTAAGTAGCCTTTGCTAAGCTTAAATGTTTGAAATGGTTTTCATTTAGAAAAGTTAAATTTTATTTTACAAAGTTTGCCACCCAAGTCAAGTTAATTTTTTCTATCTACAAACTAACTATTTTCAACTTTAATTCTTTTTAATTGCATGCACACCTGAAAACAAGGCCAAAGTAACATCCTAAGCAATAAAAAGTTTAAAATAAAGTTGGGAATAAATATTCACCAAAAGAAAAAAATCAAAACTGTAAAATTAAAGTAAAAGCGTAAATAACTTTCTCAATTGGTTATAACCAGGGAAACCAAAAATGCTCTAAAAAATGTGTTTACGTCGCATTAAAAATTTTTTAAAAGAAACAAATACAGTTTGGTTGATAATAAAAGTCAACAGTTCTATTTAATGTTTCACTTAAAAAACTTCAACATAACAAGAAACAAAACTGAAAATAACAAAAATTTAATTTTCACTGAGATCTGAATATATAAATACATATTTTAATGGTAAGCGCTATTGCCATAAACCAAAAACATCGTTGTTCATTATATAACATCTGCTGATATGATAGGAGCATATGTAAGTGATAATATTTCCTTAACATCATATTTCGAAATTTGTTTTGAGGACGATGCGTTATCCTCTTCAAAAAGATGTTTACTTATAAATTTTATTTCAGTTAGTTCTTTGGTTTTTAATAATTTGCTAAAATTCGTAAAAAATTTTCGAACATAATCAAATAAATCATTTACAACTCTCTGTAATGTACTAGAAAAAACATGCAATTGCATATTTGGGGCTTCCCTGGTTATAGCAAACATTGAAAATTATATTGTTTTTTTTATTTTATTTAAATTTTTTAAACACAACAAATTTTATTTATAATAGAAAAATGTTGAATGAATGAAGTGCAAGCAATATTTTATATTAAATAAAAAGGATAAATCAAAATAATAATAATCGATGGACAGATTATATTTTTTAATAAAAAATTAAATTAATTTTTCAAAGTAAACTGATCGGAAATAAAGCATTATTATAAAGAGTGATTTTTTTGCTATTATCTTTTTGGCAACACTAGTTTTGACAGCTCACGCACGTTTTGTATCTTGTGTCACTGTCAAACATCTTCAGTTTGGTCTATAATTTAATCAAGAATCGTCTTACAAACGAACAACGCTTGCAAATTATTGAATTCTATTACCAAAATGCGTGCTCTGTTAAGAAAGTTCATCGCGCGCTTCTTCCATTTTATGGTCAGTTTAATCGACCTACTGAGGCTTCTATTCGGGCTATTGTAACAAAATTTCGCACCAAATTTACATTGTTGGACATTAAACCACCAACACGCTTACGTAGAGTGCGAACTGAAGAAAATATCGCAGCCGTATCGGCCAGTGTTGGTGATGACCGTGAATTATCGATTCGGCGCCGTTCGCAGCAATTGGGCCTCTGTTACTCCACTACGTGGAAAATTTTGCGGAAGGATTTGGGTGTGAAGCCTTATAAGATACAACTGGTGCAAGAATTGAAGCCAAACGACCTACCACAACGCCAAATTTTTGGTGAATGGGCTCTTGAAAAGTTACATGAAGATCCACTTTTTTATCGAAGAATTGTGTTCAGCGACGAGGCTCATTTCTGGTTGAATGGATACGTGAACAAGCAAAACTGTCGTATTTGGAGTGAAGAGCAGCCAGAAACATTGCAAGAGCTACCAATGCATCCACAAAAAACAACCGTTTGGTGCGGATTATGGGCTGGCGGCATAATTGGGCCGTATTTCTTCAAAGATGATGCGAATCACAACGTTACTGTGAATGGTGAGCGCTACCGTGCGATGATAACAAACTTTTTTTTGCCCAAAATGGAAGAGCTTGACTTGCATGACATGTGGTTTCAACAAGACGGTGCCACATGCCACACAGCACGCGAAACAATGGACCAATTGAGAGGCGAGTTCGGTGAACAGTTTATTTCACGCTTGGGACCAGTCAATTGGCCGCCCAGATCGTGCGATTTAACGCCTCTAGACTATTTTTTGTGGGGCTATGTTAAGGCTAATGTCTATAGGGACAAGCCCGCTTCGATTGACGCACTGGAAGCCAACATTGCCAACATTATTCGTGAGATACCGGCCGAAATGTTGGAAAGAGTATGCCAAAATTGGACTAAGCGGATGGACCATTTGAGGCGCAGCCGCGGCCAACATTTGCATGAAATAATCTTCAAACATTAAATTATATCGACCCAACTATCGATCCAAATAAATATTTCATGCATTTTTCTGAATTTTATGTGTTTTTTTTTTTTTAATTTCCGATAGTTCTTATAAAATCACCTTTTATATAAAAAAAATGGATACCAAATGAAAACCATACACACACACAGTCAATCAAAAATCTGTATGAGTGCATTGCAGGCCAAAGTAAAAACTTGAAAAAAAAAATCATACCAATAAACCAACAAATCCACACACAGCCCCACATACATACAAAATACCTATGCACAGTATGAGTAACATAATCTGCTGCGTCATGTTGCCTCTTTAAAAAGATGTCAAAGTTCGGTCATATATCACACAAGCAAGTATAAGAGTATAAGCACACACACACTCACATACACACTGAGTTGTTCAAGATGAGTATGTTTGCATCAATATAAGAATTTTTTTCTCTTTTCTTTTTTTTTTTTTAACAATAACTTGTAACCTAGAGTAGCCTTTTTATACACTTACACACATGTTTTTTAAGTATATACACACAAGTATCACCTTATACTAACATATGTCATATGTGTTGGTATGTGTGTGTGCATATATGTACATTTGCCTGGACATTTGCTTTATGTCGTTTTTATGCAATGTCACAATAAAACTAAGAAAAAAGTAAAAGACAGCATCAGAATACAGTATTACGATAACTGATATACAACACTGTTCAACGAATATCTACTTCATACACATTTCCAAAAATATTGCCGGCGTATCAAAATTTTGAAATTTTTTCCTGCCAAAAACATCGAATTAACTATAGATTTCACTTGATATTGAATGCAGTGATTAGGCAAGTATGTAGTAGCTTTAGCTTGACATTTTTAAAACCAGCCATACTGAGGCTAAGGGTGAATATTATATCATTTTAAAGTTATAGAAATTTAATATAAGAATAAATTTACAAAATGGCTACAAAGAGAAGATGTTCTTTAAATGATACAGATAAATATTTTTGTTCTTTGTGGTATATACTCGCCTTTTTTTTTATAAAATCTGTGTACTTTAACTACTTTGGAGTAAATGTTTGCCATCTATAGCAGTCATTCGTTCTTCCTTTGAGAGAGACCAAACTAGTATTGGTTTAATTTTATATTTTGTTTCGGTTTAAGTTGAATTGGAAGCCACAGTTTAAGGTTTTTTAAGAAAAAGTTGTAGCATTCATATAGAAAAAGTTTTGAATTTGCTTGGGAAGGCAAGATATTAAGCAAAGTTCTAGGAAAACTTTGTTTTTTGAGTGATATGAATGCTAAGAATATTCAATACTGCGCAGAGCCGAAAGACTTTAGTTAGTACCAAAAAAGAAAAAAACTAAGACACGAACTTTGGTGTCATTTATGAACAAATATAAAAAAAGATTTAAGACAAAAACTGCCCGTATCAAAATTTATCAAAAAACTTCGTTTATGAAAAGAGATCAAAAGAGTCAAGACATAAACTTTGAGTACGAAAATTATCAAAAGACTTAAGACAAAAACTGTGAGTATCAAAAGACTTAAAATAGAAAAATTTTAGTATGAAAAGTGATCAAAAGACTTAATACTTAATACTTAGCGTACTAAAAACAGAAATATTTAATCGTTTCATTAAAAAAAAATAAAAATTTTTCTTTTCCTTTGAATACAAGCCTGATTAAGGTATGACCAAGGGCATACTTATGATGGCTTATTATTGCTGGAATCTTTTGCGGAATCTAAAACAGTCTTTCTTCTAAATATTTAAGAAAATTTTGTAAAAAATATTTTTTATTTAACCACCGCCGCTGTCTGAAATCCAAAAATAGTCATAATCTGACCGCAAATTAAAAATAGACCTACTAGAAAAAAAAACTAGTGTTATTCTCGTAATCAGCACCTTTTAAATAATCGAAAACAAATATATATAAACAATCTGGAAAATTTTTCAGTGTTGACAAGTGTAAGTAAAATTAAGGTTATGACTGGGGCCTTAATTTTTTTTATAAATCTTATTCTTTTTGTTGCTATTTATGTATAAAAAAAATTTCTTCATGTTTTTTGCAAAGAAAATTTTTTTTTTTTAGAAAAATGCTGACTGAGAAATTTTATAAATTTTTCAGGTTTAGATAAATACGTCTCTGTTTTATTAAAGCAAGTACAATATGGATCAGATTTCCAATAAGTTGTCCGTAAAGCACAACACAAAATATCAACTGAACTCGAATTAACTTTATGTGCTTTATAAATAACGGATTAACTGAAAGAAAAAACATTTTTTCAAAGTAAATATAATAAAATTAAAAAAAGGAGTTGGCTAGTAGAGTTACACGCTACGCATACATTAACGGTGAGGGTGTTTTTTTTTTTTTTTAAATAATTTAAATTAAGTTTTAGTAAAAGTAAACCAGCCTTTCTACTAAATTTATTACGAGAAGAAAAATATTAGACGTCTTGTTTTTCAAAATTAAAGCCATCATATGCTTGATTTAGTTTTGTGTTTTATTTTTGGAAGAAGAACCCTGAAAAAATCTAATTGATATTTGACTGATTTTACTCTGCACATACTTCTTGTTGTTGTGTGTACTTGTTTTCACTTCTTATATTTGGCAGTAGCGTGAGACATGACGTTTTTATGTGACATTTTTGTCTTTTTGAAAGGATAAAATCTTATATTGGCTGCAAGCACTACTCATATTTTTGGCAGTTATAGTTTTTACTACAGCCATTATATATAAAAACATATGCTAGTATATGCATACTTACGTACATTTGTGCCAGGACAAGCATTTAATGTGAGAGTTCATTTAAAGCTTTAAGTGAAAAAGTCGGAGTTTTGTAACGAATAAATTTTTACAAAAAGGGCATTGCACTTATTTCCCTATTTTCTTTTCTTCTATAAGGAGGGCTAAAAGAAATCAAATTATTGGAAGATGCTCTTATTTGTGCAAATGGCAGCCAATGTCAAATCTGTTTAGACATTTGTGAACTAGACAAATGTAGAATACAAGTGAACAAGCCATGGAGCGATACACTCCCCAAGAACGCGGAATAATCGAAGAGGACGATTTTTCGACCAAAATCATAATGAGCGACGAGGCTCATTTCCACCTCACCGGGTACGTGAACAAGCAAAACTATCGCTTCTGGGGCACCGAAAATCCACGAGACATGCACGAGGAGCCATTACATCCGCTAAAAGTGACTGCATGGTGCGCGGTTTACGCTGGAGGAATCATCGGGCTGGTCAAACGAGAACAGTGGACGGTGCGCGCTATAGGGTCATGTTAACCGAGTTTTTTTATGCAGCAATTGAACGAATTAGGACTGAAAAATATGTGGTTCCAACAGGACGGAGCAACGGATCACAACCGATATTCTAAAGGCCACGCTCCCGGGTCGCCTCATCTCTCGTTTTGCCGATTTGCACTGGCCCGCAAGATCGCCCGATTTAATCATTCCAATCTTTTTTTTTGTATGGTTTTTTGAAGTCCCGTATTTACGTGAACGAGCCCGAGATCCTGGAAGTCCTCAAGGACAACATTCGACACAACTGCGAGAATCTGTCACCCGAAGCTCTCGCCGAACTGATGAAAAATGCCATAAAACGAGCCCGTATAGTAATCAATTGTGACGGCGCCCATTTGGCCGATATCATCTTCTCCACTTGACCAATAAAATTCTAAAAGTTCAAATAAACATAATCAAAAAACAGAATCGAAGTTTTTCGTTTAGAAAAAAATAAGAGCCAAACAACATCCGATGACTTCTTTTTTTTTTTTTTTTTGTAAAGGTTGGCAAATAAAAACCTTCAAATTGAATAATAATAATTATATTTTTAAAAGATAGACAAAAAAGTGAGAATAGAAAACATTTTTAGAGTTTAATTGTTGAAAAAGTTTTAATTTTGTATTCATAAAATAATTCATTATTATTTCTAATAAATTTATTTTAGCAGGGATTAACTAATTTTTTTTTATGTTGGCTTCAGTCATTTGCTTACGCAAAGTGTTTGTTATAGCATAACCGTAAGTGAGACATTTAAATAAATACTGGTAAGTTGAGTTGTGTAACAACATTTTCTTTTGCATCAATTTGGGTTTCTTCAAGAAACATTTATGTATGAACATGATTTGAAACATACCCTTGCACAGCTTTCTACTTGAACCCTAAGCAAGGGTTTGCGTACATAATTGTGTGTAAGTCCTTTAAAAGGCGTTCCTTATTTTATTATTATCTATGTTATTATCTTGTAATTTGTTTTGTATACCTAATAACAACAAAATACAAAACAAAATGGTATTATAGGAAGATATTTATGTTTACATATTGTCAGAAGGTCGAATGTATCTAATAAATTTTATAGAAAGAATTTTTTTTAATTCTTTCTTTTGCTTTGCTTTTAGTTCAAGGTTGGCAAAAACCATTTTAAAAATTTTTTTTCTTATATAATGACAATGATATTGAATTCTTTTTTAAATATTATTTTATGTAACGTATTAATGCATTAAGGTTAGAGGATTTTGTACACCATTAGCAAAATATGAAATTCTAGAAATTTATAAATTAAACTCAGCTCTTATCCGTGCTTGCCCTTTTCTTTATTATATTAAATGGAATTTTTACAGTAACTTCAGATAATTTCATTGAAAATAAAATCATTATTAAACTAATTCCAGCTATTATATTTAAAACTGGGTGTGGTGAGTATAAAAGTATTGAACACCTTTCGCCGTAATAGTGGGTATGAATAAAATTTCAAAGCAATCCATGTAAAAATATAATTAAAATTGCTTTAGTGACAAATGGACTTAAAGGTAGGCGTGGCAGCTATAAAAGTATAAAATTAACTCTGTAGGAATATGAATATTTTTTGTATTAAAATTTAGAGGACCTGTTGGAAAAGCTTATTAAAAAGAAGGCTTAAAACTGGGGCTCCTAAATAAAGCATGTGCTCTACTTTGCAGGGATAAGCAGATTTTGTATTTTAAACTTTCTTTAAAAAATGTAACACTTAAATACTACTAGTGAACTATGTTAGGATATAAATTTGTGTCTTTTATATTTTTTAAGAAATCCGTTACAGAATTGTATCACTATAAATATTGAATGTTTTAGATTTTAGAAAAGTCCATTGAAAAATTTTATTAAAAAGCTGTTACGCCCGCTAAATATAATCAAATATGTAACTGAACTTTTAAAGGATGTGGAGAATCTACGTTTTAAATTTTAGAAAAAAAAAAATTATGCTTGGAAAATATAAAAGCACAAGCACTTGTAGGGATATGAAAATTGTAATTAAAAAATAGAGCTAAATTTTGAACATGACATAAACAAAAGTTATAGCAATCTTCTTTGGAGTGCTAATATTCTAACAACAAACAAATAGAAAACAATTTCAATTAATTTCTGTTTCAAGCACGCAACTTGCCATAAAAATTATTTAAATAAAATTTCTTAATTTTAAGTTTGTAAAATAAAAAGAAACACAATTCATCAAAATTAAGATCTCTTTTTTCATTTAAGTCGATAGAAAACAATTTTCTCGTTAGAACTTTTAAACCATAATTTAAAACAAAATTGACAGTTTTTTTAAATCTATTTGTAAGCAAATATTTACAATGATGATTTGACAATATAAACAATCAAAAATTGCAAGCAACAATTTAAACAACAGCAAAAAAAATAAATCATAAACAAAATAATGAAATTGAGAAGACCACAAGAAACAAAAAATAAAAATTGTTAACAAGAGAATACAACAGTGAGTTGTAAAGAACATACATGCTCGTAAAATAAATTTTAACAAAATATGTTACACTTCCAATTAATTCTGCTCTATTAAATTTATACTTTTTGTTTGCAGTTTTTATGATGATTTTATTTCTGTGGAACTGATGGTTGTTATACGAGATTTTTATTAGAAAAAAGTGTGCAGAAAATGCACACATCTATAAAACCCATGACAAGCCTTTTTTGTGATTGATGGCCATTGTTTTATGATATTGATGATGAAAATAATAGAATGATGAGTGTTAATATTACAATTCTACCAGATATAAATCTGTAGCTGAGTTTGTTTTTACAAAAATGAGAAAATAATTGGGATACAATTTTGTAGTAGTTTTGGGTAAAATTTTTAAAAGTGAAGTTATTGTTTAGTTAAAAATTTGTTTTTTAGGTCATAATAGCACCGCAGTGCAAAAGCTTTATTCTACAATCGGCTATCTAACTAAATTATCTCTATATATATTTCTCATTAATGTCGTGTGGCCCATATGCAAATATGTTTAACTATTGCAAGCCTTAATAGAAAACTCGCTGTCTAAGATTATTTGACAGAAAGATTAAAAAGATGGGTGTTATTAAAATTTTTTGGTTTTTGGGTCAGGGTTTAAAAACTATATTTTTGTATCAAACTAATTATTTTGTAAAAACTAAATATTTTAATAAACTATTTGAGCTTTATAAATTTCATAATAATAAATATTTTTAACATTTATTGCCTGTTACAGTTCATACGAACGAAAGATAGCCTTCTTTCGTACATTTATACGAGTATTAAAAACAAAAACAGAATCAAAATTTTCAATTCTCTTAGTTTTCTTTTCCAATATATCGTTTGAATGAACTTAAGCTGCAGTTTAAGGTGTTCCTTCAATTAAAAAATTTTATTATTTGATATTTCGACAATACTGTCTTCAAGAATATAAATAAAAAAATTTTATAATTTTGGTTTATTCACCAGAAATTTTAAAATTACGGTTTTATAAAACCGGATAATGTAACCGGTTTTTTTTCAAAACTCGGTTTTTAATTTTTTTTTAAATATAGAATACAAAATAATCTAAAAATATTAGAAAAGCTGTTTTTCATTAAGCAGAAAAATAAAAAAAATTTTTTTTAACAGCTTACTACAACCGATTTTTAAAATTTTCACACCCAGAAAAAAATTACACGTGTATCAACCACGCTTGTGCTCAATTTGAAAACACATTGTGTCATTGACAACATACTGGTGCCGAAATCACACCAAATAATTTCATACTGGTGTCGAAATGATACCATACGGTTGATATGGCAACATGCGTTGTCAGTTTGACAAAATTTGTAAATAAGTTTTGAATTTGACAACATATTGTTGTTATAATAAATTATAAATTTAGTTTGTTAAACAAAAAATTAAAAATAATTTTTTAACCGGTTTTTGCAAAACCGAGTTTTTTAACAATTTAAAAAATTGTACGATTTTGTGCATTCATAGTCATTCAAGTGGCCTTAATGTTTTCTTTCTAAGTCCGTTGAGAAATTTAAAATCGGTTCATATTCAACTAAGTTATTGGTTTATAAGTGCTAAAAGGTACTCAAGATTCTTGTTGTACTCGACAGCACCTGCAGATATATACTTATTTTTTAAACTAAATATTGCACATATGTCTCTAGCACCTCTGGAGAGTAATAAAGGGTGTTTTTTATGGACGTATAGAACTTAAAATTGCAATAAAACAACAATGGATTATTCGATTGACATGAATTTTATTTATCCGAAAGATAATCTTGTGGCATTACATTTTAAATATGATTTCTGGCATATGACCGCCACGGCTGGCTCGAATGTAGTCCAATCTGGACGTCCAATTTTCTATGACTTTTTCCAACATTTGTGGCCGTATATCGGCAATAACACGGCGAACGTTGTCTTGCAAAGGGTCAAGCGTTTGTGGCTTGTCCGCATAGAAGAATGACTTTACATAGCCCCACAGAAAGTAGTCTAGCTTTGTTAAGTCACAAGATCTTGGAGGCCAATTCACAGGTCCAAAACGTGAACTTAGGCGGTCACCAAACGTGTCTTTCAATAAATCGTTTTTGAAGAAGTAGGGACCAATGATTCCACCAGCCCATAAAGCGCACCAAACAGTCCGTTTTTCTGAATGTAAGGGTGTATCGACATACACTTGAAGATTAGCTTCACTCCAAATGCGGCAGTTTTGTTTGTTGACGTTGCCATTCAACCAGAAGTGCGCTTCATCGCTAAACAAAATTCGCTTATGAAAATCAAAATTATGAACCATTATTTTCGAAATAAAATTGCACTATTTGCAACCGTTGTTCAGGCGTGAGTCTATTCATGATGAATTGCCAAGCCAAACTGAGAATAAATCACTTGACAGCTGTTAAATCGGTCTCCATCTTGAACAGTAATGCCAATTTAAAGTTCTATACGTCTATAAAAAATACCCTTTACAAGTGTTGCTACTAGCGCTGCCATTTTAGCCCTTTGTAGGCTAGATTTGGATTTTTTTTCCGGCATTTAGCATTGAAATTTACGATTTAGAGTCTAGCATTTTTCCTAAACTTTTTTCATTTTCAAAATAGCCTTAAACAGAATTTTTTAAAGTTTTGAAAAATGAAACCAAATCACACATGAACAGACTAAAGCTGAAGAAAATTGCTGGCCAAACATTTGTTCTTTAAGCTTCGAACTTGAATTGAATTAAATTTATATTTAGTCTGCTCAAAAACCAATTAAGTTGCTATTATTTTTAAAATCAACAGAGATAACATTTTCCATAAAATTTCGATGTATGCGGATTTTGGAAAAAATATTTTTTTTTTCATATAAAAAAAAAAAAAATAAACAAATTTTTTGCACAATCCACAAGAAAAAATTTCTAATTAAAGCCAATACGGTTACCAATCCAACGCAATAGAAACCAAGTCTATATCTTGAAAACAGCAAGTTATGACCAAAAAGGATAGCATGGTTAAAACAACCTCATTTTCTTCAATTTTTGTCATTGTATGTTATCTTCTTGATTTTTTATAAAAATCATAATTATTATTTTGAATTTTAAGCGATAGTTTTTTCGTTTTCTTCAGCTTTTTTTTGAGAGTGATTTAGTTTTTTCTAGGCAAATTTAGCTTATTTTTTTTCTTACTCCTGGCAACGCTAGTAGTTACATACATAAATGTACAATATGTATAAGTTTGTATTACAATTTTTAAAGTGATGTGACATTTAACATAAACAACATTTTCAAAAGAACATCATAGTTCATTCAATCTGTGAGTGTGCGTGTGTCTGTACTAACAATATACTAAACTTTATTGTTTTATTATTAAAAGAGCACACAAGCACTTAAAAGTAAAAATAACAAACCACTACTTTTCAAAAAAAATACACAATAATATCATATGCTTGTTATTGTTTCAAGCAACAATAATAAAGAAAAATGACCCATAAAATGAACAAAAAGGAAATACAATTTACTAAAAATCTGCAAAAAAAAAGAACACAATAAAGAAAACAAAGTATATGACAACAATAACAAGCAGTCCGGTAGCAACATGATTAAAGTAATAAAAATTCTATGGCATAAAATTAAATTTTATTGCAAATTCTCATCAACATTAAAAGCAGATTTTAATTTGAAAATTTTCCACAAAATAAAATAAAATAAAATACAAAAATAACAAAAAAAAATTTATTTTTAGTCTGCTGTTTTTGATTGAAATTTATGATTTTCTAAATTCTTTTCAATTTTGTGTGCGTGCTAATGTTTTTAGAGTGTTATTACGCACAATAACAAAAAAACTACATTCAAAAACCCATTAATATAAGAATAATTTGTTCATTGTTTGTGTTTTGTTCACCTGTTCGTCTTCTATTTTTCTTTTAATTTTTAATTTTTAAAATACTGAAAAGAAAAACGCATCATTAATATTCGTTAGCTTAAAATTATTTAAGTACGAGTATAGGGAAAATTAAAAAGAAATTTTTTCAAAAGTTGTTTTAAATAATGAAATCATTTAAAAAAATAATGTTTTAAGTAGCCTTTAGAAAATAAATAATTTAATTTGTATATTTTTATGAATAAATAATTTTAAAAAAATATTTCTAAGCTATTTTCTAAAACGAAAACATATTTTTAAAGAATGTTAAAATAGTGCTGCTAAAAAAAACTAAATAAAATTTTTTTCAACAAAGTTTTTACGCAGTTATGACAGAAACTGCTGCTGTATATATTAAAAGTGTAAAGGAGTAACTTTATACTTCAACGTGTTGATTTCATAAACATGAAATACCACTCAACTCTTCAAACTTGTGGAGAAAAGAACTCTGAAGTTTTGACTTTTTATTTTTATTAAAACCTAAAACAACAAACTGTGCAAATTTAAAGGTGCAGATAGATATTCTTTATATTATAAATACAAAGATATTTATATGCAGTCATATGGCTCTTTAAAGGCCTCTATAAGGGCTTAGCTAAACAATCATAATGCTGTTATATCCAATAATATTGAAGAGACATTCTTACATATAAATTTTAGAATTAAAATTTTCCGATTATGCTTAAAAGTAGTATAAGTCCTTTTTAAAAAAAGATAAGTTAGCGGTAATTTTAGTAAAATTGTGTCTTGTGAAAATTGACGCTGACTTATTTTCAAGTGGAGCACTTAAAAAAAAAATAACAACTTTTTTATAAATTTTTTTTTTTTAATTTGTAATAGGTTATTTGCCTAGACAGAACTATTGATTGGACTATACAAAAACAATTCAAACCTCTAATTTTTTTTTTTTTTGTGAAAAATAGTTTTGATTAATTTTCTAGACAGTTCGTTTTCTGTAGATTAATAAAATAGAGTTTCGTTTAAAATACATATATAATTTTTTACATACACAAAGTTCTAGTGGGAAAAATTTTGCTTAAGGTATGTTCATATTAGTCAAATACACAGTGGAATTTCTTCAAATACTTTTTGGAAGTAAAAAATCCCACTGGCTTAACTACGGTTCAGGTTTCAAGGTCGACTTAAACATGTTAGCTAAATCTTAATTATTCCAAACAACGTGTAATTTTTCTCATTACTATATCTTGCATACGAATTGGAATTTAATTTTTTTTTTTTTGTCTGAGGCCCAAGTGAAGGTAGTTATAGACCAATGCTCTTATCCAAAAAAAGTTGACGGAGACTTTAAAGTAAAATTTACTAAAAAATATATGAAAAATTTCGATAACGTTGACTTTAAAGTCTACATTAATTTTTTTGGATAAGGGGGTATAAGAACAAACTAATCCGAAAAAGCTGCATCTAGTGGCTCAAAAATTATAAATATTTTTATTAATACATTTTAGAAGAGCCAAAGGCTCTGCTATCTATTTATTAATTGCTATTAAATCTACAACATCCTTTTGTGTGGTGACTAATAATTAAATTTAATATAAAAAATACCTCTCTTAGAAACAACCAGCTAAATAAGTTATAATTAACCTTTTAACATATTTTAAATTTCAATTTATTTCTTATTTATTTTAATTTTGTTTTAGTTTTGAATCTTTTTAAATGAAATATTCAAAATGTACTCAAATGTTATTGTAAAAATGTTATATATAAAATAATAATTTTATATAGAACAACTAGCTGACCTGGCATAGGTTGTTTGCCTTCAAATTATATTTGTATTGAAAAATATAAATAAATTTAAAAAGTTGTCGTTATAATAAGCGTGGAAAAATTTTTCTTTGCATTAAAATATAGATAAATGAGAAAATTAGCCAAATCGGTTTAGAAGTTCTCCGATTTGACAAAAATTTTAAAAGCATGGAGATGGGATTGGCCTACTTTTATTTGCTTAAAATTTAAGTTAAGTTCTGATGAAAATTTTTATATATGCGATCTTTTAATTCTAAATAACAGTGCAAGACCGGGTAAAACCAGGAAAAATAGAAATAACTCAGAAACAGAAATAACTGCAGCACCACCTGTCGGGCGGATTTATCCATTTAAGAGGAGTACAATGTCAAACACACTTACAGTTGAATTTTATATATTAAGATAAAATATTCATCCAATGAAACCAAATGTCTGGATATTTTCAGTCATTCGTGGCCCTCAAAAACAAAAAAAGTCTCTAGCAAGCGAGTTAGGATGCACCATGACTTTCTTAGTTTAAGCACCGAGCAACCAGAGGTGTCAGAGTGCAAATATAGTATACGTTTTCTTTCTGTCTTTTTTGCACGAACTCAAAATTTTTATTTTGTTTTGCTCAGGTATTTCTAAAAAATTTACACTTTCATTATTTACATTTCGTAAACATGAATTTTAAAACATGAAAATTTTTGTTTGTTATCACTTTTACATTAAATTCCATACTTCATAACAATAAACGTATATACATATAAGTATTTTCGGCATGTGCATTTTCATTACGGAAATAATTTTTAATTAATGTTTTTTAAAACAAAAAATTTTTCATTTTGCTTATTTTCTCTTATTCGTAATATTAAAACACTATATCTGTCTCTTTTATACAAACTCAAAATAAAAAGCTGAGTTTTTCAAAATTCTAACCTCAAAAGTTTCATCTCTGGGTGCTTAGTGGTTTAGGTCCTTATGGATGTTTGCATTTTCGGTTGCTTTTTTTTTTTTTTTTTTGGAATTTTTGCAACATTTGATGCAGAACTATTTCCCCTCAGCTAAACGTTTTCTGATATTGATTTTGTAATTTCAAAGTGTTCAAAAACTATATTAGAATGTTACGAGTTATATTTTTGTACAACATTTTAACCCTATAACTTTTCATTTTGTGGTAATTTTTTGTTCCTTTTCACTTTGGAGTCAAAAAAGTTTGCTGAATATTTCATGGATCTATAATGGATTCAACATAAAAATTTCCAAAAAAAAGGATTGATTGAACTTTAAACTCGAATATGACGTAGAGCCAGACCTAAAATTTCAAAATGCCGATACACGTGTACTGTTTTTTTGTGTTCTCTTTCACAATTAGTTGTCAGAGTTTTCTTATTTACAAAAGAGTTATTTTTTCGCACAGTGTTATTTAGATTTACTTTGAAAATTGTTTTTCAATATTTAAAAAATAATGAGGTTTCTTTCGATTAATGACAAAATTATCTCACGGAAATAAAATCAAGGTTCAAGTTTTCTATTTAAGACCATTAGGCTGCTCGTAGAACATGAACTTATGCTTATAAACTACTTTCTTTGCATTGCCTATGATTTTCTTGACACTCAAACAAATGATATTTTTTATAACGTTTTCAAGGAACATATTCTAGATAAAACTTAAACTAGTTTTGTGATTTTTTAAATCACACATGTTGTTCATACCCCACAAACGTTAAAGGGATGAGTGCAGTGAAGGGAGTATTTGTTGTGCCCAAGTCAAACAATTAAAAATTCTTCATGAATTTCGTTATTATTGAAGGCTTTATTTTACCTACATAGGTCTTTCAGTGAGCTAGCTCATTAAGCCTTAAAAAAGGCCTTATATTTTTTCTGGTCCTGCATTATTTGCAAAAGTAAGCAAAGTAAATAAGTATGCATGTATTGAGCATAAATATAAATCAGTGTAAATATTACTGCCAGTTGAGTTGGGTTGGGTTGGGTTTATTAACTTTATAACAGAGGACTTCATTCAACGTAGAGCATAATATTACGAATTGAAACACACACACACTTATTTGCTATTGTTGTTCTTCTCCAGCTTTCATCTGTTTCTATTTACATTTTGCCCTTAATCATTTGGTTGATGATTTATAATGAAATTATGCGAGCAGAGATAAATTTATTTAGAAGTATGTACACGCAATTTCCCACAAAAACACTTTGATTTATATTGTAATAAAATAAAGAAAGAAAAAAGAATAAAAGTACGAGTTACATTAAAATTTACGAGCCACTATAGCTTTTTAAAATCATTTTCAAATCAATCAATTAGTTTATGAAGACAAATAAGTTCTAATGGAAGGTTAAGCAATTAAATGCTTAGTAAGTATAGGTTTTGTATTTCGGGCGTAATGAAAAACTAATTTTTAATTTAGTGTAATATTTAGTTTCAAAAGAAAAATTCAAGAAAGAGTATGCAATAAGGAAATTAAACTGGAACTAAAGAAACAAAAAAAAAATATTTTAAAAAGCGTAATTAGTAAGCGATTTCCTAGGCAATGCAAAGTAAGTTAAGTTATTTATAAGCATAAGCTCTGCACCATATGGGCAGTCAAATGGTCTTAGAAACCTTGATTTCAAAATAATTATATTAAAATATTTAGAAGTAAAGAGGAAATATAAATTTTTAAAAGACTAAACATGAAATGTTTCAAACAAGAGCTATGTCCTTGATTTAGTAAGAGTGCATTTTATGAATTAAATGTAATTTTTTGTTTTATAGTGCAAGTGGCAAGTCTGAAATTTGCCCACTGTCATATATTCTTATATCGATTCAATGCAGATTTATTCATGGTAACGACAAATCTACAACAAACATTAAAATGTAAAAACACATTTGCCACTGAAATAGCAAAAATTAATGTAATGCACTCATGCACTTACACTTTCTATGTAAGTATGGGTATAAAACATGGGCGCGCAAACAAACTTTTACATTTACTAAAGCTAGCAGGAGATCCACGCTGTTCTACTGTCAGCACTTTGTATAATTCTGACATGATTTCGATTATTCAAAACGAAACGCTTTACAAAAGAACAAAGCCTTACAATAGTGATGGAGCTCAGTGAAGCCGATTCCAATTAAAAAAAAAACTCATCGTCTTCGATAGCATGCATTTTCATCTGAATGGCATACTAAATACACAGAACTATCAAATTTTGCTTCGGAAAATCCTCAAGCAATCCATGAGAAACAAATGCACTCACAATGAGAAACTGTCTAGAGTTAGATTGAAATTGGGGTGACTGTCATCTTCACGCAAAGAAAAAATATGGTTGAGGCAACCATATTCTGGTGGAAACATAGTATGGTTAGATTTATGATTCATTCTAACCATATATATTTTTAAATCAAAGATATTAAAAATAGCTTTTAACTGCAGATGTTGCGGTTCAACCCCCGGTCAAGGCAAGAAATTTTTTTTAATGCATACATATTTTAATATGATTTTTAAAAAAATTTTAATTAAAATTTTTTGTATAAATAAAGTTTTTTTTATTCCAATATTTTTCTTTTTTATCAATTTGTATTTATTTATAGTATTATTATTTACATATTACATAATACATTGAGTTTAAATTTATTTTTTTAAATTTTAGTTGACTCTACCAGGGCTCGAACTTGCGAACACTTAGTTAAGAAGCATTAACTCGTCACTCAACCACTTCAGCCACAAAGCTCAGTTGAGATTCAACAATTAAGTTTTTGTTTTATACTCCCTTTATTTATATGGTTGCGGAAAAGACAAAATAGAAAGCAATTTACATTCAACCACATTTTTATCATTATTATGTTTGCTATGAACATATTTATGATTTCAAGTAAAATTTTATTAAACATAATATGATAATTATATGGTTGATTTAAGACACTAAGCATAATATGGTTAAAAATAACTAGAAACATGTTTATCGCGATCAGAATAATGTTTAGATGCTTAAAATTAATAATAATATTTTTGTGAAGAACACACTATGTTTGAGGTGACCATATTCATCCATCTTTTTTCTTTGCGTGTTGTGGACTAAGCTTAACGGCATGAATCAGGATGACATGCGGTTTCAAAAAGATGACACCAATTTATTACAGCATAAAATCAAGCAGCGCATTCTTGCTGGGACACCCTTCATTTACAAAACTTGTTCTTTTTTTAAAAAAAAAACAAAAATAAATTTTATTCTTCAACTCTCCAGCTCTGCAGCTCTCAAATTTTCAAATTTATAAAAATAATTTATTTGCTTTTTTATTATAAATTACTTGAAGGAAATTTAAACAAATTTAATTTGATTTTAATTTAAATGCAAAACTGAAAGAAAGAAAATAAAAACAAATTTTTCTATGAAAGCAGTGTGTATACAAGTATGTGTGAATGACTGGCTCAGCAATTTAATAAAGTCAATATTTTAAATGGTATTACGACAGCAATGCTGAGGATGTATCACTGCCTGAAACTTTATTTAGCGGCATTTTAAATGCACAACAGGGGAGCCATTACTTAACTTCGTTAAACAAGATTTCTGTTGCTTCATTCAAAAATAAACTTAAAATTAAGTCTGAAAAAACATACATACCTACAACTGTATATGTGTACTGGTGGATAACCACAATAAGTAAAAAAAACAGAAAGAAAAAAAAAAATAAAATACCAATACAAAATGAAAAAAAATGTAACAAGGATACCGAGGAAACCAAGTAGCAACCGACAACATGTTACAACAAGCAACACATTTAAAAAACCACCCACTACATGACATAGACAAATAAAAAATTCAAACATACACATACGAGTACATCCACGCCGCAACAGCAGAAATAAGTGAGTCTTCGAGTATACGATATATTGATATGTAGGAATATCATCAGTTATTAGCTTTTAAAGAGTGAAGAGAGACCCTGGAATACCTTCTCTATCGCTGGACTTGAAGATCAGTGTGAACTGCATCTTGTTGAGCATTATCTGCAGCGTCTTTCTGTAGAAGTAGGTGGATTACCTGGCTTTGTGGGAAGCAACAATTGGCTTAGGTATCTTCTCTTTTCTTCTTTTCTTTACTTTTTTTCTTTCTTGTCTCTTCTTTGTAAAACTTCCTTTTGTCGCCATCTAGATTGCTTTAATACGTCAATGAGAAACCTTTATTTTTAAATCTTAATTTGTCTACTTCCGTTTTTATTTTAGAACCGCAAATAAAAACTAAGGAAAAACACTTAAATGTGGCAAGTGGTCTCTAGATTTCTGTGTATCTTTTCATCAGCATCTTCAACACCAATTTTGTTTGACTTCTTAATATTTGTTTGTTTATTTTATCTCATTAAATGTACTTGAAGTGTACAATTGTGTAATGCGAACAGACTTACTCTCTTGCGCTCTAGTTTCAATGACAATCAAATAAAATTTCCTTTATTGTTGTAAACAAACATGGTCTTGGTATATTTTATTGTTATTTTTTTATTGTTCTTTTATTAGAGTGTTTGTTACATTCATCGGTCACTGTTGGCAACAACAATAGCATAACCATTATGCCACAAACGTTAACGCTGACGCATTTACTGTGATTGTTATTATTTGTATTTTCAATTTTTTCTACATTAAAGTAACAACTGAATTGTTTTTTTGGTTTTGTATTCTTGTATTTACAAACCTACAGTTAAGTTGCGAGTCGCGGTAAATTGAACTTGTTTTGTTGCTTATAACGCCCTCTGAAACTACAGAGTTTATCATAACAGCAACAAAAAATATTATATTAAACTACTTTTAATGATAAATTAATTTGAACTTAATGGAGGCTTTTTTTCAGTCTAAAAATGCTAGTACTCTAGAATTATTTGCATTCATTGCCAGAAATGTATTCTGATGGAGGACCTACTGAAGAGAAGCAATTGATTGAAATCAAAAATTTTGTGCCGTTTAAAGAGGAGAATTTTCTCTTTTTATTTTCAATTCTGGATTTGTGTTTCTCAATCAGAAATTTTATAAAAAAAGTTTAGTATTTTTTCAAATAAATTTAATAAAAGAGTTGTTTGATTGCTTGTGTTAACTAAACAGCTCATAAATCTTTCTTTGGGAGAAATGTTTTTACTTGCAAAACATTTTATTCTGTTGCTTTTAATGGCATAAACTATAGCCAACTAGTTTTAATCGAATGATTAAAAGTTCTGATACGATTTTAATAAAATATTGTTCATTTTATTCGAATTTTATCAGGTTATGGTACGCTTTTTCATCAACATATGATAGACTTTAGTTTTGTTTATTTTAAATAATTTTTCAAAAATTAAAAATTTCAATATTTTCTGTAGAATATTCTTTTTTTTCAACAAAAAGCCTTAAAATTAAATATTTTTATTCTTATTCATTTATTCAACGAATTCTTTGAAAACACTGTGTCCTGAACAAATGTCAAAAAAAACTTAAATCAAAAACTTTAATTTTAGCCAAAAGTAAAGGAAGCAATCAAAAGACTTAAAAAACAAACTTCTCAATTAAAATTTTCCTACAGCTGGCACATATCCCACTTGTCCGCCCACCTATAGGAAGATTTAAAAGCGATAGCGTTTTCATAAAAATTTTATTTAAAATAAATTTATATAAAAAATTTATGCATGTAAAAAATTATGATAAAAAAATTATAAAAATTGCATAAAAAATTAAAAAAAAATTGTTAGCCCTGACCGGGGGCTGAACCGCAACATCTGCAATTGAGAAGTATTTTCAATATATTTGGTTTAAAAATATACGACTATATGGTAGAATTCAATTATAAATCTAACCATACTATGTTGTTACCAGAATATGGTTGCCTCAACCATATTTTTCTCTGTGTGTAAATCTCGAGTTATTGCAAGTTATATGTTCCTGTATAAAGCTAAATTTAAAATTCTATATGTGTCATTAAAAATATAATTTATAGAGTTTACTACTTTGTATATTCAAAAATTTAATTTTGTTGGCCTTTTTTATATTTTGTTATTTTTAAAAATATAACAAAAAGATAAAATTCAATATCGTGAGCTAATGTATAAATTACTTTAAATTAAAATTAATAAAATTGCATTAAAATACCTATGGAAAAATTACGGCATTCGATGTCAATTGAAATTTTCATTTAAAATTATATCGCATGTCGGACATAAATAAAATTTCTATATGAACAAAGTGAGAGGGAGAGCCAACAATACTTTAAGGCTTGCTATATATTTAAAGCTTACTATTAATAATTATGCCTGCTTTAGTGCAGCAAAACTAAATGCTTACATTTTTTAAAAAATGATTTTCTTATAAAATCTTTTCCGTTTTTGATTTTTAGTACTAAACAAAACTTAAACTATTAACAACCAATTAGATTAATAATGTTATTTGCTAGTTATGGTATTAAAATAATTTCATTAAAAACACGTTTTCTTTAATTTTAATCAAGGCAAGCGTTAGAAACGTCTTTAAATAAACTTGGATTTTAAAGAAGAGAAAAAATTTAAGTAAAAAACAAATACAAAACGGCTGCAATTTTATGATGCCTCAAAGCGACTGTTTTATTATGTTGATTATGTTGCCAACAGAAGAAGAATTTTCTTTTTAGTGCCTTCTAATTTTTATTGCTGTTGTTGCTATTTAAAAACACTAACGACCTAAACACGGTCATCATCATTATTATGTGGTCTACTATTTGAGCTTTTCAATGAAAAGAAGAAGAAAAAAACACACACACACACAATTTTCTTCTCTTGTTGGTAAAGCACTATGGGATTTAATAAAAATGTAATTCATTTGACAAGTAGACTTTCATTTCTTTTTCATATTGCTGCCATTTGTAACGCATTTACAAATGAAGAATAAAAAAACTTACTTTTGCTGTTGACTATGAAAAGAATTTAAGTTTGAAAAAAAAAAACAGCGTATTAAATTGACAAACAGTCACAGCCACAACATGACTTATTTCCAAGAGGAAAAAAATATATTAAAAGAGAAAAAACTACAATTGAAATTGTTATTTAAAAATGTGCTGGAAAATTAAATTTAAAAATTTGTCATTTACAAGTGAAAGGAATTAGTAATGCCAACACACAAACAAAGCCAACAGCACGCAATAGCCTTAAATATTGTTGTCTTGTTATTCATTATTTCATTATACTCTGTGACTTAGCAATGGCCAGAAAAATATAAAAAAAAGCTAAGAAAATAAAAACTCAATTTGAATTTAATTTCCCAAAGGTTTAATTTTTTAATACATAAAGTAAGTAATCACTACGTGCATGGTGTTGTTGGTTTGCGTTTTTTTTTCTATGCCACTGGACTTGAACTAAATTTTAGGCATAATTTCTTTTCTCTTTTTCTTTCATTTATAATTTCATTTTTAAAATTTTATGTTTGTTGAAAGAGCCCTTGACAGGAAAAATTAAATTAAAAGAAGCTACAATTTTTTGAATGTTTTATTATGGAAAATTAAGTTATTTAAAGGAAATGGTAAGAAAAACAACTGTGTTGAGAAGAAAGTATTTAATTTGAATAAGAAAATTATTTAAAAAAATTTTTTAAATTATTAATATAATTAGTAGGGCAAAATAGTACAAAATATTCACTCAAAACTTATTTATTTAACCATTTATTAGTTCATAAAAACAAAAACACTTTAACAACAAAAAAAATATATATATATATATATAAATACACTTCATTCAGTTTTAAAAAAATAAAGTATAGTTTAAAAAATAGTAGTATATAAAGATTTATTTACATAAATAAATAAATTTAAAACTCATGATATGTGGTCTTAAAACTGTTTTAAACGGGGATATGTTCGTTCGACATCAACAGATGTAATAATTGCTTTTTTCAAAGTACTCAATCCTTTTAAAAAATTTAATTTTCTATATTTTCTTTACTGGAAAGTAAATTAAAAATACTATTTCTTTAATTTTTTAAATCCAGCATTCTTTTTGAAAATTGTATCAAGTTTGGCTTTTATTTTCTTGTCGATTGGACTTTCTGCTTTTCTTATTTTAATGACAGCGTCATCAACGAGCTTAACCGAAGTCTCAATGACTTGAGCCCCTGTAGTTTGGTCGACTAGAAACCCATAAATAAATAAATACTAATTGATCGTTTATCATAGCCAAATAAAAAATAAAACTTCGTAAAACTAGCAACAGAAATAACACGCAGAGAAAAAAATTGCTTGAGGCAACCATATTCTGGTGGCAACATAGTATGGCTAAATTTATGATTGTATCCAACCATATATTGAATATATTGAAATTACCTCTAAACTGTAGATCTTGCGGATCAACACTCGGTCAGGTTTAAAAAATTTTTTTATTTTTTATATAAATTTTTTGTGTAAATAAATTGTTTTTTATTTCATTGACTTTTACGTTTCTATTAATTTATATTTATTTGTTACAGCGTGTTTTATTTTTTTTTTTACTCTACCAGAAATCGAACTTTGGAATATTTAGTTAAGAAGCATTAACCGGCTACTCAACCACTTCAGCCACAAAGCTCAGCTTAGCTTGAGCGATCAAGTTTTTTTTTCATACTTAATTTATTTATATATTTGAAAAAGAGACAAAAAAGAAAACAATTTATTTTGAGCCATATTTAGGCATTAATGTTTACAATAATATTTACATGTTTACTACAAACATATTTATAGTTTCAGTTAAAATTTTATCAAAAATAATATGATACATTCAACCAAATCTATGACGGTAAGCATAGAGATATGTTTATCGTGATCATAATAATGTTTAGTTGCTTCAAGTTAATAATAATATTTTTGTGAAAAACAAACTATGTTTGCATTGACCATCTTTTTTCTTTGCGTCCTCACTTCATTAGATCAATCAAACAAGGGTCATTAAAATTATTTCAATGAAAAATTTCCTAAAATATATAAAAAGTATTTCAACCCACTGCTAGGGTTAAAAACATTTTTTTATTAAAAAGATTTTTACACATTTTAATAAATTTATTTTTTGTTTGAATTATTTTCCAAATTTATTTGACTCCAACAGCATTCGAACTTGAGACATATACAATTAAGAAGGATTAACTTACCACTCAACCACTTCAGGCAGGAAGCTCAGTTAAATTTATATGATTAAGTTTATGTTTTATACTTACTTTATTTATAGAGCTGCGAAAGAAAAAACAGAAAAAATTTTTATGAAACTTCATAGTTTCATAACAAACGTTTATGAAATTTCTTCATTTTCCCAATGAATTTCTATATAATTAATAAAATATTTTTAGTGAAATCGTTTCATTGGATTTATGAAAAATAATTCTGTTAAGGTAAGCAGATTATTCCATACAATTTTGACTGTTTGACAGCTTCAAGGTTATAATGAATTCGCCTTGAACAGAAAGATATTTCGAAATAGAAAATTATTCTACCAAAAATGTGTAATGGAAATTAACACATAGTTATTTCTTTCACTAATACTTTTACATTTTTTTTATGTTGACATACATTTGATCCATGTGTAAGAGTGAGATACAAAATCAGACGTACACAAAATTTTACAATGCGCTTAAGAACTAGATAGCAACTTTCTTCTACGCTGTGATAGATACGAGTATTTCTATCAACACTGCCAGTCAAATGACTGATCAATTGAGTGTCACTGTTCTTGTAAGGTAAGAAAAGAGTTAATTTCTCTTATAAATATTACGAAAAGTATGTATTTATAACAAATATGCAGAAATATGCGCTAAACAATTTAAGCCTTTTTACTGAAAATATTGTGATTTATAAAAATATTAACTTAAGGTGGGTCTCAGAGTAAATACAATAAATATACATTTACATGAACTTTCTTGTACTGATAATTCCATTATGCAACAGCCAACAAAAAAGAAATTTTAGACAACCACTACTTTTTGGTCTATAATCACTTAACAGTAAAAAGCTTCAGGATTTAAATTTTTTTTATCTTATAGATAATAGTACTCGTATTTCCTGTTATTTTTTTTCCTTTGCAAAATATAAAATTTTTGAAAAAGCTTTGAAACGACTTATACCATTTTGTTATTATACAAAATACATTAAAAATTCTAAATTATATTAACAATAATTTATTTTAACATTATTTTTAGTGATAGATTTTTTAAAGGTTATCTGAAAGTAAATAAATAAATATTTTTTAAGCTTTTAGGTCTTTTTATATATTTTTATTTATTATTAAATTAGTTTCCAATATTTCGACACGCCTTCGTTTGTCTTTCTCAAGGAAAATTATTTTATTATGATATTAAAATTAAAATATTCAATATTTGAAAAAAGTTTTTAATATCATAACTTTTCATTTACATTTTAAAATATTTTTTAATTTCATTATAAAATTATTTTCCTTTAGAAAGACACACGAAGGCGTGTCGAAATATTGGAAACTACTCGTAATTTAATAATAAAAAAAAAAAATATATAAAAAGACTTAACATTTTTAAGGTTATTGAAAAAAAATTTTGTAAAAAAATTATTTCTTAAAAATTTGTAATTATTAATCAAAAGTCACAAAATGTTGGTTGGGAAATTTATTTGTTTATTCAGTTCAATGCTTACTGAGTTTTTTGTTTGAATATTTGAATCTTTTTGTGACTTTTGATTAATAATTCTTATTTAGTCAATTGCTTTTACAATATAAAGGTTCTAATGTTTGCAAGAAACGTTGGGAGTAACCTACTGAGGATTCGGAGCAGCGTCTGATGAAATGGTCCATATAGGTATGCTCTCCCCTTCAGTACTTATTGTACTGAATAAATAACTCATGAGAATATCATGAGTAAAAGAATAAATTTTAAAACCAACACAATTTCTGGAATTAAGCACAAATAAAGATTAATATTTTGTTAAAAAGAAATTTTTAATTTTTAGAAATTCATAAAAAATGTGAAGGGCCCCAAATTTACCAGTGTTATTATTTAACCTTAAGATCACATATAATAGAAATACTGATTTTATTCCCCTTAATTTGTGAACAACTCTCTATCTACAAAAAAAAAAAAAAAAAAAAAAAAAAAAAACACTAAGAAATCATGTGCACCCTAAACAACAGTCTCAGGTCCTTCAATACCTGTCTATGATAGTGTAAAGTTACAGTCTTCATTTAAGGAAGCACAGCATGCATAATTTCAACTTGAAAGAAAGACAAAAATCGACACACACTCCCAAACACAGACAAGCAAGTGCTAGAACATTAGCCAAGATTACATTATTACAAAATGAACACTGCAAAGCAAAACACAGATGGGAGAGCAAAAGAGAAAGAATAAAATTGATGTGTTACATCGTTGTAGTCAGTTACACACAATTATGCTCATAATGTATTGGTAAATAAACTCTTCTGTTGTTTGCTGCTGCTGTTATTGCTACAGTTAGCGTGTACTCGCACCAGAAGGTATGATTTTTAATTCTTATACAGCATGAATTGAATAAATTTTTTGCCTATTGTGGCGGAATGTGTTCTCATAAGCACACATGTATTTGTGTGTGTATCTCTGCTATAGATACCGACCACGACTGGCCTTTTTTTGTATTGTGCACACATCATTTTCACTTATTTACAAGCAAACAAACAAAATGCTCACTCACTTGTATAAACATGTTTGTTTGTTATGCTATTTGTATTGAAAACGCAACTGTGCATATCCGTTAAATATTTTTTGCACGTAACCCTTAGGGTATTTCCTGTTTATAGCCAGTAATATCAACATAATAAATGAATGTGGTGGTATGTGTGTGTTCATAAATAAAATAGGTAAGGAAGGATGAGGAATGAAGAATTATTATTTGGAAAAATAAAAGGGGGTAAATTATGTTCTTTTAAAGATCGCAAGTGAAGTCTTATAGCGAGACTCTTAAAATAAATTTAAAATTTCAAATACTTTTTTAGAATTTTCATTTTAATCTAAACAGCAGAAAGCCGAGAAGTTTCTTGGCTCAAAAAAACAGGAATCAAACTTGCGACTACTACTACTTGGTAGGTTAGTATTGTACCCGTAAATATCAAATGCGGTATTTTATGATTAAGGACTGTTTTATTAGTGTTTAAAAAAAACTATGTTTTTTTGTAAAATGAACAAACTAATGTGCTTTTTCCAGAAAACTAACAATCCAATCGTGTAAAAAATGTAAGTTAAAAACGCTCAAAAATATTTTAAAAGTTTAAAAGTTTCCAATAAAATATTTTTTTAGATTTTATGTGTGAAACAATATATCGGCCAAATGCACGGCACAGCTTCGGTCTCATCCGATGATCTATATTTTCAATGACTCTGATACAAGTTCTGGTAGACAACGGACATCTCGTAACGCTGAAAATATGGCTCTGATACGTGATAATATTGCAGAGTCTCCAGACACATCACTTCAGAAACGTCGTCTCAGTTACACAATTATGCACGCAGTTTAAGGCGAATTTTGAAAACTGATTTGAAAATGTTCTTATACAAAATTTAATGATCAACGAATTAAATACAGTAATGCATTCCTAAGGCTATCTGGTAAAATTCAAGATTTTATTGATGAAGCCCATTTTCTTCTCAGTGGCCACGTCAACAAACAGAACAGTCGATTTTGGGAAATACAGAATCCTTAATTAATACATGAAACATCGTAAAGATAAAATTCATCACGAAATAGAAATTCAGGCTGAGATATTGCAGGATGTCATGAAAATGCCTTAAAAAGAACCGAAAGTTGCATATAGAATCGAGGCTAATATCAATCATAACGAAAAAAGAATGTAAAGACCAAATTAATTTTTTATTAAAACCAAACTTACTTATCTTTTCTTTGAGCAAAGTTATAGGCAATCAAAATAGTAGTGGGACCTTTGCCACACCCGTTATGAGCTAATTATAGTTTTGCTTCAGCATTTCAATTCACTAAAAAGTGAAATTATTTTCAAACAAATTCTGTTTATTTATTTTCATTTAAGAAAACAAAGTTTCTTTTTTTTTGTGAAAAAGAACTTATATTTCATATAGAAGGTGGTCCAAAAGAAATCATCCCATGTTATTTGGCTCTCATATTTTTTCTAAATGAAAATGAAATGAGTGCCGTTGCTCCGTCCTGTTAGAACCACACGTCCTCCAGTCCTAAATCGATCAATTGCGGCAGAAAAAACTCGGTTGACATGGCCCTATAGCGCGCACCGTCCACTGTTGTCGTTTGAAGAGCCCGATGACTTGTCCATCGTGAACAGCGCACCATGCAATCACTTTGAGCGGATGTAATGGCTCCTCGTGCATCACTCGTGGATTTTCAGTGCCCCAGAAGCTATAGTTTTGCTTGATCACGTATCACCTGAGGTGGAAATAAACCTCGTCGCTCATTATGATTTTGGTGGAAAAATCGTCCACTTCGATTATTCCGCGTTCTTGGAAAGCATATCGCTCATGGCTTGTTCACTTGTATTCTACATCTGTCTAGTTCACAAATGTCAAAACAGATTTGACATTGGCGGCCATATGCAAAAATAAGAGGTGATTTCTTTTAGCCCAACTTGTATTACAAAAACCTGAGAATTCAACTACTAATATTTGAAAAAAACATCAAAATACATTGCAAAGCCCCATATGATTAAGTGCACACATGCTATATGTTGTCACAAGTGTTCAAAAAAATCCCTAAGTTCCACAAAAAGGAAAAAACTAATTAAATTTTTCAATTGATTCTGATGCACCACAAACGAAAATAACGTTGATGAATTTCTCACATTAGTCGAGTTATTTTGGATTTTTCTGAAAAACAAAAACTTTTTTAATGTAACTTGGCGCTTTTTTGAAAATATGACGATTTACTACATACATACGCACAATCATTATTTTTTTACTATTATATGGTTGTTTGTAAATTGCTTTTTATTTTTAATGGTTCATTGCCTTTATGAGTAGCAAAATGTGTTCCGCTGTTGCTGCATGAATTTTCTCATACCGCAACAATAAAAAGAAAAATATAAAAATAAATTAAAAAATACTCGTAGTAGTAGGAAAAGCAAGAATAACAGCAATTCAGGCTAAGCCGAACATTAAGTGACCTATTATACTAAGAGAAACACCGGTCGTTCATTCGTGAAACAAATTAATTTTATTGAAAATAGAGATACTTATTATTTTTAAAAGTGGTATAAGTCCACTTTAAAAAAGTCAGTGGTAATTTTAGTAAGATAGTGTCTATATATTACTAAAATTACCGCTAACTAAGTTTTTTTCAGAGTAGACTAATAACAATTTCAAAAATAGTAGTTCATATGACACCGTCTACTATTTATATATATGAGTGCCTGTCATGAATTCGATTCCATAAATGACACTGGTAGTACAGACAAAAATTACTTATTCAATGGTACTTACACTCGGTGGCTCATTGTGGGTTGTGAAAATAAAAATTATTACAGTCATGTAGCCATGTACTTGTAATGCCATCAAAATAATCCTCTTTATATAGCAGTCGTCTATGTATTTCAACACTTTTTATACCCTTCACAAAATATGAAAAGGATATTTAGAAGTTTGTTTGTAACTTCCCCATAGTACATGGGACATCCTATAAAGTATATATATTCTGAATCCTTATAAGTAGAGTAGTCGATTTAGCGATGTCTGTTTGTCCATCTGTCCGTGAGTATGTTAAAATCAACTTTCTGAAAACCCAAGAAACCTGCAGCAAAGCTTAGTATGTAAATATTTTCCTTGGAAATTCTTGTTTTCATTGTGCTATTTAAATTCAGCTCAATCGCCTCATAAATGGCGGAGCTATGACCTCTGAGCTGTAACTACCTTTTAACATTTTTTTTGTGAGTGCGTATTTTGTCTAAAATAAAAAAATTCACAAAAAAGTGGTATCAAGTTTTATTAGAAATAACAGTAATAATGTAAAGGGTGTTTTTTATAGACGTATAGAACTTTCAATTGCAATAAAACAGCCATGGATTATTCGACTGACATGAATTTTATTTATCCGAAAGATAATCTTGTATCATTACATTTTAAATATGATTTCTGGCATATGACCGCCACGGCTGGCTCAAATGTAGTCCAATCTGGACGTCCAATTTTCGATGACTTTTTCCAACATTTGTGGCCGTATATCGGCAATAACACGGCGAATGTTGTCTTCCAAATGGTCAAGCGTTTGTGGCTTGTCCGCATAGACCAATGACTTTACATAGCCCCACAGAAAGTAGTCTAGCTTTGTTAAGTCACAAGATCTTGGAAGCCAATTCACAGGTCCAAAACGTGAAATTAGGCGGTCACCAAACGTGTCTTTCAATAAATCGATTGTGGCACGAGCTGTGTGACATGTTGCGCCGTATTGTTGGAACCACAGCTCCTGGACATCATGGTTGTTCAATTCAGGAATGAAAAAGTTAGTAATCATGGCTCTATACCGATCACCATTGACTGTAACGTTCTGGCCATCATCGTTTTTGAAGAAGTACGGACCAGTGATTTCACAGCCCATAAAGCGCACCAAACAGTCAGTTTTTCTGCATGTAACGGTGTTTCGACATACACTTGATTATTAGCTTCACTCCAAATGCGGCAGTTTTGTTTGTTGACGTAGCCATTCAACCAGAAGTGCGCTTCATCCCTAAACAAAATTCGCTTATGAAAATCGGTAACAACGGCAATCTCGTTTTGTGCCCATTTGCAAGCGTTGGTCAGGCGTGAGTCTATTCATGATGAATTGCCAAACAAAACTGAGAATAAATCACTTGACACATAACCGAGAAAAATCAAAAATACAACCGAAATTTTAGATTTAAATTTCTTTTCTTTTTAAGTTTTTAGCTGTACATTTGCGTAATGTTTGTGCACACAAATATGAAATCAATCAGTCAGTCTTATACAAACATGTGTGTTTTATAGAGAGATGCCAGAGAGGATTTTTTATTTTGGATTATTTTAATTGCTTATTTGAAATAAAATATTTGTTTAAAGGACCTATTATTGTTCACATCTCAACTCAATTGAGTTGTAATTGAAACAACTGCTATTGATGATCTGTCATTTTAGTACGTTTCTGTTAACTACACGAAAACAGAGTTGTAATTAGTTTGTTGTATGAAAATTACAACTAAAGTATAGTTGAGCTGTGAACCATAATAGGGGCATAAATATGATAGGTTTAGAAAATGTTTGTAAGCATTTTAAATTAAAATTAATTAAATTACCTTATATTTCATTACTATTGGATAAATTTCGTAAAATTTCTGTTTTATTTACTTAAAAATCTCTGTATTGCTTTTAAAAATAAGAATCCCAGAATGAATTTTTTCTTAGATCTCGTTAATTTGAGTTTCTTTAATTGAAATTAACTATTTATTTCAGGCTTAAAAAAAATTTTTATTATAAAAAATTTTTTTAATCAATATTTGCCATTTTTTTATTTATTTTTTTTTTTTTTTATATAATTAAGACGAATATGAACAGTGAAATATGTGAATATTTAGCTACTACAGTGAAGGGTATTTAAGACTCGGCACAGTTAAATTTAACTTGTTTTTAATATGATCTTTTGTACATAAGGAATTTTTGCAAATATAAAATCAATAATTTTTTAAATATTATATCTAAAAATTATAATTTTCAATTTCTGGCACTATTTTAGCAAATAAGCTTTATGATAACAAACAAAAATTTAAACTAAATTATCAATAAGTAAGTGGAAATGGGGCTGGGGCCATCTAAGGCACTCGATAGCTATTGAAATTAAAATTTAAATGGATATTTCAATTGATGTCGAATCCCGTAATTTGTCTTCTGAACTTAAACTTGATTTTCATAACCATGAGTTAGATTAGCAATAAAATACCTTCTGGCCCAAAATATAACACACTAAGCTTGCCAGATTCATCAATTATCCAACTGACAGTTCAAAACAGAATTTTCCGATTCTCACTTAAGTATGTCAGGCCGCCACTTAAACTAACCAACTGAAAAAAAAAAATTTTTTTTTTTAATTTTTGTTATTAAAAATTGTCAGATAATTAATTTTTTTTAAATTAAATTAACAAAATGATTTCATGAATAGTTGATTTCGTGCCAAGCCTAATAATTGAATTATTTAAAAAAAATTTAGAAAAACAAATTCATCAGCTTTTAGACAAAATTAAATAAATTATTCATATCTGGAATTGTGGTTTTTTCTTTAATCTATGTATTAAATATAAAGAAAAAATTAATTTAGTTTTTAGTTTTTGTAAACTATTGTTTACAGATGTTTTATTTTTATAGCTGTGCTGTAAAATTATTCTTGGCATTTGTAAAAATTTATTTAAAAATAAATATTAAAAAAAATTAAAACCAGATCTTTTTTCTCAAGAAGTACCAGTTCTCTGTATGAATTTTGTTTCCCAGAGGCAGAATATTATGTGCAATGACTACACTTCTTTATAATTTTCTTTTTTTCTTTTTCCCTTTTACAAGTGTTAGATGCAGCATAAAAAGAGAAAACTAAAACTTTTAAAACGAAAACGAGAAAACAAGGAATTCACTTAAAAACCCATTAAAAAATTATGAAGTATTTTTTTTTTATTAAATTTATGTTTGTATGCGAAAAACGGAATACGTTGAGCAGGCTAGTGAAATCAGCAAAAGACCACCTGCATAAGAGCCTTTCAGCCACAACCCTACAAATAAATAAAATAAATATTAAAACAACAGCAGCTTAAAAAAAAAGAAAATATAAAAAAGGCCTAGTGACTCATATGACAGATATTTGGTTTACAAAATAATAATTTTCATACATAAAATTCATGTGTCTATAATTATCTTGCTGGGACAAAACTCGTGATCGGGTAAATGCCAACTAGTGCGAAGTAAATTTCATAGTCATCTAAACATTTAGGCCTTCCAAAAATTATATTAATTTTATTGCTCCCATCTGTATTTTTTTAAGTAAAAGGTGGTCCAAACGTCAAGTTGTTTGCCCAATTTAATTAGACATTGTTTTCTGTTAGTGCTTGACAAATTCAACCATAAAGAGGTACATAATTGATCAGTATGTTAAGTTTGTTGGGGGTGCATTTCGTCATTTGTTTGGTCAGCATAAATGACCCAAAGTGTCCACAATCTAGAGAATTGTGTGCAAAATTTCAGCAAACCGGGTCAGGAGGAAATGTCAAACACCCAACTCGTTTTACATTATATGGCCTGCCGGCGTCATCGGCCAAGCAGTTACCAAGCCAAACGATGACAGCCAAAAATTTAAAATTTGAATCTGGACGATATGTCAGCCCAACAGGATGGTGCTACTTGAACCACAGCCAACGAAACAATGGGCTCTTTTGCCACAGAAATCCTACGGCCGTGCTATTTCATCGGATTGAAGTATGTCATTTGCCAGATATTTTGTTTCACACATAATTGTCATAGATCTTTCTTTAATAATGCAAAAATATTAAGATAATTCTCTGAAAAGTTTTTTATTTTATTTACAATTCACATCGTACGGTTTGATTGGACCACCTATCAAAGCTACAGCTGGCCTTAACTTCATCGTGTCTGTATAAGAGGCAATCCTAAAATAACTATCAGCAGAGTTATGAATCAAATTTTTAAACATTGAACTGTTTTATCTAAAGCCTGTCACATAGAGTTACAATATGATGTGCAATAGAACCAATGTGATGTTATATCTATGACAGACGGATTAACAACATTTTGTTTTCCAAATGACATATTTTTATTCAGAAGCCAGCCTTTGGCTTTCAACAGAAACTCTTTGTTTTAAAGGTTTTTAAATTTTTTTAAGGTGTATTCCGCACAAATGTGATGATTTTCGTTTTGTTGATCTGTTTTACCAATATTTTTTTTTCTTAAAAAAATTAAAAAAATCTCTTGTGATTATGATTTAATATCTGCAACAATTATTTCCGTGTGAATTAACAACTTCAGTGTTCTGAATTACACTGAAAATGCTTTGTATGTTGTTTGTAAAAGAAATGAAATGTAAATATCGAGTTAGATGAGAATGACATAAACTAACATTAAAAGTATGACTCATTAATAAATTTATGCACAAACACGATCATGGTAAGGGGTCCTTAACATGGCAAAGTAATTCATGCAGTAATACTCCTGCAACTTCTATTTAAAGCAACAACATAATGAAAATGATACGAAAATAGAAGAATTAAAAATTGTTTTTTTTTTAGTTTAACTACAAGTACTACAAAATAATCCAAAGAAAAAAAGAAATATTTACAAAGAAAAATGTATTACCAGCACATTATGATGACTAAAGCTATTCTAGATTAATTAGAAATACATACCAATACGAATACATACATCTTGTTCATGATAACAATTTCAGAATTAATATTTACGAGAGCTGCTTATAAAATTTTAGAAAATTTCTTTCAGTTTCTTTAAACTGCTTAATTGTTAAGTAGCATTTAATAAGTCTTAATATTGATTACGCACGGAAAGAAAAATTTAGCCGAAATAAATATCGATCGATATACGAGTACAAATTGCTAATTTTCATTCTTGCGAAATTATCTTATTTTTTTGAATTGTTTCATTTAATTGTAAATTAATCAAGTTAAATTCGGCTGTGCCGGGTCCTATTAACCGTCCACTGTGTCAGCCAAATATTTATAAAGGGTGTTTTTTATAGACGTATAGAACTTTCAATTGCAATAAAACAACGATGGATTATTCGATTGACATGAATTTTATTTATCCGAAAGATAATCTTGTGGCATTACATTTTAAATATGATTTCTGGAATATGACCGCCACGGCTGGCTCGAATGTAGTCCAATCTGGACGTCCAATTTTCTATGACTTTTTCCAACATTTGTGGACGTATATCGGCAATAACACGGCGAATGTTGTCTTCCAAATGGTCAAGCGTTTGTGGCTTATCCGCATAGACCAATCACTTTACATAGCCCCTCAGAAAGTAGTCTAGCGATGTTAAATCACAAGATCTTGAAGGCCAATTCACAGGTCCAAAACGTGAAATTAGGCGGTCACCAAACGTGTCTTTCAATAAATCGATTGTGGCACGAGCTGTGTGACATGTTGCGCCGTATTGTTGGAACCACAGCTCCTGGACATCATGGTTGTTCAATTCAGGAATGAAAAAGTTAGTAATCATGGCTCTATACCGATCACCATTGACTGTAACGTTCTGGCCATCATCGTTTTTGAAGAAGTACGGACCAATGATTCCACCAGCCCATAAAGCGCACCAAACAGTCAGTTTTTCTGCATGTAACGGTGTTTCGTCATGCACTTGAGGATTAGCTTCACTCCAAATGCGGCAGTTTGGTTTGTTGAACAACGGCAATCTCGTTTTCGAAATAAGTTGCACTATTTGCAAGCATTGTTCAGGCGTGAGTCTATTTATGATAAATTGCCAAGCTGAACTGAGAATAAATCACTTGACAGTTGTTAAATCGGTCGCCCTCTTGAACAGTAATGCCAACTTAAAGTTCTATACGTCTATAAAAAACACCCTTTATTTTTCACTGTCCACATTCTTCTTAAATATCAAAAAAGTTATATAACTGGAATTCCAAATTAATTTATTTGTTCTTATTCCAATAATATCGAAATAAAAATACATTTTTATAAAACGACCTCAATCTTAATAAGCTAGCATTTTCAATAAAAAAAAATTAAATAGACTTAAAAATTATATAAAAGTAAAAAAAAAATATTTTTTTTTAATTTTTATTAATCTAAAATAAATAATTAATTTCAGTTCAAGAAAGTTCTAAGAAAAAATCATTTGTGAGAATAAATAATAAAAAGAAAAATTTTGAAAACGATATCTAATACGAATGCAAAAAAAATTTAATTGATATTCGTAATGCTATTCCACTCAAAGCATTAAAAACCACAAATTATGGAAAATCTGAAATATTGATTGCATATTATTATTTCTCTCTATTTGCTAACCTAACCGATTGCTCTCGTTTTTTGGACACAAACTAAGATTGCTATTTCTGTTTAAAAAAGTGTCAATACATTTTTGTCTCCGTGTTGTAGTTTAGATAAAAAACGCAAAAAAAAAGAGAAATGAATGAAAATCAAAAATTTCGGTTATATATTTGATATTCCTCGGCTATTTGTGAACATATAGCTCCCGTTTTTTGCAAAGGCATTATGATTATTAGTGCAAACAAAACTGCATATCAAGTTTTTTTTCCGTTTCGTTTTTTAGACAAAATACGCAAAATACCCACTCAAAAAAATTGCCAAAAACAAATGTAGTTGCGGTTTTTGACTTATAGCTCTGCCATTTATAAACTAATCTAACTGAATTTCAATAACAATTATTTAACAAAAAGAACTAATAGATGGGTGTGCTAAATTTTTCTGTACGATGCTTAGGGATTTTAGAAAGTTGATTTCAACATACACACGGACAGATGGACAAACAGGCATCGCTAAATCGACTTCGCTACTTATAAGGATTCAAAATATATATACTTTATAAGGTGTCCCATGCACGCTGTAGAAATTACAAACGGAATCGTAAAGTTATATATACCCTTCTTACTTACAGTGAAGAGTATAAAAAAAAAGTAGCAAAAGGGTGTTTGGATCAAACAAATACTTGTATGTCTTTTGTAATATTGATGAAAAATTTTATTTTCTTCCAATTATGAAAAAAATCTAAAGATAGATCTTATCAGAAAAAGAGTACGTGGGCTTAAAGTCAATGAAAGCCTTAAAAATATTATAAGAAAAATTCCCCCTCATGTACAAGAGAAAAAAGTTTTTCATTGTCTTTTTCATAACTCTTTTTGTTTTTTTGTGCAAAAAGTTTGATGCCACCCTCGTAACTTTATTTTTACATAGAGTAATTTATGCAGTCATGAAAAATTTTATATTAAGAAATATGTTTCAAATAGAAAATGTTAGTCTTAACAAATTTCTAGTTTCCATAATGAAACAAGCATGCAGTAAAAATATTAAGTTCATAATTTGCATCAAAAACTCATATTGACAAGATTTTATTTGTACTTCTGTGAGGCAAACAAATGCTCATAGTGCTCTTGTTATTCTTGAATAATCCCTTATTCTACTGATAACAGTAAGAAAATATCACATAAACAGCAATTAAGATGTAACACAAAACAAATACGAAATATGTATGTTTGAAGAATAATAATGGTAGGGTAGCAGAAAAGTTACATGTCCTTTGCAAAAATGAGCACTAAAGTTTTAACTTTGCCCCCTTTCTTCCCCTAAACTTCAAGCTAGACCCATGTTTTTGTAGGCTGTACTTTTAAGCACACGTTTTGTTTAAGCTTTTGTGGATTCTTTTTTTTATGATATTCGTAGACATTCACAGTCTTTAATTAAGAATGAAATAGTGAAAGAATTGCTTTTTATCAGCAAAAAAAAAAACATTTTCTACTGAATTTACTTTCAAAGAAGATAAGTCTGGTAATGCGTCTGGTTGTTGCTAAGCACAACTATGCCAAACTCGATTAAATTTACAGCTTGATTGTTTAGTTATTTTGACGGCCATCACTTAGAATCCAAAATTCCCTTTTGGACCAACTACTTGCCACTAATAATGTGATATAGATTCTCTAACCCTTTCCCCGATATCTAAGGTAGCCTTTCCATAAAATATAAACCGAGAAATTTGTGGCTTAAAGCAAGAAGAACCGTGCACTCGCAGAGCAGCTGCCGGGCACCTAAGAGTGCTTACGGTGAAATGCAGTCCCAACCTATCGACGTGCATACCGATTAGTTAGTCACCAGTTATCCCAATGGCCAATGTAGAATTATGCTTTCTATTCCTACTCAAGAGTTGAAGGAAAAGCTTGTTGTTCTTTTTTGGCAACTAAATCAAAAATAAACGCACTTATTGCATGTTCGATATTGACAACACTTATTATTTTGCTTTGAAAGGGACGTAAAATCATTACAGTTCTATTAAATACTATTTTGATGTTATTCAAAAAAGCTTAAGAAGGCAGTCCAGCCCTTTGTTCTCAGAGAATTTTTTTTTTTTTTAAACACTAAAAAATTAAGTAAATATGCCAGTAATTTAACTTTTAAAACTGCTGGGTAACTTTTATTAACAAACAATCTTAAAAAAACCCACATTGACAGCATTGGTGCCAATTTTCATTTGTATAAAGAATGGCAACTAGAATTAATGCTCAATTCAAAAACAAGTGTGAATAATTTTCAAAAATTTTTTGTATGCATTGCTACGAAAAATTTGAAATAAATGTCCTGTTTTTTCTCCTTTCTCCTTGCTAAATTTCTTGTACAATAAATAAAACAAATCGTACGTGCTAAAGGACTGTAAAACAGATTTTTGTTTTGTCCTCTTCAATATGTAAGGAAACCAAAAAGATCTACTCTCAAAAGGATTTTATGTAAACATTTTGTGGTATTAACCCATTAGTGCATAAGGTTCCCCAGAAATATTTTAAATATTTTTTTTGTAACTTTAGAAGTAAGAAAGACTACTTAAAGTGTTTTTACAAGTTTTATTAAAAAAAAGAGTTAAATATTGGTTTTAGAAGGTGTCCCTTATGAGGGACACTATGCTGTGTTATCACTAAGCGAATGAAAAAGTTTGAAACAATCTTTTGGATGAAGACCTTTATTGCACTTATTGCAAATGAAATTAGATTTCTTTCCACAATGTGCACATCGCTTATCGGTTTTTGAATATTCGATCATGTGGTTTCTGCCATCATACCTGACATCATCGTTGATACTCGACACTTTAGAGCCTTTTACAGATGGAGTGCCATACGTTTCTAAATATGTTGTAGCAATGTAGCGACGGAATTGTAACAAATTGGCGCAGTTTGGATCATTTGGATGAATTTTTTTCATAAGTAACCATCCGTTTACAACTGATGCATCCAATAAATATGCAAAAATAGGCCACCACCACTTACGCTGTCTAATTCGTGAGCGATAAACAGCCACCAGTTGATCCATTTTATCAACGCCCCCCATGCTTTGATTATAGTGATTAAATACTTTTGGTTGGTCTATTTGAATGGAACCTTGTCCTTTTGCATATCTCTTACAGGATCCAATTTCGTGGTTTTCAAAATTAGTTGCAAGAGTGACTACATTATTGTCTTTCCACCTAACTATCAATATATTGCCATTATCGGTAAAGCGATAGTCCGTCGATCCTCTTTGGTCTTTTTTCATTTCAGCTACGGAGCGCAGAGGACATTTCTCAGTTCGACCATCTCTTATTGTACCAGATGTACATATACCAGCATTCGATAAATAGCGAAGAAGTTTTACAGAAGTAAAGTAATTGTCGATGAAAATCTATACGAAAGCAGTAAATTATAAGAGTCAAATGTTAATAATGTAATTTTATTCTTACTTTAAATCCTTTATTACTTGGAATATGTGCTTTTGTTATAAGATCAACAACTTTGTCACCACCTACACCAAAACCGTGGGACACAACATTAGCAGTTTTACCCATATAGATTTCAAATTGAAGCATATAACCTTCACTAGTATTGAGGGCCCAATTTTTGAATCCAAATCTGATAGGTTTTCCCCGAATATATTGTTTAGCATAGTGCTTACCGTAATAAGGTATCATGCTTTCATCAATGGAAAGATTTTCATCTAATCCACCATGTTTTAAAAAAACTTCATTTAAATGATCAATTATTGGCCGGATCTTGAAGAGACGATCATCAGTGTTGAGTTTAGAGTTATCATTGATATGAAAATTATTCAAAATCTTTTCAAATCTGTTGAGACGCATGCTGTTAGCTAGTAGCTTTGGGGTGTCACTTTTATCAGACCAGTACATGCGCTTGTTAGGATACTTTGCATATCCTGACATCAAAATACCACCAATGAAAACCTTCATTTCGTCCAAACTAACTTTAAGATTTAAATTTTTTTGGAAGGCATACAAATTAGTTTGTTCAACAAAATGATTTTGTATTTTTTCAACAAAAAATAGATGAAAAAAATCTGTAGGAGTTTTTGCTAATTGTGCTTCAGTGCTAGGAGAAAGAGCTGTACACTTGGTTTCAATTTCATATGTGGGACTTATTTGATTCCAACGATTTGTCATGCTACTTTGCGTCCGTGAATATTTTGCTAATGGTTCATCGTCACTGTCACTCCAATAATCTTGACTTTCAACACGTTGAATTTCACATTCTGTATTTAACAGCTTTCTACCTAGATGATTCAAATTTCCTTCATGTTCATCGTCACTTCCATCCGAATCATGATCCGTGTCATTTCCGTCCAGGGGCGGAATTGCAAATATATCAATATTTTCGATATTATCATCAAGTTCTTCCAATTGATCCAATATTTCGGCCACTGTTAGTCTAAATAATAATGTAGGTAAAAATTATTCAATCAGCATAGCGTCCCTTATAAGGGACGTTGACAAAAAATACAAATTGCACATATTGAAAAGCTTTTTGTTTTTTTTTAAATACTAGAAATAATCACTTTTAATTATTTAAATAGACGAGAATCAAAAAATATGTATAAAATGCTGAATTGCTATATTTTTTTTTTAATTATACTTACCCTCTACGAGCCATTTGATTTTTGTTATTCCCCTTATACACTTTTTACACAAAATAAAGCACTTAAAGCAAACAATTTAAACTGTACACTTCCTATTGCAACTGAAGACATTCACTTGAGTGTGATAGCGTATTAAATTTAAATTTATAATTTAATGGTCCGTTATAAAGTGGAATATTGTTAGCGTCCCTTTAAAGGGATGTTATGCACTAATGGGTTAAATAAGGGATATGATTCATTTGCATTGTGGACTGACTGTAATTGTAACAAAGTTGGCTACAAATTCTCATTAGAATTTGTTGTTTTACAGTTGTTTCAGATTTCTTTCGAGTCAATTGCAGTAAATATTTATAAATGGGAATATTTATGACCAAGAATTAAAAAAAAAAAACAAGATTTCATTTAAAATCAAAAAATTCTTGTGTATTTCTGGTCATGTTATAACTCTCATTAAATTGACATTTTTTGTATATAACTTACAGAATAATATTAGTTTGAAGTGTTCAATGCAGCAAAGGTTTTAAATTTATTTGTTTTTATTAAGACCATTTTTTTAAGTGTGAAAGCTTAGAAAGGTAATTCTTGTTTATCAAATTTCAAGAACATTTCAGTTCATATTAAGGTTTCTTTCAAATATCCGTTTATTCGATTCTTAATTAAAAAAGAAGTGAAATTTTATTCAAATTAATTTGTTTTTCTAAGTTAACCCTTAAGCACCTTAGGGACACGGGTGTTCCAAAACAAAAATTTGATAAAACGTAAATGGCATACGATTTTTGCAAATTTTATGTTTTTATATAGAATTAACGGACACGTTTACAACAATTTAACAGTTTTTCAGCCTTGACATGTGTCCAAAATTTAATTTTTAAAACAAAATTTTTTTTTTGGTTTTTTCTTCAAAATCCTCTTTTTAGACTACTAATTTTGCTATAAATTAACTGTTTTGTATTTAGTGCCCTTATGGTCCTGAAAAGTTTAAAAACATAACCATCAAATGAGTTATTATATTTGAAAGTAGTATAACTCCACTTTGAGCTAAATTTGTTAGCGTTAATTTTGGTAAGATAGAGCAGCAGTCCTGCACTATTATATTTTAGTGTTTTTTTCTTATTTTATTTTATTTTTTTTTTCCTAATATAAAATTTTTATTTTTGAAAATGGTAAAAGTCCACTTTTTCTAAAAAAAATTAGTGATAGTTTTAAAAAGATAATGTGTTTATCTTACTAAATTTATCGCTAACTAATTTTTTTTAAGTGGACTTATACCACTTTCAAAAATTACATCCCAAATAATTAAAATTTTGTTTCTTAAATATGCATGAAAATACTGAATGAAAATAAAATTGAATTTTCATTACCAGTAAAATTTTACTGAAAATGAAATTGACTTTAATTTTCAGTAAAAGTTTATTGTTTATTGAAATTGTTTTTGGTAAATAGTAAAAATTTACTGGTAATGAACATTAAATTTCATTAAAAGTAAACTCTGACTGGAAAGGCCCATCTATGATTTTTATAATACGATCTCAAACTTAAAAAGCTAGCCGTCCCAATTATATAATTATTGGTATATTTTTTGATATTTAAGAAGAATGTGGAAAGTGAAAAATATGAATATTTCGCTAACATACTGAAGGGTATATAAAACTCGTCACAGCTGAATTTAACTTGTTTTTATATAAAAATTTTATTCTAAGTACCTATTTTTTTCTTGAAATTTTTTCATAATTTGTAATTGCATACAAATAAATGTTATTGGCCACAAGTAGAAAAATATATCAAACCCACTTATAGATGTTCATACAATTTTTTTATAATGAAAGGCCATTTTTATTTAGTTCTTTTTTGTGTATTTGTTTCAGCTCATTTATTTGTACGAGATCTCTCTTTCTCTCTATGTGATATATAAAATTATGCATATGTTCTCCCTTTGGCAGAGAGCTTTAGTATACTAAAAAGCAGTTTCTTAAATATAGAGCTACTGCAACTCATTGGTAGATTTTTTCTGTGGTTTTGTTGTATTCTGAAATAGAAAAACAGTTTTAAGAATTTTTTTTTTGTTGTTTTGATACAATGGCTACTTTATCAGTGTGTTTAATAAACCGCTACTTTTTAGTAAACTAAGCCAAAAACAAATTTGAGTGCTGGATGAGTGTAAAAATGGATGATGAGTTCAGAAAGTTAATATGAGTGCAATAAATCCTCAACAAAGACATGTAATTCAAGGTAAATTATAAATATTAATTTCACTTAATAATAATTATGTAACTAAATATAAGATATATATAATATTAAAATATTATTGAAAATAAAAACAAATTTTTGTATTTTGTTTTTGTAGAGAACTTGGCTCATAATTTTCTGCTTCAACGAATATTCATGAATATTCTCACAAAATGATTTTACATTAGTTTTTTTTATGCTCTTTTTTAATAAACATTTTATCACGCGTTGTGCAGGAACAAATCTTTGCTAAAAATTTCACTGACAAATAACTATTTGGCTTACCTTTTTCAAGTTTATATGCGAGTGAATATTTATTTAAAAAAATAAATTTTATGGCTAATTAAAATACTTCTTTTGCTTCTTATGTAAAGTAAATTGTTTATTTCTGCTATTAAACAAAAGAAATGTAAACGCCTTTTTATAATATGCTAAGTATGTTGTTGCTTTGAGTTGAATTTAACAAAAACCAAGCCCAATTCGTGTCTTATAAACAGGCGGAAATAAATGCGTTTAGGAAAAACAATATATTACAGAAAAAAAATTTTTTAATTTTGTAAGAGAATATTACACATAGAAAAATAAGAAAAATATAAATAATAACAAATAATTGCTTAAAAATTTTATTATATAAAACTTAGAGGAAAATTTAAAAAAAAAATAACATCAAAAAAAAATTATTTGAATAATGATTACGCAATCAATCCGTTGTGAAGTGAATTATTATTGGAAAATAATAAAAATTAAATAATTATATATGTATTATTTAATATTTTTTTACAATTGATGAAGTGATGGTTCATCAAATTAAAAAAATTTGGATAGTTAAGTTCAATTAAATGGAAAACGTAAATAAAAAACAAGCAAAAGAGAAATCAAAATCTGTTTGCTTTCCCACAGAGAATATTGAAAATTATATTAAAATAAATAATACAAATAATAAAAAATAAACAATTTAATAATTTGCTTAAATTAAAAAAAAAATGATTTTAACTTTGCATATTTATGTTTTCATGAAAGTCATAAAAAAGCATTAATGAAAATGGTCCTAAAATAGTATTTATGTGGAGCAGCAAAAAGCATGCGAACATATCCCAAACTCATACTTTATTATTAAATAAAATTTTTTTTAATGTTTTAATGAAAAACAAAAAGAAAATAACTACGCAGTAAAAAACTTAATGTTCTTTTTTTTTTTTTTTAAGTAAAAATAACAACTTTACTCTTATTAACTACAAAATGAAAATGAAAAATTAATACCTCAGAGAAAATTTAACATATTTGCGAAAAGTGGGAGGAAAAAAGAAGTAATAACAATAAAAAAAAGAGTAGGAAAAAAGTATAAAAGAAACAAATTGTTAATTCATTTGCATTTAATAATACTGGTTGCTGATGATTGTTGCTGCTGTTGTTCTTGTTGGTAGTCAAAGTGCTTATACTAGGCACTACAGTAACACCTGAAAAAAAATGCTTTTATAAAAGATTTATCAGTAAGGCAAAATAAATTTTCTCGGCATTCGATATCGAATAGAAATTTCCCTTTAATTTATATTGAAATTTCGATTGTAATTTGGCCAACTAAATATAACTTTTTAAAAAAAAAAATGATTTTAATTTATTAGTTATGCTCAGCACTGTATGACAGAGTATGGTTCCTTTCATTTGCTATTTTACCATGACTTACTTATTTCCTACTTCATACTTTTGCCTTTAATATTTCAGTTGTTCTATGGGTTTTTGTTATTGTTGTTGTAACTACGCAGAAAAAAAGGTAAAATAGATTTTTAAACTAGCGTGCATGTCATCACTGTTGGAAAAAAAATTTAAAAAGTATTAAGGAAATTAAGAAGAAATCTAAAAAATCTTAAGACACCCAGAATATTAAATGCGCTAATAGAAACATGAATTTTTTTTATAATAAAATGTTTGCCGGTTGGTTTTTTTTTGAGCAGCTTTAAGGGGCTGTATCCAGACAACTGCAAAAATTGGATTTTTAAATTAATTCTGCATGATTAAAAATTTTTATATTTAATCAATCAAACGACACAAACTAACAACTTGAGTAAAAATTGTTTACAACATTTGACTAAATCATGTTCGAGGCACGATTTTATGCTGTTCGACACAATTGAATCTAAAAAGCAAAATTCAAACACAGGCATTAGTATGCCTATGCTGTGATTAAAACATTAAACAATACAAATACACACAATTAAAAAACCAATACTATTTTACTATGCTGTAGTTTAATCAAATATACTTGATCGTTGACTTAATGCATGTTCGCATCTTTATATATTTTCCAATATTTGCATTTTTTTTTTTAAATTCAATTGTGACGAACAGCATATAAAATCGAATGTTGTGCACGATTTTTTGTGCCTTAAATTAATCACACACGCCGGTTTCAGCTCTCTGTTTTATACTGTAACCCAAGTAGCTGGGTGTTGTGCTTTTTTAAAGTTTCTATTTTCTTTTTCTTTTTTTTTAAGAAACTTTAACATTTTGCTACCATACACACCAGCATGCATAATTTTTCCATATATTATATTCAAGGTTTTTTGTTGTTGGTATTTTTCAACCATATTTTTTTTATGCAAGTATGCAAACGAGAGACTTTGCAAAAAAAATTACTTAAAAGAAAAAATGAAAAAGGAAAAAAAAAAGTTAAATAAAAGGAAACGAGATGAGTGTGGGGACAATGAAAGAATATTTTCAAATGAGCGTAAAGTATGAACGGCAAAGTGTTTTTGTTTACTTTGGGGCTTAGAGGTTAAATGATTAATAGGGTGTTAACACTGCTACCCACTAAGTGTTGCTATAAATCATACAAATAGCAGCAGTAACAGCAACAGCAGCATAAGCAGTAGGAGAAGGAGAGAAAAAAACAAAATACATAAATGAAATCTCTCCAAAGAGAAACAAAGTGCTCACTCAAGAAAAACTAGGCACGATAATAAATGCAACAAAGTTTAAGTTTCAGCCTGTTGTTCTTGTTTGTTCTTTTTTTTTTTTTTTTTTTTTTTTTTTTTAACACACACTTGCCACATTTAACTATTTTGCAACTATGTGTGTAACACATGAACAAATGCTGTTGTTATAAAAATAAAAAATAATTCATTTGTTATTGTAGAAAATTGAAAATTAATATTAAAGTTCAGCAACAAAAACAGAAAAAACGAACATAAAAATAAAACAAAAGCAAAATTCACTTAAAAGTTTAATAGAAAAATAGTTTTTAAAAAGTATTAAATACTTTTCTTAATTGCAATAAATTAAATTAAAAAAAAAAAAAAACAACAAGAGAAAGCAATTGAAAAGGAGTTTTAATTTTTTATTGATAATATGAGGGGCTTAAAAATTGTTTGAGAAAATTTAATGTTTTATGTAGAAAAAATTAAATCAAACAGTAAAAATTAAAATAAAAAATAATACAAATGAAAATTTTGAAACAAAATAAATAATAAACATTAAGCCATAACCATAGACATTAAAAAGTAGGCTTTTAGTAAGAACTGACTTTTATTCATAAGAATTATAATAACTTAAGATACCGACTTTAGTGTGATTATGGCCCATTAAATTGGAAAGAAAACTAACTGAAAACAAAAACAAAATAAATAAAAGTAAAAAATAAAATTATAAAATCATACAAAATAAACAAAATAGAATAAGAGGTTAGGTTGCGTGGAGTCGCCCCAAGGCAAATTATGACTTTGGTCCCCCGATGCAGCCATTTTGTGATACCTTCAGGAAAGGAAAAATGAAGAAAAATAGCAGAAGCAAGACGTCAAAAAGAAAGCCAATTTTAGCTCCTTAGAAAGCTATGTAGATCGCTGATTCTAGCAGTCAATAGAGCAGAAAGGCGAAGTAGCGCTGCTAGAGGTTAAGTTTATGCTAGTATATATAAAAACAAATTTGAGTGATGGACACTCACATTTAAAGGCCTTCAACTCACTATAAAAAAAGTGTCTTCCTTGTTTGGCTAAAACTATTTACTACCAAATGCACGCAAAGACAAAATATGGTTGCATATGCTCACCGCAAACATAGTTTGTTCTTCACAAAAATATTATTATTAACTTGAAGCATCTAAACATTATTATAATCACGATAAACATATTTCAGCCATATTTCAGCCATATTTCAGCCATATCATTATCATATTATTTTCAATAAAATTTTAACTGAAATATGTTCATAGTAAACATAATAATAAAAAAATATGTTTGATTGAAAATTGTTTTCTAAAGGGTGTTTTTTATAGACGTATAGAACTTTAAGTTGGCATTACTCTTCAAGAAGGCGACCGATTTAACAGCAGTCACAGTCATGTGATTTATTCTCAGTTTGGTTTGGCAATTCATCATGAATAGCCAAACGATCATCAAATAAGGCGTAGATTCGTCGAATGGGCCCGAAACGAGATTGCCGTTGTTCCCGATTTACATAAGCGAATTTTGTTTGGCGATGAAGCGCACTTCTGGTTGAATGGCTACGTCAACAAACAAAACTGCCGCATTTGGAGTGAAGCTAATCCTCAAGTTTATGTCGAAAAATCGTTACATCCAGAAAAACTGACTGTTTGGTGCACTTTATGGGCTGGTGGAATCATTGGTCCGTACTTCTTCAAAAACGATGAATGCCAGAACGTTACAGTCAATGGTGATCGGTATAGAGCCATGATTACTAACTTTTTCATTCCTGAATTGAACAACCATGATGTCCAGGAGCTGTGGTTCCAACAAGACGGCGCAACATGTCACATAGCTCATGCCACAATCAATTTATTGAAAGACACGTTTGGTGACCGCCTAATTTCACGTTTTGGACCTGTGAATTGGCCTCCAAGATCTTGTGACTTAACACCGCTAGACTAATTTCTGTGGGGCTATGTAAAGTCATTGGTCTATGCGGATAAGCCACAAACGCTTGACCATTTGGAAGACAACATTAGCCGTGTTATTGCCGATATACGGCCACAAATGTTGGAAAAAGTCATCGAAGATTGGACTACATTTGAGCCAGCCGTGGTCATATGCCAGAAATCATATTTAAAATGTAATGCTACAAGATTATCTTTCGGATAAATAAAATTCATGTCAATCGAATAATCCATCGTTGTTTTAATGCAATTTAAAGTTCTATACGTCTATAAAAAACACCCTTTACAAAAAATTTATATTAAAATTTATTTTTAAATTCATACTAAATTTTGTTTTAAAAAAATTTGATATTAATTAAATATTATCGTTTAAATATGCTCCTATCACATCACCAGACGTTGAAAGGTCACTTTCAACGTGTAAAAATGTATTTATAAAGGGTGTCCCAACAAGAACGCAAGATTTAAATTTGACGCCATTCGAAGTGTCATTGTTTGACATTTGAACAATTGTTATTGTTTGCTAGTAGAGGGTACGAGGTTAGTAAAAATGGAGCGCTACACGAATGAACAACGCATTATCATTGTGAAATTGTCTTACCAAAATGGTGAAAGTTTTGCGGCTACAGGTTGCAAATTGCGATCAATTTGGGGTCACAATAATGCTATAAAAGAGTCAACTGTAAAGAGATTAATGGATAAATTTGCCGAAACTGGATCTGTTAGTGATGTAAAGACAACAACGCGCCTTCGACCAGGTCGATCGACCGAAAATCTCGCAGCTGTACTTGATGATGTCGCTCACACTCCATCCACCTCAATTTGTCACCGAGCTCAGCAAATTGGTGTCTCCAAATCCACTATGCAGCGAATTTTGACGAAAGATTTGCATCTTCATGCATACAAAGTTCAATTGACTCAGGAACTGAAGCCAGCTGACCATGGACAGCGAAGGGAGTTCGTTAATTGGGTATTGGAGAGACAACATGAAAATGCTGATTTTGCTGATAAAATCATCTTCAGTGACGAGGCCCATTTCCATCTTGATGGCTTCGTCAATAGGCAAAATTGTTGCATTTGGGGTAAAGAAAAGCCTCCAATGATTCACGAGAAGCAAATGCATTATCAACGTGTCACTGTGTGGTGTGGTTTTTGGGCTAGAGGAATCATTGGACCTTTTTTTTTATGAAAATGAGGCTGGTCAAGCGCAAACAGTCAATGGTGTTCGGTATCGTGAAATGATAACCAGTTTTTTCTTGCCTAGAATTGAAGAAATGAATGTGGAGGGCTTGTGGTTTCAACAAGACGGCGCCACATGTCATACAGCCAGAGAAACAATTCAATTGCTGCATCAGTCATTTCCCGGTCATGTTATTTCTGTGGGATTTTTTTAAAGACGACGACTCAAGCCTTAAAAGAGGAAATTGGACGCTGCATTAATGAAATATCGCAGCATTTATGCAAAACGGTCATTGAAAATTTCATTAAAAGATCGCGTGTGTGCCAGCAAAGCCGCGGCGGCCATCTGCCCGATATGTTGTTCCCTACATAACCTCATTCTGTCTACTTTACGATATAAAAAAGTTTCACATTTTTTTTTTAATATCTGTGTTTTATTTAAAATTTAAATCTTGCGTTCTTGTTGGGATACCCTTTGTAATGGACAACGCTTATTTATAAACTTAAGTCAATATTTTTTGGTTTATTGCAATAGCGCTTACTAATTATAAACTGTCTTATATACTAAACATTAAAATAGGTATTTATATATTGAGATCTCAGTGAAAATTTAATTTGTTTTATTTTCAGTTTTGTTTCTTGTTATGATGAATATGACTGCTAGTTTTTATTATGAAATAAACTGTATTTGTTACTTTTAAAGTACATTTTTTTTGGATTTTTAGCGCATATTTTCTGGTTTTTACAACATTTTTAATGCCCCTAAAACACATTTATTATATCATATGTTTGGTTTCCCTGGTTATTATTCTTAGTTCTGGTCTGCTTACGGCAATAATGTTAAAACTCAAATTAAAGTTTTAAATATTTAAGACATCATTAAGAAATTTTAAGCATATTAAACCAAAATAGAAACAAAAAAACTAAATTGAATAGCATCTCTCCTGGCTAGAGGGCATGATTACTTTCTTTGTTGGTTTTTTTTTATAATTTGCTGATCTTGTTTTTTTTATTATTATAAAAAATTGTTTTCATGCACACAAGAATTCTTTCACTCTATTCAGAGTAAGTAAATTATGGGAGCGAATGTGTACAAGTGCTATTCATGAGCTGGTTATTGTTTTAATCCAAGAGTAAATTTTTCTGCAATTGAAAGAAATATGAGGGTGTAAAAGAATAAGTTTAATATAAAAAGCAATTAAAATTGTAATTAACTATTTAAATGTTTTAAACTAGTTTATTAAGTAAGTGTGCTAATTTATAACTTTTTTATATTGTTGAAACAAGTTTATTATAAAAATGGTCAGTTTTAAGTTTATGTCCGGTTCAAAACGGAATCTTGCGACTCTAATTGAAGGCCATTTAGGCCGCCACGTAAACCAAGTTTATATCCGTTGGTCCTTTGCTTTTTTTTTTTGTTTAATTTTATACAAGACTTGTCATTTTAGATATTTTATGGCTATATAGCTTCCTAGCCTTTTTTCGTTTTCAAAATAGCTAAAATTATGTATTTATTTACCATGCTTTTTTTTGGAAAACAAACTAAAGGTTTAAGAACCTTTCTAAATAAATACGTCCAGAGTGAAACGCATGGAGTAACAAAAATGCAAAATATTAGAGTACTCGGACGCTGCTTATAAATTTTGAAAATTATCAAAATTAGTGCAGAAATATACATATTTGAATTTGACTTAATTTTTCTTCATATGATTTTGAGCGAAAAACGCTGGTAAATACTCTTATAAATTTGAATCCTTCGGAAATTAGAACCAATGTTTTTAATATATTGCTTTCTCTGAAATGAATACCGTCAATTCTAATTTTTGAGCATTTAATTTTTTGTGTGTTTATTTGGCTTCCATACACATAGTAAAAAAAAAGGACAATCCCATTGTATTTACTTATATAATTTTCACTGTCAGTGCATTTTTGTTCATTAAGCTTCTTGGCTTATCTTTAGAAAACAGGCACGAATCGAATCTACGATCCTTAGACTGATTGGTTAGTACACTACCCACCCATCAACGGGGCAATGTTCTTGTGAAGTTTGTATTGTTTTTTTTTTTATAAAAAGCCAAATAAGCGCAAAAGGAATGCTCTGTGACTAACAACTAATTTAAATTTATTGGAACAAATTGACAAAGATGTATTTTTATAATATTTTGCTTTTTGTTAAAAAAAAAAACTTTAGAAATTATAACTTTTCGAAAATTAGAATTACCCCAGGAACAAAGAGGTTCTAATTTACGAGCATGAGTGCCTCGGGAGCAAGGGCAAATACTATTAATAAGTTAATTTTTGATAAAAATTTTTTTTCTCTTACTGTTAAGCTTGGTGCTATTAAATAAATTCTCTATTTAATTTTTTAAGACATTACATTATAATCTTAAATATTTTTCATTTGTTATTTCTGTATATTCTTATATTGTTTAAAAAAATAGTCTCAATAAAAAAAAAAAAATAATAATAATTTACGAGCGTCTGCTGTATAAAATTAAAGCTTTAAAATATTTTTGGGAGGTCGCCTGATAGTACGGAATATAGTGTTTACAAACATAAACGAAATTCACGACCAAGTTTTATATTTGCACTAATAAAGTCGTGAATACGAGTGTCATTTTTGTATTTTAAGAAATTGTTTACAAAAGTTGCTTAATTCGCGTGGTATAGGTGAAGTTTTTTTGTTTCCCAATTAACTAAAAAATATTTTACCACAAATACAATTAAACGCAAATTTATTAAAAGCAATCGCTAATAACTTTGCTGCAATTTGTTATTTTTTTTAACCCACCACTAACAATAACTCATACTGCAATATTTGCAATTTAACTTTTGAATTAGTCTTTAACATAGAAAAATTTATAATCCCTGAAAACCACTTATTCAAATACTTTGTTTAAAGGTTAACTTAAATGTTATTAACTTTTAATCTTGTACAGAAAATCTGCATACTTAGTGGGTAAATGCTTATTCCTTTACGCGCTTTTGTTCTTTTTCTTGTTCTGGTTTTTTTTTTAAAGAAAATTAAATCAACATTTTATCTAAAACATACAATTAGTTTTTAACCTCTATTAACTTTTTATACTTTTGACTAATTTTGAAAGTAAACTGATTCTTTCTTTTATATATTTCATTCTTCTATTTTTTAACATCTATTACTACTTAATAATCTCCAGCAAAAAACATTAAGTTGTTTGTTTTTTTATACTTTCTTTCTCTTCTTTTCTCTCTGTATGTGCCAGCTAGAGTGTGGTTAATTTTTTTTTTTTTGATTTTATTTGCCAATTTCTAGCAGAAACATTGTAACTGATGCTGCACCATATTTGAACCCTTTCATGCTCTACAGCCATTATGTTTTTTCTTTTTTTCATTCTACTGCATCCTTGTGTTTTTTTCTTTTTTTTCACTTAATGGCAAATCATATATTCATAGTCTTTTAGTCTTAGTGTTGATTTTCTGTATACTTTTTTTTTTATTATTTTCTAGTATTTCGTTAGTGATTTTTTTAACAATTTTTTTTATCTTTATTCGCAAGTAATAAAGCTGAACAAATTATTTTGTAGTCAGATTTCTTTCGTGCGTGCATAAAAACAAAAATCCCATCATCTTTATAATAAAATGACAACAACAAAAAATCAACATGAAATTGAAGATGTTTCATTTAAAAGCCAACGCAAAAAAGTTTACTTTAGAATCTGCCAGAAGATGTAATAAGAGTAATCATCAGCAACGCAGTTAGATATCTAGACCTGTCTGTAGAGATACTACCTATAAGTTAACTAATTTCTTTATTATCGCTGCTATATGTTTTTTGTTTAGTCCTTTTTTTCTAGAAGCTAATCAAGGTACAAGAGCTTTTTAAGCAGAACTTACTTTAATTCACAAGGCAACAGCAAGTGCTAGGGTAATGTTATGAATCTCTACTTTAAATAAGGTTTATCTGTGCATGTGAAACATTTCTTTCACCATTAGTGATGAAAAAAAATAATTTCAAATGAATCTTTTCAAAAATGTATCATAAAGCTTTTTGCATAAGCAAAAATAAAACAAAAACAATTTCAGCAACAATGAGAACAAACAAAAACAATAGACTTTGCACTCATCCTTTTACTTTAGTGCAAGATTTCAGTCACCAACAAAACATGTGCAGAAATGAATTTTTTTGAGCAATCGAATTAGTTGTTTTAGTGGAGTTTTCTAGCACAAGATAGGCGTTCGAGTAGGTATGTTTCGTTACTGCCAAATTTAAATTGCTGGACTTTCATTTTTTTCTGACCACATACGCTTAAACTAATAGTATTTATCTACAGTTTGTTCTCATGAGCAAAACAAATATAAAATGAATCGACACAAATGTTTGTATTTTTTGTTTGTTTTAATTTAGTTTTTTTACTGAAAAGAACAAAACAAAATAGAGAGTCTTACAAATGACATTCAAGAAATAAATTTTTGTTTAATTCAGCTTAGGATACCTAAATAAACAAAACATTATTTTTAATATCTGTTTTAAAATAGAAAAACATTTTAAAAAAAAGTTTAAAAAAACTACACAAGCTCTCATTTCCAAGCAACATCTTTTGCCAGGAAAATAAAAATTTCATGAAAAGAAGTGCAGAAAAAATAATTAAAACGCAACCTTGATGAAAAGAAAATGAAATGCTTACGAAGCATTAAGAAATTACAAAAGACCCTTGTTACGACAAATAAACATCACAAAAAATAGCACAAAGTTTTACCAAAAACAACAACAACAAAAGCATTACCAATTGGACGGACTGATTTAGAAGAAATGATGTTCATTAGGATGACGACGGTGCTGATGGTGTTTAGAATGTCTAGAACTGGAAAATAAAACTTTTTATAAAGAAAAATACGAAAGGCGAATTTATATGGATGAGTAAATGTGTTGATTTCAAGCACTACTTTAACTTTAGAGTCTAGTTTTTCTTTCTGTTTTTGTGCTTTTTTTTCTATTCACATTTAATTGTAAAAGGCACTTGAAATGGATTCAAAGCTAAACTAAATCTAAGGTCATGCAAAAAAAAATACTATTCAATGGAAAACCCAACATAAAATTTGCATTTCTTCTTTAAGAACGTTTAACATAATTAACAAACTGTAAATAAATAAACATAAAATAACTTTAAGTATTATTTGTTATAAAATAATTTATATGTAAACGAAATAAAAACAAAATAAATTGGTCAAGTTAAATATGTAAAATAGTGAGAAGGACAATATGTACTGGCACAGTGATGTTCACTTGAATAAAACCATTCATGTACACGTTTAGTTTTTGTTATCTTAACGAACTAATTTGCTAGTACATTTGTTTAGTTATATCAACTTTTTCAATATAACTGCAATTAATTCTTAAAAACCTTGTTGCATTTTGGTTATTATGTTTTACATTAAAAATCAATTTGTCGATAAAAATGTGGACTTAAATTTACTCATTTTTGATTTTAAAAAATCCTTTGCTTTCTTAAATAATTACAATAATTACACTGGTCAACAAAATTTTGTAACAAGAAAGGTACTTACCAATTTGGAATTACCTAAATACCCTCATTTTATCACCGTATTTATTTTGATTCCATCAGTTTTAGTTTTCGTGTTACAGCTACTACCCGTAGAATTTAAAATTAACCATTTTTGTTCCACTTTTGCATTCAGAGATTTTATTTATGTGAATAGTATAGTGTTTTTTTCTATTTATTGAGTTAAGCGACTGTTAAATAATGTCAAGAAAGTGCAAAAATGATCCTGACAGGTTTTGATATATTTGTGGTAACATTACTTTTAAAACTCAGCGAAGGAATTTGACACCATTAGTGACTAAGCTCTATGAACAGTATTTTGGCTTTGCCGTCGGACAGCAAGACAAAGCGTGGGTTCCACACATCTGCTGTGTTACATGTGTGGGTCTTCTTACTGGATGGGCGAAGAGATCTCGATCTATGCCATTTGCAATCCCCGTAATTTGGACAGAACCAACGAATCACTCATCTGATTGTTATTTTTGTGTTACTGATACGAAAGGTATCACAATTAAAACAAAAAATAAAATAACATATCCTGACCTACCATCTGCTAAAAGGCCGATCCCTCATAGTGAGGAACTACCTGTACCAGAACCACCAGAAAGTTATGGACAGGAGTTGTGACGGCTTTTTATATTTAAAGGAAAAGTTTCCTAAATTGAGTGAGGCAAAAATTAAAGAGGGCATATTTGTTGGCCCACAAATCAGGCAATTGATGAAAGACGACATATTTAAAGAAAAACTCAGTGATTTAGAAAAATCTGCTTGGGAATCTTTCATGAAAGTAACTTTCAATTTTCTATAAAATCACCGATCAAATGACTATAAAACTATTGTCGCGGAGCTGCTATCTGCTTATAAGGCTTTGGGTTGTAATATGTCATTGAAAATACACTTCCTTCATTCACATTTAGACTTTTTTCCTGAAAATTTGGGCGCCGTCAGCGATGAACATGGTGAAAGATTCCACCAAGACATTTCTACCATGGAAAAACGATACCAGGGCAAGTGGAGTCCACGTATGCTAGCGGATTACTGTTGGACATTACAACGAGATGTACCTGAAGAAAAATACAGCAGAAAATCATAAAATTTTATTTAAATTAATACTGTAACATAATAAAATAACTCACTTTTGTTAACAAAATCTCAAATTTTCTAAATTTATATAACATATAATTACAAAAAAACTATTCGTATTGGAAGCATTCTAATTTTATTTTTATTATCCATATCCTTGTCCTAAACATAGCAAGACAAAAGTTTTCATATTACACACAAAAAGTTTTTTTTTGTCGACCAGTGTTACTATTTCTGAATAAGATTGAAAGGGTGTACAGCGTAAAAAACATCATTCGAATAGACTAACGTTTGTCAATATTTTTAAATTAACTTAAACGCAAGCATTTAAATATCTCGAAAAATTAAAAATAGGACTTGTACCACTATTAAATATGCACTGGTTTTGTTTTTATAAAAAATTTTATAAAAAAAAAATGAAAAAAATGAGTTCAAAATTTACATTAAGAACAGTTTATGTATAGTGTTTGCCAATAAAAAACAATAATTCGTGACAAAATGATTTTGAACCTTGTATTTTTTGTACGTATGCACAATTCTCACGAAAACCAAAAATGTTTTAATATAACAATATTTATTCGAAGTATATAAAATATGTGTGTAACTTATACAGTGAGAACTGTATAAAAAACATATAGTTTCCAATTAAAATTTTTAATTTTATTTACATTTTATAAAAATTTTTACAATTTGAATCTTTTTACAGATTGTTTCGTAAATTCGATTAGGAATATAATCATCCAATTATTTTATGTAATCGATAGAAATGGTCGACCAAGCCACTTTTATGCCTTCAATAGGTTATTTTATTTTATTTTTATTTATTAATAGTAAATAAATTTACGTATTAATAACATTATAGGACCATTAAAGGCCATGCGACAATATATTGGCACAAATAATCAATTTTCGTATTAAAAATTTGGAATTTTGCCCAGTTTAATATGTTTATCAACAATAGTGCTATTGTTTTTTATTTTTCAAATTTTTATTTAGGAAACTATATCTGAATATATTCGTGTGAATATATTTAAATTTTAGGATTTTCCACGTATAAATGAGGTTGATGATGGGAAATTCCTTTTTGTAGATTTCACAGGTTTTTACTTTTAATTTTGACAATTCTTTATTAATTTCTGGTATGCAATTTAATAGTTTGTAATTTTATATTATAATTTATTTAGATATTTTAAGGGTGTTAGATTTTAAGTATATTCTACTTCAATTTAAAATTTTTATAAATTAAATTAAATATAAGTATAGCAAATTTAAAACCACGTAAATGAGAGCGAGTTAAGGAAGTGAAGTGTTGCTCACTTAATAGCTAAAATTATTTTATTACAACAGAGAGGAGAATTACTCATTTTAATGCAATGTGAGCAATATAAATTTTTAGTAATAATTTGGCGATTTTCTCAAATTAAATTAAATTTTAATTTAACGGTCATTTATTTTCCTTTTGATGATTTGTGCAAATGTTATTTGTACAATATCCATAAAACTCAATAAATCTGACACTCCTTTTTTAATTATTGTCGAGAGCTTGTATCCACAAATAAGCAAAGGTAATATAAATAAAAAAGGGAAGCCTTGCCTTCAGTGCTTTTTTTTTGACCGCAACTGTATCTACATGTGAATCTAATTTTTATTGTGTTATAGTGTTCTGTAAAGTTCTTCAACTTTAATTTTAAAAGCAAATAAAAAAAATTATAAAATAACAAAAATTATTTTTATATTTATATTTTAACTAAAAATGTTTGCTTCGATGAACTTTTTTAATAATTTCTGTAATAAAAAATTTTAATTTTTCTCAATAAAGACAACACTCAATCAATTTTTTGCTCTATTGAAACATTAAGTGCAATTTTATTTGGTCAAATGTTTTGATTATTACTTACAATTATTACAATTTAAATGAATGAATAAATGAGAAAATGTTTGTTTAAAGTTCATTAAGGTTTACGAGAATTGAAAAAATGAGATAAAAGAAATCAAGCAAATTTTACTTATTATTCGTCTACTAAAATATTTTTATTTATAAAACATATTTTCCTATCTCCTCCTGCCACACACTCTCTTTTGTTCCTTCTCTCAAAATATTATTTGCTATTTTTATACTAAAATTATTCTTAGTTTCTTCATTTTTTGCGTCCTTTTTATTTCTTTCTTTTTTTATTATGATTTTTCCTTTTTTTGCAAAAATTATTACTATTTAGTTGTTTAACATTTTATTCTTAGGTTTTTTATTTCTTAGATTGTTAATTTTCCACTGCTTTCCAAATGCTATGCACAAGGGATTTTCATGGAATGACAAACAAAATACTAGAATTTTTAATCTCAACTAATTTTTTTATTTGTTTCCTTTTTTCTTGCCAGCTTATGCTGATTACAAAAACTACATCTAATCACAAATTGAACTGTTGCCGTTTCCTTTTCAATTACTTTTTGCTTAAAAAAATTAGGGCAATGATTATACAGTGATACAAAAAAGAATGAAGTGCAAATGCCTGGAAAATGATACTACTTTTGTGGTGAGTTCTGTCTAACCCCTCAAAATCTCCAGTAACGGGTAAAAATATGGTTTTTCGTACCTTTATGCACTTATAAACCAGTAACTTTTTTCACCATTTTTCAACTTAAAAAATTCATTAGCAACCGCGACAAAAACATCCATGCATTAAATCACTATGATCTCAATGTGTGGTCATCTCGTGAGTCGCATCAAATTAAAGAAAAATAATATCACTTCCCAGTTTTTTTTTTGCTGCACAGTATTATTTGCAAATAACAACGACTAGCATTTGTATCAAATGTACGTAAATGTATGATGAATATTACTTTTTAACAGTACCCATCGATGTATTAATAATTTAATTGTATTAATTGCTCATACTACCAGGTGTACTTGGAAAAAATATTTATTTTATTTATCTAAACTCTAGCGTTGTGGGTTATATTAGATGTAGAATTCCTTTTTACTACAAAATTTATAAAAAAAAATTATAGATCGACTTCCTAAGTGTCCAAGACTTCCTGTTCATAACCGCTATTAAGCACCCTCTGACAACGCTTATCAATTCTAACGTTAAATATGATCAGTTAGTTTACTGAATTAATAACAAAACAAGTTAAATTCGGCTGTGCCGAGTCTTATATACCCTTCACTGTGTTAGCGAAATATTAATATTTTTCGCTTTCCACATTTTTCTATAATATCAAAACTATAGAAAAAATTAAATGAGTGAAGACAAATATGCCGCGTTAAATATGTTCTAACGTACCCCTACGTTTTTTAGTATTTGTAAATATATTTTCAGTATAAATGGCTTATTTATCAAATATGTCTTACGTCATTAAATATTAAATGTTTTAAGCAATAGTTTAGCGGAGATCATATGGGCCCCCATCGAACGGTTTTTTTCTACTAGTGCTTATTTCGTGAATGATAACACTTAGATAATTAGTTTTATCCTTCCGCTGAAAGAATATGGTTGTGTTTTCGCTTCGCTAAGTGGGCCTGCGATCGACTTACAGAAGATGCCGATTTTGTCAAAAAAATCATCTTTTCAAATGACGCTCATTTTGATCTTGGCGGGTATGTAAGCAAGCAAAATTGTCGCATTTGGGGCACATAAAACCCACACGCATATATTGAAAAGCCGACGCACCCAAAACGAGTCACTGTTTGATGCGGATTTTGGTCCAGAGGCATAATTGGGCCATTTTTCTTCGAAAATGAGCAAGAAGTGGCGGTTAGTCAATGGCGATCGTTATCGGGCAATGTTGAACGAATTTTTGTTCACAAAAATTGAAGAGGAGGATATTGGCAACATTTGGTTTCAACAGAACGGCGCTACGTGCCACACAGCCGAAGCTACACTCGATGTTTTTATAGCATTTTCTAAAGAAAAAAGTTATTTGGCGGACCCTATATATATTTGTAACCAACCAACCAAATATTCAGATATTACTTGGGATATTTTAAATTTTTTTTGAAATTTTCATATACTACAGTGCTGTTGCTCTGAAGAATTTTGGCAATTTCCGTTTTGCATCATAAAAACTAAGAAATTTCAGGTAAATGTTAAAACACTTCCAGAAAGCGCAGAACTTACAAATTTCATTCCAGTTTAATTTCAGTAAGTTTTTGTTGAAAAATCGGGAATGGTACCTCGCCAAAATGAGGAATGATAAAAATCCCTCAGAAGAAGAGTACTGGTGAGTGAAGGAATTTAAAAAAGAAAATTTTAAATAATGAAAAGTTTTTTCTGAGTACTTGGGCGATAGATTACGACCTCTTGTTTAAAATGATATGTATGCCAACCCGGAATATTCTGTGGTTCATTTGCAATCTCTTAGAGAAATTAACGTATTTATGCCTGAAAATATATTTAACTAACCATATTTACATTCACTCACTTCAGAAAATTATGTAACTGAAACACTTCGTTTATTAAGCTTGAGGTCATATTAAATATAAAAATTTCTTTATTTATTACTGAAAAGAAATATTAATAAAAAAAATTAATTTTTATAATACGACTAAAATTAACGAGTTCTAAGAAACAATATTTTTTTAAAACCTCATTTTTAAAAGCAATAAAAGGTCTGCAGTCACAAAATTTTTAAATTAATAAAAAAAGAAATTCTAAGAGAGATATTAAATAAAAAAACAAAAAAATTTATTTCCGTTTAATTTTGCAAATTTTTGTAAAAATTTTTAAGCCCAACATATTTAATTAAATATTTAATTATCGAGAAATACCTAATGAACTCTCTTTCATAAAGATGTCTGTATTTGTAATACTATTTAACTCAAGGCAATAAAAACCACACACACACACATACACTTTCTTATTTTTCGTGTTTGTATTTATGTACGAAGCATTACGCACATGACAGCTAAAAAATTTCCACAAAAAAAAAAAAAAAAAAAACAAAGCAAAACTTAATGAAAATCTAAAATTTCGGTTGTATTTTTCTGGTCTATTTGTGGACCGCTCTTTCTAATTTTTTGCACAGACATTACAACTGCTGTTTGTGATAAAACTGCATACCAGGTTTTTTTCCGCTTTGTAGTTTAGACAATTTACGCAAAAAAACGCACCAAAAATTGTAAAAAAATAGAAGTAATCGCAATTTTTGACGCATAGCTATGCCATTTATATACCCATCCACCTGACTTTTGGTTGCGATACTATGAATATGACGCTTGAAAAAACTGCGTACTACTTTTTTTAGTTTAAATAAAATACCCCAAAAAAAACTAAACAAAAATTTATGCAAATCTAAAACTCAAATGTATTTTTGATTTATCTGCTACACTTGTGGGCTGGGCTGATCGTATTGAATTTTTGCATTATGATTGATATTTCAAATAGAACTGTGTACCATGTCTTTTTGATTGTCTTGTGTTATAGACCAATTACGAAAAAAGCCCAACAAAAGTGGTTAAAAAATGGTAAAAAAATTAATATATTCGCGATTTTTGACTCATAGCTACGTTATTTATGGACCTATGCAGCTGATTTTTGATTCCTAATATTATCAATATGATGTTTGAAAAAACTGTATACAACATATTTTTAGTTTAGATAAAATAACCAAGAAAACAAAGCAAAAATTAATGAAAATGTAAAATTTCTTTTGTATTTTTGATATTCCATCACTTCTATTGCGTTGAATAGAGAACCGTATTGGCTTTAAAGCTAGGTTTGCTTCTTGCAGATAGTGGAGAAAAAATATTTTTTACCAAAAAAAACAAAAAATAAACCATGGACTACCCCCTTTGCTTTTTTTTGAAAAATGACAGAAAAATTTTCTTGCACTATCCACCAGAAAAACAATTCCAATTAAAGCCAATACGGTTAGCTATCCAACGCAAAAAAAATCAAGTCGATATATTGAAAATGATAAAAAAATTTTTTGCTCTACCCGCAAGAAAAACAATATTGAGGTCAAAGCCAGTACCCTTAGCTATCTAAGTCAAAGGGAATAGAGTCGATATCTAGAAAACTAAGCAAGTTATGACCAAAAAGATAACTAGTTTTACTAAAAATGGCCGGAAAGAGGCAGTAGCAGACCTGGTAACATTTTTGGTCATAACTTGTTTATTTTACTAGACATCGACTTGATTTCTACTGCGTTGGATAGGTAACAGCACTGGCTTTAATACGAAATTTTCTTTTTGCGAATAGTGGAACAAAAATTTTTTTCTTCAAAAAATACCATGGGCTACCCCCTTTGCTTTTTTTGGAAAAATGATAAAAAAAGTTTTGCTCTACCCCAAGAAAAACAATAATGCATTTAAAGCCAGTGCCCTTAGCTATCCAAGTCAAAAGGAATCAAGTCGATATCTAGAAAACTGAGGAAGTTATGAAAAAAAAGGTAACTAGTTCTACTAAAAAGTGGTTGGAAAGAGGCAGTAGCAGACCTGGTAACATTTTTGGTCATAACTTACTTATTTTTCTAGACATCGACTTGATTTCTACTGCGTTGGATAGGTAACAGCACTGGCTTTAATACGAATTTTTCTTTTTGCGAATAGTGGGACAAAAATTTTTTTCTTCAAAAAATACCATGGGCTACCCCCTTTGCTTTTTTTGGAAAAATGATAAAAAAAGTTTTGCTCTACCCGCAAGAAAAAAAATAATGCATTTAAAGCCAGTGCCCTTAGCTATCCAAGTCAAAAGGAATCAAGTCGATATCTAGAAAACTGAGGAAGTTATGAATAAAAAGGTAACTAGTTCTACTAAAAAGTGGCTGGAAAGAGGCAGTAGCAGACCTGGTAACATTTTTGGTCATAACTCTCTTTTTTTTCTAGACATCGACTTGATTTCTACTGCGTTGGATAAGTACAGCACTGGCTTTAATACGAAATTTTCTTTTTGCGAATAGTGGAACAAAAATTTTTTTCTTCAAAAAATACCATGGGCTACCCCCTTTGCTTTTTTTGGAAAAATGATAAAAAAAATTTTTGCTCTACCCGCAAGAAAAACAATATTGCATTTAAAGCCAGTGCCCTTAGCTATCCAAGTCAAAAGGAATCAAGTCGATATCTAGAAAACTGAGGAAGTTATGAATAAAAAGGTAACTAGTTCTACTAAAAAGTGGCTGGAAAGAGGCAGTAGCAGACCTGGTAACATTTTTGGTCATAACTTACTTATTTTTCTAGACATCGACTTGATTTCTACTGCGTTGGATAGGTAACAGCACTGGCTTTAATACGAATTTTTCTTTTTGCGAATAGTGGGACAAAAATTTTTTTCTTCAAAAAATACCATGGGCTACCCCCTTTGCTTTTTTTGGAAAAATGATAAAAAAAGTTGTGCTCTACCCGCAAGAAAAACAATAATGCATTTAAAGCCAGTGCCCTTAGCTATCCAAGTCAAAAGGAATCAAGTCGATATCTAGAAAACTTATGAAGTTATGACCAAAAAGGTAACTAGTTCTACTAAAAAGTGGCGGAAAGAGGCAGTAGCAGAACTGGTAACATTTTTGGTCATAACGTGCTTATTTTTCTAGACATCGACTTGATTTCTCCTGCGTTGGATAGGTAACAGCACTGGCTTTAATTCGAAATTTTCTTTTTGCGAATAGTGGGACAAAAATTTTTTTCTTCAAAAAATACCATGGGCTACCCCCTTTGCTTTTTTTGGAAAAATGATAAAAAAAATTTTGCTCTACCCGCAAGAAAAACAATAATGCATTTAAAGCCAGTGCCCTTAGCTATCCAAGTCAAAAGGAATCAAGTCGATATCTAGAAAACTGAGGAAGTTATGAATAAAAAGGTAACTAGTTCTACTAAAAAGTGGCTGGAAAGAGGCAGTAGCAGACCTGGTAACATTTTTGGTCATAACTCTCTTTTTTTTCTAGACATCGACTTGTATTCTACTGCGTTGGATAAGTACAGCACTGGCTTTAATACGAAATTTTCTTTTTGCGAATAGTGGAACAAAAATTTTTTTCTTCAAAAAATACCATGGGCTACCCCCTTTGCTTTTTTGGAAAAATGATAAAAAAGTTTTGCTCTACCCGCAAGAAAAACAATAATGCATTTAAAGCCAGTGCCCTTAGCTATCCAAGTCAAAAGGAATCAAGTAGATATCTAGAAAACTGAGGAAGTTATGAATAAAAAGGTAACTAGTTCTACTAAAAAGTGACTGGAAAGAGGCAGTAGCAGACCTGGTAACATTTTTGGTCATAACTTACTTATTTTTCTAGACATCGACTTGATTTCTACTGCGTTGGATAAGTACAGCACTGGCTTTAATACGAAATTTTCTTTTTGCGAATAGTGGAACAAAAATTTTTTTCTTCAAAAAATACCATGGGCTACCCATTTTGCTTTTTTTGGAAAAATGATAAAAAAATTTTTGCTCTACCCGCAAGAAAAACAATAATGCATTTAAAGCCAGTGCCCTTAGCTATCCAAGTCAAAAGGAATCAAGTAGATATCTAGAAAACTGAGGAAGTTATGAATAAAAAGGTAACTAGTTCTACTAAAAAGTGGCTGGAAAGAGGCAGTAGCAGACCTGGTAACATTTTTGTGCATAACTTACTTATTTTTCTAGACATCGACTTGATTTCTACTGCGTTGGATAAGTACAGCACTGGCTTTAATACGAAATTTTCTTTTTGCGAATAGTGGAACAAAAATTTTTTTCTTCAAAAAATACCATGGGCTACCCCCTTTGCTTTTTTTGGAAAAATGATAAAAAAATTTTTGCTCTACCCGCAAGAAAAACAATAATGCATTTAAAGCCAGTGCCCTTAGCTATCCAAGTCAAAAGGAATCAAGTAGATATCTAGAAAACGGAGGAAGTTATGAATAAAAAGGTAACTAGTTCTACTAAAAAGTGGCTGGAAAGAGGCAGTAGCAGACCTGGTAACATTTTTGGTCATAACTTACTTATTTTTCTAGACATCGACTTGATTTCTACTGCGTTGGATAAGTACAGCACTGGCTTTAATACGAAATTTTCTTTTTGCGAATAGTGGGACAAAAATTTTTTTCTTCAAAAAATACCATGGGCTACCCCCTTTGCTTTTTTTGGAAAAATGATAAAAAATTTTTTTGCTCTACCCGCAAGAAAAACAATATTGCATTTAAAGCCAGTGCCCTTAGCTATCCAAGTCAAAAGGAATCAAGTCGATATCTAGAAAACTGAGGAAGTTATGACCAAAACGGTAACTAGTTCTACTAAAAAGTGGCGGAAAGAGGCAGTAGCAGAACTGGTAACACTTTTGGTCATAACTCTCTTTTTTTTCTAGACATCGACTTGATTTCTACTGCGTTGGATAGGTAACAGCACTGGCTTTAATACGAATTTTTCTTTTTGCGAATAGTGGGACAAAAATTTTTTTCTTCAAAAAATACCATGGGCTACCCCCTTTGCTTTTTTTGGAAAAATGATAAAAAAAATTTTTGCTCTACAAGGAAGAAAAACAATATTGTGGTTAAAGCCAGTGCCCTTAGCTATCCAAGTCAAAAGGAATCAAGTCGATATCTAGAAAACTGAGGAAGTTATGACCAAAAAGGTAACTAGTTCTACTAAAAAGTGGCCGGAAAGAGGCAGTAGCAGAACTGGTAACATTTTTGGTCATAACTTACTTATTTTTCTAGACATCGACTTGATTTCTATTGCGTTGGATAGGTAACAGCACTGGCTTTAATACGAATTTTTCTTTTTGCGAATAGTGGGACAAAAATTTTTTTCTTCAAAAAATACCATGGGCTACCCCCTTTGCTTTTTTTGGAAAAATGATAAAAAAAGTTGTGCTCTACCCGCAAGAAAAACAATAATGCATTTAAAGCCAGTGCCCTTAGCTATCCCAGTCAAAAGGAATCAAGTCGATATCTAGAAAACTTATGAAGTTATGACCAAAAAGGTAACTAGTTCTACTAAAAAGTGGCGGAAAGAGGCAGTAGCAGAACTGGTAACATTTTTGGTCATAACGTGCTTATTTTTCTAGACATCGACTTGATTTCTCCTGCGTTGGATAGGTAACAGCACTGGCTTTAATTCGAAATTTTCTTTTTGCGAATAGTGGGACAAAAATTTTTTTCTTCAAAAAATACCATGGGCTACCCCCTTTGCTTTTTTTGGAAAAATGATAAAAAAAATTTTGCTCTACCCGCAAGAAAAACAATAATGCATTTAAAGCCAGTGCCCTTAGCTATCCAAGTCAAAAGGAATCAAGTCGATATCTAGAAAACTGAGGAAGTTATGAATAAAAAGGTAACTAGTTCTACTAAAAAGTGGCTGGAAAGAGGCAGTAGCAGACCTGGTAACATTTTTGGTCATAACTCTCTTTTTTTTCTAGACATCGACTTGTATTCTACTGCGTTGGATAAGTACAGCACTGGCTTTAATACGAAATTTTCTTTTTGCGAATAGTGGAACAAAAATTTTTTTCTTCAAAAAATACCATGGGCTACCCCCTTTGCTTTTTTGGAAAAATGATAAAAAAAGTTTTGCTCTACCCGCAAGAAAAACAATAATGCATTTAAAGCCAGTGCCCTTAGCTATCCAAGTCAAAAGGAATCAAGTAGATATCTAGAAAACTGAGGAAGTTATGAATAAAAAGGTAACTAGTTCTACTAAAAAGTGACTGGAAAGAGGCAGTAGCAGACCTGGTAACATTTTTGGTCATAACTTACTTATTTTTCTAGACATCGACTTGATTTCTACTGCGTTGGATAAGTACAGCACTGGCTTTAATACGAAATTTTCTTTTTGCGAATAGTGGAACAAAAATTTTTTTCTTCAAAAAATACCATGGGCTACCCATTTTGCTTTTTTTGGAAAAATGATAAAAAAATTTTTGCTCTACCCGCAAGAAAAACAATAATGCATTTAAAGCCAGTGCCCTTAGCTATCCAAGTCAAAAGGAATCAAGTAGATATCTAGAAAACTGAGGAAGTTATGAATAAAAAGGTAACTAGTTCTACTAAAAAGTGGCTGGAAAGAGGCAGTAGCAGACCTGGTAACATTTTTGTGCATAACTTACTTATTTTTCTAGACATCGACTTGATTTCTACTGCGTTGGATAAGTACAGCACTGGCTTTAATACGAAATTTTCTTTTTGCGAATAGTGGAACAAAAATTTTTTTCTTCAAAAAATACCATGGGCTACCCCCTTTGCTTTTTTTGGAAAAATGATAAAAAAATTTTTGCTCTACCCGCAAGAAAAACAATAATGCATTTAAAGCCAGTGCCCTTAGCTATCCAAGTCAAAAGGAATCAAGTAGATATCTAGAAAACGGAGGAAGTTATGACCAAAACGGTAACTAGTTCTACTAAAAAGTGGCGGAAAGAGGCAGTAGCAGAACTGGTAACACTTTTGGTCATAACTCTCTTTTTTTTCTAGACATCGACTTGATTTCTACTGCGTTGGATAGGTAACAGCACTGGCTTTAATACGAATTTTTCTTTTTGCGAATAGTGGGACAAAAATTTTTTTCTTCAAAAAATACCATGGGCTACCCCCTTTGCTTTTTTTGGAAAAATGATAAAAAAAATTTTTGCTCTACAAGGAAGAAAAACAATATTGTGGTTAAAGCCAGTACCCTTAGCTATCCAAGTCAAAAGGAATCAAGTCGATATCTAGAAAACTGAGGAAGTTATGACCAAAACGGTAACTAGTTCTACTAAAAAGTGGCCGGAAAGAGGCAGTAGCAGAACTGGTAACATTTTTGGTCATAACTTGCTTATTTTTCTAGACATCAACTTGATTTCTACTGCGTTGGATAGGTAACAGCACTGGCTTTAATACGAAATTTTCGTTTTGCGAATAGTGGGACAAAAATTTTTTTCTTCAAAAAATACCATGGGACCCCCTTCGCTTTTTTTGGAAAAATGATAAAAAAAATTTTTGCTCTACAAGGAAGAAAAACAATATTGTGGTTAAAGCCAGTGCCCTTAGCTATCCAAGTCAAAAGGAATCAAGTCGATATCTAGAAAACTGAGGAAGTTATGACCAAAAAGGTAACTAGGTCTACTAAAAAGTGGCTGGAAAGAGGCAGTAGCAGAACTGGTAACATTTTTGGTCATAACTCTCTTTTTTTTCTAGACATCGACTTGATTTCTACTGCGTTGGATAGGTAACAGCACTGGCTTTAATACGAAATTTTCGTTTTGCGAATAGTGGGACAAAAATTTTTTTCTTCAAAAAATACCATGGGCTACCCCCTTTGCTTTTTTTGGAAAAATGATAAAAAAAATTTTTGCTCTACAAGGAAGAAAAACAATATCGTGGTTAAAGCCAGTGCTCTTAGCTATCCAAGTCAAAAGGAATCAAGTCGATATCTAGAAAACTGAGGAAGTTATGACGGAAACGGTAACTAGTTCTACTAAAAAGTGGCCGGAAAGAGGCAGTAGCAGAACTGGTAACATTTTTGGTCATAACTCTCTTTTTTTTCTAGACATCGACTTGATTTCTACTGCGTTGGATAGGTAACAGCACTGGCTTTAATACGAAATTTTCGTTTTGGGAATAGTGGGACAAAAATTTTTTTTTTCAAAAAATACCATGGGCTACCCCCTTTGCTTTTTTTGGAAAAATGATAAAAAAAATTTTTGCCCTACAAGGAAGAAAAACAATATTGTGGTTAAAGCCAGTGCCCTTAGCTATCCAAGTCAAAAGGAATCAAGTCGATATCTAGAAAACTGAGGAAGTTATGACCAAAAAGGTAACTAGTTCTACTAAAAAGTGGCCGGAAAGAGGCAGTAGCAGAACTGGTACCATTTTTGGTCATTACTCTCTTTTTTTTCTAGACATCGACTTGATTTCTACTGCGTTGGATAGGTAACAGCACTGGCTTTAATACGAAATTTTCGTTTTGCGAATAGTGGGACAAAAATTTTTTTTTCAAAAAATACCATGGGCTACCCCCTTTGCTTTTTTTGGAAAAATGATAAAAAAAATTTTTGCTCTACAAGGAAGAAAAACAATATTGTGGTTAAAGCCAGTGCCCTCAGCTATCCAAGTCAAAAGGAATCAAGTCGATATCTAGAAAACTGAGGAAGTTATGACCAAAACGGTAACTAGTTCTACTAAAAAGTGGCCGGAAAGAGGCAGTAGCAGAACTGGTAACATTTTTGGTCATAACTTGCTTATTTTTCTAGACATCGACTTGATTTCTACTGCGTTGGATAGGTAACAGCACAAGATTTAATACGAAATTTTCGTTTTGCGAATAGTGGGACAAAAATTTTTTTTTCAAAAAATACCATGGGCTACCCCCTTTGCTTTTTTTGGAAAAATGATAAAAAAATTTTTTTCTCTACAATGAAAAAAAACAATATTGTATTTAAAACCATTTCCCTTAGCTATCCAAGTCAAAAGGAATCAAGTCGATATCTAGAAAACTGAGGAAGTTATGACCAAAAAGGTAACTAGTTCTACTAAAAAGTGGCCGGAAAGAGGCAGTAGCAGAACTGGTACCATTTTTGGTCATTACTTTCTTTTTTTTCTAGACATCGACTTGATTTCTACTGCGTTGGATAGGTAACAGCACTGGCTTTAATACGAAATTTTCTTTTTGCGAATAGTGGAACAAAAATTTTTTTCTTCAAAAAATACCATGGGCTACCCCCTTTGCTTTTTTTGGAAAAATGATAAAAAAAATTTTTTCTCTACAATGAAGAAAAACATTATTGTGTTATAAACCAGTGCTCTTATCTATCCAAGTCAAAAATAATCAATTCTATATCTAGAAAACTGATGAAGTTATGACTAAAAAGGTAACTAGTTCTACTAAAAAGTGGCTGGAAAGAGGCAGTAGCAGAACTGGTAACATTTTTGGTCATAACTTGCTTATTTTTCTAGACATCGACTTGATTTCTACTGCGTTGGATAGGTAACAGCACAAGATTTAATACGAAATTTTCGTTTTGCGAATAGTGGGACAAAATTTTTTTTTTCAAGAAATACCATGGGCTACCCCCTTTGCTTTTTTTGGAAAAATGATAAAAAAAATTTTTGCTCTACAAGGAAGAAAAACATTATTGTGGTCAAAGCCAGTGCTCCTAGCTATCCAAGTCAAAAGGAATCAAGTCGATATCTAGAAAACTGAGGAAGTTATGACCAAAACGGTAACTAGTTCTACTAAAAAGTGGCCGGAAAGAGGCAGTAGCAGAACTGGTAACATTTTTGGTCATAACTTGCTTATTTTTCTAGACATCGACTTGATTTCTACTGCGTTGGATAGGTAACAGCACTGGCTTTAATACGAAATTTTCGTTTTGCGAATAGTGGGACAAAAATTTTTTTCTTCAAAAAATACCATGGGACCCCCTTTGCTTTTTTTGGAAAAATGATAAAAAAAATTTTTGCTCTACAAGGAAGAAAAACATTATTGTGGTTAAAGCCAGTGCTCTTAGCTATCCAAGTCAAAAGGAATCAAGTCGATATCTGGAAAACTGAGGAAGTTATGACCAAAAAGGTAACTAGTTCTACTAAAAAGTGGCTGGAAAGAGGCAGTAGCAGAACTGGTAACATTTTTGGTCATAACTCTCTTTTTTTTCTAGACATCAACTTGATTTCTACTGCGTTGGATAGGTAACAGCACTGGCTTTAATACGAAATTTTCGTTTTGCGAATAGTGGGACAAAAATTTTTTTCTTCAAAAAATACCATGGGACCCCCTTCGCTTTTTTTGGAAAAATGATAAAAAAAATTTTTGCTCTACAAGGAAGAAAAACAATATTGTGGTTAAAGCCAGTGCCCTTAGCTATCCAAGTCAAAAGGAATCAAGTCGATATCTAGAAAACTGAGGAAGTTATGACCAAAAAGGTAACTAGGTCTACTAAAAAGTGGCTGGAAAGAGGCAGTAGCAGAACTGGTAACATTTTTGGTCATAACTCTCTTTTTTTTCTAGACATCGACTTGATTTCTACTGCATTGGATAGGTAACAGCACTGGCTTTAATACGAAATTTTCGTTTTGCGAATAGTGGGACAAAAATTTTTTTCTTCAAAAAATACCATGGGACCCCCTTTGGTTTTTATTCTAAAAATTATAAAAAAAAATTTTTGCTCTACAAGGAAGAAAAACATTATTCTGGTCAAAGCCAGTGCTCTTAGCTATCCAAGTCAAAAGGAATCAAGTCGATATCTAGAAAACTGAGGAAGTTATGACCAAAACGGTAACTAGTTCTACTAAAAAGTGGCTGGAAAGAGGCAGTAGCAGAACTGGTAACATTTTTGGTCATAACTCTATTTTTTTTCTAGACATCGACTTGATTTCTACTGCGTTGGATAGGTAACAGCACTGGCTTTAATACGAAATTTTCGTTTTGCGAATAGTGGGACAAAAATTTTTTTCTTCAAAAAATACCACGGGCTACCCCCTTTGCTTTTTTGGAAAAATTATAAAAAAAATTTTTGCTCTACAAGGAAGAAAAACAATATTGTGGTTAAAGCCAGTGCCCTTAGCTATCCAAGTCAAAAGGAATCAAGTCGATATCTAGAAAACTGAGGAAGTTATGACCAAAAAGGTAACTAGTTCTACTAAAAAGTGGCCGGAAAGAGGCAGTAGCAGAACTGGTAACATTCTTGGTCATAACTTGCTTATTTATCTAGACATCGACTTGATTTCTACTGCGTTGGATAGGTAACAGCACTGGCTTTAATACGAAATTTTCGTTTTGCGAATAGTGGGACAAAAATTTTTTTCTTCAAAAAATACCATTGGCTACCCCCTTTGCTTTTTTTTGGAAAAATGATAAAAAAAATTTTTGCTCTACAAGGAAGAAAAACAATATTGTGGTCAAAGCCAGTGCTCTTAGCTATCCAAGTCAAAAGGAATCAAGTCGATATCTAGAAAACTGAGGAAGTTATGACCAAAACGGTAACTAGTTCTACTAAAAAGTGGCCGGAAAGAGGCAGTAGCAGAACTGGTAACATTTTTGGTCATAACTTGCTTATTTTTCTAGACATCGACTTGATTTCTACTGCGTTGGATAGGTAACAGCACTGGCTTTAATACGAAATTTTCGTTTTGCGAATAGTGGGACAAAAATTTTTTTCTTCAAAAAATACCATTGGCTACCCCCTTTGCTTTTTTTTGGAAAAATGATAAAAAAAATTTTTGCTCTACAAGGAAGAAAAACAATATTGTGGTCAAAGCCAGTGCTCTTAGCTATCCAAGTCAAAAGGAATCAAGTCGATATCTAGAAAACTGAGGAAGTTATGACCAAAACGGTAACTAGTTCTACTAAAAAGTGGCTGGAAAGAGGCAGTAGCAGAACTGGTAACATTTTTGGTCATAACTCTATTTTTTTTCTAGACATCGACTTGATTTCTACTGCGTTGGATAGGTAACAGCACTGGCTTTAATACGAAATTTTCGTTTTGCGAATAGTGGGACAAAAATTTTTTTCTTCAAAAAATACCACGGGCTACCCCCTTTGCTTTTTTGGAAAAATTATAAAAAAAATTTTTGCTCTACAAGGAAGAAAAACAATATTGTGGTTAAAGCCAGTGCCCTTAGCTATCCAAGTCAAAAGGAATCAAGTCGATATCTAGAAAACTGAGGAAGTTATGACCAAAACGGTAACTAGTTCTACTCAAAAGTGGCTGGAAAGAGGCAGTAGCAGAACTGGTAACATTTTTGGTCATAACTCTATTTTTTTTCTAGACATCGACTTGATTTCTACTGCGTTGGATAGGTAACAGCAATTGCTTTAATACGAAATTTTCGTTTTGCGAATAGTGGGACCAAAATTTTTTTCTTCAAAAAATACCATGGGCTACCCAGTTTGCTTTTTTGGAAAAATGATAAAAAAAATTTTTGCTCTACAAGGAAGAAAAACAATATTGTGGTTAAAGCCAAGTCAAAAGAAGTCAAGTCGATATCTAGAAAACTGAGGAAGTTATGACCAAAAAGGTAACTAGTTCTACTAAAAAGTGGCCGGAAAGAGGCAGTAGCAGAACTGGTAACATTTTTGGTCATAACTTTCTTATTTTTCTAGACATCGACTTGATTTCTACTGCGTTGGATAGGTAACAGCAATGGCTTAAATAAGAAATTTTCGTTTTGCGAATAGTGGGACAAAAATTTTTTTCTTCAAAAAATACCATGGGACCCCCTTTGCTTTTTTTGGAAAAATGATAAAAAAAATTTTTGCTCTACAAGGAAGAAAAACATTATTGTGGTCAAAGCCAGTGCTCTTAGCTATCCAAGTCAAAAGGAATCAAGTCGATATCTAGAAAACTGAGGAAGTTATGACCAAAAAGGTAACTAGTTCTACTAAAAAGTGGCCGGAAAGAGGCAGTAGCAGAACTGGTAACATTTTTGGTCATAACTTGCTTATTTTTCTAGACATCGACTTAATTTCTACTGCGTTGGATAGGTAACAGCAATGGCTTTAATACGAAATTTTCGTTTTGCGAATAATGGGACAAAAATTTTTTTCTTCAAAAAATACCATTGGCTACCCCCTTTGCTTTTCTTGGAAAAATGATAAAAAAAATTTTTGCTCTACAAGGAAGAAAAACAATATCGTGGTTAAAGCCAGTGCTCTTAGCTATCCAAGTCAAAAGGAATCAAGTCGATATCTAGAAAACTGAGGAAGTTATGACGGAAACGGTAACTAGTTCTACTCAAAAGTGGCTGGAAAGAGGCAGTAGCAGAACTGGTAACATTTTTGGTCATAACTCTATTTTTTTTCTAGACATCGACTTGATTTCTACTGCGTTGGATAGGTAACAGCACTGGCTTTAATACGAAATTTTCGTTTTGCGAATAGTGGGACAAAAATTTTTTTCTTCAAAAAATACCACGGGCTACCCCCTTTGCTTTTTTGGAAAAATTATAAAAAAAATTTTTGCTCTACAAGGAAGAAAAACAATATTGTGGTTAAAGCCAGTGCCCTTAGCTATCCAAGTCAAAAGAAGTCAAGTCGATATCTAGAAAACTGAGGAAATTATGACCAAAAAGGTAACTAGTTCTACTAAAAAGTGCCCGGAAAGAGGCAGTAGCAGAACTGGTAACATTTTTGGTCATAACTTGCTTATTTTTCTAGACATCGACTTGATTTCTACTGCGTTGGATAGGTAATAGCACTGGCTTTAATACGAAATTTTCGTTTTGCGAATAGTGGGACAAAAATTTTTTTCTTCAAAAAATACCATGGGCTACCCCCTTTGCTTTTTTTGGAAAAATGATAAAAAAAATTTTTTCTCTACAATGAATAAAAACAATATTGTATTTAAAACCATTTCCCTTAGCTATCCAAGTCAAAAGGAATCAAGTCGATATCTAGAAAACTGAGGAAGTTATGACCAAAAAGGTAACTAGTTCTACTAAAAAGTGGCCGGAAAGAGGCAGTAGCAGAACTGGTAACATTTTTGGTCATAACTTGCTTATTTTTCTAGACATCGACTTGATTTCTACTGCGTTGGATAGGTAACAGCACTGGCTTTAATACGAAATTTTCGTTTTGCGAATAGTGGGACAAACATTTTTTTCTTCAAAAAATACCATGGGACCCCCTTTGCTTTTTTTCTAAAAATGATAAAAAAAATTTTTGCTCTACAAGGAAGAAAAACATTATTGTGGTCAAAGCCAGTGCTCTTAGCTATCCAAGTCAAAAGGAATCAAGTCGATATCTAGAAAACTGAGGAAGTTATGACCAAAACGGTAACTAGTTCTACTCAAAAGTGGCTGGAAAGAGGCAGTAGCAGAACTGGTAACATTTTTGGTCATAACTCTATTTTTTTTCTAGACATCGACTTGATTTCTACTGCGTTGGATAGGTAACAGCAATTGCTTTAATACGAAATTTTCGTTTTGCGAATAGTGGGACAAAAATTTTTTTCTTCAAAAAATACCATGGGCTACCCCCTTTGCTTTTTTGGAAAAATGATAAAAAAAATTTTTGCTCTACAAGGAAGAAAAACAATATTGTGGTTAAAGCCAAGTCAAAAGAAGTCAAGTCGATATCTAGAAAACTGAGGAAGTTATGACCAAAAAGGTAACTAGTTCTACTAAAAAGTGGCCGGAAAGAGGCAGTAGCAGAACTGGTAACATTTTTGGTCATAACTTTCTTATTTTTCTAGACATCGACTTGATTTCTACTGCGTTGGATAGGTAACAGCAATGGCTTAATTAAGAAATTTTCGTTTTGCGAATAGTGGGACAAAAATTTTTTTCTTCAAAAAATACCATGGGACCCCCTTTGCTTTTTTTGGAAAAATGATAAAAAAAATTTTTGCTCTACAAGGAAGAAAAACATTATTGTGGTCAAAGCCAGTGCTCTTAGCTATCCAAGTCAAAAGGAATCAAGTCGATATCTAGAAAACTGAGGAAGTTATGACCAAAAAGGTAACTAGTTCTACTAAAAAGTGGCCGGAAAGAGGCAGTAGCAGAACTGGTAAAATTTTTGGTCATAACTTGCTTATTTTTCTAGACATCGACTTGATTTCTACTGCGTTGGATAGGTAACAGCACTGGCTTTAATACGGAATTTTCGTTTTGCGAATAGTGGGACAAAAATTTTTTTCTTCAAAAAATACCATGGGCTACCCCCTTTGCTTTTTTGGAAAAATTATAAAAAAAAATTTTTGCTCTACAAGGAAGAAAAACAATATTGTGGTTAAAGCCAGTGCCCTTAGCTATCCAAGTCAAAAGAAGTCAAGTCGATATCTAGAAAACTGAGGAAATTATGACCAAAAAGGTAACTAGTTCTACTAAAAAGTGCCCGGAAAGAGGCAGTAGCAGAACTGGTAACATTTTTGGTCATAACTTGCTCATTTTTCTAGACATCGACTTGATTTCTACTGCGTTGGATAGGTAACAGCACTGGCTTTAATACGAAATTTTCGTTTTGCGAATAGTGGGACAAAAATTTTTTTCTTCAAAAAATACCATGGGCTACCCCCTTTGCTTTTTTTGGAAAAATGATAAAAAAAATTTTTTCTCTACAATGAATAAAAACAATATTGTATTTAAAACCATTTCCCTTAGCTATCCAAGTCAAAAGGAATCAAGTCGATATCTAGAAAACTGAGGAAGTTATGACCAAAAAGGTAACTAGTTCTACTAAAAAGTGGCCGGAAAGAGGCAGTAGCAGAACTGGTAGCATTTTTGGTCATAACTTGCTTATTTTTCTAGACATCGACTTGATTTCTACTGCGTTGGATAGGTAACAGCACTGGCTTTAATACGAAATTTTCGTTTTGCGAATAGTGGGACAAAAATTTTTTTCTTCAAAAAATACCATTGGCTACCCCCTTTGCTTTTCTTGGAAAAATGATAAAAAAAATTTTTGCTCTACAAGGAAGAAAAACAATATCGTGGTTAAAGCCAGTGCTCTTAGCTATCCAAGTCAAATAGAATCAAGTTGATATCTAGAAAACTGAGGAAGTTATGACGGAAACGGTAACTAGTTCTACTAAAAAGTGGCCGGAAAGAGGCAGTAGCAGAACTGGTAAAATTTTTGGTCATAACTTGCTTATTTTTCTAGACATCGACTTGATTTCTACTGCGTTGGATAGGTAACAGCACTGGCTTTAATACGAAATTTTCGTTTTGCGAATAGTGGGACAAAAATTTTTTTCTTCAAAAAATACCATGGGCTACCCCCTTTGCTTTTTTTGGAAAAATGATAAAAAAAATTTTTTCTCTACAATGAATAAAAACAATATTGTATTTAAAACCATTTCCCTTAGCTATCCAAGTCAAAAGGAATCAAGTCGATATCTAGAAAACTGAGGAAGTTATGACCAAAAAGGTAACTAGTTCTACTAAAAAGTGGCCGGAAAGAAGCAGTAGCAGAACTGGTAACATTTTTGGTCATAACTTGCTTATTTTTCTAGACATCGACTTGATTTCTACTGCGTTGGATAGGTAACAGCACTGGCTTTAATACGAAATTTTCGTTTTGCGAATAGTGGGACCAAAATTTTTTTCTTCAAAAAATACCATGGGCTACCCCCTTTGCTTTTTTTGGAAAAATGATAAAAAAAATTTTTTCTCTACAATGAAGAAAAACGTTATTGTGTTATAAACCAGTGCTCTTATCTATCCAAGTCAAAAATAATCAGTTCTATATCTAGAAAACTGAGGAAGTTATGTCTAAAAAGGTAACTAGTTCTACTAAAAAGTGGCCGGAAAGAGGCAGTAGCAGAACTGGTAACATTTTTGGTCATAACTTGCTTATTTTTCAAGACATCGACTTGAGTTCTACTGCGTTGGATAGGTAACAGCAATGGCTTTAATACGAAATTTTCGTTTTGCGAATAGTGGGACCAAAATTTTTTTCTTCAAAAAATACCATGGGCTACCCCCTTTGCTTTTTTTTTGGAAAAATGATAAAAAAAATTTTTGCTTTACAAGGAAGAAAAACATTATTGTGGTCAAAGCCAGTGCTCTTAGCTATCCAAGTCAAAAGGAATTAAGTCGATATCTAGAAAACTGAGGAAGTTATGACCAAAACGGTAACTAGTTCTACTAAAAAGTGGCCGGAAAGAGGCAGTAGCAGAACTGGTAACATTTTTGGTCATAACTTGCTTATTTTTCAAGACATCGACTTGAGTTCTACTGCGTTGGATAGGTAACAGCAATAGCTTTAATACGAAATTTTCGTTTTGCGAATAGTGGGACAAAAATTTTTTTCTTCAAAAAATACCATTGGCTACCCCCTTTGCTTTTTTTTGGAAAAATGATAAAAAAAATTTTTGCTCTACCCGCAAGAAAATTAAAATTGTGGTTAAAGCCAGTGCTCTTAGCTATCCAAGTCAAAAAGAATCAAGTCGATATCTGGAAAACTGAGGAAGTTATGACCAAAAAGGTAACTAGTTCTACTAAAAAGTGGCCGGAAAGAGGCAGTAGCAGAACTGGTAACATTTTTGGTCATAACTTGCTTATTTTTCTAGACATCGACTTGATTTCTACTGCGTTGGATAGGTAACAGCACTGGCTTTAATACGAAATTTTCGTTTTGCGAATAGTGTGACAAAAATTTTTTTCTTCAAAAAATACCATGGGCTACCCCCTTTGCTTTTTTTGGAAAAATGATAAAAAAAATTTTTTCTCTACAATGAAGAAAAACATTATTGTGTTATAAACCAGTGCTCTTATCTATCCAAGTCAAAAATAATCAGTTCTATATCTAGAAAACTGAGGAAGTTATGTCTAAAAAGGTAACTAGTTCTACTAAAAAGTGGCCGGAAAGAGGCAGTAGCAGAACTGGTAACATTTTTGGTCATAACTTTCTTATTTTTCTAGACATCGACTTGATTTCTACTGCGTTGGATAGGTAACAGCAATGGCTTAAATAAGAAATTTTCGTTTTGCGAATAGTGGGACAAAAATTTTTTTCTTCAAAAAATACCATGGGACCCCCTTTGCTTTTTTTTGGAAAAATGATAAAAAAAATTTTTGCTTTACAAGGAAGAAAAACATTATTGTGGTCAAAGCCAGTGCTCTTAGCTATCCAAGTCAAAAGAAGTCAAGTCGATATCTAGAAAACTGAGGAAGTTATGACCAAAAAGGTAACTAGTTCTACTAAAAAGTGGCCGGAAAGAGGCAGTAGCAGAACTGGTAACATTTTTGGTCATAACTTTCTTATTTTTCTAGACATCGACTTGATTTCTACTGCGTTGGATAGGTAACAGCAATGGCTTAAATAAGAAATTTTCGTTTTGCGAATAGTGGGACAAAAATTTTTTTCTTCAAAAAATACCATGGGACCCCCTTTGCTTTTTTTGGAAAAATGATAAAAAAAATTTTTGCTCTACAAGGAAGAAAAACATTATTGTGGTCAAAGCCAGTGCTCTTAGCTATCCAAGTCAAAAGGAATCAAGTCGATATCTAGAAAACTGAGGAAGTTATGACCAAAAAGGTAACTAGTTCTACTAAAAAGTGGCCGGAAAGAGGCAGTAGCAGAACTGGTAAAATTTTTGGTCATAACTTGCTTATTTTTCTAGACATCGACTTGATTTCTACTGCGTTGGATAGGTAACAGCACTGGCTTTAATACGGAATTTTCGTTTTGCGAATAGTGGGACAAAAATTTTTTTCTTCAAAAAATACCATGGGCTACCCCCTTTGCTTTTTTGGAAAAATTATAAAAAAAATTTTTGCTCTACAAGGAAGAAAAACAATATTGTGGTTAAAGCCAGTGCCCTTAGCTATCCAAGTCAAAAGAAGTCAAGTCGATATCTAGAAAACTGAGGAAATTATGACCAAAAAGGTAACTAGTTCTACTAAAAAGTGCCCGGAAAGAGGCAGTAGCAGAACTGGTAACATTTTTGGTCATAACTTGCTCATTTTTCTAGACATCGACTTGATTTCTACTGCGTTGGATAGGTAACAGCACTGGCTTTAATACGAAATTTTCGTTTTGCGAATAGTGGGACAAAAATTTTTTTCTTCAAAAAATACCATGGGCTACCCCCTTTGCTTTTTTTGGAAAAATGATAAAAAAAATTTTTTCTCTACAATGAATAAAAACAATATTGTATTTAAAACCATTTCCCTTAGCTATCCAAGTCAAAAGGAATCAAGTCGATATCTAGAAAACTGAGGAAGTTATGACCAAAAAGGTAACTAGTTCTACTAAAAAGTGGCCGGAAAGAGGCAGTAGCAGAACTGGTAAAATTTTTGGTCATAACTTGCTTATTTTTCTAGACATCGACTTGATTTCTACTGCGTTGGATAGGTAACAGCACTGGCTTTAATACGGAATTTTCGTTTTGCGAATAGTGGGACAAAAATTTTTTTCTTCAAAAAATACCATGGGCTACCCCCTTTGCTTTTTTGGAAAAATTATAAAAAAAATTTTTGCTCTACAAGGAAGAAAAACAATATTGTGGTTAAAGCCAGTGCCCTTAGCTATCCAAGTCAAAAGAAGTCAAGTCGATATCTAGAAAACTGAGGAAATTATGACCAAAAAGGTAACTAGTTCTACTAAAAAGTGCCCGGAAAGAGGCAGTAGCAGAACTGGTAACATTTTTGGTCATAACTTGCTCATTTTTCTAGACATCGACTTGATTTCTACTGCGTTGGATAGGTAACAGCACTGGCTTTAATACGAAATTTTCGTTTTGCGAATAGTGGGACAAAAATTTTTTTCTTCAAAAAATACCATGGGCTACCCCCTTTGCTTTTTTTGGAAAAATGATAAAAAAAATTTTTTCTCTACAATGAATAAAAACAATATTGTATTTAAAACCATTTCCCTTAGCTATCCAAGTCAAAAGAAGTCAAGTCGATATCTAGAAAACTGAGGAAGTTATGACCAAAAAGGTAACTAGTTCTACTAAAAAGTGGCCGGAAAGAGGCAGTAGCAGAACTGGTAACATTTTTGGTCATAACTTTCTTATTTTTCTAGACATCGACTTGATTTCTACTGCGTTGGATAGGTAACAGCAATGGCTTAAATAAGAAATTTTCGTTTTGCGAATAGTGGGACAAAAATTTTTTTCTTCAAAAAATACCATGGGACCCCCTTTGCTTTTTTTGGAAAAATGATAAAAAAAATTTTTGCTCTACAAGGAAGAAAAACATTATTGTGGTCAAAGCCAGTGCTCTTAGCTATCCAAGTCAAAAGGAATCAAGTCGATATCTAGAAAACTGAGGAAGTTATGACCAAAAAGGTAACTAGTTCTACTAAAAAGTGGCCGGAAAGAGGCAGTAGCAGAACTGGTAAAATTTTTGGTCATAACTTGCTTATTTTTCTAGACATCGACTTGATTTCTACTGCGTTGGATAGGTAACAGCACTGGCTTTAATACGGAATTTTCGTTTTGCGAATAGTGGGACAAAAATTTTTTTCTTCAAAAAATACCATGGGCTACCCCCTTTGCTTTTTTGGAAAAATTATAAAAAAAAATTTTGCTCTACAAGGAAGAAAAACAATATTGTGGTTAAAGCCAGTGCCCTTAGCTATCCAAGTCAAAAGAAGTCAAGTCGATATCTAGAAAACTGAGGAAATTATGACCAAAAAGGTAACTAGTTCTACTAAAAAGTGCCCGGAAAGAGGCAGTAGCAGAACTGGTAACATTTTTGGTCATAACTTGCTCATTTTTCTAGACATCGACTTGATTTCTACTGCGTTGGATAGGTAACAGCACTGGCTTTAATACGAAATTTTCGTTTTGCGAATAGTGGGACAAAAATTTTTTTCTTCAAAAAATACCATGGGCTACCCCCTTTGCTTTTTTTGGAAAAATGATAAAAAAAATTTTTTCTCTACAATGAATAAAAACAATATTGTATTTAAAACCATTTCCCTTAGCTATCCAAGTCAAAAGGAATCAAGTCGATATCTAGAAAACTGAGGAAGTTATGACCAAAAAGGTAACTAGTTCTACTAAAAAGTGGCCGGAAAGAGGCAGTAGCAGAACTGGTAGCATTTTTGGTCATAACTTGCTTATTTTTCTAGACATCGACTTGATTTCTACTGCGTTGGATAGGTAACAGCACTGGCTTTAATACGAAATTTTCGTTTTGCGAATAGTGGGACAAAAATTTTTTTCTTCAAAAAATACCATTGGCTACCCCCTTTGCTTTTCTTGGAAAAATGATAAAAAAAATTTTTGCTCTACAAGGAAGAAAAACAATATCGTGGTTAAAGCCAGTGCTCTTAGCTATCCAAGTCAAATAGAATCAAGTTGATATCTAGAAAACTGAGGAAGTTATGACGGAAACGGTAACTAGTTCTACTAAAAAGTGGCCGGAAAGAGGCAGTAGCAGAACTGGTAAAATTTTTGGTCATAACTTGCTTATTTTTCTAGACATCGACTTGATTTCTACTGCGTTGGATAGGTAACAGCACTGGCTTTAATACGAAATTTTCGTTTTGCGAATAGTGGGACAAAAATTTTTTTCTTCAAAAAATACCATGGGCTACCCCCTTTGCTTTTTTTGGAAAAATGATAAAAAAAATTTTTTCTCTACAATGAATAAAAACAATATTGTATTTAAAACCATTTCCCTTAGCTATCCAAGTCAAAAGGAATCAAGTCGATATCTAGAAAACTGAGGAAGTTATGACCAAAAAGGTAACTAGTTCTACTAAAAAGTGGCCGGAAAGAAGCAGTAGCAGAACTGGTAACATTTTTGGTCATAACTTGCTTATTTTTCTAGACATCGACTTGATTTCTACTGCGTTGGATAGGTAACAGCACTGGCTTTAATACGAAATTTTCGTTTTGCGAATAGTGGGACCAAAATTTTTTTCTTCAAAAAATACCATGGGCTACCCCCTTTGCTTTTTTTGGAAAAATGATAAAAAAAATTTTTTCTCTACAATGAAGAAAAACGTTATTGTGTTATAAACCAGTGCTCTTATCTATCCAAGTCAAAAATAATCAGTTCTATATCTAGAAAACTGAGGAAGTTATGTCTAAAAAGGTAACTAGTTCTACTAAAAAGTGGCCGGAAAGAGGCAGTAGCAGAACTGGTAACATTTTTGGTCATAACTTGCTTATTTTTCAAGACATCGACTTGAGTTCTACTGCGTTGGATAGGTAACAGCAATGGCTTTAATACGAAATTTTCGTTTTGCGAATAGTGGGACCAAAATTTTTTTCTTCAAAAAATACCATGGGCTACCCCCTTTGCTTTTTTTTTGGAAAAATGATAAAAAAAATTTTTGCTTTACAAGGAAGAAAAACATTATTGTGGTCAAAGCCAGTGCTCTTAGCTATCCAAGTCAAAAGGAATTAAGTCGATATCTAGAAAACTGAGGAAGTTATGACCAAAACGGTAACTAGTTCTACTAAAAAGTGGCCGGAAAGAGGCAGTAGCAGAACTGGTAACATTTTTGGTCATAACTTGCTTATTTTTCAAGACATCGACTTGAGTTCTACTGCGTTGGATAGGTAACAGCAATAGCTTTAATACGAAATTTTCGTTTTGCGAATAGTGGGACAAAAATTTTTTTCTTCAAAAAATACCATTGGCTACCCCCTTTGCTTTTTTTTGGAAAAATGATAAAAAAAATTTTTGCTCTACCCGCAAGAAAATTAAAATTGTGGTTAAAGCCAGTGCTCTTAGCTATCCAAGTCAAAAAGAATCAAGTCGATATCTGGAAAACTGAGGAAGTTATGACCAAAAAGGTAACTAGTTCTACTAAAAAGTGGCCGGAAAGAGGCAGTAGCAGAACTGGTAACATTTTTGGTCATAACTTGCTTATTTTTCTAGACATCGACTTGATTTCTACTGCGTTGGATAGGTAACAGCACTGGCTTTAATACGAAATTTTCGTTTTGCGAATAGTGTGACAAAAATTTTTTTCTTCAAAAAATACCATGGGCTACCCCCTTTGCTTTTTTTGGAAAAATGATAAAAAAAATTTTTTCTCTACAATGAAGAAAAACATTATTGTGTTATAAACCAGTGCTCTTATCTATCCAAGTCAAAAATAATCAGTTCTATATCTAGAAAACTGAGGAAGTTATGTCTAAAAAGGTAACTAGTTCTACTAAAAAGTGGCCGGAAAGAGGCAGTAGCAGAACTGGTAACATTTTTGGTCATAACTTTCTTATTTTTCTAGACATCGACTTGATTTCTACTGCGTTGGATAGGTAACAGCAATGGCTTAAATAAGAAATTTTCGTTTTGCGAATAGTGGGACAAAAATTTTTTTCTTCAAAAAATACCATGGGACCCCCTTTGCTTTTTTTTGGAAAAATGATAAAAAAAATTTTTGCTTTACAAGGAAGAAAAACATTATTGTGGTCAAAGCCAGTGCTCTTAGCTATCCAAGTCAAAAGAAGTCAAGTCGATATCTAGAAAACTGAGGAAGTTATGACCAAAAAGGTAACTAGTTCTACTAAAAAGTGGCCGGAAAGAGGCAGTAGCAGAACTGGTAACATTTTTGGTCATAACTTTCTTATTTTTCTAGACATCGACTTGATTTCTACTGCGTTGGATAGGTACATAACAGCAATGGCTTAAATAAGAAATTTTCGTTTTGCGAATAGTGGGACAAAAATTTTTTTCTTCAAAAAATACCATGGGACCCCCTTTGCTTTTTTTTGGAAAAATGATAAAAAAAATTTTTGCTCTACAAGGAAGAAAAACATTATTGTGGTCAAAGCCAGTGCTCTTAGCTATCCAAGTCAAAAGGAATTAAGTCGATATCTAGAAAACTGAGGAAGTTATGACCAAAAAGGTAACTAGTTCTACTAAAAAGTGGCCGGAAAGAGGCAGTAGCAGAACTGGTAACATTTTTGGTCATAACTTGCTTATTTTTCTAGACATCGACTTGATTTCTACTGCGTTGGATAGGTAACAGCACTGGCTTTAATACGAAATTTTCGTTTTGCGAATAGTGGGACAAAAATTTTTTTCTTCAAAAAATACCATGGGCTACCCCCTTTGCTTTTCTTGGAAAAATGATAAAAAAAATTTTTGCTCTACAAGGAAGAAAAACAATATCGTGGTTAAAGCCAGTGCTCTTAGCTATCCAAGTCAAAAGGAATCAAGTCGATATCTAGAAAACTGAGGAAGTTATGACGGAAACGGTAACTAGTTCTACTAAAAAGTGGCCGGAAAGAGGCAGTAGCAGAACTGGTAAAATTTTTGGTCATAACTTGCTTATTTTTCTAGACATCGACTTGATTTCTACTGCGTTGGATAGGTAACAGCACTGGCTTTAATACGGAATTTTCGTTTTGCGAATAGTGGGACAAAAATTTTTTTCTTCAAAAAATACCATGGGCTACCCCCTTTGCTTTTTTGGAAAAATTATAAAAAAAATTTTTGCTCTACAAGGAAGAAAAACAATATTGTGGTTAAAGCCAGTGCCCTTAGCTATCCAAGTCAAAAGAAGTCAAGTCGATATCTAGAAAACTGAGGAAATTATGACCAAAAAGGTAACTAGTTCTACTAAAAAGTGCCCGGAAAGAGGCAGTAGCAGAACTGGTAACATTTTTGGTCATAACTTGCTTATTTTTCTAGACATCGACTTGATTTCTACTGCGTTGGATAGGTAACAGCACTGGCTTTAATACGAAATTTTCGTTTTGCGAATAGTGGGACAAAAATTTTTTTCTTCAAAAAATACCATGGGCTACCCCCTTTGCTTTTTTTGGAAAAATGATAAAAAAAATTTTTTCTCTACAATGAATAAAAACAATATTGTATTTAAAACCATTTCCCTTAGCTATCCAAGTCAAAAGGAATCAAGTCGATATCTAGAAAACTGAGGAAGTTATGACCAAAAAGGTAACTAGTTCTACTAAAAAGTGGCCGGAAAGAGGCAGTAGCAGAACTGGTAACATTTTTGGTCATAACTTGCTTATTTTTCTAGACATCGACTTGATTTCTACTGCGTTGGATAGGTAACAGCACTGGCTTTAATACGAAATTTTCGTTTTGCGAATAGTGGGACAAAAATTTTTTTCTTCAAAAAATACCATTGGCTACCCCCTTTGCTTTTCTTGGAAAAATGATAAAAAAAATTTTTGTTCTACAAGGAAGAAAAACAATATCGTGGTTAAAGCCAGTGCTCTTAGCTATCCAAGTCAAATAGAATCAAGTCGATATCTAGAAAACTGAGGAAGTTATGACGGAAACGGTAACTAGTTCTACTAAAAAGTGGCCGGAAAGAGGCAGTAGCAGAACTTATAAAATTTTTGGTCATAACTTGCTTATTTTTCTAGACATCGACTTGATTTCTACTGCGTTGGATAGGTAACAGCACTGGCTTTAATACGAAATTTTCGTTTTGCGAATAGTGGGACAAAAATTTTTTTCTTCAAAAAATACCATGGGCTACCCCCTTTGCTTTTTTTGGAAAAATGATAAAAAAAATTTTTTCTCTACAATGAATAAAAACAATATTGTATTTAAAACCATTTCCCTTAGCTATCCAAGTCAAAAGGAATCAAGTCGATATCTAGAAAACTGAGGAAGTTATGACCAAAAAGGTAACTAGTTCTACTAAAAAGTGGCCGGAAAGAGGCAGTAGCAGAACTGGTAACATTTTTGGTCATAACTTGCTTATTTTTCTAGACATCGACTTGATTTCTACTGCGTTGGATAGGTAACAGCACTGGCTTTAATACGAAATTTTCGTTTTGCGAATAGTGGGACAAACATTTTTTTCTTCAAAAAATACCATGGGACCCCCTTTGCTTTTTTTCTAAAAATGATAAAAAAAATTTTTGCTCTACAAGGAAGAAAAACATTATTGTGGTCAAAGCCAGTGCTCTTAGCTATCCAAGTCAAAAGGAATCAAGTCGATATCTAGAAAACTGAGGAAGTTATGACCAAAACGGTAACTAGTTCTACTCAAAAGTGGCTGGAAAGAGGCAGTAGCAGAACTGGTAACATTTTTGGTCATAACTCTATTTTTTTTCTAGACATCGACTTGATTTCTACTGCGTTGGATAGGTAACAGCAATTGCTTTAATACGAAATTTTCGTTTTGCGAATAGTGGGACAAAAATTTTTTTCTTCAAAAAATACCATGGGCTACCCCCTTTGCTTTTTTGGAAAAATGATAAAAAAAATTTTTGCTCTACAAGGAAGAAAAACAATATTGTGGTTAAAGCCAAGTCAAAAGAAGTCAAGTCGATATCTAGAAAACTGAGGAAGTTATGACCAAAAAGGTAACTAGTTCTACTAAAAAGTGGCCGGAAAGAGGCAGTAGCAGAACTGGTAACATTTTTGGTCATAACTTTCTTATTTTTCTAGACATCGACTTGATTTCTACTGCGTTGGATAGGTAACAGCAATGGCTTAATTAAGAAATTTTCGTTTTGCGAATAGTGGGACAAAAATTTTTTTCTTCAAAAAATACCATGGGACCCCCTTTGCTTTTTTTGGAAAAATGATAAAAAAAATTTTTGCTCTACAAGGAAGAAAAACATTATTGTGGTCAAAGCCAGTGCTCTTAGCTATCCAAGTCAAAAGGAATCAAGTCGATATCTAGAAAACTGAGGAAGTTATGACCAAAAAGGTAACTAGTTCTACTAAAAAGTGGCCGGAAAGAGGCAGTAGCAGAACTGGTAAAATTTTTGGTCATAACTTGCTTATTTTTCTAGACATCGACTTGATTTCTACTGCGTTGGATAGGTAACAGCACTGGCTTTAATACGGAATTTTCGTTTTGCGAATAGTGGGACAAAAATTTTTTTCTTCAAAAAATACCATGGGCTACCCCCTTTGCTTTTTTTGGAAAAATGATAAAAAAAATTTTTTCTCTACAATGAATAAAAACAATATTGTATTTAAAACCATTTCCCTTAGCTATCCAAGTCAAAAGGAATCAAGTCGATATCTAGAAAACTGAGGAAGTTATGACCAAAAAGGTAACTAGTTCTACTAAAAAGTGGCCGGAAAGAGGCAGTAGCAGAACTGGTAAAATTTTTGGTCATAACTTGCTTATTTTTCTAGACATCGACTTGATTTCTACTGCGTTGGATAGGTAACAGCACTGGCTTTAATACGGAATTTTCGTTTTGCGAATAGTGGGACAAAAATTTTTTTCTTCAAAAAATACCATGGGCTACCCCCTTTGCTTTTTTGGAAAAATTATAAAAAAAATTTTTGCTCTACAAGGAAGAAAAACAATATTGTGGTTAAAGCCAGTGCCCTTAGCTATCCAAGTCAAAAGAAGTCAAGTCGATATCTAGAAAACTGAGGAAATTATGACCAAAAAGGTAACTAGTTCTACTAAAAAGTGCCCGGAAAGAGGCAGTAGCAGAACTGGTAACATTTTTGGTCATAACTTGCTTATTTTTCTAGACATCGACTTGATTTCTACTGCGTTGGATAGGTAACAGCACTGGCTTTAATACGAAATTTTCGTTTTGCGAATAGTGGGACAAAAATTTTTTTCTTCAAAAAATACCATGGGCTACCCCCTTTGCTTTTTTTGGAAAAATGATAAAAAAAATTTTTTCTCTACAATAAATAAAAACAATATTGTATTTAAAACCATTTCCCTTAGCTATCCAAGTCAAAAGGAATCAAGTCGATATCTAGAAAACTGAGGAAGTTATGACCAAAAAGGTAACTAGTTCTACTAAAAAGTGGCCGGAAAGAGGCAGTAGCAGAACTGGTAACATTTTTGGTCATAACTTGCTTATTTTTCTAGACATCGACTTGATTTCTACTGCGTTGGATAGGTAACAGCACTGGCTTTAATACGAAATTTTCGTTTTGCGAATAGTGGGACAAAAATTTTTTTCTTCAAAAAATACCATTGGCTACCCCCTTTGCTTTTCTTGGAAAAATGATAAAAAAAATTTTTGCTCTACAAGGAAGAAAAACAATATCGTGGTTAAAGCCAGTGCTCTTAGCTATCCAAGTCAAATAGAATCAAGTCGATATCTAGAAAACTGAGGAAGTTATGACGGAAACGGTAACTAGTTCTACTAAAAAGTGGCCGGAAAGAGGCAGTAGCAGAACTTATAAAATTTTTGGTCATAACTTGCTTATTTTTCTAGACATCGACTTGATTTCTACTGCGTTGGATAGGTAACAGCACTGGCTTTAATACGAAATTTTCGTTTTGCGAATAGTGGGACAAAAATTTTTTTCTTCAAAAAATACCATGGGCTACCCCCTTTGCTTTTTTTGGAAAAATGATAAAAAAAATTTTTTCTCTACAATGAATAAAAACAATATTGTATTTAAAACCATTTCCCTTAGCTATCCAAGTCAAAAGGAATCAAGTCGATATCTAGAAAACTGAGGAAGTTATGACCAAAAAGGTAACTAGTTCTACTAAAAAGTGGCCGGAAAGAAGCAGTAGCAGAACTGGTAACATTTTTGGTCATAACTTGCTTATTTTTCTAGACATCGACTTGATTTCTACTGCGTTGGATAAATAACAGCACTGGCTTTAATACGAAATTTTCGTTTTGCGAATAGTGGGACAAAAATTTTTTTCTTCAAAAAATACCATGGGCTACCCCCTTTGCTGTTTTTGGAAAAATGATAAAAAAAATTTTTTCTCTACAATGAATAAAAACAATATTGTATTTAAAACCATTTCCCTTAGCTATCCAAGTCAAAAGGAATCAAGTCGATATCTAGAAAACTGAGGAAGTTATGACCAAAAAGGTAACTAGTTCTACTAAAAAGTGGCCGGAAAGAAGCAGTAGCAGAACTGGTAACATTTTTGGTCATAACTTGCTTATTTTTCTAGACATCGACTTGATTTCTACTGCGTTGGATAGGTAACAGCACTGGCTTTAATACGAAATTTTCGTTTTGCGAATAGTGGGACAAAAATTTTTTTCTTCAAAAAATACCATGGGCTACCCCCTTTGCTTTTTTTGGAAAAATGATAAAAAAAAATTTTTCTCTGCAATGAATAAAAACAATATTGTATTTAAAACCATTTCCCTTAGCTATCCAAGTCAAAAGGAATCAAGTCGATATCTAGAAAACTGAGGAAGTTATGACCAAAAAGGTAACTAGTTCTACTAAAAAGTGGCCGGAAAGAGGCAGTAGCAGAACTGGTACCATTTTTGGTCATTACTCTCTTATTTTTCTAGACATCGACTTGATTTCTACTGCGTTGGATAGGTAACAGCACTGGCTTTAATACGAAATTTTCGTTTTGCGAATAGTGTGACAAAAATTTTTTTCTTCAAAAAATACCATGGGCTACCCCCTTTGCTTTTTTTGGAAAAATGATAAAAAAAATGTTTTCTCTACAATGAAGAAAAACATTATTGTGTTATAAATCAGTGCTCTTATCTATCCAAGTCAAAAATAATCAGTTCTATATCTGGAAAACTGAGGAAGTTATGTCTAAAAAGGTAACTAGTTCTACTAAAAATTGGCCGGAAAGAGGCAGTAGCAGAACTGGTAAAATTTTTGGTCATAACTTGCTTATTTTTCTAGACATCGACTTGATTTCTACTGCGTTGGATAGGTAACAGCACTGGCTTTAATACGAAATTTTCGTTTTGCGAATAGTGGGACAAAAATTTTTTTCTTCAAAAAATACCATGGGCTACCCCCTTTGCTTTTTTTGGAAAAATGATAAAAAAAAATTTTTCTCTGCAATGAATAAAAACAATATTGTATTTAAAACCATTTCCCTTAGCTATCCAAGTCAAAAGGAATCAAGTCGATATCTAGAAAACTGAGGAAGTTATGACCAAAAAGGTAACTAGTTCTACTAAAAAGTGGCCGGAAAGAGGCAGTAGCAGAACTGGTACCATTTTTGGTCATTACTCTCTTATTTTTCTAGACATCGACTTGATTTCTACTGCGTTGGATAGGTAACAGCACTGGCTTTAATACGAAATTTTCGTTTTGCGAATAGTGTGACAAAAATTTTTTTCTTCAAAAAATACCATGGGCTACCCCCTTTGCTTTTTTTGGAAAAATGATAAAAAAAATGTTTTCTCTACAATGAAGAAAAACATTATTGTGTTATAAATCAGTGCTCTTATCTATCCAAGTCAAAAATAATCAGTTCTATATCTGGAAAACTGAGGAAGTTATGTCTAAAAAGGTAACTAGTTCTACTAAAAAGTGGCCGGAAAGAGGCAGTAGCAGAACTGGTAAAATTTTTGGTCATAACTTGCTTATTTTTCTAGACATCGACTTGATTTCTACTGCGTTGGATAGGTAACAGCACTGGCTTTAATACGAAATTTTCGTTTTGCGAATAGTGGGACAAAAATTTTTTTCTTCAAAAAATACCATGGGCTACCCCCTTTGCTTTTTTTGGAAAAATGATAAAAAAAATTTTTTCTCTACAATGAATAAAAACAATATTGTATTTAAAACCATTTCCCTTAGCTATCCAAGTCAAAAGGAATCAAGTCGATATCTAGAAAACTGAGGAAGTTATGACCAAAAAGGTAACTAGTTCTACTAAAAAGTGGCCGGAAAGAAGCAGTAGCAGAACTGGTAACATTTTTGGTCATAACTTGCTTATTTTTCTAGACATCGACTTGATTTCTACTGCGTTGGATAAATAACAGCACTGGCTTTAATACGAAATTTTCGTTTTGCGAATAGTGGGACAAAAATTTTTTTCTTCAAAAAATACCATGGGCTACCCCCTTTGCTGTTTTTGGAAAAATGATAAAAAAAATTTTTTCTCTACAATGAATAAAAACAATATTGTATTTAAAACTATTTCCCTTAGCTATCCAAGTCAAAAGGAATCAAGTCGATATCTAGAAAACTGAGGAAGTTATGACCAAAAAGGTAACTAGTTCTACTAAAAAGTGGCCGGAAAGAGGCAGTAGCAGAACTGGTAACATTTTTGGTCATAACTTGCTTATTTTTCTAGACATCGACTTGATTTCTACTGCGTTGGATAGGTAACAGCACTGGCTTTAATACGAAATTTTCGTTTTGCGAATAGTGGGACAAAATTTTTTTTCTTCAAAAAATACCATTGGCTACCCCCTTTGCTTTTCTTGGAAAAATGATAAAAAAAATTTTTGCTCTACAAGGAAGAAAAACAATATCGTGGTTAAAGCCAGTGCTCTTAGCTATCCAAGTCAAATAGAATCAAGTCGATATCTAGAAAACTGAGGAAGTTATGACGGAAACGGTAACTAGTTCTACTAAAAAGTGGCCGGAAAGAGGCAGTAGCAGAACTGGTAAAATTTTTGGTCATAACTTGCTTATTTTTCTAGACATCGACTTGATTTCTACTGCGTTGGATAGGTAACAGCACTGGCTTTAATACGAAATTTTCGTTTTGCGAATAGTGGGACAAAAATGTTTTTCTTCAAAAAATACCATGGGCTACCCCCTTTGCTTTTTTTGGAAAAATGATAAAAAAAAATTTTTCTCTGCAATGAATAAAAACAATATTGTATTTAAAACCATTTCCCTTAGCTATCCAAGTCAAAAGGAATCAAGTCGATATCTAGAAAACTGAGGAAGTTATGACCAAAAAGGTAACTAGTTCTACTAAAAAGTGGCCGGAAAGAGGCAGTAGCAGAACTGGTACCATTTTTGGTCATTACTCTCTTATTTTTCTAGACATCGACTTGATTTCTACTGCGTTGGATAGGTAACAGCACTGGCTTTAATACGAAATTTTCGTTTTGCGAATAGTGTGACAAAAATTTTTTTCTTCAAAAAATACCATGGGCTACCCCCTTTGCTTTTTTTGGAAAAATGATAAAAAAAATGTTTTCTCTACAATGAAGAAAAACATTATTGTGTTATAAATCAGTGCTCTTATCTATCCAAGTCAAAAATAATCAGTTCTATATCTGGAAAACTGAGGAAGTTATGTCTAAAAAGGTAACTAGTTCTACTAAAAATTGGCCGGAAAGAGGCAGTAGCAGAACTGGTAAAATTTTTGGTCATAACTTGCTTATTTTTCTAGACATCGACTTGATTTCTACTGCGTTGGATAGGTAACAGCACTGGCTTTAATACGAAATTTTCGTTTTGCGAATAGTGGGACAAAAATTTTTTTCTTCAAAAAATACCATGGGCTACCCCCTTTGCTTTTTTTGGAAAAATGATAAAAAAAAATTTTTCTCTGCAATGAATAAAAACAACATTGTATTTAAAACCATTTCCCTTAGCTATCCAAGTCAAAAGGAATCAAGTCGATATCTAGAAAACTGAGGAAGTTATGACCAAAAAGGTAACTAGTTCTACTAAAAAGTGGCCGGAAAGAGGCAGTAGCAGAACTGGTACCATTTTTGGTCATTACTCTCTTATTTTTCTAGACATCGACTTGGTTTCTACTGCGTTGGATAGGTAACAGCACTGGCTTTAATACGAAATTTTCGTTTTGCGAATAGTGTGACAAAAATTTTTTTCTTCAAAAAATACCATGGGCTACCCCCTTTGCTTTTTTTGGAAAAATGATAAAAAAAATGTTTTCTCTACAATGAAGAAAAACATTATTGTGTTATAAATCAGTGCTCTTATCTATCCAAGTCAAAAATAATCAGTTCTATATCTGGAAAACTGAGGAAGTTATGTCTAAAAAGGTAACTAGTTCTACTAAAAAGTGGCCGGAAAGAGGCAGTAGCAGAACTGGTAAAATTTTTGGTCATAACTTGCTTATTTTTCTAGACATCGACTTGATTTCTACTGCGTTGGATAGGTAACAGCACTGGCTTTAATACGAAATTTTCGTTTTGCGAATAGTGGGACAAAAATTTTTTTCTTCAAAAAATACCATGGGCTACCCCCTTTGCTTTTTTTGGAAAAATGATAAAAAAAATTTTTTCTCTACAATGAATAAAAACAATATTGTATTTAAAACCATTTCCCTTAGCTATCCAAGTCAAAAGGAATCAAGTCGATATCTAGAAAACTGAGGAAGTTATGACCAAAAAGGTAACTAGTTCTACTAAAAAGTGGCCGGAAAGAAGCAGTAGCAGAACTGGTAACATTTTTGGTCATAACTTGCTTATTTTTCTAGACATCGACTTGATTTCTACTGCGTTGGATAGGTAACAGCACTGGCTTTAATACGAAATTTTCGTTTTGCGAATAGTGGGACAAAAATTTTTTTCTTCAAAAAATACCATGGGCTACCCCCTTTGCTTTTTTTGGAAAAATTATAAAAAAAAATTTTTCTCTGCAATGAATAAAAACAATATTGTATTTAAAACCATTTCCCTTAGCTATCCAAGTCAAAAGGAATCAAGTCGATATCTAGAAAACTGAGGAAGTTATGACCAAAAAGGTAACTAGTTCTACTAAAAAGTGGCCGGAAAGAGGCAGTAGCAGAACTGGTACCATTTTTGGTCATTACTCTCTTATTTTTCTAGACATCGACTTGATTTCTACTGCGTTGGATAGGTAACAGCACTGGCTTTAATACGAAATTTTCGTTTTGCGAATAGTGTGACAAAAATTTTTTTCTTCAAAAAATACCATGGGCTACCCCCTTTGCTTTTTTTGGAAAAATGATAAAAAAAATTTTTTCTCTACAATGAAGAAAAACATTATTGTGTTATAAACCAGTGCTCTTATCTATCCAAGTCAAAAATAATCAGTTCTATATCTGGAAAACTGAGGAAGTTATGTCTAAAAAGGTAACTAGTTCTACTAAAAAGTGGCCGGAAAGAGGCAGTAGCAGAACTGGTAACATTTTTGGTCATAACTTGCTTATTTTTCAAGACATCGACTTGAGTTCTACTGCGTTGGATAGGTAACAGCAATGGCTTTAATACGAAATTTTTGTTTTGCGAATAGTGGGACCAAAATTTTTTTCTTCAAAAAATACCATGGGCTACCCCCTTTGCTTTTTTTTGGAAAAATGATAAAAAAAATTTTTGCTTTACAAGGAAGAAAAACATTATTGTGGTCAAAGCCAGTGCTCTTAGCTATCCAAGTCAAAAGGAATTAAGTCGATATCTAGAAAACTGAGGAAGTTATGACCAAAACGGTAACTAGTTCTACTAAAAAGTGGCCGGAAAGAGGCAGTAGCAGAACTGGTAACATTTTTGGTCATAACTTGCTTATTTTTCTAGACATCGACTTGATTTCTACTGCGTTGGATAGGTAACAGCACTGGCTTTAATACGAAATTTTCGTTTTGCGAATAGTGGGACAAAAATTTTTTTCTTCAAAAAATACCATTGGCTACCCCCTTTGCTTTTTTTGGAAAAATGAAAAAAAAAATTTTTGCTCTACAAGGAAGAAAAACAATATCGTGGTTAAAGCCAGTGCTCTTAGCTATCCAAGTCAAAAGGAATCAAGTCGATATCTAGAAAACTGAGGAAGTTATGACCAAAACGGTAACTATTTCTACTAAAAAGTGGCCGGAAAGAGGCAGTAGCAGAACTGATAACATTTTTGGTCATAACTTGCTTATTTTTCTAGACATCGACTTGATTTCTACTGCGTTGGATAGGTAACAGCAATTGCTTTAATACGAAATTTTCGTTTTGCGAATAGTGGGACCAAAATTTTTTTCTTCAAAAAATACCATGGGCTACCCCCTTTCCTTTTTTTGGAAAAATGATAAAAAAAATTTTTGCTCTACTTGCAAGAAAATTAATATTGTGGTTAAAGTTAGTGCCCTTAGCTATCCAAGTCAAAAGGAATCAAGTCGATATCTAGAAAACTGAGGAAGTTATGACCAAAAAGGTAACTAGTTCTACTAAAAAGTGGCCGGAAAGAAGCAGTAGCAGAACTGGTAACATTTTTGGTCATAACTTGCTTATTTTTCTAGACATCGACTTGATTTCTACTGCGTTGGATAGGTAACAGCACTGGCTTTAATACGAAATTTTCGTTTTGCGAATAGTGGGACAAAAATTTTTTTCTTCAAAAAATACCATTGGCTACCCCCTTTGCTTTTCTTGGAAAAATGATAAAAAAAATTTTTGCTCTACAAGGAAGAAAAACATTATTGTGGTCAAAGCCAGTGCTCTTAGCTATCCAAATCAAAAGGAATCAAGTCGATATCTGGAAAACTGAGGAAGTTATGACCAAAAAGGTAACTAGTTCTACTAAAAAGTGGCCGGAAAGAGGCAGTAGCAGAACTGGTAACATTTTTGGTCATAGCTTGCTTATTTTTCAAGACATCGACTTGATTTCTACTGCGTTGGATAGGTAACAGCACTGGCTTTAATACGAAATTTTCGTTTTGCGAATAGTGGGACAAAAATTTTTTTCTTCAAAAAATACCATTGGCTACCCCCTTTGCTTTTCTTGGAAAAATGATAAAAAAAATTTTTGCTCTACAAGGAAGAAAAACATTATTGTGGTCAAAGCCAGTGCTCTTAGCTATCCAAGTCAAAAGGAATCAAGTCGATATCTAGAAAACTGAGGAAGTTATGACCAAAAAGGTAACTAGTTCTACTAAAAAGTGGCTGGAAAGAGGCAGTAGCAGAACTGGTAACATTTTTGGTCATAACTTGCTTATTTTTCTAGACATCGACTTGATTTCTACTGCGTTGGATAGGTAACAGCACTGGCTTTAATACGAAATTTTCGTTTTGCGAATAGTGGGACAAAAATTTTTTTCTTCAAAAAATACCATTGGCTACCCCCTTTGCTTTTCTTGGAAAAATGATAAAAAAAATTTTTGCTCTACAAGGAAGAAAAACATTATTGTGGTCAAAGCCAGTGCTCTTAGCTATCCAAGTCAAAAGGAATCAAGTCGATATCTAGAAAACTGAGGAAGTTATGACCAAAAAGGTAACTAGTTCTACTAAAAAGTGGCTGGAAAGAGGCAGTAGCAGAACTGGTAACATTTTTGGTCATAACTCTCTTTTTTTTCTAGACATCGACTTGATTTCTACTGCGTTGGATAGGTAACAGCACTGGCTTTAATACGAAATTTTCGTTTTGCGAATAGTGGGACAAAAATTTTTTTCTTCAAAAAATACCATTGGCTACCCCCTTTGCTTTTCTTGGAAAAATGATAAAAAAAATTTTTGCTCTACAAGGAAGAAAAACATTATTGTGGTTAAAGCCAGTGCTCTTAGCTATCCAAATCAAAAGGAATCAAGTCGATATCTGGAAAACTGAGGAAGTTATGACCAAAAAGGTAACTAGTTCTACTAAAAAGTGGCTGGAAAGAGGCAGTAGCAGAACTGGTAACATTTTTGGTCATAACTCTCTTTTTTTTCTAGACATCGACTTGATTTCTACTGCGTTGGATAGGTAACAGCACTGGCTTTAATACGAAATTTTCGTTTTGCGAATAGTGGGACAAAAATTTTTTTCTTCAAAAAATACCATTGGCTACCCCCTTTGCTTTTTTTGGAAAAATTATAAAAAAAATTTTTGCTCTACAAGGAAGAAAAACAATATCGTGGTTAAAACCAGTGCCCTTAGCTATCCAAGTCAAAAGGAATCAAGTCGATATTTAGAAAACTGAGGAAGTTATGACGGAAACGGTAACTAGTTCTACTAAAAAGTGGCCGGAAAGAGGCAGTAGCAGAACTGGTAACATTTTTGGTCATAACTTGCTTATTTTTCTAGACATCGACTTGATTTCTACTGCGTTGGATAGGTAACAGCACTGGCTTTAATACGAAATTTTCGTTTTGCGAATAGTGTGACAAAAATTTTTTTCTTCAAAAAATACCATGGGCTACCCCCTTTGCTTTTTTTGGAAAAATGATAAAAAAAATTTTTGCTCTACAAGGAAGAAAAACATTATTGTGGTCAAAGCCAGTGCTCTTAGCTATCCAAGTAAAAAGGAATTAAGTCGATATCTAGAAAACTGAGGAAGTTATGACGGAAACGGTAACTAGTTCTACTAAAAAGTGGCCGGAAAGAGGCAGTAGCAGAACTGGTAACATTTTTGGTCATAACTTGCTTATTTTTCTAGACATCGACTTGATTTCTACTGCGTTGGATAGGTAACAGCACTGGCTTTAATACGAAATTTTCGTTTTGCGAATAGTGGGACAAAAAGTTTTTTCTTCAAAAAATACCATTGGCTACCCCCTTTGCTTTTTTTGGAAAAATGATAAAAAAAATTTTTGCTCTACAAGGAAGAAAAACAATATTGTGGTTAAAGCCAGTGCCCTTAGCTATCCAAGTCAGAAGGAATCAAGTCGATATCTAGAAAACTGATTAAGTTATGACGGAAACGGTAACTAGTTCTACTAAAAAGTGGCTGGAAAGAGGCAGTAGCAGAACTGGTACCATTTTTGGTCATTACTCTCTTATTTTTCTAGACATCGACTTGATTTCTACTGCGTTGGATAGGTAACAGCACTGGCTTTAATACGAAATTTTCGTTTTGCGAATAGTGTGACAAAAATTTTTTTCTTCAAAAAATACCATGGGCTACCCCCTTTGCTTTTTTTGGAAAAATGATAAAAAAAATTTTTGCTCTACAAGGAAGAAAAACATTATTGTGGTCAAAGCCAGTGCTCTTAGCTATCCAAGTCAAAAGGAATCAAGTCGATATCTAGAAAACTGAGGAAGTTATGACCAAAAAGGTAACTAGTTCTACTAAAAAGTGGCCGGAAAGAGGCAGTAGCAGAACTGGTACCATTTTTGGTCATTACTCTCTTATTTTTCTAGACATCGACTTGATTTCTACTGCGTTGGATAGGTAACAGCACTGGCTTTAATACGAAATTTTCGTTTTGCGAATAGTGTGACAAAAATTTTTTTCTTCAAAAAATACCATGGGCTACCCCCTTTGCTTTTTTTGGAAAAATGATAAAAAAAATTTTTTCTCTACAATGAAGAAAAACATTATTGTGTTATAAACCAGTGCTCTTATCTATCCAAGTCAAAAATAATCAGTTCTATATCTGGAAAACTGAGGAAGTTATGTCTAAAAAGGTAACTAGTTCTACTAAAAAGTGGCCGGAAAGAGGCAGTAGCAGAACTGGTAACATTTTTGGTCATAACTTGCTTATTTTTCAAGACATCGACTTGAGTTCTACTGCGTTGGATAGGTAACAGCAATGGCTTTAATACGAAATTTTTGTTTTGCGAATAGTGGGACCAAAATTTTTTTCTTCAAAAAATACCATGGGCTACCCCCTTTGCTTTTTTTTGGAAAAATGATAAAAAAAATTTTTGCTTTACAAGGAAGAAAAACATTATTGCGGTCAAAGCCAGTGCTCTTAGCTATCCAAGTCAATAGGAATTAAGTCGATATCTAGAAAACTGAGGAAGTTATGACCAAAACGGTAACTAGTTCTACTAAAAAGTGGCCGGAAAGAGGCAGTAGCAGAACTGGTAACATTTTTGGTCATAACTTGCTTATTTTTCTAGACATCGACTTGATTTCTACTGCGTTGGATAGGTAACAGCACTGGCTTTAATACGAAATTTTCGTTTTGCGAATAGTGGGACAAAAATTTTTTTCTTCAAAAAATACCATGGGCTACCCCCTTTGCTTTTTTTGGAAAAATGAAAAAAAAAATTTTTGCTCTACAAGGAAGAAAAACAATATCGTGGTTAAAGCCAGTGCTCTTAGCTATCCAAGTCAAAAGGAATCAAGTCGATATCTAGAAAACTGAGGAAGTTATGACGGAAACGGTAACTATTTCTACTAAAAAGTGGCCGGAAAGAGGCAGTAGCAGAACTGATAACATTTTTGGTCATAACTTGCTTATTTTTCTAGACATCGACTTGATTTCTACTGCGTTGGATAGGTAACAGCAATTGCTTTAATACGAAATTTTCGTTTTGCGAATAGTGGGACCAAAATTTTTTTCTTCAAAAAATACCATGGGCTACCCCCTTTCCTTTTTTTGGAAAAATGATAAAAAAAATTTTTGCTCTACTTGCAAGAAAATTAATATTGTGGTTAAAGCCAGTGCCCTTAGCTATCCAAGTCAAAAGGAATCAAGTCGATATCTAGAAAACTGAGGAAGTTATGACCAAAAAGGTAACTAGTTCTACTAAAAAGTGGCCGGAAAGAAGCAGTAGCAGAACTGGTAACATTTTTGGTCATAACTTGCTTATTTTTCTAGACATCGACTTGATTTCTACTGCGTTGGATAGGTAACAGCACTGGCTTTAATACGAAATTTTCGTTTTGCGAATAGTGGGACAAAAATTTTTTTCTTCAAAAAATGCCATTGGCTACCCCCTTTGCTTTTCTTGGAAAAATGATAAAAAAAATTTTTGCCCTACCCGCAAGAAAATTAATATTGTGGTTAAAGCCAGTGCTCTTAGCTATCCAAGTCAAAAAGAATCAAGTCGATATCTGGAAAACTGAGGAAGTTATGACCAAAAAGGTAACTAGTTCTACTAAAAAGTGGCTGGAAAGAGGCAGTAGCAGAACTGGTAACATTTTTGGTCATAACTCTCTTTTTTTTCTAGACATCGACTTGATTTCTACTGCGTTGGATAGGTAACAGCACTGGCTTTAATACGAAATTTTCGTTTTGCGAATAGTGGGACAAAAATTTTTTTCTTCAAAAAATACCATTGGCTACCCCCTTTGCTTTTCTTGGAAAAATGATAAAAAAAATTTTTGCTCTACAAGGAAAAAAAACATTATTGTGGTTAAAGCCAGTGCTCTTAGCTATCCAAATCAAATGGAATCAAGTCGATATCTGGAAAACTGAGGAAGTTATGACCAAAAAGGTAACTAGTTCTACTAAAAAGTGGCTGGAAAGAGGCAGTAGCAGAACTGGTAACATTTTTGGTCATAACTCTCTTTTTTTTCTAGACATCGACTTGATTTCTACTGCGTTGGATAGGTAACAGCACTGGCTTTAATACGAAATTTTCGTTTTGCGAATAGTGGGACAAAAATTTTTTTCTTCAAAAAATACCATTGGCTACCCCCTTTGCTTTTTTTGGAAAAATTATAAAAAAAATTTTTGCTCTACAAGGAAGAAAAACAATATCGTGGTTAAAACCAGTGCCCTTAGCTATCCAAGTCAAAAGGAATCAAGTCGATATTTAGAAAACTGAGGAAGTTATGACGGAAACGGTAACTAGTTCTACTAAAAAGTGGCCGGAAAGAGGCAGTAGCAGAACTGGTAACATTTTTGGTCATAACTTGCTTATTTTTCTAGACATCGACTTGATTTCTACTGCGTTGGATAGGTAACAGCACTGGCTTTAATACGAAATTTTCGTTTTGCGAATAGTGTGACAAAAATTTTTTTCTTCAAAAAATACCATGGGCTACCCCCTTTGCTTTTTTTGGAAAAATGATAAAAAAAATTTTTGCTCTACAAGGAAGAAAAACATTATTGTGGTCAAAGCCAGTGCTCTTAGCTATCCAAGTAAAAAGGAATTAAGTCGATATCTAGAAAACTGAGGAAGTTATGACGGAAACGGTAACTAGTTCTACTAAAAAGTGGCCGGAAAGAGGCAGTAGCAGAACTGGTAACATTTTTGGTCATAACTTGCTTATTTTTCTAGACATCGACTTGATTTCTACTGCGTGGGATAGGTAACAGCAATAGCTTTAATACGAAATTTTCATTTTGCGAATAGTGGGACAAAAATTTTTTTCTTCAAAAAAAACCATGGGCTACCCCCTTTGCTTTTTTTGGAAAAATGATAAAAAAAATTTTTGCTCTACAAGGAAGAAAAACAATATTGTGGTTAAAGCCAGTGCCCTTAGCTATCCAAGTCAAAAGGAATTAAGTCGATATCTAGAAAACTGAGGAAGTTATGACGGAAACGGTAACTAGTTCTACTAAAAAGTGGCCGGAAAGAGGCAGTAGCAGAACTGGTACCATTTTTGGTCGTTACTCTTTTATTTTTCTAGACATCGACTTGATTTCTACTGCGTTGGATAGGTAACAGCACTGGCTTTAATACGAAATTTTCGTTTTGCGAATAGTGTGACAAAAATTTTTTTCTTCAAAAAATACCATGGGCTACCCCCTTTGCTTTTTTTGGAAAAATGATAAAAAAAATTTTTGCTCTACAAGGAAGAAAAACATTATTGTGGTCAAAGACAGTGCTCTTAGCTATCCAAGTCAAAAGGAATTAAGTCGATATCTAGAAAACTGAGGAAGTTATGACGGAAACGGTAACTAGTTCTACTAAAAAGTGGCCGGAAAGAGGCAGTAGCAGAACTGGTAACATTTTTGGTCATAACTTGCTTATTTTTCTAGACATCGACTTGATTTCTACTGCGTTGGATAGGTAACAGCACTGGCTTTAATACGAAATTTTCGTTTTGCGAATAGTGGGACAAAAATTTTTTTCTTCAAAAAATACCATTGGCTACCCCCTTTGCTTTTTTTGGAAAAATGATAAAAAAAATTTTTGCTCTACAAGGAAGAAAAACAATATTGTGGTTAAAGCCAGTGCCCTTAGCTATCCAAGTCAAAAGGAATCAAGTCGATATCTAGAAAACTGATTAAGTTATGACGGAAACGGTAACTAGTTCTACTAAAAAGTGGCCGGAAAGAGGCAGTAGCAGAACTGGTAACATTTTTGGTCATAACTCTCTTTTTTTTCTAGACATCGACTTGATTTCTACTGCGTTGGATAGGTAACAGCACTGGCTTTAATACGAAATTTTCGTTTTGCGAATAGTGGGACAAAAATTTTTTTCTTCAAAAAATACCATTGGCTACCCCCTTTGCTTTTTTGGAAAAATTATAAAAAAAATTTTTGCTCTACAAGGAAGAAAAACAATATCGTGGTTAAAGCCAGTGCCCTTAGCTATCCAAGTCAAAAGGAATCAAGTCAATATCTAGAAAACTGTGGAAGTTATGACGGAAACGGTAACTAGTTCTACTAAAAAGTGGCCGGAAAGAGGCAGTAGCAGAACTGGTAACATTTTTGGTCATAACTTGCTTATTTTTCTAGACATCGACTTGATTTCTACTGCGTGGGATAGGTAACAGCAATAGCTTTAATACGAAATTTTCATTTTGCGAATAGTGGGACAAAAATTTTTTTCTTCAAAAAATACCATGGGCTACCCCGTTTGCTTTTTTTGGAAAAATTATAAAAAAAATTTTTGCTCTACAAGGAAGAAAAACAATATCGTGGTTAAAGCCAGTGCCCTTAGCTATCCAAGTCAAAAGGAATCAAGTCGATATCTAGAAAACTGAGGAAGTTATGACCAAAAAGGTAACTAGTTCTACTAAAAAGTGGCCGGAAAGAGGCAGTAGCAGAACTGGTAACATTTTTGGTCATAACTTGCTTATTTTTCTAGACATCGACTTGATTTCTACTGCGTGGGATAGGTAACAGCAATAGCTTTAATACGAAATTTTCATTTTGCGAATAGTGGGACAAAAATTTTTTTCTTCAAAAAAAACCATGGGCTACCCCCTTTGCTTTTTTTGGAAAAATGATAAAAAAAATTTTTGCTCTACAAGGAAGAAAAACAATATTGTGGTTAAAGCCAGTGCTCTTAGCTATCCAAGTCAAAAGGAATCAAGTCGATATCTAGAAAACTGATTAAGTTATGACGGAAACGGTAACTAGTTCTACTAAAAAGTGGCCGGAAAGAGGCAGTAGCAGAACTGGTAACATTTTTGGTCATAACTCTCTTTTTTTTCTAGACATCGACTTGATTTCTACTGCGTTGGATAGGTAACAGCACTGGCTTTAATACGAAATTTTCGTTTTGCGAATAGTGGGACAAAAATTTTTTTCTTCAAAAAATACCATTGGCTACCCCCTTTGCTTTTTTTGGAAAAATGATAAAAAAATTTTTTGCTCTACAAGGAAGAAAAACAATATTGTGGTTAAAGCCAGTGCCCTTAGCTATCCAAGTCAAAAGGAATCAAGTCGATATCTAGAAAACTGAGGAAGTTATGACGGAAACGGTAACTAGTTCTACTAAAAAGTGGCCGGAAAGAGGCAGTAGCAGAACTGGTAACATTTTTGGTCATAACTCTCTTTGTTTTCTAGACATCGACTTGATTTCTACTGCGTTGGATAGGTAACAGCACTGGCTTTAATACGAAATTTTCGTTTTGCGAATAGTGGGACAAAAATTTTTTTCTTCAAAAAATACCATTGGCTACCCCCTTTGCTTTTTTTGGAAAAATGATAAAAAAAAAATTTTCTCTACAATGAATAAAAACAATATTGTGTTTAAAACCATTTCCCTTAGCTATCCAAGTCAAAAGGAATCAAGTCGATATCTAGAAAACTGAGGAAGTTATGACCAAAAAGGTAACTAGTTCTACTAAAAAGTGGCCGGAAAGAGGCAGTAGCAGAACTGGTACCATTTTTGGTCGTTACTCTTTTATTTTTCTAGACATCAACTTGATTTCTACTGCGTTGGATAGGTAACAGCACTGGCTTTAATACGAAATTTTCGTTTTGCGAATAGTGTGACAAAAATTTTTTTCTTCAAAAAATACCATGGGCTACCCCCTTTGCTTTTTTTGGAAAAATGATAAAAAAAATTTTTGTCCTACAAGGAAGAAAAACATTATTGTGGTCAAAGCCAGTGCTCTTAGCTATCCAAGTCAAAAGGAATTAAGTCGATATCTAGAAAACTGAGGAAGTTATGACCAAAACGGTAACTAGTTCTACTAAAAAGTGGCCGGAAAGAGGCAGTAGCAGAACTGGTAACATTTTTGGTCATAACTCTCTTTTTTTTCTAGACATTGACTTGATTTCTACTGCGTTGGATAGGTAACAGCACTGGCTTTAATACGAAATTTTCGTTTTGCGAATAGTGGGACAAAAATTTTTTTCTTCAAAAAATACCATTGGCTACCCCCTTTGCTTTTTTTGGAAAAATGATAAAAAAAATTTTTGCTCTACAAGGAAGAAAAACAATATCGTGGTTAAAGCCAGTGCCCTTAGCTATCCAAGTCAAAAGGAATCAAGTCGATATCTAGAAAACTGAGGAAGTTATGACGGAAACGGTAACTAGTTCTACTAAAAAGTGGCCGGAAAGAGGCAATAGCAGAACTGGTAACATTTTTGGTCATAACTTGCTTATTTTTCTAGAAATCGACTTGATTTCTACTGCGTTGGATAGGTAACAGCACTGGCTTTAATACGAAATTTTCGTTTTGCGAATAGTGGGACAAAAATTTTTTTCTTCAAAAAATACCATGGGCTACCCCCTTTGCTTTTTTTGGAAAAATGATAAAAAAAATTTTTTATCTACAAGGAAGAAAAACAATATTGTGGTTAAAGCCAGTGCCCTTAGCTATCCAAGTCAAAAGGAATCAAGTCGATATCTAGAAAACTGAGGAAGTTATGACCAAAAAGGTAACTAGTTCTACTAAAAAGTGGCCGGAAAGAGGCAGTAGCAGAACTGGTACCATTTTTGGTCATTACTCTTTTATTTTTCTAGACATCGACTTGATTTCTACTGCGTTGGATAGGTAACAGCACTGGCTTTAATACGAAATTTTCGTTTTGCGAATAGTGTGACAAAAATTTTTTTCTTCAAAAAATACCATGGGCTACCCCCTTTGCTTTTTTTGGAAAAATGATAAAAAAAATTTTTGCTCTACAAGGAAGAAAAACATTATTGTGGTCAAAGCCAGTGCTCTTAGCTATCCAAGTCAAAAGGAATTAAGTCGATATCTAGAAAACTGAGGAAGTTATGACCAAAACGGTAACTAGTTCTACTAAAAAGTGGCCGGAAAGAGGCAGTAGCAGAACTGGTAACATTTTTGGTCATAACTTGCTTATTTTTCTAGACATCGACTTGATTTCTACTGCGTTGGATAGGTAACAGCACTGGCTTTAATACGAAATTTTCGTTTTGCGAATAGTGGGACAAAAATTTTTTTCTTCAAAAAATACCATTGGCTACCCCCTTTGCTTTTTTTGGAAAAATGATAAAAAAAATTTTTGCTCTACAAGGAAGAAAAACATTATTGTGGTCAAAGACAGTGCTCTTAGCTATCCAAGTCAAAAGGAATTAAGTCGATATCTAGAAAACTGAGGAAGTTATGACCAAAACGGTAACTAGTTCTACTAAAAAGTGGCCGGAAAGAGGCAGTAGCAGAACTGGTAACATTTTTGGTCATAACTTGCTTATTTTTCTAGACATCGACTTGATTTCTACTGCGTTGGATAGGTAACAGCACTGGCTTTAATACGAAATTTTCGTTTTGCGAATAGTGGGACAAAAATTTTTTTCTTAAAAAAATACCATTGGCTACCCCCTTTGCTTTTTTGTGGAAAAATGATAAAAAAAATTTTTGCTCTACCCGCAAGAAAATTAATATTGTGGTTAAAGCCAGTGCTCTTAGCTATCCAAGTCAAAAAGAATCAAGTCGATATCTGGAAAACTGAGGAAGTTATGACCAAAAAGGTAACTAGTTCTACTAAAAAGTGGCTGGAAAGAGGCAGTAGCAGAACTGGTAACATTTTTGGTCATAACTCTCTTTTTTTTCTAGACATCGACTTGATTTCTACTGCGTTGGATAGGTAACAGCACTGGCTTTAATACGAAATTTTCGTTTTGCGAATAGTGGGACCAAAATTTTTTTCTTAAAAAAATACCATGGGCTACCCCCTTTGCTTTTTTTGGAAAAATGATAAAAAAAATTTTTGCTCTACAAGGAAGAAAAACAATATCGTGGTTAAAGCCAGTGCTCTTAGCTATCCAAGTCAAAAGGAATCAAGTCGATATCTAAAAAACTGAGGAAGTTATGACGGAAACGGTAACTAGTTCTACTAAAAAGTGGCCGGAAAGAGGCAGTAGCAGAACTGATAACATTTTTGGTCATAACTTGCTTATTTTTCTAGACATCGACTTGATTTTTACTGCGTTGGATAGGTAACAGCACTGGCTTTAATACGAAATTTTCGTTTTGCGAATAGTGGGACCAAAATTTTTTTCTTAAAAAAATACCATGGGCTACCCCCTTTGCTTTTTTTGGAAAAATGATAAAAAAAATTTTTGCTCTACAAGGAAGAAAAACAATATTGTGGTTAAAGCCAGTGCCCTTAGCTATCCAAGTCAAAAGGAATCAAGTCGATATCTAGAAAACTGAGGAAGTTATGACCAAAAAGGTAACTAGTTCTACTAAAAAGTGGCCGGAAAGAGGCAGTAGCAGAACTAGTAACATTTTTGGTCATAACTTGCTTATTTTTCTAGATATCGACTTGATTTTTACTGCGTTGGATAGGTAACAGCACTGGCTTTAATACGAAATTTTCGTTTTGCGAATAGTGGGACCAAAATTTTTTTCTTAAAAAAATACCATTGGCTACCCCCTTTGCTTTTTTTGGAAAAATGATAAAAAAAATTTTTGCTCTACAAGGAAGAAAAACAATATTGTGGTTAAAGCCAGTGCCCTTAGCTATCCAAGTCAAAAGGAATCAAGTCGATATCTAGAAAACTGAGGAAGTTATGACGGAAACGGTAACTAGTTCTACTAAAAAGTGGCCGGAAAGAGGCAGTAGCAGAACTGATAACATTTTTGGTCATAACTCTCTTTTTTTTCTAGACATCGACTTGATTTCTACTGCGTTGGATAGGTAACAGCAATTGCTTTAATACGAAATTTTCGTTTTGCGAATAGTGGGACCAAAATTTTTTTCTTAAAAAAATACCATTGGCTACCCCCTTTGCTTTTTTTGGAAAAATGATAAAAAAAATTTTTGCTCTACAAGGAATAAAAACAATATTGTATTTAAAACCATTTCCCTTAGCTATCCAAGTCAAAAGGAATCAAGTCGATATCTAGAAAACTGAGGAAGTTATGACCAAAACGGTAACTAGTTCTACTAAAAAGTGGCCGGAAAGAGGCAGTAGCAGAACTGGTAACATTTTTGGTCATAACTTGCTTATTTTTCAAGACATCGACTTGAGTTCTACTGCGTTGGATAGGTAACAGCAATGGCTTTAATACGAAATTTTCGTGTTGCGAATAGTGGGACAAAAATTTTTTTCTTCAAAAAATACCATTGGCTACCCCCTTTGCTTTTTTGTGGAAAAATGATAAAAAAAATTTTTGCTCTACCCGCAAGAAAATTAATATTGTGGTTAAAGCCAGTGCTCTTAGCTATCCAAGTCGAAAAGAATCAAGTCGATATCTTGAAAACTGAGGAAGTTATGACCAAAAAGGTAACTAGTTCTACTAAAAAGTGGCTGGAAAGAGGCAGTAGCAGAACTGGTAACATTTTTGGTCATAACTCTCTTTTTTTTCTAGACATTGACTTGATTTCTACTGCGTTGGATAGGTAACAGCACTGGCTTTAATACGAAATGTTCATTTTGCGAATAGTGGGACAAAAATTTTTTTCTTCAAAAAATACCATGGGCTACCCCCTTTGCTTTTTTTGGAAAAATGATAAAAAAAATTTTTGCTCTACAAGGAAGAAAAACAATATTGTGGTTAAAGCCAGTGCCCTTAGCTATCCAAGTCAAAAGGAATCAAGTCGATATCTAGAAAACTGAGGAAGTTATGACGGAAACGGTAACTAGTTCTACTAAAAAGTGGCCGGAAAGAGGCAGTAGCAGAACTGGTAACATTTTTGGTCATAACTCTCTTTTTTTTCTAGACATCGACTTGATTTCTACTGCGTTGGATAGGTAACAGCACTGGCTTTAATACGAAATTTTCGTTTTGCGAATAGTGGGACAAAAATTTTTTTCTTCAAAAAATACCATTGGCTACCCCCTTTGCTTTTTTTGGAAAAATGATAAAAAAAATTTTTGATCTACAAGGAAGAAAAACAATATCGTGGTTAAAGCCAGTGCCCTTAGCTATCCAAGTCAAAAGGAATCAAGTCGATATCTAGAAAACTGAGGAAGTTATGACCAAAAAGGTAACTAGTTCTACTAAAAAGTGGCCGGAAAGAGGCAGTAGCAGAACTGGTACCATTTTTGGTCATTACTCTTTTATTTTTCTAGACATCGACTTGATTTCTACTGCGTTGGATAGGTAACAGCAATGGCTTTAATACGAAATTTTCGTTTTGCGAATAGTGGGACAAAAATTTTTTTCTTCAAAAAATACCATTGGCTACCCCCTTTGCTTTTTTGTGGAAAAATGATAAAAAAAATTTTTGCTCTACCCGCAAGAAAATTAATATTGTGGTTAAAGCCAGTGCTCTTAGCTATCCAAGTCGAAAAGAATCAAAAGTTTGGAAAACTGAGGAAGTTATGACCAAAAAGGTAACTAGTTCTACTAAAAAGTGGCTGGAAAGAGGCAGTAGCAGAACTGGTAACATTTTTGGTCATAACTCTCTTTTTTTTCTAGACATCGACTTGATTTCTACTGCGTTGGATAGGTAACAGCACTGGCTTTAATACGAAATTTTCGTTTTGCGAATAGTGGGACAAAAATTTTTTTCTTCAAAAAATACCATTGGCTACCCCCTTTGCTTTTTTTGGAAAAATGATAAAAAAAATTTTTGCTCTACAAGGAAGAAAAACAATATCATGGTTAAAGCCAGTGCCCTTAGCTATCCAAGTCAAAAGGAATCAAGTCGATATCTAGAAAACTGAGGAAGTTATGACCAAAAAGGTAACTAGTTCTACTAAAAAGTGGCCGGAAAGAGGCAGTAGCAGAACTGGTAACATTTTTGGTCATAACTTGCTTATTTTTCTAGACATCGACTTGATTTCTACTGCGTTGGATAGGTAACAGCAATTGCTTTAATACGAAATTTTCGTTTTGCGAATAGTGGGACAAAAATTTTTTTCTTCAAAAAATACCATGGGCTACCCCCTTTGCTTTTTTTTGGAAAAATGATAAAAAAAAATTTTTCTCTACAATGAATAAAAACAATATTGTATTTAAAACCATTTCCCTTAGCTATCCAAGTCAAAAGGAATCAAGTCGATATCTAGAAAACTGAGGAAGTTATGACCAAAAAGGTAACTAGTTCTACTAAAAAGTGGCCGGAAAGAGGCAGTAGCAGAACTGGTACCATTTTTGGTCATTACTCTTTTATTTTTCTAGACATCGACTTGATTTCTACTGCGTTGGATAGGTAACAGCACTGGCTTTAATACGAAATTTTCGTTTTGCGAATAGTGTGACAAAAATTTTTTTCTTCAAAAAATACCATGGGCTACCCCCTTTGCTTTTTTTGGAAAAATGATAAAAAAAATTTTTGCTCTACAAGGAAGAAAAACATTATTGTGGTCAAAGCCAGTGCTCTTAGCTATCCAAGTCGAAAAGAATCAAGTCGATATCTGGAAAACTGAGGAAGTTATGACCAAAAAGGTAACTAGTTCTACTAAAAAGTGGCTGGAAAGAGGCAGTAGCAGAACTGGTAACATTTTTGGTCATAACTCTCTTTTTTTTCTAGACATCGACTTGATTTCTACTGCGTTGGATAGGTAACAGCACTGGCTTTAATACGAAATTTTCATTTTGCGAATAGTGGGACAAAAATTTTTTTCTTCAAAAAATACCATGGGCTACCCCCTTTGCTTTTTTTGGAAAAATGATAAAAAAACTTTTTGCTCTACAAGGAAGAAAAACAATATTGTGGTTAAAGCCAGTGCCCTTATCTATCCAAGTCAAAAGGAGTTAAGTCGATATCTAGAAAACTTATGAAGTTATGACCAAAAAGGTAACTAGTTCTACTAAAAAGTGGGCGGAAAGAGGCAGTAGCAGAACTGGTAACATTTTTGGTCATAACTTGCTTATTTTTCTAGACATCGACTTTATTTCTACTGCGTTGGATAGGTAACAGCACTGGCTTTAATACGAAATTTTCGTTTTGCGAATAGTGTGACAAAAATTTTTTTCTTCAAAAAATACCATTGGCTACCCCCTTTGCTTTTTTTAGGAAAAATGATAAAAAAAATTTTTGCTCTACCCGCAAGAAAATTAATATTGTGGTTAAAGCCAGTGCTCTTAGCTATCCAAGTCAAAAAGAATCAAGTCGATATCTGGAAAACTGAGGAAGTTATGACCAAAAAGGTAACTAGTTCTACTAAAAAGTGGCTGGAAAGAGGCAGTAGCAGAACTGGTAACATTTTTGGTCATAACTCTCTTTTTTTTCTAGACATCGACTTGATTTCTACTGCGTTGGATAGGTAACAGCACTGGCTTTAATACGAAATTTTCGTTTTGCGAATAGTGTTACAAAAATTTTTTTCTTCAAAAAATACCATTGGCTACCCCCTTTGCTTTTTTTGGAAAAATGATAAAAAAAATTTTTGCTCTACAAGGAAAAAAACATTATTGTGGTTAAAGCCAGTGCTCTTAGCTGTCCAATTCAAAAGGAGTCAAGTCGATATCTGGAAAACTGAGGAAGTTATGACGGAAACGGTAACTAGTTCTACTAAAAAGTGGCCGGAAAGAGGCAGTAGCAGAACTGATAACATTTTTGGTCATAACTTGCTTATTTTTCTAGACATCGACTTGATTTTTACTGCGTTGGATAGGTAACAGCACTGGCTTTAATACGAAATTTTCGTTTTGCGAATAGTGGGACCAAAATTTTTTTCTTAAAAAAATACCATGGGCTACCCCCTTTGCTTTTTTTGGAAAAATGATAAAAAAATTTTTGCTCTACAAGGAAGAAAAACAATATTGTGGTTAAAGCCAGTGCCCTTAGCTATCCAAGTCAAAAGGAATCAAGTCGATATCTAGAAAACTGAGGAAGTTATGACCAAAAAGGTAACTAGTTCTACTAAAAAGTGGCCGGAAAGAGGCAGTAGCAGAACTGGTAACATTTTTGGTCATAATTTGCTTATTTTTCTAGACATCGACTTGATTTTTACTGCGTTGGATAGGTAACAGCACTGGCTTTAATACGAAATTTTCTTTTTGCGAATAGTGGGACAAAAATTTTTTTCTTCAAAAAATACCATTGGCTACCCCCTTTGCTTTTTTTGGAAAAATGATAAAAAAAATTTTTGCTCTACAAGGAAGAAAAACATTATTGTGGTTAAAGCCAGTGCTCTTAGCTATCCAATTCAAAAGGAATCAAGTCGATATCTAGAAAACTGAGGAAGTTATGACGGAAACGGTAACTAGTTCTACTAAAAAGTGGCCGGAAAGAGGCAGTAGCAGAACTGATAACATTTTTGGTCATAACTCTCTTTTTTTTCTAGACATCGACTTGATTTCTACTGCGTTGGATAGGTAACAGCAATTGCTTTAATACGAAATTTTCGTTTTGCGAATAGTGGGACCAAAATGTTTTTCTTAAAAAAATACCATGGGCTACCCCCTTTGCTTTTTTTGGAAAAATGATAAAAAAAATTTTTGCTCTACAAGGAAGAAAAACAATATTGTGGTTAAAGCCAGTGCCCTTAGCTATCCAAGTCAAAAGGAATCAAGTCGATATCTAGAAAACTGAGGAAGTTATGACCAAAAAGGTAACTAGTTCTACTAAAAAGTGGCCGGAAAGAGGCAGTAGCAGAACTGGTAACATTTTTGGTCATAACTTACTTATTTTTCTAGACATCGACTTGATTTCTACTGCGTTGGATAGGTAACAGCACTGGCTTTAATACGAAATTTTCGTTTTGCGAATAGTGGGACAAAAATTTTTTTCTTCAAAAAATACCATGGGCTACCCCCTTTGCTTTTTTTGGAAAAATGATAAAAAAATTTTTTGCTCTACAAGGAAGAAAAACAATATCGTGGTTAAAGCCAGTGCTCTTAGCTATCCAAGTCAAAAGGAATCAAGTCGATATCTAGAAAACTGAGGAAGTTATGACCAAAACGGTAACTAGTTCTACTAAAAAGTGGCCGGAAAGAGGCAGTAGCAGAACTGGTAAAATTTTTGGTCATAGCTTGCTTATTTTTCTAGACATCGACTTGATTTCTACTGCGTTGGATAGGTAACAGCACTGGCTTTAATACGAAATTTTCGTTTTGCGAATAGTGGAACAAAAATTTTTTTCTTCAAAAAATACCATGGGCTACCCCCTTTGCTTTTTTTGGAAAAATGATAAAAAAAATTTTTGCTCTACAAGGAAGAAAAACAATATTGTGGTTAAAGCCAGTGCCCTTAGCTATCCAAGTCAAAAGAAGTCAAGTCGATATCTAGAAAACTGAGGAAGTTATGACCAAAAAGGTAACTAGTTCTACTAAAAAGTGGCCGGAAAGAGGCAGTAGCAGAACTGGTAACATTTTTGGTCATAACTCTCTTTTTTTTCTAGACATCGACTTGATTTCTACTGCGTTGGATAGGTAACAGCAATGGCTTTAATACGAAATTTTCATTTTGCGAATAGTGGGACAAAAATTTTTTTCTTCAAAAAATACCATGGGCTACCCCCTTTGCTTTTTTGGAAAAATGATAAAAAAAATTTTTGCTCTACAAGGAAGAAAAACAATATTGTGGTTAAAGCCAGTGCTCTTAGCTATCCAAGTCAAAAGGAGTCAAGTCGATATCTAGAAAACTGAGGAAGTTATGACCAAAAAGGTAACTAGTTCTACTAAAAAGTGGCCGGAAAGAGGCAGTAGCAGAACTGGTAACATTTTTGGTCATAACTTGCTTATTTTTCTAGACATCGACTTGATTTCTACTGCGTTGGATAGGTAACAGCACTGGCTTTAATACGAAATTTTCGTTGTGCGAATAGTGGGACAAAAATTTTTTTCTTCAAAAAATACCATGGGACCCCCTTCGCTTTTTTTGGAAAAATGATAAAAAAAATTTTTGCTCTACAAGGAAGGAAAACATTATTGTGTTATAAACCAGTGCTGTTATCTATCCAAGTCAAAAATAATCAATTCTATATCTAGAAAACTGAAGAAGTTATGACTAAAAAGGGAACTAGTTCTACTAAAAAGTGGCCGGAAAGAGGCAGTAGCAGAACTGGTAACATTTTTGGTCATAACTTGCTTATTTTTCAAGACATCGACTTGATTTCTACTGCGTTGGATAGGTAACAGCAATGTCTTTAATACGAAATTTTCGTTTTGCGAATAGTGGGACAAAAATTTTTTTCTTCAAAAAATACCATGGGCTAGCCCCTTTGCTTTTTTTGGAAAAATGATAAAAAAAATTTTTGCTCTACAAGGAAGAAAAACAATATTGTGGTTAAAGCCAGTGCTCTTAGCTATCCAAGTCAAAAGGAATCAAGTCGATATCTAGAAAACTGAGGAAGTTATGACCAAAACGGTAACTAGTTCTACTAAAAAGTGGCTGGAAAGAGGCAGTAGCAAAACTGGTAACATTTTTGGTCATAACTCTCTTTTTTTTCTAGACATCGACTTGATTTCTACTGCGTTGGATAGGTAACAGCACTGGCTTTAATACCAAATTTTCGTTTTCCGAATAGTGGGACAAAAATTTTTTTCTTCAAAAAATACCATGGGACCCCCTTCGCTTTTTTTGGAAAAATGATAAAAAAAATTTTTGCTCTACAAGGAAGGAAAACAATATTGTGGTTAAAGCCAGTGCCCTTAGCTATCTAAGTCAAAAGGAATCAAGTCGATATCTAGAAAACTGAGGAAGTTATGACCAAAAAGGTAACTAGTTCTACTAAAAAGTGGCCGGAAAGAGGCAGTAGCAGAACTGGTAACATTTTTGGTCATAACTTGCTTATTTTTCTAGACATCGACTTGATTTCTACTGCGTTGGATAGGTAACAGCACTGGCTTTAATACGAAATTTTCGTTTTGCGAATAGTGGGACAAAAATTTTTTTCTTCAAAAAATACCATGGGACCCCCTGCGCTTTTTTTGGAAAAATGATAAAAAAATTTTTGCTCTACAAGGAAGGAATACATTATTGTGGTTAAAGCCAGTGCCCTTAGCTATCCAAGTCAAAAGGAATCAAGTCGATATCTAGAAAACTGAGGAAGTTATGACCAAAAAGGTAACTAGTTCTACTAAAAAGTGGCTGGAAAGAGGCAGTAGCAAAACTGGTACCATTTTTGGTCATTACTCTCTTATTTTTCTAGACATCGACTTGATTTCTACTGCGTTGGATAGGTAACAGCACTGGCTTTAATACGAAATTTTCGTTTTGCGAATAGTGGAACAAAAATTTTTTTCTTCAAAAAATACCATGGGTTACCCTCTTTGCTTTTTTTGGAAAAATGATAAAAAAATTTTTTTCTCTACCCGCAAGAAAAACAATATTGTGGTTAAAGCCAGTGCCCTTAGCTATCTAAGTCAAAAGGAATCAAGTCGATATCTAGAAAACTGAGGAAGTTATAACCAAAAAGGTAACTAGTTCTACTAAAAAGTGGCTGGAAAGAGGCAGTAGCAGAACTGGTAACATTTTTGGTCATAACTCTCTTTTTTTTCTAGACATCGACTTGATTTCTACTGCGTTGGACAGGTAACAGCACTGGCTTTATACGAAATTTTCGTTTTGCGAATAGTGGGACAAAAATTTTTTTCTTCAAAAAATACCATGAGCTACCCCCTTTGCTTTTTTTGGAAAAATGATAAAAAAAATTTTTGCTCTACCCGCAATAAAAACAATATTGTGGTTAAAGCCAGTGCCCTTAGCTATCCAAGTCAAAAGGAATCAAGTCGATATCTAGAAAACTGAGGAAGTTATGACCAAAAAGGTAACTAGTTCTACTAAAAAGTGGCCGGAAAGAGGCAGTAGCAGAACTGGTAACATTTTTGGTCATAACTTGCTTATTTTTCTAGACATCGACTTGATTTCTACTGCGTTGGATAGGTAACAGCACTGGCCTTAATACGAAATTTTCGTTTTGCGAATAGTGGGACAAAAATTTTTTTCTTCAAAAAATACCATGGGCCACCCCCTTTGCTTTTTTTGGAAAAATGATAAAAAAAATTTTTGCTCTACAAGGAAGAAAAACAATATTGTGGTTAAAGCCAGTGCCCTTAGCTATCCAAGTCAAAAGGAATCAAGTCGATATCTAGAAAACTGAGGAAGTTATGACCAAAAAGGTAACTAGTTCTACTAAAAAGTGGCCGGAAAGAGGCAGTAGCAGAACTGGTAACATTTTTGGTCATAACTTACTTATTTTTCTAGACATCGACTTGATTTCTACTGCGTTGGATAGGTAACAGCACTGGCTTTAATACGAAGTTTTCGTTTTGCGAATAGTGGGACAAAAATTTTTTTCTTCAAAAAATACCATGGGCTACCCCCTTTGCTTTTTTTGGAAAAATGATAAAAAAATTTTTTGCTCTACAAGGAAGAAAAACAATATCGTGGTTAAAGCCAGTGCTCTTAGCTATCCAAGTCAAAAGGAATCAAGTCGATATCTAGAAAACTGAGGAAGTTATGACCAAAACGGTAACTAGTTCTACTAAAAAGTGGCCGGAAAGAGGCAGTAGCAGAACTGGTAAAATTTTTGGTCATAGCTTGCTTATTTTTCTAGACATCGACTTGATTTCTACTGCGTTGGATAGGTAACAGCACTGGCTTTAATACGAAATTTTCGTTTTGCGAATAGTGGAACAAAAATTTTTTTCTTCAAAAAATACCATGGGCTACCCCCTTTGCTTTTTTTGGAAAAATGATAAAAAAAATTTTTGCTCTACAAGGAAGAAAAACAATATTGTGGTTAAAGCCAGTGCCCTTAGCTATCCAAGTCAAAAGGAATCAAGTCGATATCTAGAAAACTGAGGAAGTTATGACCAAAAAGGTAACTAGTTCTACTAAAAAGTGGCCGGAAAGAGGCAGTAGCAGAAGTGGTAACATTTTTGGTCATAACTCTCTTTTTTTTCTAGACATCGACTTGATTTCTACTGCGTTGGATAGGTTACAGCACTGGCTTTAATACGAAGTTTTCGTTTTGCGAATAGTGGGACAAAAATTTTTTTCTTCAAAAAATACCATGGGCTACCCCCTTTGCTTTTTTTGGAAAAATGATAAAAAAATTTTTTGCTCTACAAGGAAGAAAAACAATATCGTGGTTAAAGCCAGTGCTCTTAGCTATCCAAGTCAAAAGGAATCAAGTCGATATCTAGAAAACTGAGGAAGTTATGACCAAAACGGTAACTAGTTCTACTAAAAAGTGGCCGGAAAGAGGCAGTAGCAGAACTGGTAAAATTTTTGGTCATAGCTTGCTTATTTTTCTAGACATCGACTTGATTTCTACTGCGTTGGATAGGTAACAGCACTGGCTTTAATACGAAATTTTCGTTTTGCGAATAGTGGAACAAAAATTTTTTTCTTCAAAAAATACCATGGGCTACCCCCTTTGCTTTTTTTGGAAAAATGATAAAAAAAATTTTTGCTCTACAAGGAAGAAAAACAATATTGTGGTTAAAGCCAGTGCCCTTAGCTATCCAAGTCAAAAGGAATCAAGTCGATATCTAGAAAACTGAGGAAGTTATGACCAAAAAGGTAACTAGTTCTACTAAAAAGTGGCCGGAAAGAGGCAGTAGCAGAACTGGTAACATTTTTGGTCATAACTCTCTTTTTTTTCTAGACATCGACTTGATTTCTACTGCGTTGGATAGGTAACAGCAATGGCTTTAATACGAAATTTTCATTTTGCGAATAGTGGGACAAAAATTTTTTTCTTCAAAAAATACCATGGGCTACCCCCTTTGCTTTTTTGGAAAAATGATAAAAAAAATTTTTGCTCTACAAGGAAGAAAAACAATATTGTGGTTAAAGCCAGTGCCCTTAGCTATCCAAGTCAAAAGGAGTCAAGTCGATATCTAGAAAACTGAGGAAGTTATGACCAAAAAGGTAACTAGTTCTACTAAAAAGTGGCCGGAAAGAGGCAGTAGCAGAACTGGTAACATTTTTGGTCATAACTTGCTTATTTTTCTAGACATCGACTTGATTTCTACTGCGTTGGATAGGTAACAGCACTGGCTTTAATACGAAATTTTCGTTGTGCGAATAGTGGGACAAAAATTTTTTTCTTCAAAAAATACCATGGGACCCCCTTCGCTTTTTTTGGAAAAATGATAAAAAAAATTTTTGCTCTACAAGGAAGGAAAACATTATTGTGTTATAAACCAGTGCTGTTATCTATCCAAGTCAAAAATAATCAATTCTATATCTAGAAAACTGAAGAAGTTATGACTAAAAAGGGAACTAGTTCTACTAAAAAGTGGCCGGAAAGAGGCAGTAGCAGAACTGGTAACATTTTTGGTCATAACTTGCTTATTTTTCAAGACATCGACTTGATTTCTACTGCGTTGGATAGGTAACAGCAATGTCTTTAATACGAAATTTTCGTTTTGCGAATAGTGGGACAAAAATTTTTTTCTTCAAAAAATACCATGGGCTAGCCCCTTTGCTTTTTTTGGAAAAATGATAAAAAAAATTTTTGCTCTACAAGGAAGAAAAACAATATTGTGGTTAAAGCCAGTGCTCTTAGCTATCCAAGTCAAAAGGAATCAAGTCGATATCTAGAAAACTGAGGAAGTTATGACCAAAACGGTAACTAGTTCTACTAAAAAGTGGCTGGAAAGAGGCAGTAGCAAAACTGGTAACATTTTTGGTCATAACTCTCTTTTTTTTCTAGACATCGACTTGATTTCTACTGCGTTGGATAGGTAACAGCACTGGCTTTAATACCAAATTTTCGTTTTCCGAATAGTGGGACAAAAATTTTTTTCTTCAAAAAATACCATGGGACCCCCTTCGCTTTTTTTGGAAAAATGATAAAAAAAATTTTTGCTCTACAAGGAAGGAAAACAATATTGTGGTTAAAGCCAGTGCCCTTAGCTATCTAAGCCAAAAGGAATCAAGTCGATATCTAGAAAACTGAGGAAGTTATGACCAAAAAGGTAACTAGTTCTACTAAAAAGTGGCCGGAAAGAGGCAGTAGCAGAACTGGTAACATTTTTGGTCATAACTTGCTTATTTTTCTAGACATCGACTTGATTTCTACTGCGTTGGATAGGTAACAGCACTGGCTTTAATACCAAATTTTCGTTTTGCGAATAGTGGGACAAAAATTTTTTTCTTCAAAAAATACCATGGGACCCCCTTCGCTTTTTTTGGAAAAATGATAAAAAAATTTTTGCTCTACAAGGAAGGAATACATTATTGTGGTTAAAGCCAGTGCCCTTAGCTATCCAAGTCAAAAGGAATCAAGTCGATATCTAGAAAACTGAGGAAGTTATGACCAAAAAGGTAACTAGTTCTACTAAAAAGTGGCTGGAAAGAGGCAGTAGCAAAACTGGTACCATTTTTGGTCATTACTCTCTTATTTTTCTAGACATCGACTTGATTTCTACTGCGTTGGATAGGTAACAGCACTGGCTTTATACGAAATTTTCGTTTTGCGAATAGTGGGACAAAAATTTTTTTCTTCAAAAAATACCATGAGCTACCCCCTTTGCTTTTTTTTGGAAAAATGATAAAAAAAATTTTTTATCTACAAGAAAGAAAAACAATATTGTGGTTAAAGCCAGTGCCCTTAGCTATCCAAGTCAAAAGGAATCAAGTCAATATCTAGAAAACTGAGGAAGTTATGACCAAAAAGGTAACTAGTTCTACTAAAAAGTGGCCGGAAAGAGGCAGTAGCAGAACTGGTAACATTTTTGGTCATAACTCTCTTTTTTTTCTAGACATCGACTTGATTTCTACTGCGTTGGATATGTAACAGCACTGGCTTTAATACGAGATTTTCGTTTTGCGAATAGTGGAACAAAAATGTTTTTCTTCAAAAAATACCATGGGCTACCCTCTTTGCTTTTTTTGGAAAAATGATAAAAAATTTTTTTCTCTACCCGCAAGAAAAACAATATTGTGGTTAAAGCCAGTGCTCTTAGCTATCCAAGTCAAAAGGAGTCAAGTCGATATCTGGAAAACTGAGGAAGTTATGACCAAAAAGGTAACTAGTTCTACTAAAAAGTTGCTGGAAAGAGGCAGTAGCAGAACTGGTAACATTTTTGGTCATAACTCTCTTTTTTTTCTAGACATCGACTTGATTTCTACTGCGTTGGATAGGTAACAGCACTGGCTTTAATACGAAATTTTCGTTTTGCGAATAGTGGGACAAAAATTTTTTTCTTCAAAAAATACCATGAGCTACCCCCTTTGCTTTTTTTGGAAAAATGGTAAAAAAAATTTTTGCTCTACCCGCAATTAAAACAATATGGTGTTTAAAACCATTGCCCTTAGCTATCCAAGTCAAAAGTAATCAAGTTGATATCTAGAAAACTGAAGAAGTTATGACCAAAAAGGTAACTAGTTCTACTAAAAAGTTGCTGGAAAGAGGCAGTAGCAGACTGGTAACATTTTTGGTCATAACTCTCTTTTTTTTCTAGACATCGACTTGATTTCTACTGCGTTGGATAGGTAACAGCACTGTCTTTAATACGAAATTTTCGTTTTGCGAATAGTGGGACAAAAATTTTTTTCTTCAAAAAATACCATGGGCTACCCCCTTTGCTTTTTTTGGAAAAATGATAAAAAAATTTTTGCTCTACAAGGAAGAAAAACAATATTGTGGTTAAAGCCAGTGCTCTTAGCTATCCAAGTCAAAAGGAATCAAGTCAATATCTAGAAAACTGAGGAAGTTATGACCAAAACGGTAACTAGTTCTACTAAAAAGTGGCCGGAAAGAGGCAGTAGCAGAACTGGTAACATTTTTGGTCATAACTTGCTTACTTTTCTAGATATCGACTTCATTTCTACTGCGTTGGATATGTAACAGCACTGGCTTTAATTCGAAATTTTCTTTTTGCGAATAGTGGGACAAAAATTTTTTTCTTAAAAAAATACCATGGGCTACCCCCTTTGCTTTTTTTGGAAAAATGATAAAAAAATTTTTTTCTCTACCCGCAAGAAAAACAATATTGTGGTTAAAGCCAGTGCTCTTAGCTATCCAAGTCAAAAGGAATCAAGTCGATATCTAGAAAACTGAGGAAGTTATGACCAAAACGGTAACTAGTTCTACTAAAAAGTGGCCGGAAAGAGGCAGTAGCAGAACTGGTAAAATTTTTGGTCATAACTTGCTTATTTTTCTAGACATCGACTTGATTTCTACTGCGTTGGATAGGTAACAGCACTGGCTTTAATACGAAATTTTCGTTTTGCGAATAGTGGAACAAAAATTTTTTTCTTCAAAAAATACCATGGGCTACCCCCTTTGCTTTTTTTGGAAAAATGATAAAAAAAATTTTTGCTCTACAAGGAAGAAAAACAATATTGTGGTTAAAGCCAGTGCCCTTAGCTATCCAAGTCAAGAGGAATCAAGTCGATATCTAGAAAACTGAGGAAGTTATGACCAAAACGGTAACTAGTTCTACTAAAAAGTTGCTGGAAAGAGGCAGTAGCAGAACAATTAACATTTTTGGTCATAACTTGCTTATTTTTCTAGACATCGACTTGATTTCTACTGCGTTGGATAGGTAACAGCACTGGCTTTAATACGAAATTTTCTTTTTGCGAATAGTGGAACAAAAATTTTTTTCTTCAAAAAATACCATGGGACCCCCTTCGCTTTTTTTGGAAAAATGATAAAAAAATTTTTGCTCTACAAGGAAGGAATACATTATTGTGGTTAAAGCCAGTGCCCTTAGCTATCCAAGTCAAAAGGAATCAAGTCGATATCTAGAAAACTGAGGAAGTTATGACCAAAAAGGTAACTAGTTCTACTAAAAAGTGGCTGGAAAGAGGCAGTAGCAAAACTGGTACCATTTTTGGTCATTACTCTCTTATTTTTCTAGACATCGACTTGATTTCTACTGCGTTGGATAGGTAACAGCACTGGCTTTATACGAAATTTTCGTTTTGCGAATAGTGGGACAAAAATTTTTTTCTTCAAAAAATACCATGAGCTACCCCCTTTGCTTTTTTTTGGAAAAATGATAAAAAAAATTTTTTATCTACAAGAAAGAAAAACAATATTGTGGTTAAAGCCAGTGCCCTTAGCTATTTAAGTCAAAAGGAATCAAGTCAATATCTAGAAAACTGAGGAAGTTATGACCAAAAAGGTAACTAGTTCTACTAAAAAGTGGCCGGAAAGAGGCAGTAGCAGAACTGGTAACATTTTTGGTCATAACTCTCTTTTTTTTCTAGACATCGACTTGATTTCTACTGCGTTGGATATGTAACAGCACTGGCTTTAATACGAGATTTTCGTTTTGCGAATAGTGGAACAAAAATTTTTTTCTTCAAAAAATACCATGGGCTACCCTCTTTGCTTTTTTTGGAAAAATGATAAAAAATTTTTTTCTCTACCCGCAAGAAAAACAATATTGTGGTTAAAGCCAGTGCTCTTAGCTATCCAAGTCAAAAGGAGTCAAGTCGATATCTGGAAAACTGAGGAAGTTATGACCAAAAAGGTAACTAGTTCTACTAAAAAGTTGCTGGAAAGAGGCAGTAGCAGAACTGGTAACATTTTTGGTCATAACTCTCTTTTTTTTCTAGATATCGACTTGATTTCTACTGCGTTGGATAGGTAACAGCACTGGCTTTAATACGAAATTTTCGTTTTGCGAATAGTGGGACAAAAATTTTTTTCTTCAAAAAATACCATGAGCTACCCCCTTTGCTTTTTTTGGAAAAATGGTAAAAAAAATTTTTGCTCTACCCGCAATTAAAACAATATGGTGTTTAAAACCATTGCCCTTAGCTATCCAAGTCAAAAGTAATCAAGTTGATATCTAGAAAACTGAAGAAGTTATGACCAAAAAGGTAACTAGTTCTACTAAAAAGTGGCTGGAAAGAGGCAGTAGCAGAACTGGTAACATTTTTGGTCATAACTCTCTTTTTTTTCTAGACATCGACTTGATTTCTACTGCGTTGGATAGGTAACAGTACTGGCTTTAATACGAAATTTTCTTTTTGCGAATAGTGGGACAAAAATTTTTTTCTTCAAAAAATACCATGGGCTACCCCCTTTGCTTCTTTTGGAAAAATGATAAAAAAATTTTTGCTCTACCCGCAAGAAAAACAATATTGTGGTTAAAGCCAGTGCTCTTAGCTATCCAAGTCAAAAGGAATCAAGTCGATATCTAGAAAACTGAGGAAGTTATGACCAAAACGGTAACTAGTTCTACTAAAAAGTGGCCGGAAAGAGGCAGTAGCAGAACTGGTAACATTTTTGGTCATAACTCTCTTTTTTTTCTAGACATCGACTTGATTTCTACTGCGTTGGATAGGTAACAGCACTGGCTTTAATACGAAATTTTCGTTTTGCGAATAGTGGAAAAAAAAATTTTTTCTTCAAAAAATACCATGGGCTACCCCCTTTGCTTTTTTTGGAAAAATGATAAAAAAATTTTTTTCTCTACCCGCAAGAAAAACAATATTGTTGTTAAAGCCAGTGCTCTTAGCTATCCAAGTCAAAAGGAGTCAAGTCGATATCTAGAAAACTGAGGAAGTTATGACCAAAAAGGTAACTAGTTCTACTAAAAAGTTGCTGGAAAGAGGCAGTAGCAGACTGGTAACATTTTTGGTCATAACTCTCTTTTTTTTCTAGACATCGACTTGATTTCTACTGCGTTGGATAGGTAACAGCACTGGCTTTAATACGAAATTTTCGTTTTGCGAATAGTGGGACAAAAATTTTTTTCTTCAAAAAATACCATGGGCTACCCCCTTTGCTTTTTTTGGAAAAATGATAAAAAAATTTTTGCTCTACAAGGAAGAAAAACAATATTGTGGTTAAAGCCAGTGCTCTTAGCTATCCAAGTCAAAAGGAATCAAGTCAATATCTAGAAAACTGAGGAAGTTATGACCAAAACGGTAACTAGTTCTACTAAAAAGTGGCCGGAAAGAGGCAGTAGCAGAACTGGTAACATTTTTGGTCATAACTTGCTTACTTTTCTAGATATCGACTTCATTTCTACTGCGTTGGATATGTAACAGCACTGGCTTTAATTCGAAATTTTCTTTTTGCGAATAGTGGGACAAAAATTTTTTTCTTAAAAAAATACCATGGGCTACCCCCTTTGCTTTTTTTGGAAAAATGATAAAAAAATTTTTTTCTCTACCCGCAAGAAAAACAATATTGTGGTTAAAGCCAGTGCTCTTAGCTATCCAAGTCAAAAGGAATCAAGTCGATATCTAGAAAACTGAGGAAGTTATGACCAAAACGGTAACTAGTTCTACTAAAAAGTGGCCGGAAAGAGGCAGTAGCAGAACTGGTAAAATTTTTGGTCATAACTTGCTTATTTTTCTAGACATCGACTTGATTTCTACTGCGTTGGATAGGTAACAGCACTGGCTTTAATACGAAATTTTCGTTTTGCGAATAGTGGAACAAAAATTTTTTTCTTCAAAAAATACCATGGGCTACCCCCTTTGCTTTTTTTGGAAAAATGATAAAAAAAATTTTTGCTCTACAAGGAAGAAAAACAATATTGTGGTTAAAGCCAGTGCCCTTAGCTATCCAAGTCAAGAGGAATCAAGTCGATATCTAGAAAACTGAGGAAGTTATGACCAAAACGGTAACTAGTTCTACTAAAAAGTTGCTGGAAAGAGGCAGTAGCAGAACAATTAACATTTTTGGTCATAACTTGCTTATTTTTCTAGACATCGACTTGATTTCTACTGCGTTGGATAGGTAACAGCACTGGCTTTAATACGAAATTTTCTTTTTGCGAATAGTGGAACAAAAATTTTTTTCTTCAAAAAGTACCATGGGCTACCCCCTTTGCTTTTTTTGGAAAAATGGTAAAAAAAATTTTTTTCTCTACTCGGAAAAAAAACAATATTGTGGTTAAAGCCAGTGCCCTTAGCTATCCAAGTCAAAAGTAATCAAGTCGACATCTAGAAAACTGAGGAAGTTATGACCAAAAGGTAACTAGTTCTACTAAAAAGTGGCCGGAAAGGGGCAGTAGCAGAACTGGTAACATTTTTGGTCATAACTTGCTTATTTTTCTAGACATCGACTTGATTTCTACTGCGTTGGATATGTAACAGCACTGGCTTTAATTCGAAATTTTCTTTTTGCGAATAGTGGGACAAAAATTTTTTTCTTAAAAAAATACCATGGGCTACCCCCTTTGCTTTTTTTGGAAAAATGGTAAAAAAAATTTTTGCTCTACCCGCAAGAAAAACAATATGGTGTTTAAAACCATTGCCCTTAGCTATCTAAGTCAAAAGGAATCAAGTCGATATCTGGAAAACTGAAGAAGTTATGACCAAAAAGGTAACTAGTTCTACTAAAAAGTGGCTGGAAAGAGGCAGTAGCAGAACTGGTAACATTTTTGGTCATAACTCTCTTTTTTTTCTAGACATCGACTTGATTTCTACTGCGTTGGATAGGTAACAGCACTGGCTTTAATACGAAATTTTCGTTTTGCGAATAGTGGAAGAAAAATTTTTTTCTTCAAAAAATAACATGAGCTACCCCCTTTGCTTTTTTTGGAAAAATGATAAAAAAATTTTTGCTCTACAAGGAAGAAAAACAATATTGTGGTTAAAGCCAGTGCTCTTAGCTATCCAAGTCAAAAGGAATCAAGTCGATATCTAGAAAACTGAGGAAGTTATGACTAAAACGGTAACTAGTTCTACTAAAAAGTGGACGGAAAGAGGCAGTAGCAGAACGGGTAACATTTTTGGTCATAACTCTCTTTTTTTTCTAGACATCGACTTGATTTCTACTGCGTTGGATAGGTAACAGCACTGGCTTTAATACGAAATTTTCGTTTTGCGAATAGTGGAAAAAAAACTTTTTTCTTCAAAAAATACCATGGGCTACCCCCTTTGCTTTTTTTGGAAAAATGATAAAAAAAATTTTTCTCTACCCGCAAGAAAAACAATATTGTGGTTAAAGCCAGTGCTCTTAGCTATCCAAGTCAAAAGGAGTCAAGTCGATATCTGGAAAACTGAAGAAGTTATGACCAAAAAGGTAACTAGTTCTACTAAAAAGTTGCTGGAAAGAGGCAGTAGCAGAACTGGTAACATTTTTGGTCATAACTCTCTTTTTTTTCTAGACATCGACTTGATTTCTACTGCGTTGGATAGGTAACAGCACTGGCTTTAATACGAAATTTTCGTTTTGCGAATAGTGGGACAAAAATTTTTTTCTTCAAAAAATACCATGGGCTACCCCCTTTGCTTTTTTTGGAAAAATGATAAAAAAAATTTTTGCTCTACCCGCAATAAGAACAATATTGTGGTTAAAGCCAGTGCCCTTAGCTATCCAAGTCGAAAGGAATCAAGTCGATATCTGCAAAACTGAGGTAGTTATGACCAAAAAGGTAACTAGCTCTACTAAAAAGTGGCTTAAAAGAGGCAGTAGCAGAACTGGTAACATTTTTGGTCATAACTCTCTTTTTTTTCTAGACATCGACTTGATTTCTACTGCGTTGGATAGGTAACAGCACTGGCTTTAATGCGAAATTTTCGTTTTGCGAATAGTGGGACAAAAATTTTTTTCTTCAAAAAATACCATGGGCTACCCCCTTTGCTTTTTTTGGAAAAATGATAAAAAAATTTTTTGCTCTACCCGCAAGAAAGACAATATTGTGGTTAAAGTCAGTGCCCTTAGCTATCCAAGTCGAAAGGAATCAAGTCGATATCTGGAAAACTGAGGAAGTTATGACCAAAAGGGTAACTAGTTCTACTAAAAAGTGGCCGGAAAGAGGCAGTAGCAGAACTGGTAACATTTTTGGTCATAACTCTCTTTTTTTTCTAGACATCGACTTGATTTCTACTGCGTTGGATAGGTAACAGCACTGGCTTTAATACGAAATTTTCGTTTTGCGAATAGTGGAAGAAAAATTTTTTTCTTTAAAAAGATACCATGGGCTACCCCCTTTGCTTTTTTTGGAAAAATGATAAAAAAATTATTTGCTCTACCCGCAATAAAAACAATATTGTGGTTAAAGTCAGTGCCCTTAGCTATCCAAGTCGAAAGGAATCAAGTCGATATCTGGAAAACTGAGGAAGTTATGACCAAAAAGGTAACTAGTTCTACTAAAAAGTGGACGGAAAGAGGCAGTAGCAGAACTGGTAACATTTTTGGTCATAACTCTCTTTTTTTTCTAGACATCGACTTGATTTCTACTGCGTTGGATAGGTAACAGCACTGGCTTTAATACGAAATTTTCGTTTTGCGAATAGTGGAAGAAAAATTTTTTTCTTCAAAAAATAACATGAGCTACCACCTTTGCTTTTTTTGGAAAAATGATAAAAAAATTTTTGCTCTACAAGGAAGAAAAACAATATTGTGGTTAAAGCCAGTGCTCTTAGCTATCCAAGTCAAAAGGAATCAAGTCGATATCTAGAAAACTGAGGAAGTTATGACTAAAACGGTAACTAGTTCTACTAAAAAGTGGACGGAAAGAGGCAGTAGCAGAACTGGTAACATTTTTGGCCATAACTCTCTTTTTTTTCTAGACATCGACTTGATTTCTACTGCGTTGGATAGGTAACAGTACTGGCTTTAATACGAAATTTTCGTTTTGCGAATAGTGGGACAAAAATTTTTTTCTTCAAAAAATACCATGGGCTACCCCCTTTGCTTTTTTGGAAAAATTATAAAAAAAATTTTTGCTCTACAAGGAAGAAAAACAATATTGTGGTTAAAGCCAGTGCCCTTAGCTATCCAAGTCAAAAGAAGTCAAGTCGATATCTAGAAAACTGAGGAAGTTATGACCAAAACGGTAACTAGTTCTACTAAAAAGTGGCCGGAAAGAGGCAGTAGCAGAACTGGTAAAATTTTTGGTCATAACTTGCTTATTTTTCTAGACATCGACTTGATTTCTACTGCGTTGGATAGGTAACAGCACTGGCTTTAATACGAAATTTTCGTTTTGCGAATAGTGGGACAAAAATTTTTTTCTTCAAAAAATACCATGGGCTACCCCCTTTGCTTTTTTTGGAAAAATGATAAAAAAAATTTTTGCTCTACCCGCAATAAAAACAATATTGTGGTTAAAGCCAGTGCCCTTAGCTATCCAAGTCGAAAGGAATCAAGTCGATATCTGGAAAACTGAGGTAGTTATGACCAAAAAGGTAACTAGCTCTACTAAAAAGTGGCTTAAAAGAGGCAGTAGCAGAACTGGTAACATTTTTGGTCATAACTCTCTTTTTTTTCTAGACATCGACTTGATTTCTACTGCGTTGGATAGGTAACAGCACTGGCTTTAATACGAAATTTTCGTTTTGCGAATAGTGGAAAAAAAACTTTTTTCTTCAAAAAATACCATGGGCTACCCCCTTTGCTTTTTTTGGAAAAATGATAAAAAAAATTTTTCTCTACCCGCAAGAAAAACAATATTGTGGTTAAAGCCAGTGCTCTTAGCTATCCAAGTCAAAAGGAGTCAAGTCGATATCTGGAAAACTGAAGAAGTTATGACCAAAAAGGTAACTAGTTCTACTAAAAAGTTGCTGGAAAGAGGCAGTAGCAGAACTGGTAACATTTTTGGTCATAACTTGCTTATTTTTCTAGACATCGACTTGATTTCTACTGCGTTGGATAGGTAACAGCACTGGCTTTAATACGAAATTTTCGTTTTGCGAATAGTGGAAAAAAAACTTTTTTCTTCAAAAAATACCATGGGCTACCCCCTTTGCTTTTTTTGGAAAAATGATAAAAAAAATTTTTCTCTACCCGCAAGAAAAACAATATTGTGGTTAAAGCCAGTGCTCTTAGCTATCCAAGTCAAAAGGAGTCAAGTCGATATCTGGAAAACTGAAGAAGTTATGACCAAAAAGGTAACTAGTTCTACTAAAAAGTTGCTGGAAAGAGGCAGTAGCAGAACTGGTAACATTTTTGGTCATAACTTGCTTATTTTTCTAGACATCGACTTGATTTCTACTGCGTTGGATAGGTAACAGCACTGGCTTTAATACGAAATTTTCGTTTTGCGAATAGTGGGACAAAAATTTTTTTCTTCAAAAAATACCATGGGCTACCCCCTTTGCTTTTTTTGGAAAAATGATAAAAAAAATTTTTGCTCTACCCGCAATAAAAACAATATTGTGGTTAAAGCCAGTGCCCTTAGCTATCCAAGTCGAAAGGAATCAAGTCGATATCTGGAAAACTGAGGTAGTTATGACCAAAAAGGTAACTAGCTCTACTAAAAAGTGGCTTAAAAGAGGCAGTAGCAGAACTGGTAACATTTTTGGTCATAACTCTCTTTTTTTTCTAGACATCGACTTGATTTCTACTGCGTTGGATAGGTAACAGCACTGGCTTTAATACGAAATTTTCGTTTTGCGAATAGTGGAAAAAAAACTTTTTTCTTCAAAAAATACCATGGGCTACCCCCTTTGCTTTTTTTGGAAAAATGATAAAAAAAATTTTTCTCTACCCGCAAGAAAAACAATATTGTGGTTAAAGCCAGTGCTCTTAGCTATCCAAGTCAAAAGGAGTCAAGTCGATATCTGGAAAACTGAAGAAGTTATGACCAAAAAGGTAACTAGTTCTACTAAAAAGTTGCTGGAAAGAGGCAGTAGCAGAACTGGTAAAATTTTTGGTCATAACTTGCTTATTTTTCTAGACATCGACTTGATTTCTACTGCGTTGGATAGGTAACAGCACTGGCTTTAATACGAAATTTTCGTTTTGCGAATAGTGGAAGAAAAATTTTTTTCTTCAAAAAATACCATGGGCTACCCCCTTTGCTTTTTTTGGAAAAATGATAAAAAAAATTTTTGCTCTACCCGCAATAAAAACAATATTGTGGTTAAAGCCAGTGCCCTTAGCTATCCAAGTCGAAAGGAATCAAGTCGATATCTAGAAAACTGAGGTAGTTATGACCAAAAAGGTAACTAGCTCTACTAAAAAGTGGCTTAAAAGAGGCAGTAGCAGAACTGGTAACATTTTTGGTCATAACTCTCTTTTTTTTCTAGACATCGACTTGATTTCTACTGCGTTGGATAGGTAACAGCACTGGCTTTAATACGAAATTTTCGTTTTGCGAATAGTGGGACAAAAATTTTTTTCTTCAAAAAATACCATGGGCTACCCCCTTTGCTTTTTTTGGAAAAATGATAAAAAAAATTTTTGCTCTACCCGCAATAAAAACAATATTGTGGTTAAAGCCAGTGCCCTTAGCTATCCAAGTCGAAAGGAATCAAGTCGATATCTGGAAAACTGAGGTAGTTATGACCAAAAAGGTAACTAGTTCTACTAAAAAGTGGCCGGAAAGAGGCAGTAGCAGAACTGGTAACATTTTTGGTCATAACTCTCTTTTTTTTCTAGACATCGACTTGATTTCTACTGCGTTGGATAGGTAACAGCACTGGCTTTAATACGAAATTTTCGTTTTGCGAATAGTGGAAGAAAAATTTTTTTCTTTAAAAAGATACCATGGGCTACCCCCTTTGCTTTTTTTGGAAAAATGATAAAAAAATTATTTGCTCTACCCGCAATAAAAACAATATTGTGGTTAAAGTCAGTGCCCTTAGCTATCCAAGTCGAAAGGAATCAAGTCGATATCTGGAAAACTGAGGAAGTTATGACCAAAAAGGTAACTAGTTCTACTAAAAAGTGGACGGAAAGAGGCAGTAGCAGAACTGGTAACATTTTTGGTCATAACTCTCTTTTTTTTCTAGACATCGACTTGATTTCTACTGCGTTGGATAGGTAACAGCACTGGCTTTAATACGAAATTTTCGTTTTGCGAATAGTGGGACAAAAATTTTTTTCTTCAAAAAATACCATGGGCTACCCCCTTTGCTTTTTTTGGAAAAATGATAAAAAAAATTTTTGCTCTACCCGCAATAAAAACAATATTGTGGTTAAAGCCAGTGCCCTTAGCTATCCAAGTCGAAAGGAATCAAGTCGATATCTGGAAAACTGAGGTAGTTATGACCAAAAAGGTAACTAGCTCTACTAAAAAGTGGCTTAAAAGAGGCAGTAGCAGAACTGGTAACATTTTTGGTCATAACTCTCTTTTTTTTCTAGACATCGACTTGATTTCTACTGCGTTGGATAGGTAACAGCACTGGCTTTAATACGAAATTTTCGTTTTGCGAATAGTGGAAAAAAAACTTTTTTCTTCAAAAAATACCATGGGCTACCCCCTTTGCTTTTTTTGGAAAAATGATAAAAAAAATTTTTCTCTACCCGCAAGAAAAACAATATTGTGGTTAAAGCCAGTGCTCTTAGCTATCCAAGTCAAAAGGAGTCAAGTCGATATCTGGAAAACTGAAGAAGTTATGACCAAAAAGGTAACTAGTTCTACTAAAAAGTTGCTGGAAAGAGGCAGTAGCAGAACTGGTAAAATTTTTGGTCATAACTTGCTTATTTTTCTAGACATCGACTTGATTTCTACTGCGTTGGATAGGTAACAGCACTGGCTTTAATACGAAATTTTCGTTTTGCGAATAGTGGAAGAAAAATTTTTTTCTTCAAAAAATACCATGGGCTACCCCCTTTGCTTTTTTTGGAAAAATGATAAAAAAAATTTTTGCTCTACCCGCAATAAAAACAATATTGTGGTTAAAGCCAGTGCCCTTAGCTATCCAAGTCGAAAGGAATCAAGTCGATATCTAGAAAACTGAGGTAGTTATGACCAAAAAGGTAACTAGCTCTACTAAAAAGTGGCTTAAAAGAGGCAGTAGCAGAACTGGTAACATTTTTGGTCATAACTCTCTTTTTTTTCTAGACATCGACTTGATTTCTACTGCGTTGGATAGGTAACAGCACTGGCTTTAATACGAAATTTTCGTTTTGCGAATAGTGGGACAAAAATTTTTTTCTTCAAAAAATACCATGGGCTACCCCCTTTGCTTTTTTTGGAAAAATGATAAAAAAAATTTTTGCTCTACCCGCAATAAAAACAATATTGTGGTTAAAGCCAGTGCCCTTAGCTATCCAAGTCGAAAGGAATCAAGTCGATATCTGGAAAACTGAGGTAGTTATGACCAAAAAGGTAACTAGTTCTACTAAAAAGTGGCCGGAAAGAGGCAGTAGCAGAACTGGTAACATTTTTGGTCATAACTCTCTTTTTTTTCTAGACATCGACTTGATTTCTACTGCGTTGGATAGGTAACAGCACTGGCTTTAATACGAAATTTTCGTTTTGCGAATAGTGGAAGAAAAATTTTTTTCTTTAAAAAGATACCATGGGCTACCCCCTTTGCTTTTTTTGGAAAAATGATAAAAAAATTATTTGCTCTACCCGCAATAAAAACAATATTGTGGTTAAAGTCAGTGCCCTTAGCTATCCAAGTCGAAAGGAATCAAGTCGATATCTGGAAAACTGAGGAAGTTATGACCAAAAAGGTAACTAGTTCTACTAAAAAGTGGACGGAAAGAGGCAGTAGCAGAACTGGTAACATTTTTGGTCATAACTCTCTTTTTTTTCTAGACATCGACTTGATTTCTACTGCGTTGGATAGGTAACAGCACTGGCTTTAATACGAGATTTTCGTTTTGCGAATAGTGGAACAAAAATTTTTTTCTTCAAAAAATACCATGGGCTACCCCCTTTGCTTTTTTTGGAAAAATGATAAAAAAAATTTTTGCTCTACCCGCAATAAAAACAATATTGTGGTTAAAGCCAGTGCCCTTAGCTATCCAAGTCGAAAGGAATCAAGTCGATATCTGGAAAACTGAGGAAGTTATGACCAAAAAGGTAACTAGCTCTACTAAAAAGTGGCTGGAAAGAGGCAGTAGCAGAACTGGTAACATTTTTGGTCATAACTCTCTTTTTTTTCTAGACATCGACTTGATTTCTACTGCGTTGGATAGGTAACAGCACTGGGTTTAATACGAAATTTTCGTTTTGCGAATAGTGGAACAAAAATTTTTTTCTTCAAAAAATACCATGGGCTACCCCCTTTGCTTTTTTTGGAAAAATGATAAAAAAAATTTTTGCTCTACCCGCAATAAAAACAATATTGTGGTTAAAGCCAGTGCCCTTAGCTATCCAAGTCGAAAGGAATCAAGTCGATATCTGGAAAACTGAGGAAGTTATGACCAAAAAGGTAACTAGCTCTACTAAAAAGTGGCTGGAAAGAGGCAGTAGCAGAACTGGTAACATTTTTGGTCATAACTCTCTTTTTTTTCTGGACATCGACTTGATTTCTACTGCGTTAGATAGGTAACAGTACTGGCTTTAATACCAAATTTTCTTTTTGCGAATAGTGGGACAAAAATTTTTTTCTTCAAAAAATACCATGGGCTACCCCCTTTGCTTTTTTTGGAAAACTGGTAAAAAAAATTTTTGCTCTACCCGCAAGAAAAACAATATGGTGTTTCAAACCATTGCCCTTAGCTATCCAAGTCAAAAGGAATCAAGTCGATATCTGGAAAACTGAAGAAGTTATGACCAAAAAGGTAACTAGTTCTACTAAAAAGTGGCTGGAAAGAGGCAGTAGCAGAACTGGTAACATTTTTGGTCATAACTCTCTTTTTTTTCTAGACATCGACTTGATTTCTACTGCGTTGGATAGGTAACAGCACTGGCTTTAATACGAAATTTTCGTTTTGCGAATAGTGGAAGAAAAATTTTTTTCTTCAAAAAATAACATGAGCTACCCCCTTTGCTTTTTTTGGAAAAATGATAAAAAAATTTTTGCTCTACAAGGAAGAAAAACAATATTGTGGTTAAAGCCAGTGCTCTTAGCTATCCAAGTCAAAAGGAATCAAGTCGATATCTAGAAAACTGAGGAAGTTATGACTAAAACGGTAACTAGTTCTACTAAAAAGTGGACGGAAAGAGGCAGTAGCAGAACTGGTAACATTTTTGGTCATAACTCTCTTTTTTTTCTAGACATCGACTTGATTTCTACTGCGTTGGATAGGTAACAGCACTGGCTTTAATACGAAATTTTCGTTTTGCGAATAGTGGAACAAAAATTTTTTTCTTCAAAAAATACCATGGGCTACCCTCTTTGCTTTTTTTGGAAAAATGATAAAAAAATTTTTTTCTCTACCCGCAAGAAAGACAATATTGTGGTTAAAGCCAGTGCTCTTAGCTATCCAAGTCAAAAGGAGTCAAGTCGATATCTGGAAAACTGAGGAAGTTATGACCAAAAAGGTAACTAGTTCTACTAAAAAGTGGCCGGAAAGAGGCAGTAGCAGAACTGGTAACATTTTTGGTCATAACTCTCTTTTTTTTCTAGACATCGACTTGATTTCTACTGCGTTGGATAGGTAACAGCACTGGCTTTAATACGAAATTTTCGTTTTGCGAATAGTGGAACAAAAATTTTTTTCTTCAAAAAATACCATGGGCTACCCTCTTTGCTTTTTTTGGAAAAATGATAAAAAAATTTTTTTCTCTACCCGCAAGAAAAACAATATTGTGGTTAAAGCCAGTGCTCTTAGCTATCCAAGTCAAAAGGAGTCAAGTCGATATCTGGAAAACTGAGGAAGTTATGACCAAAAAGGTAACTAGTTCTACTAAAAAGTTGCTGGAAAGAGGCAGTAGCAGAACTGGTAACATTTTTGGTCATAACTTGCTTACTTTTCTAGATATCGACTTCATTTCTACTGCGTTGGATATGTAACAGCACTGGCTTTAATTCGAAATTTTCTTTTTGCGAATAGTGGGACAAAAATTTTTTTCTTAAAAAAATACCATGGGCTACCCCCTTTGCTTTTTTTGGAAAAATGGTAAAAAAAATTTTTGCTCTACAAGGAAGAAAAACAATATTGTGGTTAAAGCCAGTGCTCTTAGCTATCCAAGTCAAAAGGAGTCAAGTCGATATCTGGAAAACTGAGGAAGTTATGACCAAAACGGTAACTAGTTCTACTAAAAAGTGGCCGGAAAGAGGCAGTAGCAGAACTGGTAACATTTTTGGTCATAACTCTCTTTTTTTTCTAGACATCGACTTGATTTCTACTGCGTTGGATAGGTAACAGCACTGGCTTTAATACGAATTTTTCGTTTTGGGAATAGTGGGACAAAAATTTTTTTTTCAAAAAATACCATGGGCTACCCCCTTTTGCTTTTTTTGGAAAAATGATAAAAAAAATTTTTGCTCTACCCGCAATAAAAACAATATTGTGGTTAAAGCCAGTGCCCTTAGCTATCCAAGTCAAAAGGAATCAAGTCGATATCTAGAAAACTGAGGAAGTTATGACCAAAAAGGTAACTAGTTCTACTAAAAAGTGGCCGGAAAGAGGCAGTAGCAGAACTGGTACCATTTTTGGTCATTACTCTCTTTTTTTTCTAGACATCGACTTGATTTCTACTGCGTTGGATAGGTAACAGCACTGGCTTTAATACGAAATTTTCGTTTTGCGAATAGTGGAAAAAAAATTTTTTTCTTTAAAAAGATACCATGGGCTACCCCCTTTGCTTTTTTTGGAAAAATGATAAAAAAATTTTTTTCTCTACCCGCAAGAAAGACAATATTGTGGTTAAAGCCAGTGCTCTTAGCTATCCAAGTCAAAAGGAATCAAGTCGATATCTAGAAAACTGAGGAAGTTATGACTAAAACGGTAACTAGTTCTACTAAAAAGTGGACGGAAAGAGGCAGTAGCAGAACTGGTAACATTTTTGGTCATAACTCTCTTTTTTTTCTAGACATCGACTTGATTTCTACTGCGTTGGATAGGTAACAGCACTGGCTTTAATACGAAATTTTCGTTTTGCGAATAGTATAACAAAAATTTTTTTCTTCAAAAAATACCATGGGCTACCCTCTTTGCTTTTTTTGGAAAAATGATAAAAAAATTTTTTTCTCTACCCGCAAGAAAGACAATATTGTGGTTAAAGCCAGTGCTCTTAGCTATCCAAGTCAAAAGGAGTCAAGTCGATATCTGGAAAACTGAGGAAGTTATGACCAAAAAGGTAACTAGTTCTACTAAAAAGTGGCCGGAAAGAGGCAGTAGCAGAACTGGTAACATTTTTGGTCATAACTCTCTTTTTTTTCTAGACATCGACTTGATTTCTACTGCGTTGGATAGGTAACAGCACTGGCTTTAATACGAAATTTTCGTTTTGCGAATAGTGGAACAAAAATTTTTTTCTTCAAAAAATACCATGGGCTACCCTCTTTGCTTTTTTTGGAAAAATGATAAAAAAATTTTTTTCTCTACCCGCAAGAAAAACAATATTGTGGTTAAAGCCAGTGCTCTTAGCTATCCAAGTCAAAAGGAGTCAAGTCGATATCTGGAAAACTGAGGAAGTTATGACCAAAAAGGTAACTAGTTCTACTAAAAAGTTGCTGGAAAGAGGCAGTAGCAGAACTGGTAACATTTTTGGTCATAACTTGCTTACTTTTCTAGATATCGACTTCATTTCTACTGCGTTGGATATGTAACAGCACTGGCTTTAATTCGAAATTTTCTTTTTGCGAATAGTGGGACAAAAATTTTTTTCTTCAAAAAATACCATGGGCTACCCCCTTTGCTTTTTTTGGAAAAATGATAAAAAAATTTTTTTCTCTACCCGCAAGAAAGACAATATTGTGGTTAAAGCCAGTGCTCTTAGCTATCCAAGTCAAAAGGAGTCAAGTCGATATCTGGAAAACTGAGGAAGTTATGACCAAAAAGGTAACTAGTTCTACTAAAAAGTGGCCGGAAAGAGGCAGTAGCAGAACTGGTAACATTTTTGGTCATAACTCTCTTTTTTTTCTAGACATCGACTTGATTTCTACTGCGTTGGATAGGTAACAGCACTGGCTTTAATACGAATTTTTCGTTTTGGGAATAGTGGAACAAAAATTTTTTTCTTCAAAAAATACCATGGGCTACCCTCTTTGCTTTTTTTGGAAAAATGATAAAAAAAATTTTTTCTCTACCCGCAAGAAAAACAATATTGTGGTTAAAGCCAATGCTCTTAGCTATCCAAGTCAAAAGGAGTCAAGTCGATATCTGGAAAACTGAGGAAGTTATGACCAAAAAGGTAACTAGTTCTACTAAAAAGTTGCTGGAAAGAGGCAGTAGCAGAACTGGTAACATTTTTGGTCATAACTTGCTTACTTTTCTAGATATCGACTTCATTTCTACTGCGTTGGATATGTAACAGCACTGGCTTTAATTCGAAATTTTCTTTTTGCGAATAGTGGGACAAAAATTTTTTTCTTAAAAAAATACCATGGGCTACCCCCTTTGCTTTTTTTGGAAAAATGGTAAAAAAAATTTTTTCTCTACCCGCAAGAAAAACAATATTGTGGTTAAAGCCAGTGCTCTTAGCTATCCAAGTCAAAAGGAGTCAAGTCGATATCTGGAAAACTGAGGAAGTTATGACCAAAACGGTAACTAGTTCTACTAAAAAGTGGCCGGAAAGAGGCAGTAGCAGAACTGGTAACATTTTTAGTCATAACTCTCTTTTTTTTCTAGACATCGACTTGATTTCTACTGCGTTGGATAGGTAACAGCACTGGCTTTAATACGAATTTTTCGTTTTGGGAATAGTGGGACAAAAATTTTTTTTTCAAAAAATACCATGGGCTACCCCCTTTTGCTTTTTTTGGAAAAATGATAAAAAAAATTTTTGCTCTACCCGCAATAAAAACAATATTGTGGTTAAAGCCAGTGCCCTTAGCTATCCAAGTCAAAAGGAATCAAGTCGATATCTAGAAAACTGAGGAAGTTATGACCAAAAAGGTAACTAGTTCTACTAAAAAGTGGCCGGAAAGAGGCAGTAGCAGAACTGGTACCATTTTTGGTCATTACTCTCTTTTTTTTCTAGACATCGACTTGATTTCTACTGCGTTGGATAGGTAACAGCACTGGCTTTAATACGAAATTTTCGTTTTGCGAACAGTGGAAAAAAAATTTTTTTCTTTAAAAAGATACCATGGGCTACCCCCTTTGCTTTTTTTGGAAAAATGATAAAAAAATTTTTTTCTCTACCCGCAAGAAAGACAATATTGTGGTTAAAGCCAGTGCTCTTAGCTATCCAAGTCAAAAGGAGTCAAGTCGATATCTGGAAAACTGAGGAAGTTATGACCAAAAAGGTAACTAGTTCTACTAAAAAGTTGCTGGAAAGAGGCAGTACCAGAACTGGTAACATTTTTGGTCATAACTCTCTTTTTTTTCTAGACATCGACTTGATTTCTATTGCGTTGGATAGGTAACAGCACTGGCTTTAATACGAAATTTTCGTTTTGCGAATAGTGGGACAAAAATTTTTTTCTTCAAAAAATACCATGGGCTACCCCCTTTGCTTTTTTTGGAAAAATTATAAAAAAATTTTTGCTCTACAAGGAAGAAAAACAATATTGTGGTTAAAGCCAGTGCTCTTAGCTATCCAAGTCAAAAGGAATCAAGTCGATATCTAGAAAACTGAGGAAGTTATGACCAAAACGGTAACTAGTTCTACTAAAAAGTGGCCGGAAAGAGGCAGTAGCAGAACTGGTAACATTTTTGGTCATAACTCTCTTTTTTTTCTAGACATCGACTTGATTTCTACTGCGTTAGATAGGTAACAGCACTGGCTTTAATACGAAATTTTCGTTTTGCGAATTGTGGAAGAAAAATTTTTTTCTTTAAAAAGATACCATGGGCTACCCCCTTTGCTTTTTTTGGAAAAATGATAAAAAAATTTTTTGCTCTACCCGCAATAAAAACAATATTGTGGTTAAAGTCAGTGCCCTTAGCTATCCAAGTCGAAAGGAATCAAGTCGATATCTGGAAAACTGAGGAAGTTATGACCAAAACGGTAACTAGTTCTACTAAAAAGTGGCCGGAAAGAGGCAGTAGCAGAACTGGTAACATTTTTGGTCATAACTCTCTTTTTTTTCTAGACATCGACTTGATTTCTACTGCGTTGGATAGGTAACAGCACTGGCTTTAATTCGAAATTTTCTTTTTGCGAATAGTGGGACAAAAATTTTTTTCTTAAAAAAATACCATGGGCTACCCCCTTTGCTTTTTTTGGAAAAATGGTAAAAAAAATTTTTGCTCTACCCGCAAGGAAAACAATATTGTGGTTAAAGCCAGTGCCCTTAGCTATCCAAGTCAAAAGGAGTCAAGTCGATATCTGGAAAACTGAGGAAGTTATGACCAAAACGGTAACTAGTTCTACTAAAAAGTGGCCGGAAAGAGGCAGTAGCAGAACTGGTAACATTTTTGGTCATAACTTGCTTACTTTTCTAGATATCGACTTCATTTCTACTGCGTTGGATATGTAACAGCACTGGCTTTAATTCGAAATTTTCTTTTTGCGAATAGTGGGACAAAAATTTTTTTCTTAAAAAAATACCATGGGCTACCCCCTTTGCTTTTTTTGGAAAAATGGTAAAAAAAAATTTTTGCTCTACCCGCAAGGAAAACAATATTGTGGTTAAAGCCAGTGCCCTTAGCTATCCAAGTCGAAAGGAATCAAGTCGACATCTGGAAAACTGAGGAAGTTATGACCAAAACGGTAACTAGTTCTACTAAAAAGTGGCCGGAAAGAGGCAGTAGCAGAACTGGTAACATTTTTGGTCATAACTCTCTTTTTCTTCTAGACATCGACTTGATTTCTACTGCGTTGGATAGGTAACAGCACTGGCTTTAATACGAAATTTTCGTTTTGCGAATAGTGGAAGAAAAATTTTTTTCTTTAAAAAGATACCATGGGCTACCCCCTTTGCTTTTTTTGGAAAAATGATAAAAAAATTTTTTTCTCTACCCGCAAGAAAGACAATATTGTGGTTAAAGCCAGTGCTCTTAGCTATCCAAGTCAAAAGGAGTCAAGTCGATATCTGGAAAACTGAGGAAGTTATGACCAAAAAGGTAACTAGTTCTACTAAAAAGTGGCCGGAAAGAGGCAGTAGCAGAACTGGTAACATTTTTGGTCATAACTCTCTTTTTCTTCTAGACATCGACTTGATTTCTACTGCGTTGGATAGGTAACAGCACTGGCTTTAATACGAAATTTTCGTTTTGCGAATAGTGGAAGAAAAATTTTTTTCTTTAAAAAGATACCATGGGCTACCCCCTTTGCTTTTTTTGGAAAAATGATAAAAAAAATTTTTTCTCTACCCGCAAGAAAGACAATATTGTGGTTAAAGCCAGTGCTCTTAGCTATCCAAGTCGAAAGGAATCAAGTCGACATCTGGAAAACTGAGGAAGTTATGACCAAAAAGGTAACTAGTTCTACTAAAAAGTGGCCGGAAAGAGGCAGTAGCAGAACTGGTAACATTTTTGGTCATAACTCTCTTTTTCTTCTAGACATCGACTTGATTTCTACTGCGTTGGATAGGTAACAGCACTGGCTTTAATACGAAATTTTCGTTTTGCGAATAGTGGAACAAAAATTTTTTTCTTCAAAAAATACCATTGGCTACCCTCTTTGCTTTTTTTGGAAAAATGATAAAAAAATTTTTTTCTCTACCCGCAAGAAAAACAATATTGTGGTTAAAGCCAGTGCTCTTAGCTATCCAAGTCAAAAGGAGTCAAGTCATTATCTGGAAAACTGAGGAAGTTATGACCAAAAAGGTAACTAGTTCTACTAAAAAGTTGCTGGAAAGAGGCAGTAGCAGAACTGGTAACATTTTTGGTCATAACTTGCTTACTTTTCTAGATATCGACTTCATTTCTACTGCGTTGGATATGTAACAGCACTGGCTTTAATTCGAAATTTTCTTTTTGCGAATAGTGGGACAAAAATTTTTTTCTTAAAAAAATACCATGGGCTACCCCCTTTGCTTTTTTTGGAAAAATGATAAAAAAATTTTTTTCTCTACCCGCAAGAAAGACAATATTGTGGTTAAAGCCAGTGCTCTTAGCTATCCAAGTCAAAAGGAGTCAAGTCGATATCTGGAAAACTGAGGAAGTTATGACCAAAAAGGTAACTAGTTCTACTAAAAAGTTGCCGGAAAGAGGCAGTAGCAGAACTGGTAACATTTTTGGTCATAACTCTCTTTTTTTTCTAGACATCGACTTGATTTCTACTGCGTTGGATAGGTAACAGCACTGGCTTTAATACGAAATTTTCGTTTTGCGAATAGTGGAACAAAAATTTTTTTCTTCAAAAAATACCATGGGCTACCCCCTTTTGCTTTTTTTGGAAAAATGATAAAAAAAATTTTTGCTCTACAAGGAAGAAAAACAATATTGTGGTAAAAGCCAGTGCTCTTAGCTATCCAAGTCAAAAGGAGTCAAGTCGATATCTGGAAAACTGAGGAAGTTATGACCAAAAAGGTAACTAGTTCTACTAAAAAGTTGCTGGAAAGAGGCAGTAGCAGAACTGGTAACATTTTTGGTCATAACTTGCTTACTTTTCTAGATATCGACTTCATTTCTACTGCGTTGGATATGTAACAGCACTGGCTTTAATTCGAATTTTTCGTTTTGGGAATAGTGGGACAAAAATTTTTTTTTCAAAAAATACCATGGGCTACCCCCTTTTGCTTTTTTTGGAAAAATGATAAAAAAAATTTTTGCTCTACCCGCAATAAAAACAATATTGTGGTTAAAGCCAGTGCCCTTAGCTATCCAAGTCAAAAGGAATCAAGTCGATATCTAGAAAACTGAGGAAGTTATGACCAAAAAGGTAACTAGTTCTACTAAAAAGTGGCCGGAAAGAGGCAGTAGCAGAACTGGTACCATTTTTGGTCATTACTCTCTTTTTTTTCTAGACATCGACTTGATTTCTACTGCGTTGGATAGGTAACAGCACTGGCTTTAATACGAAATTTTCGTTTTGCGAACAGTGGAAAAAAAATTTTTTTCTTTAAAAAGATACCCTTTGCTTTTTTTGGAAAAATGATAAAAAAATTTTTTTCTCTACCCGCAAGAAAGACAATATTGTGGTTAAAGCCAGTGCTCTTAGCTATCCAAGTCAAAAGGAGTCAAGTCGATATCTGGAAAACTGAGGAAGTTATGACCAAAAAGGTAACTAGTTCTACTAAAAAGTTGCTGGAAAGAGGCAGTAGCAGAACTGGTAACATTTTTGGTCATAACTCTCTTTTTTTTCTAGACATCGACTTGATTTCTACTGCGTTGGATAGGTAACAGCACTGGCTTTAATACGAAATTTTCGTTTTGCGAATAGTGGGACAAAAATTTTTTTCTTCAAAAAATACCATGGGCTACCCCCTTTGCTTTTTTTGGAAAAATTATAAAAAAATTTTTGCTCTACAAGGAAGAAAAACAATATTGTGGTTAAAGCCAGTGCTCTTAGCTATCCAAGTCAAAAGGAATCAAGTCGATATCTAGAAAACTGAGGAAGTTATGACCAAAACGGTAACTAGTTCTACTAAAAAGTGGCCGGAAAGAGGCAGTAGCAGAACTGGTAACATTTTTGGTCATAACTTGCTTACTTTTCTAGATATCGACTTTATTTCTACTGCGTTGGATATGTAACAGCACTGGCTTTAATTCGAAATTTTCTTTTTGCGAATAGTGGGACAAAAATTTTTTTCTTAAAAAAATACCATGGGCTACCCCCTTTGCTTTTTTTGGAAAAATGTTAAAAAAAATTTTTGCTCTACCCGCAAGGAAAACAATATGGTGTTTAAAACCATTGCCCTTAGCTATCCAAGTCAAAAGGAATCAAGTCGATATCTGGAAAACTGAGGAAGTTATGACCAAAAAGGTAACTAGTTCTACTAAAAAGTGGCTGGAAAGAGGCAGTAGCAGAACTGGTAACATTTTTGGTCATAACTCTCTTTTTTTTCTAGACATCGACTTGATTTCTACTGCGTTAGATAGGTAACAGCACTGGCTTTAATACGAAATTTTCGTTTTTCGAATTGTGGAAGAAAAATTTTTTTCTTTAAAAAGATACCATGGGCTACCCCCTTTGCTTTTTTTGGAAAAATGATAAAAAAATTTTTTGCTCTACCCGCAATAAAAACAATATTGTGGTTAAAGTCAGTGCCCTTAGCTATCCAAGTCGAAAGGAATCAAGTCGATATCTGGAAAACTGAGGAAGTTATGACCAAAACGGTAACTAGTTCTACTAAAAAGTGGCCGGAAAGAGGCAGTAGCAGAACTGGTAACATTTTTGGTCATAACTCTCTTTTTTTTCTAGACATCGACTTGATTTCTACTGCGTTGGATAGGTAACAGCACTGGCTTTAATTCGAAATTTTCTTTTTGCGAATAGTGGGACAAAAATTTTTTTCTTAAAAAAATACCATGGGCTACCCCCTTTGCTTTTTTTGGAAAAATGGTAAAAAAAATTTTTGCTCTACCCGCAAGGAAAACAATATTGTGGTTAAAGCCAGTGCCCTTAGCTATCCAAGTCGAAAGGAATCAAGTCGATATCTGGAAAACTGAGGAAGTTATGACCAAAACGGTAACTAGTTCTACTAAAAAGTGGCCGGAAAGAGGCAGTAGCAGAACTGGTAACATTTTTGGTCATAACTTGCTTACTTTTCTAGATATCGACTTCATTTCTACTGCGTTGGATATGTAACAGCACTGGCTTTAATTCGAAATTTTCTTTTTGCGAATAGTGGGACAAAAATTTTTTTCTTAAAAAAATACCATGGGCTACCCCCTTTGCTTTTTTTGGAAAAATGGTAAAAAAAAATTTTTGCTCTACCCGCAAGGAAAACAATATTGTGGTTAAAGCCAGTGCCCTTAGCTATCCAAGTCGAAAGGAATCAAGTCGACATCTGGAAAACTGAGGAAGTTATGACCAAAACGGTAACTAGTTCTACTAAAAAGTGGCCGGAAAGAGGCAGTAGCAGAACTGGTAACATTTTTGGTCATAACTCTCTTTTTCTTCTAGACATCGACTTGATTTCTACTGCGTTGGATAGGTAACAGCACTGGCTTTAATACGAAATTTTCGTTTTGCGAATAGTGGAAGAAAAATTTTTTTCTTTAAAAAGATACCATGGGCTACCCCCTTTGCTTTTTTTGGAAAAATGATAAAAAAATTTTTTTCTCTACCCGCAAGAAAGACAATATTGTGGTTAAAGCCAGTGCTCTTAGCTATCCAAGTCAAAAGGAGTCAAGTCGATATCTGGAAAACTGAGGAAGTTATGACCAAAAAGGTAACTAGTTCTACTAAAAAGTGGCCGGAAAGAGGCAGTAGCAGAACTGGTAACATTTTTGGTCATAACTCTCTTTTTCTTCTAGACATCGACTTGATTTCTACTGCGTTGGATAGGTAACAGCACTGGCTTTAATACGAAATTTTCGTTTTGCGAATAGTGGAACAAAAATTTTTTTCTTCAAAAAATACCATTGGCTACCCTCTTTGCTTTTTTTGGAAAAATGATAAAAAAATTTTTTTCTCTACCCGCAAGAAAAACAATATTGTGGTTAAAGCCAGTGCTCTTAGCTATCCAAGTCAAAAGGAGTCAAGTCATTATCTGGAAAACTGAGGAAGTTATGACCAAAAAGGTAACTAGTTCTACTAAAAAGTTGCTGGAAAGAGGCAGTAGCAGAACTGGTAACATTTTTGGTCATAACTTGCTTACTTTTCTAGATATCGACTTCATTTCTACTGCGTTGGATATGTAACAGCACTGGCTTTAATTCGAAATTTTCTTTTTGCGAATAGTGGGACAAAAATTTTTTTCTTAAAAAAATACCATGGGCTACCCCCTTTGCTTTTTTTGGAAAAATGATAAAAAAATTTTTTTCTCTACCCGCAAGAAAGACAATATTGTGGTTAAAGCCAGTGCTCTTAGCTATCCAAGTCAAAAGGAGTCAAGTCGATATCTGGAAAACTGAGGAAGTTATGACCAAAAAGGTAACTAGTTCTACTAAAAAGTTGCCGGAAAGAGGCAGTAGCAGAACTGGTAACATTTTTGGTCATAACTCTCTTTTTTTTCTAGACATCGACTTGATTTCTACTGCGTTGGATAGGTAACAGCACTGGCTTTAATACGAAATTTTCGTTTTGCGAATAGTGGGACAAAAATTTTTTTCTTCAAAAAATACCATGGGCTACCCCCTTTGCTTTTTTTGGAAAAATTATAAAAAAATTTTTGCTCTACAAGGAAGAAAAACAATATTGTGGTTAAAGCCAGTGCTCTTAGCTATCCAAGTCAAAAGGAGTCAAGTCGATATCTGGAAAACTGAGGAAGTTATGACCAAAACGGTAACTAGTTCTACTAAAAAGTGGCCGGAAAGAGGCAGTAGCAGAACTGGTACCATTTTTGGTCATTACTCTCTTTTTTTTCTAGACATCGACTTGATTTCTACTGCGTTGGATAGGTAACAGCACTGGCTTTAATACGAAATTTTCGTTTTGCGAATAGTGGAAAAAAAATTTTTTTCTTTAAAAAGATACCATGGGCTACCCCCTTTGCTTTTTTTGGAAAAATGATAAAAAAATTTTTTTCTCTACCCGCAAGAAAGACAATATTGTGGTTAAAGCCAGTGCTCTTAGCTATCCAAGTCAAAAGGAGTCAAGTCGATATCTGGAAAACTGAGGAAGTTATGACCAAAAAGGTAACTAGTTCTACTAAAAAGTTGCTGGAAAGAGGCAGTAGCAGAACTGGTAACATTTTTGGTCATAACTCTCTTTTTTTTCTAGACATCGACTTGATTTCTACTGCGTTGGATAGGTAACAGCACTGGCTTTAATACGAAATTTTCGTTTTGCGAATAGTGGGACAAAAATTTTTTTCTTCAAAAAATACCATGGGCTACCCCCTTTGCTTTTTTTGGAAAAATTATAAAAAAATTTTTGCTCTACAAGGAAGAAAAACAATATTGTGGTTAAAGCCAGTGCTCTTAGCTATCCAAGTCAAAAGGAATCAAGTCGATATCTAGAAAACTGAGGAAGTTATGACCAAAACGGTAACTAGTTCTACTAAAAAGTGGCCGGAAAGAGGCAGTAGCAGAACTGGTAACATTTTTGGTCATAACTTGCTTACTTTTCTAGATATCGACTTTATTTCTACTGCGTTGGATATGTAACAGCACTGGCTTTAATTCGAAATTTTCTTTTTGCGAATAGTGGGACAAAAATTTTTTTCTTAAAAAAATACCATGGGCTACCCCCTTTGCTTTTTTTGGAAAAATGTTAAAAAAAATTTTTGCTCTACCCGCAAGGAAAACAATATGGTGTTTAAAACCATTGCCCTTAGCTATCCAAGTCAAAAGGAATCAAGTCGATATCTGGAAAACTGAGGAAGTTATGACCAAAAAGGTAACTAGTTCTACTAAAAAGTGGCTGGAAAGAGGCAGTAGCAGAACTGGTAACATTTTTGGTCATAACTCCCTTTTTTTTCTAGACATCGACTTGATTTCTACTGCGTTGGATAGGTAACAGCACTGGCTTTAATACGAATTTTTCGTTTTGGGAATAGTGGGACAAAAATTTTTTTTTCAAAAAATACCATGGGCTACCCCCTTTTGCTTTTTTTGGAAAAATGATAAAAAAAATTTTTGCTCTACAAGGAAGAAAAACAATATTGTGGTTAAAGCCAGTGCCCTTAGCTATCCAAGTCAAAAGGAATCAAGTCGATATCTAGAAAACTGAGGAAGTTATGACCAAAAAGGTAACTAGTTCTACTAAAAAGTGGCCGGAAAGAGGCAGTAGCAGAACTGGTACCATTTTTGGTCATTACTCTCTTTTTTTTCTAGACATCGACTTGATTTCTACTGCGTTGGATAGGTAACAGCACTGGCTTTAATACGAAATTTTCGTTTTGCGAATAGTGGAAAAAAAATTTTTTTCTTTAAAAAGATACCATGGGCTACCCCCTTTGCTTTTTTTGGAAAAATGATAAAAAAAATTTTTTCTCTACCCGCAAGAAAGACAATATTGCGGTTAAAGCCAGTGCTCTTAGCTATCCAAGTCAAAAGGAGTCAAGTCGATATCTGGAAAACTGAGGAAGTTATGACCAAAAAGGTAACTAGTTCTACTAAAAAGTTGCTGGAAAGAGGCAGTAGCAGAACTGGTAACATTTTTGGTCATAACTCTCTTTTTTTTCTAGACATCGACTTGATTTCTACTGCGTTGGATAGGTAACAGCACTGGCTTTAATACGAAATTTTCGTTTTGCGAATAGTGGGACAAAAATTTTTTTCTTCAAAAAATACCATGGGCTACCCCCTTTGCTTTTTTTGGAAAAATTATAAAAAAATTTTTGCTCTACAAGGAAGAAAAACAATATTGTGGTTAAAGCCAGTGCTCTTAGCTATCCAAGTCAAAAGGAATCAAGTCGATATCTAGAAAACTGAGGAAGTTATGACCAAAACGGTAACTAGTTCTACTAAAAAGTGGCCGGAAAGAGGCAGTAGCAGAACTGGTAACATTTTTGGTCATAACTTGCTTACTTTTCTAGATATCGACTTTATTTCTACTGCGTTGGATATGTAACAGCACTGGCTTTAATTCGAAATTTTCTTTTTGCGAATAGTGGGACAAAAATTTTTTTCTTAAAAAAATACCATGGGCTACCCCCTTTGCTTTTTTTGGAAAAATGTTAAAAAAAATTTTTGCTCTACCCGCAATAAAAACAATATTGTGGTTAAAGTCAGTGCCCTTAGCTATCCAAGTCGAAAGGAGTCAAGTCGATATCAGGAAAACTGAGGAAGTTATGACCAAAAAGGTAACTAGTTCTACTAAAAAGTGGCCGGAAAGAGGCAGTAGCAGAACTGGTAACATTTTTGGTCATAACTCTCTTTTTTTTCTAGACATCGACTTGATTTCTACTGCGTTGGATAGGTAACAGCACTGGCTTTAATACGAAATTTTCGTTTTGCGAATTGTGGAAGAAAAATTTTTTTCTTTAAAAAGATACCATGGGCTACCCCCTTTGCTTTTTTTGGAAAAATGTTAAAAAAAATTTTTGCTCTACCCGCAAGGAAAACAATATGGTGTTTAAAACCATTGCCCTTAGCTATCCAAGTCAAAAGGAATCAAGTCGATATCTGGAAAACTGAGGAAGTTATGACCAAAAAGGTAACTAGTTCTACTAAAAAGTGGCTGGAAAGAGGCAGTAGCAGAACTGGTAACATTTTTGGTCATAACTCTCTTTTTTTTCTAGACATCGACTTGATTTCTACTGCGTTGGATAGGTAACAGCACTGGCTTTAATACGAAATTTTCGTTTTGCGAATTGTGGAAGAAAAATTTTTTTCTTTAAAAAGATACCATGGGCTACCCCCTTTGCTTTTTTTGGAAAAATGATAAAAAAATTTTTTGCTCTACCCGCAATAAAAACAATATTGTCTTTAAAGTCAGTGCCCTTAGCTATCCAAGTCGAAAGGAATCAAGTCGATATCTGGAAAACTGAGGAAGTTATGACCAAAACGGTAACTAGTTCTACTAAAAAGTGGCCGGAAAGAGGCAGTAGCAGAACTGGTAACATTTTTGGTCATAACTCTCTTTTTTTTCTAGACATCGACTTGATTTCTACTGCGTTGGATAGGTAACAGCACTGGCTTTAATACGAAATTTTCGTTTTGCGAATAGTGGAAGAAAAATTTTTTTCTTTAAAAAGATACCATGGGCTACCCCCTTTGCTTTTTTTGGAAAAATGATAAAAAAATTTTTTGCTCTACCCGCAATAAAAACAATATTGTGGTTAAAGTCAGTGCCCTTAGCTATCCAAGTCGAAAGGAATCAAGTCGATATCTGGAAAACTGAGGAAGTTATGACCAAAACGGTAACTAGTTCTACTAAAAAGTGGCCGGAAAGAGGCAGTAGCAGAACTGGTAACATTTTTGGTCATAACTCTCTTTTTTTTCTAGACATCGACTTGATTTCTACTGCGTTGGATAGGTAATAGCACTGGCTTTAATACGAAATTTTCGTTTTGCGAATAGTGGAAGAAAAATTTTTTTCTTTAAAAAGATACCATGGGCTACCCCCTTTGCTTTTTTTGGAAAAATGATACAAAAATTTTTTGCTCTACCCGCAATAAAAACAATATTGTGGTTAAAGTCAGTGCCCTTAGCTATCCAAGTCAAAAGGAATCAAGTCGATATCTAGAAAACTGAGGAAGTTATGACCAAAACGGTAACTAGTTCTACTAAAAAGTGGCCGGAAAGAGGCAGTAGCAGAACTGGTAACATTTTTGGTCATAACTCTCTTTTTTTTCTAGACATCGACTTGATTTCTACTGCGTTGGATAGGTAACAGCACTGGCTTTAATACGAAATTTTCGTTTTGCGAATAGTGGAAGAAAAATTTTTTTCTTTAAAAAGATACCATGGGCTACCCCCTTTGCTTTTTTTGGAAAAATGATAAAAAAATTTTTTGCTCTACCCGCAATAAAAACAATATTGTGGTTAAAGTCAGTGCCCTTAGCTATCCAAGTCGAAAGGAGTCAAGTCGATATCAGGAAAACTGAGGAAGTTATGACCAAAAAGGTAACTAGTTCTACTAAAAAGTGGCCGGAAAGAGGCAGTAGCAGAACTGGTAACATTTTTGGTCATAACTCTCTTTTTTTTCTAGACATCGACTTGATTTCTACTGCGTTGGATAGGTAACAGCACTGGCTTTAATACGAAATTTTCGTTTTGCGAATAGTGGGACAAAAATTTTTTTCTTCAAAAAATACCATGGGCTACCCCCTTTGCTTTTTTTGGAAAAATTATAAAAAAATTTTTGCTCTACAAGGAAGAAAAACAATATTGTGGTTAAAGCCAGTGCTCTTAGCTATCCAAGTCGAAAGGAATCAAGTCGATATCTAGAAAACTGAGGAAGTTATGACCAAAACGGTAACTAGTTCTACTAAAAAGTGGCCGGAAAGAGGCAGTAGCAGAACTGGTAACATTTTTGGTCATAACTTGCTTACTTTTCTAGATATCGACTTCAGTTCTACTGCGTTGGACATGTAACAGCACTGGCTTTAATTCGAAATTTTCTTTTTGCGAATAGTGGGACAAAAATTTTTTTCTTAAAAAAATACCATGGGCTACCCCTTTTGCTTTTTTTGGAAAAATGGTAAAAAAAATTTTTGCTCTACCCGCAAGGAAAACAATATGGTGTTTAAAACCATTGCCCTTAGCTATCCAAGTCAAAAGGAATCAAGTCGATATCTGGAAAACTGAGGAAGTTATGACCAAAAAGGTAACTAGTTCTACTAAAAAGTGGCTGGAAAGAGGCAGTAGCAGAACTGGTAACATTTTTGGTCATAACTCTCTTTTTTTTCTAGACATCGACTTGATTTCTACTGCGTTGGATAGGTAACAGCACTGGCTTTAATACGAAATTTTCGTTTTGCGAATTGTGGAAGAAAAATTTTTTTCTTTAAAAAGATACCATGGGCTACCCCCTTTGCTTTTTTTGGAAAAATGATAAAAAAATTTTTTGCTCTACCCGCAATAAAAACAATATTGTCTTTAAAGTCAGTGCCCTTAGCTATCCAAGTCGAAAGGAATCAAGTCGATATCTGGAAAACTGAGGAAGTTATGACCAAAACGGTAACTAGTTCTACTAAAAAGTGGCCGGAAAGAGGCAGTAGCAGAACTGGTAACATTTTTGGTCATAACTCTCTTTTTTTTCTAGACATCGACTTGATTTCTACTGCGTTGGATAGGTAACAGCACTGGCTTTAATACGAAATTTTCGTTTTGCGAATAGTGGAAGAAAAATTTTTTTCTTTAAAAAGATACCATGGGCTACCCCCTTTGCTTTTTTTGGAAAAATGATAAAAAAATTTTTTGCTCTACCCGCAATAAAAACAATATTGTGGTTAAAGTCAGTGCCCTTAGCTATCCAAGTCGAAAGGAATCAAGTCGATATCTGGAAAACTGAGGAAGTTATGACCAAAACGGTAACTAGTTCTACTAAAAAGTGGCCGGAAAGAGGCAGTAGCAGAACTGGTAACATTTTTGGTCATAACTCTCTTTTTTTTCTAGACATCGACTTGATTTCTACTGCGTTGGATAGGTAATAGCACTGGCTTTAATACGAAATTTTCGTTTTGCGAATAGTGGAAGAAAAATTTTTTTCTTTAAAAAGATACCATGGGCTACCCCCTTTGCTTTTTTTGGAAAAATGATACAAAAATTTTTTGCTCTACCCGCAATAAAAACAATATTGTGGTTAAAGTCAGTGCCCTTAGCTATCCAAGTCAAAAGGTATCAAGTCGATATCTAGAAAACTGAGGAAGTTATGACCAAAACGGTAACTAGTTCTACTAAAAAGTGGCCGGAAAGAGGCAGTAGCAGAACTGGTAACATTTTTGGTCATAACTCTCTTTTTTTTCTAGACATCGACTTGATTTCTACTGCGTTGGATAGGTAACAGCACTGGCTTTAATACGAAATTTTCGTTTTGCGAATAGTGGAAGAAAAATTTTTTTCTTTAAAAAGATACCATGGGCTACCCCCTTTGCTTTTTTTGGAAAAATGATAAAAAAATTTTTTGCTCTACCCGCAATAAAAACAATATTGTGGTTAAAGTCAGTGCCCTTAGCTATCCAAGTCGAAAGGAGTCAAGTCGATATCAGGAAAACTGAGGAAGTTATGACCAAAAAGGTAACTAGTTCTACTAAAAAGTTGCTGGAAAGAGGCAGTAGCAGAACTGGTAACATTTTTGGTCATAACTTGCTTACTTTTCTAGATATCGACTTCATTTCTACTGCGTTGGATATGTAACAGCACTGGCTTTAATTCGAAATTTTCTTTTTGCGAATAGTGGGACAAAAATTTTTTTCTTAAAAAAATACCATGGGCTACCCTATTTGCTTTTTTTGGAAAAATGGTAAAAAAAATTTTTTCTCTACCCGCAAGAAAAACAATATTGTGGTTAAAGCCAGTGCTCTTAGCTATCCAAGTCAAAAGGAGTCAAGTCGATATCTGGAAAACTGAGGAAGTTATGACCAAAAAGGTAACTAGTTCTACTAAAAAGTGGCCGGAAAGAGGCAGTAGCAGAACTGGTAACATTTTTGGTCATAACTCTCTTTTTTTTCTAGACATCGACTTGATTTCTACTGCGTTGGATAGGTAACAGCACTGGCTTTAATACGAAATTTTCGTTTTGCGAATAGTGGAAAAAAAAATTTTTTCTTCAAAAAATACCATGGGCTACCCCCTTTGCTTTTTTTGGAAAAATGATAAAAAAATTTTTTTCTCTACCCGCAAGAAAAACAATATTGTGGTTAAAGCCAGTGCTCTTAGCTATCCAAGTCAAAAGGAGTCAAGTCGATATCTGGAAAACTGAGGAAGTTATGACCAAAAAGGTAACTAGTTCTACTAAAAAGTTGCTGAAAAGAGGCAGTAGCAGAACTGGTAACATTTTTGGTCATAACTCTCTTTTTTTTCTAGACATCGACTTGATTTCTACTGCGTTGGATAGGTAACAGCACTGGCTTTAATACGAAATTTTCGTTTTGCGAATAGTGGGACAAAAATTTTTTTCTTCAAAAAATACCATGGGCTACCCCCTTTGCTTTTTTTGGAAAAATTATAAAAAAATTTTTGCTCTACAAGGAAGAAAAACAATATTGTGGTTAAAGCCAGTGCTCTTAGCTATCCAAGTCAAAAGGAATCAAGTCGATATCTAGAAAACTGAGGAAGTTATGACCAAAACGGTAACTAGTTCTACTAAAAAGTGGCCGGAAAGAGGCAGTAGCAGAACTGGTAACATTTTTGGTCATAACTTGCTTACTTTTCTAGATATCGACTTCATTTCTACTGCGTTGGATATGTAACAGCACTGGCTTTAATTCGAAATTTTCTTTTTGCGAATAGTGGGACAAAAATTTTTTTCTTAAAAAAATACCATGGGCTACCCCTTTTGCTTTTTTTGGAAAAATGGTAAAAAAAATTTTTGCTCTACCCGCAAGGAAAACAATATGGTGTTTAAAACCATTGCCCTTAGCTATCCAAGTCAAAAGGAATCAAGTCGATATCTGGAAAACTGAGGAAGTTATGACCAAAACGGTAACTAGTTCTACTAAAAAGTGGCCGGAAAGAGGCAGTAGCAGAACTGGTAACATTTTTGGTCATAACTCTCTTTTTTTTCTAGACATCGACTTGATTTCTACTGCGTTGGATAGGTAACAGCACTGGCTTTAATACGAAATTTTCGTTTTGCGAATAGTGGAAGAAAAATTTTTTTCTTTAAAAAGATACCATGGGCTACCCCCTTTGCTTTTTTTGGAAAAATGATAAAAAAATTTTTTTCTCTACCCGCAAGAAAGACAATATTGTGGTTAAAGCCAGTGCTCTTAGCTATCCAAGTCAAAAAGAGTCAAGTCGATATCTGGAAAACTGAGGAAGTTATGACCAAAAAGGTAACTAGTTCTATTAAAAAGTGGCCGGAAAGAGGCAGTAGCAGAACTGGTAACATTTTTGGTCATAACTCTCTTTTTTTTCTAGACATCGACTTGATTTCTACTGCGTTGGATAGGTAACAGCACTGGCTTTAATACGAAATTTTCGTTTTGCGAATAGTGGGACAAAAATTTTTTTCTTCAAAAAATACCATGGGCTACCCCCTTTGCTTTTTTTGGAAAAATTATAAAAAAATTTTTGCTCTACAAGGAAGAAAAACAATATTGTGGTTAAAGCCAGTGCTCTTAGCTATCCAAGTCAAAAGGAATCAAGTCGATATCTAGAAAACTGAGGAAGTTATGACCAAAACGGTAACTAGTTCTACTAAAAAGTGGCCGGAAAGAGGCAGTAGCACAACTGGTAAAATTTTTGGTCATAACTTGCTTACTTTTCTAGATATCGACTTCATTTCTACTGCGTTGGATATGTAACAGCACTGGCTTTAATTCGAAATTTTCTTTTTGCGAATAGTGGGACAAAAATTTTTTTCTTAAAAAAATACCATGGGCTACCCCCTTTGCTTTTTTTGGAAAAATGGTAAAAAAAATTTTTGCTCTACCCGCAAGGAAAACAATATTGTGGTTAAAGCCATTGCCCTTAGCTATCCAAGTCAAAAGGAATCAAGTCGATATCTGGAAAACTGAGGAAGTTATGACCAAAAAGGTAACTAGTTCTACTAAAAAGTGGCTGGAAAAAGGCAGTAGCAGAACTGGTAACATTTTTGGTCATAACTCTCTTTTTTTTCTAGACATCGACTTGATTTCTACTGCGTTAGATAGGTAACAGCACTGGCTTTAATACGAAATTTTCGTTTTGCGAATTGTGGAAGAAAAATTTTTTTCTTTAAAAAGATACCATGGGCTACCCCCTTTGCTTTTTTTGGAAAAATGATAAAAAAATTTTTTGCTCTACCCGCAATAAAAACAATATTGTGGTTAAAGTCAGTGCCCTTAGCTATCCAAGTCGAAAGGAATCAAGTCGATATCTGGAAAACTGAGGAAGTTATGACCAAAACGGTAACTAGTTCTACTAAAAAGTGGCCGGAAAGAGGCAGTAGCAGAACTGGTAACATTTTTGGTCATAACTCTCTTTTTTTTCTAGACATCGACTTGATTTCTACTGCGTTGGATAGGTAACAGCACTGGCTTTAATACGAAATTTTCGTTTTGCGAATAGTGGGACAAAAATTTTTTTCTTCAAAAAATACCATGGGCTACCCCCTTTGCTTTTTTTGGAAAAATTATAAAAAAATTTTTGCTCTACAAGGAAGAAAAACAATATTGTGGTTAAAGCCAGTGCTCTTAGCTATCCAAGTCAAAAGGAATCAAGTCGATATCTAGAAAACTGAGGAAGTTATGACCAAAACGGTAACTAGTTCTACTAAAAAGTGGCCGGAAAGAGGCAGTAGCAGAACTGGTAACATTTTTGGTCATAACTCTCTTTTTTTTCTAGACATCGACTTGATTTCTACTGCGTTGGATAGGTAACAGCACTGGCTTTAATACGAAATTTTCGTTTTGCGAATAGTGGAAGAAAAATTTTTTTCTTTAAAAAGATACCATGGGCTACCCCCTTTGTTTTTTTTGGAAAAATGATAAAAAAATTTTTTGCTCTACCCGCAATAAAAACAATATTGTGGTTAAAGTCAGTGCCCTTAGCTATCCAAGTCGAAAGGAATCAAGTCGATATCTGGAAAACTGAGGAAGTTATGACCAAAAAGGTAACTAGTTCTACTAAAAAGTGGCTGGAAAGAGGCAGTAGCAGAACTGGTAACATTTTTGGTCATAACTCTCTTTTTTTTCTAGACATCGACTTGATTTCTACTGCGTTGGATAGGTAACAGCACTGGCTTTAATACGAAATTTTCGTTTTGCGAATAGTGGAAGAAAAATTTTTTTCTTTAAAAAGATACCATGGGCTACCCCCTTTGCTTTTTTTGGAAAAATGATAAAAAATTTTTTTTCTCTACCCGCAAGAAAGACAATATTGTGGTTAAAGCCAGTGCTCTTAGCTATCCAAGTCAAAAGGAGTCAAGTCGATATCTGGAAAACTGAGGAAGTTATGACCAAAACGGTAACTAGTTCTACTAAAAAGTGGCCGGAAAGAGGCAGTAGCAGAACTGGTAACATTTTTGGTCATAACTCTCTTTTTTTTCTAGACATCGACTTGATTTCTACTGCGTTGGATAGGTAACAGCACTGGCTTTAATACGAAATTTTCGTTTTGCGAATAGTGGAACAAAAATTTTTTTCTTCAAAAAATACCATGGGCTACCCTCTTTGCTTTTTTTGGAAAAATGATAAAAAAATTTTTTTCTCTACCCGCAAGAAAAACAATATTGTCGTTAAAGCCAATGCTCTTAGCTATCCAAGTCAAAAGGAGTCAAGTCGATATCTGGAAAACTGAGGAAGTTATGACCAAAAAGGTAACTAGTTCTACTAAAAAGTTGCTGGAAAGAGGCAGTAGCAGAACTGGTAACATTTTTGGTCATAACTTGCTTACTTTTCTAGATATCGACTTCATTTCTACTGCGTTGGATATGTAACAGCACTGGCTTTAATTCGAAATTTTCTTTTTGCGAATAGTGGGACAAAAATTTTTTTCTTAAAAAAATACCATGGGCTACCCCCTTTGCTTTTTTTGGAAAAATGGTAAAAAAAATTTTTTCTCTACCCGCAAGAAAAACAATATTGTGGTTAAAGCCAGTGCTCTTAGCTATCCAAGTCAATAGGAGTCAAGTCGATATCTGGAAAACTGAGGAAGTTATGACCAAAACGGTAACTAGTTCTACTAAAAAGTGGCCGGAAAGAGGCAGTAGCAGAACTGGTAACATTTTTGGTCATAACTCTCTTTTTTTTCTAGACATCGACTTGATTTCTACTGCGTTGGATAGGTAACAGCACTGGCTTTAATACGAAATTTTCGTTTTGCGAATAGTGGAACAAAAATTTTTTTCTTCAAAAAATACCATGGGCTACCCCCTTTGCTTTTTTTGGAAAAATGATAAAAAAATTAATTGCTCTACAAGGAAGAAAAACAATATTTTGGTTAAAGCCAGTGCCCTTAGCTATCCAAGTCAAAAAGAGTCAAGTCGATATCTGGAAAACTGAGGAAGTTATGACCGAAAAGGTAACTAGTTCTACTAAAAAGTGGCCGGAAAGAGGCAGTAGCAGAACTGGTAACATTTTTGGTCATAACTCTCTTTTTTTTCTAGACATCGACTTGATTTCTACTGCGTTGGATAGGTAACAGCACTGGCTTTAATACGAAATTTTCGTTTTGCGAATAGTGGAACAAAAATTTTTTTCTTCAAAAAATACCATGGGCTACCCTCTTTGCTTTTTTTGGAAAAATGATAAAAAAATTTTTTTCTCTACCCGCAAGAAAGACAATATTGTGGTTAAAGCCAGTGCTCTTAGCTATCCAAGTCAAAAGGAGTCAAGTCGATATCTGGAAAACTGAGGAAGTTATGACCAAAACGGTAACTAGTTCTACTAAAAAGTGGCCGGAAAGAGGCAGTAGCAGAACTGGTAACATTTTTGGTCATAACTCTCTTTTTTTTCTAGACATCGACTTGATTTCTACTGCGTTGGATAGGTAACAGCACTGGCTTTAATACGAAATTTTCGTTTTGCGAATAGTGGAACAAAAATTTTTTTCTTCAAAAAATACCATGGGCTACCCTCTTTGCTTTTTTTGGAAAAATGATAAAAAAATTTTTTTCTCTACCCGCAAGAAAAACAATATTGTCGTTAAAGCCAATGCTCTTAGCTATCCAAGTCAAAAGGAGTCAAGTCGATATCTGGAAAACTGAGGAAGTTATGACCAAAAAGGTAACTAGTTCTACTAAAAAGTTGCTGGAAAGAGGCAGTAGCAGAACTGGTAACATTTTTGGTCATAACTTGCTTACTTTTCTAGATATCGACTTCATTTCTACTGCGTTGGATATGTAACAGCACTGGCTTTAATTCGAAATTTTCTTTTTGCGAATAGTGGGACAAAAATTTTTTTCTTAAAAAAATACCATGGGCTACCCCCTTTGCTTTTTTTGGAAAAATGGTAAAAAAAATTTTTTCTCTACCCGCAAGAAAAACAATATTGTGGTTAAAGCCAGTGCTCTTAGCTATCCAAGTCAATAGGAGTCAAGTCGATATCTGGAAAACTGAGGAAGTTATGACCAAAACGGTAACTAGTTCTACTAAAAAGTGGCCGGAAAGAGGCAGTAGCAGAACTGGTAACATTTTTGGTCATAACTCTCTTTTTTTTCTAGACATCGACTTGATTTCTACTGCGTTGGATAGGTAACAGCACTGGCTTTAATACGAAATTTTCGTTTTGCGAATAGTGGAAAAAAAATTTTTTTCTTCAAAAAATACCATGGGCTACCCCCTTTGCTTTTTTTGGAAAAATGATAAAAAAATTTTTTTCTCTACCCGCAAGAAAGACAATATTGTGGTTAAAGCCAGTGCTCTTAGCTATCCAAGTCAAAAGGAGTCAAGTCGATATCTGGAAAACTGAGGAAGTTATGACCAAAACGGTAACTAGTTCTACTAAAAAGTGGCCGGAAAGAGGCAGTAGCAGAACTGGTAACATTTTTGGTCATAACTCTCTTTTTTTTCTAGACATCGACTTGATTTCTACTGCGTTGGATAGGTAACAGCACTGGCTTTAATACGAAATTTTCGTTTTGCGAATAGTGGAACAAAAATTTTTTTCTTCAAAAAATACCATGGGCTACCCTCTTTGCTTTTTTTTTAAAAATGATAAAAAAATTTTTTGCTCTACAATTAAGAAAAACAACATTGTGGCTAAAGCCAGCGCCCTTAGTTATCCAATTCAAAATGAATCAAGTCGATATCTAGAAAACTGAGGAAGTTATGACCAAAACGGTAACTAGTTCTACTAAAAAGTGGCCGGAAAGAGGCAGTAGCAGAACTGGTAACATTTTTGGTCATAACTTGCTTACTTTTCTAGATATCGACTTCATTTCTACTGCGTTGGATATGTAACAGCACTGGCTTTAATTCGAAATTTTCTTTTTGCGAATAGTGGGACAAAAATTTTTTTCTTCAAAAAATACCATGGGCTACCCTCTTTGCTTTTTTTGGAAAAATGATAAAAAAATTTTTTTCTCTACCCGCAAGAAAAACAATTTTGTGGTTAAAGCCAGTGCGCTTAGCTATCCAAGTCAAAAGGAGTCAAGTCGATATCTGGAAAACTGAGGAAGTTATGACCAAAAAGGTAACTAGTTCTACTAAAAAGTTACTGGAAAGAGGCAGTAGCAGAACTGGTAACATTTTTGGTCATAACTTGCTTACTTTTCTAGATATCGACTTCATTTCTACTGCGTTGGATATGTAACAGCACTGGCTTTAATTCGAAATTTTCTTTTTGCGAATAGTGGGACAAAAATTTTTTTCTTAAAAAAATACCATGGGCTACCGCCTTTGCTTTTTTTGGAAAAATGGTAAAAAAAATTTTTGCTCTACCCGCAAAAAAAACAATATGTTGTTTAAAACCATTGCCCTTAGCTATCCAAGTCAAAAGGAATCAAGTCGATATCTGGAAAACTGAGGAAGTTATGACCAAAAAGGTAACTAGTTCTACTAAAAAGTGGCTGGAAAGAGGCAGTAGCAGAACTGGTAACATTTTTGGTCATAACTCTCTTTTTTTTCTAGACATCGACTTGATTTCTACTGCGTTGGATAGGTAACAGCACTGGCTTTAATATGAGATTTTCGTTTTGCGAATAGTGGAAAAAAATTTTTTTCTTCAAAAAATACCATGGGCTACCCCTTTTGCTTTTTTTGGAAAAATGATAAAAAAATTTTTTTGCTCTACCCGCAACAAAAACAATATTGTGGTTAAAGTCAGTGCCCTTAGCTATCCAAGTCGAAAGGAATCAAGTCGATATCTGAAAAACTGAGGAAGTTATGACCAAAAAGGTAACTAGTTCTACTAAAAAGTGGCTGGAAAGAGGCAGTAGCAGAACTGGTAACATTTTTGGTCATAACTCTCTTTTTTTTCTAGACATCGACTTGATTTCTACTGCGTTGGATAGGTAACAGCACTGGCTTTAATACGAAATTTTCGTTTTGCGAATAGTGGAAGAAAAATTTTTTTCTTTAAAAAGATACCATGCTTTTTTTGGAAAAATGATAAAAAAATTTTTTTCTCTACCCGCAAGAAAGACAATATTGTGGTTAAAGCCAGTGCTCTTAGCTATCCAAGTCAAAAGGAGTCAAGTCGATATCTGGAAAACTGAGGAAGTTATGACCAAAAAGGTAACTAGTTCTACTAAAAAGTTGCTGGAAAGAGGCAGTAGCAGAACTGGTAACATTTTTGGTCATAACTTGCTTACTTTTCTAGATATCGACTTGATTTCTACTGCGTTGGATATGTAACAGCACTGGCTTTAATTCGAAATTTTCTTTTTGGGAATAGTGGGACAAAAATTTTTTTCTTCAAAAAATACCATGGGCTACCCCCTTTGCTTTTTTTGGAAAAATGATAAAAAAAATTTTTTCTCTACCCGCAAGAAAAACAATATTGTGGTTAAAGCCAGTGCTCTTAGCTATCCAAGTCAAAAGGAGTCAAGTCGATATCTGGAAAACTGAGGAAGTTATGACCAAAAAGGTAACTAGTTCTACTAAAAAGTGGCCGGAAAGAGGCAGTAGCAGAACTGGTAACATTTTTGGTCATAACTCTCTTTTTTTTCTAGACATCGACTTGATTTCTACTGCGTTGGATAGGTAACAGCACTGGCTTTAATACGAAATTTTCGTTTTGCGAATAGTGGAACAAAAATTTTTTTCTTCAAAAAATACCATGGGCTACCCTCTTTGCTTTTTTTGGAAAAATGATAAAAAAATTTTTTGCTCTACAAGGAAGAAAAACAATATTGTGGTTAAAGCCAGTGCCCTTAGCTATCCAAGTCAAAAGGAGTCAAGTCGATATCTGGAAAACTGAGGAAGTTATGACCAAAAAGGTAACTAGTTCTACTAAAAAGTGGCCGGAAAGAGGCAGTAGCAGAACTGGTAACATTTTTGGTCATAACTCTCTTTTTTTTCTAGACATCGACTTGATTTCTACTGCGTTGGATAGGTAACAGCACTGGCTTTAATACGAAATTTTCGTTTTGCGAATAGTGGAACAAAAATTTTTTTCTTCAAAAAATACCATGGGCTACCCTCTTTGCTTTTTTTGGAAAAATGATAAAAAAATTTTTTTCTCTACCCGCAAGAAAAACAATATTGTGGTTAAAGCCAGTGCGCTTAGCTATCCAAGTCAAAAGGAGTCAAGTCGATATCTGGAAAACTGAGGAAGTTATGACCAAAAAGGTAACTAGTTCTACTAAAAAGTTGCTGGAAAGAGGCAGTAGCAGAACTGGTAACATTTTTGGTCATAACTTGCTTACTTTTCTAGATATCGACTTCATTTCTACTGCGTTGGATATGTAACAGCACTGGCTTTAATTCGAAATTTTCTTTTTGCGAATAGTGGGACAAAAATTTTTTTCTTAAAAAAATACCATGGGCTACCGCCTTTGCTTTTTTTGGAAAAATGGTAAAAAAATTTTTGCTCTACCCGCAAAAAAAACAATATGTTGTTTAAAACCATTGCCCTTAGCTATCCAAGTCAAAAGGAATCAAGTCGATATCTGGAAAACTGAGGAAGTTATGACCAAAAAGGTAACTAGTTCTACTAAAAAGTGGCTGGAAAGAGGCAGTAGCAGAACTGGTAACATTTTTGGTCATAACTCTCTTTTTTTTCTAGACATCGACTTGATTTCTACTGCGTTGGATAGGTAACAGCACTGGCTTTAATACGAGATTTTCGTTTTGCGAATAGTGGAAAAAAATTTTTTTCTTCAAAAAATACCATGGGCTACCCCCTTTGCTTTTTTTGGAAAAATGATAAAAAAATTTTTTTGCTCTACCCGCAATAAAAACAATATTGTGGTTAAAGCCAGTGCCCTTAGCTATCCAAGTCAAAAGGAATCAAGTTGATATCTGGAAAACTGAGGAAGTTACGACCAAAAAGGTAACTAGTTCTACTAAAAAGTGGCTGGAAAGAGGCAGTAGCAGAACTGGTAACATTTTTGGTCATAACTCTCTTTTTTTTCTAGACATCGACTTGATTTCTACTGCGTTGGATAGGTAACAGCACTGGCTTTAATACGAAATTTTCGTTTTGCGAATAGTGGAAAAAAATTTTTTTCTTCAAAAAATACCATGGGCTACCCCCTTTGCTTTTTTTGGAAAAATGATAAAAAAATTTTTTTGCTCTACCCGCAATAAAAACAATATTGTGGTTAAAGCCAGTGCCCTTAGGAATCAAGTCGATATCTGGAAAACTGAGGAAGTTATGACCAAAAAGGTAACTAGTTCTACTAAAAAGTGGCTGGAAAGAGGCAGTAGCAGAACTGGTAACATTTTTGGTCATAACTCTCTTTTTTTTCTAGACATCGACTTGATTTCTACTGCGTTGGATAGGTAACAGCACTGGCTTTAATACGAAATTTTCGTTTTGCGAATAGTGGAAGAAAAATTTTTTTCTTCAAAAAATACCATGGGCTACCCTCTTTGCTTTTTTTGGAAAAATGATAAAAAAAATTTTTGCTCTACCCGCAAGAAAAACAATATTGTGTTTAAAACCATTGCCCTTAGCTATCCAAGTCAAAAGGAATCAAGTCGATATCTGGAAAACTGAGGAAGTTATGACCAAAAAGGTAACTAGTTCTACTAAAAAGTGGCTGGAAAGAGGCAGTAGCAGAACTGGTAACATTTTTGGTCATAACTCTCTTTTTTTTCTAGACATCGACTTGATTTCTACTGCGTTGGATAGGTAACAGCACTGGCTTTAATATGAGATTTTCGTTTTGCGAATAGTGGAAAAAAATTTTTTTCTTCAAAAAATACCATGGGCTACCCCTTTTGCTTTTTTTGGAAAAATGATAAAAAAATTTTTTTGCTCTACCCGCAATAAAAACAATATTGTGGTTAAAGTCAGTGCCCTTAGCTATCCAAGTCGAAAGGAATCAAGTCGATATCTGAAAAACTGAGGAAGTTATGACCAAAAAGGTAACTAGTTCTACTAAAAAGTGGCTGGAAAGAGGCAGTAGCAGAACTGGTAACATTTTTGGTCATAACTCTCTTTTTTTTCTAGACATCGACTTGATTTCTACTGCGTTGGATAGGTAACAGCACTGGCTTTAATACGAAATTTTCGTTTTGCGAATAGTGGAAGAAAAATTTTTTTCTTTAAAAAGATACCATGCTTTTTTTGGAAAAATGATAAAAAAATTTTTTTCTCTACCCGCAAGAAAGACAATATTGTGGTTAAAGCCAGTGCTCTTAGCTATCCAAGTCAAAAGGAGTCAAGTCGATATCTGGAAAACTGAGGAAGTTATGACCAAAAAGGTAACTAGTTCTACTAAAAAGTTGCTGGAAAGAGGCAGTAGCAGAACTGGTAACATTTTTGGTCATAACTTGCTTACTTTTCTAGATATCGACTTGATTTCTACTGCGTTGGATATGTAACAGCACTGGCTTTAATTCGAAATTTTCTTTTTGGGAATAGTGGGACAAAAATTTTTTTCTTCAAAAAATACCATGGGCTACCCCCTTTGCTTTTTTTGGAAAAATGATAAAAAAAATTTTTTCTCTACCCGCAAGAAAAACAATATTGTGGTTAAAGCCAGTGCTCTTAGCTATCCAAGTCAAAAGGAGTCAAGTCGATATCTGGAAAACTGAGGAAGTTATGACCAAAACGGTAACTAGTTCTACTAAAAAGTGGCCGGAAAGAGGCAGTAGCAGACCTGGTAACATTTTTGGTCATAACTCTCTTTTTTTTCTAGACATCGACTTGATTTCTACTGCGTTGGATAGGTAACAGCACTGGCTTTAATACGAAATTTTCGTTTTGCGAATAGTGGAAAAAAAATTTTTTTCTTCAAAAAATACCATGGGCTACCCCCTTTGCTTTTTTGGAAAAATGATAAAAAAATTTGTTGCTCTACAAGGAAGAAAAACAATATTGTGGTTAAAGCCAGTGCCCTTAGCTATCCAAGTCAAAAGGAGTCAAGTCGATATCTGGAAAACTGAGGAAGTTATGACCAAAAAGGTAACTAGTTCTACTAAAAAGTGGCCGGAAAGAGGCAGTAGCAGAACTGGTAACATTTTTGGTCATAACTCTCTTTTTTTTCTAGACATCGACTTGATTTCTACTGCGTTGGATAGGTAACAGCACTGGCTTTAATACGAAATTTTCGTTTTGCGAATAGTGGAACAAAAATTTTTTTCTTCAAAAAATACCATGGGCTACCCTCTTTGCTTTTTTTGGAAAAATGATAAAAAAATTTTTTTCTCTACCCGCAAGAAAAACAATATTGTGGTTAAAGCCAGTGCGCTTAGCTATCCAAGTCAAAAGGAGTCAAGTCGATATCTGGAAAACTGAGGAAGTTATGACCAAAAAGGTAACTAGTTCTACTAAAAAGTTGCTGGAAAGAGGCAGTAGCAGAACTGGTAACATTTTTGGTCATAACTTGCTTACTTTTCTAGATATCGACTTCATTTCTACTGCGTTGGATATGTAACAGCACTGGCTTTAATTCGAAATTTTCTTTTTGCGAATAGTGGGACAAAAATTTTTTTCTTAAAAAAATACCATGGGCTACCGCCTTTGCTTTTTTTGGAAAAATGGTAAAAAAATTTTTGCTCTACCCGCAAAAAAAACGATATGTTGTTTAAAACCATTGCCCTTAGCTATCCAAGTCAAAAGGAATCAAGTCGATATCTGGAAAACTGAGGAAGTTATGACCAAAAAGGTAACTAGTTCTACTAAAAAGTGGCTGGAAAGAGGCAGTAGCAGAACTGGTAACATTTTTGGTCATAACTCTCTTTTTTTTCTAGACATCGACTTGATTTCTACTGCGTTGGATAGGTAACAGCACTGGCTTTAATACGAGATTTTCGTTTTGCGAATAGTGGAACAAAAATTTTTTTCTTCAAAAAATACCATGGGCTACCCCCTTTGCTTTTTTTGGAAAAATGATAAAAAAAATTTTTTGCTCTACCCGCAATAAAAACAATATTGTGGTTAAAGCCAGTGCCCTTAGCTATCCAAGTCGAAAGGAATCAAGTTGATATCTGGAAAACTGAGGAAGTTACGACCAAAAAGGTAACTAGTTCTACTAAAAAGTGGCTGGAAAGAGGCAGTAGCAGAACTGGTAACATTTTTGGTCATAACTCTCTTTTTTTTCTAGACATCGACTTGATTTCTACTGCGTTGGATAGGTAACAGCACTGGCTTTAATACGAAATTTTCGTTTTGCGAATAGTGGAAGAAAAATTTTTTTCTTCAAAAAATACCATGGGCTACCGCCTTTGCTTTTTTTGGAAAAATGATAAAAAAAATTTTTGCTCTACCCGCAAGAAAAACAATATTGTGTTTAAAACCATTGCCCTTAGCTATCCAAGTCAAAAAGAATCAAGTCGATATCTAGAAAACTGAGGAAGTTATGACCAAACCGGTAACTAGTTCTACTAAAAAGTGGCCGGAAAGAGGCAGTAGCAGAACTGGTAACATTTTTGGTCATAACTCTCTTTTTTTTCTAGACATCGACTTGATTTCTACTGCGTTGGATAGGTAACAGCACTGGCTTTAATACGAAATTTTCGTTTTGCGAATAGTGGAACAAAAATTTTTTTCTTCAAAAAATACCATGGGCTACCGCCTTTGCTTTTTTTGGAAAAATGATAAAAAAAATTTTTGCTCTACCCGCAAGAAAAACAATATTGTGTTTAAAACCATTGCCCTTAGCTATCCAAGTCAAAAAGAATCAAGTCGATATCTAGAAAACTGAGGAAGTTATGACCAAACCGGTAACTAGTTCTACTAAAAAGTGGCCGGAAAGAGGCAGTAGCAGAACTGGTAACATTTTTGGTCATAACTCTCTTTTTTTTCTAGACATCGACTTGATTTCTACTGCGTTGGATAGGTAACAGCACTGGCTTTAATACGAAATTTTCGTTTTGCGAATAGTGGAACAAAAATTTTTTTCTTCAAAAAATACCATGGGCTACCCTCTTTGCTTTTTTTGGAAAAATGATAAAAAAAATTTTTTGCTCTACAAGGAAGAAAAACGACATTGTGGCTAAAGCCAGTGCCCTTAGCTATCCAATTCAAAATGAATCAAGTCGATATCTAGAAAACTGAGGAAGTTATGACCAAAACGGTAACTAGTTCTACTAAAAAGTGGCTGGAAAGAGGCAGTGGCAGAACTGGTAAAATTTTTGTCATAACTCTCTTTTTTTCTAGACATCGACTTGATTTCTACTGCGTTGGATAGGTAACAGCACTGGCTTTAATACGAAATTTTCGTTTTGCGAATAGTGGGACAAAAATTTTTTTCTTCAAAAAATACCATGGGCTACCCCCTTTGCTTTTTTTGGAAAAATGGTAAAAAAAATTTTTGCTCTACCCGCAAGAAAAACAATATGGTGTTTAAAACCATTGCCCTTAGCTATCCAAGTCAAAAGGAATCAAGTCGATATCTGGAAAACTGAGGAAGTTATGACCAAAACGGTAACTAGTTCTACTAAAAAGTGGCCGGAAAGAGGCAGTAGCAGAACTGGTAACATTTTTGGTCATAACTCTCTTTTTTTTCTAGACATCGACTTGATTTCTACTGCGTTGGATAGGTAACAGCACTGGCTTTAATACGAAATTTTCGTTTTGCGAATAGTGGAACAAAAATTTTTTTCTTCAAAAAATACCATGGACTACCCTCTTTGCTTTTTTTGGAAAAATGATAAAAAAATTTTTGCTCTACAAGGAAGAAAAACAATATTGTGGTTAAAGCCAGTGCTCTTAGCTATCCAAGTCAAAAGGAATCAAGTCGATATCTAGAAAACTGAGGAAGTTATGACCAAAACGGTAACTAGTTCTACTAAAAAGTGGCCGGAAAGAGGCAGTAGCAGAACTGGTAACATTTTTGGTCATAACTCTCTTTTTTTTCTAGACATCGACTTGATTTCTACTGCGTTGGATAGGTAACAGCACTGGCTTTAATACGAAATTTTCGTTTTGCGAATAGTGGAACAAAAATTTTTTTCTTCAAAAAATACCATGGACTACCCTCTTTGCTTTTTTTGGAAAAATGATAAAAAAATTTTTTTCTCTACCCGCAAGAAAAACAATATTGTGGTTAAAGCCAGTGCTCTTAGCTATCCAAGTCAAAAGGAGTCAAGTCGATATCTGGAAAACTGAGGAAGTTATGACCAAAACGGTAACTAGTTCTACTAAAAAGTGGCCGGAAAGAGGCAGTAGCAGAACTGGTAACATTTTTGGTCATAACTCTCTTTTTTTCTAGACATCGACTTGATTTCTACTGCGTTGGATAGGTAACAGCACTGGCTTTAATACGAAATTTTCGTTTTGCGAATAGTGGGACAAAAATTTTTTTCTTAAAAAAATACCATGGGCTACCCCCTTTGCTTTTTTTGGAAAAATGATAAAAAAATTTTTGCTCAACAAGGAAGAAAAACAATATTGTGGTTAAAGCCAGTGCTCTTAGCTATCCAAGTCAAAAGGAATCAAGTCGATATCTAGAAAACTGAGGAAGTTATGACCAAAACGGTAACTAGTTCTACTAAAAAGTGGCCGGAAAGAGGCAGTAGCAGAACTGGTAACATTTTTGGTCATAACTTGCTTACTTTTCTAGATATCGACTTCATTTCTACTGCGTTGGATATGTAACAGCACTGGCTTTAATTCGAAATTTTCTTTTTGCGAATAGTGGGACAAAAATTTTTTTCTTAAAAAAATACCATGGGCTACCCCCTTTGCTTTTTTTGGAAAAATGGTAAAAAAAATTTTTGCTCTATCCGCAATAAAAACAATATTGTGGTTAAAGCCAGTGCCCTTAGCTATTCAAGGCGAAAGGAATCAAGTCGATATCTGGAAAACTGAGGAAGTTATGACCAAAAAGGTAACTAGTTCTACTAAAAAGTGGCTGGAAAGAGGCAGTAGCAGAACTGGTAACATTTTTGGTCATAACTCTCTTTTTTTTCTAGACATCGACTTGATTTCTACTGCGTTGGATAGGTAACAGCACTGGCTTTAATACGAGATTTTCGTTTTGCGAATAGTGGAACAAAAATTTTTTTCTTCAAAAAATACCATGGGCTACCCCCTTTGCTTTTTTTGGAAAAATGATAAAAAAAATTTTTGCTCTACCCGCAAGAAAAACAATATTGTGTTTAAAACCATTGCCCTTAGCTATCCAAGTCAAAAAGAATCAAGTCGATATCTAGAAAACTGAGGAAGTTATGACCAAAACGGTAACTAGTTCTACTAAAAAGTGGCCGGAAAGAGGCAATAGCAGAACTGGTAACATTTTTGGTCATAACTCTCTTTTTTTTCTAGACATCGACTTGATTTCTACTGCGTTGGACAGGTAACAGCACTGGCTTTAATACGAAATTTTCGTTTTGCGAATAGTGGGACAAAAATTTTTTTCTTCAAAAAATACCATGGGCTACCCCCTTTGCTTTTTTTGGAAAAATGATAAAAAAAAATTTTTGCTCTACAAGAAAGAAAAACAATATTGCGGTTAAAGCCAGTGCTCTTACCTATCCAAGTCAAAAGGAATCAAGTCGATATCTAGAAAACTGAGGAAGTTATGACCAAAACGGTAACTAGTTCTACTAAAAAGTGGCCGGAAAGAGGCAGTAGCAGAACTGGTAACATTTTTGGTCATTACTTGCTTATTTTTCTAGACATCGACTTGATTTCTACTGCGTTGCATAGGTAACAGAACTGGCTTTAATACGAAATTTTCGTTTTGCGAATAGTGGAAAAAAAATTTTTTTCTTCAAAAAATACCATGGGCTACCCCTTTTGTTTTTTTTTTTGGAAAAATGTTAAAAAAAAATTTTGCTCTACCCGCAATAAAAACAATATTGTGGTTAAAGCCAGTGCCCTTAGCTATTCAAGGCAAAAGGAATCAAGTCGATATCTGGAAAACTGAGGAAGTTATGACCAAAAAGGTAACTAGTTCTACTAAAAAGTGGCTGGAAAGAGGCAGTAGCAGAACTGGTAACATTTTTGGTCATAACTCTCTTTTTTTCTAGACATCGACTTGATTTCTACTGCGTTGGATAGGTAACAGCACTGGCTTTAATACGAGATTTTCGTTTTGCGAATAGTGGAACAAAAATTTTTTTCTTCAAAAAATACCATGGGCTACCCCCTTTGCTTTTTTTGGAAAAATGATAAAAAAATTTTTTGCTCTACCCGCAATAGAAACAATATTGTGGTTAAAGCCAGTGCCCTTAGCTATCCAAGTCAAAAAGAATCAAGTCGATATCTGGAAAACTGAGGAAGTTATGACCAAAAAGGTAACTAGTTCTACTAAAAAGTGGCTGGAAAGAGGCAGTAGCAGAACTGGTAACATTTTTGGTCATAACTCTCTTTTTTTTCTAGACATCGACTTGATTTCTACTGCGTTGGATAGGTAACAGCACTGGCTTTAATACGAAATTTTCGTTTTGCGAATAGTGGAAGAAAAATTTTTTTCTTCAAAAAATACCATGGGCTACCCTCTTTGCTTTTTTTGGAAAAATGATAAAAAAATTTTTTGCTCTACAAGGAAGAAAAACAACATTGTGGCTAAAGCCAGTGTCCTTAGCTATCCAATTCAAAATGAATCAAGTCGATATCTAGAAAACTGAGGAAGTTATGACCAAAACGGTAACTAGTTCTACTAAAAAGTGGCCGGAAAGAGGCAATAGCAGAACTGGTAACATTTTTGGTCATAACTCTCTTTTTTTTCTAGACATCGACTTGATTTCTACTGCGTTGGATAGGTAACAGCACTGGCTTTAATACGAAATTTTCGTTTTGCGAATAGTGGAACAAAAATTTTTTTCTTCACAAAATACCATGGGCTACCCCCTTTGCTTTTTTGGAAAAATGATAAAAAAATTTGTTGCTCTACAAGGAAGAAAAACAATATTGTGGTTAAAGCCAGTGCCCTTAGCTATCCAAGTCAAAAGGAGTCAAGTCGATATCTGGAAAACTGAGGAAGTTATGACCAAAAAGGTAACTAGTTCTACTAAAAAGTGGCCGGAAAGAGGCAGTAGCAGAACTGGTAACATTTTTGGTCATAACTCTCTTTTTTTTCTAGACATCGACTTGATTTCTACTGCGTTGGATAGGTAACAGCACTGGCTTTAATACGAAATTTTCGTTTTGCGAATAGTGGAACAAAAATTTTTTTCTTCAAAAAATACCATGGGCTACCCTCTTTGCTTTTTTTGGAAAAATGATAAAAAAATTTTTTTCTCTACCCGCAAGAAAAACAATATTGTGGTTAAAGCCAGTGCGCTTAGCTATCCAAGTCAAAAGGAGTCAAGTCGATATCTGGAAAACTGAGGAAGTTATGACCAAAAAGGTAACTAGTTCTACTAAAAAGTTGCTGGAAAGAGGCAGTAGCAGAACTGGTAACATTTTTGGTCATAACTTGCTTACTTTTCTAGATATCGACTTCATTTCTACTGCGTTGGATATGTAACAGCACTGGCTTTAATTCGAAATTTTCTTTTTGCGAATAGTGGGACAAAAATTTTTTTCTTAAAAAAATACCATGGGCTACCGCCTTTGCTTTTTTTGGAAAAATGGTAAAAAAATTTTTGCTCTACCCGCAAAAAAAACGATATGTTGTTTAAAACCATTGCCCTTAGCTATCCAAGTCAAAAGGAATCAAGTCGATATCTGGAAAACTGAGGAAGTTATGACCAAAAAGGTAACTAGTTCTACTAAAAAGTGGCTGGAAAGAGGCAGTAGCAGAACTGGTAACATTTTTGGTCATAACTCTCTTTTTTTTCTAGACATCGACTTGATTTCTACTGCGTTGGATAGGTAACAGCACTGGCTTTAATACGAGATTTGCGTTTTGCGAATAGTGGAAAAAAATTTTTTTCTTCAAAAAATACCATGGGCTACCCCCTTTGCTTTTTTTGGAAAAATGATAAAAAAAATTTTTTGCTCTACCCGCAATAAAAACAATATTGTGGTTAAAGCCAGTGCCCTTAGCTATCCAAGTCGAAAGGAATCAAGTTGATATCTGGAAAACTGAGGAAGTTACGACCAAAAAGGTAACTAGTTCTACTAAAAAGTGGCTGGAAAGAGGCAGTAGCAGAACTGGTAACATTTTTGGTCATAACTCTCTTTTTTTTCTAGACATCGACTTGATTTCTACTGCGTTGGATAGGTAACAGCACTGGCTTTAATACGAAATTTTCGTTTTGCGAATAGTGGAAGAAAAATTTTTTTCTTCAAAAAATACCATGGGCTACCGCCTTTGCTTTTTTTGGAAAAATGATAAAAAAAATTTTTGCTCTACCCGCAAGAAAAACAATATTGTGTTTAAAACCATTGCCCTTAGCTATCCAAGTCAAAAAGAATCAAGTCGATATCTAGAAAACTGAGGAAGTTATGACCAAACCGGTAACTAGTTCTACTAAAAAGTGGCCGGAAAGAGGCAGTAGCAGAACTGGTAACATTTTTGGTCATAACTCTCTTTTTTTTCTAGACATCGACTTGATTTCTACTGCGTTGGATAGGTAACAGCACTGGCTTTAATACGAAATTTTCGTTTTGCGAATAGTGGAACAAAAATTTTTTTCTTCAAAAAATACCATGGGCTACCGCCTTTGCTTTTTTTGGAAAAATGATAAAAAAAATTTTTGCTCTACCCGCAAGAAAAACAATATTGTGTTTAAAACCATTGCCCTTAGCTATCCAAGTCAAAAAGAATCAAGTCGATATCTAGAAAACTGAGGAAGTTATGACCAAACCGGTAACTAGTTCTACTAAAAAGTGGCCGGAAAGAGGCAGTAGCAGAACTGGTAACATTTTTGGTCATAACTCTCTTTTTTTTCTAGACATCGACTTGATTTCTACTGCGTTGGATAGGTAACAGCACTGGCTTTAATACGAAATTTTCGTTTTGCGAATAGTGGAACAAAAATTTTTTTCTTCAAAAAATACCATGGGCTACCCTCTTTGCTTTTTTTGGAAAAATGATAAAAAAAATTTTTTGCTCTACAAGGAAGAAAAACGACATTGTGGCTAAAGCCAGTGCCCTTAGCTATCCAATTCAAAATGAATCAAGTCGATATCTAGAAAACTGAGGAAGTTATGACCAAAACGGTAACTAGTTCTACTAAAAAGTGGCTGGAAAGAGGCAGTGGCAGAACTGGTAAAATTTTTGTCATAACTCTCTTTTTTTCTAGACATCGACTTGATTTCTACTGCGTTGGATAGGTAACAGCACTGGCTTTAATACGAAATTTTCGTTTTGCGAATAGTGGGACAAAAATTTTTTTCTTCAAAAAATACCATGGGCTACCCCCTTTGCTTTTTTTGGAAAAATGGTAAAAAAAATTTTTGCTCTACCCGCAAGAAAAACAATATGGTGTTTAAAACCATTGCCCTTAGCTATCCAAGTCAAAAGGAATCAAGTCGATATCTGGAAAACTGAGGAAGTTATGACCAAAACGGTAACTAGTTCTACTAAAAAGTGGCCGGAAAGAGGCAGTAGCAGAACTGGTAACATTTTTGGTCATAACTCTCTTTTTTTTCTAGACATCGACTTGATTTCTACTGCGTTGGATAGGTAACAGCACTGGCTTTAATACGAAATTTTCGTTTTGCGAATAGTGGAACAAAAATTTTTTTCTTCAAAAAATACCATGGACTACCCTCTTTGCTTTTTTTGGAAAAATGATAAAAAAATTTTTGCTCTACAAGGAAGAAAAACAATATTGTGGTTAAAGCCAGTGCTCTTAGCTATCCAAGTCAAAAGGAATCAAGTCGATATCTAGAAAACTGAGGAAGTTATGACCAAAACGGTAACTAGTTCTACTAAAAAGTGGCCGGAAAGAGGCAGTAGCAGAACTGGTAACATTTTTGGTCATAACTCTCTTTTTTTTCTAGACATCGACTTGATTTCTACTGCGTTGGATAGGTAACAGCACTGGCTTTAATACGAAATTTTCGTTTTGCGAATAGTGGAACAAAAATTTTTTTCTTCAAAAAATACCATGGACTACCCTCTTTGCTTTTTTTGGAAAAATGATAAAAAAATTTTTTTCTCTACCCGCAAGAAAAACAATATTGTGGTTAAAGCCAGTGCTCTTAGCTATCCAAGTCAAAAGGAGTCAAGTCGATATCTGGAAAACTGAGGAAGTTATGACCAAAACGGTAACTAGTTCTACTAAAAAGTGGCCGGAAAGAGGCAGTAGCAGAACTGGTAACATTTTTGGTCATAACTCTCTTTTTTTCTAGACATCGACTTGATTTCTACTGCGTTGGATAGGTAACAGCACTGGCTTTAATACGAAATTTTCGTTTTGCGAATAGTGGGACAAAAATTTTTTTCTTAAAAAAATACCATGGGCTACCCCCTTTGCTTTTTTTGGAAAAATGATAAAAAAATTTTTGCTCAACAAGGAAGAAAAACAATATTGTGGTTAAAGCCAGTGCTCTTAGCTATCCAAGTCAAAAGGAATCAAGTCGATATCTAGAAAACTGAGGAAGTTATGACCAAAACGGTAACTAGTTCTACTAAAAAGTGGCCGGAAAGAGGCAGTAGCAGAACTGGTAACATTTTTGGTCATAACTTGCTTACTTTTCTAGATATCGACTTCATTTCTACTGCGTTGGATATGTAACAGCACTGGCTTTAATTCGAAATTTTCTTTTTGCGAATAGTGGGACAAAAATTTTTTTCTTAAAAAAATACCATGGGCTACCCCCTTTGCTTTTTTTGGAAAAATGGTAAAAAAAATTTTTGCTCTATCCGCAATAAAAACAATATTGTGGTTAAAGCCAGTGCCCTTAGCTATTCAAGGCGAAAGGAATCAAGTCGATATCTGGAAAACTGAGGAAGTTATGACCAAAAAGGTAACTAGTTCTACTAAAAAGTGGCTGGAAAGAGGCAGTAGCAGAACTGGTAACATTTTTGGTCATAACTCTCTTTTTTTGCTAGACATCGACTTGATTTCTACTGCGTTGGATAGGTAACAGCACTGGCTTTAATACGAGATTTTCGTTTTGCGAATAGTGGAACAAAAATTTTTTTCTTCAAAAAATACCATGGGCTACCCCCTTTGCTTTTTTTGGAAAAATGATAAAAAAAATTTTTTGCTCTACCCGCAATAGAAACAAAATTGTGGTTAAAGCCAGTGCCCTTAGCTATCCAAGTCAAAAGGAATCAAGGCGATATCTGGAAAACTGAGGAAGTTATGACCAAAAAGGTAACTAGTTCTACTAAAAAGTGGCTGGAAAGAGGCAGTAGCAGAACTGGTAACATTTTTTTTCATAACTCTCTTTTTTTTCTAGACATCGACTTGATTTCTACTGCGTTGGATAGGTAACAGCACTGGCTTTAATACGAAATTTTCGTTTTGCGAATAGTGGAAGAAAAATTTTTTTCTTCAAAAAATACCATGGGCTACCCCATTTGCTTTTTTTGGAAAAATGATAAAAAAAATTTTTGCTCTACCCGCAAGAAAAACAATATTGTGTTTAAAACCATTGCCCTTAGCTATCCAAGTCAAAAAGAATCAAGTCGATATCTAGAAAACTGAGGAAGTTATGACCAAAACGGTAACTAGTTCTACTAAAAAGTGGCCGGAAAGAGGCAATAGCAGAACTGGTAACATTTTTGGTCATAACTCTCTTTTTTTTCTAGACATCGACTTGATTTCTACTGCGTTGGACAGGTAACAGCACTGGCTTTAATACGAAATTTTCGTTTTGCGAATAGTGGGACAAAAATTTTTTTCTTCAAAAAATACCATGGGCTACCCCCTTTGCTTTTTTTGGAAAAATGATAAAAAAAAATTTTTGCTCTACAAGAAAGAAAAACAATATTGCGGTGAAAGCCAGTGCTCTTACCTATCCAAGTCAAAAGGAATCAAGTCGATATCTAGAAAACTGAGGAAGTTATGACCAAAACGGTAACTAGTTCTACTAAAAAGTGGCCGGAAAGAGGCAGTAGCAGAACTGGTAACATTTTTGGTCATTACTTGCTTATTTTTCTAGACATCGACTTGATTTCTACTGCGTTGCATAGGTAACAGAACTGGCTTTAATACGAAATTTTCGTTTTGCGAATAGTGGAAAAAAAATTTTTTTCTTCAAAAAATACCATGGGCTACCCCTTTTGTTTTTTTTTTTGGAAAAATGTTAAAAAAAAATTTTGCTCTACCCGCAATAAAAACAATATTGTGGTTAAAGCCAGTGCCCTTAGCTATTCAAGGCAAAAGGAATCAAGTCGATATCTGGAAAACTGAGGAAGTTATGACCAAAAAGGTAACTAGTTCTACTAAAAAGTGGCTGGAAAGAGGCAGTAGCAGAACTGGTAACATTTTTGGTCATAACTCTCTTTTTTTCTAGACATCGACTTGATTTCTACTGCGTTGGATAGGTAACAGCACTGGCTTTAATACGAGATTTTCGTTTTGCGAATAGTGGAACAAAAATTTTTTTCTTCAAAAAATACCATGGGCTACCCCCTTTGCTTTTTTTGGAAAAATGATAAAAAAATTTTTTGCTCTACCCGCAATAGAAACAATATTGTGGTTAAAGCCAGTGCCCTTAGCTATCCAAGTCAAAAAGAATCAAGTCGATATCTGGAAAACTGAGGAAGTTATGACCAAAAAGGTAACTAGTTCTACTAAAAAGTGGCTGGAAAGAGGCAGTAGCAGAACTGGTAACATTTTTGGTCATAACTCTCTTTTTTTTCTAGACATCGACTTGATTTCTACTGCGTTGGATAGGTAACAGCACTGGCTTTAATACGAAATTTTCGTTTTGCGAATAGTGGAAGAAAAATTTTTTTCTTCAAAAAATACCATGGGCTACCCTCTTTGCTTTTTTTGGAAAAATGATAAAAAAATTTTTTGCTCTACAAGGAAGAAAAACAACATTGTGGCTAAAGCCAGTGTCCTTAGCTATCCAATTCAAAATGAATCAAGTCGATATCTAGAAAACTGAGGAAGTTATGACCAAAACGGTAACTAGTTCTACTAAAAAGTGGCCGGAAAGAGGCAATAGCAGAACTGGTAACATTTTTGGTCATAACTCTCTTTTTTTTCTAGACATCGACTTGATTTCTACTGCGTTGGATAGGTAACAGCACTGGCTTTAATACGAAATTTTCGTTTTGCGAATAGTGGAACAAAAATTTTTTTCTTCACAAAATACCATGGGCTACCCTCTTTGCTTTTTTTGGAAAAATGATAAAAAAATTTTTTTCTCTACCCCCAAGAAAAACAATATTGTGGTTAAAGCCAGTGCTCTTAGCTATCCAAGTCAAAAGTAATCAAGTTGATATCTGGAAAACTGAAGAAGTTATGACCAAAAAGGTAACTAGTTCTACTAAAAAGTGGCTGGAAAGAGGCAGTAGCAGAACTGGTAACATTTTTGGTCATAACTCTCTTTTTTTTCTAGGCATCGACTTGATTTCTACTGCGTTGGATAGGTAACAGCACTGGCTTTAATACGAAATTTTCGTTTTGCGAATAGTGGGACCAAAATTTTTTTCTTCAAAAAATACCATGGGCTACCCCCTTTGCTTTTTTTTGGAAAAATGATAAAAAAAATTTTTGCTCTACAAGGAAAAAAAACAATATTGTGGTTAAAGCCAGTGCTCTTAGCTATCCAAGTCAAAAGGAATCAAGTCGATATCTAGAAAACTGAGGAAGTTATGACCAAAACAGTAACTAGTTCTACTAAAAAGTGGCCGGAAAGAGGCAGTAGCAGAACTGGTAATATTTTTGGTCATTACTTGCTTATTTTTCTAGACATCGACTTGATTTCTACTGCGTTGGATAGGTAACAGAACTGGCTTTAATACGAAATTTTCGTTTTGCGAATAGTGGGACCAAAATTTTTTTCTTCAAAAAATACCATGGGCTACCCCCTTTGCTTTTTTTTGGAAAAATGATAAAAAAAATTTTTGCTCTACAAGGAAAAAAAACAATATTGTGGTTAAAGCCAGTGCTCTTAGCTATCCAAGTCAAAAGGAATCAAGTCGATATCTAGAAAACTGAGGAAGTTATGACCAAAACAGTAACTAGTTCTACTAAAAAGTGGCCGGAAAGAGGCAGTAGCAGAACTGGTAATATTTTTGGTCATTACTTGCTTATTTTTCTAGACATCGACTTGATTTCTACTGCGTTGGATAGGTAACAGAACTGGCTTTAATACGAAATTTTCGTTTTGCGAATAGTGGGACAAAAATTTTTTTCTTCAAAAAATACCATGGGCTACCCCCTTTGCTTTTTTTGGAAAAATGATAAAAAAAAATTTTTGCTCTACAAGAAAGAAAAACAATATTGTGGTTAAAGCCAGTGCTCTTAGCTATCCAAGTCAAAAGGAGTCAAGTCGATATCTGGAAAACTGAGGAAGTTATGACCAAAACGGTAACTAGTTCTTCTAAAAAGTGGCCGGAAAGAGGCAGTAGCAGAACTGGTAACATTTTTGGTCATAACTCTCTTTTTTTCTAGACATCGACTTGATTTCTACTGCGTTGGATAGGTAACAGCACTGGCTTTAATACGAAATTTTCGTTTTGCGAATAGTGGGACAAAAATTTTTTTCTTAAAAAAATACCATGGGCTATCCCCTTTGCTTTTTTGGAAAAATGATAAAAAAATTTTTGCTCAACAAGGAAGAAAAACAATATTGTGGTTAAAGCCAGTGCTCTTAGCTATCCAAGTCAAAAGGAATCAAGTCGATATCTAGAAAACTGAGGAAGTTATGACCAAAACGGTAACTAGTTCTACTAAAAAGTGGCCGGAAAGAGGCAGTAGCAGAACTGGTAACATTTTTGGTCATTACTTGCTTATTTTTCTAGACATCGACTTGATTTCTACTGCGTTGGATAGGTAACAGACTTGGCTTTAATACGAAATTTTCGTTTTGCGAATAGTGGGACCAAAATTTTTTTCTTCAAAAAATACCATGGGCTACCCCCTTTGCTTTTTTTTGGAAAAATGATAAAAAAATTTTTTGCTCTACAAGGAAAAAAACAATATTGTGGTTAAAGCCAGTGCTCTTAGCTATCCAAGTCAAACGGAATCAAGTCAATATCTAGAAAACTGAGGAAGTTATGACCAAAACGGTAACTAGTTCTACTAAAAAGTGGCCGGAAAGAGGCAGTAGCAGAACTGGTAACATTTTTGGTCATAACTTGCTTATTTTTCTAGACATCGACTTGATTTCTACTGCGTTGGATAGGTAACAGAACTGGCTTTAATACGAAATTTTCGTTTTGCGAATAGTGGGACAAAAATTTTTTTCTTCAAAAAATACCATGGGCTACCCCCTTTGTTTTTTTTGGAAAAATGGTAAAAATAAATTTTGCTCTACCCGCAATAAAAACAATATTGTGGTTAAAGCCAGTGCCCTTAGCTATTCAAGGCGAAAGGAATCAAGTCGATATCTGGAAAACTGAGGAAGTTATGACCAAAAAGGTAACTAGTTCTACTAAAAAGTGGCTGGAAAGAGGCAGTAGCAGAACTGGTAACATTTTTGGTCATAACTCTCTTTTTTTTCTAGACATCGACTTGATTTCTACTGCGTTGGATAGGTAACAGCACTGGCTTTAATACGAGATTTTCGTTTTGCGAATAGTGGAACAAAAATTTTTTTCTTCAAAAAATACCATGGGCTACCCCCTTTGCTTTTTTTGGAAAAATGATAAAAAAATTTTTTGCTCTACCCGCAATAGAAACAATATTGTGGTTAAAGCCAGTGCCCTTAGCTATCCAAGTCAAAAGGAATCAAGTCGATATCTGGAAAACTGAGGAAGTTATGACCAAAAAGGTAACTAGTTCTACTAAAAAGTGGCTGGAAAGAGGCAGTAGCAGAACTGGTAACATTTTTGGTCATAACTCTCTTTGTTTTCTAGACATCGACTTGATTTCTACTGCGTTGGATAGGTAACAGCACTGGCTTTAATACGAAATTTTCGTTTTGCGAATAGTGGAAGAAAAATTTTATTCTTCAAAAAATACCATGGGCTACCCTCTTTGCTTTTTTTGGAAAAATGATAAAAAAATTTTTTTCTCTACCCGCAAGAAAAACAATATTGTGGTTAAAGCCAGTGCTCTTAGCTATCCAAGTCAAAAGTAATCAAGTTGATATCTGGAAAACTGAAGAAGTTATGACCAAAAAGATAACTAGTTCTACTAAAAAGTGGCTGGAAAGAGGCAGTAGCAGAACTGGTAACATTTTTGGTCATAACTCTCTTTTTTTTCTAGACATCGACTTGATTTCTACTGCGTTGGATAGGTAACAGCACTGGCTTTAATACGAAATTTTCGTTTTGCGAATAGTGGGACAAAAATTTTTTTCTTCAAAAAATACCATGGGCTACCCCCTTTGCTTTTTTTGGAAAAATGATAAAAAAAAATTTTTGCTCTACAAGAAAGAAAAACAATATTGTGGTTAAAGCCAGTGCTCTTAGCTATCCAAGTCAAAAGGAATCAAGTCCATATCTAGAAAACTGAGGAAGTTATGACCAAAACGGTAACTAGTTCTACTAAAAAGTGGCCGGAAAGAGGCAGTAGCAGAACTGGTAACATTTTTGGTCATTACTTGCTTATTTTTCTAGACATCGACTTGATTTCTACTGCGTTGGATAGGTAACAGAACTGGCTTTAATACGAAATTTTCGTTTTGCGAATAGTGGGACCAAAATTTTTTTCTTCAAAAAATACCATGGGCTACCCCCTTTGCTTTTTTTTGGAAAAATGATAAAAAAAATTTTTGCTCTACAAGGAAAAAAAACAATATTGTGGTTAAAGCCAGTGCTCTTAGCTATCCAAGTCAAAAGGAATCAAGTCGATATCTAGAAAACTGAGGAAGTTATGACCAAAACGGTAACTAGTTCTACTAAAAAGTGGCCGGAAAGAGGCAGTAGCAGAACTGGTAACATTTTTGGTCAAAACTTGCTTATTTTTCTAGACATCGACTTGATTTCTACTGCGTGGGATAGGTAACAGAACTGGCTTTGATACGAAATTTTCGTTTTGCGAATAGTGGGACCAAAATTTTTTTCTTCAAAAAATACCATGGGCTACCCCCTTTGCTTTTTTTTGGAAAAATGATAAAAAAAATTTTTGCTCTACAAGGAAAAAAAACAATATTGTGGTTAAAGCCAGTGCTCTTAGCTATCCAAGTCAAAAGGAATCAAGTCAATATCTAGAAAACTGAGGAAGTTATGACCAAAACGGTAACTAGTTCTACTAAAAAGTGGCCGGAAAGAGGCAGTAGCAGAACTGGTAACATTTTTGGTCATAACTTGCTTCTTTTTCTAGACATCGACTTGATTTCTACTGCGTTGGATAGGTAACAGAACTGGCTTTAATACGAAATTTTCGTTTTGCGAATAGTGGGACAAAAATTTTTTTCTTCAAAAAATACCATGGGCTACCCCCTTTGTTTTTTTTGGAAAAATGGTAAAAAAAAATTTTGCTCTACCCGCAATAAAAACAATATTGTGGTTAAAGCCAGTGCCCTTAGCTATTTAAGGCGAAAGGAATCAAGTCGATATCTGGAAAACTGAGGAAGTTATGACCAAAAAGGTAACTAGTTCTACTAAAAAGTGGCTGGAAAGAGGCAGTAGCAGAACTGGTAACATTTTTGGTCATAACTCTCTTTTTTTTCTAGACATCGACTTGATTTCTACTGCGTTGGATAGGTAACAGCACTGGCTTTAATACGAAATTTTCGTTTTGCAAATAGTGGGACAAAAATTTTTTTCTTCAAAAAATACCATGGGCTACCCCCTTTGCTTTTTTTGGAAAAATGATAAAAAAAAATTTTTGCTCTACAAGAAAGAAAAACAATATTGTGGTTAAAGCCAGTGCTCTTAGCTATCCAAGTCAAAAGGAATCAAGTCCATATCTAGAAAACTGAGGAAGTTATGACCAAAACGGTAACTAGTTCTACTAAAAAGTGGCCGGAAAGAGGCAGTAGCAGAACTGGTAACATTTTTGGTCATTACTTGCTTATTTTTCTAGACATCGACTTGATTTCTACTGCGTTGGATAGGTAACAGAACTGGCTTTAATACGAAATTTTCGTTTTGCGAATAGTGGGACCAAAATTTTTTTCTTCAAAAAATACCATGGGCTACCCCCTTTGCTTTTTTTTGGAAAAATGATAAAAAAAATTTTTGCTCTACAAGGAAAAAAAACAATATTGTGGTTAAAGACAGTGCTCTTAGCTATCCAAGTCAAATGGAATCAAGTCGATATCTAGAAAACTGAGGAAGTTATGACCAAAACGGTAACTAGTTCTACTAAAAAGTGGCCGGAAAGAGGCAGTAGCAGAACTGGTAACATTTTTGGTCATTACTTGCTTATTTTTCTAGACATCGACTTGATTTCTACTGCGTTGGATAGGTAACAGAACTGGCTTTAATACGAAATTTTCGTTTTGCGAATAGTGAGACCAAAATTTTTTTCTTCAAAAAATACCATGGGCTACCCCCTTTGCTTTTTTTTGGAAAAATGATAAAAAAAATTTTTGCTCTACAAGGAAAAAAAACAATATTGTGGTTAAAGCCAGTGCTCTTAGCTATCCAAGTCAAAAGGAATCAAGTCGATATCTAGAAAACTGAGGAAGTTATGACCAAAACGGTAACTAGTTCTACTAAAAAGTGGCCGGAAAGAGGCAGTAGCAGAACTGGTAACATTTTTGGTCATTACTTGCTTATTTTTCTAGACATCGACTTGATTTCTACTGCGTTGGATAGGTAACAGAACTGGCTTTAATACGAAATTTTCGTTTTGCGAATAGTGAGACCAAAATTTTTTTCTTCAAAAAATACCATGGGCTACCCCCTTTGTTTTTTTTTGGAAAAATGGTAAAAAAAATTTTTGCTCTACCCGCAAGAAAAACAATATTTTGTTTAAAACGATTGCCCTTAGCTATCCAAGTCAAAAGGAATCAAGTCGATATCTGGAAAACTGAGGAAGTTATGACCAAAACGGTAACTAGTTCTACTAAAAAGTTGCTGGAAAGAGGCAGTAGCAGAACTGGTAACATTTTTGGTCATAACTCTCTTTTTTTTCTAGACATCGACTTGATTTCTACTGCGTTGGATAGGTAACAGCACTGGCTTTAATACGAAATTTTCGTTTTGCGAATAGTGGAACAAAAATTTTTTTCTTCAAAAAATACCATGGGCTACCCTCTTTGCTTTTTTTGGAAAAATGATAAAAAAATTTTTTTCTCTACCCGCAAGAAAAACAAAATTGTGGTTAAAGCCAGTGCTCTTAGCTATCCAAGTCAAAAGGAATCAAGTCGATATCTAGAAAACTGAGGAAGTTATGACCAAAACGGTAACTAGTTCTACTAAAAAGTGGCCGGAAAGAGGCAGTAGCAGAACTGGTAACATTTTTGGTCATAACTTGCTTATTTTTCTAGACATCGACTTGATTTCTACTGCGTTGGATAGGTAACAGCACTGGCTTTAATACGAAATTTTCGTTTTGCGAATAGTGGGACAAAATATTTTTTCTTCAAAAAATACCATGGGCTACCCCCTTTGCTTTTTTTGGAAAAATGATAAAAAAAATTTTTGCTCTACAAGGAAGAAAAACAATATTGTGGTTAAAGCCAGTGCCCTTAGCTATCCAAGTCAAAAGGAATCAAGTCAATATCTAGAAAACTGAGGAAGTTATGACCAAAAAGGTAACTAGTTCTACTAAAAAGTGGCCGGAAAGAGGCAGTAGCAGAACTGGTAACATTTTTGGTCATTACTCTCTTTTTTTTCTAGACATCGACTTGATTTCTACTGCGTTGGATAGGTAACAGCACTGGCTTTAATACGAAATTTTCGTTTTGCGAATAGTGGGACAAAAATTTTTTTCTTCAAAAAATACCATGGGCTACCCCCTTTGCTTTTTTTGGAAAAATGATAAAAAAAATTTTTGCTCTACAAGGAAGAAAAACAATATTGTGGTTAAAGCCAGTGCCCTTAGCTATCCAAGTCAAAAGGAATCAAGTCAATATCTAGAAAACTGAGGAAGTTATGACCAAAACGGTAACTAGTTCTACTAAAAAGTGGCCGGAAAGAGGCAGAAGCAGAACTGGTAACATTTTTGGTCATAACTTGCTTATTTTTCTAGACATCGACTTGATTTCTACTGCGTTGGATAGGTAACAGCACTGGCTTTAATACGAAATTTTCGTTTTGCGAATAGTGGGACAAAAATTTTTTTCTTCAAAAAATACCATGGGCTAGCCCCTTTGCTTTTTTTGGAAAAATGATAAAAAAAATTTTTGCTCTACAAGGAAAAAAAGCAATATTGTGGTTAAAGCCAGTGCCCTTAGCTATCCAAGTCAAAAGGAATCAAGTCGATATCTAGAAAACTGAGGAAGTTATAACCAAAACGGTAACTAGTTCTACTAAAAAGTGGCCGGAAAGAGGCAGTAGCAGAACTGGTAACATTTTTGGTCATAACTTGCTTATTTTTCTAGACATCGACTTGATTTCTACTGCGTTGGATAGGTAACAGCACTGGCTTTAATACGAAATTTTCGTTTTGCGAATAGTGGGACAAAAATTTTTTTCTTCAAAAAATACCATGGGCTACCCAATTTGCTTTTTTTGGAAAAATGATAAAAAAAATTTTTGCTCTACAAGGAAGAAAAACAATATTGTGGTTAAAGCCAGTGCCCTTAGCTATCCAAGTCAAAAGGAATCAAGTCGATATCTAGAAAACTGAGGAAGTTATGACCAAAACGGTAACTAGTTCTACTAAAAAGTGGCCGGAAAGAGGCAGTAGCAGAACTGGTAACATTTTTGGTCATAACTTGCTTATTTTTCCAGACATCGACTTGATTTCTACTGCGTTGGATAGGTAACAGCACTGGCTTTAATACGAAATTTTTGTTTTGCGAATAGTGGGACAAAAATTTTTTTCTTCAAAAAATACCATGGGCTACCCCCTTTGCTTTTTTTGGAAAAATGATAAAAAAAATTTTTGCTCTACAAGGAAGAAAAACAATATTGTGGTTAAAGCCAGTGCCCTTAGCTATCCAAGTCAAAAGGAATCAAGTCGATATCTAGAAAACTGAGGAAGTTATGACCAAAACGGTAACTAGTTCTACTAAAAAGTGGCCGGAAAGAGGCAGAAGCAGAACTGGTAACATTTTTGGTCATAACTTGCTTATTTTTCTAGACATCGACTTGATTTCTACTGCGTTGGATAGGTAACAGCACTGGCTTTAATACGAAATTTTCGTTTTGCGAATAGTGGGACAAAAATTTTTTTCTTCAAAAAATACCATGGGCTACCCCCTTTGCTTTTTTTGGAAAAATGATAAAAAAAATTTTTGCTCTACAAGGAAGAAAAACAATATTGTGGTTAAAGCCAGTGCCCTTAGCTATCCAAGTCAAAAGGAATCAAGTCGATATCTAGAAAACTGAGGAAGTTATGACCAAAACGGTAACTAGTTCTACTAAAAAGTGGCCGGAAAGAGGCAGAAGCAGAACTGGTAACATTTTTGGTCATAACTTGCTTATTTTTCTAGACATCGACTTGATTTCTACTGCGTTGGCTAGGTAACAGCACTGGCTTTAATACGAAATTTTCGTTTTGCGAATAGTGGGACAAAAATTTTTTTCTTCAAAAAATACCATGGGCTACCCCCTTTGCTTTTTTTGGAAAAATGATAAAAAAAATTTTTGCTCTACAAGAAAGAAAAACAATATTGTGGTTAAAGCCAGTGCTCTTAGCTATCCAAGTCAAAAGGAATCAAGTCGATATCTAGAAAACTGAGGAAGTTATGACCAAAACGGTAACTAGTTCTACTAAAAAGTGGCCGGAAAGAGGCAGTAGCAGAACTGGTAACATTTTTGGTCATAACTTGCTTATTTTTTCAGACATCGACTTGATTTCTACTGCGTTGGATAGGTAACAGAACTGGCTTTAATACGAAATTTTCGTTTTGCGAATAGTGGGACCAAAATTTTTTTCTTCAAAAAATACCATGGGCTACCCCCTTTGCTTTTTTTTGGAAAAATGATAAAAAAAATTTTTGCTCTACAAGGAAAAAAAAACAATATTGTGGTTAAAGCCAGTGCTCTTAGCTATCCAAGTCAAAAGGAATCAAGTCAATATCTAGAAAACTGAGGAAGTTATGACCAAAACAGTAACTAGTTCTACTAAAAAGTGGCCGGAAAGAATCAGTAGCAGAACTGGTAACATTTTTGGTCATTACTCTCTTTTTTTTCTAGACATCGACTTGATTTCTACTGCGTTGGATAGGTAACAGCACTGGCTTTAATACGAAATTTTCGTTTTGCGAATAGTGGGACAAAAATTTTTTTCTTCAAAAAATACCATGGGCTACCCAATTTGCTTTTTTTGGAAAAATGATAAAAAAAATTTTTGCTCTACAAGAAAGAAAAACAATATTGTGGTTAAAGCCAGTGCCCTTAGCTATCCAAGTCAAAAGGAATCAAGTCGATATCTAGAAAACTGAGGAAGTTATGACCAAAACGATAACTAGTTCTACTAAAAAGTGGCCGGAGAGAGGCAGTAGCAGAACTGGTAACATTTTTGGTCATAACTTGCTTATTTTTCTAGACATCGACTTGATTTCTACTGCGTTGGATAGGTAACAGCACTGGCTTTAATACGAAATTTTCGTTTTGCGAATAGTGGGACAAAAATTTTTTTCTTCAAAAAATACCATGGGCTAGCCCCTTTGCTTTTTTTGGAAAAATGATAAAAAAAATTTTTGCTCTACAAGGAAGAAAAACAATATTGTGGTTAAAGCCAGTGCCCTTAGCTATCCAAGTCAAAAGGAATCAAGTCGATATCTAGAAAACTGAGGAAGTTATAACCAAAACGGTAACTAGTTCTACTAAAAAGTGGCCGGAAAGAGGCAGTAGCAGAACTGGTAACATTTTTGGTCATAACTTGCTTATTTTTCTAGACATCGACTTGATTTCTACTGCGTTGGATAGGTAACAGCACTGGCTTTAATACGAAATTTTCGTTTTGCGAATAGTGGGACAAAAATTTTTTTCTTCAAAAAATACCATGGGCTACCCCCTTTGCTTTTTTTGGAAAAATGATAAAAAAAATTTTTGCTCTACAAGAAAGAAAAACAATATTGTGGTTAAAGCCAGTGCTCTTAGCTATCCAAGTCAAAAGGAATCAAGTCGATATCTAGAAAACTGAGGAAGTTATGACCAAAACGGTAACTAGTTCTACTAAAAAGTGGCCGGAAAGAGGCAGAAGCAGAACTGGTAACATTTTTGGTCATAACTTGCTTATTTTTCTAGACATCGACTTGATTTCTACTGCGTTGGATAGGTAACAGAACTGGCTTTAATACGAAATTTTCGTTTTGCGAATAGTGGGACCAAAATTTTTTTCTTCAAAAAATACCATGGGCTACCCCCTTTGCTTTTTTTTGGAAAAATGATAAAAAAAATTTTTGCTCTACCCGCAAGAAAAACAAAATTGTGGTTAAAGCCAGTGCTCTTAGCTATCCAAGTCAAAAGGAGTCAAGTCGATATCTGGAAAACTGAGGAAGTTATGACCAAAAAGGTAACTAGTTCTACTAAAAAGTGGCTGGAAAGAGGCAGTAGCAGAACTGGTAACATTTTTGGTCATAACTCTCTTTTTTTTCTAGATATCGACTTGATTTCTACTGCGTTGGATAGGTAACAGCACTGGCTTTAATACGAATTTTTCGTTTTGCGAATAGTGGGACAAAAATTTTTTTCTTCAAAAAATACCATGGGCTACCCTCTTTGCTTTTTTTGGAAAAATGATAAAAAAATTTTTTTCTCTACCCGCAAGAAAAACAATATTGTGGATAAAGCCAGTGCTCTTAGCTATCCAAGTCAAAAGGAATCAAGTCGATATCTAGAAAACTGAGGAAGTTATGACCAAAACGGTAACTAGTTCTACTAAAAAGTGGCCGGAAAGAGGCAGAAGCAGAACTGGTAACATTTTTGGTCATAACTTGCTTATTTTTCTAGTCATCGACTTGATTTCTACTGCGTTGGATAGGTAACAGCACTGGCTTTAATACGAAATTTTCGTTTTGCGAATAGTGGGACAAAAATTTTTTTCTTCAAAAAATACCATGGGTTAGCCCCTTTGCTTTTTTTGGAAAAATGATAAAAAAAATTTTTGCTCTACAAGGAAGAAAAACAATATTGTGGTTAAAGCCAGTGCCCTTAGCTATCCAAGTCAAAAGGAATCAAGTCGATATCTAGAAAACTGAGGAAGTTATAACCAAAACGGTAACTAGTTCTACTAAAAAGTGGCCGGAAAGAGGCAGTAGCAGAACTGGTAACATTTTTGGTCATAACTTGCTTATTTTTCTAGACATCGACTTGATTTCTACTGCGTTGGATAGGTAACAGAACTGGCTTTAATACGAAATTTTCGTTTTGCGAATAGTGGGACCAAAATTTTTTTCTTCAAAAAATACCATGGGCTACCCCCTTTGCTTTTTTTGGAAAAATGATAAAAAAAATTTTTGCTTTACAAGGAAGAAAAACAATATTGTGATTAAAGCCAGTGCCCTTAGCTATTAAAGTCAAAAGGAATCAAGTCGATATCTAGAAAACTGAGGAAGTTATGACCAAAACGGTAACTAGTTCTACTAAAAAGTGGCCGGAAAGAGGCAGTAGCAGAACTGGTAACATTTTTGGTCATAACTCTCTTTTTTTTCTAGATATCGACTTGATTTCTACTGCGTTGGATAGGTAACAGCACTGGCTTTAATACGAAATTTTCGTTTTGCGAATAGTGGGACAAAAATTTTTTTCTTCAAAAAATACCATGGGCTACCCTCTTTGCTTTTTTTGGAAAAATGATAAAAAAATTTTTTTCTCTACCTGCAAGAAAAACAATATTGTGGTTAAAGCCAGTGCTCTTAGCTATCCAAGTCAAAAGGAATCAAGTCGATATCTAGAAAACTGAGGAAGTTATGACCAAAACGGTAACTAGTTCTACTAAAAAGTGGCCGGAAAGAGGCAGAAGCAGAACTGGTAACATTTTTGGTCATAACTTGCTTATTTTTCTAGACATCGACTTGATTTCTACTGCGTTGGCTAGGTAACAGCACTGGCTTTAATACGAAATTTTCGTTTTGCGAATAGTGGGACAAAAATTTTTTTCTTCAAAAAATACCATGGGCTACCCTCTTTGCTTTTTTTGGAAAAATGATAAAAAAATTTTTTTCTCTACCCGCAAGAAAAACAATATTGTCGTTAAAGCCAGTGCTCTTAGCTATCCAAGTCAAAAGGAATCAAGTCGATATCTGGAAAACTGAGGAAGTTATGACCAAAAAGGTAACTAGTTCTACTAAAAAGTGGCTGGAAAGAGGCAGTAGCAGAACTGGTAACATTTTTGGTCATAACTCTCTTTTTTTTCTAGATATCGACTTGATTTCTACTGCGTTGGATAGGTAACAGCACTGGCTTTAATACGAAATTTTCGTTTTGCGAATAGTGGGACAAAAATTTTTTTCTTCAAAAAATACCATGGGCTACCCTCTTTGCTTTTTTTGGAAAAATGATAAAAAAATTTTTTTCTCTACCCGCAAGAAAAACAATATTGTGGTTAAAGCCAGTGCTCTTAGCTATCCAAGTCAAAAGGAATCAAGTCGATATCTAGAAAACTGAGGAAGTTATGACCAAAACGGTAACTAGTTCTACTAAAAAGTGGCCGGAAAGAGGCAGTAGCAGAACTGGTAACATTTTTGGTCATAACTTGCTTATTTTTCTAGACATCGACTTGATTTCTACTGCGTTGGATAGGTAACAGCACTGGCTTTAATACGAAATTTTCGTTTTGCGAATAGTGGGACAAAAATTTTTTTCTTCAAAAAATACCATGGGCTAGCCCCTTTGCTTTTTTTGGAAAAATGATAAAAAAAATTTTTGCTCTACAAGGAAGAAAAACAATATTGTGGTTAAAGCCAGTGCCCTTAGCTATCCAAGTCAAAAGGAATCAAGTCGATATCTAGAAAACTGAGGAAGTTATAACCAAAACGGTAACTAGTTCTACTAAAAAGTGGCCGGAAAGAGGCAGTAGCAGAACTGGTAACATTTTTGGTCATAACTTGCTTATTTTTCTAGACATCGACTTGATTTCTACTGCGTTGGATAGGTAACAGCACTGGCTTTAATACGAAATTTTCGTTTTGCGAATAGTGGGACAAAAATTTTTTTCTTCAAAAAATACCATGGGCTACCCCCTTTGCTTTTTTTGGAAAAATGATAAAAAAAATTTTTGCTTTACAAGGAAGAAAAACAATATTGTGATTAAAGCCAGTGCCCTTAGCTATCCAAGTCAAAAGGAATCAAGTCGATATCTAGAAAACTGAGGAAGTTATGACCAAAACGGTAACTAGTTCTACTAAAAAGTGGCCGGAAAGAGGCAGTAGCAGAACTGGTAACATTTTTGGTCATAACTTGCTTATTTTTCTAGACATCGACTTGATTTCTACTGCGTTGGATAGGTAACAGCACTGGCTTTAATACGAAATTTTCGTTTTGCGAATAGTGGGACAAAAATTTTTTTCTTCAAAAAATACCATGGGCTACCCCCTTTGCTTTTTTTGGAAAAATGATAAAAAAAATTTTTGCTTTACAAGGAAGAAAAACAATATTGTGATTAAAGCCAGTGCCCTTAGCTATCCAAGTCAAAAGGAATCAAGTCGATATCTAGAAAACTGAGGAAGTTATGACCAAAACGGTAACTAGTTCTACTAAAAAGTGGACGGAAAGAGGCAGAAGCAGAACTGGTAACATTTTTGGTCATAACTTGCTTATTTTTCTAGACATCGACTTGATTTCTACTGCGTTGGCTAGGTAACAGCACTGGCTTTAATACGAAATTTTCGTTTTGCGAATAGTGGGACAAAAATTTTTTTCTTCAAAAAATACCATGGGCTACCCTCTTTGCTTTTTTTGGAAAAATGATAAAAAAATTTTTTTCTCTACCCGCAAGAAAAACAATATTGTGGTTAAAGCCAGTGCTCTTAGCTATCCAAGTCAAAAGGAATCAAGTCGATATCTGGAAAACTGAGGAAGTTATGACCAAAAAGGTAACTAGTTCTACTAAAAAGTGGCTGGAAAGAGGCAGTAGCAGAACTGGTAACATTTTTGGTCATAACTCTCTTTTTTTTCTAGATATCGACTTGATTTCTACTGCGTTGGATAGGTAACAGCACTGGCTTTAATACGAAATTTTCGTTTTGCGAATAGTGGGACAAAAATTTTTTTCTTCAAAAAATACCATGGGCTTCCCTCTTTGCTTTTTTTGGAAAAATGATAAAAAAATTTTTTTCTCTACCCGCAAGAAAAACAATATTGTGGTTAAAGCCAGTGCTCTTAGCTATCCAAGTCAAAAGGAATCAAGTCGATATCTAGAAAACTGAGGAAGTTATGACCAAAACGGTAACTAGTTCTACTAAAAAGTGGCCGGAAAGAGGCAGAAGCAGAACTGGTAACATTTTTGGTAATAACTTGCTTATTTTTCTAGACATCGACTTGATTTCTACTGCGTTGGATAGGTAACAGCACTGGCTTTAATACGAAATTTTCGTTTTGCGAATAGTGGGACAAAAATTTTTTTCTTCAAAAAATACCATGGGCTAGCCCCTTTGCTTTTTTTGGAAAAATGATAAAAAAAATTTTTGCTCTACAAGGAAGAAAAACAATATTGTGGTTAAAGCCAGTGCCCTTAGCTATCCAAGTCAAAAGGAATCAAGTCGATATCTAGAAAACTGAGGAAGTTATAACCAAAACGGTAACTAGTTCTACTAAAAAGTGGCCGGAAAGAGGCAGTAGCAGAACTGGTAACATTTTTGGTCATAACTTGCTTATTTTTCTAGACATCGACTTGATTTCTACTGCGTTGGCTAGGTAACAGCACTGGCTTTAATACGAAATTTTCGTTTTGCGAATAGTGGGACAAAAATTTTTTTCTTCAAAAAATACCATGGGCTACCCTCTTTGCTTTTTTTGGAAAAATGATAAAAAAATTTTTTTCTCTACCCGCAAGAAAAACAATATTGTGGTTAAAGCCAGTGCTCTTAGCTATCCAAGTCAAAAGGAATCAAGTCGATATCTGGAAAACTGAGGAAGTTATGACCAAAAAGGTAACTAGTTCTACTAAAAAGTGGCTGGAAAGAGGCAGTAGCAGAACTGGTAACATTTTTGGTCATAACTCTCTTTTTTTTCTAGATATCGACTTGATTTCTACTGCGTTGGATAGGTAACAGCACTGGCTTTAATACGAAATTTTCGTTTTGCGAATAGTGGGACAAAAATTTTTTTCTTCAAAAAATACCATGGGCTACCCTCTTTGCTTTTTTTGGAAAAATGATAAAAAATTTTTTTTCTCTACCCGCAAGAAAAACAATATTGTGGTTAAAGCCAGTGCTCTTAGCTATCCAAGTCAAAAGGAATCAAGTCGATATCTAGAAAACTGAGGAAGTTATGACCAAAACGGTAACTAGTTCTACTAAAAAGTGGCCGGAAAGAGGCAGTAGCAGAACTGGTAACATTTTTGGTCATAACTTGCTTATTTTTCTAGACATCGACTTGATTTCTACTGCGTTGGATAGGTAACAGCACTGGCTTTAATACGAAATTTTCGTTTTGCGAATAGTGGGACAAAAATTTTTTTCTTCAAAAAATACCATGGGCTACCCCCTTTGCTTTTTTTGGAAAAATGATAAAAAAAATTTTTGCTTTACAAGGAAGAAAAACAATATTGTGATTAAAGCCAGTGCCCTTAGCTATCCAAGTCAAAAGGAATCAAGTCGATATCTAGAAAACTGAGGAAGTTATGACCAAAACGGTAACTAGTTCTACTAAAAAGTGGCCGGAAAGAGGCAGTAGCAGAACTGGTAACATTTTTGGTCATAACTTGCTTATTTTTCTAGACATCGACTTGATTTCTACTGCGTTGGATAGGTAACAGCACTGGCTTTAATACGAAATTTTCGTTTTGCGAATAGTGGGACAAAAATTTTTTTCTTCAAAAAATACCATGGGCTACCCCCTTTGCTTTTTTTGGAAAAATGATAAAAAAAATTTTTGCTTTACAAGGAAGAAAAACAATATTGTGATTAAAGCCAGTGCCCTTAGCTATCCAAGTCAAAAGGAATCAAGTCGATATCTAGAAAACTGAGGAAGTTATGACCAAAACGGTAACTAGTTCTACTAAAAAGTGGCCGGAAAGAGGCAGAAGCAGAACTGGTAACATTTTTGGTCATAACTTGCTTATTTTTCTAGACATCGACTTGATTTCTACTGCGTTGGCTAGGTAACAGCACTGGCTTTAATACGAAATTTTCGTTTTGCGAATAGTGGGACAAAAATTTTTTTCTTCAAAAAATACCATGGGCTACCCTCTTTGCTTTTTTTGGAAAAATGATAAAAAAATTTTTTTCTCTACCCGCAAGAAAAACAATATTGTGGTTAAAGCCAGTGCTCTTAGCTATCCAAGTCAAAAGGAATCAAGTCGATATCTGGAAAACTGAGGAAGTTATGACCAAAAAGGTAACTAGTTCTACTAAAAAGTGGCTGGAAAGAGGCAGTAGCAGAACTGGTAACATTTTTGGTCATAACTCTCTTTTTTTTCTAGATATCGACTTGATTTCTACTGCGTTGGATAGGTAACAGCACTGGCTTTAATACGAAATTTTCGTTTTGCGAATAGTGGGACAAAAATTTTTTTCTTCAAAAAATACCATGGGCTACCCTCTTTGCTTTTTTTGGAAAAATGATAAAAAAATTTTTTTCTCTACCCGCAAGAAAAACAATATTGTGGTTAAAGCCAGTGCTCTTAGCTATCCAAGTCAAAAGGAATCAAGTCGATATCTAGAAAACTGAGGAAGTTATGACCAAAACGGTAACTAGTTCTACTAAAAAGTGGCCGGAAAGAGGCAGTAGCAGAACTGGTAACATTTTTGGTCATAACTTGCTTATTTTTCTAGACATCGACTTGATTTCTACTGCGTTGGATAGGTAACAGCACTGGCTTTAATACGAAATTTTCGTTTTGCGAATAGTGGGACAAAAATTTTTTTCTTCAAAAAATACCATGGGCTAGCCCCTTTGCTTTTTTTGGAAAAATGATAAAAAAAATTTTTGCTCTACAAGGAAGAAAAACAATATTGTGGTTAAAGCCAGTGCCCTTAGCTATCCAAGTCAAAAGGAATCAAGTCGATATCTAGAAAACTGAGGAAGTTATAACCAAAACGGTAACTAGTTCTACTAAAAAGTGGCCGGAAAGAGGCAGTAGCAGAACTGGTAACATTTTTGGTCATAACTTGCTTATTTTTCTAGACATCGACTTGATTTCTACTGCGTTGGATAGGTAACAGCACTGGCTTTAATACGAAATTTTCGTTTTGCGAATAGTGGGACAAAAATTTTTTTCTTCAAAAAATACCATGGGCTACCCCCTTTGCTTTTTTTGGAAAAATGATAAAAAAAATTTTTGCTTTACAAGGAAGAAAAACAATATTGTGATTAAAGCCAGTGCCCTTAGCTATCCAAGTCAAAAGGAATCAAGTCGATATCTAGAAAACTGAGGAAGTTATGACCAAAACGGTAACTAGTTCTACTAAAAAGTGGCCGGAAAGAGGCAGTAGCAGAACTGGTAACATTTTTGGTCATAACTTGCTTATTTTTCTAGACATCGACTTGATTTCTACTGCGTTGGATAGGTAACAGCACTGGCTTTAATACGAAATTTTCGTTTTGCGAATAGTGGGACAAAAATTTTTTTCTTCAAAAAATACCATGGGCTACCCCCTTTGCTTTTTTTGGAAAAATGATAAAAAAAATTTTTGCTTTACAAGGAAGAAAAACAATATTGTGATTAAAGCCAGTGCCCTTAGCTATCCAAGTCAAAAGGAATCAAGTCGATATCTAGAAAACTGAGGAAGTTATGACCAAAACGGTAACTAGTTCTACTAAAAAGTGGCCGGAAAGAGGCAGAAGCAGAACTGGTAACATTTTTGGTCATAACTTGCTTATTTTTCTAGACATCGACTTGATTTCTACTGCGTTGGCTAGGTAACAGCACTGGCTTTAATACGAAATTTTCGTTTTGCGAATAGTGGGACAAAAATTTTTTTCTTCAAAAAATACCATGGGCTACCCTCTTTGCTTTTTTTGGAAAAATGATAAAAAAATTTTTTTCTCTACCCGCAAGAAAAACAATATTGTGGTTAAAGCCAGTGCTCTTAGCTATCCAAGTCAAAAGGAATCAAGTCGATATCTGGAAAACTGTGGAAGTTATGACCAAAAAGGTAACTAGTTCTACTAAAAAGTGGCTGGAAAGAGGCAGTAGCAGAACTGGTAACATTTTTGGTCATAACTCTCTTTTTTTTCTAGATATCGACTTGATTTCTACTGCGTTGGATAGGTAACAGCACTGGCTTTAATACGAAATTTTCGTTTTGCGAATAGTGGGACAAAAATTTTTTTCTTCAAAAAATACCATGGGCTACCCTCTTTGCTTTTTTTGGAAAAATGATAAAAAAATTTTTTTCTCTACCCGCAAGAAAAACAATATTGTGGTTAAAGCCAGTGCTCTTAGCTATCCAAGTCAAAAGGAATCAAGTCGATATCTAGAAAACTGAGGAAGTTATGACCAAAACGGTAACTAGTTCTACTAAAAAGTGGCCGGAAAGGGGCAGAAGCAGAACTGGTAACATTTTTGGTCATAACTTGCTTATTTTTCTAGACATCGACTTGATTTCTACTGCGTTGGATAGGTAACAGCACTGGCTTTAATACGAAATTTTCGTTTTGCGAATAGTGGGACAAAAATTTTTTTCTTCAAAAAATACCATGGGCTAGCCCCTTTGCTTTTTTTGGAAAAATGATAAAAAAAATTTTTGCTCTACAAGGAAGAAAAACAATATTGTGGTTAAAGCCAGTGCCCTTAGCTATCCAAGTCAAAAGGAATCAAGTCGATATCTAGAAAACTGAGGAAGTTATAACCAAAACGGTAACTAGTTCTACTAAAAAGTGGCCGGAAAGAGGCAGTAGCAGAACTGGTAACATTTTTGGTCATAACTTGCTTATTTTTCTAGACATCGACTTGATTTCTACTGCGTTGGCTAGGTAACAGCACTGGCTTTAATACGAAATTTTCGTTTTGCGAATAGTGGGACAAAAATTTTTTTCTTCAAAAAATACCATGGGCTACCCTCTTTGCTTTTTTTGGAAAAATGATAAAAAAATTTTTTTCTCTACCCGCAAGAAAAACAATATTGTGGTTAAAGCCAGTGCTCTTAGCTATCCAAGTCAAAAGGAATCAAGTCGATATCTGGAAAACTGAGGAAGTTATGACCAAAAAGGTAACTAGTTCTACTAAAAAGTGGCTGGAAAGAGGCAGTAGCAGAACTGGTAACATTTTTGGTCATAACTCTCTTTTTTTTCTAGATATCGACTTGATTTCTACTGCGTTGGATAGGTAACAGCACTGGCTTTAATACGAAATTTTCGTTTTGCGAATAGTGGGACAAAAATTTTTTTCTTCAAAAAATACCATGGGCTACCCTCTTTGCTTTTTTTGGAAAAATGATAAAAAATTTTTTTTCTCTACCCGCAAGAAAAACAATATTGTGGTTAAAGCCAGTGCTCTTAGCTATCCAAGTCAAAAGGAATCAAGTCGATATCTAGAAAACTGAGGAAGTTATGACCAAAACGGTAACTAGTTCTACTAAAAAGTGGCCGGAAAGAGGCAGTAGCAGAACTGGTAACATTTTTGGTCATAACTTGCTTATTTTTCTAGACATCGACTTGATTTCTACTGCGTTGGATAGGTAACAGCACTGGCTTTAATACGAAATTTTCGTTTTGCGAATAGTGGGACAAAAATTTTTTTCTTCAAAAAATACCATGGGCTACCCCCTTTGCTTTTTTTGGAAAAATGATAAAAAAAATTTTTGCTTTACAAGGAAGAAAAACAATATTGTGATTAAAGCCAGTGCCCTTAGCTATCCAAGTCAAAAGGAATCAAGTCGATATCTAGAAAACTGAGGAAGTTATGACCAAAACGGTAACTAGTTCTACTAAAAAGTGGCCGGAAAGAGGCAGTAGCAGAACTGGTAACATTTTTGGTCATAACTTGCTTATTTTTCTAGACATCGACTTGATTTCTACTGCGTTGGATAGGTAACAGCACTGGCTTTAATACGAAATTTTCGTTTTGCGAATAGTGGGACAAAAATTTTTTTCTTCAAAAAATACCATGGGCTACCCCCTTTGCTTTTTTTGGAAAAATGATAAAAAAAATTTTTGCTTTACAAGGAAGAAAAACAATATTGTGATTAAAGCCAGTGCCCTTAGCTATCCAAGTCAAAAGGAATCAAGTCGATATCTAGAAAACTGAGGAAGTTATGACCAAAACGGTAACTAGTTCTACTAAAAAGTGGCCGGAAAGAGGCAGAAGCAGAACTGGTAACATTTTTGGTCATAACTTGCTTATTTTTCTAGACATCGACTTGATTTCTACTGCGTTGGCTAGGTAACAGCACTGGCTTTAATACGAAATTTTCGTTTTGCGAATAGTGGGACAAAAATTTTTTTCTTCAAAAAATACCATGGGCTACCCTCTTTGCTTTTTTTGGAAAAATGATAAAAAAATTTTTTTCTCTACCCGCAAGAAAAACAATATTGTGGTTAAAGCCAGTGCTCTTAGCTATCCAAGTCAAAAGGAATCAAGTCGATATCTGGAAAACTGAGGAAGTTATGACCAAAAAGGTAACTAGTTCTACTAAAAAGTGGCTGGAAAGAGGCAGTAGCAGAACTGGTAACATTTTTGGTCATAACTCTCTTTTTTTTCTAGATATCGACTTGATTTCTACTGCGTTGGATAGGTAACAGCACTGGCTTTAATACGAAATTTTCGTTTTGCGAATAGTGGGACAAAAATTTTTTTCTTCAAAAAATACCATGGGCTACCCTCTTTGCTTTTTTTGGAAAAATGATAAAAAAATTTTTTTCTCTACCCGCAAGAAAAACAATATTGTGGTTAAAGCCAGTGCTCTTAGCTATCCAAGTCAAAAGGAATCAAGTCGATATCTAGAAAACTGAGGAAGTTATGACCAAAACGGTAACTAGTTCTACTAAAAAGTTGCCGGAAAGAGGCAGAAGCAGAACTGGTAACATTTTTGGTCATAACTTGCTTATTTTTCTAGACATCGACTTGATTTCTACTGCGTTGGATAGGTAACAGCACTGGCTTTAATACGAAATTTTCGTTTTGCGAATAGTGGGACAAAAATTTTTTTCTTCAAAAAATACCATGGGCTAGCCCCTTTGCTTTTTTTGGAAAAATGATAAAAAAAATTTCTGCTCTACAAGGAAGAAAAACAATATTGTGGTTAAAGCCAGTGCCCTTAGCTATCCAAGTCAAAAGGAATCAAGTCGATATCTAGAAAACTGAGGAAGTTATAACCAAAACGGTAACTAGTTCTACTAAAAAGTGGCCGGAAAGAGGCAGTAGCAGAACTGGTAACATTTTTGGTCATAACTTGCTTATTTTTCTAGACATCGACTTGATTTCTACTGCGTTGGATAGGTAACAGTACTGGCTTTAATACGAAATTTTCGTTTTGCGAATAGTGGGACAAAAATTTTTTTCTTCAAAAAATACCATGGGCTACCCCCTTTGCTTTTTTTGGAAAAATGATAAAAAAAATTTTTGCTTTACAAGGAAGAAAAACAATATTGTGGTTAAAGCCAGTGCCCTTAGCTATCCAAGTCAAAAGGAATCAAGTCGATATCTAGAAAACTGAGGAAGTTATGACCAAAACGGTAACTAGTTCTACTAAAAAGTGGCCGGAAAGAGGCAGTAGCAGAACTGGTAACATTTTTGGTCATAACTTGCTTATTTTTCTAGACATCGACTTGATTTCTACTGCGTTGGATAGGTAACAGCACTGGCTTTAATACGAAATTTTCGTTTTGCGAATAGTGGGACAAAAATTTTTTTCTTCAAAAAATACCATGGGCTACCCCCTTTGCTTTTTTTGGAAAAATGATAAAAAAAATTTTTGCTTTACAAGGAAGAAAAACAATATTGTGATTAAAGCCAGTGCCCTTAGCTATCCAAGTCAAAAGGAATCAAGTCGATATCTAGAAAACTGAGGAAGTTATGACCAAAACGGTAACTAGTTCTACTAAAAAGTGGCCGGAAAGAGGCAGAAGCAGAACTGGTAACATTTTTGGTCATAACTCTCTTTTTTTTCTAGATATCGACTTGATTTCTACTGCGTTGGATAGGTAACAGAACTGGCTTTAATACGAAATTTTCGTTTTGCGAATAGTGGGACCAAAATTTTTTTCTTCAAAAAATACCATGGGCTACCCCCTTTGCTTTTTTTGGAAAAATGATAAAAAAAATTTTTGCTCTACAAGGAAAAAAAAACAATATTGTGGTTAAAGCCAGTGCTCTTAGCTATCCAAGTCAAAAGGAATCAAGTCAACATCTAGAAAACTGAGGAAGTTATGACCAAAACGGTAACTAGTTCTACTAAAAAGTGGCCGGAAAGAGGCAGTAGCAGAACTGGTAACATTTTTGGTCATTACTCTCTTTTTTTTCTAGACATCGACTTGATTTCTACTGCGTTGGATAGGTAACAGCACTGGCTTTAATACGAAATTTTCGTTTTGCGAATAGTGGGACAAAAATTTTTTTCTTCAAAAAATACCATGGGCTACCCCCTTTGCTTTTTTTGGAAAAATGATAAAAAAAATTTTTGCTCTACAAGAAAGAAAAACAATATTGTGGTTAAAGCCAGTGCCCTTAGCTATCCAAGTCAAAAGGAATCAAGTCGATATCTAGAAAACTGAGGAAGTTATGACCAAAACGATAACTAGTTCTACTAAAAAGTGGCCGGAGAGAGGCAGTAGCAGAACTGGTAACATTTTTGGTCATAACTTGCTTATTTTTCTAGACATCGACTTGATTTCTACTGCGTTGGATAGGTAACAGCACTGGCTTTAATACGAAATTTTCGTTTTGCGAATAGTGGGACAAAAATTTTTTTCTTCAAAAAATACCATGGGCTAGCCCCTTTGCTTTTTTTGGAAAAATGATAAAAAAAATTTTTGCTCTACAAGGAAGAAAAACAATATTGTGGTTAAAGCCAGTGCCCTTAGCTATCCAAGTCAAAAGGAATCAAGTCGATATCTAGAAAACTGAGGAAGTTATAACCAAAACGGTAGCTAGTTCTACTAAAAAGTGGCCGGAAAGAGGCAGTAGCAGAACTGGTAACATTTTTGGTCATAACTTGCTTATTTTTCTAGACATCGACTTGATTTCTACTGCGTTGGACAGGTAACAGCACTGGCTTTAATACGAAATTTTCGTTTTGCGAATAGTGGGACAAAAATTTTTTTCTTCAAAAAATACCATGGGCTACCCCCTTTGCTTTTTTTGGAAAAATGATAAAAAAAATTTTTGCTTTACAAGGAAGAAAAACAATATTGTGATTAAAGCCAGTGCCCTTAGCTATCCAAGTCAAAAGGAATCAAGTCGATATCTAGAAAACTGAGGAAGTTATGACCAAAACGGTAACTAGTTCTACTAAAATGTGGCCGGAAAGAGGCAGTAGCAGAACTGGTAACATTTTTGGTCATAACTTGCTTATTTTTCTAGACATCGACTTGATTTCTACTGCGTTGGATAGGTAACAGAACTGGCTTTAATACGAAATTTTCGTTTTGCGAATAGTGGGACCAAAATTTTTTTCTTCAAAAAATACCATGGGCTACCCCCTTTGCTTTTTTTTGGAAAAATGATAAAAAAAATTTTTGCTCTACCCGCAAGAAAAACAAAATTGTGGTTAAAGCCAGTGCTCTTAGCTATCCAAGTCAAAAGGAGTCAAGTCGACATCTGGAAAACTGAGGAAGTTATGACCAAAAAGGTAACTAGGTCTACTAAAAAGTGGCTGGAAAGAGGCAGTAGCAGAACTGGTAACATTTTTGGTCATAACTCTCTTTTTTTTCTAGATATCGACTTGATTTCTACTGCGTTGGATAGGTAACAGCACTGGCTTTAATACGAAATTTTCGTTTTGCGAATAGTGGGACAAAAATTTTTTTCTTCAAAAAATACCATGGGCTACCCTCTTTGCTTTTTTTGGAAAAATGATAAAAAAATTTTTTTCTCTACCCGCAAGAAAAACAATATTGTGGTTAAAGCCAGTGCTCTTAGCTATCCAAGTCAAAAGGAATCAAGTCGATATCTAGAAAACTGAGGAAGTTATGACCAAAACGGTAACTAGTTCTACTAAAAAGTGGCCGGAAAGAGGCAGAAGCAGAACTGGTAACATTTTTGGTCATAACTTGCTTATTTTTCTAGACATCGACTTGATTTCTACTGCGTTGGATAGGTAACAGCACTGGCTTTAATACGAAATTTTCGTTTTGCGAATAGTGGGACAAAAATTTTTTTCTTCAAAAAATACCATGGGCTACCCTCTTTGCTTTTTTTGGAAAAATGATAAAAAAATTTTTTTCTCTACCCGCAAGAAAAACAATATTGTGGTTAAAGCCAGTGCTCTTAGCTATCCAAGTCAAAAGGAATCAAGTCGATATCTGGAAAACTGAGGAAGTTATGACCAAAAAGGTAACTAGTTCTACTAAAAAGTGGCTGGAAAGAGGCAGTAGCAGAACTGGTAACATTTTTGGTCATAACTCTCTTTTTTTTCTAGATATCGACTTGATTTCTACTGCGTTGGATAGGTAACAGCACTGGCTTTAATACGAAATTTTCGTTTTGCGAATAGTGGGACAAAAATTTTTTTCTTCAAAAAATACCATGGGCTACCCTCTTTGCTTTTTTTGGAAAAATGATAAAAAAATTTTTTTCTCTACCCGCAAGAAAAACAATATTGTGGTTAAAGCCAGTGCTCTTAGCTATCCAAGTCAAAAGGAATCAAGTCGATATCTAGAAAACTGAGGAAGTTATGACCAAAACGGTAACTAGTTCTACTAAAAAGTGGCCGGAAAGAGGCAGAAGCAGAACTGGTAACATTTTTGGTCATAACTTGCTTATTTTTCTAGACATCGACTTGATTTCTACTGCGTTGGATAGGTAACAGCACTGGCTTTAATACGAAATTTTCGTTTTGCGAATAGTGGGACAAAAATTTTTTTCTTCAAAAAATACCATGGGCTAGCCCCTTTGCTTTTTTTGGAAAAATGATAAAAAAAATTTTTGCTCTACAAGGAAGAAAAACAATATTGTGGTTAAAGCCAGTGCCCTTAGCTATCCAAGTCAAAAGGAATCAAGTCGATATCTAGAAAACTGAGGAAGTTATAACCAAAACGGTAACTAGTTCTACTAAAAAGTGGCCGGAAAGAGGCAGTAGCAGAACTGGTAACATTTTTGGTCATAACTTGCTTATTTTTCTAGACATCGACTTGATTTCTACTGCGTTGGATAGGTAACAGCACTGGCTTTAATACGAAATTTTCGTTTTGCGAATAGTGGGACAAAAATTTTTTTCTTCAAAAAATACCATGGGCTACCCCCTTTGCTTTTTTTGGAAAAATGATAAAAAAAATTTTTGCTTTACAAGGAAGAAAAACAATATTGTGATTAAAGCCAGTGCCCTTAGCTATCCAAGTCAAAAGGAATCAAGTCGATATCTAGAAAACTGAGGAAGTTATGACCAAAACGGTAACTAGTTCTACTAAAAAGTGGCCGGAAAGAGGCAGTAGCAGAACTGGTAACATTTTTGGTCATAACTTGCTTATTTTTCTAGACATCGACTTGATTTCTACTGCGTTGGATAGGTAACAGCACTGGCTTTAATACGAAATTTTCGTTTTGCGAATAGTGGGACAAAAATTTTTTTCTTCAAAAAATACCATGGGCTACCCCCTTTGCTTTTTTTGGAAAAATGATAAAAAAAATTTTTGCTTTACAAGGAAGAAAAACAATATTGTGATTAAAGCCAGTGCCCTTAGCTATCCAAGTCAAAAGGAATCAAGTCGATATCTAGAAAACTGAGGAAGTTATGACCAAAACGGTAACTAGTTCTACTAAAAAGTGGCCGGAAAGAGGCAGAAGCAGAACTGGTAACATTTTTGGTCATAACTTGCTTATTTTTTTAGACATCGACTTGATTTCTACTGCGTTGGCTAGGTAACAGCACTGGCTTTAATACGAAATTTTCGTTTTGCGAATAGTGGGACAAAAATTTTTTTCTTCAAAAAATACCATGGGCTACCCTCTTTGCTTTTTTTGGAAAAATGATAAAAAAATTTTTTTCTCTACCCGCAAGAAAAACAATATTGTGGTTAAAGCCAGTGCTCTTAGCTATCCAAGTCAAAAGGAATCAAGTCGATATCTGGAAAACTGAGGAAGTTATGACCAAAAAGGTAACTAGTTCTACTAAAAAGTGGCTGGAAAGAGGCAGTAGCAGAACTGGTAACATTTTTGGTCATAACTCTCTTTTTTTTCTAGATATCGACTTGATTTCTACTGCGTTGGATAGGTAACAGCACTGGCTTTAATACGAAATTTTCGTTTTGCGAATAGTGGGACAAAAATTTTTTTCTTCAAAAAATACCATGGGCTACCCTCTTTGCTTTTTTTGGAAAAATGATAAAAAAATTTTTTTCTCTACCCGCAAGAAAAACAATATTGTGGTTAAAGCCAGTGCTCTTAGCTATCCAAGTCAAAAGGAATCAAGTCGATATCTAGAAAACTGAGGAAGTTATGACCAAAACGGTAACTAGTTCTACTAAAAAGTGGCCGGAAAGAGGCAGAAGCAGAACTGGTAACATTTTTGGTCATAACTTGCTTATTTTTCTAGACATCGACTTGATTTCTACTGCGTTGGATAGGTAACAGCACTGGCTTTAATACGAAATTTTCGTTTTGCGAATAGTGGGACAAAAATTTTTTTCTTCAAAAAATACCATGGGCTAGCCCCTTTGCTTTTTTTGGAAAAATGATAAAAAAAATTTTTGCTCTACAAGGAAGAAAAACAATATTGTGGTTAAAGCCAGTGCCCTTAGCTATCCAAGTCAAAAGGAATCAAGTCGATATCTAGAAAACTGAGGAAGTTATAACCAAAACGGTAACTAGTTCTACTAAAAAGTGGCCGGAAAGAGGCAGTAGCAGAACTGGTAACATTTTTGGTCATAACTTGCTTATTTTTCTAGACATCGACTTGATTTCTACTGCGTTGGATAGGTAACAGCACTGGCTTTAATACGAAATTTTCGTTTTGCGAATAGTGGGACAAAAATTTTTTTCTTCAAAAAATACCATGGGCTACCCCCTTTGCTTTTTTTGGAAAAATGATAAAAAAAATTTTTGCTTTACAAGGAAGAAAAACAATATTGTGATTAAAGCCAGTGCCCTTAGCTATCCAAGTCAAAAGGAATCAAGTCGATATCTAGAAAACTGAGGAAGTTATGACCAAAACGGTAACTAGTTCTACTAAAAAGTGGCCGGAAAGAGGCAGTAGCAGAACTGGTAACATTTTTGGTCATAACTTGCTTATTTTTCTAGACATCGACTTGATTTCTACTGCGTTGGATAGGTAACAGCACTGGCTTTAATACGAAATTTTCGTTTTGCGAATAGTGGGACAAAAATTTTTTTCTTCAAAAAATACCATGGGCTACCCCCTTTGCTTTTTTTGGAAAAATGATAAAAAAAATTTTTGCTTTACAAGGAAGAAAAACAATATTGTGATTAAAGCCAGTGCCCTTAGCTATCCAAGTCAAAAGGAATCAAGTCGATATCTAGAAAACTGAGGAAGTTATGACCAAAACGGTAACTAGTTCTACTAAAAAGTGGCCGGAAAGAGGCAGAAGCAGAACTGGTAACATTTTTGGTCATAACTCTCTTTTTTTTCTAGATATCGACTTGATTTCTACTGCGTTGGATAGGTAACAGAACTGGCTTTAATACGAAATTTTCGTTTTGCGAATAGTGGGACCAAAATTTTTTTCTTCAAAAAATACCATGGGCTACCCCCTTTGCTTTTTTTGGAAAAATGATAAAAAAAATTTTTGCTCTACAAGGAAAAAAAAACAATATTGTGGTTAAAGCCAGTGCTCTTAGCTATCCAAGTCAAAAGGAATCAAGTCAACATCTAGAAAACTGAGGAAGTTATGACCAAAACGGTAACTAGTTCTACTAAAAAGTGGCCGGAAAGAGGCAGTAGCAGAACTGGTAACATTTTTGGTCATTACTCTCTTTTTTTTCTAGACATCGACTTGATTTCTACTGCGTTGGATAGGTAACAGCACTGGCTTTAATACGAAATTTTCGTTTTGCGAATAGTGGGACAAAAATTTTTTTCTTCAAAAAATACCATGGGCTACCCCCTTTGCTTTTTTTGGAAAAATGATAAAAAAAATTTTTGCTCTACAAGAAAGAAAAACAATAATGTGGTTAAAGCCAGTGCCCTTAGCTATCCAAGTCAAAAGGAATCAAGTCGATATCTAGAAAACTGAGGAAGTTATGACCAAAACGATAACTAGTTCTACTAAAAAGTGGCCGGAGAGAGGCAGTAGCAGAACTGGTAACATTTTTGGTCATAACTTGCTTATTTTTCTAGACATCGACTTGATTTCTACTGCGTTGGATAGGTAACAGCACTGGCTTTAATACGAAATTTTCGTTTTGCGAATAGTGGGACAAAAATTTTTTTCTTCAAAAAATACCATGGGCTAGCCCCTTTGCTTTTTTTGGAAAAATGATAAAAAAAATTTTTGCTCTACAAGGAAGAAAAACAATATTGTGGTTAAAGCCAGTGCCCTTAGCTATCCAAGTCAAAAGGAATCAAGTCGATATCTAGAAAACTGAGGAAGTTATAACCAAAACGGTAACTAGTTCTACTAAAAAGTGGCCGGAAAGAGGCAGTAGCAGAACTGGTAACATTTTTGGTCATAACTTGCTTATTTTTCTAGACATCGACTTGATTTCTACTGCGTTGGATAGGTAACAGCACTGGCTTTAATACGAAATTTTCGTTTTGCGAATAGTGGGACAAAAATTTTTTTCTTCAAAAAATACCATGGGCTACCCCCTTTGCTTTTTTTGGAAAAATGATAAAAAAAATTTTTGCTTTACAAGGAAGAAAAACAATATTGTGATTAAAGCCAGTGCCCTTAGCTATCCAAGTCAAAAGGAATCAAGTCGATATCTAGAAAACTGAGGAAGTTATGACCAAAACGGTAACTAGTTCTACTAAAAAGTGGCCGGAAAGAGGCAGTAGCAGAACTGGTAACATTTTTGGTCATAACTTGCTTATTTTTCTAGACATCGACTTGATTTCTACTGCGTTGGATAGGTAACAGAACTGGCTTTAATACGAAATTTTCGTTTTGCGAATAGTGGGACCAAAATTTTTTTCTTCAAAAAATACCATGGGCTACCCCCTTTGCTTTTTTTTGGAAAAATGATAAAAAAAATTTTTGCTCTACCCGCAAGAAAAACAAAATTGTGGTTAAAGCCAGTGCTCTTAGCTATCCAAGTCAAAAGGAGTCAAGTCGACATCTGGAAAACTGAGGAAGTTATGACCAAAAAGGTAACTAGTTCTACTAAAAAGTGGCTGGAAAGAGGCAGTAGCAGAACTGGTAACATTTTTGGTCATAACTCTCTTTTTTTTCTAGATATCGACTTGATTTCTACTGCGTTGGATAGGTAACAGCACTGGCTTTAATACGAAATTTTCGTTTTGCGAATAGTGGGACAAAAATTTTTTTCTTCAAAAAATACCATGGGCTACCCTCTTTGCTTTTTTTGGAAAAATGATAAAAAAATTTTTTTCTCTACCCGCAAGAAAAACAATATTGTGGTTAAAGCCAGTGCTCTTAGCTATCCAAGTCAAAAGGAATCAAGTCGATATCTAGAAAACTAAAGAAGTTATGACCAAAACGGTAACTAGTTCTACTAAAAAGTGGCCGGAAAGAGGCAGAAGCAGAACTGGTAACATTTTTGGTCATAACTTGCTTATTTTTCTAGACATCGACTTGATTTCTACTGCGTTGGATAGGTAACAGCACTGGCTTTAATACGAAATTTTCGTTTTGCGAATAGTGGGACAAAAATTTTTTTCTTCAAAAAATACCATGGGCTACCCTCTTTGCTTTTTTTGGAAAAATGATAAAAAAATTTTTTTCTCTACCCGCAAGAAAAACAATATTGTGGTTAAAGCCAGTGCTCTTAGCTATCCAAGTCAAAAGGAATCAAGTCGATATCTGGAAAACTGAGGAAGTTATGACCAAAAAGGTAACTAGTTCTACTAAAAAGTGGCTGGAAAGAGGCAGTAGCAGAACTGGTAACATTTTTGGTCATAACTCTCTTTTTTTTCTAGATATCGACTTGATTTCTACTGCGTTGGATAGGTAACAGCACTGGCTTTAATACGAAATTTTCGTTTTGCGAATAGTGGGACAAAAATTTTTTTCTTCAAAAAATACCATGGGCTACCCTCTTTGCTTTTTTTGGAAAAATGATAAAAAAATTTTTTTCTCTACCCGCAAGAAAACCAATATTGTGGTTAAAGCCAGTGCTCTTAGCTATCCAAGTCAAAAGGAATCAAGTCGATATCTAGAAAACTGAGGAAGTTATGACCAAAACGGTAACTAGTTCTACTAAAAAGTGGCCGGAAAGAGGCAGAAGCAGAACTGGTAACATTTTTGGTCATAACTTGCTTATTTTTCTAGACATCGACTTGATTTCTACTGCGTTGGATAGGTAACAGCACTGGCTTTAATACGAAATTTTCGTTTTGCGAATAGTGGGACAAAAATTTTTTTCTTCAAAAAATACCATGGGCTAGCCCCTTTGCTTTTTTTGGAAAAATGATAAAAAAAATTTTTGCTCTACAAGGAAGAAAAACAATATTGTGGTTAAAGCCAGTGCCCTTAGCTATCCAAGTCAAAAGGAATCAAGTCGATATCTAGAAAACTGAGGAAGTTATAACCAAAACGGTAACTAGTTCTACTAAAAAGTGGCCGGAAAGAGGCAGTAGCAGAACTGGTAACATTTTTGGTCATAACTTGCTTATTTTTCTAGACATCGACTTGATTTCTACTGCGTTGGATAGGTAACAGCACTGGCTTTAATACGAAATTTTCGTTTTGCGAATAGTGGGACAAAAATTTTTTTCTTCAAAAAATACCATGGGCTACCCCCTTTGCTTTTTTTGGAAAAATGATAAAAAAAATTTTTGCTTTACAAGGAAGAAAAACAATATTGTGATTAAAGCCAGTGCCCTTAGCTATCCAAGTCAAAAGGAATCAAGTCGATATCTAGAAAACTGAGGAAGTTATGACCAAAACGGTAACTAGTTCTACTAAAAAGTGGCCGGAAAGAGGCAGTAGCAGAACTGGTAACATTTTTGGTCATAACTTGCTTATTTTTCTAGACATCGACTTGATTTCTACTGCGTTGGATAGGTAACAGCACTGGCTTTAATACGAAATTTTCGTTTTGCGAATAGTGGGACAAAAATTTTTTTCTTCAAAAAATACCATGGGCTACCCCCTTTGCTTTTTTTGGAAAAATGATAAAAAAAATTTTTGCTTTACAAGGAAGAAAAACAATATTGTGATTAAAGCCAGTGCCCTTAGCTATCCAAGTCAAAAGGAATCAAGTCGATATCTAGAAAACTGAGGAAGTTATGACCAAAACGGTAACTAGTTCTACTAAAAAGTGGCCGGAAAGAGGCAGAAGCAGAACTGGTAACATTTTTGGTCATAACTCTCTTTTTTTCTAGATATCGACTTGATTTCTACTGCGTTGGATAGGTAACAGAACTGGCTTTAATACGAAATTTTCGTTTTGCGAATAGTGGGACCAAAATTTTTTTCTTCAAAAAATACCATGGGCTACCCCCTTTGCTTTTTTTGGAAAAATGATAAAAAAAATTTTTGCTCTACAAGGAAAAAAAAACAATATTGTGGTTAAAGCCAGTGCTCTTAGCTATCCAAGTCAAAAGGAATCAAGTCAACATCTAGAAAACTTAGGAAGTTATGACCAAAACGGTAACTAGTTCTACTAAAAAGTGGCCGGAAAGAGGCAGTAGCAGAACTGGTAACATTTTTGGTCATTACTCTCTTTTTTTTCTAGACATCGACTTGATTTCTACTGCGTTGGATAGGTAACAGCACTGGCTTTAATACGAAATTTTCGTTTTGCGAATAGTGGGACAAAAATTTTTTTCTTCAAAAAATACCATGGGCTACCCAATTTGCTTTTTTTGGAAAAATGATAAAAAAATTTTTGCTCTACAAGAAAGAAAAACAATATTGTGGTTAAAGCCAGTGCTCTTAGCTATCCAAGTCAAAAGGAATCAAGTCGATATCTAGAAAACTGAGGAAGTTATGACCAAAACGGTAACTAGTTCTACTAAAAAGTGGCCGGAAAGAGGCAGTAGCAGAACTGGTAACATTTTTGGTCATTACTCTCTTTTTTTTCTAGACATCGACTTGATTTCTACTGCGTTGGATAGGTAACAGCACTGGCTTTAATACGAAATTTTCGTTTTGCGAATAGTGGGACAAAAATTTTTTTCTTCAAAAAATACCATGGGCTACCCAATTTGCTTTTTTTGGAAAAATGATAAAAAAATTTTTGCTCTACAAGAAAGAAAAACAATATTGTGGTTAAAGCCAGTGCCCTTAGCTATCCAAGTCAAAAGGAATCAAGTCGATATCTAGAAAACTGAGGAAGTTATGACCAAAACGATAACTAGTTCTACTAAAAAGTGGCCGGAAAGAGGCAGTAGCAGAACTGGTAACATTTTTGGTCATTACTCTCTTTTTTTTCTAGACATCGACTTGATTTCTACTGCGTTGGATAGGTAACAGCACTGGCTTTAATACGAAATTTTCGTTTTGCGAATAGTGGGACAAAAATTTTTTTCTTCAAAAAATACCATGGGCTACCCAATTTGCTTTTTTTGGAAAAATGATAAAAAAATTTTTGCTCTACAAGAAAGAAAAACAATATTGTGGTTAAAGCCAGTGCCCTTAGCTATCCAAGTCAAAAGGAATCAAGTCGATATCTAGAAAACTGAGGAAGTTATGACCAAAACGGTAACTAGTTCTACTAAAAAGTGGCCGGAAAGAGGCAGTAGCAGAACTGGTAACATTTTTGGTCATTACTCTCTTTTTTTTCTAGACATCGACTTGATTTCTACTGCGTTGGATAGGTAACAGCACTGGCTTTAATACGAAATTTTCGTTTTGCGAATAGTGGGACAAAAATTTTTTTCTTCAAAAAATACCATGGGCTACCCAATTTGCTTTTTTTGGAAAAATGATAAAAAAATTTTTGCTCTACAAGAAAGAAAAACAATATTGTGGTTAAAGCCAGTGCTCTTAGCTATCCAAGTCAAAAGGAATCAAGTCGATATCTAGAAAACTGAGGAAGTTATGACCAAAACGGTAACTAGTTCTACTAAAAAGTGGCCGGAAAGAGGCAGTAGCAGAACTGGTAACATTTTTGGTCATTACTCTCTTTTTTTTCTAGACATCGACTTGATTTCTACTGCGTTGGATAGGTAACAGCACTGGCTTTAATACGAAATTTTCGTTTTGCGAATAGTGGGACAAAAATTTTTTTCTTCAAAAAATACCATGGGCTACCCAATTTGCTTTTTTTGGAAAAATGATAAAAAAATTTTTGCTCTACAAGAAAGAAAAACAATATTGTGGTTAAAGCCAGTGCCCTTAGCTATCCAAGTCAAAAGGAATCAAGTCGATATCTAGAAAACTGAGGAAGTTATGACCAAAACGATAACTAGTTCTACTAAAAAGTGGCCGGAGAGAGGCAGTAGCAGAACTGGTAACATTTTTGGTCATAACTTGCTTATTTTTCTAGACATCGACTTGATTTCTACTGCGTTGGATAGGTAACAGCACTGGCTTTAATACGAAATTTTCGTTTTGCGAATAGTGGGACAAAAATTTTTTTCTTCAAAAAATACCATGGGCTAGCCCCTTTGCTTTTTTTGGAAAAATGATAAAAAAATTTTTGCTCTACAAGGAAGAAAAACAATATTGTGGTTAAAGCCAGTGCCCTTAGCTATCCAAGTCAAAAGGAATCAAGTCGATATCTAGAAAACTGAGGAAGTTATAACCAAAACGGTAACTAGTTCTACTAAAAAGTGGCCGGAAAGAGGCAGTAGCAGAACTGATAACATTTTTGGTCATAACTTGCTTATTTTTCTAGACATCGACTTGATTTCTACTGCGTTGGATAGGTAACAGCACTGGCTTTAATACGAAATTTTCGTTTTGCGAATAGTGGGACAAAAATTTTTTTCTTCAAAAAATACCATGGGCTACCCAATTTGCTTTTTTTGGAAAAATGATAAAAAAATTTTTGCTCTACAAGAAAGAAAAACAATATTGTGGTTAAAGCCAGTTCCCTTAGCTATCCAAGTCAAAAGGAATCAAGTCGATATCTAGAAAACTGAGGAAGTTATGACCAAAACGGTAACTAGTTCTACTAAAAAGTGGCTGGAAAGAGGCAGTAGCAGAACTGGTAACATTTTTGGTCATAACTCTCTTTTTTTTCTAGATATCGACTTGATTTCTACTGCGTTGGATAGGTAACAGCACTGGCTTTAATACGAAATTTTCGTTTTGCGAATAGTGGGACAAAAATTTTTTTCTTCAAAAAATACCATGGGCTACCCTCTTTGCTTTTTTTGGAAAAATGATAAAAAAAATTTTTTCTCTACCCGCAAGAAAAACAATATTGTGGTTAAAGCCAGTGCTCTTAGCTATCCAAGTCAAAAGGAATCAAGTCGATATCTAGAAAACTGAGGAAGTTATGACCAAAACGGTAACTAGTTCTACTAAAAAGTGGCCGGAAAGAGGCAGAAGCAGAACTGGTAACATTTTTGGTCATAACTTGCTTATTTTTTCAGACATCGACTTGATTTCTACTGCGTTGGATAGGTAACAGAACTGGCTTTAATACGAAATTTTCGTTTTGCGAATAGTGGGACCAAAATTTTTTTCTTCAAAAAATACCATGGGCTACCCCCTTTGCTTTTTTTTGGAAAAATGATAAAAAAAATTTTTGCTCTACCCGCAAGAAAAACAAAATTGTGGTTAAAGCCAGTGCTCTTAGCTATCCAAGTCAAAAGGAGTCAAGTCGATATCTGGAAAACTGAGGAAGTTATGACCAAAAAGGTAACTAGTTCTACTAAAAAGTGGCTGGAAAGAGGCAGTAGCAGAACTGGTAACATTTTTGGTCATAACTTGCTTATTTTTTCAGACATCGACTTGATTTCTACTGCGTTGGATAGGTAACAGAACTGGCTTTAATACGAAATTTTCGTTTTGCGAATAGTGGGACCAAAATTTTTTTCTTCAAAAAATACCATGGGCTACCCCCTTTGCTTTTTTTTGGAAAAATGATAAAAAAAATTTTTGCTCTACCCGCAAGAAAAACAAAATTGTGGTTAAAGCCAGTGCTCTTAGCTATCCAAGTCAAAAGGAGTCAAGTCGATATCTGGAAAACTGAGGAAGTTATGACCAAAAAGGTAACTAGTTCTACTAAAAAGTGGCTGGAAAGAGGCAGTAGCAGAACTGGTAACATTTTTGGTCATAACTCTCTTTTTTTTCTAGATATCGACTTGATTTCTACTGCGTTGGATAGGTAACAGCACTGGCTTTAATACGAAATTTTCGTTTTGCGAATAGTGGGGCTACCCTCTTTGCTTTTTTTGGAAAAATGATAAAAAAATTTTTTTCTCTACCCGCAAGAAAAACAATATTGTGGTTAAAGCCAGTGCTCTTAGCTATCCAAGTCAAAAGGAATCAAGTCGATATCTAGAAAACTGAGGAAGTTATGACCAAAACGGTAACTAGTTCTACTAAAAAGTGGCCGGAAAGAGGCAGAAGCAGAACTGGTAACATTTTTGGTCATAACTTGCTTATTTTTCTAGACATCGACTTGATTTCTACTGCGTTGGATAGGTAACAGCACTGGCTTTAATACGAAATTTTCGTTTTGCGAATAGTGGGACAAAAATTTTTTTCTTCAAAAAATACCATGGGCTAGCCCATTTGCTTTTTTTGGAAAAATGATAAAAAAAATTTTTGCTCTACAAGGAAGAAAAACAATATTGTGGTTAAAGCCAGTGCCCTTAGCTATCCAAGTCAAAAGGAATCAAGTCGATATCTAGAAAACTGAGGAAGTTATAACCAAAACGGTAACTAGTTCTACTGAAAAGTGGCCGGAAAGAGGCAGTAGCAGAACTGGTAACATTTTTGGTCATAACTTGCTTATTTTTCTAGACATCGACTTGATTTCTACTGCGTTGGATAGGTAACAGCACTGGCTTTAATACGAAATTTTCGTTTTGCGAATAGTGGGACAAAAATTTTTTTCTTCAAAAAATACCATGGGCTACCCCCTTTGCTTTTTTTGGAAAAATGATAAAAAAAATTTTTGCTTTACAAGGAAGAAAAACAATATTGTGATTAAAGCCAGTGCCCTTAGCTATCCAAGTCAAAAGGAATCAAGTCGATATCTAGAAAACTGAGGAAGTTATGACCAAAACGGTAACTAGTTCTACTAAAAAGTGGCCGGAAAGAGGCAGTAGCAGAACTGGTAACATTTTTGGTCATAACTTGCTTATTTTTCTAGACATCGACTTGATTTCTACTGCGTTGGATAGGTAACAGCACTGGCTTTAATACGAAATTTTCGTTTTGCGAATAGTGGGACAAAAATTTTTTTCTTCAAAAAATACCATGGGCTACCCCCTTTGCTTTTTTTGGAAAAATGATAAAAAAAATTTTTGCTTTACAAGGAAAAAAAACAATATTGTGATTAAAGCCAGTGCCCTTAGCTATCCAAGTCAAAAGGAATCAAGTCGATATCTAGAAAACTGAGGAAGTTATGACCAAAAGGGTAACTAGTTCTACTAAAAAGTGGCCGGAAAGAGGCAGTAGCAGAACTGGTAACATTTTTGGTCATAACTTGCTTATTTTTCTAGACATCGACTTGATTTCTACTGCGTTGGATAGGTAACAGAACTGGCTTTAATACGAAATTTTCGTTTTGCGAATAGTGGGACCAAAATTTTTTTCTTCAAAAAATACCATGGGCTACCCCCTTTGCTTTTTTTTGGAAAAATGATAAAAAAAATTTTTGCTCTACCCGCAAGAAAAACAATATTGTGGTTAAAGCCAGTGCTCTTAGCTATCCAAGTCAAAAGGAGTCAAGTCGATATCTGGAAAACTGAGGAAGTTATGACCAAAAAGGTAACTAGTTCTACTAAAAAGTGGCTGGAAAGAGGCAGTAGCAGAACTGGTAACATTTTTGGTCATAACTCTCTTTTTTTTCTAGATATCGACTTGATTTCTACTGCGTTGGATAGGTAACAGCACTGGCTTTAATACGAAATTTTCGTTTTGCGAATAGTGGGACAAAAATTTTTTTCTTCAAAAAATACCATGGGCTAGCCCCTTTGCTTTTTTTGGAAAAATGATAAAAAAAATTTTTGCTCTACAAGGAAAAAAAAACAATATTGTGGTTAAAGCCAGTGCTCTTAGCTATCCAAGTCAAAAGGAATCAAGTCAATATCTAGAAAACTGAGGAAGTTATGACCAAAACGGTAACTAGTTCTACTAAAAAGTGGCCGGAAAGAGGCAGTAGCAGAACTGGTAACATTTTTGGTCATTACTCTCTTTTTTTTCTAGACATCGACTTGATTTCTACTGCGTTGGATAGGTAACAGCACTGGCTTTAATACGAAATTTTCGTTTTGCGAATAGTGGGACAAAAATTTTTTTCTTCAAAAAATACCATGGGCTACCCCCTTTGCTTTTTTTGGAAAAATGATAAAAAAAATTTTTGCTTTACAAGGAAGAAAAACAATATTGTGATTAAAGCCAGTGCCCTTAGCTATCCAAGTCAAAAGGAATCAAGTCGATATCTAGAAAACTGAGGAAGTTATGACCAAAACGGTAACTAGTTCTACTAAAAAGTGGCCGGAAAGAGGCAGTAGCAGAACTGGTAACATTTTTGGTCATAACTTGCTTATTTTTCTAGACATCGACTTGATTTCTACTGCGTTGGATAGGTAACAGCACTGGCTTTAATACGAAATTTTCGTTTTGCGAATAGTGGGACCAAAATTTTTTTCTTCAAAAAATACCATGGGCTACCCCCTTTGCTTTTTTTTGGAAAAATGATAAAAAAAATGTTTGCTCTACCCGCAAGAAAAACAATATTGTGGTTAAAGCCAATGCCCTTAGCTATCCAAGTCAAAAGGAATCAAGTCGATATCTGGAAAACTGAGAAAGTTATGACCAAAAAGGTAACTAGTTCTACTAAAAAGTGGCTGGAAAGAGGCAGTAGCAGAACTGGTAACATTTTTGGTCATAACTCTCTTTTTTTTCTAGATATCGACTTGATTTCTACTGCGTTGGATAGGTAACAGCACTGGCTTTAATACGAAATTTTCGTTTTGCGAATAGTGGGACAAAAATTTTTTTCTTCAAAAAATACCATGGGCTACCCTCTTTGCTTTTTTTGGAAAAATGATAAAAAAATTTTTTTCTCTACCCGCAAGAAAAACAATATTGTGGTTAAAGCCAGTGCTCTTAGCTATCCAAGTCAAAAGGAATCAAGTCGATATCTAGAAAACTGAGGAAGTTATGACCAAAACGGTAACTAGTTCTACTAAAAAGTGGCCGGAAAGAGGCAGAAGCAGAACTGGTAACATTTTTGGTCATAACTTGCTTATTTTTCTAGACATCGACTTGATTTCTACTGCGTTGGATAGGTAACAGCACTGGCTTTAATACGAAATTTTCGTTTTGCGAATAGTGGGACAAAAATTTTTTTCTTCAAAAAATACCATGGGCTACCCTCTTTGCTTTTTTTGGAAAAATGATAAAAAAATTTTTTTCTCTACCCGCAAGAAAAACAATATTGTGGTTAAAGCCAGTGCTCTTAGCTATCCAAGTCAAAAGGAATCAAGTCGATATCTAGAAAACTGAGGAAGTTATGACCAAAACGGTAACTAGTTCTACTAAAAAGTGGCCGGAGAGAGGCAGTAGCAGAACTGGTAACATTTTTAGTCATAACTTGCTTATTTTTCTAGACATCGACTTGATTTTTACTGCGTTGGATAGGTAACAGCACTGGCTTTAATACGAAATTTTCGTTTTGCGAATAGTGGGACAAAAATTTTTTTCTTCAAAAAATACCATGGGCTAGCCCCTTTGCTTTTTTTGGAAAAATGATAAAAAAAATTTTTGCTCTACAAGGAAGAAAAACAATATTGTGGTTAAAGCCAGTGCCCTTAGCTATCCAAGTCAAAAGGAATCAAGTCAATATCTAGAAAACTGAGGAAGTTATGACCAAAACGGTAACTAGTTCTACTAAAAAGTGGCCGGAAAGAGGCAGTAGCAGAACTGGTAACATTTTTGGTCATTACTCTCTTTTTTTTCTAGACATCGACTTGATTTCTACTGCGTTGGATAGGTAACAGCACTGGCTTTAATACGAAATTTTCGTTTTGCGAATAGTGGGACAAAAATTTTTTTCTTCAAAAAATACCATGGGCTACCCCCTTTGCTTTTTTTGGAAAAATGATAAAAAAAATTTTTGCTTTACAAGGAAGAAAAACAATATTGTGATTAAAGCCAGTGCCCTTAGCTATCCAAGTCAAAAGGAATCAAGTCGATATCTGGAAAACTGAGAAAGTTATGACCAAAAAGGTAACTAGTTCTACTAAAAAGTGGCTGGAAAGAGGCAGTAGCAGAACTGGTAACATTTTTGGTCATAACTCTCTTTTTTTTCTAGATATCGACTTGATTTCTACTGCGTTGGATAGGTAACAGCACTGGCTTTAATACGAAATTTTCGTTTTGCGAATAGTGGGACAAAAATTTTTTTCTTCAAAAAATACCATGGGCTACCCTCTTTGCTTTTTTTGGAAAAATGATAAAAAAATTTTTTTCTCTACCCGCAAGAAAAACAATATTGTGGTTAAAGCCAGTGCTCTTAGCTATCCAAGTCAAAAGGAATCAAGTCGATATCTGGAAAACTGAGGAAGTTATGACCAAAACGGTAACTAGTTCTACTAAAAAGTGGCCGGAGAGAGGCAGTAGCAGAACTGGTAACATTTTTAGTCATAACTTGCTTATTTTTCTAGACATCGACTTGATTTTTACTGCGTTGGATAGGTAACAGCACTGGCTTTAATACGAAATTTTCGTTTTGCGAATAGTGGGACAAAAATTTTTTTCTTCAAAAAATACCATGGGCTAGCCCCTTTGCTTTTTTTGGAAAAATGATAAAAAAAATTTTTGCTCTACAAGGAAGAAAAACAATATTGTGGTTAAAGCCAGTGCCCTTAGCTATCCAAGTCAAAAGGAATCAAGTCAATATCTAGAAAACTGAGGAAGTTATGACCAAAACGGTAACTAGTTCTACTAAAAAGTGGCCGGAAAGAGGCAGTAGCAGAACTGGTAACATTTTTGGTCATTACTCTCTTTTTTTTCTAGACATCGACTTGATTTCTACTGCGTTGGATAGGTAACAGCACTGGCTTTAATACGAAATTTTCGTTTTGCGAATAGTGGGACAAAAATTTTTTTCTTCAAAAAATACCATGGGCTACCCCCTTTGCTTTTTTTGGAAAAATGATAAAAAAAATTTTTGCTTTACAAGGAAGAAAAACAATATTGTGATTAAAGCCAGTGCCCTTAGCTATCCAAGTCAAAAAAAATCAAGTCGATATCTAGAAAACTGAGGAAGTTATGACCAAAACGGTAACTAGTTCTACTAAAAAGTGGCCGGAAAGAGGCAGTAGCAGAACTGGTAACATTTTTGGTCATAACTTGCTTATTTTTCTAGACATCGACTTGATTTCTACTGCGTTGGATAGGTAACAGCACTGGCTTTAATACGAAATTTTCGTTTTGCGAATAGTGGGACCAAAATTTTTTTCTTCAAAAAATACCATGGGCTACCCCCTTTGCTTTTTTTTGGAAAAATGATAAAAAAAATTTTTGCTCTACCCGCAAGAAAAACAATATTGTGGTTAAAGCCAGTGCTCTTAGCTATCCAAGTCAAAAGGAGTCAAGTCGATATCTGGAAAACTGAGGAAGTTATGACCAAAAAGGTAACTAGTTCTACTAAAAAGTGGCTGGAAAGAGGCAGTAGCAGAACTGGTAACATTTTTGGTCATAACTCTCTTTTTTTTCTAGATATCGACTTGATTTCTACTGCGTTGGATAGGTAACAGCACTGGCTTTAATACGAAATTTTCGTTTTGCGAATAGTGGGACAAAAATTTTTTTCTTCAAAAAATACCATGGGCTACCCTCTTTGCTTTTTTTGGAAAAATGATAAAAAAATTTTTTTCTCTACCCGCAAGAAAAACAATATTGTGGTTAAAGCCAGTGCTCTTAGCTATCCAAGTCAAAAGGAATCAAGTCGATATCTAGAAAACTGAGGAAGTTATGACCAAAACGGTAACTAGTTCTACTAAAAAGTGGCCGGAAAGAGGCAGAAGCAGAACTGGTAACATTTTTGGTCATAACTTGCTTATTTTTCTAGACATCGACTTGATTTCTACTGCGTTGGATAGGTAACAGCACTGGCTTTAATACGAAATTTTCGTTTTGCGAATAGTGGGACAAAAATTTTTTTCTTCAAAAAATACCATGGGCTACCCTCTTTGCTTTTTTTGGAAAAATGATAAAAAAAATTTTTTCTCTACAAGAAAGAAAAACAATATTGTGGTTAAAGCCAGTGCTCTTAGCTATCCAAGTCAAAAGGAATCAAGTCGATATCTAGAAAACTGAGGAAGTTATGACCAAAACGATAACTAGTTCTACTAAAAAGTGGCCGGAGAGAGGCAGTAGCAGAACTGGTAACATTTTTGGTCATAACTTGCTTATTTTTCTAGACATCGACTTGATTTCTACTGCGTTGGATAGGTAACAGCACTGGCTTTAATACGAAATTTTCGTTTTGCGAATAGTGGGACAAAATTTTTTTTCTTCAAAAAATACCATGGGCTACCCAATTTGCTTTTTTTGGAAAAATGATAAAAAAATTTTTGCTCTACAAGAAAGAAAAACAATATTGTGGTTAAAGCCAGTGCTCTTAGCTATCCAAGTCAAAAGGAATCAAGTCGATATCTAGAAAACTGAGGAAGTTATGACCAAAACGATAACTAGTTCTACTAAAAAGTGGCCGGAAAGAGGCAGAAGCAGAACTGGTAACATTTTTGGTCATAACTTGCTTATTTTTCTAGACATCGACTTGATTTCTACTGCGTTGGATAGGTAACAGCACTGGCTTTAATACGAAATTTTCGTTTTGCGAATAGTGGGACAAAAATTTTTTTCTTCAAAAAATACCATGGGCTACCCTCTTTGCTTTTTTTGGAAAAATGATAAAAAAATTTTTTTCTCTACCCGCAAGAAAAACAATATTGTGGTTAAAGCCAGTGCTCTTAGCTATCCAAGTCAAAAGGAATCAAGTCGATATCTAGAAAACTGAGGAAGTTATGACCAAAACGGTAACTAGTTCTACTAAAAAGTGGCCGGAGAGAGGCAGTAGCAGAACTGGTAACATTTTTAGTCATAACTTGCTTATTTTTCTAGACATCGACTTGATTTCTACTGCGTTGGATAGGTAACAGCACTGGCTTTAATACGAAATTTTCGTTTTGCGAATAGTGGGACAAAAATTTTTTTCTTCAAAAAATACCATGGGCTAGCCCCTTTGCTTTTTTTGGAAAAATGATAAAAAAACTTTTTGCTCTACAAGGAAGAAAAACAATATTGTGGTTAAAGCCAGTGCCCTTAGCTATCCAAGTCAAAAGGAATGAAGTCGATATCTAGAAAACTGAGGAAGTTATAACCAAAACGGTAACTAGTTCTACTAAAAAGTGGCCGGAAAGAGGCAGTAGCAGAACTGGTAACATTTTTGGTCATAACTTGCTTATTTTTCTAGACATCGACTTGATTTCTACTGCGTTGGATAGGTAACAGCACTGGCTTTAATACGAAATTTTCGTTTTGCGAATAGTGGGACAAAAATTTTTTTCTTCAAAAAATACCATGGGCTACCCCCTTTGCTTTTTTTTGGAAAAATGATAAAAAAATTTTTGCTCTACAAGAAAGAAAAACAATATTGTGGTTAAAGCCAGTGCTCTTAGCTATCCAAGTCAAAAGGAATCAAGTCGATATCTAGAAAACTGAGGAAGTTATGACCAAAACGATAACTAGTTCTACTAAAAAGTGGCCGGAGAGAGGCAGTAGCAGAACTGGTAACATTTTTGGTCATAACTTGCTTATTTTTCTAGACATCGACTTGATTTCTACTGCGTTGGATAGGTAACAGCACTGGCTTTAATACGAAATTTTCGTTTTGCGAATAGTGGGACAAAAATTTTTTTCTTCAAAAAATACCATGGGCTAGCCCCTTTGCTTTTTTTGGAAAAATGATAAAAAAAATTTTTGCTCTACAAGGAAAAAAAACAACATTGTTGTTAAAGCCAGTGCAATTAGCTATCCAAGTCAAAAGGAATCAAGTCAATATCTAGAAAACTGAGGAAGTTATGACCAAAACGGTAACTAGTTCTACTAAAAAGTGGCCGGAAAGAGGCAGTAGCAGAACTGGTAACATTTTTGGTCATAACTTGCTTATTTTTCTAGACATCGACTTGATTTCTACTGCGTTGGATAGGTAACAGCACTGGCTTTAATACGAAATTTTCGTTTTGCGAATAGTGGGACAAAAATTTTTTTCTTCAAAAAATACCATTGGCTACCCCCTTTGCTTTTTTTGGAAAAATGAAAAAAAAAATTTTTGCTCTACAAGGAAGAAAAACAATATCGTGGTTAAAGCCAGTGCTCTTAGCTATCCAAGTCAAAAGGAATCAAGTCGATATCTAGAAAACTGAGGAAGTTATGACCAAAACGGTAACTAGTTCTACTAAAAAGTGGCCGGAAAGAGGCAGTAGCAGAACTGGTAACATTTTTGGTCATAACTTGCTTATTTTTCTAGACATCGACTTGATTTCTACTGCGTTGGATAGGTAACAGAACTGGCTTTAATACGAAATTTTCGTTTTGCGAATAGTGGGACCAAATTTTTTTTCTTCAAAAAATACCATGGGCTACCCCCTTTGCTTTTTTTTGGAAAAATGATAAAAAAAATTTTTGCTCTACCCGCAAGAAAAACAATATTGTGGTTAAAGCCAGTGCTCTTAGCTATCCAAGTCAAAAGGAGTCAAGTCGATATCTGGAAAACTGAGGAAGTTATGACCAAAAAGGTAACTAGTTCTACTAAAAAGTGGCTGGAAAGAGGCAGTAGCAGAACTGGTAACATTTTTGGTCATAACTCTCTTTTTTTTCTAGATATCGACTTGATTTCTACTGCGTTGGATAGGTAACAGCACTGGCTTTAATACGAAATTTTCGTTTTGCGAATAGTGGGACAAAAATTTTTTTCTTCAAAAAATACCATGGGCTACCCCCTTTGCTTTTTTTGGAAAAATGATAAAAAAATTTTTTTCTCTACCCGCAAGAAAAACAATATTGTGGTTAAAGCCAGTGCTCTTAGCTATCCAAGTCAAAAGGAATCAAGTCGATATCTAGAAAACTGAGGAAGTTATGACCAAAACGGTAACTAGTTCTACTTAAAAGTGGCCGGAAAGAGGCAGAAGCAGAACTGGTAACATTTTTGGTCATAACTTGCTTATTTTTCTAGACATCGACTTGATTTCTACTGCGTTGGATAGGTAACAGCACTGGCTTTAATACGAAATTTTCGTTTTGCGAATAGTGGGACAAAAATTTTTTTCTTCAAAAAATACCATGGGCTACCCCCTTTGCTTTTTTTGGAAAAATGATAAAAAAATTTTTGCTCTACAAGAAAGAAAAACAATATTGTGGTTAAAGCCAGTGCCCTTAGCTATCCAAGTCAAAAGGAATCAAGTCGATATCTAGAAAACTGAGGAAGTTATGACCAAAACGATAACTAGTTCTACTAAAAAGTGGCCGGAGAGAGGCAGTAGCAGAACTGGTAACATTTTTGGTCATAACTTGCTTATTTTTCTAGACATCGACTTGATTTCTACTGCGTTGGATAGGTAACAGCACTGGCTTTAATACGAAATTTTCGTTTTGCGAATAGTGGGCCAAAAATTTTTTTCTTCAAAAAATACCATGGGCTAGCCCCTTTGCTTTTTTTGGAAAAATGATAAAAAAAATTTTTGCTCTACAAGGAAGAAAAACAATATTGTGGTTAAAGCCAGTGCCCTTAGCTATCCAAGTCAAAAGGAATCAAGTCGATATCTAGAAAACTGAGGAAGTTATAACCAAAACGGTAACTAGTTCTACTAAAAAGTGGCCGGAAAGAGGCAGTAGCAGAACTGGTAACATTTTTGGTCATAACTTGCTTATTTTTCTAGACATCGACTTGATTTCTACTGCGTTGGATAGGTAACAGCACTGGCTTTAATACGAAATTTTCGTTTTGCGAATAGTGGGACAAAAATTTTTTTCTTCAAAAAATACCATGGGCTACCCAATTTGCTTTTTTTGGAAAAATGATAAAAAAATTTTTGCTCTACAAGAAAGAAAAACAATATTGTGGTTAAAGCCAGTGCTCTTAGCTATCCAAGTCAAAAGGAATCAAGTCGATATCTAGAAAACTGAGGAAGTTATGACCAAAACGGTAACTAGTTCTACTAAAAAGTGGCCGGAAAGAGGCAGTAGCAGAACTGGTAACATTTTTGGTCATAACTTGCTTATTTTTTCAGACATCGACTTGATTTCTACTGCGTTGGATAGGTAACAGAACTGGCTTTAATACGAAATTTTCGTTTTGCGAATAGTGGGACCAAAATTTTTTTCTTCAAAAAATACCATGGGCTACCCCCTTTGCTTTTTTTTGGAAAAATGATAAAAAAAATTTTTGCTCTACAAGGAAAAAAAAACAATATTGTGGTTAAAGCCAGTGCTCTTAGCTATCCAAGTCAAAAGGAATCAAGTCAATATCTAGAAAACTGAGGAAGTTATGACCAAAACGGTAACTAGTTCTACTAAAAAGTGGCCGGAAAGAGGCAGTAGCAGAACTGGTAACATTTTTGGTCATTACTCTCTTTTTTTTCTAGACATCGACTTGATTTCTACTGCGTTGGATAGGTAACAGCACTGGCTTTAATACGAAATTTTCGTTTTGCGAATAGTGGGACAAAAATTTTTTTCTTCAAAAAATACCATGGGCTACCCCCTTTGCTTTTTTTGGAAAAATGATAAAAAAAATTTTTGCTTTACAAGGAAGAAAAACAATATTGTGATTAAAGCCAGTGCCCTTAGCTATCCAAGTCAAAAGGAATCAGTCGATATCTAGAAAACTGAGGAAGTTATGACCAAAACGGTAACTAGTTCTACTAAAAAGTGGCCGGAAAGAGGCAGTAGCAGAACTGGTAACATTTTTGGTCATAACTTGCTTATTTTTCTAGACATCGACTTGATTTCTACTGCGTTGGATAGGTAACAGAACTGGCTTTAATACGAAATTTTCGTTTTGCGAATAGTGGGACCAAAATTTTTTTCTTCAAAAAATACCATGGGCTACCCCCTTTGCTTTTTTTTGGAAAAATGATAAAAAAAATTTTTGCTCTACAAGAAAGAAAAACAATATTGTGGTTAAAGCCAGTGCCCTTAGCTATCCAAGTCAAAAGGAATCAAGTCGATATCTAGAAAACTGAGGAAGTTATGACCAAAACGGTAACTAGTTCTACTAAAAAGTGGCCGGAAAGAGGCAGAAGCAGAACTGGTAACATTTTTGGTCATAACTTGCTTATTTTTTCAGACATCGACTTGATTTCTACTGCGTTGGATAGGTAACAGAACTGGCTTTAATACAAAATTTTCGTTTTGCGAATAGTGGGACCAAAATTTTTTTCTTCAAAAAATACCATGGGCTACCCCCTTTGCTTTTTTTTGGAAAAATGATAAAAAAAATTTTTGCTCTACAAGGAAAAAAAAACAATATTGTGGTTAAAGCCAGTGCTCTTAGCTATCCAAGTCAAAAGGAATCAAGTCAATATCTAGAAAACTGAGGAAGTTATGACCAAAACGGTAACTAGTTCTACTAAAAAGTGGCCGGAAAGAGGCAGTAGCAGAACTGGTAACATTTTTGGTCATTACTCTCTTTTTTTTCTAGACATCGACTTGATTTCTACTGCGTTGGATAGGTAACAGCACTGGCTTTAATACGAAATTTTCGTTTTGCGAATAGTGGGACAAAAATTTTTTTCTTCAAAAAATACCATGGGCTACCCCCTTTGCTTTTTTTGGAAAAATGATAAAAAAAATTTTTGCTTTACAAGGAAGAAAAACAATATTGTGATTAAAGCCAGTGCCCTTAGCTATCCAAGTCAAAAGGAATCAGTCGATATCTAGAAAACTGAGGAAGTTATGACCAAAACGGTAACTAGTTCTACTAAAAAGTGGCCGGAAAGAGGCAGTAGCAGAACTGGTAACATTTTTGGTCATAACTTGCTTATTTTTCTAGACATCGACTTGATTTCTACTGCGTTGGATAGGTAACAGAACTGGCTTTAATACGAAATTTTCGTTTTGCGAATAGTGGGACCAAAATTTTTTTCTTCAAAAAATACCATGGGCTACCCCCTTTGCTTTTTTTTGGAAAAATGATAAAAAAAATTTTTGCTCTACCCGCAAGAAAAACAATATTGTGGTTAAAGCCAGTGCTCTTAGCTATCCAAGTCATAAGGAGTCAAGTCGATATCTGGAAAACTAAGGAAGTTATGACCAAAAAGGTAACTAGTTTTACTAAAAAGTGGCTGGAAAGAGGCAGTAGCAGAACTGGTAACATTTTTGGTCATAACTCTCTTTTTTTTCTAGATATCGACTTGATTTCTACTGCGTTGGATAGGTAACAGCACTGGCTTTAATACGAAATTTTCGTTTTGCGAATAGTGGGACAAAAATTTTTTTCTTCAAAAAATACCATGGGCTACCCTCTTTGCTTTTTTTTAGAAAAATGATAAAAAAATTTTTTTCTCTACCCGCAAGAAAAACAATATTGTGGTTAAAGCCAGTGCTCTTAGCTATCCAAGTCAAAAGGAATCAAGTCAATATCTAGAAAACTGAGGAAGTTATGACCAAAACGGTAACTAGTTCTACTAAAAAGTGGCAGGAAAGAGGCAGTAGCAGAACTGGTAACATTTTTGGTCATAACTCTCTTTTTTTTCTAGATATCGACTTGATTTCTACTGCGTTGGATAGGTAACAGCACTGGCTTTAATACGAAATTTTCGTTTTGCGAATAGTGGGACAAAAATTTTTTTCTTCAAAAAATACCATGGGCTACCCTCTTTGCTTTTTTTGGAAAAATGATAAAAAAATTTTTTTCTCTACCCGCAAGAAAAACAATATTGTGGTTAAAGCCAGTGCTCTTAGCTATCCAAGTCAAAAGGAATCAAGTCGATATCTAGAAAACTGAGGAAGTTATGACCAAAACGGTAACTAGTTCTACTAAAAAGTGGCCGGAAAGAGGCAGAAGCAGAACTGGTAACATTTTTGGTCATAACTTGCTTATTTTTCTAGACATCGACTTGATTTCTACTGCGTTGGATAGGTAACAGCACTGGCTTTAATACGAAATTTTCGTTTTGCGAATAGTGGGACAAAAATTTTTTTCTTCAAAAAATACCATGGGCTACCCCCTTTGCTTTTTTTTGGAAAAATGATAAAAAAAATTTTTGCTCTACAAGAAAGAAAAACAATATTGTGGTTAAAGCCAGTGCCCTTAGCTATCCAAGTCAAAAGGAATCAAGTCGATATCTAGAAAACTGAGGAAGTTATGACCAAAACGATAACTAGTTCTACTAAAAAGTGGCCGGAGAGAGGCAGTAGCAGAACTGGTAACATTTTTGGTCATAACTTGCTTATTTTTCTAGACATCGACTTGATTTCTACTGCGTTGGATAGGTAACAGCACTGGCTTTAATACGAAATTTTCGTTTTGCGAATAGTGGGACAAAAATTTTTTTCTTCAAAAAATACCATGGGCTAGCCCCTTTGCTTTTTTTGGAAAAATGATAAAAAAAATTTTTGCTCTACAAGGAAGAAAAACAATATTGTGGTTAAAGCCAGTGCCCTTAGCTATCTAAGTCAAAAGGAATCAAGTCGATATCTAGAAAACTGAGGAAGTTATAACCAAAACGGTAACTAGTTCTACTAAAAAGTGGCCGGAAAGAGGCAGTAGCAGAACTGGTAACATTTTTGGTCATAACTTGCTTATTTTTCTAGACATCGACTTGATTTCTACTGCGTTGGATAGGTAACAGCACTGGCTTTAATACGAAATTTTCGTTTTGCGAATAGTGGGACAAAAATTTTTTTCTTCAAAAAATACCATGGGCTACCCCCTTTGCTTTTTTTGGAAAAATGATAAAAAAAAAATCTTTTGCTTTACAAGGAAGAAAAACAATATTGTGATTAAAGCCAGTGCCCTTAGCTATCCAAGTCAAAAGGAATCAAGTCGATATCTAGAAAACTGAGGAAGTTATGACCAAAACGGTAACTAGTTCTACTAAAAAGTGGCCGGAAAGAGGCAGTAGCAGAACTGGTAACATTTTTGGTCATAACTTGCTTATTTTTCTAGACATCGACTTGATTTCTACTGCGTTGGATAGGTAACAGAACTGGCTTTAATACGAAATTTTCGTTTTGCGAATAGTGGGACCAAAATTTTTTTCTTCAAAAAATACCATGGGCTACCCCCTTTGCTTTTTTTTGGAAAAATGATAAAAAAAATTTTTGCTCTACCCGCAAGAAAAACAATATTGTGGTTAAAGCCAGTGCTCTTAGCTATCCAAGTCAAAAGGAGTCAAGTCGATATCTGGAAAACTGAGGAAGTTATGACCAAAAAGGTAACTAGTTTTACTAAAAAGTGGCTGGAAAGAGGCAGTAGCAGAACTGGTAACATTTTTGGTCATAACTTGCTTATTTTTCTAGACATCGACTTGATTTCTACTGCGTTGGATAGGTAACAGCACTGGCTTTAATACGAAATTTTCGTTTTGCGAATAGTGGGACAAAAATTTTTTTCTTCAAAAAATACCATGGGCTACCCCCTTTGTTTTTTTTGGTAAAATGATAAAAAAAATTTTTGCTCTACAAGGAAGAAAAACAATATTGTGGTTAAAGCCAGTGCCCTTAGCTATCCAAATCAAAAGGAATCAAGTCGATATCTAGAAAACTGAGGAAGTTATGACCAAAAAGGTAACTAGTTCTACTAAAAAGTTGCCGGAAAGAGGCAGTAGCAGAACTGGTAACATTTTTGGTCATAACTTGCTTATTTTTCTAGACATCGACTTGATTTCTACTGCGTTGGATAGGTAACAGCACTGGCTTTAATACAAAATTTTCGTTTTGCGAATAGTGGGAGAAAAAGTTTTTTCTTCAAAAAATACCATGGGCTAGCCCCTTTGCTTTTTTTGGAAAAATGATAAAAAAAAATTTTGCTCTACAAGGAAGAAAAACAATATTGTGGTTAAAGCCAGTGCCCTTAGCTATCCAAGTCAAAAGGAATCAAGTCGATATCTAGAAAACTGAGGAAGTTATGACCAAAACGGTAACTAGTTCTACTAAAAAGTGGCCGGAAAGAGGCAGTAGCAGAACTGGTAACATTTTTGGTCATAACTTGCTTATTTTTCTAGACATCGACTTGATTTCTACTGCGTTGGATAGGTAACAGCACTGGCTTTAATACGAAATTTTCGTTTTGCGAATAGTGGGACAAAAATTTTTTTCTTCAAAAAATACCATGGGCTACCCCCTTTGCTTTTTTGGAAAAATGATAAAAAAAATTTTTGCTCTACAAGGAAGAAAAACAATATTGTGGTTAAAGCCAGTGCCCTTAGCTATCCAAGTCAAAAGGAATCAAGTCGATATCTAGAAAACTGAGGAAGTTATGACCAAAACGGTAACTAGTTCTACTAAAAAGTGGCCGGAGAGAGGCAGTAGCAGAACTGGTAACATTTTTGGTCATAACTCTCTTTTTTTATTAGACATCGACTTGATTTCTACTGCGTTGGATAGGTAACAGCACTGGCTTTAATACGAAATTTTCGTTTTGCGAATAGTGGAACAAAAATTTTTTTCTTCAAAAAATACCATGGGCTACCCTCTTTGCTTTTTTTGGAAAAATGATAAAAAATTTTTTTTCTCTACCCGCAAGAAAAACAATATTGTGGTTAAAGCCAGTGCTCTTAGCTATCCAAGTCAAAAGGAGTCAAGTCGATATCTGGAAAACTGAGGAAGTTATGACCAAAAAGGTAACTAGTTCTACTAAAAAGTGGCTGGAAAGAGGCAGTAGCAGAACTGGTAACATTTTTGGTCATAACTCTCTTTTTTTTCTAGATATCGACTTGATTTCTACTGCGTTGGATAGGTAACAGCACTGGCTTTAATACGAAATTTTCGTTTTGCGAATAGTGGGACAAAAATTTTTTTCTTCAAAAAATACCATGGGCTACCCTCTTTGCTTTTTTTGGAAAAATGATAAAAAATTTTTTTTCTCTACCCGCAAGAAAAACAATATTGTGGTTAAAGCCAGTGCCCTTAGCTATCCAAATCAAAAGGAATCAAGTCGATATCTAGAAAACTGAGGAAGTTATGACCAAAAAGGTAACTAGTTCTACTAAAAAGTGGCCGGAAAGAGGCAGTAGCAGAACTGGTAACATTTTTGGTCATAACTTGCTTATTTTTCTAGACATCGACTTGATTTCTACTGCGTTGGATAGGTAACAGCACTGGCTTTAATACAAAATTTTCGTTTTGCGAATAGTGGGAGAAAAAGTTTTTTCTTCAACAAATACCATGGGCTAGCCCCTTTGCTTTTTTTGGAAAAATGATAAAAAAAATTTTTGCTCTACAAGGAAGAAAAACAATATCATGGTTAAAGCCAGTGCCCTTAGCTATCCAAGTCAAAAGGAATCAAGTCGATATCTAGAAAACTGAGGAAGTTATGACCAAAAAGGTAACTAGTTCTACTAAAAAGTGGCCGGAAAGAGGCAGTAGCAGAACTGGTAACATTTTTGGTCATAACTTGCTTATTTTTCTAGACATCGACTTGATTTCTACTGCATTGGATAGGTAACAGCACTGGCTTTAATACAAAATTTTCGTTTTGCGAATAGTGGGAGAAAAAGTTTTTTCTTCAAAAAATACCATGGGCTAGCCCCTTTGCTTTTTTTGGAAAAATGATAAAAAAAAATTTTTGCTCTACAAGGAAGAAAAACAATATCATGGTTAAAGCCAGTGCCCTTAGCTATCCAAATCAAAAGGAATCAAGTCGATATCTAGAAAACTGAGGAAGTTATGACCAAAAAGGTAACTAGTTCTACTAAAAAGTGGCCGGAAAGAGGCAGTAGCAGAACTGGTAACATTTTTGGTTATAACTTGCTTATTTTTCTAGACATCGACTTGATTTCTACTGCGTTGGATAGGTAACAGCACTGGCTTTAATACAAAATTTTCGTTTTGCGAATAGTGGGAGAAAAAGTTTTTTCTTCAAAAAATACCATGGGCTAGCCCCTTTGCTTTTTTTGGAAAAATGATAAAAAAAATTTTTGCTCTACAAGGAAGAAAAACAATATTGTCGTTAAAGCCAGTACCCTTAGCTATCCAAGTCAAAAGGAATCAAGTCGATATCTAGAAAACTAAGGAAGTTATGACCAAAACGGTAACTAGTTCTACTAAAAAGTGGCCGGAAACAGGCAGTAGCAGAACTGGTAACATTTTTGGTCATAACTTGCTTATTTTTCTAGACATCGACTTGATTTCTACTGCGTTGGATAGATAACAGCACTGGCTTTAATACGAAATTTTCGTTTTGCGAATAGTGGGAGAAAAATTTTTTTCTTCAAAAAATACCATGGGCTACCCCCTTTGCTTTTTTTGGAAAAATGATAAAAAAAATTTTTGCTCTACAAGGAAGAAAAACAATATTGCAGTTAAATCCAGTGCCCTTAGCTATCCAAGTCAAAAGGAATCAAGTCAATATCTAGAAAACTGAGGAAGTTATGACCAAAACGGTAACTAGTTCTACTAAAAAGTGGCCGGAAAGAGGCAGTAGCAGAACTGGTAACATTTTTGGTCATAACTTGCTTATTTTTCTAGACATCGACTTGATTTCTACTGCGTTGGATAGATAACAGCACTGGCTTTAATACGAAATTTTCGTTTTGCGAATAGTGGGAGAAAAATTTTTTTCTTCAAAAAATACCATGGGCTAGCCCCTTTGCTTTTTTTTGGAAAAATGATAAAAAAAATGTTTGCTCTACAAGGAAGAAAAACAATATTGCAGTTAAATCCAGTGCCCTTAGCTATCCAAGTCAAAAGGAATCAAGTCAATATCTAGAAAACTGAGGAAGTTATGACCAAAACGGTAACTAGTTCTACTAAAAAGTGGCCGGAAAGAGGCAGTAGCAGAACTGGTAACATTTTTGGTCATAACTTGCTTATTTTTCTAGACTTCGACTTGATTTCTACTGCGTTGGATAGATAACAGCACTGGCTTTAATACGAAATTTTCGTTTTGCGAATAGTGGGAGAAAAATTTTTTTCTTCAAAAAATACCATGGGCTAGCCCCTTTGCTTTTTTTGGAAAAATGATAAAAAAAATTTTTGCTCTACAAGGAAGAAAAACAATATTGCAGTTAAATCCAGTGCCCTTAGCTATCCAAGTCAAAAGGAATCAAGTCAATATCTAGAAAACTGAGGAAGTTATGACCAAAACGGTAACTAGTTCTACTAAAAAGTGGCCGGAAAGAGGCAGTAGCAGAACTGGTAACATTTTTGGTCATAACTTGCTTATTTTTCTAGACATCGACTTGATTTCTACTGCGTTGGATAGGTAACAGCACTGGCTTTAATACGAAATTTTCGTTTTGCGAATAGTGGGAGAAAAATTTTTTTCTTCAAAAAATACCATGGGCTACCCCCTTTGCTTTTTTTGGAAAAATTATAAAAAAAATTTTTGCTCTACAAGAAAGAAAAACAATATTGTGGTTAAAGCCAGTGCCCTTAGCTATCCAAGTCAAAAGGAATCAAGTCGATATCTAGAAAACTGAGGAAGTTATGACCAAAAAGGTAACTAGTTCTACTAAAAAGTGGCCGGAAAGAGGCAGTAGCAGAACTGGTAACATTTTTGGTCATAACTTGCTTATTTTTCTAGACATCGACTTGATTTCTACTGCGTTGGATAGGTAACAGCACTGGCTTTAATACGAAATTTTCGTTTTGCGAATAGTGGGACAAAAATTTTTTTCTTCAAAAAATACCATTGGCTTTGCTTTTTTTGGAAAAATGATAAAAAATTTTTGCTCTACCTGGAAGAAAAACAATATTGTGGTTAAAGCCAGTGCCCTTAGCTATCCAAGTCAAAAGGAATCAAGTCGATATCTAGAAAACTGAGGAAGTTATGACCAAAACGGTAACTAGTTCTACTAAAAAGTGGCCGGAAAGAGGCAGTAGCAGAACTGGTAAAATTTTTGTCATAACTTGCTTATTTTTCTAGACATCGACTTGATTTCTACTGCATTGGATAGGTAACAGCACTGGCTTTAATACGAAATTTTCGTTTTGCGAATAGTGGGAGAAAAATTTTTTTCTTCAAAAAATACCATGGGCTAGCCCCTTTGCTTTTTTTTGGAAAAATGATAAAAAAAATGTTTGCTCTACAAGGAAGAAAAACAATATTGCAGTTAAATCCAGTGCCCTTAGCTATCCAAGTCAAAAGGAATCAAGTCAATATCTAGAAAACTGAGGAAGTTATGACCAAAACGGTAACTAGTTCTACTAAAAAGTGGCCGGAAAGAGGCAGTAGCAGAACTGGTAACATTTTTGGTCATAACTTGCTTATTTTTCTAGACTTCGACTTGATTTCTACTGCGTTGGATAGATAACAGCACTGGCTTTAATACGAAATTTTCGTTTTGCGAATAGTGGGAGAAAAATTTTTTTCTTCAAAAAATACCATGGGCTAGCCCCTTTGCTTTTTTTGGAAAAATGATAAAAAAAATTTTTGCTCTACAAGGAAGAAAAACAATATTGCAGTTAAATCCAGTGCCCTTAGCTATCCAAGTCAAAAGGAATCAAGTCAATATCTAGAAAACTGAGGAAGTTATGACCAAAACGGTAACTAGTTCTACTAAAAAGTGGCCGGAAAGAGGCAGTAGCAGAACTGGTAACATTTTTGGTCATAACTTGCTTATTTTTCTAGACATCGACTTGATTTCTACTGCATTGGATAGGTAACAGCACTGGCTTTAATACGAAATTTTCGTTTTGCGAATAGTGGGACAAAAATTTTTTTCTTCAAAAAATACCATGGGCTACCCCCTTTGCTTTTTTTGGAAAAATTATAAAAAAAATTTTTGCTCTACAAGAAAGAAAAACAATATTGTGGTTAAAGCCAGTGCCCTTAGCTATCCAAGTCAAAAGGAATCAAGTCGATATCTAGAAAACTGAGGAAGTTATGACCAAAAAGGTAACTAGTTCTACTAAAAAGTGGCCGGAAAGAGGCAGTAGCAGAACTGGTAACATTTTTGGTCATAACTTGCTTATTTTTCTAGACATCGACTTGATTTCTACTGCGTTGGATAGGTAACAGCACTGGCTTTAATACGAAATTTTCGTTTTGCGAATAGTGGGACAAAAATTTTTTTCTTCAAAAAATACCATTGGCTTTGCTTTTTTTGGAAAAATGATAAAAAATTTTTGCTCTACCTGGAAGAAAAACAATATTGTGGTTAAAGCCAGTGCCCTTAGCTATCCAAGTCAAAAGGAATCAAGTCGATATCTAGAAAACTGAGGAAGTTATGACCAAAACGGTAACTAGTTCTACTAAAAAGTGGCCGGAAAGAGGCAGTAGCAGAACTGGTAAAATTTTTGTCATAACTTGCTTATTTTTCTAGACATCGACTTGATTTCTACTGCATTGGATAGGTAACAGCACTGGCTTTAATACGAAATTTTCGTTTTGCGAATAGTCGGACAAAAAATACCATGGGCTACCCCCTTTGCTTTTTTTGGAAAAATGATAAACAAAATTTTTGCTCTACAAGGAAGAAAAACAACATTGTTGTTAAAGCCAGTGCCCTTAGCTATCCAAGTCAAAAGGAATCAAGTCGATATCTAGAAAACTGAGGAAGTTATGACCAAAACGGTAGCTAGTTCTACTAAAAAGTGGCCGGAAAGAGGCAGTAGCAGAACTGGTAACATTTTTGGTCATAACTTGCTTATTTTTCTAGACATCGACTTGATTTCTACTGCATTGGATAGGTAACAGCACTGGCTTTAATACGAAATTTTCGTTTTGCGAATAGTGGGACAAAAATTTTTTTCTTCAAAAAATACCATGGGCTACCCCCTTTGCTTTTTTTGGAAAAATGATAAAAAAAATTTTTGCTCTACAAGGAAGAAAAACAATATTGTGGTTAAAGCCAGTGCCCTTAGCTATCCAAGTCAAAAGGAATCAAGTCGATATCTAGAAAACTGAGGAAGTTATGACCAAAACGGTAACTAGTTCTACTAAAAAGTGGCCGGAAAGAGGCAGTAGCAGAACTGGTAACATTTTTGGTCATAACTTGCTTATTTTTCTAGACATCGACTTGATTTCTACTGCGTTGGATAGATAACAGCACTGGCTTTAATACGAAATTTTCGTTTTGCGAATAGTGGGAGAAAAATTTTTTTCTTCAAAAAATACCATGGGCTAGCCCCTTTGCTTTTTTTGGAAAAATGATAAAAAAAATGTTTGCTCTACAAGGAAGAAAAACAATATTGCAGTTAAATCCAGTGCCCTTAGCTATCCAAGTCAAAAGGAACCAAGTCAATATCTAGAAAACTGAGGAAGTTATGACCAAAACGGTAACTAGTTCTACTAAAAAGTGGCCGGAAAGAGGCAGTAGCAGAACTGGTAACATTTTTGGTCATAACTTGCTTATTTTTCTAGACATCGACTTGATTTCTACTGCATTGGATAGGTAACAGCACTGGCTTTAATACGAAATTTTCGTTTTGCGAATAGTGGGACAAAAATTTTTTTCTTCAAAAAATACCATGGGCTACCCCCTTTGCTTTTTTTGGAAAAATGATAAAAAAAATTTTTGCTCTACAAGGAAGAAAAACAATATTGTGGTTAAAGCCAGTGCCCTTAGCTATCCAAGTCAAAAGGAATCAAGTCGATATCTAGAAAACTGAGGAAGTTATGACCAAAACGGTAACTAGTTCTACTAAAAAGTGGCCGGAAAGAGGCAGTAGCAGAACTGGTAACATTTTTGTCATAACTTGCTTATTTTTCTAGACATCGACTTGATTTCTACTGCATTGGATAGGTAACAGCACTGGCTTTAATACGAAATTTTCGTTTTGCGAATAGTGGGACAAAAATTTTTTTCTTCAAAAAATACCATGGGCTACCCCCTTTGCTTTTTTTGGAAAAATGATAAAAAAAATTTTTGCTCTACAAGGAAGAAAAACAATATTGTGGTTAAAGCCAGTGCCCTTAGCTATCCAAGTCAAAAGGAATCAAGTCAATATCTAGAAAACTGAGGAAGTTATGACCAAAACGGTAACTAGTTCTACTAAAAAGTGGCCGGAAAGAGGCAGTAGCAGAACTGGTAACATTTTTGGTCATAACTTGCTTATTTTTCTAGACATCGACTTGATTTCTACTGCGTTGGATAGGTAAGAGCACTGGCTTTAATACGAAATTTTCGTTTTGCGAATAGTGGGAGAAAAATTTTTTTCTTCAAAAAATACCATGGGCTAGCCCCTTTGCTTTTTTTGGAAAAATGATAAAAAAAATTTTTGCTCTACAAGGAAAAAAAACAATATTGTGGTTAAAGCCAGTGCCCTTAGCTATCCAAGTCAAAAGGAATCAAGTCGATATCTAGAAAACTGAGGAAGTTATGAGCAAAACGGTAAATAGTTCTACTAAAAAGTGGCCGGAAAGAGGCAGTAGCAGAACTGGTAACATTTTTAGTCATAACTTGCTTATTTTTCTAGACATCGACTTGATTTCTACTGCATTGGATAGGTAACAGCACTGGCTTTAATACGAAATTTTCGTTTTGCGAATAGTGGGAGAAAAATTTTTTTCTTCAAAAAATACCATGGGCTAGCCCCTTTGCTTTTTTTGGAAAAATGATAAAAAAAATTTTTGCTCTACAAGGAAGAAAAACAATATTGCAGTTAAATCCAGTGCCCTTAGCTATCCAAGTCAAAAGGAATCAAGTCAATATCTAGAAAACTGAGGAAGTTATGACCAAAACGGTAACTAGTTCTACTAAAAAGTGGCCGGAAAGAGGCAGTAGCAGAACTTGTAACATTTTTGGTCATAACTTGCTTATTTTTCTAGACATCGACTTGATTTCTACTGCATTGGATAGGTAACAGCACTGGCTTTAATACGAAATTTTCGTTTTGCGAATAGTGGGACAAAAATTTTTTTCTTCAAAAAATACCATGGGCTACCCCCTTTGCTTTTTTTGGAAAAATGATAAAAAAAATTTTTGCTCTACAAGGAAGAAAAACAATATTGTGGTTAAAGCCAGTGCCCTTAGCTATCCAAGTCAAAAGGAATCAAGTCTATATCTAGAAAACTGAGGAAGTTATGACCAAAACGGTAACTAGTTCTACTAAAAAGTGGCCGGAAAGAGGCAGTAGCAGAACTGGTAACATTTTTGGTCATAACTTGCTTATTTTTCTAGACATCGACTTGATTTCTACTGCGTTGGATAGGTAACAGAACTGGCTTTAATACGAAATTTTCGTTTTGCGAATAGTGGGACCAAAATTTTTTTCTTCAAAAAATACCATGGGCTACCCCCTTTGCTTTTTTTTGGAAAAATGATAAAAAAAATTTTTGCTCTACCCGCAAGAAAAACAATATTGTGGTTAAAGCCAGTGCTCTTAGCTATCCAAGTCAAAAGGAGTCAAGTCGATATCTGGAAAACTGAGGAAGTTATGACCAAAAAGGTAACTAGTTTTACTAAAAAGTGGCTGGAAAGAGGCAGTAGCAGAACTGGTAACATTTTTGGTCATAACTCTCTTTTTTTTCTAGATATCGACTTGATTTCTACTGCGTTGGATAGGTAACAGCACTGGCTTTAATACGAAATTTTCGTTTTGCGAATAGTGGGACAAAAATTTTTTTCTTCAAAAAATACCATGGGCTACCCTCTTTGCTTTTTTTCGAAAAATGATAAAAAAATTTTTTTCTCTACCCGCAAGAAAAACAATATTGTGGTTAAAGCCAGTGCTCTTAGCTATCCAAGTCAAAAGGAATCAAGTCAATATCTAGAAAACTGAGGAAGTTATGACCAAAACGGTAACTAGTTCTACTAAAAAGTGGCCGGAAAGAGGCAGTAGCAGAACTGGTAACATTTTTGGTCATAACTTGCTTATTTTTCTAGACATCGACTTGATTTCTACTGCGTTGGATAGGTAACAGCACTGGCTTTAATACAAAATTTTCGTTTTGCGAATAGTGGGAGAAAAAGTTTTTTCTTCAAAAAATACCATGGGCTAGCCCCTTTGCTTTTTTTGGAAAAATGATAAAAAAAATTTTTGCTCTACAAGGAAGAAAAACAATATTGTGGTTAAAGCCAGTGCCCTTAGCTATCCAAGTCAAAAGGAATCAAGTCGATATCTAGAAAACTGAGGAAGTTATGACCAAAACGGTAACTAGTTCTACTAAAAAGTGGCCGGAAAGAGGCAGTAGCAGAACTGGTAACATTTTTGGTCATAACTTGCTTATTTTTCTAGACATCGACTTGATTTCTACTGCGTTGGATAGGTAACAGCACTGGCTTTAATACGAAATTTTCGTTTTGCGAATAGTGGGACAAAAATTTTTTTCTTCAAAAAATACCATGGGCTAGCCCCTTTGCTCTTTTTGGAAAAATGATAAAAAAAATTTTTGATCTACAAGGAAGAAAAACAATATTGTGGTTAAAGCCAGTGCCCTTAGCTATCCAAGTCAAAAGGAATCAAGTCGATATCTAGAAAACTGAGGAAGTTATGACCAAAACGGTAACTAGTTCTCCTAAAAAGTGGCCGGAAAGAGGCAGTAGCAGAACTGGTAACATTTTTGGTCATAACTTGCTTATTTTTCTAGACATCGACTTGATTTCTACTGCGTTGGATAGGTAACAGCACTGGCTTTAATACGAAATTTTCGTTTTGCGAATAGTGGGACAAAAATTTTTTTCTTCAAAAAATACCATGGGCTACCCCCTTTGCTTTTTTTGGTAAAATGATAAAAAAAAATTTTTGCTCTACAAGGAAGAAAAACAATATTGTGGTTAAAGCCAGTGCCCTTAGCTATCCAAATCAAAAGGAATCAAGTCGATATCTAGAAAACTGAGGAAGTTATGACCAAAAAGGTAACTAGTTCTACTAAAAAGTGGCCGGAAAGAGGCAGTAGCAGAACTGGTAACATTTTTGGTCATAACTTGCTTATTTTTCTAGACATCGACTTGATTTCTACTGCGTTGGATAGGTAACAGCACTGGCTTTAATACAAAATTTTCGTTTTGCGAATAGTGGGAGAAAAAGTTTTTTCTTCAAAAAATACCATGGGCTAGCCCCTTTGCTTTTTTTGGAAAAATGATAAAAAAAATTTTTGCTCTACAAGGAAGAAAAACAATATCATGGTTAAAGCCAGTGCCCTTAGCTATCCAAGTCAAAAGGAATCAAGTCGATATCTAGAAAACTGAGGAAGTTATGACCAAAAAGGTAACTAGTTCTACTAAAAAGTGGCCGGAAAGAGGCAGTAGCAGAACTGGTAACATTTTTGGTCATAACTTGCTTATTTTTCTAGACATCGACTTGATTTCTACTGCATTGGATAGGTAACAGCACTGGCTTTAATACGAAATTTTCGTTTTGCGAATAGTGGGACAAAAATTTTTTTCTTCAAAAAATACCATGGGCTACCCCCTTTGCTTTTTTTGGAAAAATGATAAAAAAAATTTTTGCTCTACAAGGAAGAATAACAATATTGTCGTTAAAGCCAGTACCCTTAGCTATCCAAGTCAAAAGGAATCAAGTCGATATCTAGAAAACTAAGGAAGTTATGACCAAAACGGTAACTAGTTCTACTAAAAAGTGGCCGGAAACAGGCAGTAGCAGAACTGGTAACATTTTTGGTCATAACTTGCTTATTTTTCTAGACATCGACTTGATTTCTACTGCGTTGGATAGATAACAGCACTGGCTTTAATACGAAATTTTCGTTTTGCGAATAGTGGGAGAAAAATTTTTTTCTTCAAAAAATACCCCTTTGCTTTTTTTGGAAAAATGATAAAAAAAATTTTTGCTCTACAAGGAAGAAAAACAATATTGCAGTTAAATCCAGTGCCCTTAGCTATCCAAGTCAAAAGGAATCAAGTCAATATCTAGAAAACTGAGGAAGTTATGACCAAAAAGGTAACTAGTTCTACTAAAAAGTGGCCGGAAAGAGGCAGTAGCAGAACTGGTAACATTTTTGGTCATAACTTGCTTATTTTTCTAGACATCGACTTGATTTCTACTGATTTGGATAGGTAACAGCACTGGCTTTAATACGAAATTTTCGTTTTGCGAATAGTGGGAGAAAAATTTTTTTCTTCAAAAAATACCATGGGCTACCCCCTTTGCTTTTTTTGGAAAAATTATAAAAAAAATTTTTGCTCTACAAGAAACAAAACAATATTGTGGTTAAAGCCAGTGCCCTTAGCTATCCAAGTCAAAAGGAATCAAGTCGATATCTAGAAAACTGAGGAAGTTATGACCAAAAAGATAACTAGTTCTACTAAAAAGTGGCCGGAAAGAGGCAGTAGCAGAACTGGTAACATTTTTGGTCATAACTTGCTTATTTTTCTAGACATCGACTTGATTTCTACTGCGTTGGATAGGTAACAGCACTGGCTTTAATACGAAATTTTCGTTTTGCGAATAGTGGGACAAAAATTTTTTTCTTCAAAAAATACCATTGGCTTTGCTTTTTTTGGAAAAATGATAAAAAATTTTTGCTCTACCTGGAAGAAAAACAATATTGTGGTTAAAGCCAGTGCCCTTAGCTATCCAAGTCAAAAGGAATCAAGTCGATATCTAGAAAACTGAGGAAGTTATGACCAAAACGGTAACTAGTTCTACTAAAAAGTGGCCGGAAAGAGGCAGTAGCAGAACTGGTAAAATTTTTGTCATAACTTGCTTATTTTTCTAGACATCGACTTGATTTCTACTGCATTGGATAGGTAACAGCACTGGCTTTAATACGAAATTTTCGTTTTGCGAATAGTGGGACAAAAATTTTTTTCTTCAAAAAATACCATTGGCTTTGTTTTTTGGAAAAATGATAAAAAATTTTTGCTCTACCTGGAAGAAAAACAATATTGTGGTTAAAGCCAGTGCCCTTAGCTATCCAAGTCAAAAGGAATCAAGTCGATATCTAGAAAACTGAGGAAGTTATGACCAAAACGGTAGCTAGTTCTACTAAAAAGTGGCCGGAAAGAGGCAGTAGCAGAACTGGTAACATTTTTGGTCATAACTTGCTTATTTTTCTAGACATCGACTTGATTTCTACTGCATTGGATAGGTAACAGCACTGGCTTTAATACGAAATTTTCGTTTTGCGAATAGTGGGACAAAAATTTTTTTCTTCAAAAAATACCATGGGCTACCCCCTTTGCTTTTTTTGGAAAAATGATAAAAAAAATTTTTGCTCTACAAGGAAGAAAAACAATATTGTGGTTAAAGCCAGTGCCCTTAGCTATCCAAGTCAAAAGGAATCAAGTCGATATCTAGAAAACTGAGGAAGTTATGACCAAAACGGTAACTAGTTCTACTAAAAAGTGGCCGGAAAGAGGCAGTAGCAGAACTGGTAACATTTTTGGTCATAACTTGCTTATTTTTCTAGACATCGACTTGATTTCTACTGCGTTGGATAGATAACAGCACTGGCTTTAATACGAAATTTTCGTTTTGCGAATAGTGGGACAAAAATTTTTTTCTTCAAAAAATACCATGGGCTACCCCCTTTTGCTTTTTTTGGAAAAATGATAAACAAAATTTTTGCTCTACAAGGAAGAAAAACAACATTGTTGTTAAAGCCAGTGCCCTTAGCTATCCAAGTCAAAAGGAATCAAGTCGATATCTAGAAAACTGAGGAAGTTATGACCAAAACGGTAGCTAGTTCTACTAAAAAGTGGCCGGAAAGAGGCAGTAGCAGAACTGGTAACATTTTTGGTCATAACTTGCTTATTTTTCTAGACATCGACTTGATTTCTACTGCATTGGATAGGTAACAGCACTGGCTTTAATACGAAATTTTCGTTTTGCGAATAGTGGGACAAAAATTTTTTTCTTAAAAAAATACCATTGGCTTTGCTTTTTTTGGAAAAATGATAAAAAATTTTTGCTCTACCTGGAAGAAAAACAATATTGTGGTTAAAGCCAGTGCCCTTAGCTATCCAAGTCAAAAGGAATCAAGTCGATATCTAGAAAACTGAGGAAGTTATGACCAAAACGGTAGCTAGTTCTACTAAAAAGTGGCCGGAAAGAGGCAGTAGCAGAACTGGTAAAATTTTTGTCATAACTTGCTTATTTTTCTAGACATCGACTTGATTTCTACTGCATTGGATAGGTAACAGCACTGGCTTTAATACGAAATTTTCGTTTTGCGAATAGTGGGACAAAAATTTTTTTCTTCAAAAAATACCATTGGCTTTGCTTTTTTTGGAAAAATGATAAAAAATTTTTGCTCTACCTGGAAGAAAAACAATATTGTGGTTAAAGCCAGTGCCCTTAGCTATCCAAGTCAAAAGGAATCAAGTCGATATCTAGAAAACTGAGGAAGTTATGACCAAAACGGTAGCTAGTTCTACTAAAAAGTGGCCGGAAAGAGGCAGTAGCAGAACTGGTAACATTTTTGGTCATAACTTGCTTATTTTTCTAGACATCGACTTGATTTCTACTGCATTGGATAGGTAACAGCACTGGCTTTAATACGAAATTTTCGTTTTGCGAATAGTGGGACAAAAATTTTTTTCTTCAAAAAATACCATGGGCTACCCCCTTTGCTTTTTTTGGAAAAATGATAAAAAAAATTTTTGCTCTACAAGGAAGAAAAACAATATTGTGGTTAAAGCCAGTGCCCTTAGCTATCCAAGTCAAAAGGAATCAAGTCGATATCTAGAAAACTGAGGAAGTTATGACCAAAACGGTAACTAGTTCTACTAAAAAGTGGCCGGAAAGAGGCAGTAGCAGAACTGGTAAAATTTTTGTCATAACTTGCTTATTTTTCTAGACATCGACTTGATTTCTACTGCATTGGATAGGTAACAGCACTGGCTTTAATACGAAATTTTCGTTTTGCGAATAGTGGGACAAAAAATACCATGGGCTACCCCCTTTGCTTTTTTTGGAAAAATGATAAACAAAATTTTTGCTCTACAAGGAAGAAAAACAACATTGTTGTTAAAGCCAGTGCCCTTAGCTATCCAAGTCAAAAGGAATCAAGTCGATATCTAGAAAACTGAGGAAGTTATGACCAAAACGGTAGCTAGTTCTACTAAAAAGTGGCCGGAAAGAGGCAGTAGCAGAACTGGTAACATTTTTGGTCATAACTTGCTTATTTTTCTAGACATCGACTTGATTTCTACTGCATTGGATAGGTAACAGCACTGGCTTTAATACGAAATTTTCGTTTTGCGAATAGTGGGACAAAAATTTTTTTCTTCAAAAAATACCATGGGCTACCCCCTTTGTTTTTTTTGGAAAAATGATAAAATAAAATTTTTGTTCTACAAGGAAGAAAAACAATATTGTGGTTAAAGCCAGTGCCCTTAGCTATCCAAGTCAAAAGGAATCAAGTCGATATCTAGAAAACTGAGGAAGTTATGACCAAAACGGTAACTAGTTCTACTAAAAAGTGGCCGGAAAGAGGCAGTAGCAGAACTGGTAACATTTTTGGTCATAACTTGCTTATTTTTCTAGACATCGACTTGATTTCTACTGCATTGGATAGATAACAGCACTGGCTTTAATACGAAATTTTCGTTTTGCGAATAGTGGGACAAAAATTTTTTTCTTCAAAAAATACCATGGGCTACCCCCTTTGCTTTTTTTGGAAAAATGATAAACAAAATTTTTGCTCTACAAGGAAGAAAAACAACATTGTTGTTAAAGCCAGTGCCCTTAGCTATCCAAGTCAAAAGGAATCAAGTCGATATCTAGAAAACTAAGGAAGTTATGACCAAAACGGTAACTAGTTCTACTAAAAAGTGGCCGGAAACAGGCAGTAGCAGAACTGGTAACATTTTTGGTCATAACTTGCTTATTTTTCTAGACATCGACTTGATTTCTACTGCGTTGGATAGATAACAGCACTGGCTTTAATACGAAATTTTCGTTTTGCGAATAGTGGGAGAAAAATTTTTTTCTTCAAAAAATACCATGGGCTACCCCCTTTGCTTTTTTTGGAAAAATGATAAAAAAAATTTTTGCTCTACAAGGAAGAAAAACAATATTGCAGTTAAATCCAGTGCCCTTAGCTATCCAAGTCAAAAGGAATCAAGTCAATATCTAGAAAACTGAGGAAGTTATGACCAAAACGGTAACTAGTTCTACTAAAAAGTGGCCGGAAAGAGGCAGTAGCAGAACTGGTAACATTTTTGGTCATAACTTGCTTATTTTTCTAGACATCGACTTGATTTCTACTGATTTGGATAGGTAACAGCACTGGCTTTAATACGAAATTTTCGTTTTGCGAATAGTGGGAGAAAAATTTTTTTCTTCAAAAAATACCATGGGCTACCCCCTTTGCTTTTTTTGGAAAAATTATAAAAAAAATTTTTGCTCTACAAGAAAGAAAAACAATATTGTGGTTAAAGCCAGTGCCCTTAGCTATCCAAGTCAAAAGGAATCAAGTCGATATCTAGAAAACTGAGGAAGTTATGACCAAAAAGGTAACTAGTTCTACTAAAAAGTGGCCGGAAAGAGGCAGTAGCAGAACTGGTAACATTTTTGGTCATAACTTGCTTATTTTTCTAGACATCGACTTGATTTCTACTGCGTTGGATAGGTAACAGCACTGGCTTTAATACGAAATTTTCGTTTTGCGAATAGTGGGACAAAAATTTTTTTCTTCAAAAAATACCATTGGCTTTGCTTTTTTTGGAAAAATGATAAAAAATTTTTGTTCTACCTGGAAGAAAAACAATATTGTGGTTAAAGCCAGTGCTCTTAGCTATCCAAGTCAAAAGGAATCAAGTCGATATCTAGAAAACTGAGGAAGTTATGACCAAAACGGTAACTAGTTCTACTAAAAAGTGGCCGGAAAGAGGCAGTAGCAGAACTGGTAAAATTTTTGTCATAACTTGCTTATTTTTCTAGACATCGACTTGATTTCTACTGCATTGGATAGGTAACAGCACTGGCTTTAATACGAAATTTTCGTTTTGCGAATAGTGGGACAAAAAATACCATGGGCTACCCCCTTTGCTTTTTTTGGAAAAATGATAAACAAAATTTTTGCTCTACAAGGAAGAAAAACAACATTGTTGTTAAAGCCAGTGCCCTTAGCTATCCAAGTCAAAAGGAATCAAGTCGATATCTAGAAAACTGAGGAAGTTATGACCAAAACGGTAGCTAGTTCTACTAAAAAGTGGCCGGAAAGAGGCAGTAGCAGAACTGGTAACATTTTTGGTCATAACTTGCTTATTTTTCTAGACATCGACTTGATTTCTACTGCATTGGATAGGTAACAGCACTGGCTTTAATACGAAATTTTCGTTTTGCGAATAGTGGGAGAAAAATTTTTTTCTTCAAAAAATACCATGGGCTACCCCCTTTGCTTTTTTTGGAAAAATGATAAAAAAAATTTTTGCTCTACAAGGAAGAAAAACAATATTGTGGTTAAAGCCAGTGCCCTTAGCTATCCAAGTCAAAAGGAATCAAGTCGATATCTAGAAAACTGAGGAAGTTATGACCAAAACGGTAACTAGTTCTACTAAAAAGTGGCCGGAAAGAGGCAGTAGCAGAACTGGTAACATTTTTGGTCATAACTTGCTTATTTTTCTAGACATCGACTTGATTTCTACTGCGTTGGATAGATAACAGCACTTTTTTTCTTCAAAAAATACCATGGGCTAGCCCCTTTGCTTTTTTTGGAAAAATGATAAAAAAAATGTTTGCTCTACAAGGAAGAAAAACAATATTGCAGTTAAATCCAGTGCCCTTAGCTATCCAAGTCAAAAGGAATCAAGTCAATATCTAGAAAACTGAGGAAGTTATGACCAAAACGGTAACTAGTTCTACTAAAAAGTGGCCGGAAAGAGGCAGTAGCAGAACTGGTAACATTTTTGGTCATAACTTGCTTATTTTTCTAGACATCGACTTGATTTCTACTGCATTGGATAGGTAACAGCACTGGCTTTAATACGAAATTTTCGTTTTGCGAATAGTGGGACAAAAATTTTTTTCTTCAAAAAATACCATGGGCTACCCCCTTTGCTTTTTTTGGAAAAATGATAAAAAAAATTTTTGCTCTACAAGGAAGAAAAACAATATTGTGGTTAAAGCCAGTGCCCTTAGCTATCCAAGTCAAAAGGAATCAAGTCGATATCTAGAAAACTGAGGAAGTTATGACCAAAACGGTAACTAGTTCTACTAAAAAGTGGCCGGAAAGAGGCAGTAGCAGAACTGGTAACATTTTTGTCATAACTTGCTTATTTTTCTAGACATCGACTTGATTTCTACTGCATTGGATAGGTAACAGCACTGGCTTTAATACGAAATTTTCGTTTTGCGAATAGTGGGACAAAAATTTTTTTCTTCAAAAAATACCATGGGCTACCCCCTTTGCTTTTTTTGGAAAAATGATAAAAAAAATTTTTGCTCTACAAGGAAGAAAAACAATATTGTGGTTAAAGCCAGTGCCCTTAGCTATCCAAGTCAAAAGGAATCAAGTCAATATCTAGAAAACTGAGGAAGTTATGACCAAAACGGTAACTAGTTCTACTAAAAAGTGGCCGGAAAGAGGCAGTAGCAGAACTGGTAACATTTTTGGTCATAACTTGCTTATTTTTCTAGACATCGACTTGATTTCTACTGCGTTGGATAGGTAACAGCACTGGCTTTACTACGAAATTTTCGTTTTGCGAATAGTGGGAGAAAAATTTTTTTCTTCAAAAAATACCATGGGCTAGCCCCTTTGCTTTTTTTGGAAAAATGATAAAAAAAATTTTTGCTCTACAAGGAAGAAAAACAATATTGCAGTTAAATCCAGTGCCCTTAGCTATCCAAGTCAAAAGGAATCAAGTCAATATCTAGAAAACTGAGGAAGTTATGACCAAAACGGTAACTAGTTCTACTAAAAAGTGGCCGGAAAGAGGCAGTAGCAGAACTTGTAACATTTTTGGTCATAACTTGCTTATTTTACTAGACATCGACTTGATTTCTACTGCATTGGATAGGTAACAGCACTGGCTTTAATACGAAATTTTCGTTTTGCGAATAGTGGGACAAAAATTTTTTTCTTCAAAAAATACCATGGGCTACCCCCTTTGCTTTTTTTGGAAAAATGATAAACAAAATTTTTGCTCTACAAGGAAGAAAAACAATATTGTGGTTAAAGCCAGTGCCCTTAGCTATCCAAGTCAAAAGGAATCAAGTCAATATCTAGAAAACTGAGGAAGTTATGACCAAAACGGTAACTAGTTCTACTAAAAAGTGGCCGGAAAGAGGCAGTAGCAGAACTTGTAACATTTTTGGTCATAACTTGCTTATTTTACTAGACATCGACTTGATTTCTACTGCGTTGGATAGATAACAGCACTGGCTTTAATACGAAATTTTCGTTTTGCGAATAGTGGGACAAAAATTTTTTTCTTCAAAAAATACCATGGGCTACCCCCTTTGCTTTTTTTGGAAAAATGATAAACAAAATTTTTGCTCTACAAGGAAGAAAAACAATATTGTGGTTAAAGCCAGTGCCCTTAGCTATCCAAGTCAAAAGGAATCAAGTCGATATCTAGAAAACTGAGGAAGTTATGAGCAAAACGGTAACTAGTTCTACTAAAAAGTGGCCGGAAAGAGGCAGTAGCAGAACTGGTAACATTTTTGGTCATAACTTGCTTATTTTTCTAGACATCGACTTGATTTCTACTGCGTTGGATAGGTAACAGCACTGGCTTTAATACGAAATTTTCGTTTTGCGAATAGTGGGACAAAAATTTTTTTCTTCAAAAAATACCATGGGCTACCCCCTTTGCTTTTTTTGGAAAAATGATAAACAAAATTTTTGCTCTACAAGGAAGAAAAACAACATTGTTGTTAAAGCCAGTGCCCTTAGCTATCCAAGTCAAAAGGAATCAAGTCAATATCTAGAAAACTGAGGAAGTTATGACCAAAACGGTAACTAGTTCTACTAAAAAGTGGCCGGAAAGAGGCAGTAGCAGAACTGGTAACATTTTTGGTCATAACTTGCTTATTTTTCTAGACATCGACTTGATTTCTACTGCATTGGATAGGTAACAGCACTGGCTTTAATACGAAATTTTCGTTTTGCGAATAGTGGGACAAAAATTTTTTTCTTCAAAAAATACCATGGGCTACCCCCTTTGCTTTTTTTGGAAAAATGATAAAAAAAATTTTTGCTCTACAAGGAAGAAAAACAACATTGTTGTTAAAGCCAGTGCAATTAGCTATCCAAGTCAAAAGGAATCAAGTCGATATCTAGAAAACTGAGGAAGTTATGACCAAAACGGTAGCTAGTTCTACTAAAAAGTGGCCGGAAAGAGGCAGTAGCAGAACTGGTAACATTTTTGGTCATAACTTGCTTATTTTTCTAGACATCGACTTGATTTCTACTGCATTGGATAGGTAACAGCACTGGCCTTAATACGAAATTTTCGTTTTGCGAATAGTGGGACAAAAATTTTTTTCTTCAAAAAATACCATGGGCTACCCCCTTTGCTTTTTTTGGAAAAATGATAAAAAAAATTTTTGCTCTACAAGGAAGAAAAACAATATTGTGGTTAAAGCCAGTGCCCTTAGCTATCCAAGTCAAAAGGAATCAAGTCGATATCTAGAAAACTGAGGAAGTTATGACCAAAACGGTAACTAGTTCTACTAAAAAGTGGCCGGAAAGAGGCAGTAGCAGAACTGGTAACATTTTTGGTCATAACTTGCTTATTTTTCTAGACATCGACTTGATTTCTACTGCGTTGGATAGATAACAGCACTGGCTTTAATACGAAATTTTCGTTTTGCGAATAGTGGGAGAAAAATTTTTTTCTTCAAAAAATACCATGGGCTAGCCCCTTTTGCTTTTTTTGGAAAAATGATAAAAAAAATGTTTGCCCTACAAGGAAGAAAAACAATATTGCAGTTAAATCCAGTGCCCTTAGCTATCCAAGTCAAAAGGAATCAAGTCAATATCTAGAAAACTGAGGAAGTTATGACCAAAACGGTAACTAGTTCTACTAAAAAGTGGCCGGAAAGAGGCAGTAGCAGAACTGGTAACATTTTTGGTCATAACTTGCTTATTTTACTAGACATCGACTTGATTTCTACTGCATTGGATAGGTAACAGCACTGGCTTTAATACGAAATTTTCGTTTTGCGAATAGTGGGACAAAAATTTTTTTCTTCAAAAAATACCATGGGCTACCCCCTTTGCTTTTTTTGGAAAAATGATAAAAAAAATTTTTGCTCTACAAGGAAGAAAAACAATATTGTGGTTAAAGCCAGTGCCCTTAGCTATCCAAGTCAAAAGGAATCAAGTCGATATCTAGAAAACTGAGGAAGTTATGACCAAAACGGTAACTAGTTCTACTAAAAAGTGGCCGGAAAGAGGCAGTAGCAGAACTGGTAACATTTTTGGTCATAACTTGCTTATTTTTCTAGACATCGACTTGATTTCTAATGCATTGGATAGGTAACAGCACTGGCTTTAATACGAAATTTTCGTTTTGCGAATAGTGGGACAAAAATTTTTTTCTTCAAAAAATACCATGGGCTACCCCCTTTGCTTTTTTTGGAAAAATGATAAAAAAAATTTTTGCTCTACAAGGAAGAAAAACAATATTGTGGTTAAAGCCAGTGCCCTTAGCTATCCAAGTCAAAAGGAATCAAGTCAATATCTAGAAAACTGAGGAAGTTATGACCAAAACGGTAACTAGTTCTACTAAAAAGTGGCCGGAAAGAGGCAGTAGCAGAACTGGTAACATTTTTGGTCATAACTTGCTTATTTTTCTAGACATCGACTTGATTTCTACTGCGTTGGATAGGTAACAGCACTGGCTTTAATACGAAATTTTCGTTTTGCGAATAGTGGGAGAAAAATTTTTTTCTTAAAAAAATACCATGGGCTAGCCCCTTTGCTTTTTTTGGAAAAATGATAAAAAAAATGTTTGCTCTACAAGGAAGAAAAACAATATTGCAGTTAAATCCAGTGCCCTTAGCTATCCAAGTCAAAAGAAATCAAGTCAATATCTAGAAAACTGAGGAAGTTATGACCAAAACGGTAACTAGTTCTACTAAAAAGTGGCCGGAAAGAGGCAGTAGCAGAACTGGTAACATTTTTGGTCATAACTTGCTTATTTTTCTAGACATCGACTTGATTTCTACTGCATTGGATAGGTAACAGCACTGGCTTTAATACGAAATTTTCGTTTTGCGAATAGTGGGAGAAAAATTTTTTTCTTCAAAAAATACCATGGGCTAGCCCCTTTGCTTTTTTTGGAAAAATGATAAAAAAAATTTTTGCTCTACAAGGAAGAAAAACAATATTGCAGTTAAATCCAGTGCCCTTAGCTATCCAAGTCAAAAGAAATCAAGTCAATATCTAGAAAACTGAGGAAGTTATGACCAAAACGGTAACTAGTTCTACTAAAAAGTGGCCGGAAAGAGGCAGTAGCAGAACTGGTAACATTTTTGGTCATAACTTGCTTATTTTTCTAGACATCGACTTGATTTCTACTGCATTGGATAGGTAACAGCACTGGCTTTAATACGAAATTTTCGTTTTGCGAATAGTGGGACAAAAATTTTTTTCTTCAAAAAATACCATGGGCTACCCCCTTTGCTTTTTTTGGAAAAATGATAAAAAAAATTTTTGCTCTACAAGGAAGAAAAACAATATTGTGGTTAAAGCCAGTGCCCTTAGCTATCCAAGTCAAAAGGAATCAAGTCGATATCTAGAAAACTGAGGAAGTTATGACCAAAACGGTAACTAGTTCTACTAAAAAGTGGCCGGAAAGAGGCAGTAGCAGAACTGGTAACATTTTTGGTCATAACTTGCTTATTTTTCTAGACATCGACTTGATTTCTACTGCATTGGATAGGTAACAGCACTGGCTTTAATACGAAATTTTCGTTTTGCGAATAGTGGGAGAAAAATTTTTTTCTTCAAAAAATACCATGGGCTAGCCCCTTTGCTTTTTTTGGAAAAATGATAAAAAAAATTTTTGCTCTACAAGGAAGAAAAACAATATTGCAGTTAAATCCAGTGCCCTTAGCTATCCAAGTCAAAAGGAATCAAGTCAATATCTAGAAAACTGAGGAAGTTATGACCAAAACGGTAACTAGTTCTACTAAAAAGTGGCCGGAAAGAGGCAGTAGCAGAACTGGTAACATTTTTGGTCATAACTTGCTTATTTTTCTAGACATCGACTTGATTTTTACTGCGTTGGATAGGTAACAGCACTGGCTTTAATATGAAATTTTCGTTTTGCGAATAGTGGGAGAAAAATTTTTTTCTTCAAAAAATAACATGGGCTAGCCCCTTTGCTTTTTTTGGAAAAATGATAAAAAAAATTTTTGCTCTACAAGGAAGAAAAACAATATTATGGTTAAAGCCAGTGCCCTTAGCTATCCAAGTCAAAAGGAATCAAGTCGATATCTAGAAAACTGAGGAAGTTATGACCAAAACGGTAACTAGTTCTACTAAAAAGTGGCCGGAAAGAGGCAGTAGCAGAACTGGTAACATTTTTGGTCATAACTTGCTTATTTTTCTAGACATCGACTTGATTTCTACTGCGTTGGATAGATAACAGCACTGGCTTTAATACGAAATTTTCGTTTTGCGAATAGTGGGACAAAAATTTTTTTCTTCAAAAAATACCATGGGCTACCCCCTTTGCTTTTTTTGGAAAAATGATAAAAAAAATTTTTGCTCTACAAGGAAGAAAAACAATATTGTGGTTAAAGCCAGTGCCCTTAGCTATCCAAGTCAAAAGGAATCAAGTCGATATCTAGAAAACTGAGGAAGTTATGACCAAAACGGTAACTAGTTCTACTAAAAAGTGGCCGGAAAGAGGCAGTAGCAGAACTGGTAACATTTTTGGTCATAACTTGCTTATTTTTCTAGACATCGACTTGATTTCGAATGCATTGGATAGGTAACAGCTCTGGCTTTAATACGAAATTTTCGTTTTGCGAATAGTGGGACAAAAATTTTTTTCTTCAAAAAATACCATGGGCTACCCCCTTTGCTTTTTTTGGAAAAATGATAAAAAAAATTTTTGCTCTACAAGGAAGAAAAACAATATTGTGGTTAAAGCCAGTGCCCTTAGCTATCCAAGTCAAAAGGAATCAAGTCGATATCTAACTAGTAACTAGTTCTACTAAAAAGTGGCCGGAAAGAGGCAGTAGCAGAACTGGTAACATTTTTGGTCATAACTTGCTTATTTTTCTAGACATCGACTTGATTTCTACTGCATTGGATAGGTAACAGCACTGGCTTTAATACGAAATTTTCGTTTTGCGAATAGTGGGACAAAAATTTTTTTCTTCAAAAAATACCATGGGCTACCCCCTTTGCTTTTTTTGGAAAAATGATAAACAAAATTTTTGCTCTACAAGGAAGAAAAACAACATTGTTGTTAAAGCCAGTGCCCTTAGCTATCCAAGTCAAAAGGAATCAAGTCGATATCTAGAAAACTGAGGAAGTTATGACCAAAACGGTAGCTAGTTCTACTAAAAAGTGGCCGGAAAGAATCAGTAGCAGAACTGGTAACATTTTTGATCATAACTTGCTTATTTTTCTAGACATCGACTTGATTTCTACTGCATTGGATAGGTAACAGCACTGGCTTTAATACGAAATTTTCGTTTTGCGAATAGTGGGACAAAAATTTTTTTCTTCAAAAAATACCATGGGCTACCCCCTTTGCTTTTTTTGGAAAAATGATAAAAAAAATTTTTGCTCTACAAGGAAGAAAAACAATATTGTGGTTAAAGCCAGTGCCCTTAGCTATCCAAGTCAAAAGGAATCAAGTCGATATCTAGAAAACTGAGGAAGTTATGACCAAAACGGTAACTAGTTCTACTAAAAAGTGGCCGGAAAGAGGCAGTAGCAGAACTGGTAACATTTTTGGTCATAACTTGCTTATTTTTCTAGACATCGACTTGATTTCGAATGCATTGGATAGGTAACAGCTCTGGCTTTAATACGAAATTTTCGTTTTGCGAATAGTGGGACAAAAATTTTTTTCTTCAAAAAATACCATGGGCTACCCCCTTTGCTTTTTTTGGAAAAATGATAAAAAAAATTTTTGCTCTACAAGGAAGAAAAACAATATTGTGGTTAAAGCCAGTGCCCTTAGCTATCCAAGTCAAAAGGAATCAAGTCGATATCTAACTAGTAACTAGTTCTACTAAAAAGTGGCCGGAAAGAGGCAGTAGCAGAACTGGTAACATTTTTGGTCATAACTTGCTTATTTTTCTAGACATCGACTTGATTTCTACTGCGTTGGATAGGTAACAGCACTGGCTTTAATACGAAATTTTCGTTTTGCGAATAGTGGGACAAAAATTTTTTTCTTCAAAAAATACCATGGGCTAGCCCCTTTGCTTTTTTTGGAAAAATGATAAAAAAATTTTTTGCTCTACCCGCAAGAAAAACAATATTGTGGTTAAAGCCAGTGCCCTTAGCTATCCAAGTCAAAAGGAATCAAGTCGATATCTAGAAAACTGAGGAAGTTATGACCAAAACGGTAACTAATTCTACTAAAAAGTGGCCGGAAAGAGGCAGTAGCAGAACTGGTAACATTTTTGGTCATAACTTGCTTATTTTTCTAGACATCGACTTGATTTCTACTGCATTGGATAGGTAACAGCACTGGCTTTAATACGAAATTTTCGTTTTGCGAATAGTGGGAGAAAAATTTTTTTCTTCAAAAAATACCATGGGCTAGCCCCTTTGCTTTTTTTGGAAAAATGATAAAAAAAATTTTTGCTCTACAAGGAAGAAAAACAATATTGCAGTTAAATCCAGTGCCCTTAGCTATCCAAGTCAAAAGGAATCAAGTCGATATCTAGAAAACTGAGGAAGTTATGACCAAAACGGTAACTAGTTCTACTAAAAAGTGGCCGGAAAGAGGCAGTAGCAGAACTGGTAACATTTTTGGTCATAACTTGCTTATTTTTCTAGACATCGACTTGATTTCTACTGCATTGGATAGGTAACAGCACTGGCTTTAATACGAAATTTTCGTTTTGCGAATAGTGGGAGAAAAATTTTTTTCTTCAAAAAATACCATGGGCTAGCCCCTTTGCTTTTTTTGGAAAAATAATAAAAAAAATTTTTGCTCTACAAGGAAGAAAAACAATATTGTGGTTAAAGCCAGTGCCCTTAGCTATCCAAATCAAAAGGAGTCAAGTCGATATCTAGAAAACTGAGGAAGTTATGACCAAAAAGGTAACTAGTTCTACTAAAAAGTGGCCGGAAAGAGGCAGTAGCAGAACTGGTAACATTTTTGGTCATAACTTGCTTATTTTTCTAGACATCGACTTGATTTCTACTGCGTTGGATAGGTAACAGCACTGGCTTTAATACGAAATTTTCGTTTTGCGAATAGTGGGAGAAAAATTTTTTTCTTCAAAAAATACCATGGGCTAGCCCCTTTGCTTTTTTTGGAAAAATAATAAAAAAAATTTTTGCTCTACAAGGAAGAAAAACAATATTGTGGTTAAAGCCAGTGCCCTTAGCTATCCAAGTCAAAAGGAATCAAGTCGATATCTAGAAAACTGAGGAAGTTATGACCAAAACGGTAACTAATTCTACTAAAAAGTGGCCGGAAAGAGGCAGTAGCAGAACTGGTAACATTTTTGGTCATAACTTGCTTATTTTTCTAGACATCGACTTGATTTCTACTGCATTGGATAGGTAACAGCACTGGCTTTAATACGAAATTTTCGTTTTGCGAATAGTGGGAGAAAAATTTTTTTCTTCAAAAAATACCATGGGCTAGCCCCTTTGCTTTTTTTGGAAAAATAATAAAAAAAATTTTTGCTCTACAAGGAAGAAAAACAATATTGTGGTTAAAGCCAGTGCCCTTAGCTATCCAAATCAAAAGGAGTCAAGTCGATATCTAGAAAACTGAGGAAGTTATGACCAAAAAGGTAACTAGTTCTACTAAAAAGTGGCCGGAAAGAGGCAGTAGCAGAACTGGTAACATTTTTGGTCATAACTTGCTTATTTTTCTAGACATCGACTTGATTTCTACTGCGTTGGATAGGTAACAGCACTGGCTTTAATACGAAATTTTCGTTTTGCGAATAGTGGGACAAAAATTTTTTTCTTCAAAAAATACCATGGGCTAGCCCCTTTGCTTTTTTTGGAAAAATGATAAAAAAAATGTTTGCTCTACAAGGAAGAAAAACAATATTGCAGTTAAATCCAGTGCCCTTAGCTATCCAAGTCAAAAGGAATCAAGTCGATATCTAGAAAACTGAGGAAGTTATGACCAAAACGGTAGCTAGTTCTACTAAAAAGTGGCCGGAAAGAGGCAGTAGCAGAACTGGTAACATTTTTGGTCATAACTTGCTTATTTTTCTAGACATCGACTTGATTTCTACTGCGTTGGATAGGTAACAGCACTAGCTTTAATACGAAATTTTCGTTTTGCGAATAGTGGGACAAAAATTTTTTTTTCAAAAAATACCATGGGCTACCCCCTTTGCTTTTTTTGGAAAAATGATAAAAAAATGTTTTGCTCTACCCGCAAGAAAAACAATATTGTGGTTAAAGCCAGTGCCCTTAGCTATCCAAGTGAAAAGGAATCAAGTCGATATCTGGAAAACTGAGGAAGTTATGACCAAAAAGGTAACTAGTTCTACTAAAAAGTGGCCGGAAAGAGGCAGTAGCAGAACTGGTAACATTTTTGGTCATAACTTGCTTATTTTTCTAGACATCGACTTGATTTCTACTGCGTTGGATAGGTAACAGCACTGGCTTTAATACGAAATTTTCGTTTTGCGAATAGTGGGACAAAAATTTTTTTCTTCAAAAAATACCATTGGCTACCCCCTTTGCTTTTTTTGGAAAAATGATAAAAAAAATTTTTGCTCTACAATGAATAAAAACAATATTGTATTTAAAACCATTTCCCTTAGCTATCCAAGTCAAAAGGAATCAAGTCGATATCTAGAAAACTGAGGAAGTTATGACCAAAAAGGTAACTAGTTCTACTAAAAAGTGGCCGGAAAGAGGCAGTAGCAGAACTGGTAACATTTTTGGTCATAACTTGCTTATTTTTCTAGACATCGACTTGATTTCTACTGCGTTGGATAGGTAACAGCACTGGCTTTAATACGAAATTTTCGTTTTGCGAATAGTGGGACAAAAATTTTTTTCTTCAAAAAATACCATGGGCTAGCCCCTTTGCTTTTTTTGGAAAAATGATAAAAAATTTTTTTGCTCTACCCGCAAGAAAAACAATATTGTGGTTAAAGCCAGTGCCCTTAGCTATCCAAGTCAAAAGGAATCAAGTCGATATCTAGAAAACTGAGGAAGTTATGACCAAAACGGTAACTAATTCTACTAAAAAGTGGCCGGAAAGAGGCAGTAGCAGAACTGGTAACATTTTTGGTCATAACTTGCTTATTTTTCTAGACATCGACTTGATTTCTACTGCATTGGATAGGTAACAGCACTGGCTTTAATACGAAATTTTCGTTTTGCGAATAGTGGGAGAAAAATTTTTTTCTTCAAAAAATACCATGGGCTAGCCCCTTTGCTTTTTTTGGAAAAATGATAAAAAAAATTTTTGCTCTACAAGGAAGAAAAACAATATTGCAGTTAAATCGAGTGCCCTTAGCTATCCAAGTCAAAAGGAATCAAGTCGATATCTAGAAAACTGAGGAAGTTATGACCAAAACGGTAACTAGTTCTACTAAAAAGTGGCCGGAAAGAGGCAGTAGCAGAACTGGTAACATTTTTGGTCATAACTTGCTTATTTTTCTAGACATCGACTTGATTTCTACTGCATTGGATAGGTAACAGCACTGGCTTTAATACGAAATTTTCGTTTTGCGAATAGTGGGAGAAAAATTTTTTTCTTCAAAAAATACCATGGGCTAGCCCCTTTGCTTTTTTTGGAAAAATGATAAAAAAAATTTTTGCTCTACAAGGAAGAAAAACAATATTGCAGTTAAATCCAGTGCCCTTAGCTATCCAAGTCAAAAGGAATCAAGTCAATATCTAGAAAACTGAGGAAGTTATGACCAAAACAGTAACTAGTTCTACTAAAAAGTGGCCGGAAAGAGGCAGTAGCAGAACTGGTAACATTTTTGGTCATAACTAGCTTATTTTTCTAGACATCGACTTGATTTCTACTGCGTTGGATAGATAACAGCACTGGCTTTAATACGAAATTTTCGTTTTGCGAATAGTGGGAGAAAAATTTTTTTCTTCAAAAAATACCATGGGCTAGCCCCTTTGCTTTTTTTGGAAAAATGATAAAAAAAATGTTTGCTCTACAAGGAAGAAAAACAATATTGCAGTTAAATCCAGTGCCCTTAGCTATCCAAGTCAAAAGGAATCAAGTCAATATCTAGAAAACTGAGGAAGTTATGACCAAAACGGTAACTAGTTCTACTAAAAAGTGGCCGGAAAGAGGCAGTAGCAGAACTGGTAACATTTTTGGTCATAACTTGCTTATTTTTCTAGACATCGACTTGATTTCTACTGCGTTGGATAGATAACAGCACTGGCTTTTATACGAAATTTTCGTTTTGCGAATAGTGGGACAAAAATTTTTTTCTTCAAAAAATACCATGGGCTAGCCCCTTTGCTTTTTTTGGAAAAATGATAAAAAAATTTTTTGCTCTACCCGCAAGAAAAACAATATTGTGGTTAAAGCCAGTGCCCTTAGCTATCCAAGTCAAAAGGAATCAAGTCGATATCTAGAAAACTGAGGAAGTTATGACCAAAACGGTAACTAATTCTACTAAAAAGTGGCCGGAAAGAGGCAGTAGCAGAACTGGTAACATTTTTGGTCATAACTTGCTTATTTTTCTAGACATCGACTTGATTTCTACTGCATTGGATAGGTAACAGCACTGGCTTTAATACGAAATTTTCGTTTTGCGAATAGTGGGAGAAAAATTTTTTTCTTCAAAAAATACCATGGGCTAGCCCCTTTGCTTTTTTTGGAAAAATGATAAAAAAAATTTTTGCTCTACAAGGAAGAAAAACAATATTGCAGTTAAATCCAGTGCCCTTAGCTATCCAAGTCAAAAGGAATCAAGTCAATATCTAGAAAACTGAGGAAGTTATGACCAAAACGGTAACTAGTTCTACTAAAAAGTGGCCGGAAAGAGGCAGTAGCAGAACTGGTAACATTTTTGGTCATAACTTGCTTATTTTTCTAGACATCGACTTGATTTCTACTGCATTGGATAGGTAACAGCACTGGCTTTAATACGAAATTTTCGTTTTGCGAATAGTGGGAGAAAAATTTTTTTCTTCAAAAAATACCATGGGCTAGCCCCTTTGCTTTTTTTGGAAAAATGATAAAAAAAATTTTTGCTCTACAAGGAAGAAAAACAATATTGCAGTTAAATCCAGTGCCCTTAGCTATCCAAGTCAAAAGGAATCAAGTCAATATCTAGAAAACTGAGGAAGTTATGACCAAAACGGTAACTAGTTCTACTAAAAAGTGGCCGGAAAGAGGCAGTAGCAGAACTGGTAACATTTTTGGTCATAACTTGCTTATTTTTCTAGACATCGACTTGATTTCTACTGCATTGGATAGGTAACAGCACTGGCTTTAATACGAAATTTTCGTTTTGCGAATAGTGGGAGAAAAATTTTTTTCTTCAAAAAATACCATGGGCTAGCCCCTTTGCTTTTTTTGGAAAAATGATAAAAAAAATGTTTGCTCTACAAGGAAGAAAAACAATATTGCAGTTAAATCCAGTGCCCTTAGCTATCCAAGTCAAAAGGAATCAAGTCAATATCTAGAAAACTGAGGAAGTTATGACCAAAACAGTAACTAGTTCTACTAAAAAGTGGCCGGAAAGAGGCAGTAGCAGAACTGGTAACATTTTTGGTCATAACTTGCTTATTTTTCTAGACATCGACTTGATTTCTACTGCGTTGGATAGGTAACAGCACTGGCTTGAATACGAAATTTTCGTTTTGCGAATAGTGGGAGAAAAATTTTTTTCTTCAAAAAATACAATGGGCTAGCCCCTTTGCTTTTTTTGGAAAAATGATAAAAAAAATGTTTGCTCTACAAGGAAGAAAAACAATATTGCAGTTAAGTCCAGTGCCCTTAGCTATCCAAGTCAAAAGGAATCAAGTCAATATCTAGAAAACTGAGGAAGTTATGACCAAAACGGTAACTAGTTCTACTAAAAAGTGGCCGGAAAGAGGCAGTAGCAGAACTGGTAACATTTTTGGTCATAACTTGCTTATTTTTCTAGACATCGACTTGATTTCTACTGCGTTGGATAGATAACAGCACTGGCTTTAATACGAAATTTTCGTTTTGCGAATAGTGGGACAAAAATTTTTTTCTTCAAAAAATACCATGGGCTACCCCCTTTGCTTTTTTTGGAAAAATGATAAACAAAATTTTTGCTCTACAAGGAAGAAAAACAACATTGTTGTTAAAGCCAGTGCCCTTAGCTATCCAAGTCAAAAGGAATCAAGTCGATATCTAGAAAACTGAGGAAGTTATGACCAAAACGGTAACTAGTTCTACTAAAAAGTGGCCGGAAAGAGGCAGTAGCAGAACTGGTAACATTTTTGGTCATAACTTGCTTATTTTTCTAGACATCGACTTGATTTCTACTGCATTGGATAGGTAACAGCTCTGGCTTTAATACGAAATTTTCGTTTTGCGAATAGTGGGACAAAAATTTTTTTCTTCAAAAAATACCATGGGCTACCCCCTTTGCTTTTTTTGGAAAAATGATAAAAAAAATTTTTTCTCTACCCGCAAGAAAAACAATATTGTGGTTAAAGCCAGTGCCCTTAGCTATCCAAGTCAAAAGGAATCAAGTCGATATCTAAAAAACTGAGGAAGTTATGACCAAAACGGTAACTAGTTCTACTAAAAAGTGGCCGGAAAGAGGCAGTAGCAGAACTGGTAACATTTTTGGTCATAACTTGCTTATTTTTCTAGACATCGACTTGATTTCTACTGCGTTGGATAGATAACAGCACTGGCTTTAATACGAAATTTTCGTTTTGCGAATAGTGGGAGAAAAATTTTTTTCTTCAAAAAATACAATGGGCTAGCCCCTTTGCTTTTTTTGGAAAAATGATAAAAAAAATGTTTGCTCTACAAGGAAGAAAAACAATATTGCAGTTAAGTCCAGTGCCCTTAGCTATCCAAGTCAAAAGGAATCAAGTCGATATCTAGAAAACTGAGGAAGTTATGACCAAAACGGTAACTAGTTCTACTAAAAAGTGGCCGGAAAGAGGCAGTAGCAGAACTGGTAACATTTTTGGTCATAACTTGCTTATTTTTCTAGACATCGACTTGATTTCTACTGCGTTGGATAGGTAACAGCACTGGCTTTAATACGAAATTTTCGTTTTGCGAATAGTGGGAGAAAAATTTTTTTCTTCAAAAAATACCATGGGCTAGCCCCTTTGCTTTTTTTGGAAAAATGATAAAAAAAATTTTTGCTCTACAAGGAAGAAAAACAATATTGTGGTTAAAGCCAGTGCCCTTAGCTATCCAAGTCAAAAGGAATCAAGTCGATATCTAGAAAACTGAGGAAGTTATGACCAAAACGGTAACTAGTTCTACTAAAAAGTGGCCGGAAAGAGGCAGTAGCAGAACTGGTAACATTTTTGGTCATAACTTGCTTATTTTTCTAGACATCGACTTGATTTCTACTGCATTGGATAGGTAACAGCACTGGCTTTAATACGAAATTTTCGTTTTGCGAATAGTGGGACAAAAATTTTTTTCTTCAAAAAATACCATGGGCTAGCCCCTTTGCTTTTTTTGGAAAAATGATAAAAAAAATTTCTGCTCTACGAGGAAGAAAAACAATATTGCAGTTAAATCCAGTGCCCTTAGCTATCCAATTCAAAAGGAATCAAGTCAATATCTAGAAAACTGAGGAAGTTATGACCAAAACGGTAACTAGTTCTACTAAAAAGTGGCCGGAAAGAGGCAGTGGCAGAACTGGTAACATTTTTGGTCATAACTTGCTTATTTTTCTAGACATCGACTTGATTTCTACTGCGTTGGATAGGTAACAGCACTGGCTTTAATAAGAAATTTTCGTTTTGCGAATAGTGGGACAAAAATTTTTTTCTTCAAAAAATACCATCTGCTAGCCCCTTTGCTTTTTTTGGAAAAATGATAAAAAAAATTTTTGCTCTACAAGGAAGAAAAACAATATTGTGGTTAAAGCCAGTGCCCTTAGCTATCCAAGTCAAAAGGAATCAAGTCGATATCTAGAAAACTGAGGAAGTTATGACCAAAACGGTAGCTAGTTCTACTAAAAAGTGGCCGGAAAGAGGCAGTAGCAGAACTGGTAACATTTTTGGTCATAACTTGCTTATTTTTCTAGACATCGACTTGATTTCTACTGCATTGGATAGGTAACAGCACTGGCTTTAATACGAAATTTTCGTTTTGCGAATAGTGGGACAAAAATTTTTTTCTTCAAAAAATACAATGGGCTACCCCCTTTGCTTTTTTTGGAAAAATGATAAAAAAAATTTTTGCTCTACAAGGAAGAAAAACAATATTGTGGTTAAAGCCAGTGCCCTTAGCTATCCAAGTCAAAAGGAATCAAGTCGATATCTAGAAAACTGAGGAAGTTATGACCAAAACGGTAACTAGTTCTACTAAAAAGTGGCCGAAAAGAGGCAGTAGCAGAACTGGTAACATTTTTGGTCATAACTTGCTTATTTTTCTAGACATCGACTTGATTTCTACTGCGTTGGATAGATAACAGCACTGGCTTTAATACGAAATTTTCGTTTTGCGAATAGTGGGAGAAAAATTTTTTTCTTCAAAAAATACAATGGGCTACCCCCTTTGCTTTTTTTGGAAAAATGATAAAAAAAATGTTTGCTCTACAAGGAAGAAAAACAATATTGCAGTTAAATCCAGTGCCCTTAGCTATCCAAGTCAAAAGGAATCAAGTCAATATCTAGAAAACTGAGGAAGTTATGACCAAAACGGTAACTAGTTCTACTAAAAAGTGGCCGGAAAGAGGCAGTAGCAGAACTGGTAACATTTTTGGTCATAACTTGCTTATTTTTCTAGACATCGACTTGATTTCTACTGCATTGGATAGGTAACAGCACTGGCTTTAATACGAAATTTTCGTTTTGCGAATAGTGGGACAAAAATTTTTTTCTTCAAAAAATACCATGGGCTAGCCCCTTTGCTTTTTTTGGAAAAATGATAAAAAAAATTTTTGCTCTACAAGGAAGAAAAACAATATTGCAGTTAAATCCAGTGCCCTTAGCTATCCAAGTCAAAAGGAATCAAGTCAATATCTAGAAAACTGAGGAAGTTATGACCAAAACGGTAACTAGTTCTACTAAAAAGTGGCCGGAAAGAGGCAGTAGCAGAACTGGTAACATTTTTGGTCATAACTTGCTTATTTTTCTAGACATCGACTTGATTTCTACTGCGTTGGATAGATAACAGCACTGGCTTTAATACGAAATTTTCGTTTTGCGAATAGTGGGACAAAAATTTTTTTCTTCAAAAAATACCATGGGCTACCCCCTTTGCTTTTTTGGAAAAATGATAAACAAAATTTTTGCTCTACAAGGAAGAAAAACAACATTGTTGTTAAAGCCAGTGCCCTTAGCTATCCAAGTCAAAAGGAATCAAGTCGATATCTAGAAAACTGAGGAAGTTATGACCAAAACGGTAACTAGTTCTACTAAAAAGTGGCCGGAAAGAGGCAGTAGCAGAACTGGTAACATTTTTGGTCATAACTTGCTTATTTTTCTAGACATCGACTTGATTTCTACTGCGTTGGATAGCTAACAGCTCTGGCTTTAATACGAAATTTTCGTTTTGCGAATAGTGGGACAAAAATTTTTTTCTTCAAAAAATACCATGGGCTACCTCCTTTGCTTTTTTTGGAAAAATGATAAACAAAATTTTTGCTCTACAAGGAAGAAAAACAATATTGTGGTTAAAGCCAGTGCCCTTAGCTATCCAAGTCAAAAGGAATCAAGTCGATATCTAGAAAACTGAGGAAGTTATGATCAAAACGGTAACTAGTTCTACTAAAAAGTGGCCGGAAAGAGGCAGTAGCAGAACTGGTAACATTTTTGGTCATAACTTGCTTATTTTTCTAGACATCGACTTGATTTCTACTTCGTTGGATAGGTAACAGCACTGGCTTTAATACGAAATTTTCGTTTTGCGAATAGTGGGAGAAAAATTTTTTTCTTCAAAAAATACCATGGGCTAGCCCCTTTGCTTTTTTTGGAAAAATGATAAAAAAAATTTTTGCTCTACAAGGAAGAAAAACAATATTGCAGTTAAGTCCAGTGCCCTTAGCTATCCAAGTCAAAAGGAATCAAGTCAATATCTAGAAAACTGAGGAAGTTATGACCAAAACGGTAACTAGTTCTACTAAAAAGTGGCCCGAAAGAGGCAGTAGCAGAACTGGTAACATTTTTGGTCATAACTTGCTTATTTTTCTAGACATCGACTTGATTTCTACTGCATTGGATAGGTAACAGCTCTGGCTTTAATACGAAATTTTCGTTTTGCGAATAGTGGGACAAAAATTTTTTTCTTCAAAAAATACCATGGGCTACCCCCTTTGCTTTTTTTGGAAAAATGATAAAAAAAATTTTTGCTCTACAAGGAAGAAAAACAATATTGTGGTTAAAGCCAGTGCCCTTAGCTATCCAAGTCAAAAGGAATCAAGTCGATATCTAGAAAACTGAGGAAGTTATGACCAAAACGGTAACTAGTTTTACTAAAAAGTGGCCGGAAAGAGGCAGTAGCAGAACTGGTAACATTTTTGGTCATAACTTGCTTATTTTTCTAGACATCGACTTGATTTCTACTGCGTTGGATAGATAACAGCACTGGCTTTAATACGAAATTTTCGTTTTGCGAATAGTGGGAGAAAAATTTTTTTCTTCAAAAAATACAATGGGCTACCCCCTTTGCTTTTTTTGGAAAAATGATAAAAAAAATGTTTGCTCTACAAGGAAGAAAAACAATATTGCAGTTAAGTCCAGTGCCCTTAGCTATCCAAGTCAAAAGGAATCAAGTCAATATCTAGAAAACTGAGGAAGTTATGACCAAAACGGTAACTAGTTCTACTAAAAAGTGGCCGGAAAGAGGCAGTAGCAGAACTGGTAACATTTTTGGTCATAACTTGCTTATTTTTCTAGACATCGACTTGATTTCTACTGCGTTGGATAGGTAACAGCACTGGCTTTAATACGAAATTTTCGTTTTGCGAATAGTGGGAGAAAAATTTTTTTCTTCAAAAAATACCATGGGCTAGCCCCTTTGCTTTTTTTTGGAAAAATGATAAAAAAAATTTTTGCTCTACAAGGAAGAAAAACAATATTGTGGTTAAAGCCAGTGCCCTTAGCTATCCAAGTCAAAAGGAATCAAGTCGATATCTAGAAAACTGAGGAAGTTATGACCAAAACGGTAACTAGTTCTACTAAAAAGTGGCCGGAAAGAGGCAGTAGCAGAACTGGTAACATTTTTGGTCATAACTTGCTTATTTTTCTAGACATCGACTTGATTTCTTCTGCATTGGATAGGTAACAGCACTGGCTTTAATACGAAATTTTCGTTTTGCGAATAGTGGGACAAAAATTTTTTTCTTCAAAAAATACCATGGGCTACCCCCTTTGCTTTTTTTGGAAAAATGATAAAAAAAATTTTTGCTCTACAAGGAAGAAAAACAATATTGTGGTTAAAGCCAGTGCCCTTAGCTATCCAAGTCAAAAGGAATCAAGTCGATATCTAGAAAACTGAGGAAGTTATGACCAAAACGGTAACTAGTTCTACTAAAAAGTGGCCGAAAAGAGGCAGTAGCAGAACTGGTAACATTTTTGGTCATAACTTGCTTATTTTTCTAGACATCGACTTGATTTCTACTGCGTTGGATAGATAACAGCACTGGCTTTAATACGAAATTTTCGTTTTGCGAATAGTGGGAGAAAAATTTTTTTCTTCAAAAAATACCATTGGCTAGCCCCTTTGCTTTTTTTGGAAAAATGATAAAAAAAATGTTTGCTCTACAAGGAAGAAAAACAATATTGCAGTTAAATCCAGTGGCCTTAGCTATCCAAGTCAAAAGGAATCAAGTCAATATCTAGAAAACTGAGGAAGTTATGACCAAAACGGTAACTAGTTCTACTAAAAAGTGGCCGGAAAGAGGCAGTAGCAGAACTGGTAACATTTTTGGTCATAACTTGCTTATTTTTCTAGACATCGACTTGATTTCTACTGCATTGGATAGGTAACAGCACTGGCTTTAATACGAAATTTTCGTTTTGCGAATAGTGGGACAAAAATTTTTTTCTTCAAAAAATACCATGGGCTACCCCCTTTGCTTTTTTTGGAAAAATGATAAAAAAAATTTTTGCTCTACAAGGAAGAAAAACAATATTGCAGTTAAAGCCAGTGCCCTTAGCTATCCAAGTCAAAAGGAATCAAGTCAATATCTAGAAAACTGAGGAAGTTATGACCAAAACGGTAACTAGTTCTACTAAAAAGTGGCCGGAAAGAGGCAGTAGCAGAACTGGTAACATTTTTGGTCATAACTTGCTTATTTTTCTAGACATCGACTTGATTTCTACTGCGTAGATAGGTAACAGCACTGGCTTTAATACGAAATTTTCGTTTTGCGAATAGTGGGACAAAAATTTTTTTCTTCAAAAAATACCATGGGCTAGCCCCTTTGCTTTTTTTGGAAAAATGATAAAAAAAATTTTTGCTCTACAAGGAAGAAAAACAATATTGTGGTTAAAGCCAGTGCCCTTAGCTATCCAAGTCAAAAGGAATCAAGTCGATATCTAGAAAACTGAGGAAGTTATGACCAAAACGGTAGCTAGTTCTACTAAAAAGTGGCCGGAAAGAGGCAGTAGCAGAACTGGTAACATTTTTGGTCATAACTTGCTTATTTTTCTAGACATCGACTTGATTTCTACTGCGTTGGACAGGTAACAGCACTGGCTTTAATACGAAATTTTCGTTTTGCGAATAGTGGGACAAAAATTTTTTTCTTCAAAAAATACCATGGGCTACCCCCTTTGCTTTTTTTGGAAAAATGATAAAAAAAATTTTTGCTCTACAAGGAAGAAAAACAATATTGTGGTTAAAGCCAGTGCCCTTAGCTATCCAAGTCAAAAGGAATCAAGTCGATATCTAGAAAACTGAGGAAGTTATGACCAAAACGGTAACTAGTTCTACTAAAAAGTGGCCGAAAAGAGGCAGTAGCAGAACTGGTAACATTTTTGGTCATAACTTGCTTATTTTTCTAGACATCGACTTGATTTCTACTGCGTTGGATAGATAACAGCACTGGCTTTAATACGAAATTTTCGTTTTGCGAATAGTGGGAGAAAAATTTTTTTCTTCAAAAAATACCATGGGCTAGCCCCTTTGCTTTTTTTGGAAAAATGATAAAAAAAATGTTTGCTCTACAAGGAAGAAAAACAATAGTGCAGTTAAATCCAGTGCCCTTAGCTATCCAAGTCAAAAGGAATCAAGTCAATATCTAGAAAACTGAGGAAGTTATGACCAAAACGGTAACTAGTTCTACTAAAAAGTGGCCGGAAAGAGGCAGTAGCAGAACTGGTAACATTTTTGGTCATAACTTGCTTATTTTTCTAGACATCGACTTGATTTTTACTGCATTGGATAGGTAACAGCACTGGCTTTAATACGAAATTTTCGTTTTGCGAATAGTGGGACAAAAATTTTTTTCTTCAAAAAATACCATGGGCTACCCCCTTTGCTTTTTTTGGAAAAATGATAAAAAAAATTTTTGCTCTACAAGGAAGAAAAACAATATTGTGGTTAAAGCCAGTGCCCTTAGCTATCCAAGTCAAAAGGAATCAAGTCGATATCTAGAAAACTGAGGAAGTTATGACCAAAACGGTAGCTAGTTCTACTAAAAAGTGGCCGGAAAGAGGCAGTAGCAGAACTGGTAACATTTTTGGTCATAACTTGCTTATTTTTCTAGACATCGACTTGATTTCTACTGCGTTGGATAGGTAACAGCACTGGCTTTAATACGAAATTTTCGTTTTGCGAATAGTGGGACAAAAATTTTTTTCTTCAAAAAATACCATGGGCTACCCCCTTTGCTTTTTTTGGAAAAATGATAAAAAAAATTTTTGCTCTACAAGGAAGAAAAACAATATTGTGGTTAAAGCCAGTGCCCTTAGCTATCCAAGTCAAAAGGAATCAAGTCGATATCTAGAAAACTGAGGAAGTTATGACCAAAACGGTAACTAGTTCTACTAAAAAGTGGCCGAAAAGAGGCAGTAGCAGAACTGGTAACATTTTTGGTCATAACTTGCTTATTTTTCTAGACATCGACTTGATTTCTACTGCGTTGGATAGATAACAGCACTGGCTTTAATACGAAATTTTCGTTTTGCGAATAGTGGGAGAAAAATTTTTTTCTTCAAAAAATACCATGGGCTAGCCCCTTTGCTTTTTTTGGAAAAATGATAAAAAAAATGTTTGCTCTACAAGGAAGAAAAACAATAGTGCAGTTAAATCCAGTGCCCTTAGCTATCCAAGTCAAAAGGAATCAAGTCAATATCTAGAAAACTGAGGAAGTTATGACCAAAACGGTAACTAGTTCTACTAAAAAGTGGCCGGAAAGAGGCAGTAGCAGAACTGGTAACATTTTTGGTCATAACTTGCTTATTTTTCTAGACATCGACTTGATTTCTACTGCATTGGATAGGTAACAGCACTGGCTTTAATACGAAATTTTCGTTTTGCGAATAGTGGGACAAAAATTTTTTTCTTCAAAAAATACCATGGGCTACCCCCTTTGCTTTTTTTGGAAAAATGATAAAAAAAATTTTTGCTCTACAAGGAAGAAAAACAATATTGCAGTTAAAGCCAGTGCCCTTAGCTATCCAAGTCAAAAGGAATCAAGTCAATATCTAGAAAACTGAGGAAGTTATGACCAAAACGGTAACTAGTTCTACTAAAAAGTGGCCGGAAAGAGGCAGTAGCAGAACTGGTAACATTTTTGGTCATAACTTGCTTATTTTTCTAGACATCGACTTGATTTCTACTGCGTTGGATAGGTAACAGCACTGGCTTTAATACGAAATTTTCGTTTTGCGAATAGTGGGACAAAAATTTTTTTCTTCAAAAAATACCATGGGCTACCCCCTTTGCTTTTTTTGGAAAAATGATAAAAAAAATTTTTGCTCTACAAGGAAGAAAAACAATATTGTGGTTAAAGCCAGTGCCCTTAGCTATCCAAGTCAAAAGGAATCAAGTCGATATCTAGAAAACTGAGGAAGTTATGACCAAAACGGTAGCTAGTTCTACTAAAAAGTGGCCGGAAAGAGGCAGTAGCAGAACTGGTAACATTTTTGGTCATAACTTGCTTATTTTTCTAGACATCGACTTGATTTCTACTGCATTGGATAGGTAACAGCACTGGCTTTAATACGAAATTTTCGTTTTGCGAATAGTGGGACAAAAATTTTTTTCTTCAAAAAATACCATGGGCTACCCCCTTTGCTTTTTTTGGAAAAATGATAAAAAAAATTTTTGCTCTACAAGGAAGAAAAACAATATTGTGGTTAAAGCCAGTGCCCTTAGCTATCCAAGTCAAAAGGAATCAAGTCGATATCTAGAAAACTGAGGAAGTTATGACCAAAACGGTAACTAGTTCTACTAAAAAGTGGCCGAAAAGAGGCAGTAGCAGAACTGGTAACATTTTTGGTCATAACTTGCTTATTTTTCTAGACATCGACTTGATTTCTACTGCGTTGGATAGATAACAGCACTGGCTTTAATACGAAATTTTCGTTTTGCGAATAGTGGGAGAAAAATTTTTTTCTTCAAAAAATACCATGGGCTAGCCCCTTTGCTTTTTTTGGAAAAATGATAAAAAAAATGTTTGCTCTACAAGGAAGAAAAACAATATTGCAGTTAAATCCAGTGCCCTTAGCTATCCAAGTCAAAAGGAATCAAGTCAATATCTAGAAAACTGAGGAAGTTATGACCAAAACGGTAACTAGTTCTACTAAAAAGTGGCCGGAAAGAGGCAGTAGCAGAACTGGTAACATTTTTGGTCATAACTTGCTTATTTTTCTAGACATCGACTTGATTTCTACTGCATTGGATAGGTAACAGCACTGGCTTTAATACGAAATTTTCGTTTTGCGAATAGTGGGACAAAAATTTTTTTCTTCAAAAAATACCATGGGCTACCCCCTTTGCTTTTTTTGGAAAAATGATAAAAAAAAATTTTGCTCTACAAGGAAGAAAAACAATATTGCAGTTAAAGCCAGTGCCCTTAGCTATCCAAGTCAAAAGGAATCAAGTCAATATCTAGAAAACTGAGGAAGTTATGACCAAAACGGTAACTAGTTCTACTAAAAAGTGGCCGGAAAGAGGCAGTAGCAGAACTGGTAACATTTTTGGTCATAACTTGCTTATTTTTCTAGACATCGACTTGATTTCTACTGCGTTGGATAGGTAACAGCACTGGCTTTAATACGAAATTTTCGTTTTGCGAATAGTGGGAGAAAAAGTTTTTTCTCCAAAAAATACCATGGGCTAGCCCCCTTGCTTTTTTTGTAAAAATGATAAAAAAAATTTTTGCTCTACAAGGAAGAAAAACAATATTGTGGTTAAAGCCAGTGCCCTTAGCTATCCAAGTCAAAAGGAATCAAGTCAATATCTAGAAAACTGAGGAAGTTATGACCAAAACGGTAACTAGTTCTACTAAAAAGTGGCCGGAAAGAGGCAGTAGCAGAACTGGTAACATTTTTGGTCATAACTTGCTTATTTTTCTAGACATCGACTTGATTTCTACTGCGTTGGATAGGTAACAGCACTGGCTTTAATACGAAATTTTCGTTTTGCGAATAGTGGGACAAAAATTTTTTTCTTCAAAAAATACCATGGGCTACCCCCTTTGCTTTTTTTGGAAAAATGATAAAAAAAATTTTTGCTCTACAAGGAAGAAAAACAATATTGTGGTTAAAGCCAGTGCCCTTAGCTATCCAAGTCAAAAGGAATCAAGTCGATATCTAGAAAACTGAGGAAGTTATGACCAAAACGGTAGCTAGTTCTACTAAAAAGTGGCCGGAAAGAGGCAGTAGCAGAACTGGTAACATTTTTGGTCATAACTTGCTTATTTTTCTAGACATCGACTTGATTTCTACTGCATTGGATAGGTAACAGCACTGGCTTTAATACGAAATTTTCGTTTTGCGAATAGTGGGACAAAAATTTTTTTCTTCAAAAAATACCATGGGCTACCCCCTTTGCTTTTTTTGGAAAAATGATAAAAAAAATTTTTGCTCTACCCGCAAGAAAAACAATATTGTGGTTAAAGCCAGTGCCCTTAGCTATCCAAGTCAAAAGGAATCAAGTCGATATCTAGAAAACTGAGGAAGTTATGACCAAAACGGTAACTAGTTCTACTAAAAAGTGGCCGGAAAGAGGCAGTAGCAGAACTGGTAACATTTTTGGTCATAACTTGCTTATTTTTCTAGACATCGACTTGATTTCTACTGCGTTGGATAGATAACAGCACTGGCTTTAATACGAAATTTTCGTTTTGCGAATAGTGGGAGAAAAATTTTTTTCTTCAAAAAATACCATGGGCTAGCCCCTTTGCTTTTTTTGGAAAAATGATAAAAAAAATGTTTGCTCTACAAGGAAGAAAAACAATATTGCAGTTAAATCCAGTGCCCTTAGCTATCCAAGTCAAAAGGAATCAAGTCAATATCTAGAAAACTGAGGAAGTTATGACCAAAACGGTAACTAGTTCTACTAAAAAGTGGCCGGAAAGAGGCAGTAGCAGAACTGGTAACATTTTTGGTCATAACTTGCTTATTTTTCTAGACATCGACTTGATTTCTACTGCGTTGGATAGATAACAGCACTGGCTTTAATACGAAATTTTCGTTTTGCGAATAGTGGGACAAAAATTTTTTTCTTCAAAAAATACCATGGGCTAGCCCCTTTGCTTTTTTGGAAAAATGATAAAAAAAATTTTTGCTCTACAAGGAAGAAAAACAATATTGCAGTTAAATCCAGAGCCCTTAGCTATCCAAGTCAAAAGGAATCAAGTCAATATTTAGAAAACTGAGGAAGTTATGACCAAAACGGTAACTAGTTCTACTAAAAAGTGGCCGGAAAGAGGCAGTAGCAGAACTGGTAACATTTTTGGTCATAACTTGCTTATTTTTCTAGACATCGACTTGATTTCTACTGCGTTGGATAGGTAACAGCACTGGCTTTAATACGAAATTTTCGTTTTGCGAATAGTGGGAGAAAAAGTTTTTTCTTCAAAAAATACCATGGGCTAGCCCCTTTGCTTTTTTTGGAAAAGTGATAAAAAAAATTTTTGCTCTACAAGGAAGAAAAACAATATTGTGGTTAAAGCCAGTGCCCTTAGCTATCCAAGTCAAAAGGAATCAAGTCGATATCTAGAAAACTGAGGAAGTTATGACCAAAACGGTAGCTAGTTCTACTAAAAAGTGGCCGGAAAGAGGCAGTAGCAGAACTGGTAACATTTTTGGTCATAACTTGCTTATTTTTCTAGACATCGACTTGATTTCTACTGCGTTGGATAGGTAACAGCACTGGCTTTAATACGAAATTTTCGTTTTGCGAATAGTGGGACAAAAATTTTTTTCTACAAAAAATACCATGGGCTACCCCCTTTGCTTTTTTTGGAAAAATGATAAAAAAAATTTTTGCTCTACAAGGAAGAAAAACAATATTGCAGTTAAATCCAGTGCCCTTAGCTATCCAAGTCAAAAGGAATCAAGTCGATATCTAGAAAACTGAGGAAGTTATGACCAAAACGGTAACTAGTTCTACTAAAAAGTGGCCGGAAAGAGGCAGTAGCAGAACTGGTAACATTTTTGGTCATAACTTGCTTATTTTTCTAGACATCGACTTGATTTCTACTGCGTTGGATAGATAACAGCACTGGCTTTAATACGAAATTTTCGTTTTGCGAATAGTGGGAGAAAAATTTTTTTCTTCAAAAAATACCATGGGCTAGCCCCTTTGCTTTTTTTGGAAAAATGATAAAAAAAATGTTTGCTCTACAAGGAAGAAAAACAATATTGCAGTTAAATCCAGTGCCCTTAGCTATCCAAGTCAAAAGGAATCAAGTCAATATCTAGAAAACTGAGGAAGTTATGACCAAAACGGTAACTAGTTCTACTAAAAAGTGGCCGGAAAGAGGCAGTAGCAGAACTGGTAACATTTTTGGTCATAACTTGCTTATTTTTCTAGACATCGACTTGATTTCTACTGCGTTGGATAGATAACAGCACTGGCTTTAATACGAAATTTTCGTTTTGCGAATAGTGGGACAAAAATTTTTTTCTTCAAAAAATACCATGGGCTAGCCCCTTTGCTTTTTTTGGAAAAATGATAAAAAAAATTTTTGCTCTACAAGGAAGAAAAACAATATTGCAGTTAAATCCAGAGCCCTTAGCTATCCAAGTCAAAAGGAATCAAGTCAATATTTAGAAAACTGAGGAAGTTATGACCAAAACGGTAACTAGTTCTACTAAAAAGTGGCCGGAAAGAGGCAGTAGCAGAACTGGTAACATTTTTGGTCATAACTTGCTTATTTTTCTAGACATCGACTTGATTTCTACTGCGTTGGATAGGTAACAGCACTGGCTTTAATACGAAATTTTCGTTTTGCGAATAGTGGGAGAAAAAGTTTTTTCTTCAAAAAATACCATGGGCTAGCCCCTTTGCTTTTTTTGGAAAAGTGATAAAAAAAATTTTTGCTCTACAAGGAAGAAAAACAATATTGTGGCTAAAGCCAGTGCCCTTAGCTATCCAAGTCAAAAGGAATCAAGTCGATATCTAGAAAACTGAGGAAGTTATGACCAAAACGGTAACTAGTTCTACTAAAAAGTGGCCGGAAAGAGGCAGTAGCAGAACTGGTAACATTTTTGGTCATAACTTGCTTATTTTTCTAGACATCGACTTGATTTCTACTGCGTTGGATAGGTAACAGCACTGGCTTTAATACGAAATTTTCGTTTTGCGAATAGTGGGACAAAAATTTTTTTCTACAAAAAATACCATGGGCTACCCCCTTTGCTTTTTTTGGAAAAATGATAAAAAAAATTTTTGCTCTACAAGGAAGAAAAACAATATTGCAGTTAAATCCAGTGCCCTTAGCTATCCAATTCAAAAGGAATCAAGTCAATATCTAGAAAACTGAGGAAGTTATGACCAAAACGGTAACTAGTTCTACTAAAAAGTGGCCGGAAAGAGGCAGTAGCAGAACTGGTAACATTTTTGGTCATAACTTGCTTATTTTTCTAGACATCGACTTGATTTCTACTGCGTTGGATAGGTAACAGCACTGGCTTTAATACGAAATTTTCGTTTTGCGAATAGTGGGACAAAAATTTTTTTCTTCAAAAAATACCATGGGCTACCCCCTTTGCTTTTTTTGGAAAAATGATAAAAAAAATTTTTGCTCTACAAGGAAGAAAAACAATATTGCAGTTAAAGCCAGTGCCCTTAGCTATCCAAGTCAAAAGGAATCAAGTCAATATCTAGAAAACTGAGGAAGTTATGACCAAAACGGTAACTAGTTCTACTAAAAAGTGGCCGGAAAGAGGCAGTAGCAGAACTGGTAACATTTTTGGTCATAACTTGCTTATTTTTCTAGACATCGACTTGATTTCTACTGCGTTGGATAGGTAACAGCACTGGCTTTAATACGAAATTTTCGTTTTGCGAATAGTGGGACAAAAATTTTTTTCTTCAAAAAATACCATGGGCTACCCCCTTTGCTTTTTTTGGAAAAATGATAAAAAAAATTTTTGCTCTACAAGGAAGAAAAACAATATTGTGGTTAAGTCCAGTGCCCTTAGCTATCCAAGTCAAAAGGAATCAAGTCGATATCTAGAAAACTGAGGAAGTTATGACCAAAACGGTAACTAGTTCTACTAAAAAGTGGCCGGAAAGAGGCAGTAGCAGAACTGGTAACATTTTTGGTCATAACTTGCTTATTTTTCTAGACATCGACTTGATTTCTACTGCGTTGGATAGATAACAGCACTGGCTTTAATACGAAATTTTCGTTTTGCGAATAGTGGGAGAAAAATTTTTTTCTTCAAAAAATACCATGGGCTAGCCCCTTTGCTTTTTTTGGAAAAATGATAAAAAAAATGTTTGCTCTACAAGGAAGAAAAACAATATTGCAGTTAAATCCAGTGCCCTTAGCTATCCAAGTCAAAAGGAATCAAGTCAATATCTAGAAAACTGAGGAAGTTATGACCAAAACGGTAACTAGTTCTACTAAAAAGTGGCCGGAAAGAGGCAGTAGCAGAACTGGTAACATTTTTGGTCATAACTTGCTTATTTTTCTAGACATCGACTTGATTTCTACTGCGTTGGATAGGTAACAGCACTGGCTTTAATACGAAATTTTCGTTTTGCGAATAGTGGGACAAAAATTTTTTTCTTCAAAAAATACCATGGGCTACCCCCTTTGCTTTTTTTGGAAAAATGATAAAAAAAATTTTTGCTCTACAAGGAAGAAAAACAATATTGTGGTTAAAGCCAGTGCCCTTAGCTATCCAAGTCAAAAGGAATCAAGTCGATATCTAGAAAACTGAGGAAGTTATGACCAAAACGGTAGCTAGTTCTACTAAAAAGTGGCCGGAAAGAGGCAGTAGCAGAACTGGTAACATTTTTGGTCATAACTTGCTTATTTTTCTAGACATCGACTTGATTTCTACTGCATTGGATAGGTAACAGCACTGGCTTTAATACGAAATTTTCGTTTTGCGAATAGTGGGACAAAAATTTTTTTCTTCAAAAAATACCATGGGCTACCCCCTTTGCTTTTTTTGGAAAAATGATAAAAAAAATTTTTGCTCTACAAGGAAGAAAAACAATATTGTGGTTAAAGCCAGTGCCCTTAGCTATCCAAGTCAAAAGGAATCAAGTCGATATCTAGAAAACTGAGGAAGTTATGACCAAAACGGTAACTAGTTCTACTAAAAAGTGGCCGGAAAGAGGCAGTAGCAGAACTGGTAACATTTTTGGTCATAACTTGCTTATTTTTCTAGACATCGACTTGATTTCTACTGCGTTGGATAGATAACAGCACTGGCTTTAATACGAAATTTTCGTTTTGCGAATAGTGGGAGAAAAATTTTTTTCTTCAAAAAATACCATGGGCTAGCCCCTTTGCTTTTTTTGGAAAAATGATAAAAAAAATGTTTGCTCTACAAGGAAGAAAAACAATATTGCAGTTAAATCCAGTGCCCTTAGCTATCCAAGTCAAAAGGAATCAAGTCAATATCTAGAAAACTGAGGAAGTTATGACCAAAACGGTAACTAGTTCTACTAAAAAGTGGCCGGAAAGAGGCAGTAGCAGAACTGGTAACATTTTTGGTCATAACTTGCTTATTTTTCTAGACATCGACTTGATTTCTACTGCGTTGGATAGATAACAGCACTGGCTTTAATACGAAATTTTCGTTTTGCGAATAGTGGGACAAAAATTTTTTTCTTCAAAAAATACCATGGGCTAGCCCCTTTGCTTTTTTTGGAAAAATGATAAAAAAAATTTTTGCTCTACAAGGAAGAAAAACAATATTGCAGTTAAATCCAGAGCCCTTAGCTATCCAAGTCAAAAGGAATCAAGTCAATATTTAGAAAACTGAGGAAGTTATGACCAAAACGGTAACTAGTTCTACTAAAAAGTGGCCGGAAAGAGGCAGTAGCAGAACTGGTAACATTTTTGGTCATAACTTGCTTATTTTTCTAGACATCGACTTGATTTCTACTGCGTTGGATAGGTAACAGCACTGGCTTTAATACGAAATTTTCGTTTTGCGAATAGTGGGAGAAAAAGTTTTTTCTTCAAAAAATACCATGGGCTAGCCCCTTTGCTTTTTTTGGAAAAGTGATAAAAAAAATTTTTGCTCTACAAGGAAGAAAAACAATATTGTGGCTAAAGCCAGTGCCCTTAGCTATCCAAGTCAAAAGGAATCAAGTCGATATCTAGAAAACTGAGGAAGTTATGACCAAAACGGTAACTAGTTCTACTAAAAAGTGGCCGGAAAGAGGCAGTAGCAGAACTGGTAACATTTTTGGTCATAACTTGCTTATTTTTCTAGACATCGACTTGATTTCTACTGCGTTGGATAGGTAACAGCACTGGCTTTAATACGAAATTTTCGTTTTGCGAATAGTGGGACAAAAATTTTTTTCTACAAAAAATACCATGGGCTACCCCATTTGCTTTTTTTGGAAAAATGATAAAAAAAATTTTTGCTCTACAAGGAAGAAAAACAATATTGCAGTTAAATCCAGTGCCCTTAGCTATCCAATTCAAAAGGAATCAAGTCAATATCTAGAAAACTGAGGAAGTTATGACCAAAACGGTAACTAGTTCTACTAAAAAGTGGCCGGAAAGAGGCAGTAGCAGAACTGGTAACATTTTTGGTCATAACTTGCTTATTTTTCTAGACATCGACTTGATTTCTACTGCGTTGGATAGGTAACAGCACTGGCTTTAATACGAAATTTTCGTTTTGCGAATAGTGGGACAAAAATTTTTTTCTTCAAAAAATACCATGGGCTACCCCCTTTGCTTTTTTTGGAAAAATGATAAAAAAAATTTTTGCTCTACAAGGAAGAAAAACAATATTGCAGTTAAAGCCAGTGCCCTTAGCTATCCAAGTCAAAAGGAATCAAGTCAATATCTAGAAAACTGAGGAAGTTATGACCAAAACGGTAACTAGTTCTACTAAAAAGTGGCCGGAAAGAGGCAGTAGCAGAACTGGTAACATTTTTGGTCATAACTTGCTTATTTTTCTAGACATCGACTTGATTTCTACTGCGTTGGATAGGTAACAGCACTGGCTTTAATACGAAATTTTCGTTTTGCGAATAGTGGGAGAAAAAGTTTTTTCTCCAAAAAATACCATGGGAAACCCCTTTGCTTTTTTTGGAAAAATGATAAAAAAAATTTTTGCTCTACAAGGAAGAAAAACAATATTGCAGTTAAATCCAGAGCCCTTAGCTATCCAAGTCAAAAGGAATCAAGTCAATATTTAGAAAACTGAGGAAGTTATGACCAAAACGGTAACTAGTTCTACTAAAAAGTGGCCGGAAAGAGGCAGTAGCAGAACTGGTAACATTTTTGGTCATAACTTGCTTATTTTTCTAGACATCGACTTGATTTCTACTGCGTTGGATAGGTAACAGCACTGGCTTTAATACGAAATTTTCGTTTTGCGAATAGTGGGAGAAAAAGTTTTTTCTTCAAAAAATACCATGGGCTAGCCCCTTTGCTTTTTTTGGAAAAGTGATAAAAAAAATTTTTGCTCTACAAGGAAGAAAAACAATATTGTGGCTAAAGCCAGTGCCCTTAGCTATCCAAGTCAAAAGGAATCAAGTCGATATCTAGAAAACTGAGGAAGTTATGACCAAAACGGTAACTAGTTCTACTAAAAAGTGGCCGGAAAGAGGCAGTAGCAGAACTGGTAACATTTTTGGTCATAACTTGCTTATTTTTCTAGACATCGACTTGATTTCTACTGCGTTGGATAGGTAACAGCACTGGCTTTAATACGAAATTTTCGTTTTGCGAATAGTGGGACAAAAATTTTTTTCTACAAAAAATACCATGGGCTACCCCCTTTGCTTTTTTTGGAAAAATGATAAAAAAAATTTTTGCTCTACAAGGAAGAAAAACAATATTGCAGTTAAATCCAGTGCCCTTAGCTATCCAATTCAAAAGGAATCAAGTCAATATCTAGAAAACTGAGGAAGTTATGACCAAAACGGTAACTAGTTCTACTAAAAAGTGGCCGGAAAGAGGCAGTAGCAGAACTGGTAACATTTTTGGTCATAACTTGCTTATTTTTCTAGACATCGACTTGATTTCTACTGCGTTGGATAGGTAACAGCACTGGCTTTAATACGAAATTTTCGTTTTGCGAATAGTGGGACAAAAATTTTTTTCTTCAAAAAATACCATGGGCTACCCCCTTTGCTTTTTTTGGAAAAATGATAAAAAAAATTTTTGCTCTACAAGGAAGAAAAACAATATTGCAGTTAAAGCCAGTGCCCTTAGCTATCCAAGTCAAAAGGAATCAAGTCAATATCTAGAAAACTGAGGAAGTTATGACCAAAACGGTAACTAGTTCTACTAAAAAGTGGCCGGAAAGAGGCAGTAGCAGAACTGGTAACATTTTTGGTCATAACTTGCTTATTTTTCTAGACATCGACTTGATTTCTACTGCGTTGGATAGGTAACAGCACTGGCTTTAATACGAAATTTTCGTTTTGCGAATAGTGGGAGAAAAAGTTTTTTCTCCAAAAAATACCATGGGAAACCCCTTTGCTTTTTTTGGAAAAATGATAAAAAAAATTTTTGCTCTACAAGGAAGAAAAACAATATTGTGGTTAAAGCCAGTACCCTTAGCTATCCAAGTCAAAAGGAATCAAGTCGATATCTAGAAAACTGAGGAAGTTATGACCAAAACGGTAACTAGTTCTACTAAAAAGTGGCCGGAAAGAGGCAGTAGCAGAACTGGTAACATTTTTGGTCATAACTTGCTTATTTTTCTAGACATCGACTTGATTTCTACTGCGTTGGATAGGTAACAGCACTGGCTTTAATACGAAATTTTCGTTTTGCGAATAGTGGGAGAAAAATTTTTTTCTTCAAAAAATACCATGGGCTAGCCCCTTTGCTTTTTTTGGAAAAATGATAAAAAAAATTTTTGCTCTACAAGGAAGAAAAACAATATTGCAGTTAAATCCAGTGCCCTTAGCTATTCAAGTCAAAAGGAATCAAGTCAATATCTAGAAAACTGAGGAAGTTATGACCAAAACGGTAACTAGTTCTACTAAAAAGTGGCCGGAAAGAGGCAGTAGCAGAACTGGTAACATTTTTGGTCATAACTTGCTTATTTTTCTAGACATCGACTTGATTTCTACTGCGTTGGATAGGTAACAGCACTGGCTTTAATACGAAATTTTCGTTTTGCGAATAGTGGGACAAAAATTTTTTTCTTCAAAAAATACCATGGGCTACCCCCTTTGCTTTTTTTGGAAAAATGATAAAAAAAATTTTTGCTCTACAAGGAAGAAAAACAATATTGTGGTTAAAGCCAGTGCCCTTAGCTATCCAAGTCAAAAGGAATCAAGTCGATATCTAGAAAACTGAGGAAGTTATGACCAAAACGGTAGCTAGTTCTACTAAAAAGTGGCCGGAAAGAGGCAGTAGCAGAACTGGTAACATTTTTGGTCATAACTTGCTTATTTTTCTAGACATCGACTTGATTTCTACTGCGTTGGATAGATAACAGCACTGGCTTTAATACGAAATTTTCGTTTTGCGAATAGTGGGAGAAAAATTTTTTTCTTCAAAAAATACCATAGGCTAGCCCCTTTGCTTTTTTTGGAAAAATGATAAAAAAAATTTTTGCTCTACAAGGAAGAAAAACAATATTGCAGTTAAATCCAGTGCCCTTAGCTATCCAAGTCAAAAGGAATCAAGTCAATATCTAGAAAACTGAGGAAGTTATGACCAAAACGGTAACTAGTTCTACTAAAAAGTGGCCGGAAAGAGGCAGTAGCAGAACTGGTAACATTTTTGGTCATAACTTGCTTATTTTTCTAGACATCGACTTGATTTCTACTGCGTTGGATAGGTAACAGCACTGGCTTTAATACGAAATTTTCGTTTTGCGAATAGTGGGAGAAAAAGTTTTTTCTTCAAAAAATACCATGGGCTAGCCCCTTTGCTTTTTTTGGAAAAATGATTAAAAAAATTTTTGCTCTACAAGGAAGAAAAACAATATTGTGGTTAAAGCCAGTGCCCTTAGCTATCCAAGTCAAAAGGAATCAAGTCGATATCTAGTAAACTGAGGAAGTTATGACCAAAACGGTAACTAGTTCTACTAAAAAGTGGCCGGAAAGAGGCAGTAGCAGAACTGGTAACATTTTTGGTCATAACTTGCTTATTTTTCTAGACATCGACTTGATTTCTACTGCATTGGATAGGTAACAGCACTGGCTTTAATACGAAATTTTCGTTTTGCGAATAGTGGGACAAAAATTTTTTTCTTCAAAAAATACCATGGGCTACCCCCTTTGCTTTTTTTGGAAAAATGATAAAAAAAATTTTTGCTCTACAAGGAAGAAAAACAATATTGTGGTTAAAGCCAGTGCCCTTAGCTATCCAAGTCAAAAGGAATCAAGTCGATATCTAGAAAACTGAGGAAGTTATGACCAAAACGGTAACTAGTTCTACTAAAAAGTGGCCGGAAAGAGGCAGTAGCAGAACTGGTAACATTTTTGGTCATAACTTGCTTATTTTTCTAGACATCGACTTGATTTCTACTGCATTGGATAGGTAACAGCTCTGGCTTTAATACGAAATTTTCGTTTTGCGAATAGTGGGAGAAAAATTTTTTTCTTCAAAAAATACCATGGGCTACCCCCTTTGCTTTTTTTGGAAAAATGATAAAAAAAATTTTTGCTCTACAAGGAAGAAAAACAATATTGTGGTTAAAGCCAGTGCCCTGAGCTATTTAAGTCAAAAGGAATCAAGTCGATATCTAGAAAACTGAGGAAGTTATGACCAAAACGGTAACTAGTTCTACTAAAAAGTGGCCGGAAAGAGGCAGTAGCAGAACTGGTAACATTTTTGGTCATAACTTGCTTATTTTTCTAGACATCGACTTGATTTCTACTGCGTTGGATAGGTAACAGCACTGGCTTTAATACGAAATTTTCGTTTTGCGAATAGTGGGAGAAAAATTTTTTTCTTCAAAAAATACCATGGGCTAGCCCCTTTGCTTTTTTTGGAAAAATGATAAAAAAAAATGTTTGCTCTACAAGGAAGAAAAACAATATTGTGGTTAAAGCCAGTGCCCTTAGCTATCCAAGTCAAAAGGAATCAAGTCGATATCTAGAAAACTGAGGAAGTTATGACCAAAACGGTAACTAGTTCTACTAAAAAGTGGCCGGAAAGAGGCAGTAGCAGAACTGGTAACATTTTTGGTCATAACTTGCTTATTTTTCTAGACATCGACTTGATTTCTACTGCGTTGGATAGATAACAGCACTGGCTTTAATACGAAATTTTCGTTTTGCGAATAGTGGGAGAAAAATTTTTTTCTTCAAAAAATACCATGGGCTAGCCCCTTTGCTTTTTTTGGAAAAATGATAAAAAAAATGTTTGCTCTACAAGGAAGAAAAACAATATTGCAGTTAAATCCAGTGCCCTTAGCTATCCAAGTCAAAAGGAATCAAGTCAATATCTAGAAAACTGAGGAAGTTATGACCAAAACGGTAACTAGTTCTACTAAAAAGTGGCCGGAAAGAGGCAGTAGCAGAACTGGTAACATTTTTGGTCATAACTTGCTTATTTTTCTAGACATCGACTTGATTTCTACTGCGTTGGATAGATAACAGCACTGGCTTTAATACGAAATTTTCGTTTTGCGAATAGTGGGAGAAAAAGTTTTTTCTTCAAAAAATACCATGGGCTAGCCCTTTTGCTTTTTTTGGAAAAGTGATAAAAAAAATTTTTGCTCTACAAGGAAGAAAAACAATATTGTGGTTAAAGCCAGTGCCCTTAGCTATCCAAGTCAAAAGGAATCAAGTCGATATCTAGAAAACTGAGGAAGTTATGACCAAAACGGTAACTAGTTCTACTAAAAAGTGGCCGGAAAGAGGCAGTAGCAGAACTGGTAACATTTTTGGTCATAACTTGCTTATTTTTCTAGACATCGACTTGATTTCTACTGCGTTGGATAGATAACAGCACTGGCTTTAATACGAAATTTTCGTTTTGCGAATAGTGGGAGAAAAATTTTTTTCTTCAAAAAATACCATGGGCTAGCCCCTTTGCTTTTTTTGGAAAAATGATAAAAAAAATGTTTGCTCTACAAGGAAGAAAAACAATATTGCAGTTAAATCCAGTGCCCTTAGCTATCCAAGTCAAAAGGAATCAAGTCAATATCTAGAAAACTGAGGAAGTTATGACCAAAACGGTAACTAGTTCTACTAAAAAGTGGCCGGAAAGAGGCAGTAGCAGAACTGGTAACATTTTTGGTCATAACTTGCTTATTTTTCTAGACTTCGACTTGATTTCTACTGCGTTGGATAGATAACAGCACTGGCTTTAATACGAAATTTTCGTTTTGCGAATAGTGGGAGAAAAATTTTTTTCTTCAAAAAATACCATGGGCTAGCCCCTTTGCTTTTTTTGGAAAAATGATAAAAAAAATTTTTGCTCTACAAGGAAGAAAAACAATATTGCAGTTAAATCCAGTGCCCTTAGCTATCCAAGTCAAAAGGAATCAAGTCAATATCTAGAAAACTGAGGAAGTTATGACCAAAACGGTAACTAGTTCTACTAAAAAGTGGCCGGAAAGAGGCAGTAGCAGAACTGGTAACATTTTTGGTCATAACTTGCTTATTTTTCTAGACATCGACTTGATTTCTACTGCGTTGGATAGGTAACAGCACTGGCTTTAATACGAAATTTTCGTTTTGCGAATAGTGGGAGAAAAAGTTTTTTCTTCAAAAAATACCATGGGCTAGCCCTTTTGCTTTTTTTGGAAAAGTGATAAAAAAAATTTTTGCTCTACAAGGAAGAAAAACAATATTGTGGTTAAAGCCAGTGCCCTTAGCTATCCAAGTCAAAAGGAATCAAGTCGATATCTAGAAAACTGAGGAAGTTATGACCAAAACGGTAACTAGTTCTACTAAAAAGTGGCCGGAAAGAGGCAGTAGCAGAACTGGTAACATTTTTGGTCATAACTTGCTTATTTTTCTAGACATCGACTTGATTTCTACTGCGTTGGATAGATAACAGCACTGGCTTTAATACGAAATTTTCGTTTTGCGAATAGTGGGAGAAAAATTTTTTTCTTCAAAAAATACCATGGGCTAGCCCCTTTGCTTTTTTTGGAAAAATGATAAAAAAAATTTTTGCTCTACAAGGAAGAAAAACAATATTGCAGTTAAATCCAGTGCCCTTAGCTATCCAAGTCAAAAGGAATCAAGTCAATATCTAGAAAACTGAGGAAGTTATGACCAAAACGGTAACTAGTTCTACTAAAAAGTGGCCGGAAAGAGGCAGTAGCAGAACTGGTAACATTTTTGGTCATAACTTGCTTATTTTTCTAGACATCGACTTGATTTCTACTGCGTTGGATAGGTAACAGCACTGGCTTTAATACGAAATTTTCGTTTTGCGAATAGTGGGAGAAAAAGTTTTTTCTTCAAAAAATACCATGGGCTAGCCCTTTTGCTTTTTTTGGAAAAGTGATAAAAAAAATTTTTGCTCTACAAGGAAGAAAAACAATATTGTGGTTAAAGCCAGTGCCCTTAGCTATCCAAGTCAAAAGGAATCAAGTCGATATCTAGAAAACTGAGGAAGTTATGACCAAAACGGTAACTAGTTCTACTAAAAAGTGGCCGGAAAGAGGCAGTAGCAGAACTGGTAACATTTTTGGTCATAACTTGCTTATTTTTCTAGACATCGACTTGATTTCTACTGCGTTGGATAGATAACAGCACTGGCTTTAATACGAAATTTTCGTTTTGCGAATAGTGGGAGAAAAATTTTTTTCTTCAAAAAATACCATGGGCTAGCCCCTTTGCTTTTTTTGGAAAAATGATAAAAAAAATGTTTGCTCTACAAGGAAGAAAAACAATATTGCAGTTAAATCCAGTGCCCTTAGCTATCCAAGTCAAAAGGAATCAAGTCAATATCTAGAAAACTGAGGAAGTTATGACCAAACCGGTAACTAGTTCTACTAAAAAGTGGCCGGAAAGAGGCAGTAGCAGAACTGGTAACATTTTTGGTCATAACTTGCTTATTTTTCTAGACTTCGACTTGATTTCTACTGCGTTGGATAGATAACAGCACTGGCTTTAATACGAAATTTTCGTTTTGCGAATAGTGGGAGAAAAATTTTTTTCTTCAAAAAATACCATGGGCTAGCCCCTTTGCTTTTTTTGGAAAAATGATAAAAAAAATTTTTGCTCTACAAGGAAGAAAAACAATATTGCAGTTAAATCCAGTGCCCTTAGCTATCCAAGTCAAAAGGAATCAAGTCAATATCTAGAAAACTGAGGAAGTTATGACCAAAACGGTAACTAGTTCTACTAAAAAGTGGCCGGAAAGAGGCAGTAGCAGAACTGGTAACATTTTTGGTCATAACTTGCTTATTTTTCTAGACATCGACTTGATTTCTACTGCGTTGGATAGGTAACAGCACTGGCTTTAATACGAAATTTTCGTTTTGCGAATAGTGGGACAAAAATTTTTTTCTTCAAAAAATACCATGGGCTACCCCCTTTGCTTTTTTTGGAAAAATGATAAAAAAAATTTTTGCTCTACAAGGAAGAAAAACAATATTGCAGTTAAATCCAGTGCCCTTAGCTATCCAATTCAAAAGGAATCAAGTCAATATCTAGAAAACTGAGGAAGTTATGACCAAAACGGTAACTAGTTCTACTAAAAAGTGGCCGGAAAGAGGCAGTAGCAGAACTGGTAACATTTTTGGTCATAACTTGCTTATTTTTCTAGACATCGACTTGATTTCTACTGCGTTGGATAGGTAACAGCACTGGCTTTAATACGAAATTTTCGTTTTGCGAATAGTGGGACAAAAATTTTTTTCTTCAAAAAATACCATGGGCTACCCCCTTTGCTTTTTTTGGAAAAATGATAAAAAAAATTTTTGCTCTACAAGGAAGAAAAACAATATTGCAGTTAAATCCAGTGCCCTTAGCTATTCAAGTCAAAAGGAATCAAGTCAATATCTAGAAAACTGAGGAAGTTATGACCAAAACGGTAACTAGTTCTACTAAAAAGTGGCCGGAAAGAGGCAGTAGCAGAACTGGTAACATTTTTGGTCATAACTTGCTTATTTTTCTAGACATCGACTTGATTTCTACTGCGTTGGATAGGTAACAGCACTGGCTTTAATACGAAATTTTCGTTTTGCGAATAGTGGGAGAAAAAGTTTTTTCTCCAAAAAATACCATGGGAAACCCCTTTGCTTTTTTTGGAAAAATGATAAAAAAAATTTTTGCTCTACAAGGAAGAAAAACAATATTGTGGTTAAAGCCAGTACCCTTAGCTATCCAAGTCAAAAGGAATCAAGTCGATATCTAGAAAACTGAGGAAGTTATGATCAAAACGGTAACTAGTTCTACTAAAAAGTGGCCGGAAAGAGGCAGTAGCAGCACTGGTAACATTTTTGGTCATAACTTGCTTATTTTTCTAGACATCGACTTGATTTCTACTGCGTTGGATAGATAACAGCACTGGCTTTAATACGAAATTTTCGTTTTGCGAATAGTGGGAGAAAAATTTTTTTCTTCAAAAAATACCATGGGCTAGCCCCTTTGCTTTTTTTGGAAAAATGATAAAAAAAATTTTTGCTCTACAAGGAAGAAAAACAATATTGCAGTTAAATCCAGTGCCCTTAGCTATTCAAGTCAAAAGGAATCAAGTCAATATCTAGAAAACTGAGGAAGTTATGACCAAAACGGTAACTAGTTCTACTAAAAAGTGGCCGGAAAGAGGCAGTAGCAGAACTGGTAACATTTTTGGTCATAACTTGCTTATTTTTCTAGACATCGACTTGATTTCTACTGCGTTGGATAGGTAACAGCACTGGCTTTAATACGAAATTTTCGTTTTGCGAATAGTGGGACAAAAATTTTTTTCTTCAAAAAATACCATGGGCTACCCCCTTTGCTTTTTTTGGAAAAATGATAAAAAAAATTTTTGCTCTACAAGGAAGAAAAACAATATTGTGGTTAAAGCCAGTGCCCTTAGCTATCCAAGTCAAAAGGAATCAAGTCGATATCTAGAAAACTGAGGAAGTTATGACCAAAACGGTAGCTAGTTCTACTAAAAAGTGGCCGGAAAGAGGCAGTAGCAGAACTGGTAACATTTTTGGTCATAACTTGCTTATTTTTCTAGACATCGACTTGATTTCTACTGCATTGGATAGGTAACAGCACTGGCTTTAATACGAAATTTTCGTTTTGCGAATAGTGGGACAAAAATTTTTTTCTTCAAAAAATACCATGGGCTACCCCCTTTGCTTTTTTTGGAAAAATTATAAAAAAAATTTTTGCTCTACAAGGAAGAAAAACAATATTGTGGTTAAAGCCAGTGCCCTTAGCTATCCAAGTCAAAAGGGATCAAGTCGATATCTAGAAAACTGAGGAAGTTATGACCAAAACGGTAACTAGTTCTACTAAAAAGTGGCCGGAAAGAGGCAGTAGCAGAACTGGTAACATTTTTGGTCATAACTTGCTTATTTTTCTAGACATCGACTTGATTTCTACTGCGTTGGATAGATAACAGCACTGGCTTTAATACGAAATTTTCGTTTTGCGAATAGTGGGAGAAAAATTTTTTTCTTCAAAAAATACCATGGGCTAGCCCCTTTGCTTTTTTTGGAAAAATGATAAAAAAAATTTTTGCTCTACAAGGAAGAAAAACAATATTGCAGTTAAATCCAGTGCCCTTAGCTATCCAAGTCAAAAGGAATCAAGTCAATATCTAGAAAACTGAGGAAGTTATGACCAAAACGGTAACTAGTTCTACTAAAAAGTGGCCGGAAAGAGGCAGTAGCAGAACTGGTAACATTTTTGGTCATAACTTGCTTATTTTTCTAGACATCGACTTGATTTCTACTGCGTTGGATAGGTAACAGCACTGGCTTTAATACGAAATTTTCGTTTTGCGAATAGTGGGAGAAAAAGTTTTTTCTTCAAAAAATACCATGGGCTAGCCCCTTTGCTTTTTTTGGAAAAATGATTAAAAAAATTTTTGCTCTACAAGGAAGAAAAACAATATTGTGGTTAAAGCCAGTGCCCTTAGCTATCCAAGTCAAAAGGAATCAAGTCGATATCTAGTAAACTGAGGAAGTTATGACCAAAACGGTAACTAGTTCTACTAAAAAGTGGCCGGAAAGAGGCAGTAGCAGAACTGGTAACATTTTTGGTCATAACTTGCTTATTTTTCTAGACATCGACTTGATTTCTACTGCATTGGATAGGTAACAGCACTGGCTTTAATACGAAATTTTCGTTTTGCGAATAGTGGGACAAAAATTTTTTTCTTCAAAAAATACCATGGGCTACCCCCTTTGCTTTTTTTGGAAAAATGATAAAAAAAATTTTTGCTCTACAAGGAAGAAAAACAATATTGTGGTTAAAGCCAGTGCCCTTAGCTATCCAAGTCAAAAGGAATCAAGTCGATATCTAGAAAACTGAGGAAGTTATGACCAAAACGGTAACTAGTTCTACTAAAAAGTGGCCGGAAAGAGGCAGTAGCAGAACTGGTAACATTTTTGGTCATAACTTGCTTATTTTTCTAGACATCGACTTGATTTCTACTGCATTGGATAGGTAACAGCTCTGGCTTTAATACGAAATTTTCGTTTTGCGAATAGTGGGAGAAAAATTTTTTTCTTCAAAAAATACCATGGGCTACCCCCTTTGCTTTTTTTGGAAAAATGATAAAAAAAATTTTTGCTCTACAAGGAAGAAAAACAATATTGTGGTTAAAGCCAGTGCCCTGAGCTATTTAAGTCAAAAGGAATCAAGTCGATATCTAGAAAACTGAGGAAGTTATGACCAAAACGGTAACTAGTTCTACTAAAAAGTGGCCGGAAAGAGGCAGTAGCAGAACTGGTAACATTTTTGGTCATAACTTGCTTATTTTTCTAGACATCGACTTGATTTCTACTGCGTTGGATAGGTAACAGCACTGGCTTTAATACGAAATTTTCGTTTTGCGAATAGTGGGAGAAAAATTTTTTTCTTCAAAAAATACCATGGGCTAGCCCCTTTGCTTTTTTTGGAAAAATGATAAAAAAAATGTTTGCTCTACAAGGAAGAAAAACAATATTGCAGTTAAATCCAGTGCCCTTAGCTATCCAAGTCAAAAGGAATCAAGTCAATATCTAGAAAACTGAGGAAGTTATGACCAAAACGGTAACTAGTTCTACTAAAAAGTGGCCGGAAAGAGGCAGTAGCAGAACTGGTAACATTTTTGGTCATAACTTGCTTATTTTTCTAGACATCGACTTGATTTCTACTGCGTTGGATAGATAACAGCACTGGCTTTAATACGAAATTTTCGTTTTGCGAATAGTGGGAGAAAAATTTTTTTCTTCAAAAAATACCATGGGCTAGCCCCTTTGCTTTTTTTGGAAAAATGATAAAAAAAAATTTTGCTCTACAAGGAAGAAAAACAATATTGCAGTTAAATCCAGTGCCCTTAGCTATCCAAGTCAAAAGGAATCAAGTCAATATTTAGAAAACTGAGGAAGTTATGACCAAAACGGTAACTAGTTCTACTAAAAAGTGGCCGGAAAGAGGCAGTAGCAGAACTGGTAACATTTTTGGTCATAACTTGCTTATTTTTCTAGACATCGACTTGATTTCTACTGCGTTGGATAGGTAACAGCACTGGCTTTAATACGAAATTTTCGTTTTGCGAATAGTGGGAGAAAAAGTTTTTTCTTCAAAAAATACCATGGGCTAGCCCCTTTGCTTTTGTTGGAAAAGTGATAAAAAAAATTTTTGCTCTACAAGGAAGAAAAACAATATTGTGGTTAAAGCCAGTGCCCTTAGCTATCCAAGTCAAAAGGAATCAAGTCGATATCTAGAAAACTGAGGAAGTTATGACCAAAACGGTAACTAGTTCTACTAAAAAGTGGCCGGAAAGAGGCAGTAGCAGAACTGGTAACATTTTTGGTCATAACTTGCTTATTTTTCTAGACATCGACTTGATTTCTACTGCGTTGGATAGATAACAGCACTGGCTTTAATACGAAATTTTCGTTTTGCGAATAGTGGGAGAAAAATTTTTTTCTTCAAAAAATACCATGGGCTAGCCCCTTTGCTTTTTTTGGAAAAATGATAAAAAAAATGTTTGCTCTACAAGGAAGAAAAACAATATTGCAGTTAAATCCAGTGCCCTTAGCTATCCAAGTCAAAAGGAATCAAGTCAATATCTAGAAAACTGAGGAAGTTATGACCAAAACGGTAACTAGTTCTACTAAAAAGTGGCCGGAAAGAGGCAGTAGCAGAACTGGTAACATTTTTGGTCATAACTTGCTTATTTTTCTAGACATCGACTTGATTTCTACTGCGTTGGATAGATAACAGCACTGGCTTTAATACGAAATTTTCGTTTTGCGAATAGTGGGAGAAAAATTTTTTTCTTCAAAAAATACCATGGGCTAGCCCCTTTGCTTTTTTTTGGAAAAAAGATAAAACAAATGTTTGCTCTACAAGGAAGAAAAACAATATTGCAGTTAAATCCAGTGCCCTTAGCTATCCAAGTCAAAAGGAATCAAGTCAATATCTAGAAAACTGAGGAAATTATGTCCAAAACGGTAACTAGTTCTACTAAAAAGTGGCCGGAAAGAGGCAGTAGCAGAACTGGTAACATTTTTGGTCATAACTTGCTTATTTTTCTAGACTTCGACTTGATTTCTACTGCGTTGGATAGATAACAGCACTGGCTTTAATACGAAATTTTCGTTTTGCGAATAGTGGGAGAAAAATTTTTTTCTTCAAAAAATACCATGGGCTAGCCCCTTTGCTTTTTTTGGAAAAATGATAAAAAAAATTTTTGCTCTACAAGAAAGAAAAACAATATTGCAGTTAAATCCAGTGCCCTTAGCTATCCAAGTCAAAAGGAATCAAGTCAATATCTAGAAAACTGAGGAAGTTATGACCAAAACGGTAACTAGTTCTACTAAAAAGTGGCCGGAAAGAGGCAGTAGCAGAACTGGTAACATTTTTGGTCATAACTTGCTTATTTTTCTAGACATCGACTTGATTTCTACTGCGTTGGATAGGTAACAGCACTGGCTTTAATACGAAATTTTCGTTTTGCGAATAGTGGGAGAAAAAGTTTTTTCTTCAAAAAATACCATGTTCTAGCCCTTTTGCTTTTTTTGGAAAAGTGATAAAAAAAATTTTTGCTCTACAAGGAAGAAAAACAATATTGTGGTTAAAGCCAGTGCCCTTAGCTATCCAAGTCAAAAGGAATCAAGTCGATATCTAGAAAACTGAGGAAGTTATGACCAAAACGGTAACTAGTTCTACTAAAAAGTGGCCGGAAAGAGGCAGTAGCAGAACTGGTAACATTTTTGGTCATAACTTGCTTATTTTTCTAGACATCGACTTGATTTCTACTGCGTTGGATAGATAACAGCACTGGCTTTAATACGAAATTTTCGTTTTGCGAATAGTGGGAGAAAAATTTTTTTCTTCAAAAAATACCATGGGCTAGCCCCTTTGCTTTTTTTGGAAAAATTATAAAAAAAATGTTTGCTCTACAAGGAAGAAAAACAATATTGCAGTTAAATCCAGTGCCCTTAGCTATCCAAGTCAAAAGGAATCAAGTCAATATCTAGAAAACTGAGGAAGTTATGACCAAACCGGTAACTAGTTCTACTAAAAAGTGGCCGGAAAGAGGCAGTAGCAGAACTGGTAACATTTTTGGTCATAACTTGCTTATTTTTCTAGACTTCGACTTGATTTCTACTGCGTTGGATAGATAACAGCACTGGCTTTAATACGAAATTTTCGTTTTGCGAATAGTGGGAGAAAAATTTTTTTCTTCAAAAAATACCATGGGCTAGCCCCTTTGCTTTTTTTGGAAAAATGATAAAAAAAATTTTTGCTCTACAAGGAAGAAAAACAATATTGCAGTTAAATCCAGTGCCCTTAGCTATCCAAGTCAAAAGGAATCAAGTCAATATCTAGAAAACTGAGGAAGTTATGACCAAAACGGTAACTAGTTCTACTAAAAAGTGGCCGGAAAGAGGCAGTAGCAGAACTGGTAACATTTTTGGTCATAACTTGCTTATTTTTCTAGACATCGACTTGATTTCTACTGCGTTGGATAGGTAACAGCACTGGCTTTAATACGAAATTTTCGTTTTGCGAATAGTGGGACAAAAATTTTTTTCTTCAAAAAATACCATGGGCTACCCCCTTTGCTTTTTTTGGAAAAATGATAAAAAAAATTTTTGCTCTACAAGGAAGAAAAACAATATTGTGGTTAAAGCCAGTGCCCTTAGCTATCCAAGTCAAAAGGAATCAAGTCGATATCTAGAAAACTGAGGAAGTTATGACCAAAAAGGTAACTAGTTCTACTAAAAAGTGGCCGGAAAGAGGCAGTAGCAGAACTGGTAACATTTTTGGTCATAACTTGCTTATTTTTCTAGACATCGACTTGATTTCTACTGCGTTTGATAGGTAACAGCACTGGCTTTAATACGAAATTTTCGTTTTGCGAATAGTGGGAGAAAAATTTTTTTCTTCAAAAAATACCATGGGCTAGCCTATTTGCTTTTTTTGGAAAAATGATAAAAAAAATTTTTGCTCTACAAGGAAGAAAAGCAATATTGTGGTTAAAGCCAGTGCTCTTAGCTATCCAAGTCAAAAGGAATCAAGTCGATATCTAGAAAACTGAGGAAGTTATGACCAAAACGGTAACTAGTTCTACTAAAAAGTGGCCGGAAAGAGGCAGTAGCAGAACTGGTAACATTTTTGGTCATAACTTGCTTATTTTTCTAGACATCGACTTGATTTCTACTGCGTTGGATAGATAACATCACTGGCTTTAATACGAAATTTTCGTTTTGCGAATAGTGGGAGAAAAATTTTTTTCTTCAAAAAATACCATGGGCTAGCCCCTTTGCTTTTTTTTGGAAAAATGATAAAAAAAAATTTTGCTTTACAAGGAAGAAAAACAATAATGCAGTTAAATCCAGTGCCCTTAGCTATCCAAGTCAAAAGGAATCAAGTCAATATCTAGAAAACTGAGGAAGTTATGACCAAAACGGTAACTAGTTCTACTAAAAAGTGGCCGGAAAGAGGCAGTAGCAGAACTGGTAACATTTTTGGTCATAACTTGCTTATTTTTCTAGACATCGACTTGATTTCTACTGCGTTGGATAGGTAACAGCACTGGCTTTAATACGAAATTTTCGTTTTGCGAATAGTGGGAGAAAAAGTTTTTTCTTCAAAAAATACCATGTTCTAGCCCTTTTGCTTTTTTTGGAAAAGTGATAAAAAAAATTTTTGCTCTACAAGGAAGAAAAACAATATTGTGGTTAAAGCCAGTGCCCTTAGCTATCCAAGTCAAAAGGAATCAAGTCGATATCTAGAAAACTGAGGAAGTTATGACCAAAACGGTAACTAGTTCTACTAAAAAGTGGCCGGAAAGAGGCAGTAGCAGAACTGGTAACATTTTTGGTCATAACTTGCTTATTTTTCTAGACATCGACTTGATTTCTACTGCGTTGGATAGATAACAGCACTGGCTTTAATACGAAATTTTCGTTTTGCGAATAGTGGGAGAAAAATTTTTTTCTTCAAAAAATACCATGGGCTAGCCCCTTTGCTTTTTTTGGAAAAATGATAAAAAAAATGTTTGCTCTACAAGGAAGAAAAACAATATTGCAGTTAAATCCAGTGCCCTTAGCTATCCAAGGCAAAAGGAATCAAGTCAATATCTAGAAAACTGAGGAAGTTATGACCAAACCGGTAACTAGTTCTACTAAAAAGTGGCCGGAAAGAGGCAGTAGCAGAACTGGTAACATTTTTGGTCATAACTTGCTTATTTTTCTAGACTTCGACTTGATTTCTACTGCGTTGGATAGATAACAGCACTGGCTTTAATACGAAATTTTCGTTTTGCGAATAGTGGGAGAAAAATTTTTTTCTTCAAAAAATACCATGGGCTAGCCCCTTTGCTTTTTTTGGAAAAATGATAAAAAAATTTTTGCTCTACAAGGAAGAAAAACAATATTGCAGTTAAATCCAGTGCCCTTAGCTATCCAAGTCAAAAGGAATCAAGTCAATATCTAGAAAACTGAGGAAGTTATGACCAAAACGGTAACTAGTTCTACTAAAAAGTGGCCGGAAAGAGGCAGTAGCAGAACTGGTAACATTTTTGGTCATAACTTGCTTATTTTTCTAGACATCGACTTGATTTCTACTGCATTGGATAGGTAACAGCACTGGCTTTAATACGAAATTTTCGTTTTGCGAATAGTGGGACAAAAATTTTTTTCTTCAAAAAATACCATGGGCTACCCCCTTTGCTTTTTTTGGAAAAATGATAAAAAAAATTTTTGCTCTACAAGGAAGAAAAACAATATTGTGGTTAAAGCCAGTGCCCTTAGCTATCCAAGTCAAAAGGAATCAAGTCGATATCTAGAAAACTGAGGAAGTTATGACCAAAAAGGTAACTAGTTCTACTAAAAAGTGGCCGGAAAGAGGCAGTAGCAGAACTGGTAACATTTTTGGTCATAACTTGCTTATTTTTCTAGACATCGACTTGATTTCTACTGCGTTTGATAGGTAACAGCACTGGCTTTAATACGAAATTTTCGTTTTGCGAATAGTGGGAGAAAAATTTTTTTCTTCAAAAAATACCATGGGCTAGCCTATTTGCTTTTTTTGGAAAAATGATAAAAAAAATTTTTGCTCTACAAGGAAGAAAAGCAATATTGTGGTTAAAGCCAGTGCCCTTAGCTATCCAAGTCAAAAGGAATCAAGTCGATATCTAGAAAACTGAGGAAGTTATGACCAAAACGGTAACTAGTTCTACTAAAAAGTGGCCGGAAAGAGGCAGTAGCAGAACTGGTAACATTTTTGGTCATAACTTGCTTATTTTTCTAGACATCGACTTGATTTCTACTGCGTTGGATAGATAACATCACTGGCTTTAATACGAAATTTTCGTTTTGCGAATAGTGGGAGAAAAATTTTTTTCTTCAAAAAATACCATGGGCTAGCCCCTTTGCTTTTTTTTGGAAAAATGATAAAAAAAAATTTTGCTCTACAAGGAAGAAAAACAATAATGCAGTTAAATCCAGTGCCCTTAGCTATCCAAGTCAAAAGGAATCAAGTCAATATCTAGAAAACTGAGGAAGTTATGACCAAAACGGTAACTAGTTCTACTAAAAAGTGGCCGGAAAGAGGCAGTAGCAGAACTGGTAACATTTTTGGTCATAACTTGCTTATTTTTGTAGACATCGACTTGATTTCTACTGCGTTGGATAGGTAACAGCACTGGCTTTAATACGAAATTTTCGTTTTGCGAATAGTGGGACAAAAATTTTTTTCTTCAAAAAATACCATTGGCTACCCCCTTTGCTTTTTTTTGGAAAAATGATAAAAAAATTTTTGCTCTACCTGGAAGAAAGACAATATTGTGGTTAAAGCCAGTGCCCTTAGCTATCCAAGTCAAAAGGAATCAAGTCAATATCTAGAAAACTGAGGAAGTTATGACCAAAAAGGTAACTAGTTCTACTAAAAAGTGGCCGGAAAGAGGCAGTAGCAGAACTGGTAACATTTTTGGTCACAACTTGCTTATTTTTCTAGACATCGACTTGATTTCTACTGCGTTGGATAGGTAACAGCACTGGCTTTAATACGAAATTTTCGTTTTGCGAATAGTGGGAGAAAAATTTTTTTCTTCAAAAAATACCATGGGCTAGCCCCTTTGCTTTTTTTGGAAAAATGATAAAAAAAATTTTTGCTCTACAAGGAAGAAAACAATATTGCAGTTAAATCCAGTGCCCTTAGCTATCCAAGGCAAAAGGAATCAAGTCAATATCTAGAAAACTGAGGAAGTTATGACCAAAACGGTAACTAGTTCTACTAAAAAGTGGCCGGAAAGAGGCAGTAGCAGAACTGGTAACATTTTTGGTCATAACTTGCTTATTTTTCTAGACATCGACTTGATTTCTACTGCGTTGGATAGGTAACAGCACTGGCTTTAATACAAAATTTTCGTTTTGCGAATAGTGGGACAAAAATTTTTTTCTTCAAAAAATACCATTGGCTACCCCCTTTGCTTTTTTTTGGAAAAATGATAAAAAAATTTTTGCTCTACCTGGAAGAAAGACAATATTGTGGTTAAAGCCAGTGCCCTTAGCTATCCAAGTCAAAAGGAATCAAGTCAATATCTAGAAAACTGAGGAAGTTATGACCAAAACGGTAACTAGTTCTACTAAAAAGTGGCCGGAAAGAGGCAGTAGCAGAACTGGTAACATTTTTGGTCATAACTTGCTTATTTTTCTAGACATCGACTTGATTTCTACTGCATTGGATAGGTAACAGCACTGGCTTTAATACGAAATTTTCGTTTTGCGAATAGTGGGACAAAAATTTTTTTCTTCAAAAAATACCATTGGCTACCCCCTTTGCTTTTTTTTGGAAAAATGATAAAAAAATTTTGCTCTACAAGGAAGAAAAACAATATTGCAGTTAAATCTAGTGTCCTTAGCTATCCAAGTCAAAAGGAATCAAGTCGATATCTAGAAAACTGAGGAAGTTATGACCAAAAAGGTAACTAGTTCTACTAAAAAGTGGCCGGAAAGAGGCAGTAGCAGAACTGGTAACATTTTTGGTCACAACTTGCTTATTTTTCTAGCCATCGACTTGATTTCTACTGCGTTGGATAGGTAACAGCACTGGCTTTAATACGAAATTTTCGTTTTGCGAATAGTGGGACAAAAATTTTTTTCTTCAAAAAATACCATGGGCTACCCCCTTTGCTTTTTTTGGAAAAATGATAAAAAAAATTTTTGCTCTACAAGGAAGAAAAACAATATTGTGGTTAAAGCCAGTGCCCTTAGCTATCCAAGTCAAAAGGAATCAAGTCGATATCTAGAAAACTGAGGAAGTTATGACCAAAACGGTAACTAGTTCTACTAAAAAGTGGCCGGAAAGAGGCAGTAGCAGAACTGGTAACATTTTTGGTCATAACTTGCTTATTTTTCTAGACATCGACTTGATTTCTACTGCGTTGGATAGGTAACAGCACTGGGACAAAAATTTTTTTCTTCAAAAAATACCATGGGCTACCCCCTTTGCTTTTTTTGGAAAAATGATAAAAAAAATTTTTGATCTACAAGGAAGAAAAACAATATTGTGGTTAAAGCCAGTGCCCTTAGCTATCCAAGTCAAAAGGAATCAAGTCGATATCTAGAAAACTGAGGAAGTTATGACCAAAAAGGTAACTAGTTCTACTAAAAAGTGGCCGGAAAGAGGCAGTAGCAGAACTGGTAACATTTTTGGTCATAACTTGCTTATTTTTCTAGACATCGACTTGATTTCTACTGCGTTGGATAGGTAACAGCACTTGCTTTAATACGAAATTTTCGTTTTGCTAATAGTGGGACAAAAATTATTTTCTTCAAAAAATACCATGGGCTACCCCCTTTGCTTTTTTTGGAAAAATGATAAAAAAAATTTTTGCTCTACAAGAAAGAAAAACAATATTGTGGTCAAAGCCAGTGCTCTTAGCTATCCAAGTCAAAAGGAATCAAGTCGATATCTAGAAAACTGAGGAAGTTATGACCAAAACGGTAACTAGTTCTACTAAAAAGTGGCCGGAAAGAGGCAGTAGCAGAACTGGTAACATTTTTGGTCATAACTTGCTTATTTTTCTAGACATCGACTTCATTTCTACTGCATTGGATAGGTAACAGCACTGGCTTTAATATGAAATTTTCGTTTTGCGAATAGTGGACATCGACTTGATTTCTACTGCATTGGATAGGTAACAGCACTGGCTTTAATACGAAATTTTCGTTTTGCGAATAGTGGGACAAAAATTTTTTTCTTCAAAAAATACCATGGGCTACCCCCTTTGCTTTTTTTGGAAAAATGATAAAAAAAATTTTTGCTCTACAAGGAAGAAAAACAATATTGTGGTTAAAGCCAGTGCCCTTAGCTATCCAAGTCAAAAGGAATCAAGTCGATATCTAGAAAACTGAGGAAGTTATGACCAAAAAGGTAACTAGTTATACTAAAAAGTGGCCGGAAAGAGGCAGTAGCAGAACTGGTAACATTTTTGGTCATAACTTGCTTATTTTTCTAGACATCGACTTGATTTCTACTGCATTGGATAGGTAACAGCACTGGCTTTAATACGAAATTTTCGTTTTGCGAATAGTGGGACAAAAATTTTTTTATTCAAAAAATACCATTGGCTACCCCTTTGCTTTTTTTTGGAAAAATGATAAAAAAATTTTTGCTCTACAAGGAAGAAAAACAATATTGCAGTTAAATCCAGTGTCCTTAGCTATCCAAGTCAAAAGGAATCAAGTCAATATCTAGAAAACTGAGGAAGTTATGACCAAAACGGTAACTAGTTCTACTAAAAAGTGGCCGGAAAGAGGCAGTAGCAGAACTGGTAACATTTTTGGTCATAACTTGCTTATTTTTCTAGACATCGACTTGATTTCTACTGCATTGGATAGGTAACAGCACTGGCTTTAATACGAAATTTTCGTTTTGCGAATAGTGGGACAAAAATTTTTTTCTTCAAAAAATACCATGGGCTACCCCCTTTGCTTTTTTTGGAAAAATGATAAAAAAAATTTTTGCTCTACAAGGAAGAAAAACAATATTGTAGTTAAAGCCAGTGCTCTTAGCTATCCAAGTCAAAAGGAATCAAGTCGATATCTAGAAAACTGAGGAAGTTATGACTAAAACGGTAACTAGTTCTACTAAAAAGTGGCCGGAAAGAGGCAGTAGCAGAACTGGTAACATTTTTGGTCATAACTTGCTTATTTTTCTAGACATCGACTTGATTTCTACTGCGTTGGATAGGTAACAGCACTGGCTTTAATACGAAATTTTCGTTTTGCGAATAGTGGGACAAAAATTTTTTTCTTCAAAAAATACCATGGGCTACCCCCTTTGCTTTTTTTGGAAAAATGATAAAAAAAATTTTTGCTCTACAAGGAAGAAAAACAATATTGTGGTTAAAGCCAGTGCCCTTAGCTATCCAAGTCAAAAGGAATCAAGTCGATATCTAGAAAACTGAGGAAGTTATGACCAAAACGGTAACTAGTTCTACTAAAAAGTGGCCGGAAAGAGGCAGTAGCAGAACTGGTAACATTTTTGGTCATAACTTGCTTATTTTTCTAGACATCGACTTGATTTCTACTGCGTTGGATAGGTAACAGCACTGGCTTTAATACGAAATTTTAGTTTTGCGAATAGTGGGACAAAAATTTTTTTCTTCAAAAAATACCATGGGCTACCCCCTTTGCTTTTTTTGGAAAAATGATAAAAAAAATTTTTGCTCTACAAGGAAGAAAAACAATATTGTGGTTAAAGCCAGTGCCCTTAGCTATCCAAGTCAAAAGGAATCAAGTCGATCTCTAGAAAACTGAGGAAGTTATGACCAAAAAGGTAACTAGTTCTACTAAAAAGTGGCCGGAAAGAGGCAGTAGCAGAACTGGTAACATTTTTGGTCATAACTTGCTTATTTTTCTAGACATCGACTTGATTTCTACTGCGTTGGATAGGTAACAGCACTGGCTTTAATACGACATTTTCGTTTTGCGAATAGTGGGATAAAAATTTTTTTCTTCAAAAAATACCATGGGCTACCCCCTTTGCTTTTTTTGGAAAAATGATAAAAAAAAATTTTTGCTCTACAAGGAAGAAAAACAATATTGTGGTTAAAGCCAGTGCCCTTAGCTATCCAAGTCAAAAGGAATCAAGTCGATATCTAGAAAACTGAGGAAGTTATGACCAAAAAGGTAACTAGTTCTACTAAAAAGTGGCCGGAAAGAGGCAGTAGCAGAACTGGTAACATTTTTGGTCATAACTTGCTTATTTTTCTAGACATCGACTTGATTTCTACTGCGTTGGATAGGTAACAGCACTGGCTTTAATACGAAATTTTCGTTTTGCGAATAGTGGGACAAAAATTTTTTTCTTCAAAAAATACCATGGGCTACCCCCTTTGCTTTTTTTGGAAAAATGATAAAAAAAATTTTTGCTCTACAAGGAAGAAAAACAATATTGTGGTTAAAGCCAGTGCTCTTAGCTATCCAAGTCAAAAGGAATCAAGTCGATATCTAGAAAACTGAGGAAGTTATGACCAAAAAGGTAACTAGTTCTACTAAAAAGTGGCCGGAAAGAGGCAGTAGCAGAACTGGTAACATTTTTGGTCATAACTTGCTTATTTTTCTAGACATCGACTTGATTTCTACTGCGCTGGATAGGTAACAGCACTGGCGTTAATACGAAATTTTCGTTTTGCGAATAGTGGGACAAAAATTTTTTTCTTCAAAAAATACCATGGGCTACCCCCTTTGCTTTTTTTGGAAAAATGATAAAAAAAATTTTTGCTCTACAAGGAAGAAAAACAATATTGTGGTTAAAGCCAGTGCCCTTAGCTATCCAAGTCAAAAGGAATCAAGTCGATATCTAGAAAACTGAGGAAGTTATGACCAAAAAGGTAACTAGTTCTACTAAAAAGTGGCCGGAAAGAGGCAGGAGCAGAACTGGTAACATTTTTGGTCATAACTTGCTTATTTTTCTAGACATCGACTTGATTTCTACTGCGTTGGATAGGTAACAGCACTGGCTTTAATACGAAATTTTCGTTTTGCGAATAGTGGGAGAAAAATTTTTTTCTTCAAAAAATACCATGGGCTACCCCCTTTGCTTTTTTTGGAAAAATGATAAAAAAAGTTTTTGCTCTACAAGGAAGAAAAACAATATTGTGGTTAAAGCCAGTGCCCTTAGCTATCCAAGTCAAAAGGAATCAAGTCGATATCTAGAAAACTGAGGAAGTTATGACCAAAAAGGTAACTAGTTCTACTAAAAAGTGGCCGGAAAGAGGCAGTAGCAGAACTGGTAACATTTTTGGTCATAACTTGCTTATTTTTCTAGACATCGACTTGATTTCTACTGCGTTGGATAGGTAACAGCACTGGCTTTAATACGAAATTTTCGTTTTGCGAATAGTGGGACAAAAATTTTTTTCTTTAAAAAATACCATGGGCTACCCCCTTTGCTTTTTTTGGAAAAATGATAAAAAAAATTTTTGTTCTACCCGCAAGGAAAACAATATTGTGGTTAAAGCCAGTGCTCTTAGCTATCCAAGTCAAAAGGAATCAAGTCGATATCTAGAAAACTGAGGAAGTTATGACCAAAACGGTAACTAGTTCTACTAAAAAGTGGCCGGAAAGAGGCAGTAGCAGAACTGGTAACATTTTTGGTCATAACTTGCTTATTTTTCTAGACATCGACTTGATTTCTACTGCGTTGGATAGCTAACAGCAATGGCTTTAATAAGAAATTTTCGTTTTGCGAATAGTGGGACAAAAATTTTTTTCTTCAAAAAATACCATGGGCTACCCCCTTTGCTTTTTTTGGAAAAATGATAAAAAAAATTTTTGCTCTACAAGGAAGAAAAACAATATCGTGGTTAAAGCCAGTGCTCTTAGCTATCCAAGTCAAAATGAATCAAGTCGATATCTAGAAAACTGAGGAAGTTATGACCAAAACGATAACTAGTTCTACTAAAAAGTGGCCGGAAAGAGGCAGTAGCAGAACTGGTAACATTTTTGGTCATAACTTGCTTATTTTTCTAGACATTGACTTGATTTCTACTGCGTTGGATAGGTAACAGCACTGGCATTAATACGAAATTTTCGTTTTGCGAATAGTGGGACAAAAATTTTTTTCTTCAAAAAATACCATGGGCTACCCCCTTTGCTTTTTTTGGAAAAATGATAAAAAAAATTTTTTCTCTACAAGGAAGAAAAACAATATTGTGGTTAAAGCCAGTGCCCTTAGCTATCCAAGTCAAAAGGAATCAAGTCGATATCTAGAAAACTGAGGAATTTATGACCAAAACGATAACTAGTTCTACTAAAAAGTGGCCGGAAAGAGGCAGTAGCAGAACTGGTAACATTTTTGGTCATAACTTGCTTATTTTTCTAGACATCGACTTGATTTCTACTGCGTTGGATAGGTAACAGCAATGGCTTTAATAAGAAATTTTCGTTTTGCGAATAGTGGGACAAAAATTTTTTTCTTCAAAAAATACCATGGGCTACCCCCTTTGCTTTTTTTGGAAAAATGATAAAAAAAATTTTTGCTCTACAAGGAAGAAAAACAATATCGTGGTTAAAGCCAGTGCTCTTAGCTATCCAAGTCAAAATGAATCAAGTCGATATCTAGAAAACTGAGGAAGTTATGACCAAAACGATAACTAGTTCTACTAAAAAGTGGCCGGAAAGAGGCAGTAGCAGAACTGGTAACATTTTTGGTCATAACTTGCTTATTTTTCTAGACATCGACTTGATTCCTACTGCGTTGGATAGGTAACAGCACTGGCTTTAATACGAAATTTTCGTTTTGCGAATAGTGGGACAAAAATATTTTTCTTAAAAAAATAAGATGGGCTACCCCCTTTGCTTTTTTTGGAACAATGATAAAAACAATTTTTGCTCTACAAGGAAGAAAAACAATATTGTGGTTAAAGCCAGTGCCCTTAGCTATCCAAGTCAAAAGGAATCAAGTCGATATCTAGAAAACTTATGAAGTTATGACCAAAAAGGTAACTAGTTCTACTAAAAAGTGGCCGGAAAGAGGCAGTAGCAGAACTGGTAACATTTTTGGTCATAACTTGCTTATTTTTCTAGACATCGACTTGATTTCTACTGCGTTGGATAGGTAACAGCACTGGCTTTAATACGAAATTTTCGTTTTGCGAATAGTGGGACAAAAATTTTTTTCTTCAAAAAATACCATGGGCTACCCCCTTTGCTTTTTTTGGAAAAATGATAAAAAAAATTTTTGCTCTACAAGGCAGAAAAACAATATCGTGGTAAAAGCCAGTGCTCTTAGCTATCCAAGTCAAAAGGAATCAAGTCGATATCTAGAAAACTGAGGAAGTTATGACCAAAACGATAACTAGTTCTACTAAAAAGTGGCCGGAAAGAGGCAGTAGCAGAACTGGTAACATTTTTGGTCATAACTCTCTTTTTTTTCTAGACATCGACTTGATTTCTACTGCGTTGGATAGGTAACAGCACTGGCCTTAATACGAAATTTTCGTTTTGCGAATAGTGGGACAAAAATTTTTTTCTTCCAAAAATACCATGGGCTGCCCCCTTTGCTTTTTTTGGAAAAATGATAAAAAAATTTTTTGCTCTACCCGCAAGAAAAACAATATTGCAGTTAAAGCCAGTGCCCTTAGCTATCCAAGTCAAAAGGAATCAAGTCGATATCTAGAAAACTGAGGAAGTTATGACCAAAAAGGTAACTAGTTCTACTAAAAAGTGGCCGGAAAGAGGCAGTAGCAGAACTGGTAACATTTTTGGTCATAACTTGCTTATTTTTCTAGACATTGACTTGATTTCTACTGCGTTGGATAGGTAACAGCACTGGCCTTAATACGAAATTTTCGTTTTGCGAATAGTGGGACAAAAATTTTTTTCTTCCAAAAATACCATGGGCTGCCCCCTTTGCTTTTTTTGGAAAAATGATAAAAAAATTTTTTGCTCTACCCGCAAGAAAAACAATATTGCAGTTAAAGCCAGTGCCCTTAGCTATCCAAGTCAAAAGGAATCAAGTCGATATCTAGAAAACTGAGGAAGTTATGACCAAAAAGGTAACTAGTTCTACTAAAAAGTGGCCGGAAAGAGGCAGTAGCAGAACTGGTAACATTTTTGGTCATAACTTGCTTATTTTTCTAGACATTGACTTGATTTCTACTGCGTTGGATAGGTAACAGCACTGGCATTAATACGAAATTTTCGTTTTGCGAATAGTGGGACAAAAATTTTTTTCTTCAAAAAATACCATGGGCTACCCCCTTTGCTTTTTTTGGAAAAATGATAAAAAAAATTTTTGCTCTACAAGGAAGAAAAACAATATTGTGGTTAAAACCAGTGCCCTTAGCTATCCAAGTCAAAAGGAATCAAGTCAATATCTAGAAAACTGAGGAAGTTATGACCAAAAAGGTAACTAGTTCTACTAAAAAGTGGCCGGAAAGAGGCAGTAGCAGAACTGCTAACATTTTTGGTCATAACTTGCTTATTTTTCTAGACATCGACTTGATTTCTACTGCGTTGGATAGGTAACAGCAATGGCTTTAATAAGAAATTTTCGTTTTGCGAATAGTGGGACAAAAATTTTTTTCTTCAAAAAATACCATGGGCTACCCCCTTTGCTTTTTTTGGAAAAATGATAAAAAAAATTTTTGCTCTACAAGGAAGAAAAACAATATCGTGGTTAAAGCCAGTGCTCTTAGCTATCCAAGTCAAAATGAATCAAGTCGATATCTAGAAAACTGAGGAAGTTATGACCAAAACGATAACTAGTTCTACTAAAAAGTGGCCGGAAAGAGGCAGTAGCAGAACTGGTAACATTTTTGGTCATAACTTGCTTATTTTTCTAGACATTGACTTGATTTCTACTGCATTGGATAGGTAACAGCACTGGCATTAATACGAAATTTTCGTTTTGCGAATAGAGGGACAAAAATTTTTTTCTTCAAAAAATACCATGGGCTAGCCCCTTTGCTTTTTTTGGAAAAATGATAAAAAAATTTTTGCTCTACAAGGAAGAAAAACAATATCGTGGTTAAAGCCAGTGTTCTTAGCTATCCAAGTCAAAATGAATCAAGTCGATATCTAGAAAACTGAGGAAGTTATGACCAAAACGATAACTAGTTCTACTAAAAAGTGGCCGGAAAGAGGCAGTAGCAGAACTGGTAACATTTTTGGTCATAACTTGCTTATTTTTCTAGACATTGACTTGATTTCTACTGCGTTGGATAGGTAACAGCACTGGCATTAATACGAAATTTTCGTTTTGCGAATAGTGGGACAAAAATTTTTTTCTTCCAAAAATACCATGGGCTGCCCCCTTTGCTTTTTTTGGAAAAATGATAAAAAAATTTTTTGCTCTACCCGCAAGAAAAACAATATTGCAGTTAAAGCCAGTGCCCTTAGCTATCCAAGTCAAAAGGAATCAAGTCGATATCTAGAAAACTGAGGAAGTTATGACCAAAAAGGTAACTAGTTCTACTAAAAAGTGGCCGGAAAGAGGCAGTAGCAGAACTGGTAACATTTTTGGTCATAACTTGCTTATTTTTCTAGACATTGACTTGATTTCTACTGCGTTGGATAGGTAACAGCACTGGCATTAATACGAAATTTTCGTTTTGCGAATAGTGGGACAAAAATTTTTTTCTTCAAAAAATACCATGGGCTACCCCCTTTGCTTTTTTTGGAAAAATGATAAAAAAAATTTTTTCTCTACAAGGAAGAAAAACAATATTGTGGTTAAAGCCAGTGCCCTTAGCTATCCAAGTCAAAAGGAATCAAGTCGATATCTAGAAAACTGAGGTAGTTATGACCAAAAAGGTAACTAGTTCTACTAAAAAGTGGCCGGAAAGAGGCAGTAGCAGAACTGGTAACATTTTTGGTCATAACTTGCTTACTTTTCTAGACATCGACTTGATTTCTACTGCGTTGGATAGGTAACAGCAATGGCTTTAATAAGAAATTTTCGTTTTGCGAATAGTGGGACAAAAATTTTTTTCTTCAAAAAATACCATGGGCTACCCCCTTTGCTTTTTTTGGAAAAATGATAAAAATAATTTTTGCTCTACAAGGAAGAAAAACAATATCGTGGTAAAAGCCAGTGCTCTTAGCTATCCAAGTCAAAAGGAATCAAGTCGATATCTAGAAAACTGAGGAAGTTATGACCAAAACGATAACTAGTTCTACTAAAAAGTGGCCGGAAAGAGGCAGTAGCAGAACTGGTAACATTTTTGGTCATAACTTGCTTATTTTTCTAGACATCGACTTGATTTCTACTGCGTTGGATAGGTAACAGCACTGGCTTTAATACGAAATTTTCGTTTTGCGAATAGTGGGACAAAAATTTTTTTCTTCAAAAAATACCATGGGCTACCCCCTTTGCTTTTTTTGGAAAAATGATAAAAAAAATTTTTGCTCTACAAGGAAGAAAAACAATATCGTGGTAAAAGCCAGTGCTCTTAGCTATCCAAGTCAAAAGGAATCAAGTCGATATCTAGAAAACTGAGGAAGTTATGACCAAAACGATAACTAGTTCTACTAAAAAGTGGCCGGAAAGAGGCAGTAGCAGAACTGGTAACATTTTTGGTCATAACTCTCTTTTTTTTCTAGACATCGACTTGATTTCTACTGCGTTGGATAGGTAACAGCACTGGCCTTAATACGAAATTTTCGTTTTGCGAATAGTGGGACAAAAATTTTTTTCTTCCAAAAATACCATGGGCTGCCCCCTTTGCTTTTTTTGGAAAAATGATAAAAAAATTTTTTGCTCTACCCGCAAGAAAAACAATATTGCAGTTAAAGCCAGTGCCCTTAGCTATCCAAGTCAAAAGGAATCAAGTCGATATCTAGAAAACTGAGGAAGTTATGACCAAAAAGGTAACTAGTTCTACTAAAAAGTGGCCGAAAGAGGCAGTAGCAGAACTGGTAACATTTTTGGTCATAACTTGCTTATTTTTCTAGACATTGACTTTATTTCTACTGCGTTGGATAGGTAACAGCACTGGCATTAATACGAAATTTTCGTTTTGCGAATAGTGGGACAAAAATTTTTTTCTTCAAAAAATACCATGGGCTACCCCCTTTGCTTTTTTTGGAAAAATGATAAAAAAAATTTTTGCTCTACAAGGAAGAAAAACAATATTGTGGTTAAAGCCAGTGCCCTTAGCTATCCAAGTCAAAAGGAATCAAGTCAATATCTAGAAAACTGAGGAAGTTATGACCAAAAAGGTAACTAGTTCTACTAAAAAGTGGCCGGAAAGAGGCAGTAGCAGAACTGGTAACATTTTTGGTCATAACTTGCTTATTTTTCTAGACATCGACTTGATTTCTACTGCGTTGGATAGGTAACAGCAATGGCTTTAATAAGAAATTTTCATTTTGCGAATAGTGGGACAAAAATTTTTTTCTTCAAAAAATACCATGGGCTACCCCCTTTGCTTTTTTTGGAAAAATGATAAAAAAAATTTTTGCTCTACAAGGAAGAAAAACAATATCGCGGTTAAAGCCAGTGCTCTTAGCTATCCAAGTCAAAAGGAATCAAGTCGATATCTAGAAAACTGAGGAAGTTATGACCAAAACGATAACTAGTTCTACTAAAAAGTGGCCGGAAAGAGGCAGTAGCAGAACTGGTAACATTTTTGGTCATAACTTGCTTATTTTTCTAGACATTGACTTGATTTCTACTGCATTGGATAGGTAACAGCACTGGCATTAATACGAAATTTTCGTTTTGCGAATAGTGGGACAAAAATTTTTTTCTTCAAAAAATACCATGGGCTACCCCCTTTGCTTTTTTTGGAAAAATGATAAAAAAAATTTTTTCTCTACAAGGAAGAAAAACAATATTGTGGTTAAAGCCAGTGCCCTTAGCTATCCAAGTCAAAAGGAATCAAGTCGATATCTAGAAAACTGAGGAAGTTATGACCAAAACGATAACTAGTTCTACTAAAAAGTGGCCGGAAAGAGGCAGTAGCAGAACTGGTAACATTTTTGGTCATAACTTGCTTATTTTTCTAGACATCGACTTGATTTCTACTGCGTTGGATAGGTAACAGCAATGGCTTTAATAAGAAATTTTCGTTTTGCGAATAGTGGGACAAAAATTTTTTTCTTCAAAAAATACCATGGGCTACCCCCTTTGCTTTTTTTGGAAAAATGATAAAAAAAATTTTTGCTCTACAAGGAAGAAAAACAATATCGTGGTTAAAGCCAGTGTTCTTAGCTATCCAAGTCAAAATGAATCAAGTCGATATCTAGAAAACTGAGGAAGTTATGACCAAAACGATAACTAGTTCTACTAAAAAGTGGCCGGAAAGAGGCAGTAGCAGAACTGGTAACATTTTTGGTCATAACTTGCTTATTTTTCTAGACATTGACTTGATTTCTACTGCGTTGGATAGGTAACAGCACTGGCATTAATACGAAATTTTCGTTTTGCGAATAGTGGGACAAAAATTTTTTTCTTCCAAAAATACCATGGGCTGCCCCCTTTGCTTTTTTTGGAAAAATGATAAAAAAATTTTTTGCTCTACCCGCAAGAAAAACAATATTGCAGTTAAAGCGAGTGCCCTTAGCTATCCAAGTCAAAAGGAATCAAGTCGATATCTAGAAAACTGAGGAAGTTATGACCAAAAAGGTAACTAGTTCTACTAAAAAGTGGCCGGAAAGAGGCAGTAGCAGAACTGGTAACATTTTTGGTCATAACTTGCTTATTTTTCTAGACATTGACTTGATTTCTACTGCGTTGGATAGGTAACAGCACTGGCATTAATACGAAATTTTCGTTTTGCGAATAGTGGGACAAAAATTTTTTTCTTCAAAAAATACCATGGGCTACCCCCTTTGCTTTTTTTGGAAAAATGATAAAAAAAATTTTTGCTCTACAAGGAAGAAAAACATTATTGTGGTTAAAGCCAGTGCTCTTAGCTGTCCAATTCAAAAGGAGTCAAGTCGATATCTGGAAAACTGAGGAAGTTATGACCAAAAAGGTAACTAGTTCTACTAAAAAGTGGCTGGAAAGAGGCAGTAGCAGAACTGGTAACATTTTTGGTCATAACTCTCTTTTTTTTCTAGACATCGACTTGATTTCTACTGCGTTGGATAGGTAACAGCACTGGCTTTAATACGAAATTTTCGTTTTGCGAATAGTGTTACAAAAATTTTTTTCTTCAAAAAATACCATTGGCTACCCCCTTTGCTTTTTTTGGAAAAATGATAAAAAAAATTTTTGCTCTACAAGGAAGAAAAACATTATTGTGGTTAAAGCCAGTGCTCTTAGCTGTCCAATTCAAAAGGAGTCAAGTCGATATCTGGAAAACTGAGGAAGTTATGACGGAAACGGTAACTAGTTCTACTAAAAAGTGGCCGGAAAGAGGCAGTAGCAGAACTGATAACATTTTTGGTCATAACTTGCTTATTTTTCTAGACATCGACTTGATTTTTACTGCGTTGGATAGGTAACAGCACTGGCTTTAATACGAAATTTTCGTTTTGCGAATAGTGGGACAAAAATATTTTTCTTAAAAAAATAAGATGGGCTACCCCCTTTGCTTTTTTTGGAACAATGATAAAAACAATTTTTGCTCTACAAGGAAGAAAAACAATATTGTGGTTAAAGCCAGTGCCCTTAGCTATCCAAGTCAAAAGGAATCAAGTCGATATCTAGAAAACTTATGAAGTTATGACCAAAAAGGTAACTAGTTCTACTAAAAAGTGGCTGGAAAGAGGCAGTAGCAGAACTGGTAACATTTTTGGTCATAACTTGCTTATTTTTCTAGACATCGACTTGATTTCTACTGCGTTGGATAGGTAACAGCACTGGCTTTAATACGAAATTTTCGTTTTGCGAATAGTGGGACAAAAATTTTTTTCTTCAAAAAATACCATGGGCTACCCCCTTTGCTTTTTTTGGAAAAATGATAAAAAAAATTTTTGCTCTACAAGGAAGAAAAACAATATCGTGGTAAAAGCCAGTGCTCTTAGCTATCCAAGTCAAAAGGAATCAAGTCGATATCTAGAAAACTGAGGAAGTTATGACCAAAACGATAACTAGTTCTACTAAAAAGTGGCCGGAAAGAGGCAGTAGCAGAACTGGTAACATTTTTGGTCATAACTCTCTTTTTTTTCTAGACATCGACTTGATTTCTACTGCGTTGGATAGGTAACAGCACTGGCCTTAATACGAAATTTTCGTTTTGCGAATAGTGGGACAAAAATTTTTTTCTTCAAAAAATACCATGGGCTACCCCCTTTGCTTTCTTTGGAAAAATGATAAAAAAAATTTTTGCTCTACAAGGAAGAAAAACAATATTGTGATTAAAGCCAGTGCCCTTAGCTATCCAAATCAAAAGGAATCAAGTCGATATCTAGAAAACTGAGGAAGTTATGATCAAAAAGGTAACTAGTTCTACTAAAAAGTGGCCGGAAAGAGGCAGGAGCAGAACTGGTAACATTTTTGGTCATAACTTGCTTATTTTTCTAGACATCGACTTGATTTCTACTGCGTTGGATAGGTAACAGCACTGGCTTTAATACGAAATTTTCGTTTTGCGAATAGTGGGACAAAAATTTTTTTCTTCAAAAAATACCATGGGCTACCCCCTTTGCTTTTTTTGGAAAAATGATAAAAAAAAGTTTTTGCTCTACAAGGAAGAAAAACAATATTGTGGTTAAAGCCAGTGCCCTTAGCTATCCAAGTCAAAAGGAATCAAGTCGATATCTAGAAAACTGAGGAAGTTATGACCAAAAAGGTAACTAGTTCTACTAAAAAGTGGCCGGAAAGAGGCAGTAGCAGAACTGGTAACATTTTTGGTCATAACTTGCTTATTTTTCTAGACATCGACTTGATTTCTACTGCGTTGGATAGGTAACAGCACTGGCTTTAATACGAAATTTTCGTTTTGCGAATAGTGGGACAAAAATTTTTTTCTTCCAAAAATACCATGGGCTACCCCCTTTGCTTTTTTTGGAAAAATGATAAAAAAAATTTTTTGCTCTACAAGGAAGAAAAACAATATTGTGGTTAAAGCCAGTGCCCTTAGCTATCCAAGTCAAAAAGAATCAAGTCAATATCTAGAAAACTGAGGAAGTTATGACCAAAAAGGTAACTAGTTCTACTAAAAAGTGGCCGGAAAGAGGCAGTAGCAGAACTGGTAACATTTTTGGTCATAACTTGCTTATTTTTCTAGACATCGACTTGATTTCTACTGCGTTGGATAGGTAACAGCACTGGCTTTAATACGAATTTTTCGTTTTGCGAATAGTGGGACAAAAATTTTTTTCTTCAAAAAATACCATGGGCTACCCCCTTTGCTTTTTTTGGAAAAATGATAAAAAAAATTTTTTCTCTACAAGGAAGAAAAATAATATTGTGGTTAAAGCCAGTGCCCTTAGCTATCCAAGTCAAAAGGAATCAAGTCGATATCTAGAAAACTGAGGAAGTTATGACCAAAAAGGTAACTAGTTCTACTAAAAAGTGGCCGGAAAGAGGCAGTAGCAGAACTGGTAACATTTTTGGTCATAACTTGCTTATTTTTCTAGACATCGACTTGATTTCTACTGCGTTGGATAGGTAACAGCACTGGCTTTAATACGAAATTTTCGTTTTGCGAATAGTGGGACAAAAATTTTTTTCTTTAAAAAATACCATGGGCTACCCCCTTTGCTTTTTTTGGAAAAATGATAAAAAAAATTTTTGTTCTACCCGCAAGGAAAACAATATTGTGGTTAAAGCCAGTGCTCTTAGCTATCCAAGTCAAAAGGAATCAAGTCGATATCTAGAAAACTGAGGAAGTTATGACCAAAACGGTAACTAGTTCTACTAAAAAGTGGCCGGAAAGAGGCAGTAGCAGAACTGGTAACATTTTTGGTCATAACTTGCTTATTTTTCTAGACATCGACTTGATTTCTACTGCGTTGGATAGGTAACAGCACTGGCTTTAATACGAATTTTTCGTTTTGCGAATAGTGGGACAAAAATTTTTTTCTTCAAAAAATACCATGGGCTACCCCCTTTGCTTTTTTTGGAAAAATGATAAAAAAAATTTTTGCTCTACAAGGAAGAAAAACAATATTGTGGTTAAAGCCAGTGCCCTTAGCTATCCAAGTCAAAAGGAATCAAGTCGATATCTAGAAAACTGAGGAAGTTATGACCAAAAAGGTAACTAGTTCTACTAAAAAGTGGCCGGAAAGAGGCAGTAGCAGAACTGGTAACATTTTTGGTCATAACTTGCTTACTTTTCTAGACATCGACTTGATTTCTACTGCGTTGGATAGGTAACAGCAATGGCTTTAATAAGAAATTTTCGTTTTGCGAATAGTGGGACAAAAATTTTTTTCTTAAAAAAATAAGATGGGCTACCCCCTTTGCTTTTTTTGGAACAATGATAAAAACAATTTTTGCTCTACAAGGAAGAAAAACAATATTGTGGTTAAAGCCAGTGCCCTTAGCTATCCAAGTCAAAAGGAATCAAGTCGATATCTAGAAAACTTATGAAGTTATGACCAAAAAGGTAACTAGTTCTACTAAAAAGTGGCTGGAAAGAGGCAGTAGCAGAACTGGTAACATTTTTGGTCATAACTTGCTTATTTTTCTAGACATCGACTTGATTTCTACTGCGTTGGATAGGTAACAGCACTGGCTTTAATACGAAATTTTCGTTTTGCGAATAGTGGGACAAAAATTTTTTTCTTCAAAAAATACCATGGGCTACCCCCTTTGCTTTTTTTGGAAAAATGATAAAAAAAATTTTTGCTCTACAAGGAAGAAAAACAATATCGTGGTAAAAGCCAGTGCTCTTAGCTATCCAAGTCAAAAGGAATCAAGTCGATATCTAGAAAACTGAGGAAGTTATGACCAAAACGATAACTAGTTCTACTAAAAAGTGGCCGGAAAGAGGCAGTAGCAGAACTGGTAACATTTTTGGTCATAACTCTCTTTTTTTTCTAGACATCGACTTGATTTCTACTGCGTTGGATAGGTAACAGCACTGGCCTTAATACGAAATTTTCGTTTTGCGAATAGTGGGACAAAAATTTTTTTCTTCAAAAAATACCATGGGCTACCCCCTTTGCTTTCTTTGGAAAAATGATAAAAAAAATTTTTGCTCTACAAGGAAGAAAAACAATATTGTGATTAAAGCCAGTGCCCTTAGCTATCCAAATCAAAAGGAATCAAGTCGATATCTAGAAAACTGAGGAAGTTATGATCAAAAAGGTAACTAGTTCTACTAAAAAGTGGCCGGAAAGAGGCAGTAGCAGAACTCTTAACATTTTTGGTCATAACTCTCTTTTTTTTCTAGACATCGACTTGATTTCTACTGCGTTGGATAGGTAACAGCACTGGCTTTAATACGAAATTTTCGTTTTGCGAATAGTGGGACAAAAATTTTTTTCTTTAAAAAATACCATGGGCTACCCCCTTTGCTTTATTTGGAAAAATGATAAAAAAAATTTTTGTTCTACCCGCAAGGAAAACAATATTGTGGTTAAAGCCAGTGCTCTTAGCTATCCAAGTCAAAAGGAATCAAGTCGATATCTAGAAAACTGAGGAAGTTATGACCAAAACGGTAACTAGTTCTACTAAAAAGTGGCCGGAAAGAGGCAGTAGCGGAACTGGTAACATTTTTGGTCATAACTTGCTTATTTTTCTAGACATCGACTTGATTTCTACTGCGTTGGATAGGTAACAGCACTGGCTTTAATACGAAATTTTCGTTTTGCGAATAGTGGGACAAAAATTTTTTTCTTCAAAAAATACCATGGGCTACCCCCTTTGCTTTTTTTGGAAAAATGATAAAAAAAATTTTTGCTCTACAAGGAAGAAAAACAATATTGTGGTTAAAGCCAGTGCCCTTAGCTATCCAAGTCAAAAGGAATCAAGTCGATATCTAGAAAACTGAGGAAGTTATGACCAAAAAGGTAACTAGTTCTACTAAAAAGTGGCCGGAAAGAGGCAGTAGCAGAACTGGTAACATTTTTGGTCATAACTTGCTTACTTTTCTAGACATCGACTTGATTTCTACTGCGTTGGACAGGTAACAGCAATGGCTTTAATACGAAATTTTCGTTTTGCGAATAGTGGGACAAAAATTTTTTTCTTAAAAAAATAAGATGGGCTACCCCCTTTGCTTTTTTTGGAACAATGATAAAAACAATTTTTGCTCTACAAGGAAGAAAAACAATATTGTGGTTAAAGCCAGTGCCCTTAGCTATCCAAGTCAAAAGGAATCAAGTCGATATCTAGAAAACTGAGGAAGTTATGACCAAAAAGGTAACTAGTTCTACTAAAAAGTGGCCGGAAAGAGGCAGTAGCAGAACTGGTAACATTTTTGGTCATAACTTGCTTACTTTTCTAGACATCGACTTGATTTCTACTGCGTTGGATAGGTAACAGCACTGGCCTTAATACGAAATTTTCGTTTTGCGAATAGTGGGACAAAAATTTTTTTCTTCAAAAAATACCATGGGCTACCCCCTTTGCTTTTTTTGGAAAAATGATAAAAAAAAGTTTTTGCTCTACAAGGAAGAAAAACAATATTGTGGTTAAAGCCAGTGCCCTTAGCTATCCAAGTCAAAAGGAATCAAGTCGATATCTAGAAAACTGAGGAAGTTATGACCAAAAAGGTAACTAGTTCTACTAAAAAGTGGCCGGAAAGAGGCAGTAGCAGAACTGGTAACATTTTTGGTCATAACTTGCTTATTTTTCTAGACATCGACTTGATTTCTACTGCGTTGGATAGGTAACAGCACTGGCTTTAATACGAAATTTTCGTTTTGCGAATAGTGGGACAAAAATTTTTTTCTTCCAAAAATACCATGGGCTACCCCCTTTGCTTTTTTTGGAAAAATGATAAAAAAAATTTTTTGCTCTACAAGGAAGAAAAACAATATTGTGGTTAAAGCCAGTGCCCTTAGCTATCCAAGTCAAAAAGAATCAAGTCAATATCTAGAAAACTGAGGAAGTTATGACCAAAAAGGTAACTAGTTCTACTAAAAAGTGGCCGGAAAGAGGCAGTAGCAGAACTGGTAACATTTTTGGTCATAACTTGCTTATTTTTCTAGACATCGACTTGATTTCTACTGCGTTGGATAGGTAACAGCACTGGCTTTAATACGAATTTTTCGTTTTGCGAATAGTGGGACAAAAATTTTTTTCTTCAAAAAATACCATGGGCTACCCCCTTTGCTTTTTTTGGAAAAATGATAAAAAAAATTTTTTCTCTACAAGGAAGAAAAATAATATTGTGGTTAAAGCCAGTGCCCTTAGCTATCCAAGTCAAAAGGAATCAAGTCGATATCTAGAAAACTGAGGAAGTTATGACCAAAAAGGTAACTAGTTCTACTAAAAAGTGGCCGGAAAGAGGCAGTAGCAGAACTGGTAACATTTTTGGTCATAACTTGCTTATTTTTCTAGACATCGACTTGATTTCTACTGCGTTGGATAGGTAACAGCACTGGCTTTAATACGAAATTTTCGTTTTGCGAATAGTGGGACAAAAATTTTTTTCTTTAAAAAATACCATGGGCTACCCCCTTTGCTTTTTTTGGAAAAATGATAAAAAAAATTTTTGTTCTACCCGCAAGGAAAACAATATTGTGGTTAAAGCCAGTGCTCTTAGCTATCCAAGTCAAAAGGAATCAAGTCGATATCTAGAAAACTGAGGAAGTTATGACCAAAACGGTAACTAGTTCTACTAAAAAGTGGCCGGAAAGAGGCAGTAGCAGAACTGGTAACATTTTTGGTCATAACTTGCTTATTTTTCTAGACATCGACTTGATTTCTACTGCGTTGGATAGGTAACAGCACTGGCTTTAATACGAATTTTTCGTTTTGCGAATAGTGGGACAAAAATTTTTTTCTTCAAAAAATACCATGGGCTACCCCCTTTGCTTTTTTTGGAAAAATGATAAAAAAAATTTTTGCTCTACAAGGAAGAAAAACAATATTGTGGTTAAAGCCAGTGCCCTTAGCTATCCAAGTCAAAAGGAATCAAGTCGATATCTAGAAAACTGAGGAAGTTATGACCAAAAAGGTAACTAGTTCTACTAAAAAGTGGCCGGAAAGAGGCAGTAGCAGAACTGGTAACATTTTTGGTCATAACTTGCTTACTTTTCTAGACATCGACTTGATTTCTACTGCGTTGGATAGGTAACAGCAATGGCTTTAATAAGAAATTTTCGTTTTGCGAATAGTGGGACAAAAATTTTTTTCTTAAAAAAATAAGATGGGCTACCCCCTTTGCTTTTTTTGGAACAATGATAAAAACAATTTTTGCTCTACAAGGAAGAAAAACAATATTGTGGTTAAAGCCAGTGCTCTTAGCTATCCAAGTCAAAAGGAATCAAGTCGATATCTAGAAAACTTATGAAGTTATGACCAAAAAGGTAACTAGTTCTACTAAAAAGTGGCTGGAAAGAGGCAGTAGCAGAACTGGTAACATTTTTGGTCATAACTTGCTTATTTTTCTAGACATCGACTTGATTTCTACTGCGTTGGATAGGTAACAGCACTGGCTTTAATACGAAATTTTCGTTTTGCGAATAGTGGGACAAAAATTTTTTTCTTCAAAAAATACCATGGGCTACCCCCTTTGCTTTTTTTGGAAAAATGATAAAAAAAATTTTTGCTCTACAAGGAAGAAAAACAATATCGTGGTAAAAGCCAGTGCTCTTAGCTATCCAAGTCAAAAGGAATCAAGTCGATATCTAGAAAACTGAGGAAGTTATGACCAAAACGATAACTAGTTCTACTAAAAAGTGGCCGGAAAGAGGCAGTAGCAGAACTGGTAACATTTTTGGTCATAACTCTCTTTTTTTTCTAGACATCGACTTGATTTCTACTGCGTTGGATAGGTAACAGCACTGGCCTTAATACGAAATTTTCGTTTTGCGAATAGTGGGACAAAAATTTTTTTCTTCAAAAAATACCATGGGCTACCCCCTTTGCTTTCTTTGGAAAAATGATAAAAAAAATTTTTGCTCTACAAGGAAGAAAAACAATATTGTGATTAAAGCCAGTGCCCTTAGCTATCCAAATCAAAAGGAATCAAGTCGATATCTAGAAAACTGAGGAAGTTATGATCAAAAAGGTAACTAGTTCTACTAAAAAGTGGCCGGAAAGAGGCAGTAGCAGAACTCTTAACATTTTTGGTCATAACTCTCTTTTTTTTCTAGACATCGACTTGATTTCTACTGCGTTGGATAGGTAACAGCACTGGCTTTAATACGAAATTTTCGTTTTGCGAATAGTGGGACAAAAATTTTTTTCTTTAAAAAATACCATGGGCTACCCCCTTTGCTTTATTTGGAAAAATGATAAAAAAAATTTTTGTTCTACCCGCAAGGAAAACAATATTGTGGTTAAAGCCAGTGCTCTTAGCTATCCAAGTCAAAAGGAATCAAGTCGATATCTAGAAAACTGAGGAAGTTATGACCAAAACGGTAACTAGTTCTACTAAAAAGTGGCCGGAAAGAGGCAGTAGCGGAACTGGTAACATTTTTGGTCATAACTTGCTTATTTTTCTAGACATCGACTTGATTTCTACTGCGTTGGATAGGTAACAGCACTGGCTTTAATACGAAATTTTCGTTTTGCGAATAGTGGGACAAAAATTTTTTTTCAAAAAATACCATGGGCTGCCCCCTTTGCTTTTTTTGGAAAAATGATAAAAAAATTTTTTGCTCTACCCGCAAGAAAAGCAATATTGTGGTTAAAGCCAGTGCCCTTAGCTATCCAAGTCAAAAGGAATCAAGTCGATATCTAGAAAACTGAGGAAGTTATGACCAAAAAGGTAACTAGTTCTACTAAAAAAGTGGCCGGAAAGAGGCAGTAGCAGAACTGGTAACATTTTTGGTCATAACTTGCTTACTTTTCTAGACATCGACTTGATTTCTACTGCGTTGGATAGGTAACAGCACTGGCTTTAATACGAAATTTTCGTTTTGCGAATAGTGGGACAAAAATTTTTTTCTTCAAAAAATACCATGGGCTACCCCCTTTGCTTTTTTTGGAAAAATGATAAAAAAAATTTTTGCTCTACAAGGAAGAAAAACAATATTGTGGTTAAAGCCAGTGCCCTTAGCTATCCAAGTCAAAAGGAATCAAGTCGATATCTAGAAAACTGAGGAAGTTATGACCAAAAAGGTAACTAGTTCTACTAAAAAGTGGCCGGAAAGAGGCAGTAGCAGAACTGGTAACATTTTTGGTCATAACTTGCTTACTTTTCTAGACATCGACTTGATTTCTACTGCGTTGGACAGGTAACAGCAATGGCTTTAATACGAAATTTTCGTTTTGCGAATAGTGGGACAAAAATTTTTTTCTTAAAAAAATAAGATGGGCTACCCCCTTTGCTTTTTTTGGAACAATGATAAAAACAATTTTTGCTCTACAAGGAAGAAAAACAATATTGTGGTTAAAGCCAGTGCCCTTAGCTATCCAAGTCAAAAGGAATCAAGTCGATATCTAGAAAACTTATGAAGTTATGACCAAAAAGGTAACTAGTTCTACTAAAAAGTGGCTGGAAAGAGGCAGTAGCAGAACTGGTAACATTTTTGGTCATAACTTGCTTATTTTTCTAGACATCGACTTGATTTCTACTGCGTTGGATAGGTAACAGCACTGGCTTTAATACGAAATTTTCGTTTTGCGAATAGTGGGACAAAAATTTTTTTCTTCAAAAAATACCATGGGCTACCCCCTTTGCTTTTTTTGGAAAAATGATAAAAAAAATTTTTGCTCTACAAGGAAGAAAAACAATATCGTGGTAAAAGCCAGTGCTCTTAGCTATCCAAGTCAAAAGGAATCAAGTCGATATCTAGAAAACTGAGGAAGTTATGACCAAAACGATAACTAGTTCTACTAAAAAGTGGCCGGAAAGAGGCAGTAGCAGAACTGGTAACATTTTTGGTCATAACTCTCTTTTTTTCTAGACATCGACTTGATTTCTACTGCGTTGGATAGGTAACAGCACTGGCCTTAATACGAAATTTTCGTTTTGCGAATAGTGGGACAAAAATTTTTTTCTTCAAAAAATACCATGGGCTACCCCCTTTGCTTTCTTTGGAAAAATGATAAAAAAAATTTTTGCTCTACAAGGAAGAAAAACAATATTGTGATTAAAGCCAGTGCCCTTAGCTATCCAAATCAAAAGGAATCAAGTCGATATCTAGAAAACTGAGGAAGTTATGATCAAAAAGGTAACTAGTTCTACTAAAAAGTGGCCGGAAAGAGGCAGTAGCAGAACTCTTAACATTTTTGGTCATAACTCTCTTTTTTTTCTAGACATCGACTTGATTTCTACTGCGTTGGATAGGTAACAGCACTGGCCTTAATACGAAATTTTCGTTTTGCGAATAGTGGGACAAAAATTTTTTTCTTCAAAAAATACCATGGGCTACCCCCTTTGCTTTTTTTGGAAAAATGATAAAAAAAATTTTTGCTCTACAAGGAAGAAAAACAATATTGTGGTTAAAGCCAGTGCCCTTAGCTATCCAAGTCAAAAGGAATCAAGTCAATATCTAGAAAACTGAGGAAGTTATGACCAAAAAGGTAACTAGTTCTACTAAAAAGTGGCCGGAAAGAGGCAGTAGCAGAACTGGTACCATTTTTTGTCATAACTCTCTTTTTTTTCTAGACATCGACTTGATTTCTACTGCGTTGGATAGGTAACAGCACTGGCTTTAATACGAAATTTTCGTTTTGCGAATAGTGGGACAAAAATTTTTTTTCAAAAAATACCATGGGCTGCCCCCTTTGCTTTTTTTGGAAAAATGATAAAAAAATTTTTTGCTCTACCCGCAAAAAAAACAATATTGTGGTTAAAGCCAGTGCCCTTAGCTATCCAAGTCAAAAGGAATCAAGTCGATATCTAGAAAACTGAGGAAGTTATGACCAAAAAGGTAACTAGTTCTACTAAAAAAGTGGCCGGAAAGAGGCAGTAGCAGAACTGGTAACATTTTTGGTCATAACTTGCTTACTTTTCTAGACATCGACTTGATTTCTACTGCGTTGGATAGGTAACAGCACTGGCTTTAATACGAAATTTTCGTTTTGCGAATAGTGGGACAAAAATTTTTTTCTTCAAAAAATACCATGGGCTACCCCCTTTGCTTTTTTTGGAAAAATGATAAAAAAAATTTTTGCTCTACAAGGAAGAAAACCAATATTGTGGTTAAAGCCAGTGCTCTTAGCTATCCAAGTCAAAAGGAATCAAGTCGATATCTAGAAAACTGAGGAAGTTATGACCAAAAAGGTAACTAGTTCTACTAAAAAGTGGCCGGAAAGAGGCAGTAGCAGAACTGGTAACATTTTTGGTCATAACTTGCTTATTTTTCTAGACATCAACTTGATTTCTACTGCTTTGGATAGGTAACAGCACTGGCTTTAATACGAAATTTCCGTTTTGCGAATAGTGGGACAAAAATTTTTTTTTTTTAAAAATACCATGGGCTACCCCCTTTGCTTTTTTTGGAAAAATGATAAAAAAATTTTTTGCTCTACAAGGAAGAAAAACAATATTGTGGTTAAAGCCAGTGCCCTTAGCTATCCAAGTCAAAAGGAATCAAGTCAATATCTAGAAAACTGAGGAAGTTATGACCAAAAAGGTAACTAGTTCTACTAAAAAGTGGCCGGAAAGAGGCAGTAGCAGAACTGGTAACATTTTTGGTCATAACTTGCTTATTTTTCTAGACATCGACTTGATTTCTACTGCGTTGGATAGGTAACAGCACTGGCCTTAATACGAAATTTTCGTTTTGCGAATAGTGGGACAAAAATTTTTTTCTTTAAAAAATACCATGGGCTACCCCCTTTGCTTTTTTTGGAAAAATGATAAAAAAAATTTTTGTTCTACCCGCAAGGAAAACAATATTGTGGTTAAAGCCAGTGCTCTTAGCTATCCAAGTCAAAAGGAATCAAGTCGATATCTAGAAAACTGAGGAAGTTATGACCAAAAAGGTAACTAGTTCTACTAAAAAGTGGCCGGAAAGAGGCAGTAGCAGAACTGGTAACATTTTTGGTCATAACTTGCTTATTTTTCTAGACATCGACTTGATTTCTACTGCGTTGGATAGGTAACAGCACTGGCTTTAATACGAAATTTTCGTTTTGCGAATAGTGGGACAAAAATTTTTTTCTTCAAAAAATACCATGGGCTACCCCCTTTGCTTTTTTTGGAAAAATGATAAAAAAATTTTTGCTCTACAAGGAAGAAAAACAATATCGTGGTAAAAGCCAGTGCTCTTAGCTATCCAAGTCAAAAGGAATCAAGTCGATATCTAGAAAACTGAGGAAGTTATGACCAAAACGATAACTAGTTCTACTAAAAAGTGGCCGGAAAGAGGCAGTAGCAGAACTGGTAACATTTTTGGTCATAACTCTCTTTTTTTCTAGACATCGACTTGATTTCTACTGCGTTGGATAGGTAACAGCACTGGCCTTAATACGAAATTTTCGTTTTGCGAATAGTGGGACAAAAATTTTTTTCTTCAAAAAATACCATGGGCTACCCCCTTTGCTTTCTTTGGAAAAATGATAAAAAAAATTTTTGCTCTACAAGGAAGAAAAACAATATTGTGATTAAAGCCAGTGCCCTTAGCTATCCAAATCAAAAGGAATCAAGTCGATATCTAGAAAACTGAGGAAGTTATGATCAAAAAGGTAACTAGTTCTACTAAAAAGTGGCCGGAAAGAGGCAGTAGCAGAACTCTTAACATTTTTGGTCATAACTCTCTTTTTTTTCTAGACATCGACTTGATTTCTACTGCGTTGGATAGGTAACAGCACTGGCCTTAATACGAAATTTTCGTTTTGCGAATAGTGGGACAAAAATTTTTTTCTTCAAAAAATACCATGGGCTACCCCCTTTGCTTTTTTTGGAAAAATGATAAAAAAAATTTTTGCTCTACAAGGAAGAAAAACAATATTGTGGTTAAAGCCAGTGCCCTTAGCTATCCAAGTCAAAAGGAATCAAGTCAATATCTAGAAAACTGAGGAAGTTATGACCAAAAAGGTAACTAGTTCTACTAAAAAGTGGCCGGAAAGAGGCAGTAGCAGAACTGGTAACATTTTTGGTCATAACTTGCTTATTTTTCTAGACATCGACTTGATTTCTACTGCGTTGGATAGGTAACAGCACTGGCTTTAATACGAAATTTTCGTTTTGCGAATAGTGGGACAAAAATTTTTTTCTTTAAAAAATACCATGGGCTACCCCCTTTGCTTTATTTGGAAAAATGATAAAAAATATTTTTGTTCTACCCGCAAGGAAAACAATATTGTGGTTAAAGCCAGTGCTCTTAGCTATCCAAGTCAAAAGGAATCAAGTCGATATCTAGAAAACTGAGGAAGTTATGACCAAAACGGTAACTAGTTCTACTAAAAAGTGGCCGGAAAGAGGCAGTAGCGGAACTGGTAACATTTTTGGTTATAACTTGCTTATTTTTCTAGACATCGACTTGATTTCTACTGCGTTGGATAGGTAACAGCACTGGCTTTAATACGAAATTTTCGTTTTGCGAATAGTGGGACAAAAATTTTTTTTCAAAAAATACCATGGGCTGCCCCCTTTGCTTTTTTTGGAAAAATGATAAAAAAATTTTTTGCTCTACCCGCAAAAAAAACAATATTGTGGTTAAAGCCAGTGCCCTTAGCTATCCAAGTCAAAAGGAATCAAGTCGATATCTAGAAAACTGAGGAAGTTATGACCAAAAAGGTAACTAGTTCTACTAAAAAAGTGGCCGGAAAGAGGCAGTAGCAGAACTGGTAACATTTTTGGTCATAACTTGCTTACTTTTCTAGACATCGACTTGATTTCTACTGCGTTGGATAGGTAACAGCACTGGCTTTAATACGAAATTTTCGTTTTGCGAATAGTGGGACAAAAATTTTTTTCTTCAAAAAATACCATGGGCTACCCCCTTTGCTTTTTTTGGAAAAATGATAAAAAAAATTTTTGCTCTACAAGGAAGAAAACCAATATTGTGGTTAAAGCCAGTGCTCTTAGCTATCCAAGTCAAAAGGAATCAAGTCGATATCTAGAAAACTGAGGAAGTTATGACCAAAAAGGTAACTAGTTCTACTAAAAAGTGGCCGGAAAGAGGCAGTAGCAGAACTGGTAACATTTTTGGTCATAACTTGCTTATTTTTCTAGACATCAACTTGATTTCTACTGCTTTGGATAGGTAACAGCACTGGCTTTAATACGAAATTTCCGTTTTGCGAATAGTGGGACAAAAATTTTTTTTTTTTAAAAATACCATGGGCTACCCCCTTTGCTTTTTTTGGAAAAATGATAAAAAAATTTTTTGCTCTACAAGGAAGAAAAACAATATTGTGGTTAAAGCCAGTGCCCTTAGCTATCCAAGTCAAAAGGAATCAAGTCAATATCTAGAAAACTGAGGAAGTTATGACCAAAAAGGTAACTAGTTCTACTAAAAAGTGGCCGGAAAGAGGCAGTAGCAGAACTGGTAACATTTTTGGTCATAACTTGCTTATTTTTCTAGACATCGACTTGATTTCTACTGCGTTGGATAGGTAACAGCACTGGCCTTAATACGAAATTTTCGTTTTGCGAATAGTGGGACAAAAATTTTTTTCTTTAAAAAATACCATGGGCTACCCCCTTTGCTTTTTTTGGAAAAATGATAAAAAAAATTTTTGTTCTACCCGCAAGGAAAACAATATTGTGGTTAAAGCCAGTGCTCTTAGCTATCCAAGTCAAAAGGAATCAAGTCGATATCTAGAAAACTGAGGAAGTTATGACCAAAAAGGTAACTAGTTCTACTAAAAAGTGGCCGGAAAGAGGCAGTAGCAGAACTGGTAACATTTTTGGTCATAACTTGCTTATTTTTCTAGACATCGACTTGATTTCTACTGCGTTGGATAGGTAACAGCACTGGCTTTAATACGAAATTTCCGTTTTGCGAATAGTGGGACAAAAATTTTTTTTTTTTAAAAATACCATGGGCTACCCCCTTTGCTTTTTTTGGAAAAATGATAAAAAAATTTTTTGCTCTACAAGGAAGAAAAACAATATTGTGGTTAAAGCCAGTGCCCTTAGCTATCCAAGTCAAAAGGAATCAAGTCAATATCTAGAAAACTGAGGAAGTTATGACCAAAAAGGTAACTAGTTCTACTAAAAAGTGGCCGGAAAGAGGCAGTAGCAGAACTGGTAACATTTTTGGTCATAACTTGCTTATTTTTCTAGACATCGACTTGATTTCTACTGCGTTGGATAGGTAACAGCACTGGCCTTAATACGAAATTTTCGTTTTGCGAATAGTGGGACAAAAATTTTTTTCTTTAAAAAATACCATGGGCTACCCCCTTTGCTTTTTTTGGAAAAATGATAAAAAAAATTTTTGTTCCACCCGCAAGGAAAACAATATTGTGGTTAAAGCCAGTGCTCTTAGCTATCCAAGTCAAAAGGAATCAAGTCGATATCTAGAAAACTGAGGAAGTTATGACCAAAACGGCAACTAGTTCTACTAAAAAGTGGCCGGAAAGAGGCAGTAGCAGAACTGGTTACATTTTTGGTCATAACTGGCTTATTTTTCTAGACATCGACTTGATTTCTACTGCGTTGGATAGGTAACAGCACTGGCTTTAATACGAAATTTTCGTTTTGCGAATAGTGGGACAAAAATTTTTTTCTTCAAAAAATACCATGGGCTACCCCCTTTGCTTTTTTTGGAAAAATGATAAAAAAAATTTTTGCTCTACAAGAAAGAAAAACAATATTGTGGTTAAAGCCAGTGCCCTTAGCTATCCAAGTCAAAAGGAATCAAGTCGATATCTAGAAAACTGAGGAAGTTATGACCAAAAAGGTAACTAGTTCTACTAAAAAGTGGCCGGAAAGAGGCAGTAGCAGAACTGGTAACATTTTTGGTCATAACTTGCTTATTTTTCTAGACATCGACTTGATTTCTACTGCGTTGGATAGGTAACAGCACTGGCTTTAATACGAAATTTCCGTTTTGCGAATAGTGGGACAAAAATTTTTTTCTTTAAAAAATACCATGGGCTACCCCCTTTGCTTTTTTTGGAAAAATGATAAAAAAAATTTTTGCTCTACAAGGAAGAAAAACAATATTGTGGTTAAAGCCAGTGCTCTTAGCTATCCAAGTCAAAAGGAATCAAGTCGATATCTAGAAAACTGAGGAAGTTATGACCAAAAAGGTAACTAGTTCTATTAAAAAGTGGCCGGAAAGAGGCAGTAGCAGAACTGGTAACATTTTTGGTCATAACTTGCTTATTTTTCTAGACATTGACTTGATTTCTACTGCGTTGGATAGGTAACAGCACTGGCTTTAATACGAAATTTTCGTTTTGCGAATAGTGGGACAAAAATTTTTTTCTTCAAAAAATACCATGGGCTACCCCCTTTGCTTTTTTTGGAAAAATGATAAAAAATTTTTTTGCTCTACCCGCAAGAAAAACAATATTGTGGTTAAAGCCAGTGCCCTTAGCTATCCAAGTCAAAAGGAATCAAGTCGATATCTAGAAAACTGAGGAAGTTATGACCAAAAAGGTAACTAGTTCAACTAAAAAGTGGCCGGAAAGAGGCAATAGCAGAACTGGTAACATTTTTGGTCATAACTTGCTTATTTTTCTAGACATCGACTTGACTTCTACTGCGTTGGATAGGTAACAGCACTGGCTTTAATACGAAATTTTCGTTTTGCGAATAGTGGGACAAAAATTTTTTTCTTCAAAAAATACCATGGGCTACCCCCTTTGCTTTTTTTGGAAAAATGATAAAAAATTTTTTTGCTCTACCCGCAAGAAAAACAATATTGTGGTTAAAGCCAGTGCCCTTAGCTATCCAAGTCAAAAGGAATCAAGTCGATATCTAGAAAACTGAGGAAGTTATGACCAAAAAGGTAACTAGTTCAACTAAAAAGTGGCCGGAAAGAGGCAATAGCAGAACTGGTAACATTTTTGGTCATAACTTGCTTATTTTTCTAGACATCGACTTGACTTCTACTGCGTTGGATAGGTAACAGCACTGGCTTTAATACGAAATTTTCGTTTTGCGAATAGTGGGACAAAAATTTTTTTCTTCAAAAAATACCATGGGCTACCCCCTTTGCTTTTTTTGGAAAAATGATAAAAAAATTTTTTGCTCTACCCGCAAGAAAAACAATATTGTGGTTAAAGCCAGTGCCCTTAGCTATCCAAGTCAAAAGGAATCAAGTCGATATCTAGAAAACTGAGGAAGTTATGACCAAAAAGGTAACTAGTTCTACTAAAAAGTGGCCGGAAAGAGGCAGTAGCAGAACTGGTAACATTTTTGGTCATAACTTGCTTATTTTTCTAGACATCGACTTGACTTCTACTGCGTTGGATAGGTAACAGCACTGGCTTTAATACGAAATTTTCGTTTTGCGAATAGTGGGACAAAAATTTTTTTTTTAAAAAAATAAGATGGGCTACCCCCTTTGCTTTTTTTGGAACAATGATAAAAACAATTTTTGCTCTACAAGGAAGAAAAACAATATTGTGGTTAAAGCCAGTGCCCTTAGCTATCCAAGTCAAAAGGAATCAAGTCGATATCTAGAAAACTTATGAAGTTATGACCAAAACGATAACTAGTTCTACTAAAAAGTGGCCGGAAAGAGGCAGTAGCAGAACTGGTAACATTTTTGGTCATTACTTGCTTATTTTTCTAGACATCGACTTGATTTCTACTGCGTTGGATAGGTAGCAGCACTGGCTTTAATACGAAATTTCCGTTTTGCGAATAGTGGGACAAAAATTTTTTTCTTCAAAAAATACCATGAGCTACCCCCTTTGCTTTTTTTGGAAAAATGATAAAAAAAATTTTTGCTCTACAAGGAAGAAAAACAATATTGTGGTTAAAGCCAGTGCTCTTAGCTATCCAAGTCAAAAGGAATCAAGTCGATATCTAGAAAACTGAGGAAGTTATGACCAAAACGATAACTAGTTCTACTAAAAAGTGGCCGGAAAGAGGCAGTAGCAGAACTGGTAACATTTTTGGTCATAACTTGCTTACTTTTCTAGACATCAACTTGATTTCTACTGCGTTGGATAGGTAACAGCACTGGCTTTAATACGAAATTTTCGTTTTGCGAATAGTGGGACAAAAATTTTTTTCTTCAAAAAATACCATGGGCTACCCCCTTTGCTTTTTTTGGAAAAATGATAAAAAAATTTTTTGCTCTACCCGCAAGAAAAACAATATTGTGGTTAAAGCCAGTGCCCTTAGCTATCCAAGTCAAAAGGAATCAAGTCGATATCTAGAAAACTGAGGAAGTTATGACCAAAAAGGTAACTAGTTCTACTAAAAAGTGGCCGGAAAGAGGCAGTAGCAGAACTGGTAACATTTTTGGTCATAACTTGCTTATTTTTCTAGACATCGACTTGATTTCTACTGCGTTGGATAGGTAACAGCACTGGCTTTAATACGAAATTTTCGTTTTGCAAATAGTGGGACAAAAATTTTTTTCTTCAAAAAATACCATGGGCTACCCCCTTTGCTTTTTTTGGAAAAATGATAAAAAAAATTTTTGCTCTACAAGGAAGAAAAACAATATTGTGGTTAAAGCCAGTGCCCTTAGCTATCCAAGTCAAAAGGAATCAAGTCGATATCTAGAAAACTGAGGAAGTTATGACCAAAAAGGTAACTAGTTCTACTAAAAAGTGGCCGGAAAGAGGCAGTAGCAGAACTGGTAACATTTTTGGTCATAACTTGCTTATTTTTCTAGACATCGACTTGATTTCTACTGCGTTGGATAGGTAACAGCACTGGCTTTAATACGAAATTTTCGTTTTGCGAATAGTGGGACAAAAATTTTTTTCTTCAAAAAATACCATGGGCTACCCCCTTTGCTTTTTTTGGAAAAATGATAAAAAAAATTTTTGCTCTACAAGGAAGAAAAACAATATTGTGGTTAAAGCCAGTGCCCTTAGCTATCCAAGTCAAAAGGAATCAAGTCGATATCTAGAAAACTGAGGAAGTTATGACCAAAAAGGTAACTAGTTCTACTAAAAAGTGGCCGGAAAGAGGCAGTAGCAGAACTGGTAACATTTTTGGTCATAACTTGCTTATTTTTCTAGACATCGACTTGATTTCTACTGCGTTGGATAGGTAACAGCACTGGCTTTAATACGAAATTTTCGTTTTGCAAATAGTGGGACAAAAATTTTTTTCTTCAAAAAATACCATGGGCTACCCCCTTTGCTTTTTTTGGAAAAATGATAAAAAAAATTTTTGCTCTACAAGGAAGAAAAACAATATTGTGGTTAAAGCCAGTGCCCTTAGCTATCCAAGTCAAAAGGAATCAAGTCGATATCTAGAAAACTGAGGAAGTTATGACCAAAAAGGTAACTAGTTCTACTAAAAAGTGGCCGGAAAGAGGCAGTAGCAGAACTGGTAACATTTTTGGTCATAACTTGCTTATTTTTCTAGACATCGACTTGATTTCTACTGCGTTGGATAGGTAACAGCACTGGCTTTAATACGAAATTTTCGTTTTGCGAATAGTGGGACAAAAATTTTTTTCTTCAAAAAATACCATGGGCTACCCCCTTTGCTTTTTTTGGAAAAATGATAAAAAAAATTTTTGCTCTACAAGGAAGAAAAACAATATTGTGGTTAAAGCCAGTGCCCTTAGCTATCCAAGTCAAAAGGAATCAAGTCGATATCTAGAAAACTGAGGAAGTTATGACCAAAACGATAACTAGTTCTACTAAAAAGTGGCCGGAAAGAGGCAGTAGCAGAACTGGTAACATTTTTGGTCATAACTTGCTTATTTTTCTAGACATCGACTTGATTTCTACTGCGTTGGATAGGTAACAGCACTGGCTTTAATACGAAATTTTCGTTTTGCGAATAGTGGGACAAAAATTTTTTTCTTCAAAAAATACCATGGGCTAGCCCCTTTGCTTTTTTTGGAAAAATGATAAAAAAAATTTTTGCTCTACAAGGAAGAAAAATAATATTGCAGTTAAAGCCAGTGCCCTTAGCTATCCAAGTCAAAAGGAATCAAGTCGATATCTAGAAAACTGAGGAAGTTATGACCAAAAAGGTAACTAGTTCTACTAAAAAGTGGCCGGAAAGAGGCAGTAGCAGAACTGGTAACATTTTTGGTCATAACTTGCTTATTTTTCTAGACATCGAATTGATTTCTACTGCGTTGGATAGGTAACAGCACTGGCTTTAATAAGAAATTTTCGTTTTGCGAATAGTGGGACAAAAATTTTTTTCTTCAAAAAATACCATGGGCTACCCCCTTTGCTTTTTTTGGAAAAATGATAAAAAAAATTTTTGCTCTACAAGGAAGAAAAACAATATTGTGGTTAAAGCCAGTGCCCTTAGCTATCCAAGTCAAAAGGAATCAAGTCGATATCTAGAAAACTGAGGAAGTTATGACCAAAAAGGTAACTAGTTCTACTAAAAAAGTGGCCGGAAAGAGGCAGTAGCAGAACTGGTAACATTTTTTGTCATAACTTGCTTATTTTTCTAGACATCGACTTGATTTCTACTGCGTTGGATAGGTAACAGCACTGGCCTTAATACGAAATTTTCGTTTTGCGAATAGTGGGACAAAAATTTTTTTCTTCAAAAAATACCATGGGCTACCCCCTTTGCTTTTTTTGGAAAAATGATAAAAAAAATTTTTGCTCTACAAGGAAGAAAAACAATATTGTGGTTAAAGCCAGTGCCCTTAGCTATCCAAGTCAAAAGGAATCAAGTCGATATCTAGAAAACTGAGGAAGTTATGACCAAAAAGGTAACTAGTTCTACTAAAAAGTGGCCGGAAAGAGGCAGTAGCAGAACTGGTAACATTTTTTGTCATAACTTGCTTATTTTTCTAGACATCGACTTGATTTCTACTGCGTTGGATAGGTAACAGCACTGGCCTTAATACGAAATTTTCGTTTTGCGAATAGTGGGACAAAAATTTTTTTCTTCAAAAAATACCATGGGCTACCCCCTTTGCTTTTTTTGGAAAAATGATAAAAAAAATTTTTGCTCTACAAGGAAGAAAAACAATATTGTGGTTAAAGCCAGTGCCCTTAGCTATCCAAGTCAAAAGGAATCAAGTCGATATCTAGAAAACTGAGGAAGTTATGACCAAAAAGGTAACTAGTTCTACTAAAAAAGTGGCCGGAAAGAGGCAGTAGCAGAACTGGTAACATTTTTTGTCATAACTTGCTTATTTTTCTAGACATCGACTTGATTTCTACTGCGTTGGATAGGTAACAGCACTGGCCTTAATACGAAATTTTCGTTTTGCGAATAGTGGGACAAAAATTTTTTTCTTCAAAAAATACCATGGGCTACCCCCTTTGCTTTTTTTGGAAAAATGATAAAAAAATTTTTTGCTCTACAAGAAAGAAAAACAATATTGTGGTTAAAGCCAGTGCCCTTAGCTATCCAAGTCAAAAGGAATCAAGTCGATGTCTAGAAAACTGAGGAAGTTATGACCAAAAAGGTAACTAGTTCTACTAAAAAAGTGGCCGGAAAGAGGCAGTAGCAGAACTGGTAACATTTTTGGTCATAACTAGCTTATTTTTCTAGACATTGACTTGATTTCTACTGCGTTGGATAGGTAACAGCACTGGCTTTAATACGAAATTTTCGTTTTGCGAATAGTGGGACAAAAATTTTTTTCTTCAAAAAATACCATGGGCTACCCCCTTTGCTTTTTTTGGAAAAATGATAAAAAAATTTTTTGCTCTACCCGCAAGAAAAACAATATTGTGGTTAAAGCCAGTGCCCTTAGCTATCCAAGTCAAAAGGAATCAAGTCGATATCTAGAAAACTGAGGAAGTTATGACCAAAAAGGTAACTAGTTCTACTAAAAAGTGGCCGGAAAGAGGCAGTAGCAGAACTGGTAACATTTTTGGTCATAACTTGCTTATTTTTCTAGACATCGACTTGACTTCTACTGCGTTGGATAGGTAACAGCACTGGCTTTAATACGAAATTTTCGTTTTGCGAATAGTGGGACAAAAATTTTTTTTTTAAAAAAATAAGATGGGCTACCCCCTTTGCTTTTTTTGGAACAATGATAAAAACAATTTTTGCTCTACAAGGAAGAAAAACAATATTGTGGTTAAAGCCAGTGCCCTTAGCTATCCAAGTCAAAAGGAATCAAGTCGATATCTAGAAAACTTATGAAGTTATGACCAAAACGATAACTAGTTCTACTAAAAAGTGGCCGGAAAGAGGCAGTAGCAGAACTGGTAACATTTTTGGTCATTACTTGCTTATTTTTCTAGACATCGACTTGATTTCTACTGCGTTGGATAGGTAACAGCACTGGCTTTAATACGAAATTTCCGTTTTGCGAATAGTGGGACAAAAATTTTTTTCTTCAAAAAATACCATGGGCTACCCCCTTTGCTTTTTTTGGAAAAATGATAAAAAAAATTTTTTCTCTACAAGGAAGAAAAACAATATTGTGGTTAAAGCCAGTGCCCTTAGCTATCCAAGTCAAAAGGAATCAAGTCGATATCTAGAAAACTGAGGAAGTTATGACCAAAAAGGTAACTAGTTCTATTAAAAAGTGGCCGGAAAGAGGCAGTAGCAGAACTGGTAACATTTTTGGTCATAACTTGCTTATTTTTCTAGACATTGACTTGATTTCTACTGCGTTGGATAGGTAACAGCACTGGCTTTAATACGAAATTTTCGTTTTGCGAATAGTGGGACAAAAATTTTTTTCTTCAAAAAATACCATGGGCTACCCCCTTTGCTTTTTTTGGAAAAATGATAAAAAATTTTTTTGCTCTACCCGCAAGAAAAACAATATTGTGGTTAAAGCCAGTGCCCTTAGCTATCCAAGTCAAAAGGAATCAAGTCGATATCTAGAAAACTGAGGAAGTTATGACCAAAAAGGTAACTAGTTCAACTAAAAAGTGGCCGGAAAGAGGCAATAGCAGAACTGGTAACATTTTTGGTCATAACTTGCTTATTTTTCTAGACATCGACTTGACTTCTACTGCGTTCGATAGGTAAGAGCACTGGCTTTAATACGAAATTTTCGTTTTGCGAATAGTGGGACAAAAATTTTTTTTTTTAAAAAATAAGATGGGCTACCCCCTTTGCTTTTTTTGGAACAATGATAAAAACAATTTTTGCTCTACAAGGAAGAAAAACAATATTGTGGTTAAAGCCAGTGCCCTTAGCTATCTAAGTCAAAAGGAATCAAGTCGATATCTAGAAAACTGAGGAAGTTATGACCAAAAAGGTAACTAGTTCTATTAAAAAGTGGCCGGAAAGAGGCAGTAGCAGAACTGGTAACATTTTTGGTCATAACTAGCTTATTTTTCTAGACATTGACTTGATTTCTACTGCGTTGGATAGGTAACAGCACTGGCTTTAATACGAAATTTTCGTTTTGCGAATAGTGGGACAAAAATTTTTTTCTTCAAAAAATACCATGGGCTACCCCCTTTGCTTTTTTTGGAAAAATGATAAAAAAATTTTTTGCTCTACCCGCAAGAAAGACAATATTGTGGTTAAAGCCAGTGCCCTTAGCTATCCAAGTCAAAAGGAATCAAGTCGATATCTAGAAAACTGAGGAAGTTATGACCAAAAAGGTAACTAGTTCTACTAAAAAGTGGCCGGAAAGAGGCAGTAGCAGAACTGGTAACATTTTTGGTCATAACTTGCTTATTTTTCTAGACATCGACTTGACTTCTACTGCGTTGGATAGGTAACAGCACTGGCTTTAATACGAAATTTTCGTTTTGCGAATAGTGGGACAAAAATTTTTTTTTTTAAAAAATAAGATGGGCTACCCCCTTTGCTTTTTTTGGAACAATGATAAAAACAATTTTTGCTCTACAAGGAAGAAAAACAATATTGTGGTTAAAGCCAGTGGCCTTAGCTATCCAAGTCAAAAGGAATCAAGTCGATATCTAGAAAACTTATGAAGTTATGACCAAAACGATAACTAGTTCTACTAAAAAGTGGCCGGAAAGAGGCAGTAGCAGAACTGGTAACATTTTTGGTCATAACTTGCTTATTTTTCTAGACATCGACTTGACTTCTACTGCGTTGGATAGGTAACAGCACTGGCTTTAATACGAAATTTTCGTTTTGCGAATAGTGGGACAAAAATTTTTTTCTTCAAAAAATACCATGGGCTACCCCCTTTGCTTTTTTTTGGAAAAATGATAAAAAAATTTTTTGCTCTACCCGCAAGAAAAACAATATTGTGGTTAAAGCCAGTGCCCTTAGCTATCCAAGTCAAAAGGAATCAAGTCGATATCTAGAAAACTGAGGAAGTTATGACCAAAAAGGTAACTAGTTCTACTAAAAAGTGGCCGGAAAGAGGCAGTAGCAGAACTGGTAACATTTTTGGTCATAACTTGCTTATTTTTCTAGACATCGACTTGATTTCTACTGCGTTGGATAGGTAACAGCACTGGCTTTAATACGAAATTTTCGTTTTGCAAATAGTGGGACAAAAATTTTTTTCTTCAAAAAATACCATGGGCTACCCCCTTTGCTTTTTTTGGAAAAATGATAAAAAAAATTTTTGCTCTACAAGGAAGAAAAACAATATTGTGGTTAAAGCCAGTGCCCTTAGCTATCCAAGTCAAAAGGAATCAAGTCGATATCTAGAAAACTGAGGAAGTTATGACCAAAAAGGTAACTAGTTCTACTAAAAAGTGGCCGGAAAGAGGCAGTAGCAGAACTGGTAACATTTTTGGTCATAACTTGCTTATTTTTCTAGACATCGACTTGATTTCTACTGCGTTGGATAGGTAACAGCACTGGCTTTAATACGAAATTTTCGTTTTGCGAATAGTGGGACAAAAATTTTTTTCTTCAAAAAATACCATGGGCTACCCCCTTTGCTTTTTTTGGAAAAATGATAAAAAAAATTTTTGCTCTACAAGGAAGAAAAACAATATTGTGGTTAAAGCCAGTGCCCTTAGCTATCCAAGTCAAAAGGAATCAAGTCGATATCTAGAAAACTGAGGAAGTTATGACCAAAACGATAACTAGTTCTACTAAAAAGTGGCCGGAAAGAGGCAGTAGCAGAACTGGTAACATTTTTGGTCATAACTTGCTTATTTTTCTAGACATCGACTTGATTTCTACTGCGTTGGATAGGTAACAGCACTGGCTTTAATACGAAATTTTCGTTTTGCGAATAGTGGGACAAAAATTTTTTTCTTCAAAAAATACCATGGGCTACCCCTTTTGCATTTTTTGGAAAAATTATAAAAACTTTTTTTGCTCTACCCGCAAGAAAAAAAATCTTGTGCTTAAAGCCAGTGCCCTGAGCTATTTAAGTCAAAAGGAATCAAGTCGATATCTAGAAAACTAAGCAAGTTATGACCAAAAAGGTAACTAGTTCTACTAAAAAGTGGCCGGAAAGAGGCAGTAGCAGAACTGGTAACATTTTTGGTCATAACTTGCTTATTTTTCTAGACATCGACTTGATTTCTGCTGCGTTGGATAGGTAACAGCACTGGCTTTAATACAAAATTTTCGTTTTGCGAATAGTGGGACAAAAATTTTTTTCTTCAAAAAATACCATGGGCTAGCCCCTTTGCTTTTTTTGGAAAAATGATAAAAAAAATTTTTGCTCTACAAGGAAGAAAAATAATATTGCAGTTAAAGCCAGTGCCCTTAGCTATCCAAGTCAAAAGGAATCAAGTCGATATCTAGAAAACTGAGGAAGTTATGACCAAAAAGGTAACTAGTTCTACTAAAAAGTGGCCGGAAAGAGGCAGTAGCAGAACTGGTAACATTTTTGGTCATAACTTGTTTATTTTTCTAGACATCGACTTGATTTCTACTGCGTTGGATAGGTAACAGCACTGGCTTTAATACGAAATTTTCGTTTTGCGAATAGTGGGACAAAAATTTTTTTCTTCAAAAAATACCATGGGCTACCCCCTTTGCTTTCTTTGGAAAAATGATAAAAAAAATTTTTGCTCTACAAGGAAGAAAAACAATATTGTGGTCAAAGCCAGTGCCCTTAGCTATCCAAGTCAAAAGGAATCAAGTCGATATCTAGAAAACTGAGGAAGTTATGACCAAAACGGTTACTAGTTCTACTAAAAAGTGGCCGGAAAGAGGCAGTAGCAGAACTGGTAACATTTTTGGTCATAGCTCTCTTTTTTTTCTAGACATCGATTGATTTCTACTGCGTTGGATAGGTAACAGCACTGGCTTTAATACGAAATTTTCGTTTTGCGAATAGTGGGACAAAAATTTTTTTCTTCAAAAAATACCATGGGCTACCTCCTTTGCTTTTTTTGAAAAATGATAAAAAAAATTTTTGCTCTACCCGCAAGAAAAACAATATTGTGGTTAAAGCCAGTGCCCTTAGCTATCCAAGTCAAAAGGAATCAAGTCGATATCTAGAAAACTGAGGAAGTTATGACCAAAAAGGTAACTAGTTCTACTAAAAAGTGGCCGGAAAGAGGCAGTAGCAGAACTGGTAACATTTTTGGTCATAACTTGCTTATTTTTCTAGACATCGACTTGATTTCTACTGCGTTGGATAGGTAACAGCACTGGCTTTAATACGAAATTTTCGTTTTGCGAATAGTGGGACAAAAATTTTTTTCTTCAAAAAATACCATGGGCTACCCCCTTTGCTTTTTTTTGGAAAAATGATAAAAAAATTTTTTGCTCTACCCGCAAGAAAAACAATATTGTGGTTAAAGCCAGTGCCCTTAGCTATCCAAGTCAAAAGGAATCAAGTCGATATCTAGAAAACTGAGGAAGTTATGACCAAAAAGGTAACTAGTTCTACTAAAAAGTGGCCGGAAAGAGGCAGTAGCAGAACTGGTAACATTTTTGGTCATAACTTGCTTATTTTTCTAGACATCGACTTGATTTCTACTGCGTTGGATAGGTAACAGCACTGGCTTTAATACGAAATTTTCGTTTTGCAAATAGTGGGACAAAAATTTTTTTCTTCAAAAAATACCATGGGCTACCCCCTTTGCTTTTTTTGGAAAAATGATAAAAAAAATTTTTGCTCTACAAGGAAGAAAAACAATATTGTGGTTAAAGCCAGTGCCCTTAGCTATCCAAGTCAAAAGGAATCAAGTCGATATCTAGAAAACTGAGGAAGTTATGACCAAAAAGGTAACTAGTTCTACTAAAAAGTGGCCGGAAAGAGGCAGTAGCAGAACTGGTAACATTTTTGGTCATAACTTGCTTATTTTTCTAGACATCGACTTGATTTCTACTGCGTTGGATAGGTAACAGCACTGGCTTTAATACGAAATTTTCGTTTTGCGAATAGTGGGACAAAAATTTTTTTCTTCAAAAAATACCATGGGCTACCCCCTTTGCTTTTTTTGGAAAAATGATAAAAAAAATTTTTGCTCTACAAGGAAGAAAAACAATATTGTGGTTAAAGCCAGTGCCCTTAGCTATCCAAGTCAAAAGGAATCAAGTCGATATCTAGAAAACTGAGGAAGTTATGACCAAAACGATAACTAGTTCTACTAAAAAGTGGCCGGAAAGAGGCAGTAGCAGAACTGGTAACATTTTTGGTCATAACTTGCTTATTTTTCTAGACATCGACTTGATTTCTACTGCGTTGGATAGGTAACAGCACTGGCTTTAATACGAAATTTTCGTTTTGCGAATAGTGGGACAAAAATTTTTTTCTTCAAAAAATACCATGGGCTACCCCTTTTGCATTTTTTGGAAAAATTATAAAAACTTTTTTTGCTCTACCCGCAAGAAAAAAAATCTTGTGCTTAAAGCCAGTGCCCTGAGCTATTTAAGTCAAAAGGAATCAAGTCGATATCTAGAAAACTAAGCAAGTTATGACCAAAAAGGTAACTAGTTCTACTAAAAAGTGGCCGGAAAGAGGCAGTAGCAGAACTGGTAACATTTTTGGTCATAACTTGCTTATTTTTCTAGACATCGACTTGATTTCTGCTGCGTTGGATAGGTAACAGCACTGGCTTTAATACAAAATTTTCGTTTTGCGAATAGTGGGACAAAAATTTTTTTCTTCAAAAAATACCATGGGCTAGCCCCTTTGCTTTTTTTGGAAAAATGATAAAAAAAATTTTTGCTCTACAAGGAAGAAAAATAATATTGCAGTTAAAGCCAGTGCCCTTAGCTATCCAAGTCAAAAGGAATCAAGTCGATATCTAGAAAACTGAGGAAGTTATGACCAAAAAGGTAACTAGTTCTACTAAAAAGTGGCCGGAAAGAGGCAGTAGCAGAACTGGTAACATTTTTGGTCATAACTTGTTTATTTTTCTAGACATCGACTTGATTTCTACTGCGTTGGATAGGTAACAGCACTGGCTTTAATACGAAATTTTCGTTTTGCGAATAGTGGGACAAAAATTTTTTTCTTCAAAAAATACCATGGGCTACCCCCTTTGCTTTCTTTGGAAAAATGATAAAAAAAATTTTTGCTCTACAAGGAAGAAAAACAATATTGTGGTCAAAGCCAGTGCCCTTAGCTATCCAAGTCAAAAGGAATCAAGTCGATATCTAGAAAACTGAGGAAGTTATGACCAAAACGGTAACTAGTTCTACTAAAAAGTGGCCGGAAAGAGGCAGTAGCAGAACTGGTAACATTTTTGGTCATAGCTCTCTTTTTTTTCTAGACATCGATTGATTTCTACTGCGTTGGATAGGTAACAGCACTGGCTTTAATACGAAATTTTCGTTTTGCGAATAGTGGGACAAAAATTTTTTTCTTCAAAAAATACCATGGGCTACCTCCTTTGCTTTTTTTGAAAAATGATAAAAAAAATTTTTGCTCTACCCGCAAGAAAAACAATATTGTGGTTAAAGCCAGTGCCCTTAGCTATCCAAGTCAAAAGGAATCAAGTCGATATCTAGAAAACTGAGGAAGTTATGACCAAAAAGGTAACTAGTTCTACTAAAAAGTGGCCGGAAAGAGGCAGTAGCAGAACTGGTAACATTTTTGGTCATAACTTGCTTATTTTTCTAGACATCGACTTGATTTCTACTGCGTTGGATAGGTAACAGCACTGGCCTTAATACGAAATTTTCGTTTTGCGAATAGTGGGACAAAAATTTTTTTCTTCAAAAAATACCATGGGCTACCCCCTTTGCTTTTTTTGGAAAAATGATAAAAAAAATTTTTGCTCTACAAGGAAGAAAAACAATATTGTGGTTAAAGCCAGTGCCCTTAGCTATCCAAGTCAAAAGGAATCAAGTCGATATCTAGAAAACTGAGGAAGTTATGACCAAAAAGGTAACTAGTTCTACTAAAAAGTGGCCGGAAAGAGGCAGTAGCAGAACTGGTAACATTTTTGGTCATAACTAGCTTATTTTTCTAGACATCGAATTGATTTCTACTGCGTTGGATAGGTAACAGCACTGGCTTTAATAAGAAATTTTCGTTTTGCGAATAGTGGGACAAAAATTTTTTTCTTCAAAAAATACCATGGGCTACCCCCTTTGCTTTTTTTGGAAAAATGATAAAAAAAATTTTTGCTCTACAAGAAAGAAAAACAATATTGTGGTTAAAGCCAGTGCCCTTAGCTATCCAAGTCAAAAGGAATCAAGTCGATGTCTAGAAAACTGAGGAAGTTATGACCAAAAAGGTAACTAGTTCTACTAAAAAAGTGGCCGGAAAGAGGCAGTAGCAGAACTGGTAACATTTTTGGTCATAACTTGCTTATTTTTCTAGACATCGACTTGATTTCTACTGCGTTGGATAGGTAACAGCACTGGCCTTAATACGAAATTTTCGTTTTGCGAATAGTGGGACAAAAATTTTTTTCTTCAAAAAATACCATGGGCTACCCCCTTTGCTTTTTTTGGAAAAATGATAAAAAAAATTTTTGCTCTACAAGGAAGAAAAACAATATTGTGGTTAAAGCCAGTGCCCTTAGCTATCCAAGTCAAAAGGAATCAAGTCGATATCTAGAAAACTGAGGAAGTTATGACCAAAAAGGTTACTAGTTCTACTAAAAAGTGGCCGGAAAGAGGCAGTAGCAGAACTGGTAACATTTTTGGTCATAACTTGCTTATTTTTCTAGACATCGAATTGATTTCTACTGCGTTGGATAGGTAACAGCACTGGCTTTAATAAGAATTTTTCGTTTTGCGAATAGTGGGACAAAAATTTTTTTCTTCAAAAAATACCATGGGCTACCCCCTTTGCTTTTTTTGGAAAAATGATAAAAAAAATTTTTGCTCTACAAGAAAGAAAAACAATATTGTGGTTAAAGCCAGTGCCCTTAGCTATCCAAGTCAAAAGGAATCAAGTCGATATCTAGAAAATTAAGCAAGTTATGACCAAAAAGGTAACTAGTTCTACTAAAAAGTGGCCGGAAAGAGGCAGTAGCACAACTGGTTACATTTTTGGCTAAAACTTACTTATTTTTCCAGACATCGACTTCATTTCTACTGCGTTGGAGAGGTTAGAGCATTGGCTTAAATATGAAATTTTTTTTTTGCGAATAGTGGGACAAAAATTTTTTTCTTCAAAAAATACCATGGGCTACCCCTTTTGCATTTTTTGGAAAAATTATAAAAACTTTTTTTGCTCTACCCGCAAGAAAAAAAATCTTGTGCTTAAAGCCAGTGCCCTGAGCTATTTAAGTCAAAAGGAATCAAGTCGATATCTAGAAAACTAAGCAAGTTATGACCAAAAAGGTAAAACTTACTTATTTTTCTAGACATCGACTTGATTTCTACTGCGTTGGAGAGGTTAGAGCATTGGCTTAAATATGAAATTTTTTTTTTGCGAATAGTGGGACAAAAATTTTTTTCTTCAAAAAATACCATGGGCTACCCCTTTTGCATTTTTTGGAAAAATTATAAAAACTTTTTTTGCTCTACCCGCAAGAAAAAAAATCTTGTGCTTAAAGCCAGTGCCCTGAGCTATTTAAGTCAAAAGGAATCAAGTCGATATCTAGAAAACTAAGCAAGTTATGACCAAAAAGGTAACTAGTTCTACTAAAAAGTGGCCGGAAAGAGGCAGTAGCACAACTGGTTACATTTTTGGTTATAACTTACTTATTTTTCTAGACATCGACTTCATTTCTACTGCGTTGAATAGGTGAGAGCATTGGCTTTAAGATGAAAATTTTTTTCTTCAAAAAATACCATGGGCTACCCCCTTTGCTTTTTTTGGAAAAAAGATAAAAAAATTTTTTGCTCTACCCGCAAGAAAAAAAATATTGTGGTTAAAGCCAGTGCCCTTAGCTATTTAAGTCAAAAGGAATCAAGTCGATATCTAGAAAAGTAAGCAAGTTATGACCAAAAAGGTAACTAGTTCTACTAAAAAGTGGCCGGAAAGAGGCAGTAGCACAACTGGTTACATTTTTGGTTATAACTTACTTATTTTTCTAGACATCGACTTCATTTCTACTGTGTTGGATAGGTGAGAGCATTGGCTTTAATATGAAATTTTCTTTTTGCGAATAGTGGGACAAAAATTTTTTTCTTCAAAAAATACCATGGGCTACCCCCTTTGCTTTTTTTGGAAAAATTATAAAAAAAATTTTTTGCTCTACTCGCAAGAAAAAAATTTTAAAGTTAAAGCAAGTGCCTTTAGCTATCCAAGTCAAAAGGAACCAAGTCAATATCTAGAAAACTAAGCAAGTTATGACCAAAAAGGTTACTAGTTCTACTAACAAGTGGCCGGCAAGAGGCAGTAGCAGAACTGGTTACATTTTTGGTTATAACTTACTTATTTTTCTAGACATCGACTTCATTTCTACTGCTTTGGATAGGTGAGAGCATTGACTTTAATATGAAATTTTCGTTTTGCGAATAGTGCGACAAAAATTGTTTTCTTCAAAAAATACCATGGGCTACCCCCTTTGCATTTTTTGGAAAAATTATAAAAACTTTTTTTGCTCTACCCGCAAGAAAAAAAATCTTGTGCTTAAAGCCAGTGCCCTTAGCTATCCAAGTCAAAAGGAATCAAGTCGATATCTAGAAAACTAAGCAAGTTATGACCAAAAAGGTAACTAGTTCTACTAAAAAGTGGCCGGAAAGAGGCAGTAGCAGAACTGGTTACATTTTTGGTTATAACTTACTTATTTTTCTAGACATCGACTTCATTTCTACTGCGTTGGATAGGTGAGAGCATTGCCTTAAATATGAAATTTTTTTTGCGAATAGTGGGACAAAAATTGTTTTCTTCAAAAAATACCATGGGCTACCCCCTTTGCTTTTTTTGGAAAAATTATAAAAATTTTTTTTGCTCTACCCGCAAGCAAAAAATCTTGTGGTAAAAGCAAGTGCCTTTAGCTATCCAAGTCAAAAGGAATCAAGTCGATCTCTACAAAACTAAGCAAGTTATGACCAAAAAGGTTACTAGTTCTACTAAAAAGTGGCCGGAAAGAGGCAGTAGCAGAACTGGTAACATTTTTGGTCATAACTTGCTTATTTTTCTAGACATCGACTTGATTTCTACTGCGTTGGATAGGTAACAGCACTGGCTTTAATACGAAGTTTTCGTTTTGCGAATAGTGGGACAAAAATTTTTTTCTACTGCGTTGGATAGGTAACAGCACTGGCTTTAATACGAAGTTTTCGTTTTGCGAATAGTGGGACAAAAATTGATTTCTACTGCGTTGGATAGGTAACAGCACTGGCTTTAATACGAAGTTTTCGTTTTGCGAATAGTGGGACAAAAATTTTTTTCTTCAAAAAATACCATGGGCTACCCGCTTTCTTTTTTTTAGAAAAATGATAAAAAAAATTTTTGCTCTACAAGGAAGAAAAACTATATTGTGGTTAAGGCCAGTGCCCTTAGCTATCCAAGTCAAAAGGAATCAAGTCGATATCTAGAAAACTGAGGAAGTTATGACCAAAACGGTAACTAGTTCTACTAAAAAGTGGCCGGAAAGAGGCAGTAGCAGAACTGGTAACATTTTTGGTCATAACTCTCTTTTTTTTCTAGACATCGATTGATTTCTACTGCGTTAAATAGGTAACAGCACTGGCTTTAATACGAAATTTTCGTTTTGCGAATAGTGGGACAAAAATTTTTTTCTTCAAAAAATACCATGGGCTACCCCCTTTGCTTTTTTTGGAAAAATGATAAAAAAAATTTTTGCTCTACAAGGAAGAAAAACAATATTGTGGTTAAAGCCAGTGCTCTTAGCTATCCAAGTCAAAAGGAATCAAGTCAATATCTAGAAAACTGAGGAAGTTATGACCAAAACGGTAACTAGTTCTACTAAAAAGTGGCCGGAAAGAGGCAGTAGCAGAACTGGTAACATTTTTGGTCATAACTCTCTTTTTTTTCAAGACATCGACTTGATTTCTACTGCGTTGGATAGGTAACAGCAATGGCTTTAATACGAAATTTTCGTTTTGCGAATAGTGGGACAAAAATTTTTTTTTTTTTTCAAAAAATACCATGGGCTACAACCTTCGCTTTTTTTGGAAAAATGATAAAAAAAATTTTTGCTCTACCCGCAAGAAAAACAATATTGTGGTTAAAGCCAGTGCCCTTAGCTATCCAAGTCAAAAGGAATCAAGTCAATATCTAGAAAACTGAGGAAGTTATGACCAAAACGGTAACTAGTTCTACTAAAAAGTGGCCGGAAAGAGGCAGTAGCAGAACTGGTAACATTTTTGGTCATAACTTGCTTATTTTTCTAGACATCGACTTGATTTCTACTGCGTTGGATAGGTAACAGCACTGGCTTTAATACGAAATTTTCGTTTTGCGAATAGTGGGACAAAAATTTTTTTCTTCAAAAAATACCATTGGCTACCCCCTTTGCTTTTTTTGGAAAAATGATAAAAAAAATTTTTGCTCTACAAGGAAGAAAAACAATATTGTGGTTAAAGCCAGTGCTCTTAGCTATCCAAGTCAAAAGGAATCAAGTCGATATCTAGAAAACTGAGGAAGTTATGACCAAAACGGTAACTAGTTCTACTAAAAAGTGGCTGGAAAGAGGCAGTAGCAGAACTGGTAACATTTTTGGTCATAACTTGCTTATTTTTCTAGACATCGACTTGATTTCTACTGCGTTGGATAGGTAACAGCACTGGCTTTAATACGAAATTTTCGTTTTGCGAATAGTGGGACAAAAATTTTTTTCTTCAAAAAATACCATTGGCTACCCCCTTTGCTTTTTTTGGAAAAATGATAAAAAAAATTTTTGCTCTACAAGGAAGAAAAACAATATTGTGGTTAAAGCCAGTACCCTTAGCTATCCAAGTCAAAAGGAATCAAGTCGATATCTAGAAAACTGAGGAAGTTATGACCAAAAAGGTAACTAGATCTACTACAAAGTGGCCGGAAAGTGGCAGTAGCAGAACTGGTAACATTTTTGGTCTTAACTTGCTTATTTTTCTAGACATCGACTTGATTTCTACTGCGTTGGATAGGTAACAGCACTGGCTTTAATACGAAATTTTCGTTTTGCGAATAGTGGGACAAAAATTTTTTTCTTCAAAAAATACCATGGGCTACCCCCTTTGCTTTTTTTGGAAAAATGATAAAAAAAATTTTTGCTCTACAAGAAAGAAAAACAATATTGTGGTTAAAGCCAGTGCCCTTAGCTATCCAAGTCAAAAGGAATCAAGTCGATATCTAGAAAACTGAGGAAGTTATGACTAAAAAGGTAACTAGTTCTACTAAAAAGTGGAAGGAAAGAGGCAGTAGCAGAACTGGTAACATTTTTGGTCATAGCTTGCTTATTTTTCAAGGCATCGACTTGATTTCTACTGCGTTGGATAGGTAACAGCAATGGCTTTAATGCGAAATTTTCGTTTTGCGAATAGTGGGACAAAAATTTTTTTCTTCAAAAAATACCATGGGCTAGCCCCTTTGCTTTTTTTGGAAAAATGATAAAAAAAATTTTTGCTCTACAAGGAAGAAAAACAATATTGTGGTTAAAGCCAGTGCCCTTGGCTATCCAAGTCAAAAGGAATCAAGTCGATATCTAGAAAACTGAAGAAGTTACGACCAAAAAGGTAACTAGTTCTACTAAAAAGTGGCCGGAAAGAGGCAGTAGCAGATTTTTGGTCATAACTTGCTTATTTTTCTAGACATCGACTTGATTTCTACTGCGTTGGATAGGTAACAGCACTGGCTTTAATACGAAATTTTCGTTTTGCGAATAGTGGGACAAAAATTTTTTTCTTCAGAAAATACCATGGGCTAGCCCCTTTGCTTTTTTTGGAAAAATGATAAAAAAAATTTTTTGCTCTACCCGCAAGAAAAACAATATTGTGGTTAAAGCCAGTGCCCTTGGCTATCCAAGTCAAAAGGAATCAAGTCGATATCTGGAAAACTGAGGAAGTTACGACCAAAAAGGTAACTAGTTCTACTAAAAAGTGGCCGGAAAGAGGCAGTAGCAGAACTGGTAACATTTTTGGTCATAACTTGCTTATTTTTCAAGAAATCGACTTGATTTCTACTGCGTTGGATAGGTAACAGCAATGGCTTTAATACGAAGTTTTCGTTTTGCGAATAGTGGGACCAACATTTTTTTCTTCAAAAAATACCATGGGCTACCCCCTTTGCTTTTTTTGGAAAAATGATAAAATGTTCTACAAGGAAGAAAAACAATATTGTGCTTAAAGCCAGTGCCCTTAGCTATCCAAGTCAAAAGGAATCAAGTCGATACCTAGAAAACTGAGGAAGTTATGACCAAAAAGGTAACTAGTTCTAATACAAAGTGGCCGGAAAGTGGCAGTAGCAGAACTGGTAACATTTTTGGTCTTAACTTGCTTATTTTTCTAGACATCGACTTGATTTCTACTGCGTTGGATAGGTAACAGCACTGGCTTTAATACGAAATTTTCGTTTTGCGAATAGTGGGACAAAAATTTTTTTCTTCAAAAAATACCATGGGCTACCCCCTTTGCTTTTTTTGGAAAAATGATAAAAAAAATTTTTGCTCTACAAGGAAGAAAAACAATATTGTGGTTAAAGCCAGTTCCCTTAGCTATCCAAGTCAAAAGGAATCAAGTCGATATCTAGAAAACTGAGGAAATTATGACTAAAAAGGTAACTAGTTCTACTAAAAAGTGGCCGGAAAGAGGCAGTAGCAGAACTGGTAACATTTTTGGTCATAGCTTGCTTATTTTTCAAGACATCGACTTGATTTCTACTGCGTTGGATAGGTAACAGCACTGGCTTTAACAAGAAATTTTCGTTTTGCGAATAGTGGGACAAAAATTTTTTTCTTCAAAAAATACCATGGGCTACCCCCTTTGCTTTTTTTGGAAAAATGATAAAAAAAATTTTTGCTCTACAAGGAAGAAAAACAATATTGTGGTTAAAGCCAGTACCCTTAGCTATCCAAGTCAAAAGGAATCAAGTCGATACCTAGAAAACTGAGGAAGTTATGACCAAAAAGGTAACTAGATCTACTACAAAGTGGCCGGAAAGTGGCAGTAGCAGAACTGGTAACATTTTTGGTCTTAACTTGCTTATTTTTCTAGACATCGACTTGATTTCTACTGCGTTGGATAGGTAACAGCACTGGCTTTAATACGAAATTTTCGTTTTGCGAATAGTGGGACAAAAATTTTTTTCTTCAAAAAATACCATGGGCTACCCCCTTTGCTTTTTTTGGAAAAATGATAAAAAAAATTTTTGCTCTACAAGAAAGAAAAACAATATTGTGGTTAAAGCCAGTGCCCTTAGCTATCCAAGTCAAAAGGAATCAAGTCGATATCTAGAAAACTGAGGAAGTTATGACTAAAAAGGTAACTAGTTCTACTAAAAAGTGGCCGGAAAGAGGCAGTAGCAGAACTGGTAACATTTTTGGTCATAGCTTGCTTATTTTTCAAGACATCGACTTGATTTCTACTGCGTTGGATAGGTAACAGCAATGGCTTTAATACGAAATTTTCGTTTTGCGAATAGTGGGACAAAAATTTTTTTCTTCAAAAAATACCATGGGCTACCCCCTTTGCTTTTTTTGGAAAAATGATAAAAAAAATTTTTGCTCTACAAGGAAGAAAAACAATATTGGGGTTAAAGCCAGTGCCCTTGGCTATCCAAGTCAAAAGGAATCAAGTCGATATCTAGAAAACTGAAGAAGTTACGACCAAAAAGGTAACTAGTTCTACTAAAAAGTGGCCGGAAAGAGGCAGTAGCAGATTTTTGGTCATAACTTGCTTATTTTTCTAGACATCGACTTGATTTCTACTGCGTTGGATAGGTAACAGCACTGGCTTTAATACGAAATTTTCGTTTTGCGAATAGTGGGACAAAAATTTTTTTCTTCAGAAAATACCATGGGCTAGCCCCTTTGCTTTTTTTGGAAAAATGATAAAAAAAATTTTTTGCTCTACCCGCAAGAAAAACAATATTGTGGTTAAAGCCAGTGCCCTTGGCTATCCAAGTCAAAAGGAATCAAGTCGATATCTAGAAAACTGAGGAAGTTACGACCAAAAAGGTAACTAGTTCTACTAAAAAGTGGCCGGAAAGAGGCAGTAGCAGAACTGGTAACATTTTTGGTCATAACTTGCTTATTTTTCAAGAAATCGACTTGATTTCTACTGCGTTGGATAGGTAACAGCAATGGCTTTAATACGAAGTTTTCGTTTTGCGAATAGTGGGACCAACATTTTTTTCTTCAAAAAATACCATGGGCTACCCCCTTTGCTTTTTTTGGAAAAATGATAAAAAAAATTTTTGCTCTACAAGGAAGAAAAACAATATTGTGGTTAAAGCCAGTGCCCTTAGCTATCCAAGTCAAAAGGAATCAAGTCGATATCTAGAAAACTGAGGAAGTTATGACCAAAAAGGTAACTAGTTCTACTAAAAAGTGGCCGGAAAGAGGCAGTAGCAGATTTTTGGTCATAACTTGCTTATTTTTCTAGACATCGACTTGATTTCTACTGCGTTGGATAGGTAACAGCACTAGCTTTAATACGAAAATTTCGTTTTGCGAATAGTGGGACAAAAATTTTTTTCTTCAAAAAATACCATGGGCTAGCCCCTTTGCTTTTTTTGGAAAAATGATAAAAAAAATTTTTGCTCTACAAGGAAGAAAAACAATATTGTGGTTAAAGCCAGTGCCCTTGGCTATCCAAGTCAAAAGGAATCAAGTCGATATCTAGAAAACTGAAGAAGTTACGACCAAAAAGGTAACTAGTTCTACTAAAAAGTGGCCGGAAAGAGGCAGTAGCAGATTTTTGGTCATAACTTGCTTATTTTTCTAGACATCGACTTGATTTCTACTGCGTTGGATAGGTAACAGCACTGGCTTTAATACGAAATTTTCGTTTTGCGAATAGTGGGACAAAAATTTTTTTCTTCAGAAAATACCATGGGCTAGCCCCTTTGCTTTTTTTGGAAAAATGATAAAAAAAATTTTTTGCTCTACCCGCAAGAAAAACAATATTGTGGTTAAAGCCAGTGCCCTTGGCTATCCAAGTCAAAAGGAATCAAGTCGATATCTAGAAAACTGAGGAAGTTACGACCAAAAAGGTAACTAGTTCTACTAAAAAGTGGCCGGAAAGAGGCAGTAGCAGAACTGGTAACATTTTTGGTCATAACTTGCTTATTTTTCAAGAAATCGACTTGATTTCTACTGCGTTGGATAGGTAACAGCACTGGCTTTAATACGAAATTTTCGTTTTGCGAATAGTGGGACAAAATTTTTTTTCTTCAAAAAATACCATGGGCTACCCCCTTTGCTTTTTTTGGAAAAATGATAAAAAAAATTTTTGCTCTACAAGGAAGAAAAACAATATTGTGGTTAAAGCCAGTTCCCTTAGCTATCCAAGTCAAAAGGAATCAAGTCGATATCTAGAAAACTGAGGAAATTATGACTAAAAAGGTAACTAGTTCTACTAAAAAGTGGCCGGAAAGAGGCAGTAGCAGAACTGGTAACATTTTTGGTCATAGCTTGCTTATTTTTCAAGACATCGACTTGATTTCTACTGCGTTGGATAGGTAACAGCAATGGCTTTAATACGAAGTTTTCGTTTTGCGAATAGTGGGACCAACATTTTTTTCTTCAAAAAATACCATGGGCTACCCCCTTTGCTTTTTTTGGAAAAATGATAAAAAAAATTTTTGCTCTACAAGGAAGAAAAACAATATTGTGGTTAAAGCCAGTTCCCTTAGCTATCCAAGTCAAAAGGAATCAAGTCGATATCTAGAAAACTGAGGAAGTTACGACCAAAAAGGTAACTAGTTCTACTAAAAAGTGGCCGGAAAGAGGCAGTAGCAGAACTGGTAACATTTTTGGTCATAACTTGCTTATTTTTCAAGAAATCGACTTGATTTCTACTGCGTTGGATAGGTAACAGCAATGGCTTTAATACGAAGTTTTCGTTTTGCGAATAGTGGGACCAACATTTTTTTCTTCAAAAAATACCATGGGCTACCCCCTTTGCTTTTTTTGGAAAAATGATAAAAAAAATTTTTGCTCTACAAGGAAGAAAAACAATATTGTGGTTAAAGCCAGTTCCCTTAGCTATCCAAGTCAAAAGGAATCAAGTCGATATCTAGAAAACTGAGGAAGTTACGACCAAAAAGGTAACTAGTTCTACTAAAAAGTGGCCGGAAAGAGGCAGTAGCAGAACTGGTAACATTTTTGGTCATAACTTGCTTATTTTTCAAGAAATCGACTTGATTTCTACTGCGTTGGATAGGTAACAGCAATGGCTTTAATACGAAGTTTTCGTTTTGCGAATAGTGGGACCAACATTTTTTTCTTCAAAAAATACCATGGGCTACCCCCTTTGCTTTTTTTGGAAAAATGATAAAAAAAATTTTTGCTCTACAAGGAAGAAAAACAATATTGTGGTTAAAGCCAGTGCCCTTAGCTATCCAAGTCAAAAGGAATCAAGTCGATACCTAGAAAACTGAGGAAGTTATGACCAAAAAGGTAACTAGTTCTACTACAAAGTGGCCGGAAAGTGGCAGTAGCAGAACTGGTAACATTTTTGGTCTTAACTTGCTTATTTTTCTAGACATCGACTTGATTTCTACTGCGTTGGATAGGTAACAGCACTGGCTTTAATACGAAATTTTCGTTTTGCGAATAGTGGGACAAAAATTTTTTTCTTCAAAAAATACCATGGGCTACCCCCTTTGCTTTTTTTGGAAAAATGATAAAAAAAATTTTTGCTCTACAAGGAAGAAAAACAATATTGTGGTTAAAGCCAGTTCCCTTAGCTATCCAAGTCAAAAGGAATCAAGTCGATATCTAGAAAACTGAGGAAATTATGACTAAAAAGGTAACTAGTTCTACTAAAAAGTGGCCGGAAAGAGGCAGTAGCAGAACTGGTAACATTTTTGGTCATAGCTTGCTTATTTTTCAAGACATCGACTTGATTTCTACTGCGTTGGATAGGTAACAGCACTGGCTTTAATACGAAATTTTCGTTTTGCGAATAGTGGGACAAAAATTTTTTTCTTCAAAAAATACCATGGGCTACCCCCTTTGCTTTTTTTGGAAAAATGATAAAAAAAATTTTTGCTCTACAAGGAAGAAAAACAATATTGTGGTTAAAGCCAGTTCCCTTAGCTATCCAAGTCAAAAGGAATCAAGTCGATATCTAGAAAACTGAGGAAATTATGACTAAAAAGGTAACTAGTTCTACTAAAAAGTGGCCGGAAAGTGGCAGTAGCAGAACTGGTAACATTTTTGGTCATAGCTTGCTTATTTTTCAAGACATCGACTTGATTTCTACTGCGTTGGATAGGTAACAGCAATGGCTTTAATACGAAATTTTAGTTTTGCGAATAGTGGGACAAAAATTTTTTTCTTCAAAAAATACCATGGGCTACCCCCTTTGCTTTTTTTGGAAAAATGATAAAAAAAATTTTTGCTCTACAAGGAAGAAAAACAATATTGTGGTTAAAGCCAGTTCCCTTAGCTATCCAAGTCAAAAGGAATCAAGTCGATATCTAGAAAACTGAGGAAATTATGACTAAAAAGGTAACTAGTTCTACTAAAAAGTGGCCGGAAAGAGGCAGTAGCAGAACTGGTAACATTTTTGGTCATAGCTTGCTTATTTTTCAAGACATCGACTTGATTTCTACTGCGTTGGATAGGTAACAGCAATGGCTTCAATACGAAATTTTCGTTTTGCGAATAGTGGGACAAAATTTTTTTCTTCAAAAAATACCATGGGCTACCCCCTTTGCTTTTTTTGGAAAAATGATAAAAAAAATTTTTGCTCTACAAGGAAGAAAAACAATATTGTGGTTAAAGCCAGTGCCCTTAGCTATCCAATTCAAAAGGAATCAAGTCGATACCTAGAAAACTGAGGAAGTTATGACCAAAACGGTAACTAGTTCTACTAAAAAGTGGCCGGAAAGAGGCAGTAGCAGAACTGGTAACACATTTGGTCATAACTTGCTTATTTTTCTAGACATCGACTTGATTTCTACTGCGTTGGATAGGTAACAGCACTGGCTTTAATACGAAATTTTCGTTTTGCGAATAGTGGGACAAAAATTTTTTTTTTTCAAAAAATACCATGGGCTACCCCCTTCGCTTTTTTTGGAAAAATGATAAAAAAAAATTTTTGCTCTACCTGGAAGAAAAACAATATTGTGGTTAAAGCCAGTGCCCTTAGCTATCCAAGTCAAAAGGAATCAAGTCGATATCAAGAAAACTGAGGAAGTTATGACTAAAAAGGTAACTAGTTCTACTAAAAAGTGGCCGGAAAGAGGCAGTAGCAGAACTGGTAACATTTTTGGTCATAACTTGCTTATTTTTCTAGACATCGACTTGATTTCTACTGCGTTGGATAGGTAACAGCACTGGCTTTAATACGAAATTTTCGTTTTGCGAATAGTGGGACAAAAATTTTTTTCTTCAAAAAATACCATGGGCTACCCCCTTTGCTTTTTTTGGAAAAATGATACAAAAAATTTTTGCTCTACAAGGAAGAAAAACAATATTGTGGTTAAAGCCAGTGCCCTTAGCTATCCAAGTCAAAAGGAATCAAGTCGATACCTAGAAAACTGAGGAAGTTATGACCAAAAAGGTAACTAGTTCTACTACAAAGTGGCCGGAAAGTGGCAGTAGCAGAACTGGTAACATTTTTGGTCTTAACTTGCTTATTTTTCTAGACATCGACTTAATTTCTACTGCGTTGGATAGGTAACAGCACTGGATTTAATACGAAATTTTCGTTTTGCGAATAGTGGGACAAAAATTTTTTTCTTCAAAAAATACCATGGGCTACCCCCTTTGCTTTTTTTGGAAAAATGATAAAAAAAATTTTTGCTCTACAAGGAAGAAAAACAATATTGTGGTTAAAGCCAGTTCCCTTAGCTATCCAAGTCAAAAGGAATCAAGTCGATATCTAGAAAACTGAGGAAATTATGACTAAAAAGGTAACTAGTTCTACTAAAAAGTGGCCGGAAAGAGGCAGTAGCAGAACTGGTAACATTTTTGGTCATAGCTTGCTTATTTTTCAAGACATCGACTTGATTTCTACTGCGTTGGATAGGTAACAGCAATGACTTTAATACGAAATTTTCGTTTTGCGAATAGTGGGACAAAATTTTTTTCTTCAAAAAATACCATGGGCTACCCCCTTTGCTTTTTTTGGAAAAATGATAAAAAAAATTTTTGCTCTACAAGGAAGAAAAACAATATTGCAGTTAAAGCCAGTGCCCTTAGCTATCCAAATCAAAAGGAATCAAGTCGATATCTAGAAAACTGAGGAAGTTATGACCAAAACGGTAACTAGTTCTACTAAAAAGTGGCCGGAAAGAGGCAGTAGCAGAACTGGTAACATTTTTGGTCATAACTTGCTTATTTTTCTAGACATCGACTTGATTTCTACTGCGTTGGATAGGTAACAGCACTGGCTTTAATACGAAATTTTCGTTTTGCGAATAGTGGGATAAAATTTTTTTCTTCAAAAAATACCATGGGCTACCCCCTTTGCTTTTTTTGGAAAAATGATAAAAAAAATTTTTGCTCTACAAGGAAGAAAAACAATATTGTGGTTAAAGCCAGTGCCCTTAGCTATCCAAGTCAAAAGGAATCAAGTCGATACCTAGAAAACTGAGGAAGTTATAACCAAAACGGTAACTAGTTCTACTAAAAAGTGGCTGGAAAGAGGCAGTAGCAGAACTGGTAACATTTTTGGTCATAACTTGCTTATTTTTCTAGACATCGACTTGATTTCTACTGCGTTGGATAGGTAACAGCACTGGCTTTAATACGAAATTTTCGTTTTGCGAATAGTGGGACAAAATTTTTTTCTTCAAAAAATACAATGGGCTACCCCCTTTGCTTTTTTTGGAAAAATGATAAAAAAAATTTTTGCTCTACAAGGAAGAAAAACAATATTGTGGTTAAAGCCAGTGCCCTTAGCTATTTAAGTCAAAAGGAATCAAGTAGATACCTAGAAAACTGAGGAAGTTATGACCAAAAAGGTAACTAGTTCTACTAAAAAGTGGCCGAAAAGAGGCAGTAGCAGAACTGGTAACATTTTTGGTCATAACTTGCTTATTTTTCAAGACACATACTACTGCGTTGGATAGGTAACAGCACTGGCTTTAATACGAAATTTTCGTTTTGCGAATAGTGGGATAAAATTTTTTTCTTCAAAAAATACCATGGGCTACCCCCTTTGCTTTTTTTGGAAAAATGATAAAAAAAATTTTTGCTCTACAAGGAAGAAAAACAATATTGTGGTTAAAGCCAGTGCCCTTAGCTATCCAAGTCAAAAGGAATCAAGTCGATATCTAGAAAACTGAGGAAGTTATGACCAAAACGGTAACTAGTTCTACTAAAAAGTGGCTGGAAAGAGGCAGTAGCAGAACTGGTACCATTTTTTGTCATAACTCTCTTTTTTTTCTAGACATCGACTTGATTTCTACTGCGTTGGATAGATAACAGCACTGGCTTTAATACGAAATTTTCGTTTTGCGAATAGTGGGACAAAATTTTTTTCTTCAAAAAATACCATGGGCTACCCCCTTTGCTTTTTTTGGAAAAATGATAAAAAAAATTTTTGCTCTACAAGGAAGAAAAACAATATTGTGGTTAAAGCCAGTGCCCTTAGCTATCCAATTCAAAAGGAATCAAGTCGATACCTAGAAAACTGAGGAAGTTATGACCAAAACGGTAACTAGTTCTACTAAAAAGTGGCCGGAAAGAGGCAGTAGCAGAACTGGTAACATTTTTGGTCATAACTTGCTTATTTTTCTAGACATCGACTTGATTTCTACTGCGTTGGATAGGTAACAGCAATGGCTTCAATACGAAATTTTCGTTTTGCGAATAGTGGGACAAAATTTTTTTCTTCAAAAAATACCATGGGCTACCCCCTTTGCTTTTTTTGGAAAAATGATAAAAAAAATTTTTGCTCTACAAGGAAGAAAAACAATATTGTGGTTAAAGCCAGTGCCCTTAGCTATCCAAGTCAAAAGGAATCAAGTCGATATCTAGAAAACTGAGGAAGTTATGACCAAAACGGTAACTAGTTCTACTAAAAAGTGGCTGGAAAGAGGCAGTAGCAGAACTGGTACCATTTTTTGTCATAACTCTCTTTTTTTTCTAGACATCGACTTGATTTCTACTGCGTTGGATAGATAACAGCACTGGCTTTAATACGAAATTTTCGTTTTGCGAATAGTGGGACAAAATTTTTTTCTTCAAAAAATACCATGGGCTACCCCCTTTGCTTTTTTTGGAAAAATGATAAAAAAAATTTTTGCTCTACAAGGAAGAAAAACAATATTGTGGTTAAAGCCAGTGCCCTTAGCTATCCAATTCAAAAGGAATCAAGTCGATACCTAGAAAACTGAGGAAGTTATGACCAAAAAGGTAACTAGTTCTACTAAAAAGTGGCCGAAAAGAGGCAGTAGCAGAACTGGTAACATTTTTGGTCATAACTTGCTTATTTTTCAAGACACATACTACTGCGTTGGATAGGTAACAGCACTGGCTTTAATACGAAATTTTCGTTTTGCGAATAGTGGGATAAAATTTTTTTCTTCAAAAAATACCATGGGCTACCCCCTTTGCTTTTTTTGGAAAAATGATAAAAAAAATTTTTGCTCTACAAGGAAGAAAAACAATATTGTGGTTAAAGCCAGTGCCCTTAGCTATCCAAGTCAAAAGGAATCAAGTCGATATCTAGAAAACTGAGGAAATTATGACTAAAAAGGTAACTAGTTCTACTAAAAAGTGGCCGGAAAGAGGCAGTAGCAGAACTGGTAACATTTTTGGTCATAGCTTGCTTATTTTTCAAGACATCGACTTGATTTCTACTGCGTTGGATAGGTAACAGCAATGGCTTCAATACGAAATTTTCGTTTTGCGAATAGTGGGACAAAATTTTTTTCTTCAAAAAATACCATGGGCTACCCCCTTTGCTTTTTTTGGAAAAATGATAAAAAAAATTTTTGCTCTACAAGGAAGAAAAACAATATTGTGGTTAAAGCCAGTGCCCTTAGCTATCCAATTCAAAAGGAATCAAGTCGATACCTAGAAAACTGAGGAAGTTATGACCAAAACGGTAACTAGTTCTACTAAAAAGTGGCCGGAAAGAGGCAGTAGCAGAACTGGTAACATTTTTGGTCATAACTTGCTTATTTTTCTAGACATCGACTTGATTTCTACTGCGTTGGATAGGTAACAGCACTGGCTTTAATACGAAATTTTCGTTTTGCGAATAGTGGGACAAAATTTTTTTCTTCAAAAAATACCATGGGCTACCCCCTTTGCTTTTTTTGGAAAAATGATAAAAAAAATTTTTGCTCTACAAGGAAGAAAAACAATATTGTGGTTAAAGCCAGTGCCCTTAGCTATCCAAGTCAAAAGGAATCAAGTCGAAAACTGAGAAAGTTATGACTAAAAAGGTAACTAGTTCTACTAAAAAGTGGCCGGAAAGAGGCAGTAGCAGAACTGGTAACATTTTTGGTCATAGCTTGCTTATTTTTCAAGACATCGACTTGATTTCTACTGCGTTGGATAGGTAACAGCACTGGCTTTAATACGAAATTTTCGTTTTGCGAATAGTGGGACAAAAATTTTTTTCTTCAAAAAATACCATGGGCTACCCCCTTTGCTTTTTTTGGAAAAATGATAAAAAAAATTTTTGCTCTACAAGGAAGAAAAACAAAATTGTGGTTAAAGCCAGTGCCCTTAGCTATCCAAGTCAAAAGGAATCAAGTCGATACCTAGAAAACTGAGGAAGTTATGACCAAAAAGGTAACTAGATCTACTACAAAGTGGCCGGAAAGTGGCAGTAGCAGAACTGGTAACATTTTTGGTCATAACTTGCTTATTTTTCTAGACATCGACTTGATTTCTACTGCGTTGGATAGGTAACAGCACTGGCTTTAATACGAAATTTTCGTTTTGCGAATAGTGGGACAAAATTTTTTTCTTCAAAAAATACCATGGGCTACCCCCTTTGCTTTTTTTGGAAAAATGATAAAAAAAATTTTTGCTCTACAAGGAAGAAAAACAATATTGTGGTTAAAGCCAGTGCCCTTAGCTATCCAAGTCAAAAGGAATCAAGTCGATATCTAGAAAACTGAGGAAGTTATGACCAAAACGGTAACTAGTTCTACTAAAAAGTGGCCGGAAAGAGGCAGTAGCAGAACTGGTAACATTTTTGGTCATAACTTGCTTATTTTTCTAGACATCGACTTGATTTCTACTGCGTTGGATAGGTAACAGCACTGGCTTTAATACGAAATTTTCGTTTTGCGAATAGTGGGACAAAAATTTTTTTTTTTCAAAAAATACCATGGGCTACCCCCTTCGCTTTTTTTGGAAAAATGATAAAAAAAAATTTTTGCTCTACCTGGAAGAAAAACAATATTGTGGTTAAAGCCAGTGCCCTTAGCTATCCAAGTCAAAAGAAATCAAGTCGATATCTAGAAAACTGAGGAAGTTATGACTAAAAAGGTAACTAGTTCTACTAAAAAGTGGCCGGAAAGAGGCAGTAGCAGAACTGGTAACATTTTTGGTCATAGCTTGCTTATTTTTCAAGACATCGACTTGATTTCTACTGCGTTGGATAGGCAACAGCACTGGCTTTAATACGAAATTTTCGTTTTGCGAATAGTGGGACAAAAATTTTTTTCTTCAAAAAATACCATGGGCTACCCCCTTTGCTTTTTTTGGAAAAATGATAAAAAAAATTTTTGCTCTACAAGGAAGAAAAACAAAATTGTGGTTAAAGCCAGTGCCCTTAGCTATCCAAGTCAAAAGGAATCAAGTCGATACCTAGAAAACTGAGGAAGTTATGACCAAAAAGGTAACTAGATCTACTACAAAGTGGCCGGAAAGTGGCAGTAGCAGAACTGGTAACATTTTTGGTCTTAACTTGCTTATTTTTCTAGACATCGACTTGATTTCTACTGCGTTGGATAGGTAACAGCACTGGCTTTAATACGAAATTTTCGTTTTGCGAATAGTGGGACAAAAATTTTTTTCTTCAGAAAATACCATGGGCTAGCCCCTTTGCTTTTTTTGGAAAAATTATAAAAAAAATTTTTTGCTCTACCCGCAAGAAAAACAATATTGTGGTTAAAGCCAGTGCCCTTGGCTATCCAAGTCAAAAGGAATCAAGTCGATATCTAGAAAACTGAGGAAGTTACGACCAAAAAGGTAACTAGTTCTACTAAAAAGTGGCCGGAAAGAGGCAGTAGCAGAACTGGTAACATTTTTGGTCATAACTTGCTTATTTTTCAAGAAATCGACTTGATTTCTACTGCGTTGGATAGGTAACAGCAATGGCTTTAATACGAAGTTTTCGTTTTGCGAATAGTGGGACCAACATTTTTTTCTTCAAAAAATACCATGGGCTACCCCCTTTGCTTTTTTTGGAAAAATGATAAAAAAAATTTTTGCTCTACAAGGAAGAAAAACAATATTGTGGTTAAAGCCAGTGCCCTTAGCTATCCAAGTCAAAAGGAATCAAGTCGATATCTAGAAAACTGAGGAAGTTATGACCAAAAAGGTAACTAGTTCTAATAAAAAGTGGCCGGAAAGAGGCAGTAGCAGATTTTTGGTCATAACTTGCTTATTTTTCTAGACATCGACTTGCTTTCTACTGCGTTGGATAGGTAACAGCACTGGCTTTAATACGAAAATTTCGTTTTGCGAATAGTGGGACAAAAATTTTTTTCTTCAAAAAATACCATGGGCTACCCCCTTTGCTTTTTTTGGAAAAATGATAAAAAAAATTTTTGCTCTACAAGAAAGAAAAACAATATTGTGGTTAAAGCCAGTGCCCTTAGCTATCCAAGTCAAAAGGAATCAAGTCGATATCTAGAAAACTGAGGAAGTTATGACTAAAAAGGTAACTAGTTCTACTAAAAAGTGGCCGGAAAGAGGCAGTAGCAGAACTGGTAACATTTTTGGTCATAGCTTGCTTATTTTTCAAGACATCGACTTGATTTCTACTGCGTTGGATAGGTAACAGCAATGGCTTTAATACGAAATTTTCGTTTTGCGAATAGTGGGACAAAAATTTTTTTCTTCAAAAAATACCATGGGCTACCCCCTTTGCTTTTTTTGGAAAAATGATAAAAAAAATTTTTGCTCTACAAGGAAGAAAAACAATATTGTGGTTAAAGCCAGTGCCCTTGGCTATCCAAGTCAAAAGGAATCAAGTCGATATCTAGAAAACTGAAGAAGTTACGACCAAAAAGGTAACTAGTTCTACTAAAAAGTGGCCGGAAAGAGGCAGTAGCAGATTTTTGGTCATAACTTGCTTATTTTTCTAGACATCGACTTGATTTCTACTGCGTTGGATAGGTAACAGCACTGGCTTTAATACGAAATTTTCGTTTTGCGAATAGTGGGACAAAAATTTTTTTCTTCAGAAAATACCATGGGCTAGCCCCTTTGCTTTTTTTGGAAAAATGATAAAAAAAATTTTTTGCTCTACCCGCAAGAAAAACAATATTGTGGTTAAAGCCAGTGCCCTTGGCTATCCAAGTCAAAAGGAATCAAGTCGATATCTAGAAAACTGAGGAAGTTACGACCAAAAAGGTAACTAGTTCTACTAAAAAGTGGCCGGAAAGAGGCAGTAGCAGAACTGGTAACATTTTTGGTCATAACTTGCTTATTTTTCAAGAAATCGACTTGATTTCTACTGCGTTGGATAGGTAACAGCAATGGCTTTAATACGAAGTTTTCGTTTTGCGAATAGTGGGACCAACATTTTTTTCTTCAAAAAATACCATGGGCTACCCCCTTTGCTTTTTTTGGAAAAATGATAAAAAAAATTTTTGCTCTACAAGGAAGAAAAACAATATTGTGGTTAAAGCCAGTGCCCTTATCTATCCAAGTCAAAAGGAACCAAATCGATACCTAGAAAACTGAGGAAGTTATGACCAAAAAGGTAACTAGTTCTACTACAAAGTGGCCGGAAAGTGGCAGTAGCAGAACTGGTAACATTTTTGGTCTTAACTTGCTTATTTTTCTAGACATCCACTTGATTTCTACTGCGTTGGATAGGTAACAGCACTGGCTTTAATACGAAATTTTCGTTTTGCGAATAGTGGGACAAAAATTTTTTTCTTCAAAAAATACCATGCGCTACCCCCTTTGCTTTTTTTGGAAAAATGATAAAAAAAATTTTTGCTCTACAAGGAAGAAAAACAATATTGTGGTTAAAGCCAGTTCCCTTAGCTATCCAAGTCAAAAGGAATCAAGTCGATATCTAGAAAACTGAGGAAATTATGACTAAAAAGGTAACTAGTTCTACTAAAAAGTGGCCGGAAAGAGGCAGTAGCAGAACTGGTAACATTTTTGGTCATAGCTTGCTTATTTTTCAAGACATCGACTTGATTTCTACTGCGTTGGATAGGTAACAGCACTGGCTTTAATACGAAATTTTCGTTTTGCGAATAGTGGGACAAAAATTTTTTTCTTCAAAAAATACCATGGGCTACCCCCTTTGCTTTTTTTGGAAAAATGATAAAAAAAATTTTTGTTCTACAAGAAAGAAAAACAATATTGTGGTTAAAGCCAGTGCCCTTAGCTATCCAAGTCAAAAGGAATCAAGTCGATATCTAGAAAACTGAGGAAGTTATGACTAAAAAGGTAACTAGTTCTACTAAAAAGTGGCCGGAAAGAGGCAGTAGCAGAACTGGTAACATTTTTGGTCATAGCTTGCTTATTTTTCAAGACATCGACTTGATTTCTACTGCGTTGGATAAGTAACAGCAATGGCTTTAATACGAAATTTTAGTTTTGCGAATAGTGGGACAAAAATTTTTTTCTTCAAAAAATACCATGGGCTACCCCCTTTGCTTTTTTTGGAAAAATGATAAAAAAAATTTTTGCTCTACAAGGAAGAAAAACAATATTGTGGTTAAAGCCAGTTCCCTTAGCTATCCAAGTCAAAAGGAATCAAGTCGATATCTAGAAAACTGAGGAAATTATGACTAAAAAGGTAACTAGTTCTACTAAAAAGTGGCCGGAAAGAGGCAGTAGCAGAACTGGTAACATTTTTGGTCATAGCTTGCTTATTTTTCAAGACATCGACTTGATTTCTACTGCGTTGGATAGGTAACAGCAATGGCTTCAATACGAAATTTTCGTTTTGCGAATAGTGGGACAAAATTTTTTTCTTCAAAAAATACCATGGGCTACCCCCTTTGCTTTTTTTGGAAAAATGATAAAAAAAATTTTTGCTCTACAAGGAAGAAAAACAATATTGTGGTTAAAGCCAGTGCCCTTAGCTATCCAATTCAAAAGGAATCAAGTCGATACCTAGAAAACTGAGGAAGTTATGACCAAAACGGTAACTAGTTCTACTAAAAAGTGGCCGGAAAGAGGCAGTAGCAGAACTGGTAACATTTTTGGTCATAACTTGCTTATTTTTCTAGACATCGACTTGATTTCTACTGCGTTGGATAGGTAACAGCACTGGCTTTAATACGAAATTTTCGTTTTGCGAATAGTGGGACAAAATTTTTTTCTTCAAAAAATACCATGGGCTACCCCCTTTGCTTTTTTTGGAAAAATGATAAAAAAAATTTTTGCTCTACAAGGAAGAAAAACAATATTGGGGTTAAAGCCAGTGCCCTTAGCTATCCAAGTCAAAAGGAATCAAGTCGATATCTAGAAAACTGAGGAAGTTATGACTAAAAAGGTAACTAGTTCTACTAAAAAGTGGCCGGAAAGAGGCAGTAGCAGAACTGGTAACATTTTTGGTCATAGCTTGCTTATTTTTCAAGACATCGACTTGATTTCTACTGCGTTGGATAGGTAACAGCAATGGCTTTAATACGAAATTTTCGTTTTGCGAATAGTGGGACAAAAATTTTTTTCTTCAAAAAATACCATGGGCTACCCCCTTTGCTTTTTTTGGAAAAATGATAAAAAAAATTTTTGCTCTACAAGGAAGAAAAACAATATTGTGGTTAAAGCCAGTGCCCTTAGCTATCCAAGTCAAAAGGAATCAAGTCGATACCTAGAAAACTGAGGAAGTTATGACCAAAAAGGTAACTAGATCTACTACAAAGTGGCCGGAAAGTGGCAGTAGCAGAACTGGTAACATTTTTGGTCTTAACTTGCTTATTTTTCTAGACATCGACTTGATTTCTACTGCGTTGGATAGGTAACAGCACTGGCTTTAATACGAAATTTTCGTTTTGCGAATAGTGGGACAAAAATTTTTTTCTTCAAAAAATACCATGGGCTACCCCCTTTGCTTTTTTTGGAAAAATGATAAAAAAAATTTTTGCTCTACAAGAAAGAAAAACAATATTGTGGTTAAAGCCAGTGCCCTTAGCTATCCAAGTCAAAAGGAATCAAGTCGATATCTAGAAAACTGAGGAAGTTATGACTAAAAAGGTAACTAGTTCTACTAAAAAGTGGCCGGAAAGAGGCAGTAGCAGAACTGGTAACATTTTTGGTCATAGCTTGCTTATTTTTCAAGACATCGACTTGATTTCTACTGCGTTGGATAGGTAACAGCAATGGCTTTAATACGAAATTTTCGTTTTGCGAATAGTGGGACAAAAATTTTTTTCTTCAAAAAATACCATGGGCTACCCCCTTTGCTTTTTTTGGAAAAATGATAAAAAAAATTTTTGCTCTACAAGGAAGAAAAACAATATTGTGGTTAAAGCCAGTGCCCTTAGCTATTTAAGTCAAAAGGAATCAAGTCGATACCTAGAAAACTGAGGAAGTTATGACCAAAAAGGTAACTAGTTCTACTAAAAAGTGGCCGGAAAGAGGCAGTAGCAGAACTGGTAACATTTTTGGTCATAACTTGCTTATTTTTCAAGACATCGACTTGATTTCTACTGCGTTGGATAGGTAACAGCACTCGCTTTAATACGAAATTTTCGTTTTGCGAATAGTGGGACAAAATTTTTTTCTTCAAAAAATACCATGGGCTACCCCCTTTGCTTTTTTTGGAAAAATGATAAAAAAAATTTTTGCTCTACAAGGAAGAAAAACAATATTGTGGTTAAAGCCAGTGCCCTTAGCTATTTAAGTCAAAAGGAATCAAGTCGATACCTAGAAAACTGAGGAAGTTATGACCAAAAAGGTAACTAGTTCTACTAAAAAGTGGCCGGAAAGAGGCAGTAGCAGAACTGGTAACATTTTTGGTCATAGCTTGCTTATTTTTCAAGACATCGACTTGATTTCTACTGCGTTGGATAGGTAACAGCACTCGCTTTAATACGAAATTTTCGTTTTGCGAATAGTGGGACAAAATTTTTTTCTTCAAAAAATACCATGGGCTACCCCCTTTGCTTTTTTTGGAAAAATGATAAAAAAAATTTTTGCTCTACAAGGAAGACAAACAATATTGTGGTTAAAGCCAGTGCCCTTAGCTATCCAAGTCAAAAGGAATCAAGTCGATATCTAGAAAACTGAGGAAGTTATGACTAAAAAGGTAACTAGTTCTACTAAAAAGTGGCCGGAAAGAGGCAGTAGCAGAACTGGTAACATTTTTGGTCATAGCTTGCTTATTTTTCAAGACATCGACTTGATTTCTACTGCGTTGGATAGGTAACAGCACTGGCTTTAATACGAAATTTTCGTTTTGCGAATAGTGGGACAAAATTTTTTTCTTCAAAAAATACCATGGGCTACCCCCTTTGCTTTTTTTGGAAAAATGATAAAAAAAATTTTTGCTCTACAAGGAAGAAAAACAATATTGTGGTTAAAGCCAGTGCCCTTAGCTATTTAAGTCAAAAGGAATCAAGTCGATACCTAGAAAACTGAGGAAGTTATGACCAAAAAGGTAACTAGTTCTACTAAAAAGTGGCCGGAAAGAGGCAGTAGCAGAACTGGTAACATTTTTGGTCATAACTTGCTTATTTTTCAAGACATCGACTTGATTTCTACTGCGTTGGATAGGTAACAGCACTGGCTTTAATACGAAATTTTCGTTTTGCGAATAGTGGGATAAAATTTTTTTCTTCAAAAAATACCATGGGCTACCCCCTTTGCTTTTTTTGGAAAAATGATAAAAAAAATTTTTTCTCTACAAGGAAGAAAAACAATATTGTGGTTAAAGCCAGTGCCCTTAGCTATCCAAGTCAAAAGGAATCAAGTCGATACCTAGAAAACTGAGGAAGTTATAACCAAAACGGTAACTAGTTCTACTAAAAAGTGGCCGGAAAGAGGCAGTAGCAGATTTTTGGTCATAACTTGCTTATTTTTCTAGACATCGACTTGATTTCTACTGCGTTGGATAGGTAACAGCACTGGCTTTAATACGAAATTTTCGTTTTGCGAATAGTGGGACAAAAATTTTTTTCTTCAAAAAATACCATGGGCTACCCCCTTTGCTTTTTTTGGAAAAATGATACAAAAAATTTTTGCTCTACAATTAAGAAAAACAATATTGTGGTTAAAGCCAGTGCCCTTAGCTATCCAAGTCAAAAGGAATCAAGTCGATACCTAGAAAACTGAGGAAGTTATGACCAAAAAGGTAACTAGTTCTACTACAAAGTGGCCGGAAAGTGGCAGTAGCAGAACTGGTAACATTTTTGGTCTTAACTTGCTTATTTTTCTAGACATCGACTTGATTTCTACTGCGTTGGATAGGTAACAGCACTGGCTTTAATACGAAATTTTCGTTTTGCGAATAGTGGGACAAAAATTTTTTTCTTCAAAAAATACCATGGGCTACCCCCTTTGCTTTTTTTGGAAAAATGATAAAAAAAATTTTTGCTCTACAAGGAAGAAAAACAATATTGTGGTTAAAGCCAGTTCCCTTAGCTATCCAAGTCAAAAGGAATCAAGTCGATATCTAGAAAACTGAGGAAATTATGACTAAAAAGGTAACTAGTTCTACTAAAAAGTGGCCGGAAAGAGGCAGTAGCAGAACTGGTAACATTTTTGGTCATAGCTTGCTTATTTTTCAAGACATCGACTTGATTTCTACTGCGTTGGATAGGTAACAGCACTGGCTTTAATACGAAATTTTCGTTTTGCGAATAGTGGGACAAAAATTTTTTTTTTTCAAAAAATACCATGGGCTACCCCCTTCGCTTTTTTTGGAAAAATGATAAAAAAAATTTTTTGCTCTACCTGGAAGAAAAACAATATTGTGGTTAAAGCCAGTGCCCTTAGCTATTTAAGTCAAAAGGAATCAAGTCAATACCTAGAAAACTGAGGAAGTTATGACCAAAAATTTAACTAGTTCTGCTAAAAAGTGGCCGGAAAGTGGCAGTAGCAGAACTGGTAACATTTTTGGTCTTAACTTGCTTATTTTTCTAGACATCGACTTGATTTCTACTGCGTTGGATAGGTAACAGCACTGGCTTTAATACGAAATTTTCGTTTTGCGAATAGTGGGATAAAATTTTTTTCTTCAAAAAATACCATGGGCTACCCCCTTTGCTTTTTTTGGAAAAATGATAAAAAAAATTTTTGCTCTACAAGGAAGAAAAACAATATTGTGGTTAAAGCCAGTGCCCTTAGCTATCCAAGTCAAAAGGAATCAAGTCGATACCTAGAAAACTGAGGAAGTTATAACCAAAACGGTAACTAGTTCTACTAAAAAGTGGCTGGAAAGAGGCAGTAGCAGAACTGGTAACATTTTTGGTCATAACTTGCTTATTTTTCTAGACATCGACTTGATTTCTACTGCGTTGGATAGGTAACAGCACTGGCTTTAATACGAAATTTTCGTTTTGCGAATAGTGGGACAAAATTTTTTTCTTCAAAAAATACCATGGGAAAACTGAAGAAGTTACGACCAAAAAGGTAACTAGTTCTACTAAAAAGTGGCCGGAAAGAGGCAGTAGCAGATTTTTGGTCATAACTTGCTTATTTTTCTAGACATCGACTTGATTTCTACTGCGTTGGATAGGTAACAGCACTGGCTTTAATACGAAAATTTCGTTTTGCGAATAGTGGGACAAAAATTTTTTTCTTCAAAAAATACCATGGGCTAGCCCCTTTGCTTTTTTTGGAAAAATGATAAAAAAAATTTTTGCTCTACAAGGAAGAAAAACAATATTGTGGTTAAAGCCAGTGCCCTTGGCTATCCAAGTCAAAAGGAATCAAGTCGATATCTAGAAAACTGAAGAAGTTACGACCAAAAAGGTAACTAGTTCTACTAAAAAGTGGCCGGAAAGAGGCAGTAGCAGAACTGGTAACATTTTTGGTCATAACTTGCTTATTTTTCAAGAAATCGACTTGATTTCTACTGCGTTGGATAGGTAACAGCAATGGCTTTAATACGAAGTTTTCGTTTTGCGAATAGTGGGACCAACATTTTTTTCTTCAAAAAATACCATGGGCTACCCCCTTTGCTTTTTTTGGAAAAATGATAAAAAAAATTTTTGCTCTACAAGGAAGAAAAACAATATTGTGGTTAAAGCCAGTGCCCTTAGCTATCCAAGTCAAAAGGAATCAAGTCGATATCTAGAAAACTGAGGAAGTTATGACCAAAAAGGTAACTAGTTCTACTAAAAAGTGGCCGGAAAGAGGCAGTAGCAGAACTGGTAACATTTTTGGTCATAACTTGCTTATTTTTCTAGACATCGACTTGATTTCTACTGCGTTGGATAGGTAACAGCACTGGCTTTAATACGACATTTTCGTTTTGCGAATAGTGGGATAAAAATTTTTTTCTTCAAAAAATACCATGGGCTACCCCCTTTGCTTTTTTTGGAAAAATGATAAAAAAAATTTTTGCTCTACAAGGAAGAAAAACAATATTGTGGTTAAAGCCAGTGCCCTTAGCTATCCAAGTCAAAAGGAATCAAGTCGATATCTAGAAAACTGAGGAAGTTATGACCAAAAAGGTAACTAGTTCTACTAAAAAGTGGCCGGAAAGAGGCAGTAGCAGATTTTTGGTCATAACTTGCTTATTTTTCTAGACATCGACTTGATTTCTACTGCGTTGGATAGGTAACAGCACTGGCTTTAATACGAAATTTTCATTTTGCGAATAGTGGGACAAAAATTTTTTTCTTCAAAAAATACCATGGGCTAGCCCCTTTGCTTTTTTTGGAAAAATGATAAAAAAAATTTTTGCTCTACAAGGAAGAAAAACAATATTGTGGTTAAAGCCAGTGCCCTTAGCTATCCAAGTCAAAAGGAATCAAGTCGATGTCTAGAAAACTGAGGAAGTTATGACCAAAAAGGTAACTAGTTCTACTAAAAAGTGGCCGGAAAGAGGCAGTAGCAGATTTTTGGTCATAACTTGCTTATTTTTCTAGACATCGACTTGATTTCTACTGCGTTGGATAGGTAACAGCAATGGCTTTAATACGAAGTTTTCGTTTTGCGAATAGTGGGACCAACATTTTTTTCTTCAAAAAATACCATGGGCTACCCCTTTTGCTTTTTTTGGAAAAATGATAAAAAAAATTTTTGGTCTACAAGGAAGAAAAACAATATTGTGGTTCAAGCCAGTGATCTTAGCTATCCAAGTCAAAAGGAATCAAGTCAATATCTAGAAAACTGAGGAAGTTATGACCAAAAAGGTAACTAGTTCTACTAAAGAGTGGCCGGAAAGAGGCAGTAGCAGAACTGGTAACATTTTTGGTCATAACTTGCTTATTTTTCTAGACATCGACTTGATTTCTACTGCGTTGGATAGGTAACAGCACTGGCTTTAATACGAAATTTTCATTTTGCGAATAGTGGGACCAACATTTTTTTCTTCAAAAAATACCATGGGCTACCCCTTTTGCTTTTTTTGGAAAAATGATAAAAAAAATTTTTGGTCTACAAGGAAGAAAAACAATATTGTGGTTCAAGCCAGTGATCTTAGCTATCCAAGTCAAAAGGAATCAAGTCAATATCTAGAAAACTGAGGAAGTTATGACCAAAACGGTAATTAGTTCTACTAGAAAGTGGCCGGAAAGAGGCAGTAGCAGAACTGGTAACATTTTTGGTCATAACTTGCTTATTTTTCTAGACATCGACTTGATTTCTACAGCACTGGCTTTAATACGAAAATTTCGTTTTGCGACTAGTGGGACAAAAATTTTTTTCTTCAAAAAATACCATGGGCTACCCCCTTTGCTTTTTTTGGAAAAATGATAAAAAAAATTTTTTCTCTACAAGGAAGAAAAACAATATTGTGGGTAAAGCCAGTGCCTTTAGCTATCCAAGTCAAAAGGAATCAAGTCGATATCTAGAAAACTGAGGAAGTTATGACCAAAAAGGTAACTAGTTCTACTAAAAAGTGGCCGGAAAGAGGCAGTAGCAGAACTGGTAACATTTTTGGTCATAACTTGCTTATTTTTCTAGACATCGACTTGATTTCTACTGCGTTGGATAGGTAACAGCACTGGCTTTAATACGAAATTTTCGTTTTGCGAATAGTGGGACAAAAATTTTTTTCTTCAAAAAATACCATGGGCTACCCACTTTGCTTTTTTTGGAAAAATGATAAAAAAAATTTTTTCTCTACAATGAAGAAAAACAATATTGTGGTTAAAGCCAGTGCCCTTAGCTATCCAAGTCAAAAGGAATCAAGTCGATATCTAGAAAACTGAGGAAGTTATGACCAAAAAGGTAACTAGTTCTACTAAAAAGTGGCCGGAAAGAGGCAGTAGCAGATTTTTGGTCATAACTTGCTTATTTTTCTAGACATCGACTTGATTTCTACTGCGTTGGATAGGTAACAGCACTGGCTTTAATACGAAATTTTCATTTTGCGAATAGTGGGACAAAAATTTTTTTCTTCAAAAAATACCATGGGCTAGCCCCTTTGCTTTTTTTGGAAAAATGATAAAAAAAATTTTTGCTCTACAAGGAAGAAAAACAATATTGTGGTTAAAGCCAGTGCCCTTAGCTATCCAAGTCAAAAGGAATCAAGTCGATGTCTAGAAAACTGAGGAAGTTATGACCAAAAAGGTAACTAGTTCTACTAAAAAGTGGCCGGAAAGAGGCAGTAGCAGAACTGGTAACATTTTTGGTCATAACTTGCTTATTTTTCTAGACATCGACTTGATTTCTACTGCGTTGGATAGGTAACAGCACTGGCTTTAATACGACATTTTCGTTTTGCGAATAGTGGGATAAAAATTTTTTTCTTCAAAAAATACCATGGGCTACCCCCTTTGCTTTTTTTGGAAAAATGATAAAAAAAATTTTTGCTCTACAAGGAAGAAAAACAATATTGTGGTTAAAGCCAGTGCCCTTAGCTATCCAATTCAAAAGGAATCAAGTCGATATCTAGAAAACTGAGGAAGTTATGACCAAAAAGGTAACTAGTTCTACTAAAAAGTGGCCGGAAAGAGGCAGTAGCAGAACTGGTAACATTTTTGGTCATAACTCTCTTTTTTTTCTAGACATTGACTTGATTTCTACTGCGTTGGATAGGTAACAGCACTGGCTTTAATACGACATTTTCGTTTTGCGAATAGTGGGATAAAAATTTTTTTCTTCAAAAAATACCATGGGCTACCCCCTTTGCTTTTTTTGGAAAAATGATAAAAAAAATTTTTGCTCTACAAGGAAGAAAAACAATATTGTGGTTAAAGCCAGTGCCCTTAGCTATCCAATTCAAAAGGAATCAAGTCGATATCTAGTAAACTGAGGAAGTTATGACCAAAAAGGTAACTAGTTCTACTAAAAAGTGGCCGGAAAGAGGCAGTAGCAGAACTGGTAACATTTTTGGTCATAACTTGCTTATTTTTCTAGACATCGACTTGATTTCTACTGCGTTGGATAGGTAACAGCACTGGCTTTAATACGACATTTTCGTTTTGCGAATAGTGGGATAAAAATTTTTTTCTTCAAAAAATACCATGGGCTACCCCCTTTGCTTTTTTTGGAAAAATGATAAAAAAAATTTTTGCTCTACAAGGAAGAAAAACAATATTGTGGTTAAAGCCAGTGCCCTTAGCTATCCAATTCAAAAGGAATCAAGTCGATATCTAGTAAACTGAGGAAGTTATGACCAAAAAGGTAACTAGTTCTACTAAAAAGTGGCCGGAAAGAGGCAGTAGCAGAACTGGTAACATTTTTGGTCATAACTTGCTTATTTTTCTAGACATCGACTTGATTTCTACTGCGTTGGATAGGTAACAGCACTGGCTTTAATACGAAATTTTCGTTTTGCGAATAGTGGGACAAAAAATTTTTTCTTCAAAAAATACCATGGGCCAGCCCCTTTGCTTTTTTTGGAAAAATGATAAAAAAAATTTTTTCTCTACAAGGAAGAAAAACAATATTGCAGTTAAAGCCAGTGCCCTTAGCTATCCAAATCAAAAGGAATCAAGTCGATATCTAGAAAACTGAGGAAGTTATGACCAAAACGGTAACTAGTTCTACTAAAAAGTGGCCGGAAAGAGGCAGTAGCAGAACTGGTAACATTTTTGGTCATAACTCTCTTTTTTTTCAAGACATCGACTTGATTTCTACTGCGTTGGATAGGTAACAGCAATGGCTTTAATACGAAATTTTCGTTTTGCGAATAGTGGGACAAAAATTTTTTTTTTTTTTCAAAAAATACCATGGGCTACAACCTTCGCTTTTTTTGGAAAAATGATAAAAAAAATTTTTGCTCTACAAGGAAGAAAAACAATATTGTGGTTAAAGCCAGTGCCCTTAGCTATCCAAGTCAAAAGGAATCAAGTCAATATCTAGAAAACTGAGGAAGTTATGACCAAAAAGGTAACTAGTTCTACTAAAAAGTGGCCGGAAAGAGGCAGTAGCAGAACTGGTAACATTTTTGGTCATAACTTGCTTATTTTTGTAGACATCGACTTGATTTCTACTGCGTTGGATAGGTAACAGCACTGGCTTTAATACGAAATTTTCATTTTGCGAATAGTGGGACAAAAATTTTTTTCTTCAAAAAATACCATGGGCTACCCCCTTTGCTTTTTTTGGAAAAATGATAAAAAATTTTTTTGCTCTACCCGCAAAAAAAACAATTTTGTGGTTAAAGCCAGTGCCCTTAGCTATCCAAGTCAAAAGGAATCAAGTCGATATCTGGAAAACTGAGGAAGTTATGACCAAAAAGGTAATTAGGTCTACTAAAAAGTGGCTGGAAAGAGGCAGTAGCAGAACTGGTAACATTTTTGGTCATAACTCTCTTTTTTTTCTAGACATCGACTTGATTTCTGCTGCGTTGGATAGGTAACAGCAATGGCTTTAATACGAAATTTTCGTTTTGCGAATAGTGGGACAAAATATTTTTTTTTTTTTTAAAAATACCATGGGCTACAACCTTCGCTTTTTTTGGAAAAATGATAAAAAAAATTTTTGCTCTACAAGGAAGAAAAACAATATTGCAGTTAAAGCCAGTGCCCTTAGCTATCCAAATCAAAAGGAATCAAGTCGATATCTAGAAAACTGAGGAAGTTATGACCAAAACGGTAACTAGTTCTACTAAAAAGTTGCCGGAAAGAGGCAGTAGCAGAACTGGTAACATTTTTGGTCATAACTTGCTTATTTTTCTAGACATCGACTTGATTTCTACTGCGTTGGATAGGTAACAGCACTGGCTTTAATACGAAATTTTCGTTTTGCGAATAGTGGGACAAAAATTTTTTTCTTCAAAAAATACCATGGGCTAGCCCCTTTGCTTTTTTTGGAAAAATGATAAAAAAAATTTTTGCTCTACAAGGAAGAAAAACAATATTGTGGTTAAAGCCAGTGCCCTTGGCTATCCAAGTCAAAAGGAATCAAGTCGATATCTAGAAAACTGAGGAAGTTACGACCAAAAAGGTAACTAGTTCTACTAAAAAGTGGCCGGAAAGAGGCAGTAGCAGAACTGGTAACATTTTTGGTCATAACTTGCTTATTTTTCAAGAAATCGACTTGATTTCTACTGCGTTGGATAGGTAACAGCAATGGCTTTAATACGAAGTTTTCGTTTTGCGAATAGTGGGACCAACATTTTTTTCTTCAAAAAATACCATGGGCTACCCCCTTTGCTTTTTTTGGAAAAATGATAAAAAAAATTTTTGCTCTACCTGGAAGAAAAACAATATTGTTTTTAAAGCCAGTGCCCTTAGCTATCCAAGTCAAAAGGAATCAAGTCAATATCTAGAAAACTGAGGAAGTTATGACCAAAACGGTAATTAGTTCTACTAGAAAGTGGCCGGAAAGAGGCAGTAGCAGAACTGGTAACATTTTTGGTCATAACTTGCTTATTTTTCTAGACATCGACTTGATTTCTACAGCACTGGCTTTAATACGAAAATTTCGTTTTGCGACTAGTGGGACAAAAATTTTTTTTCTTCAAAAAATACCATGGGCTACCCCCTTTGCTTTTTTTGGAAAAATGATAAAAAAAATTTTTGCTCTACAAGGAAGAAAAACAATATTGTGGGTAAAGCCAGTGCCTTTAGCTATCCAAGTCAAAAGGAATCAAGTCGATATCTAGAAAACTTAGGAAGTTATGACCAAAAAGGTAACTAGTTCTACTAAAAAGTGGCCGGAAAGAGGCAGTAGCAGAACTGGTAACATTTTTGGTCATAACTTGCTTATTTTTCTAGACATCGACTTGATTTCTACTGCGTTGGATAGGTAACAGCACTGGCTTTAATACGAAATTTTCGTTTTGCGAATAGTGGGACAAAAATTTTTTTCTTCAAAAAATACCATGGGCTACCCCCTTTGCTTTTTTTGGAAAAATGATAAAAAAAAATTTTTGCTCTACAAGGAAGAAAAACAATATTGTGGTTAAAGCCAGTGCCCTTAGCTATCCAAGTCAAAAGGAATCAAGTCGATATCTAGAAAACTGAGGAAGTTATGACCAAAAAGGTAACTAGTTCTACTAAAAAGTGGCCGGAAAGAGGCAGTAGCAGAACTGGTAACATTTTTGGTCATAACTTGCTTATTTTTCTAGACATCGACTTGATTTCTACTGCGTTGGATAGGTAACAGCACTGGCTTTAATACGAAATTTTCGTTTTGCGAATAGTGGGACAAAAAATTTTTTCTTCAAAAAATACCATGGGCCAGCCCCTTTGCTTTTTTTGGAAAAATGATAAAAAAAATTTTTTCTCTACAAGGAAGAAAAACAATATTGCAGTTAAAGCCAGTGCCCTTAGCTATCCAAATCAAAAGGAATCAAGTCGATATCTAGAAAACTGAGGAAGTTATGACCAAAACGGTAACTAGTTCTACTAAAAAGTGGCCGGAAAGAGGCAGTAGCAGAACTGGTAACATTTTTGGTCATAACTCTCTTTTTTTTCAAGACATCGACTTGATTTCTACTGCGTTGGATAGGTAACAGCAATGGCTTTAATACGAAATTTTCGTTTTGCGAATAGTGGGACAAAAATTTTTTTTTTTTTTCAAAAAATACCATGGGCTACAACCTTCGCTTTTTTTGGAAAAATGATAAAAAAAATTTTTGCTCTACAAGGAAGAAAAACAATATTGTGGTTAAAGCCAGTGCCCTTAGCTATCCAAGTCAAAAGGAATCAAGTCAATATCTAGAAAACTGAGGAAGTTATGACCAAAAAGGTAACTAGTTCTACTAAAAAGTGGCCGGAAAGAGGCAGTAGCAGAACTGGTAACATTTTTGGTCATAACTTGCTTATTTTTGTAGACATCGACTTGATTTCTACTGCGTTGGATAGGTAACAGCACTGGCTTTAATACGAAATTTTCATTTTGCGAATAGTGGGACAAAAATTTTTTTCTTCAAAAAATACCATGGGCTACCCCCTTTGCTTTTTTTGGAAAAATGATAAAAAATTTTTTTGCTCTACCCGCAAAAAAAACAATTTTGTGGTTAAAGCCAGTGCCCTTAGCTATCCAAGTCAAAAGGAATCAAGTCGATATCTGGAAAACTGAGGAAGTTATGACCAAAAAGGTAATTAGGTCTACTAAAAAGTGGCTGGAAAGAGGCAGTAGCAGAACTGGTAACATTTTTGGTCATAACTCTCTTTTTTTTCTAGACATCGACTTGATTTCTACTGCGTTGGATAGGTAACAGCACTGGCTTTAATACGACATTTTCGTTTTGCGAATAGTGGGACAAAATATTTTTTTTTTTTTTAAAAATACCATGGGCTACAACCTTCGCTTTTTTTGGAAAAATGATAAAAAAAATTTTTGCTCTACAAGGAAGAAAAACAATATTGCAGTTAAAGCCAGTGCCCTTAGCTATCCAAATCAAAAGGAATCAAGTCGATATCTAGAAAACTGAGGAAGTTATGACCAAAACGGTAACTAGTTCTACTAAAAAGTTGCCGGAAAGAGGCAGTAGCAGAACTGGTAACATTTTTGGTCATAACTTGCTTATTTTTCTAGACATCGACTTGATTTCTACTGCGTTGGATAGGTAACAGCACTGGCTTTAATACGAAATTTTCGTTTTGCGAATAGTGGGACAAAAATTTTTTTCTTCAAAAAATACCATGGGCTAGCCCCTTTGCTTTTTTTGGAAAAATGATAAAAAAAATTTTTGCTCTACAAGGAAGAAAAACAATATTGTGGTTAAAGCCAGTGCCCTTGGCTATCCAAGTCAAAAGGAATCAAGTCGATATCTAGAAAACTGAGGAAGTTACGACCAAAAAGGTAACTAGTTCTACTAAAAAGTGGCCGGAAAGAGGCAGTAGCAGAACTGGTAACATTTTTGGTCATAACTTGCTTATTTTTCAAGAAATCGACTTGATTTCTACTGCGTTGGATAGGTAACAGCAATGGCTTTAATACGAAGTTTTCGTTTTGCGAATAGTGGGACCAACATTTTTTTCTTCAAAAAATACCATGGGCTACCCCCTTTGCTTTTTTTGGAAAAATGATAAAAAAAATTTTTGCTCTACCTGGAAGAAAAACAATATTGTTTTTAAAGCCAGTGCCCTTAGCTATCCAAGTCAAAAGGAATCAAGTCAATATCTAGAAAACTGAGGAAGTTATGACCAAAACGGTAATTAGTTCTACTAGAAAGTGGCCGGAAAGAGGCAGTAGCAGAACTGGTAACATTTTTGGTCATAACTTGCTTATTTTTCTAGACATCGACTTGATTTCTACAGCACTGGCTTTAATACGAAAATTTCGTTTTGCGACTAGTGGGACAAAAATTTTTTTTCTTCAAAAAATACCATGGGCTACCCCCTTTGCTTTTTTTGGAAAAATGATAAAAAAAATTTTTGCTCTACAAGGAAGAAAAACAATATTGTGGGTAAAGCCAGTGCCTTTAGCTATCCAAGTCAAAAGGAATCAAGTCGATATCTAGAAAACTTAGGAAGTTATGACCAAAAAGGTAACTAGTTCTACTAAAAAGTGGCCGGAAAGAGGCAGTAGCAGAACTGGTAACATTTTTGGTCATAACTTGCTTATTTTTCTAGACATCGACTTGATTTCTACTGCGTTGGATAGGTAACAGCACTGGCTTTAATACGAAATTTTCGTTTTGCGAATAGTGGGACAAAAATTTTTTTCTTCAAAAAATACCATGGGCTACCCCCTTTGCTTTTTTTGGAAAAATGATAAAAAAAAATTTTTGCTCTACAAGGAAGAAAAACAATATTGTGGTTAAAGCCAGTGCCCTTAGCTATCCAAGTCAAAAGGAATCAAGTCGATATCTAGAAAACTGAGGAAGTTATGACCAAAAAGGTAACTAGTTCTACTAAAAAGTGGCCGGAAAGAGGCAGTAGCAGATTTTTGGTCATAACTTGCTTATTTTTCTAGACATCGACTGGATTTCTACTGCGTTGGATAGGTAACAGCACTGGCTTTAATACGAAATTTTCGTTTTGCGAATAGTGGGACAAAAATTTTTTTCTTCAAAAAATACCATGGGCTAGCCCCTTTGCTTTTTTTGGAAAAATGATAAAAAAAATTTTTGCTCTACAAGGAAGAAAAACAATATTGTGGTTAAAGCCAGTGCCCTTAGCTATCCAAGTCAAAAGGAATCAAGTCGATGTCTAGAAAACTGAGGAAGTTATGACCAAAAAGGTAACTAGTTCTACTAAAAAGTGGCCGGAAAGAGGCAGTAGCAGAACTGGTAACATTTTTGGTTATAACTTGCTTATTTTTCTAGACATCGACTTGATTTCTACTGCGTTGGATAGGTAACAGCACTGGCTTTAATACGACATTTTCGTTTTGCGAATAGTGGGATAAAAATTTTTTTCTTCAAAAAATACCATGGGCTACCCCCTTTGCTTTTTTTGGAAAAATGATAAAAAAAATTTTTGCTCTACAAGGAAGAAAAACAATATTGTGGTTAAAGCCAGTGCCCTTAGCTATCCAAGTCAAAAGGAATCAAGTCGATACCTAGAAAACTGAGGAAGTTATGACCAAAAAGGTAACTAGTTCTACTAAAAAGTGGCCGGAAAGAGGCAGTAGCAGAACTGGTAACATTTTTGGTCATAACTTGCTTATTTTTCTAGACATCGACTTGATTTCTACTGCGTTGGATAGGTAACAGCACTGGCTTTAATACGAAATTTTCGTTTTGCGAATAGTGGGACAAAAATTTTTTTCTTCAAAAAATACCATGGGCTAGCCCCTTTGCTTTTTTTGGAAAAATGATAAAAAAAATTTTTTTTCTACAAGGAAGAAAAACAATATTGCAGTTAAAGCCAGTGCCCTTAGCTATCCAAATCAAAAGGAATCAAGTCGATATCTAGAAAACTGAGGAAGTTATGACCAAAACGGTAACTAGTTCTACTAAAAAGTGGCCGGAAAGAGGCAGTAGCAGAACTGGTAACATTTTTGGTCATAACTCTCTTTTTTTTTCAAGACATCGACTTGATTTCTACTGCGTTGGATAGGTAACAGCACTGGCTTTAATACGAAATTTTCGTTTTGCGAATAGTGGGACAAAAATTTTTTTCTTCAAAAAATACCATGGGCTACCCCCTTTGCTTTTTTTGGAAAAATGATAAAAAAAATTTTTGCTCTACAAGGAAGAAAAACAATATTGTGGTTAAAGCCAGTGCCCTTAGCTATCGAAGTCAAAAGGAATCAAGTCGATATCTAGAAAACTGAGGAAGTTATGACCAAAAAGGTAACTAGTTCTACTAAAAAGTGGCCGGAAAGAGGCAGTAGCAGATTTTTGGTCATAACTTGCTTATTTTTCTAGACATCGACTTGATTTCTACTGCGTTGGATAGGTAACAGCACTGGCTTTAATACGAAGTTTTCGTTTTGCGAATAGTGGGACCAACATTTTTTTCTTCAAAAAATACCATGGGCTACCCCCTTTGCTTTTTTTGGAAAAATGATAAAAAAAATTTTTGCTCTACAAGGAAGAAAAACAATATTGTGGTTCAAGCCAGTGATCTTAGCTATCCAAGTCAAAAGGAATCAAGTCAATATCTAGAAAACTGAGGAAGTTATGACCAAAACGGTAATTAGTTCTACTAGAAAGTGGCCGGAAAGAGGCAGTAGCAGAACTGGTAACATTTTTGGTCATAACTTGCTTATTTTTCTAGACATCGACTTGATTTCTACAGCACTGGCTTTAATACGAAAATTTCGTTTTGCGACTAGTGGGACCAAAATTTTTTTCTTCAAAAAATACCATGGGCTACCCCCTTTGCTTTTTTTGGAAAAATGATAAAAAAAATTTTTGCTCTACAAGGAAGAAAAACAATATTGTGGGTAAAGCCAGTGCCTTTAGCTATCCAAGTCAAAAGGAATCAAGTCGATATCTAGAAAACTGAGGAAGATATGACCAAAAAGGTAACTAGTTCTACTAAAAAGTGGCCGGAAAGAGGCAGTAGCAGATTTTTGGTCATAACTTGCTTATTTTTCTAGACATCGACTTGATTTCTACTGCGTTGGATAGGTAACAGCACTAGCTTTAATACGAAATTTTCGTTTTGCGAATAGTGGGACAAAAATTTTTTTCTTCAAAAAATACCATGGGCTACCCCCTTTGCTTTTTTTGGAAAAATGATAAAAAAAATTTTTGCTCTACAAGGAAGAAAAACAATATTGTGGTTAAAGCCAGTGCCCTTAGCTATCCAAGTCAAAAGGAATCAAGTCGATATCTAGAAAACTGAGGAAGTTATGACCAAAAAGGTAACTAGTTCTACTAAAAAGTGGCCGGAAAGAGGCAGTAGCAGATTTTTGGTCATAACTTGCTTATTTTTCTAGACATCGACTTGATTTCTACTGCGTTGGATAGGTAACAGCACTGGCTTTAATACGAAATTTTCGTTTTGCGAATAGTGGGACAAAAATTTTTTTCTTCAAAAAATACCATGGGCTAGCCCCTTTGCTTTTTTTGGAAAAATGATAAAAAAAATTTTTGCTCTACAAGGAAGAAAAACAATATTGTGGTTAAAGCCAGTGCCCTTAGCTATCCAAGTCAAAAGGAATCAAGTCGATGTCTAGAAAACTGAGGAAGTTATGACCAAAAAGGTAACTAGTTCTACTAAAAAGTGGCCGGAAAGAGGCAGTAGCAGAACTGGTAACATTTTTGGTCATAACTTGCTTATTTTTCTAGACATCGACTTGATTTCTACTGCGTTGGATAGGTAACAGCACTGGCTTTAATACGAAATTTTCGTTTTGCGAATAGTGGGACAAAAATTTTTTTCTTCAAAAAATACCATGGGCTACCCCCTTTGCTTTTTTTGGAAAAATGATAAAAAAAATTTTTGCTCTACAAGGAAGAAAAACAATATTGTGGTTAAAGCCAGTGCCCTTAGCTATCCAAGTCAAAAGGAATCAAGTCGATATCTAGAAAACTGAGGAAGTTATGACCAAAAAGGTAACTAGTTCTACTAAAAAGTGGCCGGAAAGAGGCAGTAGCAGATTTTTGGTCATAACTTGCTTATTTTTCTAGACATCGACTTGATTTCTACTGCGTTGGATAGGTAACAGCACTGGCTTTAATACGAAATTTTCGTTTTGCGAATAGTGGGACAAAAATTTTTTTCTTCAAAAAATACCATGGGCTAGCCCCTTTGCTTTTTTTGGAAAAATGATAAGAAAAATTTTTGCTCTACAAGGAAGAAAAACAATATTGTGGTTAAAGCCAGTGCCCTTAGCTATCCAAGTCAAAAGGAATCAAGTCGATATCTAGAAAACTGAGGAAGTTATGACTAAAAAGGTAACTAGTTCTACTAAAAAGTGGCCGGAAAGAGGCAGTAGCAGAACTGGTAACATTTTTGGTCATAACTCTCTTTTTTTTCTAGACATCGACTTGATTTCTACTGCGTTGGATAGGTAACAGCACTGGCTTTAATACGAAATTTTGGTTTTGCGAATAGTGGGACCAAAATTTTTTTCTTCAAAAAATACCATGGGCTACCCCCTTTGCTTTTTTTGGAAAAATGATAAAAAATTTTTTTGCTCCACCCGCAAAAAAAACAATTTTGTGGTTAAAGCCAGTGCCCTTAGCTATCCAAGTCAAAAGGAATCAAGTCGATATCTAGAAAACTGAGGAAGTTATGACCAAAAAGGTAATTAGGTCTACTAAAAAGTGGCTGGAAAGAGGCAGTAGCAGAACTGGTAACATTTTTGGCCATAACTCTCTTTTTTTTCTAGACATCGACTTGATTTCTACTGCGTTGGATAGGTAACAGCACTGGCTTTAATACGAAATTTTCGTTTTGCGAATAGTGGGACAAAAATTTTTTTCTTCAAAAAATACCATGGGCTAGCCCCTTTGCTTTTTTTGGAAAAATGATAAAAAAATTTTTTCTCTACAAGGAAGAAAAACAATATTGCAGTTAAAGCCAGTGCCCTTAGCTATCCAAATCAAAAGGAATCAAGTCGATATCTAGAAAACTGAGGAAGTTATGACCAAAAAGGTAACTAGTTCTACTAAAAAGTGGCCGGAAAGAGGCAGTAGCAGAACTGGTAACATTTTTGGTCATAACTTGCTTATTTTTGTAGACATCGACTTGATTTCTACTGCGTTGGATAGGTAACAGCACTGGCTTTAATACGAAATTTTCATTTTGCGAATAGTGGGACAAAAATTTTTTTCTTCAAAAAATACCATGGGCTACCCCCTTTGCTTTTTTTGGAAAAATGATAAGAAAAATTTTTGCTCTACCCGCAAAAAAAACAATTTTGTGGTTAAAGCCAGTGCCCTTAGCTATCCAAGTCAAAAGGAATCAAGTCGATATCTGGAAAACTGAGGAAGTTATGACCAAAAAGGTAATTAGGTCTACTAAAAAGTGGCTGGAAAGAGGCAGTAGCAGAACTGGTAACATTTTTGGTCATAACTCTCTTTTTTTTTCTAGACATCGACTTGATTTCTACTGCGTTGGATAGGTAACAGCAATGGCTTTAATACGAAATTTTCGTTTTGCGAATAGTGGGACAAAATATTTTTTTTTTTTTTAAAATACCATGGGCTACAACCTTCGCTTTTTTTGGAAAAATGATAAAAAAAATTTTTGCTCTACAAGGAAGAAAAACAATACTGTGGTTAAAGCCAGTGCCCTTAGCTATCCAAGTCAAAAGGAATCAAGTCGATATCTAGAAAACTGAGGAAGTTATGACTAAAAAGGTAACTAGTTCTACTAAAAAGTGGCCGGAAAGAGGCAGTAGCAGAACTGGTAACATTTTTGGTCATAACTTGCTTATTTTTCTAGACATCGACTTGATTTCTACTGCGTTGGATAGGTAACAGCACTGGCTTTAATACGAAATTTTGGTTTTGCGAATAGTGGGCCAAAATTTTTTTCTTCAAAAAATACCATGGGCTACCCCCTTTGCTTTTTTTGCAAAAATGATAAAAAAAATTTTTGCTCTACAAGGAAGAAAAACAATATTGCGGTTAAAGCCAGTGCCTTAGCTATCCAAGTCAAAAGGAATTAAGTAGATATCTAGAAAACTGAGGAAGTTATGACCAAAACGGTAACTAGTTCTACTAAAAAGTGGCCGGAAAGAGGCAGTAGCAGAACTGGTAACATTTTTGGTCATAACTTGCTTATTTTTCTAGACATCGACTTGATTTCTACTGCGTTGGATAGGTAACAGCACTGGCTTTAATTCGAAAATTTCGTTTTGCGAATAGTGGGACCAAAATTTTTTTTCTTCAAAAAATACCATGGGCTACCCCCTTTGCTTTTTTTGGAAAAATGATAAAAAAAATTTTTGCTCTACAAGGAAGAAAAACAATATTGTGGTTAAAGCCAGTGCCCTTAGCTATCCAAGTCAAAAGGAATCAAGTCGATATCTAGAAAACTGAGGAAGTTATGACCAAAAAGGTAACTAGTTCTACTAAAAAGTGGCCGGAAAGAGGCAGTAGCAGAACTGGTAACATTTTTGGTTATAACTTGCTTATTTTTCTAGACATCGACTTGATTTCTACTGCGTTGGATAGGTAACAGCACTGGCTTTAATACGAAATTTTCGTTTTGCGAATAGTGGGACAAAAATTTTTTTCTTCAAAAAATACCATGGGCTAGCCCCTTTGCTTTTTTTGGAAAAATGATAAAAAAAATTTTTTTTCTACAAGGAAGAAAAACAATATTGCAGTTAAAGCCAGTGCCCTTAGCTATCCAAGTCAAAAGGAATCAAGTCGATATCTGGAAAACTGAGGAAGTTATGACCAAAAAGGTAATTAGGTCTACTAAAAAGTGGCTGGAAAGAGGCAGTAGCAGAACTGGTAACATTTTTGGTCATAACTCTCTTTTTTTTCTAGACATCGACTTGATTTCTACTGCGTTGGATAGGTAACAGCAATGGCTTTAATACGAAATTTTCGTTTTGCGAATAGTGGGACAAAATATTTTTTTTTTTTTTTAAAATACCATGGGCTACAACCTTCGCTTTTTTTGGAAAAATGATAAAAAAAATTTTTGCTCTACAAGGAAGAAAAACAATATTGTGGTTAAAGCCAGTGCCCTTAGCTATCCAAGTCAAAAGGAATCAAGTCGATATCTAGAAAACTGAGGAAGTTATGACTAAAAAGGTAACTAGTTCTACTAAAAAGTGGCCGGAAAGAGGCAGTAGCAGAACTGGTAACATTTTTGGTCATAACTTGCTTATTTTTCTAGACATCGACTTGATTTCTACTGCGTTGGATAGGTAACAGCAATGGCTTTAATACGAAATTTTCGTTTTGCGAATAGTGGGACAAAATATTTTTTTTTTTTTTTAAAATACCATGGGCTACAACCTTCGCTTTTTTTGGAAAAATGATAAAAAAAATTTTTGCTCTACAAGGAAGAAAAACAATATTGTGGTTAAAGCCAGTGCCCTTAGCTATCCAAGTCAAAAGGAATCAAGTCGATATCTAGAAAACTGAGGAAGTTATGACCAAAACGGTAACTAGTTCTACTAAAAAGTGGCCGGAAAGAGGCAGTAGCAGAACTGGTAACATTTTTGGTCATAACTCTCTTTTTTTTTCAAGACATCGACTTGATTTCTACTGCGTTGGATAGGTAACAGCACTGGCTTTAATACGAAATTTTCGTTTTGCGAATAGTGGGACAAAAATTTTTTTCTTCAAAAAATACCATGGGCTACCCCCTTTGCTTTTTTTGGAAAAATGATAAAAAAAATTTTTGCTCTACAAGGAAGAAAAACAATATTGTGGTTAAAGCCAGTGCCCTTAGCTATCCAAGTCAAAAGGAATCAAGTCGATATCTAGAAAACTGAGGAAGTTATGACCAAAAAGGTAACTAGTTCTACTAAAAAGTGGCCGGAAAGAGGCAGTAGCAGATTTTTGGTCATAACTTGCTTATTTTTCTAGACATCGACTTGATTTCTACTGCGTTGGATAGGTAACAGCACTGGCTTTAATACGAAGTTTTCGTTTTGCGAATAGTGGGACCAACATTTTTTTCTTCAAAAAATACCATGGGCTACCCCCTTTGCTTTTTTTGGAAAAATGATAAAAAAAATTTTTGCTCTACAAGGAAGAAAAACAATATTGTGGTTCAAGCCAGTGATCTTAGCTATCCAAGTCAAAAGGAATCAAGTCAATATCTAGAAAACTGAGGAAGTTATGACCAAAACGGTAATTAGTTCTACTAGAAAGTGGCCGGAAAGAGGCAGTAGCAGAACTGGTAACATTTTTGGTCATAACTTGCTTATTTTTCTAGACATCGACTTGATTTCTACAGCACTGGCTTTAATACGAAAATTTCGTTTTGCGACTAGTGGGACAAAAATTTTTTTCTTCAAAAAATACCATGGGCTACCCCCTTTGCTTTTTTTGGAAAAATGATAAAAAAAATTTTTGCTCTACCAGGAAGAAAAACAATATTGTGGTTAAAGCCAGTGCCCTTAGCTATCCAAGTCAAAAGGAATCAAGTCGATATCTAGAAAACTGAGGAAGTTATGACCAAAAAGGTAACTAGTTCTACTAAAAAGTGGCCGGAAAGAGGCAGTAGCAGATTTTTGGTCATAACTTGCTTATTTTTCTAGACATCGACTTGATTTCTACTGCGTTGGATAGGTAACAGCACTAGCTTTAATACGAAATTTTCGTTTTGCGAATAGTGGGACAAAAATTTTTTTCTTCAAAAAATACCATGGGCTACCCCCTTTGCTTTTTTTGGAAAAATTATAAAAAAAATTTTTGCTCTACAAGGAAGAAAAACAATATTGTGGTTAAAGCCAGTGCCCTTAGCTATCCAAGTCAAAAGGAATCAAGTCGATATCTAGAAAACTGAGGAAGTTATGACCAAAAAGGTAACTAGTTCTACTAAAAAGTGGCCGGAAAGAGGCAGTAGCAGATTTTTGGTCATAACTTGCTTATTTTTCTAGACATCGACTTGATTTCTACTGCGTTGGATAGGTAACAGCAATGGCTTTAATACGAAATTTTCGTTTTGCGAATAGTGGGACAAAATATTTTTTTTTTTTTTTAAAATACCATGGGCTACAACCTTCGCTTTTTTTGGAAAAATGATAAAAAAAATTTTTGCTCTACAAGGAAGAAAAACAATACTGTGGTTAAAGTTAGTGCCCTTAGCTATCCAAGTCAAAAGGAATCAAGTCGATATCTAGAAAACTGAGGAAGTTATGACTAAAAAGGTAACTAGTTCTACTAAAAAGTGGCCGGAAAGAGGCAGTAGCAGAACTGGTAACATTTTTGGTCATAACTTGCTTATTTTTCTAGACATCGACTTGATTTCTACTGCGTTGGATAGGTAACAGCACTGGCTTTAATACGAAATTTTGGTTTTGCGAATAGTGGGCCAAAATTTTTTTCTTCAAAAAATACCATGGGCTACCCCCTTTGCTTTTTTTGCAAAAATGATAAAAAAAATTTTTGCTCTACAAGGAAGAAAAACAATATTGCGGTTAAAGCCAGTGCCTTAGCTATCCAAGTCAAAAGGAATTAAGTAGATATCTAGAAAACTGAGGAAGTTATGACCAAAACGGTAACTAGTTCTACTAAAAAGTGGCCGGAAAGAGGCAGTAGCAGAACTGGTAACATTTTTGGTCATAACTTGCTTATTTTTCTAGACATCGACTTGATTTCTACTGCGTTGGATAGGTAACAGCACTGGCTTTAATTCGAAAATTTCGTTTTGCGAATAGTGGGACCAAAATTTTTTTTCTTCAAAAAATACCATGGGCTACCCCCTTTGCTTTTTTTGGAAAAATGATAAAAAAAATTTTTGCTCTACAAGGAAGAAAAACAATATTGTGGTTAAAGCCAGTGCCCTTAGCTATCCAAGTCAAAAGGAATCAAGTCGATATCTAGAAAACTGAGGAAGTTATGACCAAAAAGGTAACTAGTTCTACTAAAAAGTGGCCGGAAAGAGGCAGTAGCAGAACTGGTAACATTTTTGGTTATAACTTGCTTATTTTTCTAGACATCGACTTGATTTCTACTGCGTTGGATAGGTAACAGCACTGGCTTTAATACGAAATTTTCGTTTTGCGAATAGTGGGACAAAAATTTTTTTCTTCAAAAAATACCATGGGCTAGCCCCTTTGCTTTTTTTGGAAAAATGATAAAAAAAATTTTTTTTCTACAAGGAAGAAAAACAATATTGCAGTTAAAGCCAGTGCCCTTAGCTATCCAAGTCAAAAGGAATCAAGTCGATATCTGGAAAACTGAGGAAGTTATGACCAAAAAGGTAATTAGGTCTACTAAAAAGTGGCTGGAAAGAGGCAGTAGCAGAACTGGTAACATTTTTGGTCATAACTCTCTTTTTTTTCTAGACATCGACTTGATTTCTACTGCGTTGGATAGGTAACAGCAATGGCTTTAATACGAAATTTTCGTTTTGCGAATAGTGGGACAAAATATTTTTTTTTTTTTTTAAAATACCATGGGCTACAACCTTCGCTTTTTTTGGAAAAATGATAAAAAAAATTTTTGCTCTACAAGGAAGAAAAACAATATTGTGGTTAAAGCCAGTGCCCTTAGCTATCCAAGTCAAAAGGAATCAAGTCGATATCTAGAAAACTGAGGAAGTTATGACCAAAACGGTAACTAGTTCTACTAAAAAGTGGCCGGAAAGAGGCAGTAGCAGAACTGGTAACATTTTTGGTCATAACTTGCTTATTTTTCTAGACATCGACTTGATTTCTACTGCGTTGGATAGGTAACAGCAATGGCTTTAATACGAAATTTTCGTTTTGCGAATAGTGGGACAAAATATTTTTTTTTTTTTTTAAAATACCATGGGCTAGCCCCTTTGCATTTTTTGGAAAAATGATAAAAAAAATTTTTGCTCTACAAGGAAGAAAAACAATATTGTGGTTAAAGCCAGTGCCCTTAGCTATCCAAGTCAAAAGGAATCAAGTCGATATCTAGAAAACTGAGGAAGTTATGACCAAAACGGTAACTAGTTCTACTAAAAAGTGGCCGGAAAGAGGCAGTAGCAGAACTGGTAACATTTTTGGTCATAACTCTCTTTTTTTTTCAAGACATCGACTTGATTTCTACTGCGTTGGATAGGTAACAGCACTGGCTTTAATACGAAATTTTCGTTTTGCGAATAGTGGGACAAAAATTTTTTTCTTCAAAAAATACCATGGGCTACCCCCTTTGCTTTTTTTGGAAAAATGATAAAAAAAATTTTTGCTCTACAAGGAAGAAAAACAATATTGTGGTTAAAGCCAGTGCCCTTAGCTATCCAAGTCAAAAGGAATCAAGTCGATATCTAGAAAACTGAGGAAGTTATGACCAAAAAGGTAACTAGTTCTACTAAAAAGTGGCCGGAAAGAGGCAGTAGCAGATTTTTGGTCATAACTTGCTTATTTTTCTAGACATCGACTTGATTTCTACTGCGTTGGATAGGTAACAGCACTGGCTTTAATACGAAGTTTTCGTTTTGCGAATAGTGGGACCAACATTTTTTTCTTCAAAAAATACCATGGGCTACCCCCTTTGCTTTTTTTGGAAAAATGATAAAAAAAATTTTTGCTCTACAAGGAAGAAAAACAATATTGTGGTTCAAGCCAGTGATCTTAGCTATCCAAGTCAAAAGGAATCAAGTCAATATCTAGAAAACTGAGGAAGTTATGACCAAAACGGTAATTAGTTCTACTAGAAAGTGGCCGGAAAGAGGCAGTAGCAGAACTGGTAACATTTTTGGTCATAACTTGCTTATTTTTCTAGACATCGACTTGATTTCTACAGCACTGGCTTTAATACGAAAATTTCGTTTTGCGACTAGTGGGACAAAAATTTTTTTCTTCAAAAAATACCATGGGCTACCCCCTTTGCTTTTTTTGGAAAAATGATAAAAAAAATTTTTGCTCTACAAGGAAGAAAAACAATATTGTGGTTAAAGCCAGTGCCCTTAGCTATCCAAGTCAAAAGGAATCAAGTCGATATCTAGAAAACTGAGGAAGTTATGACCAAAAAGGTAACTAGTTCTACTAAAAAGTGGCCGGAAAGAGGCAGTAGCAGATTTTTGGTCATAACTTGCTTATTTTTCTAGACATCGACTTGATTTCTACTGCGTTGGATAGGTAACAGCACTAGCTTTAATACGAAATTTTCGTTTTGCGAATAGTGGGACAAAAATTTTTTTCTTCAAAAAATACCATGGGCTACCCCCTTTGCTTTTTTTGGAAAAATGATAAAAAAAATTTTTGCTCTACAAGGAAGAAAAACAATATTGTGGTTAAAGCCAGTGCCCTTAGCTATCCAAGTCAAAAGGAATCAAGTCGATATCTAGAAAACTGAGGAAGTTATGACCAAAAAGGTAACTAGTTCTACTAAAAAGTGGCCGGAAAGAGGCAGTAGCAGATTTTTGGTCATAACTTGCTTATTTTTCTAGACATCGACTTGATTTCTACTGCGTTGGATAGGTAACAGCAATGGCTTTAATACGAAATTTTCGTTTTGCGAATAGTGGGACAAAATATTTTTTTTTTTTTTTAAAATACCATGGGCTACAACCTTCGCTTTTTTTGGAAAAATGATAAAAAAAATTTTTGCTCTACAAGGAAGAAAAACAATACTGTGGTTAAAGCCAGTGCCCTTAGCTATCCAAGTCAAAAGGAATCAAGTCGATATCTAGAAAACTGAGGAAGTTATGACTAAAAAGGTAACTAGTTCTACTAAAAAGTGGCCGGAAAGAGGCAGTAGCAGAACTGGTAACATTTTTGGTCATAACTTGCTTATTTTTCTAGACATCGACTTGATTTCTACTGCGTTGGATAGGTAACAGCAATGGCTTTAATACGAAATTTTCGTTTTGCGAATAGTGGGACAAAATATTTTTTTTTTTTTTTAAAATACCATGGGCTACAACCTTCGCTTTTTTTGGAAAAATGATAAAAAAAATTTTTGCTCTACAAGGAAGAAAAACAATATTGTGGTTAAAGCCAGTGCCCTTAGCTATCCAAGTCAAAAGGAATCAAGTCGATATCTAGAAAACTGAGGAAGTTATGACCAAAACGGTAACTAGTTCTACTAAAAAGTGGCCGGAAAGAGGCAGTAGCAGAACTGGTAACATTTTTGGTCATAACTCTCTTTTTTTTTCAAGACATCGACTTGATTTCTACTGCGTTGGATAGGTAACAGCACTGGCTTTAATACGAAATTTTCGTTTTGCGAATAGTGGGACAAAAATTTTTTTCTTCAAAAAATACCATGGGCTACCCCCTTTGCTTTTTTTGGAAAAATGATAAAAAAAATTTTTGCTCTACAAGGAAGAAAAACAATATTGTGGTTAAAGCCAGTGCCCTTAGCTATCCAAGTCAAAAGGAATCAAGTCGATATCTAGAAAACTGAGGAAGTTATGACCAAAAAGGTAACTAGTTCTACTAAAAAGTGGCCGGAAAGAGGCAGTAGCAGATTTTTGGTCATAACTTGCTTATTTTTCTAGACATCGACTTGATTTCTACTGCGTTGGATAGGTAACAGCACTGGCTTTAATACGAAATTTTCGTTTTGCGAATAGTGGGACAAAAATTTTTTTCTTCAAAAAATACCATGGGCTAGCCCCTTTGCTTTTTTTGGAAAAATGATAAAAAAAATTTTTGCTCTACAAGGAAGAAAAACAATTTTGTGGTTAAAGCCAGTGCCCTTAGCTATCCAAGTCAAAAGGAATCAAGTCGATGTCTAGAAAACTGAGGAAGTTATGACCAAAAAGGTAACTAGTTCTACTAAAAAGTGGCCGGAAAGAGGCAGTAGCAGAACTGGTAACATTTTTGGTCATAACTCTCTTTTTTTTCTAGACATCGACTTGATTTCTACTGCGTTGGATAGGTAACAGCACTGGCTTTAATACGAAATTTTGGTTTTGCGAATAGTGGGACAAAAATTTTTTTCTTCAAAAAATACCATGGGCTACCCCCTTTGCTTTTTTTGGAAAAATGATAAAAAAAATTTTTGCTCTACAAGGAAGAAAAACAATATCGTGGTTAAAGTTAGTGTTCTTAGCTATCCAAGTCAAAATGAATCAAGTCGATATCTAGAAAACTGAGGAAGTTATGACCAAAACGATAACTAGTTCTACTAAAAAGTGGCCGGAAAGAGGCAGTAGCAGAACTGGTAACATTTTTGGTCATAACTCTCTTTTTTTTCTAGACATCGACTTGATTTCTACTGCGTTGGATAGGTAACAGCACTGGCTTTAATACGAAATTTTGGTTTTGCGAATAGTGGGACCAAAATTTTTTTCTTCAAAAAATACCATGGGCTACCCCCTTTGCTTTTTTTGGAAAAATGATAAAAAATTTTTTTGCTCTACCCGCAAAAAAAACAATTTTGTGGTTAAAGCCAGTGCCCTTAGCTATCCAAGTCAAAAGGAATCAAGTCGATATCTGGAAAACTGAGGAAGTTATGACCAAAAAGGTAATTAGGTCTACTAAAAAGTGGCTGGAAAGAGGCAGTAGCAGAACTGGTAACATTTTTGGTCATAACTCTCTTTTTTTTCTAGACATCGACTTGATTTCTACTGCGTTGGATAGGTAACAGCACTGGCTTTAATACGAAATTTTCGTTTTGCGAATAGTGGGACAAAAATTTTTTTCTTCAAAAAATACCATGGGCTAGCCCCTTTGCTTTTTTTGGAAAAATGATAAAAAAAATTTTTTCTCTACAAGGAAGAAAAACAATATTGCAGTTAAAGCCAGTGCCCTTAGCTATCCAAATCAAAAGGAATCAAGTCGATATCTAGAAAACTGAGGAAGTTATGACCAAAACGGTAACTAGTTCTACTAAAAAGTGGCCGGAAAGAGGCAGTAGCAGAACTGGTAACATTTTTGGTCATAACTCTCTTTTTTTTCTAGACATCGACTTGATTTCTACTGCGTTGGATAGGTAACAGCACTGGCTTTAATACGAAATTTTCGTTTTGCGAATAGTGGGACAAAAATTTTTTTCTTCAAAAAATACCATGGGCTAGCCCCTTTGCTTTTTTTGGAAAAATGATAAAAAAAAATTTTTCTCTACAAGGAAGAAAAACAATATTGCAGTTAAAGCCAGTGCCCTTAGCTATCCAAATCAAAAGGAATCAAGTCGATATCTAGAAAACTGAGGAAGTTATGACCAAAAAGGTAACTAGTTCTACTAAAAAGTGGACGGAAAGAGGCAGTAGCAGAACTGGTAACATTTTTGGTCATAACTTGCTTATTTTTGTAGACATCGACTTGATTTCTACTGCGTTGGATAGGTAACAGCACTGGCTTTAATACGAAATTTTCATTTTGCGAATAGTGGGACAAAAATTTTTTTCTTCAAAAAATACCATGGGCTACCCCCTTTGCTTTTTTTGGAAAAATGATAAGAAAAATTTTTGCTCTACCCGCAAAAAAAACAATTTTGTGGTTAAAGCCAGTGCCCTTAGCTATCCAAGTCAAAAGGAATCAAGTCGATATCTGGAAAACTGAGGAAGTTATGACCAAAAAGGTAATTAGGTCTACTAAAAAGTGGCTGGAAAGAGGCAGTAGCAGAACTGGTAACATTTTTGGTCATAACTCTCTTTTTTTTCTAGACATCGACTTGATTTCTACTGCGTTGGATAGGTAACAGCAATGGCTTTAATACGAAATTTTCGTTTTGCGAATAGTGGGACAAAATATTTTTTTTTTTTTTTAAAATACCATGGGCTACAACCTTCGCTTTTTTTGGAAAAATGATAAAAAAAATTTTTGCTCTACAAGGAAGAAAAACAATACTGTGGTTAAAGCCAGTGCCCTTAGCTATCCAAGTCAAAAGGAATCAAGTCGATATCTAGAAAACTGAGGAAGTTATGACTAAAAAGGTAACTAGTTCTACTAAAAAGTGGCCGGAAAGAGGCAGTAGCAGAACTGGTAACATTTTTGGTCATAACTTGCTTATTTTTCTAGACATCGACTTGATTTCTACTGCGTTGGATAGTTAACAGCACTGGCTTTAATACGAAATTTTGGTTTTGCGAATAGTGGGACCAAAATTTTTTTCTTCAAAAAAAACCATGGGCTACCCCCTTTGCTTTTTTTGCAAAAATGATAAAAAAAATTTTTGCTCTACAAGGAAGAAAAACAATATTGCGGTTAAAGCCAGTGCCCTTAGCTATCCAAGTCAAAAGGAATCAAGTCGATACCTAGAAAACTGAGGAAGTTATAACCAAAACGGTAACTAGTTCTACTAAAAAGTGGCCGGAAAGAGGCAGTAGCAGAACTGGTAACATTTTTGGTCATAACTTGCTTATTTTTCTAGACATCGACTTGATTTCTACTGCGTTGTATAGGTAACAGCACTGGCTTTAATTCGAAAATTTCGTTTTGCGAATAGTGGGACCAAAATTTTTTTCTTCAAAAAATACCATGGGCTACCCCCTTTGCTTTTTTTGCAAAAATGATAAAAAAAATTTTTGCTCTACAAGGAAGAAAAACAATATTGCGGTTAAAGCCAGTGCCCTTAGCTATCCAAGTCAAAAGGAATCAAGTCGATACCTAGAAAACTGAGGAAGTTATGACCAAAACGGTAACTAGTTCTACTAAAAAGTGGCCGGAAAGAGGCAGTAGCAGAACTGGTAACATTTTTGGTCATAACTTGCTTATTTTTCTAGACATCGACTTGATTTCTACTGCGTTGTATAGGTAACAGCACTGGCTTTAATTCGAAAATTTCGTTTTGCGAATAGTGGGACCAAAATTTTTTTCTTCAAAAAATACCATGGGCTACCCCCTTTGCTTTTTTTTGGAAAAATGATAAAAAAAATGTTTGCTCTACAAGGAAGAAAAACAATATTGTGGTTAAAGCCAGTGCTCTTAGCTATCCAAGTCAAAAGGAATCAAGTCGATATCTAGAAAACTGAGGAAGTTATGACCAAAACGGTAACTAGTTCTACTAAAAAGTGGCCGGAAAGAGGCAGTAGCAGAACTGGTAACATTTTTGGTCATAACTTGCTTATTTTTCTAGACATCGACTTGATTTCTACTGCGTTGGATAGGTACGAAATTTTCGTTTTGCGAATAGTGGAACAAAAATTTTTTTCTTCAAAAAATACCATGGGCTACCCCCTTTGCTTTTTTTGGAAAAATGATAAAAAAAATGTTTGCTCTACAAGGAAGAAAATCAATATTGTGGTTCAAGCCAGTGCCCTTAGCTATCCAAGTCAAAAGGAATCAAGTCGATATCTGGAAAACTGAGGAAGTTATGACCAAAAAGGTAAGTAGTTCTACTAAAAAGTGGCCGCAAAGAGGCAGTAGCAGAACTGGTTACACTTTTGGTTATAACTTACTTATTTTTCTAGACATCGACTTGATTTCTACTGCATTGGATAGGTAACAGCACTAGCTTTAATACGAAATTTTCTTTTTGCGAATAGTGGGAAACTAGTTTTTTTCTTCAAAAAATACCATGGGGTACCCCCTTTGCTTTTTTTGGAAAAATGATAAAAATATGTTTTGCTCTACCCGCAAGAAAAACAATATTGTCGTTATAGCCAGTTACTTTAGCTATCCAAGTCAAAAGGAATAAAGTCGATATCTAAAAAACTTATGAAGTTATGACCAAAAAGGTAACTAGTTCTACTAAAAAGTGGCCTGAAAGAGGCAGTAGCAGAACTGGTAACATTTTTGGTAATAACTCCCTTATTTTTCTAGACATCGACTTGATTTCTACTGCGTTGGATAGGTAACAGCACTGGCTTTAATAAGAAATTTTCTTTTTGCGAATAGTGGAACAAAAATTTTTTTCTTCAAAAAATACCATGGGCTACCCCCTTTGCTTTTTTTGGAAAAATGATAAAAAAAATTTTTGCTCTACAAGGAAGAAAAACAATATTGTGGTTAAAGCCAGTGCCCTTAGCTATCCAAGTCAAAAGGAATCAAGTCGATATCTAGAAAACTGAGGAAGTTATGACCAAAAAGGTAACTAGTTCTACTAAAAAGTGGCCGGAAAGAGGCAGTAGCAGAACTGGTAACATTTTTGGTCATAACTTGCTTATTTTTCTAGACATCGACTTGATTTCTACTGCGTTGGATAGGTAACAGCACTGGCTTTAATACGAAATTTTCGTTTTGCGAATAGTGGAACAAAAATTTTTTTCTTCAAAAAATACCATGGGCTACCCCCTTTGCTTTTTTTGGAAAAATGATAAAAAAATTTTTGCTCTACAAGGAAGAAAAACAATATTGTGGTTAAAGCCAGTGCCCTTAGCTATCCAAGTCAAAAGGAATCAAGTCGATATCTAGAAAACTGAGGAAGTTATGACCAAAAAGGTAACTAGTTCTACTAAAAAGTGGCCGGAAAGAGGCAGTAGCAGAACTGGTAACATTTTTGGTCATAACTTGCTTATTTTTCTAGACATCGACTTGATTTCTACTGCGTTGGATAGGTAACAGCACTGGCTTTAATTCGAAAATTTCGTTTTGCGAATAGTGGGACCAAAATTTTTTTCTTCAAAAAATACCATGGGCTACCCCCTTTGCTTTTTTTTTGGAAAAATGATAAAAAAAATTTTTGCTCTACAAGGAAGAAAAACAATATTGTGGTTAAAGCCAGTGCTCTTAGCTATCCAAGTCAAAAGGAATCAAGTCGATATCTAGAAAACTGAGGAAGTTATGACCAAAACGGTAACTAGTTCTACTAAAAAGTGGCCGGAAAGAGGCAGTAGCAGAACTGGTAACATTTTTGGTCATAACTTGCTTATTTTTCTAGACATCGACTTGATTTCTACTGCGTTGGATAGGTAACAGCACTGGCTTTAATTCGAAAATTTCGTTTTGCGAATAGTGGGACCAAAATTTTTTTCTTCAAAAAATACCATGGGCTACCCCCTTTGCTTTTTTTGGAAAAATGATAAAAAATTTTTTTGCTCTACCCGCAAAAAAAACAATTTTGTATTTAAAGCCAGTGCCTTAGCTATCCAAGTCAAAAGGAATTAAGTAGATATCTAGAAAACTGAGGAAGTTATGACCAAAAAGGTAAGTAGTTCTACTAAAAAGTGGCCGCAAAGAGGCAGTAGCAGAACTGGTTACACTTTTGGTTATAACTTACTTATTTTTCTAGACATCGACTTGATTTCTACTGCGTTGGATAGGTAACAGCACTGGCTTTAATACGAAATTTTATTTTTGCGAATAGTGGGAAACTAGTTTTTTTCTTCAAAAAATACCATGGGGTACCCCCTTTGCTTTTTTTGGAAAAATGATAAAAATATGTTTTGCTCTACCCGCAAGAAAAACAATATTGTCGTTATAGCCAGTTACTTTAGCTATCCAAGTCAAAAGGAATAAAGTCGATATCTAAAAAACTTATGAAGTTATGACCAAAAAGGTAACTAGTTCTACTAAAAAGTGGCCTGAAAGAGGCAGTAGCAGAACTGGTAACATTTTTGGTAATAACTCTCTTATTTTTCTAGACATCGACTTGATTTCTACTGCGTTGGATAGGTAACAGCACTGGCTTTAATACGAAATTTTCTTTTTGCGAATAGTGGAACAAAAATTTTTTTCTTCAAAAAATACCATGGGCTACCCCCTTTGCTTTTTTGGAAAAATGATAAAAAAAATTTTTGCTCTACAAGGAAGAAAAACAATATTGTGGTTAAAGCCAGTGCTCTTAGCTATCCAAGTCAAAAGGAATCAAGTCGATATCTAGAAAACTGAGGAAGTTATGACCAAAACGGTAACTAGTTCTACTAAAAAGTGGCCGGAAAGAGGCAGTAGCAGAACTGGTAACATTTTTGGTCATAACTTGCTTATTTTTCTAGACATCGACTTGATTTCTACTGCGTTGGATAGGTAACAGCACTGGCTTTAATTCGAAAATTTCGTTTTGCGAATAGTGGGACCAAAATTTTTTTCTTCAAAAAATACCATGGGCTACCCCCTTTGCTTTTTTTTTGGAAAAATGATAAAAAAAATTTTTGCTCTACAAGGAAGAAAAACAATATTGTGGTTAAAGCCAGTGCTCTTAGCTATCCAAGTCAAAAGGAATCAAGTCGATATCTAGAAAACTGAGGAAGTTATGACCAAAACGGTAACTAGTTCTACTAAAAAGTGGCCGGAAAGAGGCAGTAGCAGAACTGGTAACATTTTTGGTCATAACTTGCTTATTTTTCTAGACATCGACTTGATTTCTACTGCGTTGGATAGGTAACAGCACTGGCTTTAATACGAAATTTTCGTTTTGCGAATAGTGGAACAAAAATTTTTTTCTTCAAAAAATACCATGGGCTACCCCCTTTGCTTTTTTTGGAAAAATGATAAAAAAAATTTTTGCTCTACAAGGAAGAAAAACAATATTGTGGTTAAAGCCAGTGCCCTTAGCTATCCAAGTCAAAAGGAATCAAGTCGATATCTAGAAAACTGAGGAAGTTATGACCAAAAAGGTAACTAGTTCTACTAAAAAGTGGCCGGAAAGAGGCAGTAGCAGAACTGGTAACATTTTTGGTCATAACTTGCTTATTTTTCTAGACATCGACTTGATTTCTACTGCGTTGGATAGGTAACAGCACTGGCTTTAATTCGAAAATTTCGTTTTGCGAATAGTGGGACCAAAATTTTTTTCTTCAAAAAATACCATGGGCTACCCCCTTTGCTTTTTTTTTGGAAAAATGATAAAAAAAATTTTTGCTCTACAAGGAAGAAAAACAATATTGTGGTTAAAGCCAGTGCTCTTAGCTATCCAAGTCAAAAGGAATCAAGTCAATATCTAGAAAACTGAGGAAGTTATGACCAAAAAGGTAACTAGTTCTACTAAAAAGTGGCCGGAAAGAGGCAGTAGCAGAACTGGTAACATTTTTGGTCATAACTTGCTTATTTTTGTAGACATCGACTTGATTTCTACTGCGTTGGATAGGTAACAGCACTGGCTTTAATACGAAATTTTCATTTTGCGAATAGTGGGACAAAAATTTTTTTCTTCAAAAAATACCATGGGCTACCCCCTTTGCTTTTTTTTGGAAAAATGATAAGAAAAATTTTTGCTCTACAAGGAAGAAAAACAATATTGTGGTTAAAGCCAGTGCCCTTAGCTATCCAAGTCAAAAGGAATCAAGTCGATATCTAGAAAACTGAGGAAGTTATGACCAAAAAGGTAACTAGTTCTACTAAAAAGTGGCCGGAAAGAGGCAGTAGCAGAACTGGTAACATTTTTGGTCATAACTTGCTTATGTTTCTAGACATCGACTTGATTTCTACTGCGTTGGATAGGTAACAGCACTGGCTTTAATACGAAAATTTCGTTTTGCGAATAGTGGGACCAAAATTTTTTTCTTCAAAAAATACCATGGGCTACCCCCTTTGCTTTTTTTGGAAAAATGATAAAAAAAATTTTTGCTCTACAAGGAAGAAAAACAATATTGTGGTTCAAGCCAGTGCCCTTAGCTATCCAAGTCAAAAGGAATCAAGTCGATATCTAGAAAACTGAGGAAGTTATGACTAAAAAGGTAACTAGTTCTACTAAAAAGTGGCCGGAAAGAGGCAGTAGCAGAACTGGTAACATTTTTGGTCATAACTTGCTTATTTTTCTAGACATCGACTTGATTTCTACTGCGTTGGATAGGTAACAGCACTGGCTTTAATACGAAATTTTGGTTTTGCGAATAGTGGGACCAAAATTTTTTTCTTCAAAAAATACCATGGGCTACCCCCTTTGCTTTTTTTGGAAAAATGATAAAAAATTTTTTTGCTCTACCCGCAAAAAAAACAATTTTGTGGTTAAAGCCAGTGCCCTTAGCTATCCAAGTCAAAAGGAATCAAGTCGATATCTGGAAAACTGAGGAAGTTATGACCAAAAAGGTAATTAGGTCTACTAAAAAGTGGCCGGAAAGAGGCAGTAGCAGAACTGGTAACATTTTTGGTCATAACTTGCTTATTTTTCTAGACATCGACTTGATTTCTACTGCGTTGGATAGGTAACAGCACTGGCTTTAATACGAAATTTTCGTTTTGCGAATAGTGGGACAAAAATTTTTTTCTTCAAAAAATACCATGGGCTACCCCCTTTGCTTTTTTTGGAAAAATGATAAAAAAAATTTTTGCTCTACAAGGAAGAAAAACAATATTGTGGTTAAAGCCAGTGCCCTTAGCTATCCAAGTCAAAAGGAATCAAGTCGATATCTAGAAAACTGAGGAAGTTATGACCAAAAAGGTAACTAGTTCTACTAAAAAGTGGCCGGAAAGAGGCAGTAGCAGATTTTTGGTCATAACTTGCTTATTTTTCTAGACATCGACTTGATTTCTACTGCGTTGGATAGGTAACAGCACTGGCTTTAATACGAAATTTTCGTTTTGCGAATAGTGGGACAAAAATTTTTTTCTTCAAAAAATACCATGGGCTAGCCCCTTTGCTTTTTTTGGAAAAATGATAAAAAAAATTTTTGCTCTACAAGGAAGAAAAACAATATTGTGGTTAAAGCCAGTGCCCTTAGCTATCCAAGTCAAAAGGAATCAAGTCGATCTCTAGAAAACTGAGGAAGTTATGACCAAAAAGGTAACTAGTTCTACTAAAAAGTGGCCGGAAAGAGGCAGTAGCAGAACTGGTAACATTTTTGGTTATAACTTGCTTATTTTTCTAGACATCGACTTGATTTCTACTGCGTTGGATAGGTAACAGCACTGGCTTTAATACGAAATTTTCGTTTTGCGAATAGTGGGACAAAAATTTTTTTCTTCAAAAAATACCATGGGCTAGCCCCTTTGCTTTTTTTGGAAAAATGATAAAAAAAATTTTTGCTCTACAAGGAAGAAAAACAATATTGTGGTTAAAGCCAGTGCCCTTAGCTATCCAAGTCAAAAGGAATCAAGTCGATCTCTAGAAAACTGAGGAAGTTATGACCAAAAAGGTAACTAGTTCTACTAAAAAGTGGCCGGAAAGAGGCAGTAGCAGAACTGGTAACATTTTTGGTCATAACTTACTTATTTTTCTAGACATCGACTTGATTTCTACTGCGTTGGATAGGTAACAGCACTGGCTTTAATACGACATTTTCGTTTTGCGAATAGTGGGATAAAAATTTTTTTCTTCAAAAAATACCATGGGCTACCCCCTTTGCTTTTTTGAAAAATGATAAAAAAAATTTTTGCTCTACAAGGAAGAAAAACAATATTGTGGTTAAAGCCAGTGCCCTTAGCTATCCAAGTCAAGAGGAATCAAGTCGATATCTAGAAAACTGAGGAAGTTATGACCAAAAAGGTAACTAGTTCTACTAAAAAGTGGCCGGAAAGAGGCAGTAGCAGAACTGGTAACATTTTTGGTTATAACTTGCTTATTTTTCTAGACATCGACTTGATTTCTACTGCGTTGGATAGGTAACAGCACTGGCTTTAATACGAAATTTTCGTTTTGCGAATAGTGGGACAAAAATTTTTTTCTTCAGAAAATACCATGGGCTAGCCCCTTTGCTTTTTTTGGAAAAATGATAAAAAAAATTTTTTCTCTACAAGGAAGAAAAACCATATTGCAGTTAAAGCCAGTGCCCTTAGCTATCCAAATCAAAAGGAATCAAGTCGATATCTAGAAAACTGAGGAAGTTATGACCAAAACGGTAACTAGTTCTACTAAAAAGTGGCCGGAAAGAGGCAGTAGCAGAACTGGTAACATTTTTGGTCATAACTTGCTTATTTTTGTAGACATCGACTTGATTTCTACTGCGTTGGATAGGTAACAGCACTGGCTTTAATACGAAATTTTCATTTTGCGAATAGTGGGACAAAAATTTTTTTCTTCAAAAAATACCATGGGCTACCCCCTTTGCTTTTTTTGGAAAAATGATAAGAAAAATTTTTGCTCTACCCGCAAAAAAACAATTTTGTGGTTCAAGCCAGTGCTCTTAGCTATCCAAGTCAAAAGGAATCAAGTCAATATCTAGAAAACTGAGGAAGTTATGACCAAAACGGTAATTAGTTCTACTAGAAAGTGGCCGGAAAGAGGCAGTAGCAGAACTGGTAACATTTTTGGTCATAACTTGCTTATTTTTCTAGACATCGACTTGATTTCTACTGCGTTGGATAGGTAACAGCACTGGCTTTAATACGAAAATTTCGTTTTGCGAATAGTGGGACAAAAATTTTTTTCTTCAAAAAATACCATGGGCTACCCCCTTTGCTTTTTTTGGAAAAATGATAAAATGCTCTACAAGGAAGAAAAACAATATTGTGGTTAAAGCCAGTGCCCTTAGCTATCCAAGTCAAAAGGAATCAAGTCGATGTCTAGAAAACTGAGGAAGTTATGACCAAAAAGGTAACTAGTTCTACTAAAAAGTGGCCGGAAAGAGGCAGTAGCAGAACTGGTAACATTTTTGGTCATAACTTGCTTATTTTTCTAGACATCGACTTGATTTCTACTGCGTTGGATAGGTAACAGCACTGGCTTTAATACGAAATTTTCGTTTTGCGAATAGTGGGACAAAAATTTTTTTCTTCAAAAAATACCATGGGCTAGCCCCTTTGCTTTTTTTGGAAAAATGATAAAAAAAATTTTTGCTCTACAAGGAAGAAAAACAATATTGTGGTTAAAGCCAGTGCCCTTAGCTATCCAAGTCAAAAGGAATCAAGTCGATCTCTAGAAAACTGAGGAAGTTATGACCAAAAAGGTAACTAGTTCTACTAAAAAGTGGCCGGAAAGAGGCAGTAGCAGAACTGGTAACATTTTTGGTTATAACTTGCTTATTTTTCTAGACATCGACTTGATTTCTACTGCGTTGGATAGGTAACAGCACTGGCTTTAATACGAAATTTTCGTTTTGCGAATAGTGGGACAAAAATTTTTTTCTTCAAAAAATACCATGGGCTAGCCCCTTTGCTTTTTTTGGAAAAATGATAAAAAAAATTTTTGCTCTACAAGGAAGAAAAACAATATTGTGGTTAAAGCCAGTGCCCTTAGCTATCCAAGTCAAAAGGAATCAAGTCGATCTCTAGAAAACTGAGGAAGTTATGACCAAAAAGGTAACTAGTTCTACTAAAAAGTGGCCGGAAAGAGGCAGTAGCAGAACTGGTAACATTTTTGGTCATAACTTACTTATTTTTCTAGACATCGACTTGATTTCTACTGCGTTGGATAGGTAACAGCACTGGCTTTAATACGACATTTTCGTTTTGCGAATAGTGGGATAAAAATTTTTTTCTTCAAAAAATACCATGGGCTACCCCCTTTGCTTTTTTTGGAAAAATGATAAAAAAATTTTTTGCTCTACAAGGAAGAAAAACAATATTGTGGTTAAAGCCAGTGCCCTTAGCTATCCAAGTCAAGAGGAATCAAGTCGATATCTAGAAAACTGAGGAAGTTATGACCAAAAAGGTAACTAGTTCTACTAAAAAGTGGCCGGAAAGAGGCAGTAGCAGAACTGGTAACATTTTTGGTTATAACTTGCTTATTTTTCTAGACATCGACTTGATTTCTACTGCGTTGGATAGGTAACAGCACTGGCTTTAATACGAAATTTTCGTTTTGCGAATAGTGGGACAAAAATTTTTTTCTTCAAAAAATACCATGGGCTAGCCCCTTTGCTTTTTTTGGAAAAATGATAAAAAAAATTTTTTTTCTACAAGGAAGAAAAACAATATTGCAGTTAAAGCCAGTGCCCTTAGCTATCCAAATCAAAAGGAATCAAGTCGATATCTAGAAAACTGAGGAAGTTATGACCAAAACGGTAACTAGTTCTACTAAAAAGTGGCCGGAAAGAGGCAGTAGCAGAACTGGTAACATTTTTGGTCATAACTCTCTTTTTTTTCAAGACATCGACTTGATTTCTACTGCGTTGGATAGGTAACAGCACTGGCTTTAATACGACATTTTCGTTTTGCGAATAGTGGGATAAAAATTTTTTTCTTCAAAAAATACCATGGGCTACCCCCTTTGCTTTTTTTGGAAAAATGATAAAAAAATTTTTTGCTCTACAAGGAAGAAAAACAATATTGTGGTTAAAGCCAGTGCCCTTAGCTATCCAAGTCAAGAGGAATCAAGTCGATATCTAGAAAACTGAGGAAGTTATGACCAAAAAGGTAACTAGTTCTACTAAAAAGTGGCCGGAAAGAGGCAGTAGCAGAACTGGTAACATTTTTGGTTATAACTTGCTTATTTTTCTAGACATCGACTTGATTTCTACTGCGTTGGATAGGTAACAGCACTGGCTTTAATACGAAATTTTCATTTTGCGAATAGTGGGACAAAAATTTTTTTTTTTTTTCAAAAAATACCATGGGCTACAACCTTCGCTTTTTTTGGAAAAATGATAAAAAAAATTTTTGCTCTACAAGGAAGAAAAACAATATTGTGGTTAAAGCCAGTGCCCTTAGCTATCCAAGTCAAAAGGAATCAAGTCAATATCTAGAAAACTGAGGAAGTTATGACCAAAAAGGTAACTAGTTCTACTAAAAAGTGGCCGGAAAGAGGCAGTAGCAGAACTGGTAACATTTTTGGTCATAACTTGCTTATTTTTGTAGACATCGACTTGATTTCTACTGCGTTGGATAGGTAACAGCACTGGCTTTAATACGAAATTTTCATTTTGCGAATAGTGGGACAAAAATTTTTTTCTTCAAAAAATACCATGGGCTACCCCCTTTGCTTTTTTTTGGAAAAATGATAAGAAAAATTTTTGCTCTACAAGGAAGAAAAACAATATTGTGGTTAAAGCCAGTGCCCTTAGCTATCCAAGTCAAAAGGAATCAAGTCGATATCTAGAAAACTGAGGAAGTTATGACTAAAAAGGTAACTAGTTCTACTAAAAAGTGGCCGGAAAGAGGCAGTAGCAGAACTGGTAACATTTTTGGTCATAACTTGCTTATTTTTCTAGACATCGACTTGATTTCTACTGCGTTGGATAGGTAACAGCACTGGCTTTAATACGAAATTTTCGTTTTGCGAATAGTGGGACAAAAATTTTTTTCTTCAAAAAATACCATGGGCTACCCCCTTTGCTTTTTTTGGAAAAATGATAAAAAAAATTTTTGCTCTACAAGGAAGAAAAACAATATTGTGGTTAAAGCCAGTGCCCTTAGCTATCCAAGTCAAAAGGAATCAAGTCAATATCTAGAAAACTGAGGAAGTTATGACCAAAACGGTAATTAGTTCTACTAGAAAGTGGCCGGAAAGAGGCAGTAGCAGAACTGGTAACATTTTTGGTCATAACTTGCTTATTTTTCTAGACATCGACTTGATTTCTACTGCGTTGGATAGGTAACAGCACTGGCTTTAATACGAAAATTTCGTTTTGCGAATAGTGGGACAAAAATTTTTTTCTTCAAAAAATACCATATGCTAGCCCCTTTGCTTTTTTTGGAAAAATGATAAAAAAAATTTTTGCTCTACAAGGAAGAAAAACAATATTGTGGTTAAAGCCAGTGCCCTTAGCTATCCAAGTCAAAAGGAATCAAGTCGATCTCTAGAAAACTGAGGAAGTTATGACCAAAAAGGTAACTAGTTCTACTAAAAAGTGGCCGGAAAGAGGCAGTAGCAGAACTGGTAACATTTTTGGTTATAACTTGCTTATTTTTCTAGACATCGACTTGATTTCTACTGCGTTGGATAGGTAACAGCACTGGCTTTAATACGAAATTTTCGTTTTGCGAATAGTGGGACAAAAATTTTTTTCTTCAAAAAATACCATGGGCTAGCCCCTTTGCTTTTTTTGGAAAAATGATAAAAAAAATTTTTGCTCTACAAGGAAGAAAAACAATATTGTGGTTAAAGCCAGTGCCCTTAGCTATCCAAGTCAAAAGGAATCAAGTCGATCTCTAGAAAACTGAGGAAGTTATGACCAAAAAGGTAACTAGTTCTACTAAAAAGTGGCCGGAAAGAGGCAGTAGCAGAACTGGTAACATTTTTGGTCATAACTTACTTATTTTTCTAGACATCGACTTGATTTCTACTGCGTTGGATAGGTAACAGCACTGGCTTTAATACGACATTTTCGTTTTGCGAATAGTGGGATAAAAATTTTTTTCTTCAAAAAATACCATGGGCTACCCCCTTTGCTTTTTTTGGAAAAATGATAAAAAAATTTTTTGCTCTACAAGGAAGAAAAACAATATTGTGGTTAAAGCCAGTGCCCTTAGCTATCCAAGTCAAGAGGAATCAAGTCGATATCTAGAAAACTGAGGAAGTTATGACCAAAAAGGTAACTAGTTCTACTAAAAAGTGGCCGGAAAGAGGCAGTAGCAGAACTGGTAACATTTTTGGTTATAACTTGCTTATTTTTCTAGACATCGACTTGATTTCTACTGCGTTGGATAGGTAACAGCACTGGCTTTAATACGAAATTTTCGTTTTGCGAATAGTGGGACAAAAATTTTTTTCTTCAAAAAATACCATGGGCTAGCCCCTTTGCTTTTTTTGGAAAAATGATAAAAAAAATTTTTTTTCTACAAGGAAGAAAAACAAAATTGCAGTTAAAGCCAGTGCCCTTAGCTATCCAAATCAAAAGGAATCAAGTCGATATCTAGAAAACTGAGGAAGTTATGACCAAAACGGTAACTAGTTCTACTAAAAAGTGGCCGGAAAGAGGCAGTAGCAGAACTGGTAACATTTTTGGTCATAACTCTCTTTTTTTTCAAGACATCGACTTGATTTCTACTGCGTTGGATAGGTAACAGCAATGGCTTTAATACGAAATTTTCGTTTTGCGAATAGTGGGACAAAAATTTTTTTTTTTTTTCAAAAAATACCATGGGCTACAACCTTCGCTTTTTTTGGAAAAATGATAAAAAAAATTTTTGCTCTACAAGGAAGAAAAACAATATTGTGGTTAAAGCCAGTGCCCTTAGCTATCCAAGTCAAAAGGAATCAAGTCAATATCTAGAAAACTGAGGAAGTTATGACCAAAAAGGTAACTAGTTCTACTAAAAAGTGGCCGGAAAGAGGCAGTAGCAGAACTGGTAACATTTTTGGTCATAACTTGCTTATTTTTGTAGACATCGACTTGATTTCTACTGCGTTGGATAGGTAACAGCACTGGCTTTAATACGAAATTTTCATTTTGCGAATAGTGGGACAAAAATTTTTTTCTTCAAAAAATACCATGGGCTACCCCCTTTGCTTTTTTTTGGAAAAATGATAAGAAAAATTTTTGCTCTACAAGGAAGAAAAACAATATTGTGGTTAAAGCCAGTGCCCTTAGCTATCCAAGTCAAAAGGAATCAAGTCGATATCTAGAAAACTGAGGAAGTTATGACTAAAAAGGTAACTAGTTCTACTAAAAAGTGGCCGGAAAGAGGCAGTAGCAGAACTGGTAACATTTTTGGTCATAACTTGCTTATTTTTCTAGACATCGACTTGATTTCTACTGCGTTGGATAGGTAACAGCACTGGCTTTAATACGAAATTTTCGTTTTGCGAATAGTGGGACAAAAATTTTTTTCTTCAAAAAATACCATGGGCTACCCCCTTTGCTTTTCTTGGAAAAATGATAAAAAAAATTTTTGCTCTACAAGGAAGAAAAACAATATTGTGGTTAAAGCCAGTGCCCTTAGCTATCCAAGTCAAAAGGAATCAAGTCAATATCTAGAAAACTGAGGAAGTTATGACCAAAACGGTAATTAGTTCTACTAGAAAGTGGCCGGAAAGAGGCAGTAGCAGAACTGGTAACATTTTTGGTCATAACTTGCTTATTTTTCTAGACATCGACTTGATTTCTACTGCGTTGGATAGGTAACAGCACTGGCTTTAATACGAAAATTTCGTTTTGCGAATAGTGGGACAAAAATTTTTTTCTTCAAAAAATACCATGGGCTAGCCCCTTTGCTTTTTTTGGAAAAATGATAAAAAAAATTTTTGCTCTACAAGGAAGAAAAACAATATTGTGGTTAAAGCCAGTGCCCTTAGCTATCCAAGTCAAAAGGAATCAAGTCGATGTCTAGAAAACTGAGGAAGTTATGACCAAAAAGGTAACTAGTTCTACTAAAAAGTGGCCGGAAAGAGGCAGTAGCAGAACTGGTAACATTTTTGGTTATAACTTGCTTATTTTTCTAGACATCGACTTGATTTCTACTGCGTTGGATAGGTAACAGCACTGGCTTTAATACGAAATTTTCGTTTTGCGAATAGTGGGACAAAAATTTTTTTCTTCAAAAAATACCATGGGCTAGCCCCTTTGCTTTTTTTGGAAAAATGATAAAAAAAATTTTTGCTCTACAAGGAAGAAAAACAATATTGTGGTTAAAGCCAGTGCCCTTAGCTATCCAAGTCAAAAGGAATCAAGTCGATCTCTAGAAAACTGAGGAAGTTATGACCAAAAAGGTAACTAGTTCTACTAAAAAGTGGCCGGAAAGAGGCAGTAGCAGAACTGGTAACATTTTTGGTCATAACTTACTTATTTTTCTAGACATCGACTTGATTTCTACTGCGTTGGATAGGTAACAGCACTGGCTTTAATACGACATTTTCGTTTTGCGAATAGTGGGATAAAAATTTTTTTCTTCAAAAAATACCATGGGCTACCCCCTTTGCTTTTTTTGGAAAAATGATAAAAAAATTTTTTGCTCTACAAGGAAGAAAAACAATATTGTGGTTAAAGCCAGTGCCCTTAGCTATCCAAGTCAAGAGGAATCAAGTCGATATCTAGAAAACTGAGGAAGTTATGACCAAAAAGGTAACTAGTTCTACTAAAAAGTGGCCGGAAAGAGGCAGTAGCAGAACTGGTAACATTTTTGGTTATAACTTGCTTATTTTTCTAGACATCGACTTGATTTCTACTGCGTTGGATAGGTAACAGCACTGGCTTTAATACGAAATTTTCGTTTTGCGAATAGTGGGACAAAAATTTTTTTCTTCAAAAAATACCATGGGCTAGCCCCTTTGCTTTTTTTGGAAAAATGATAAAAAAAATTTTTTTTCTACAAGGAAGAAAAACAATATTGCAGTTAAAGCCAGTGCCCTTAGCTATCCAAATCAAAAGGAATCAAGTCGATATCTAGAAAACTGAGGAAGTTATGACCAAAACGGTAACTAGTTCTACTAAAAAGTGGCCGGAAAGAGGCAGTAGCAGAACTGGTAACATTTTTGGTCATAACTCTCTTTTTTTTCAAGACATCGACTTGATTTCTACTGCGTTGGATAGGTAACAGCAATGGCTTTAATACGAAATTTTCGTTTTGCGAATAGTGGGACAAAAATTTTTTTTTTTTTTCAAAAAATACCATGGGCTACAACCTTCGCTTTTTTTGGAAAAATGATAAAAAAAATTTTTGCTCTACAAGGAAGAAAAACAATATTGTGGTTAAAGCCAGTGCCCTTAGCTATCCAAGTCAAAAGGAATCAAGTCAATATCTAGAAAACTGAGGAAGTTATGACCAAAAAGGTAACTAGTTCTACTAAAAAGTGGCCGGAAAGAGGCAGTAGCAGAACTGGTAACATTTTTGGTCATAACTTGCTTATTTTTGTAGACATCGACTTGATTTCTACTGCGTTGGATAGGTAACAGCACTGGCTTTAATACGAAATTTTCATTTTGCGAATAGTGGGACAAAAATTTTTTTCTTCAAAAAATACCATGGGCTACCCCCTTTGCTTTTTTTTGGAAAAATGATAAGAAAAATTTTTGCTCTACAAGGAAGAAAAACAATATTGTGGTTAAAGCCAGTGCCCTTAGCTATCCAAGTCAAAAGGAATCAAGTCGATATCTAGAAAACTGAGGAAGTTATGACTAAAAAGGTAACTAGTTCTACTAAAAAGTGGCCGGAAAGAGGCAGTAGCAGAACTGGTAACATTTTTGGTCATAACTTGCTTATTTTTCTAGACATCGACTTGATTTCTACTGCGTTGGATAGGTAACAGCACTGGCTTTAATACGAAATTTTCGTTTTGCGAATAGTGGGACAAAAATTTTTTTCTTCAAAAAATACCATGGGCTACCCCCTTTGCTTTTTTTGGAAAAATGATAAAAAAAATTTTTGCTCTACAAGGAAGAAAAACAATATTGTGGTTAAAGCCAGTGCCCTTAGCTATCCAAGTCAAAAGGAATCAAGTCAATATCTAGAAAACTGAGGAAGTTATGACCAAAACGGTAATTAGTTCTACTAGAAAGTGGCCGGAAAGAGGCAGTAGCAGAACTGGTAACATTTTTGGTCATAACTTGCTTATTTTTCTAGACATCGACTTGATTTCTACTGCGTTGGATAGGTAACAGCACTGGCTTTAATACGAAAATTTCGTTTTGCGAATAGTGGGACAAAAATTTTTTTCTTCAAAAAATACCATGGGCTACCCCCTTTGCTTTTTTTGGAAAAATGATAAAATGCTCTACAAGGAAGAAAAACAATATTGTGGTTAAAGCCAGTGCCCTTAGCTATCCAAGTCAAAAGGAATCAAGTCGATGTCTAGAAAACTGAGGAAGTTATGACCAAAAAGGTAACTAGTTCTACTAAAAAGTGGCCGGAAAGAGGCAGTAGCAGAACTGGTAACATTTTTGGTCATAACTTGCTTATTTTTCTAGACATCGACTTGATTTCTACTGCGTTGGATAGGTAACAGCACTGGCTTTAATACGAAATTTTCGTTTTGCGAATAGTGGGACAAAAATTTTTTTCTTCAAAAAATACCATGGGCTACCCCCTTTGCTTTTTTTGGAAAAATGATAAAAAAAATTTTTGCTCTACAAGGAAGAAAAACAATATTGTGGTTAAAGCCAGTGCCCTTAGCTATCCAAGTCAAAAGGAATCAAGTCGATATCTAGAAAACTGAGGAAGTTATGACCAAAAAGGTAACTAGTTCTACTAAAAAGTGGCCGGAAAGAGGCAGTAGCAGATTTTTGGTCATAACTTGCTTATTTTTCTAGACATCGACTTGATTTCTACTGCGTTGGATAGGTAACAGCACTGGCTTTAATACGAAATTTTCGTTTTGCGAATAGTGGGACAAAAATTTTTTTCTTCAAAAAATACCATGGGCTAGCCCCTTTGCTTTTTTTGGAAAAATGATAAAAAAAATTTTTGCTCTACAAGGAAGAAAAACAATATTGTGGTTAAAGCCAGTGCCCTTAGCTATCCAAGTCAAAAGGAATCAAGTCGATCTCTAGAAAACTGAGGAAGTTATGACCAAAAAGGTAACTAGTTCTACTAAAAAGTGGCCGGAAAGAGGCAGTAGCAGAACTGGTAACATTTTTGGTTATAACTTGCTTATTTTTCTAGACATCGACTTGATTTCTACTGCGTTGGATAGGTAACAGCACTGGCTTTAATACGAAATTTTCGTTTTGCGAATAGTGGGACAAAAATTTTTTTCTTCAAAAAATACCATGGGCTAGCCCCTTTGCTTTTTTTGGAAAAATGATAAAAAAAATTTTTGCTCTACAAGGAAGAAAGACAATATTGTGGTTAAAGCCAGTGCCCTTAGCTATCCAAGTCAAAAGGAATCAAGTCGATCTCTAGAAAACTGAGGAAGTTATGACCAAAAAGGTAACTAGTTCTACTAAAAAGTGGCCGGAAAGAGGCAGTAGCAGAACTGGTAACATTTTTGGTCATAACTCTCTTTTTTTTCTAGACATCGACTTGATTTCTACTGCGTTGGATAGGTAACAGCACTGGCTTTAATACGAAATTTTCGTTTTGCGAATAGTGGGACAAAAATTTTTTTCTTCAAAAAATACCATGGGCTAGCCCCTTTGCTTTTTTTGGAAAAATGATAAAAAAAATTTTTGCTCTACAAGGAAGAAAAACAATATTGTGGTTAAAGCCAGTGCCCTTAGCTATCCAAGTCAAAAGGAATCAAGTCGATATCTAGAAAACTGAGGAAGTTATGACCAAAAAGGTAACTAGTTCTACTAAAAAGTGGCCGGAAAGAGGCAGTAGCAGAACTGGTAACATTTTTGGTCATAACTTGCTTATTTTTGTAGACATCGACTTGATTTCTACTGCGTTGGATAGGTAACAGCACTGGCTTTAATACAAAATTTTCATTTTGCGAATAGTGGGACAAAAATTTTTTTCTTCAAAAAATACCATGGGCTACCCCCTTTGCTTTTTTTGGAAAAATGATAAGAAAAATTTTTGCTCTACCCGCAAAAAAAACAATTTTGTGGTTCAAGCCAGTGCTCTTAGCTATCCAAGTCAAAAGGAATCAAGTCAATATCTAGAAAACTGAGGAAGTTATGACCAAAACGGTAATTAGTTCTACTAGAAAGTGGCCGGAAAGAGGCAGTAGCAGAACTGGTAACATTTTTGGTCATAACTTGCTTATTTTTCTAGACATCGACTTGATTTCTACTGCGTTGGATAGGTAACAGCACTGGCTTTAATACGAAAATTTCGTTTTGCGAATAGTGGGACAAAAATTTTTTTCTTCAAAAAATACCATTTGCTACCCCCTTTGCTTTTTTTGGAAAAATGATAAAATGCTCTACAAGGAAGAAAAACAATATTGTGGTTAAAGCCAGTGCCCTTAGCTATCCAAGTCAAAAGGAATCAAGTCGATGTCTAGAAAACTGAGGAAGTTATGACCAAAAAGGTAACTAGTTCTACTAAAAAGTGGCCGGAAAGAGGCAGTAGCAGAACTGGTAACATTTTTGGTCATAACTTGCTTATTTTTCTAGACATCGACTTGATTTCTACTGCGTTGGATAGGTAACAGCACTGGCTTTAATACGAAATTTTCGTTTTGCGAATAGTGGGACAAAAATTTTTTTCTTCAAAAAATACCATGGGCTACCCCCTTTGCTTTTTTTGGAAAAATGATAAAAAAAATTTTTGCTCTACAAGGAAGAAAAACAATATTGTGGTTAAAGCCAGTGCCCTTAGCTATCCAAGTCAAAAGGAATCAAGTCGATATCTAGAAAACTGAGGAAGTTATGACCAAAAAGGTAACTAGTTCTACTAAAAAGTGGCCGGAAAGAGGCAGTAGCAGATTTTTGGTCATAACTTGCTTATTTTTCTAGACATCGACTTGATTTCTACTGCGTTGGATAGGTAACAGCACTGGCTTTAATACGAAATTTTCGTTTTGCGAATAGTGGGACAAAAATTTTTTTCTTCAAAAAATACCATGGGCTAGCCCCTTTGCTTTTTTTGGAAAAATGATAAAAAAAATTTTTGCTCTACAAGGAAGAAAAACAATATTGTGGTTAAAGCCAGTGCCCTTAGCTATCCAAGTCAAAAGGAATCAAGTCGATCTCTAGAAAACTGAGGAAGTTATGACCAAAAAGGTAACTACTTCTACTAAAAAGTGGCCGGAAAGAGGCAGTAGCAGAACTGGTAACATTTTTGGTTATAACTTGCTTATTTTTCTAGACATCGACTTGATTTCTACTGCGTTGGATAGGTAACAGCACTGGCTTTAATACGAAATTTTCGTTTTGCGAATAGTGGGACAAAAATTTTTTTCTTCAAAAAATACCATGGGCTAGCCCCTTTGCTTTTTTTGGAAAAATGATAAAAAAAATTTTTGCTCTACAAGGAAGAAAAACAATATTGTGGTTAAAGCCAGTGCCCTTAGCTATCCAAGTCAAAAGGAATCAAGTCGATCTCTAGAAAACTGAGGAAGTTATGACCAAAAAGGTAACTAGTTCTACTAAAAAGTGGCCGGAAAGAGGCAGTAGCAGAACTGGTAACATTTTTGGTCATAACTTACTTATTTTTCTAGACATCGACTTGATTTCTACTGCGTTGGATAGGTAACAGCACTGGCTTTAATACGACATTTTCGTTTTGCGAATAGTGGGATAAAAATTTTTTTATTCAAAAAATACCATGGGCTACCCCCTTTGCTTTTTTTGGAAAAATGATAAAAAAAATTTTTGCTCTACAAGGAAGAAAAACAATATTGTGGTTAAAGCCAGTGCCCTTAGCTATCCAAGTCAAGAGGAATCAAGTCGATATCTAGAAAACTGAGGAAGTTATGACCAAAAAGGTAACTAGTTCTACTAAAAAGTGGCCGGAAAGAGGCAGTAGCAGAACTGGTAACATTTTTGGTTATAACTTGCTTATTTTTCTAGACATCGACTTGATTTCTACTGCGTTGGATAGGTAACAGCACTGGCTTTAATACGAAATTTTCGTTTTGCGAATAGTGGGACAAAAATTTTTTTCTTCAAAAAATACCATGGGCTAGCCCCTTTGCTTTTTTTGGAAAAATGATAAAAAAAATTTTTTTTCTACAAGGAAGAAAAACAATATTGTGGTTAAAGCCAGTGCCCTTAGCTATCCAAGTCAAAAGGAATCAAGTCGATGTCTAGAAAACTGAGGAAGTTATGACCAAAAAGGTAACTAGTTCTACTAAAAAGTGGCCGGAAAGAGGCAGTAGCAGAACTGGTAACATTTTTGGTCATAACTTGCTTATTTTTCTAGACATCGACTTGATTTCTACTGCGTTGGATAGGTAACAGCACTGGCTTTAATACGAAATTTTCGTTTTGCGAATAGTGGGACAAAAATTTTTTTCTTCAAAAAATACCATGGGCTAGCCCCTTTGCTTTTTTTGGAAAAATGATAAAAAAAATTTTTGCTCTACAAGGAAGAAAAACAATATTGTGGTTAAAGCCAGTGCCCTTAGCTATCCAAGTCAAAAGGAATCAAGTCGATCTCTAGAAAACTGAGGAAGTTATGACCAAAAAGGTAACTAGTTCTACTAAAAAGTGGCCGGAAAGAGGCAGTAGCAGAACTGGTAACATTTTTGGTCATAACTTGCTTATTTTTCTAGACATCGACTTGATTTCTACTGCGTTGGATAGGTAACAGCACTGGCTTTAATACGACATTTTCGTTTTGCGAATAGTGGGATAAAAATTTTTTTCTTCAAAAAATACCATGGGCTACCCCCTTTGCTTTTTTTGGAAAAATGATAAAAAAAAATTTTTGCTCTACAAGGAAGAAAAACAATATTGTGGTTAAAGCCAGTGCCCTTAGCTATCCAAGTCAAGAGGAATCAAGTCGATATCTAGAAAACTGAGGAAGTTATGACCAAAAAAGTAACTAGTTCTACTAAAAAGTGGCCGGAAAGAGGCAGTAGCAGAACTGGTAACATTTTTGGTTATAACTTGCTTATTTTTCTAGACATCGACTTGATTTCTACTGCGTTGGATAGGTAACAGCACTGGCTTTAATACGAAATTTTCGTTTTGCGAATAGTGGGACAAAAATTTTTTTCTTCAAAAAATACCATGGGCTAGCCCCTTTGCTTTTTTTGGAAAAATGATAAAAAAAATTTTTTTTCTACAAGGAAGAAAAACAATATTGCAGTTAAAGCCAGTGCCCTTAGCTATCCAAATCAAAAGGAATCAAGTCGATATCTAGAAAACTGAGGAAGTTATGACCAAAACGGTAACTAGTTCTACTAAAAAGTGGCCGGAAAGAGGCAGTAGCAGAACTGGTAACATTTTTGGTCATAACTCTCTTTTTTTTCAAGACATCGACTTGATTTCTACTGCGTTGGATAGGTAACAGCAATGGCTTTAATACGAAATTTTCGTTTTGCGAATAGTGGGACCAAAATTTTTTTCTTCAAAAAATACCATGGGCTAGCCCCTTTGCTTTTTTTGGAAAAATGATAAAAAAAATTTTTTATCTACAAGGAAGAAAAACAATATTGCAGTTAAAGCCAGTGCCCTTAGCTATCCAAATCAAAAGGAATCAAGTCGATATCTAGAAAACTGAGGAAGTTATGACCAAAAAGGTAACTAGTTCTACTAAAAAGTGGCCGGAAAGAGGCAGTAGCAGAACTGGTAACATTTTTGGTCATAACTTGCTTATTTTTGTAGACATCGACTTGATTTCTACTGCGTTGGATAGGTAACAGCACTGGCTTTAATACGAAATTTTCATTTTGCGAATAGTGGGACAAAAATTTTTTTCTTCAAAAAATACCATGGGCTACCCCCTTTGCTTTTTTTTGGAAAAATGATAAGAAAAATTTTTGCTCTACAGGGAAGAAAAACAATATTGTGGTTAAAGCCAGTGCCCTTAGCTATCCAAGTCAAAAGGAATCAAGTCGATATCTAGAAAACTGAGGAAGTTATGACTAAAAAGGTAACTAGTTCTACTAAAAAGTGGCCGGAAAGAGGCAGTAGCAGAACTGGTAACATTTTTGGTCATAACTTGCTTATTTTTCTAGACATCGACTTGATTTCTACTGCGTTGGATAGGTAACAGCACTGGCTTTAATACGAAATTTTGGTTTTGCGAATAGTGGGACCAAAATTTTTTTCTTCAAAAAATACCATGGGCTACCCCCTTTGCTTTTTTTGGAAAAATGATAAGAAAAATTTTTGCTCTACAAGGAAGAAAAACAATATTGTGGTTAAAGCCAGTGCCCTTAGCTATCCAAGTCAAAAGGAATCAAGTCGATATCTAGAAAACTGAGGAAGTTATGACTAAAAAGGTAACTAGTTCTACTAAAAAGTGGCCGGAAAGAGGCAGTAGCAGAACTGGTAAAATTTTTGGTCATAACTTGCTTATTTTTGTAGACACCGACTTGATTTCTACTGCGTTGGATAGGTAACAGCACTGGCTTTAATACGAAATTTTCATTTTGCGAATAGTGGGACAAAAATTTTTTTCTTCAAAAAATACCATGGGCTACCCCCTTTGCTTTTTTTTGGAAAAATGATAAAAAAAAATTTTTGCTCTACAAGGAAGAAAAACAATATTGTGGTTAAAGCCAGTGCCCTTAGCTATCCAAGTCAAGAGGAATCAAGTCGATATCTAGAAAACTGAGGAAGTTATGACCAAAAAAGTAACTAGTTCTACTAAAAAGTGGCCGGAAAGAGGCAGTAGCAGAACTGGTAACATTTTTGGTTATAACTTGCTTATTTTTCTAGACATCGACTTGATTTCTACTGCGTTGGATAGGTAACAGCACTGGCTTTAATACGAAATTTTCGTTTTGCGAATAGTGGGACAAAAATTTTTTTCTTCAAAAAATACCATGGGCTAGCCCCTTTGCTTTTTTTGGAAAAATGATAAAAAAAATTTTTTTTCTACAAGGAAGAAAAACAATATTGCAGTTAAAGCCAGTGCCCTTAGCTATCCAAATCAAAAGGAATCAAGTCGATATCTAGAAAACTGAGGAAGTTATGACCAAAACGGTAACTAGTTCTACTAAAAAGTGGCCGGAAAGAGGCAGTAGCAGAACTGGTAACATTTTTGGTCATAACTCTCTTTTTTTTCAAGACATCGACTTGATTTCTACTGCGTTGGATAGGTAACAGCAATGGCTTTAATACGAAATTTTCGTTTTGCGAATAGTGGGACAAAAATTTTTTTTTTTTTTCAAAAAATACCATGGGCTACAACCTTCGCTTTTTTTGGAAAAATGATAAAAAAAATTTTTGCTCTACAAGGAAGAAAAACAATATTGTGGTTAAAGCCAGTGCCCTTAGCTATCCAAGTCAAAAGGAATCAAGTCAATATCTAGAAAACTGAGGAAGTTATGACCAAAAAGGTAACTAGTTCTACTAAAAAGTGGCCGGAAAGAGGCAGTAGCAGAACTGGTAACATTTTTGGTCATAACTCTCTTTTTTTTCTAGACATCGACTTGATTTCTACTGCGTTGGATAGGTAACAGCACTGGCTTTAATACGAAATTTTGGTTTTGCGAATAGTGGGACCAAAATTTTTTTCTTCAAAAAATACCATGGGCTACCCCCTTTGCTTTTTTTGGAAAAATGATAAAAAATTTTTTTGCTCTACCCGCAAAAAAAACAATTTTGTGGTTAAAGCCAGTGCCCTTAGCTATCCAAGTCAAAAGGAATCAAGTCGATATCTGGAAAACTGAGGAAGTTATGACCAAAAAGGTAATTAGGTCTACTAAAAAGTGGCTGGAAAGAGGCAGTAGCAGAACTGGTAACATTTTTGGTCATAACTCTCTTTTTTTTCTAGACATCGACTTGATTTCTACTGCGTTGGATAGGTAACAGCACTGGCTTTAATACGAAATTTTCGTTTTGCGAATAGTGGGACAAAAATTTTTTTCTTCAAAAAATACCATGGGCTAGCCCCTTTGCTTTTTTTGGAAAAATGATAAAAAAAATTTTTTCTCTACAAGGAAGAAAAACAATATTGCAGTTAAAGCCAGTGCCCTTAGCTATCCAAATCAAAAGGAATCAAGTCGATATCTAGAAAACTGAGGAAGTTATGACCAAAACGGTAACTAGTTCTACTAAAAAGTGGCCGGAAAGAGGCAGTAGCAGAACTGGTAACATTTTTGGTCATAACTCTCTTTTTTTTCTAGACATCGACTTGATTTCTACTGCGTTGGATAGGTAACAGCACTGGCTTTAATACGAAATTTTCGTTTTGCGAATAGTGGGACAAAAATTTTTTTCTTCAAAAAATACCATGGGCTAGCCCCTTTGCTTTTTTTGGAAAAATGATAAAAAAAATTTTTGCTCTACAAGGAAGAAAAACAATACTGTGGTTAAAGCCAGTGCCCTTAGCTATCCAAGTCAAAAGGAATCAAGTCGATATCTAGAAAACTGAGGAAGTTATGACTAAAAAGGTAACTAGTTCTACTAAAAAGTGGCCGGAAAGAGGCAGTAGCAGAACTGGTAACATTTTTGGTCATAACTTGCTTATTTTTCTAGACATCGACTTGATTTCTACTGCGTTGGATAGGTAACAGCACTGGCTTTAATACGACATTTTCGTTTTGCGAATAGTGGGATAAAAATTTTTTTCTTCAAAAAATACCATGGGCTACCCCCTTTGCTTTTTTTGGAAAAATGATAAAAAAAAATTTTTGCTCTACAAGGAAGAAAAACAATATTGTGGTTAAAGCCAGTGCCCTTAGCTATCCAAGTCAAGAGGAATCAAGTCGATATCTAGAAAACTGAGGAAGTTATGACCAAAAAAGTAACTAGTTCTACTAAAAAGTGGCCGGAAAGAGGCAGTAGCAGAACTGGTAACATTTTTGGTTATAACTTGCTTATTTTTCTAGACATCGACTTGATTTCTACTGCGTTGGATAGGTAACAGCACTGGCTTTAATACGAAATTTTCGTTTTGCGAATAGTGGGACAAAAATTTTTTTCTTCAAAAAATACCATGGGCTAGCCCCTTTGCTTTTTTTGGAAAAATGATAAAAAAAATTTTTTTTCTACAAGGAAGAAAAACAATATTGCAGTTAAAGCCAGTGCCCTTAGCTATCCAAATCAAAAGGAATCAAGTCGATATCTAGAAAACTGAGGAAGTTATGACCAAAACGGTAACTAGTTCTACTAAAAAGTGGCCGGAAAGAGGCAGTAGCAGAACTGGTAACATTTTTGGTCATAACTCTCTTTTTTTTCAAGACATCGACTTGATTTCTACTGCGTTGGATAGGTAACAGCAATGGCTTTAATACGAAATTTTCGTTTTGCGAATAGTGGGACCAAAATTTTTTTCTTCAAAAAATACCATGGGCTAGCCCCTTTGCTTTTTTTGGAAAAATGATAAAAAAAATTTTTTATCTACAAGGAAGAAAAACAATATTGCAGTTAAAGCCAGTGCCCTTAGCTATCCAAATCAAAAGGAATCAAGTCGATATCTAGAAAACTGAGGAAGTTATGACCAAAAAGGTAACTAGTTCTACTAAAAAGTGGCCGGAAAGAGGCAGTAGCAGAACTGGTAACATTTTTGGTCATAACTTGCTTATTTTTGTAGACATCGACTTGATTTCTACTGCGTTGGATAGGTAACAGCACTGGCTTTAATACGAAATTTTCATTTTGCGAATAGTGGGACAAAAATTTTTTTCTTCAAAAAATACCATGGGCTACCCCCTTTGCTTTTTTTTGGAAAAATGATAAGAAAAATTTTTGCTCTACAGGGAAGAAAAACAATATTGTGGTTAAAGCCAGTGCCCTTAGCTATCCAAGTCAAAAGGAATCAAGTCGATATCTAGAAAACTGAGGAAGTTATGACTAAAAAGGTAACTAGTTCTACTAAAAAGTGGCCGGAAAGAGGCAGTAGCAGAACTGGTAACATTTTTGGTCATAACTTGCTTATTTTTCTAGACATCGACTTGATTTCTACTGCGTTGGATAGGTAACAGCACTGGCTTTAATACGAAATTTTGGTTTTGCGAATAGTGGGACCAAAATTTTTTTCTTCAAAAAATACCATGGGCTACCCCCTTTGCTTTTTTTGGAAAAATGATAAGAAAAATTTTTGCTCTACAAGGAAGAAAAACAATATTGTGGTTAAAGCCAGTGCCCTTAGCTATCCAAGTCAAAAGGAATCAAGTCGATATCTAGAAAACTGAGGAAGTTATGACTAAAAAGGTAACTAGTTCTACTAAAAAGTGGCCGGAAAGAGGCAGTAGCAGAACTGGTAAAATTTTTGGTCATAACTTGCTTATTTTTGTAGACACCGACTTGATTTCTACTGCGTTGGATAGGTAACAGCACTGGCTTTAATACGAAATTTTCATTTTGCGAATAGTGGGACAAAAATTTTTTTCTTCAAAAAATACCATGGGCTACCCCCTTTGCTTTTTTTTGGAAAAATGATAAAAAAAAATTTTTGCTCTACAAGGAAGAAAAACAATATTGTGGTTAAAGCCAGTGCCCTTAGCTATCCAAGTCAAGAGGAATCAAGTCGATATCTAGAAAACTGAGGAAGTTATGACCAAAAAAGTAACTAGTTCTACTAAAAAGTGGCCGGAAAGAGGCAGTAGCAGAACTGGTAACATTTTTGGTTATAACTTGCTTATTTTTCTAGACATCGACTTGATTTCTACTGCGTTGGATAGGTAACAGCACTGGCTTTAATACGAAATTTTCGTTTTGCGAATAGTGGGACAAAAATTTTTTTCTTCAAAAAATACCATGGGCTAGCCCCTTTGCTTTTTTTGGAAAAATGATAAAAAAAATTTTTTTTCTACAAGGAAGAAAAACAATATTGCAGTTAAAGCCAGTGCCCTTAGCTATCCAAATCAAAAGGAATCAAGTCGATATCTAGAAAACTGAGGAAGTTATGACCAAAACGGTAACTAGTTCTACTAAAAAGTGGCCGGAAAGAGGCAGTAGCAGAACTGGTAACATTTTTGGTCATAACTCTCTTTTTTTTCAAGACATCGACTTGATTTCTACTGCGTTGGATAGGTAACAGCAATGGCTTTAATACGAAATTTTCGTTTTGCGAATAGTGGGACAAAAATTTTTTTTTTTTTTCAAAAAATACCATGGGCTACAACCTTCGCTTTTTTTGGAAAAATGATAAAAAAAATTTTTGCTCTACAAGGAAGAAAAACAATATTGTGGTTAAAGCCAGTGCCCTTAGCTATCCAAGTCAAAAGGAATCAAGTCAATATCTAGAAAACTGAGGAAGTTATGACCAAAAAGGTAACTAGTTCTACTAAAAAGTGGCCGGAAAGAGGCAGTAGCAGAACTGGTAACATTTTTGGTCATAACTCTCTTTTTTTTCTAGACATCGACTTGATTTCTACTGCGTTGGATAGGTAACAGCACTGGCTTTAATACGAAATTTTGGTTTTGCGAATAGTGGGACCAAAATTTTTTTCTTCAAAAAATACCATGGGCTACCCCCTTTGCTTTTTTTGGAAAAATGATAAAAAATTTTTTTGCTCTACCCGCAAAAAAAACAATTTTGTGGTTAAAGCCAGTGCCCTTAGCTATCCAAGTCAAAAGGAATCAAGTCGATATCTGGAAAACTGAGGAAGTTATGACCAAAAAGGTAATTAGGTCTACTAAAAAGTGGCTGGAAAGAGGCAGTAGCAGAACTGGTAACATTTTTGGTCATAACTCTCTTTTTTTTCTAGACATCGACTTGATTTCTACTGCGTTGGATAGGTAACAGCACTGGCTTTAATACGAAATTTTCGTTTTGCGAATAGTGGGACAAAAATTTTTTTCTTCAAAAAATACCATGGGCTAGCCCCTTTGCTTTTTTGGAAAAATGATAAAAAAAATTTTTTCTCTACAAGGAAGAAAAACAATATTGCAGTTAAAGCCAGTGCCCTTAGCTATCCAAATCAAAAGGAATCAAGTCGATATCTAGAAAACTGAGGAAGTTATGACCAAAACGGTAACTAGTTCTACTAAAAAGTGGCCGGAAAGAGGCAGTAGCAGAACTGGTAACATTTTTGGTCATAACTCTCTTTTTTTTCTAGACATCGACTTGATTTCTACTGCGTTGGATAGGTAACAGCACTGGCTTTAATACGAAATTTTCGTTTTGCGAATAGTGGGACAAAAATTTTTTTCTTCAAAAAATACCATGGGCTAGCCCCTTTGCTTTTTTTGGAAAAATGATAAAAAAAATTTTTGCTCTACAAGGAAGAAAAACAATACTGTGGTTAAAGCCAGTGCCCTTAGCTATCCAAGTCAAAAGGAATCAAGTCGATATCTAGAAAACTGAGGAAGTTATGACTAAAAAGGTAACTAGTTCTACTAAAAAGTGGCCGGAAAGAGGCAGTAGCAGAACTGGTAACATTTTTGGTCATAACTTGCTTATTTTTCTAGACATCGACTTGATTTCTACTGCGTTGGATAGTTAACAGCACTGGCTTTAATACTAAATTTTGGTTTTGCGAATAGTGGGACCAAAATTTTTTTCTTCAAAAAATACCATGGGCTACCCCCTCTGCTTTTTTTGGAAAAATGATAAAAAATTTTTTTGCTCTACCCGCAAAAAAAACAATTTTGTGGTTAAAGCCAGTGCCTTAGCTATCCAAGTCAAAAGGAATTAAGTAGATATCTAGAAAACTGAGGAAGTTATGACCAAAACGGTAACTAGTTCTACTAAAAAGTGGCCGGAAAGAGGCAGTAGCAGAACTGGTAACATTTTTGGTCATAACTTGCTTATTTTTCTAGACATCGACTTGATTTCTACTGCGTTGGATAGGTAACAGCACTGGCTTTAATTCGAAAATTTCGTTTTGCGAATAGTGGGACCAAAATTTTTTTCTTCAAAAAATACCATGGGCTACCCCCTTTGCTTTTTTTTTGGAAAAATGATAAAAAAAATTTTTGCTCTACAAGGAAGAAAAACAATATTGTGGTTAAAGCCAGTGCTCTTAGCTATCCAAGTCAAAAGGAATCAAGTCGATATCTAGAAAACTGAGGAAGTTATGACCAAAACGGTAACTAGTTCTACTAAAAAGTGGCCGGAAAGAGGCAGTAGCAGAACTGGTAACATTTTTGGTCATAACTTGCTTATTTTTCTAGACATCGACTTGATTTCTACTGCGTTGGATAGGTAACAGCACTGGCTTTAATACGAAATTTTCGTTTTGCGAATAGTGGAACAAAAATTTTTTTCTTCAAAAAATACCATGGGCTACCCCCTTTGCTTTTTTTGGAAAAATGATAAAAAAAATGTTTGCTCTACAAGGAAGAAAATCAATATTGTGGTTCAAGCCAGTGCCCTTAGCTATCCAAGTCAAAAGGAATCAAGTCGATATCTGGAAAACTGAGGAAGTTATGACCAAAAAGGTAACTAGTTCTACTAAAAAGTGGCCGGAAAGAGGCAGTAGCAGAACTGGTAACATTTTTGGTCATAACTTGCTTATGTTTCTAGACATCGACTTGATTTCTACTGCGTTGGATAGGTAACAGCACTGGCTTTAATACGAAAATTTCGTTTTGCGAATAGTGGGACAAAAATTTTTTTCTTCAAAAAATACCATGGGCTACCCCCTTTGCTTTTTTTGGAAAAATGATAAAAAATTTTTTTGCTCTACCCGCAAAAAAAAACAATTTTGTGGTTAAAGCCAGTGCCTTAGCTATCCAAGTCAAAAGGAATTAAGTAGATATCTAGAAAACTGAGGAAGTTATGACCAAAAAGGTAAGTAGTTCTACTAAAAAGTGGCCGCAAAGAGGCAGTAGCAGAACTGGTTACACTTTTGGTTATAACTTACTTATTTTTCTAGACATCGACTTGATTTCTACTGCGTTGGATAGGTAACAGCACTGGCTTTAATACGAAATTTTCTTTTTGCGAATAGTGGGAAACTAGTTTTTTTCTTCAAAAAATACCATGGGCTACCCCCTTTGCTTTTTTTGGAAAAATGATAAAAAAAATTTTTGCTCTACAAGGAAGAAAAACAATATTGTGGTTAAAGCCAGTGCCCTTAGCTATCCAAGTCAAAAGGAATCAAGTCGATATCTAGAAAACTGAGGAAGTTATGACCAAAAAGGTAACTAGTTCTACTAAAAAGTGGCCGGAAAGAGGCAGTAGCAGAACTGGTAACATTTTTGGTCATAACTTGCTTATGTTTCTAGACATCGACTTGATTTCTACTGCGTTGGATAGGTAACAGCACTGGCTTTAATACGAAAATTTCGTTTTGCGAATAGTGGGACAAAAATTTTTTTCTTCAAAAAATACCATGGGCTACCCCCTTTGCTTTTTTTGGAAAAATGATAAAATGTTCTACAAGGAAGAAAAACAATATTGTGGTTAAAGCCAGTGCCCTTAGCTATCCAAGTCAAAAGGAATCAAGTCGATATCTAGAAAACTGAGGAAGTTATGACCAAAAAGGTAACTAGTTCTACTAAAAAGTGGCCGGAAAGAGGCAGTAGCAGAACTGGTAACATTTTTGGTCATAACTTGCTTATTTTTCTAGACATCGACTTGATTTCTACTGCGTTGGATAGGTAACAGCACTGGCTTTAATACGAAAATTTCGTTTTGCGAATAGTGGGACCAAAATTTTTTTCTTCAAAAAATACCATGGGCTACCCCCTTTGCTTTTTTTGGAAAAATGATAAAAAAAATTTTTGCTCTACAAGGAAGAAAAACAATATTGTGGTTCAAGCCAGTGCTCTTAGCTATCCAAGTCAAAAGGAATCAAGTCAATATCTAGAAAACTGAGGAAGTTATGACCAAAACGGTAATTAGTTCTACTAGAAAGTGGCCGGAAAGAGGCAGTAGCAGAACTGGTAACATTTTTGGTCATAACTTGCTTATGTTTCTAGACATCGACTTGATTTCTACTGCGTTGGATAGGTAACAGCACTGGCTTTAATACGAAATTTTCGTTTTGCGAATAGTGGGACCAAAATTTTTTTCTTCAAAAAATACCATGGGCTACCCCCTTTGCTTTTTTTGGAAAAATGATAAAAAAAGTTTTTGCTCTACATGGAAGAAAAACAATATTGTGGTTAAAGCCAGTGCTCTTAGCTATCCAAGTCAAAAGGAATCAAGTCGATATCTGGAAAACTGAGAAAGTTATGACCAAAAAGGTAACTAGTTCTACTAAAAAGTGGCCGGAAAGAGGCAGTAGCAGAACTGGTAACATTTTTGGTCATAACTTGCTTATGTTTCTAGACATCGACTTGATTTCTACTGCGTTGGATAGGTAACAGCACTGGCTTTAATACGAAATTTTCGTTTTGCGAATAGTGGGACCAAAATTTTTTTCTTCAAAAGATACCATGGGCTACCCCCTTTGCTTTTTTTGGAAAAATGATAAAAAAATTTTTTTCTCTACCCGCAAAAAGACAATATTGTGGTTAAAGCCAGTGCTCTTAGCTATCCAAGTCAAAAGGAATCAAGTCGATATCTAGAAAACTGAGGAAGTTATGACCAAAACGGTAACTAGTTCTACTAAAAAGTGGCCGGAAAGAGGCAGTAGCAGAACTGGTAACATTTTTGGTCATAACTTGCTTATTTTTCTAGACATCGACTTGATTTCTACTGCGTTGGATAGGTAACAGCACTGGCTTTAATACGAAATTTTCGTTTTGCGAATAGTGGAACAAAAATTTTTTTCTTCAAAAAATACCATGGGCTACCCCCTTTGCTTTTTTTGGAAAAATGATAAAAAAAATGTTTGCTCTACAAGGAAGAAAATTAATATTGTGGTTCAAGCCAGTGCCCTTAGCTATCCAAGTCAAAAGGAATCAAGTCGATATCTGGAAAACTGAGGAAGTTATGACCAAAAAGGTAACTAGTTCTACTAAAAAGTGGCCGGAAAGAGGCAGTAGCAGAACTGGTAACATTTTTGGTCATAACTTGCTTATGTTTCTAGACATCGACTTGATTTCTACTGCGTTGGATAGGTAACAGCACTGGCTTTAATACGAAAATTTCGTTTTGCGAATAGTGGGACCAAAATTTTTTTCTTCAAAAAATACCATGGGCTACCCCCTTTGCTTTTTTTGGAAAAATGATAAAAAAATTTTTTGCTCTACCCGCAAAAAAAACAATTTTGTGGTTAAAGCCAGTACCTTAGCTATCCAAGTCAAAAGGAATTAAGTAGATATCTAGAAAACTGAGGAAGTTATGACCAAAAAGGTAAGTAGTTCTACTAAAAAGTGGCCGCAAAGAGGCAGTAGCAGAACTGGTAACATTTTTGGTCATAACTTGCTTATGTTTCTAGACATCGACTTGATTTCTACTGCGTTGGATAGGTAACAGCACTGGCTTTAATACGAAATTTTCGTTTTGCGAATAGTGGGACCAAAATTTTTTTCTTCAAAAAATACCATGGGCTACCCCCTTTGCTTTTTTTGGAAAAATGATACAAAATTTTTTTGCTCTACCCGCAAAAAAAAACAATTTTGTGGTTAAAGCCAGTGCCTTAGCTATCCAAGTCAAAAGGAATAAAGTCGATATCTAAAAAACTTATGAAGTTATGACCAAAAAGGTAACTAGTTCTACTAAAAAGTGGCCTGAAAGAGGCAGTAGCAGAACTGGTAACATTTTTGGTAATAACTCTCTTATTTTTCTAGACATCGACTTGATTTCTACTGCGTTGGATAGGTAACAGCACTGGCTTTAATACGAAATTTTCTTTTTGCGAATAGTGGAACAAAAATTTTTTTCTTCAAAAAATACCATGGGCTACCCCCTTTGCTTTTTTTGGAAAAATGATAAAAAAAATTTTTGCTCTACAAGGAAGAAAAACAATATTGTGGTTAAAGCCAGTGCCTTAGCTATCCAAGTCAAAAGGAATTAAGTAGATATCTAGAAAACTGAGGAAGTTATGACCAAAAAGGTAAGTAGTTCTACTAAAAAGTGGCCGGAAAGAGGCAGTAGCAGAACTGGTTACACTTTTGGTTATAACTTACTTATTTTTCTAGACATCGACTTGATTTCTACTGCGTTGGATAGGTAACAGCACTGGCTTTAATACGAAAATTTCGTTTTGCGAATAGTGGGACCAAAATTTTTTTCTTCAAAAAATACCATGGGCTACCCCCTTTGCTTTTTTTGGAAAAATGATAAAAAAAGTTTTTGCTCTACAAGGAAGAAAAACATTATTGTGGTTAAAGCCAGTGCTCTTAGCTATCCAAGTCAAAAGGAATCAAGTCGATATCTGGAAAACTGAGGAAGTTATGACCAAAAAGGTAACTAGTTCTACTAAAAAGTGGCCGGAAAGAGGCAGTAGCAGAACTGGTAACATTTTTGGTCATAACTTGCTTATGTTTCTAGACATCGACTTGATTTCTACTGCGTTGGATAGGTAACAGCACCAAAAAGGTAAGTAGTTCTACTAAAAAGTGGCCGCAAAGAGGCAGTAGCAGAACTGGTAACATTTTTGGTCATAACTTGCTTTTGTTTCTAGACATCGACTTGATTTCTACTGCGTTGGATAGGTAACAGCACTGGCTTTAATACGAAATTTTCGTTTTGCGAATAGTGGGAAACTAGTTTTTTTCTTCAAAAAATACCATGGGCTACCCCCTTTGCTTTTTTTGGAAAAATGATAAAAAAAATTTTTGCTCTACAAGGAAGAAAAACAATATTGTGGTTAAAGCCAGTGCCCTTAGCTATCCAAGTCAAAAGGAATCAAGTCGATATCTAGAAAACTGAGGAAGTTATGACCAAAAAGGTAATTAGGTCTACTAAAAAGTGGCCGGAAAGAGGCAGTAGCAGAACTGGTAACATTTTTGGTCATAACTTGCTTATTTTTGTAGACATCGACTTGATTTCTACTGCGTTGGATAGGTAACAGTACTGGCTTTAATAATAAATTTTCATTTTGCGAATAGTGGGACAAAAATTTTTTTCTTCAAAAAATACCATGGGCTACCCCCTTTGCTTTTTTTGGAAAAATGATAAGAAAAATTTTTGCTCTACCCGCAAAAAAAACAATTTTGTGGTTAAAGCCAGTGCCCTTAGCTATCCAAGTCAAAAGGAATCAAGTCGATATCTGGAAAACTGAGGAAGTTATGACCAAAAAGGTAATTAGGTCTACTAAAAAGTGGCTGGAAAGAGGCAGTAGCAGAACTGGTAACATTTTTGGTCATAACTCTCTTTTTTTTCTAGACATCGACTTGATTTCTACTGCGTTGGATAGGTAACAGCAATGGCTTTAATACGAAATTTTCGTTTTGCGAATAGTGGGACAAAATATTTTTTTTTTTTTTAAAAATACCATGGGCTACAACCTTCGCTTTTTTTGGAAAAATGATAAAAAAAATTTTTGCTCTACAAGGAAGAAAAACAATACTGTGGTTAAAGCCAGTGCCCTTAGCTATCCAAGTCAAAAGGAATCAAGTCGATATCTAGAAAACTGAGGAAGTTATGACTAAAAAGGTAACTAGTTCTACTAAAAAGTGGCCGGAAAGAGGCAGTAGCAGAACTGGTAACATTTTTGGTCATAACTTGCTTATTTTTCTAGACATCGACTTGATTTCTACTGCGTTGGATAGTTAACAGCACTGGCTTTAATACGAAATTTTGGTTTTGCGAATAGTGGGACCAAAATTTTTTTCTTCAAAAAATACCATGGGCTACCCCCTCTGCTTTTTTTGGAAAAATGATAAAAAATTTTTTTGCTCTACCCGCAAAAAAAACAATTTTGTGGTTAAAGCCAGTGCCTTAGCTATCCAAGTCAAAAGGAATTAAGTAGATATCTAGAAAACTGAGGAAGTTATGACCAAAACGGTAACTAGTTCTACTAAAAAGTGGCCGGAAAGAGGCAGTAGCAGAACTGGTAACATTTTTGGTCATAACTTGCTTATTTTTCTAGACATCGACTTGATTTCTACTGCGTTGGATAGGTAACAGCACTGGCTTTAATTCGAAAATTTCGTTTTGCGAATAGTGGGACCAAAATTTTTTTCTTCAAAAAATACCATGGGCTACCCCCTTTGCTTTTTTTTTGGAAAAATGATAAAAAAAATTTTTGCTCTACAAGGAAGAAAAACAATATTGTGGTTAAAGCCAGTGCTCTTAGCTATCCAAGTCAAAAGGAATCAAGTCGATATCTAGAAAACTGAGGAAGTTATGACCAAAACGGTAACTAGTTCTACTAAAAAGTGGCCGGAAAGAGGCAGTAGCAGAACTGGTAACATTTTTGGTCATAACTTGCTTATTTTTCTAGACATCGACTTGATTTCTACTGCGTTGGATAGGTAACAGCACTGGCTTTAATACGAAATTTTCGTTTTGCGAATAGTGGAACAAAAATTTTTTTCTTCAAAAAATACCATGGGCTACCCCCTTTGCTTTTTTTGGAAAAATGATAAAAAAAATGTTTGCTCTACAAGGAAGAAAATCAATATTGTGGTTCAAGCCAGTGCCCTTAGCTATCCAAGTCAAAAGGAATCAAGTCGATATCTGGAAAACTGAGGAAGTTATGACCAAAAAGGTAACTAGTTCTACTAAAAAGTGGCCGGAAAGAGGCAGTAGCAGAACTGGTAACATTTTTGGTCATAACTTGCTTATGTTTCTAGACATCGACTTGATTTCTACTGCGTTGGATAGGTAACAGCACTGGCTTTAATACGAAAATTTCGTTTTGCGAATAGTGGGACAAAAATTTTTTTCTTCAAAAAATACCATGGGCTACCCCCTTTGCTTTTTTTGGAAAAATGATAAAAAATTTTTTTGCTCTACCCGCAAAAAAAAACAATTTTGTGGTTAAAGCCAGTGCCTTAGCTATCCAAGTCAAAAGGAATTAAGTAGATATCTAGAAAACTGAGGAAGTTATGACCAAAAAGGTAAGTAGTTCTACTAAAAAGTGGCCGCAAAGAGGCAGTAGCAGAACTGGTTACACTTTTGGTTATAACTTACTTATTTTTCTAGACATCGACTTGATTTCTACTGCGTTGGATAGGTAACAGCACTGGCTTTAATACGAAATTTTCTTTTTGCGAATAGTGGGAAACTAGTTTTTTTCTTCAAAAAATACCATGGGCTACCCCCTTTGCTTTTTTTGGAAAAATGATAAAAAAAATTTTTGCTCTACAAGGAAGAAAAACAATATTGTGGTTAAAGCCAGTGCCCTTAGCTATCCAAGTCAAAAGGAATCAAGTCGATATCTAGAAAACTGAGGAAGTTATGACCAAAAAGGTAACTAGTTCTACTAAAAAGTGGCCGGAAAGAGGCAGTAGCAGAACTGGTAACATTTTTGGTCATAACTTGCTTATGTTTCTAGACATCGACTTGATTTCTACTGCGTTGGATAGGTAACAGCACTGGCTTTAATACGAAAATTTCGTTTTGCGAATAGTGGGACAAAAATTTTTTTCTTCAAAAAATACCATGGGCTACCCCCTTTGCTTTTTTTGGAAAAATGATAAAATGTTCTACAAGGAAGAAAAACAATATTGTGGTTAAAGCCAGTGCCCTTAGCTATCCAAGTCAAAAGGAATCAAGTCGATATCTAGAAAACTGAGGAAGTTATGACCAAAAAGGTAACTAGTTCTACTAAAAAGTGGCCGGAAAGAGGCAGTAGCAGAACTGGTAACATTTTTGGTCATAACTTGCTTATTTTTCTAGACATCGACTTGATTTCTACTGCGTTGGATAGGTAACAGCACTGGCTTTAATACGAAAATTTCGTTTTGCGAATAGTGGGACCAAAATTTTTTTCTTCAAAAAATACCATGGGCTACCCCCTTTGCTTTTTTTTGGAAAAATGATAAAAAAAATTTTTGCTCTACAAGGAAGAAAAACAATATTGTGGTTCAAGCCAGTGCTCTTAGCTATCCAAGTCAAAAGGAATCAAGTCAATATCTAGAAAACTGAGGAAGTTATGACCAAAACGGTAATTAGTTCTACTAGAAAGTGGCCGGAAAGAGGCAGTAGCAGAACTGGTAACATTTTTGGTCATAACTTGCTTATGTTTCTAGACATCGACTTGATTTCTACTGCGTTGGATAGGTAACAGCACTGGCTTTAATACGAAATTTTCGTTTTGCGAATAGTGGGACCAAAATTTTTTTCTTCAAAAAATACCATGGGCTACCCCCTTTGCTTTTTTTGGAAAAATGATAAAAAAAGTTTTTGCTCTACATGGAAGAAAAACAATATTGTGGTTAAAGCCAGTGCTCTTAGCTATCCAAGTCAAAAGGAATCAAGTCGATATCTGGAAAACTGAGAAAGTTATGACCAAAAAGGTAACTAGTTCTACTAAAAAGTGGCCGGAAAGAGGCAGTAGCAGAACTGGTAACATTTTTGGTCATAACTTGCTTATGTTTCTAGACATCGACTTGATTTCTACTGCGTTGGATAGGTAACAGCACTGGCTTTAATACGAAATTTTCGTTTTGCGAATAGTGGAAGAAAAATTTTTTTCTTTAAAAAGATACCATGGGCTACCCCCTTTGCTTTTTTTGGAAAAATGATAAAAAAATTTTTTTCTCTACCCGCAAGAAAGACAATATTGTGGTTAAAGCCAGTGCTCTTAGCTATCCAAGTCAAAAGGAATCAAGTCGATATCTAGAAAACTGAGGAAGTTATGACCAAAACGGTAACTAGTTCTACTAAAAAGTGGCCGGAAAGAGGCAGTAGCAGAACTGGTAACATTTTTGGTCATAACTTGCTTATTTTTCTAGACATCGACTTGATTTCTACTGCGTTGGATAGGTAACAGCACTGGCTTTAATACGAAAATTTCGTTTTGCGAATAGTGGGACCAAAATTTTTTTCTTCAAAAAATACCATGGGCTACCCCCTTTGCTTTTTTTGGAAAAATGATAAAAAAAATGTTTGCTCTACAAGGAAGAAAATTAATATTGTGGTTCAAGCCAGTGCCCTTAGCTATCCAAGTCAAAAGGAATCAAGTCGATATCTGGAAAACTGAGGAAGTTATGACCAAAAAGGTAACTAGTTCTACTAAAAAGTGGCCGGAAAGAGGCAGTAGCAGAACTGGTAACATTTTTGGTCATAACTTGCTTATGTTTCTAGACATCGACTTGATTTCTACTGCGTTGGATAGGTAACAGCACTGGCTTTAATACGAAAATTTCGTTTTGCGAATAGTGGGACCAAAATTTTTTTCTTCAAAAAATACCATGGGCTACCCCCTTTGCTTTTTTTGGAAAAATGATAAAAAAATTTTTTGCTCTACCCGCAAAAAAAACAATTTTGTGGTTAAAGCCAGTACCTTAGCTATCCAAGTCAAAAGGAATTAAGTAGATATCTAGAAAACTGAGGAAGTTATGACCAAAAAGGTAAGTAGTTCTACTAAAAAGTGGCCGCAAAGAGGCAGTAGCAGAACTGGTAACATTTTTGGTCATAACTTGCTTATGTTTCTAGACATCGACTTGATTTCTACTGCGTTGGATAGGTAACAGCACTGGCTTTAATACGAAATTTTCGTTTTGCGAATAGTGGGACCAAAATTTTTTTCTTCAAAAAATACCATGGGCTACCCCCTTTGCTTTTTTTGGAAAAATGATACAAAATTTTTTTGCTCTACCCGCAAAAAAAAACAATTTTGTGGTTAAAGCCAGTGCCTTAGCTATCCAAGTCAAAAGGAATAAAGTCGATATCTAAAAAACTTATGAAGTTATGACCAAAAAGGTAACTAGTTCTACTAAAAAGTGGCCTGAAAGAGGCAGTAGCAGAACTGGTAACATTTTTGGTAATAACTCTCTTATTTTTCTAGACATCGACTTGATTTCTACTGCGTTGGATAGGTAACAGCACTGGCTTTAATACGAAATTTTCTTTTTGCGAATAGTGGAACAAAAATTTTTTTCTTCAAAAAATACCATGGGCTACCCCCTTTGCTTTTTTTGGAAAAATGATAAAAAAAGTTTTTGCTCTACAAGGAAGAAAAACATTATTGTGGTTAAAGCCAGTGCTCTTAGCTATCCAAGTCAAAAGGAATCAAGTCGATATCTGGAAAACTGAGGAAGTTATGACCAAAAAGGTAACTAGTTCTACTAAAAAGTGGCCGGAAAGAGGCAGTAGCAGAACTGGTAACATTTTTGGTCATAACTTGCTTATGTTTCTAGACATCGACTTGATTTCTACTGCGTTGGATAGGTAACAGCACCAAAAAGGTAAGTAGTTCTACTAAAAAGTGGCCGCAAAGAGGCAGTAGCAGAACTGGTAACATTTTTGGTCATAACTTGCTTATGTTTCTAGACATCGACTTGATTTCTACTGCGTTGGATAGGTAACAGCACTGGCTTTAATACGAAATTTTCGTTTTGCGAATAGTGGGACCAAAATTTTTTTCTTCAAAAAATACCATGGGCTACCCCCTTTGCTTTTTTTGGAAAAATGATAAAAAAAGTTTTTGCTCTACAAGGAAGAAAAACAATATTGTGGTTAAAGCCAGTGCCCTTAGCTATTCAAGTCAAAAGGAATCAAGTCGATATCTAGAAAACTGAGGAAGTTATGACTAAAAAGGTAACTAGTTCTACTAAAAAGTGGCCGGAAAGAGGCAGTAGCAGAACTGGTAACATTTTTGGTCATAACTTGCTTATTTTTCTAGACATCGACTTGATTTCTACTGCGTTGGATAGGTAACAGCACTGGCTTTAATACGAAATTTTCGTTTTGCGAATAGTGGGACAAAAATTTTTTTCTTCAAAAAATACCATGGGCTACCCCCTTTGCTTTTTTTGAAAAAATGATAAAAAAAATTTTTGCTCTACATGGAAGACAAACAATATTGTGGTTAAAGCCAGTGCCCTTAGCTATCCAAGTCAAAAGGAATCAAGTCGATATCTAGAAAACTGAGGAAGTTTTGACTAAAAAGGTAACTAGTTCTACTAAAAAGTGGCCGGAAAGAGGCAGTAGCAGAACTGGTAACATTTTTGGTCATAACTTGCTTATTTTTCAAGACATCGACTTGATTTCTACTGCGTTGGATAGGTAACAGCAATGGCTTTAATACGAAATTTTCGTTTTGCGAATAGTTGGACCAAAATTTTTTTCTTCAAAAAATACCATGGGCTACCCCCTTTGCTTTTTTTGGAAAAATGATAAAAAAAATTTTTGCTCTACCCGCAAGAAAAACAATATTGTGGTTAAAGCCAGTGCCCTTAGCTATCCAAGTCAAAAGGAATCAAGTCGATATCTAGAAAACTGAGGAAGTTATGACCAAAAAGGTAACTAGTTCTACTAAAAAGTGGCCGGAAAGAGGCAGTAGCAGAACTGGTAACATTTTTGGTCATAACTTGCTTATTTTTCTAGATATCGACTTGATTTCTACTGCGTTGGATAGGTAACAGCACTGGCTTTAATACGAAATTTTCGTTTTGCGAATAGTGGGACAAAAATTTTTTTCTTCAAAAAATACCATGGGCTAGCCCCTTTGCTTTTTTTGGAAAAATGATAAAAAAAATTTTTTCTCTACAAGGAAAAAAAACAATAATGCAGTTAAAGCCATGACTAAAAAGGTAAAAAGGTTAAAGTTATGACTAAAAAGGTAACTAGTTCTACTAAAAAGTGGCCGGAAAGAGGCAGTAGCAGAACTGGTAACATTTTTGGTCATAACTTACTTATTTTTATAGACATCGACTTGATTTCTACTGCGTTGGATAGGCAATAGCAATGGCTTTAATACGAAATTTTCGTTTTGCGAATAGTGGGACCAAAATTTTTTTTCTTCAAAAAATACCATGGGCTACCCCCTTTGCTTTTTTTGGAAAAATGATAAAAAAAATTTTTGCTCTACAAGGAAGAAAAACAATATTGTGGTTAAAGCCAGTGCCCTTAGCTATCCAATTCAAAAGGAATCAAGTCAATATCTAGAAAACTGAGGAAGTTATGACCAAAACGGTAATTAGTTCTACTAGAAAGTGGCCGGAAAGAGGCAGTATCAGAACTGGTAACATTTTTGGTCATAACTTGCTTATTTTTCTAGACATCGACTTGATTTCTACTGCGTTGGATAGGTAACAGCACTGGCTTTAATACGAAAATTTCGTTTTGCGAATAGTGGGACCAAAATTTTTTTCTTCAAAAAATACCATGGGCTACCCCCTTTGCTTTTTTTTGGAAAAATGATAAAAAAAATTTTTGCTCTACAAGGAAGAAAAACAATATTGTGGTTCAAGCCAGTGCTCTTAGCTATCCAAGTCAAAAGGAATCAAGTCAATATCTAGAAAACTGAGGAAGTTATGACCAAAACGGTAATTAGTTCTACTAGAAAGTGGCCGGAAAGAGGCAGTAGCAGAACTGGTAACATTTTTGGTCATAACTTGCTTATTTTTCTAGACATCGACTTGATTTCTACTGCGTTGGATAGGTAACAGCACTGGCTTTAATACGAAAATTTCGTTTTGCGAATAGTGGGACAAAAATTTTTTTCTTCAAAAAATACCATGGGCTACCCCCTTTGCTTTTTTTGGAAAAATGATAAAATGCTCTACAAGGAAGAAAAACAATATTGTGGTTAAAGCCAGTGCCCTTAGCTATCCAAGTCAAAAGGAATCAAGTCGATATCTGGAAAACTGAGGAAGTTATGACCAAAAAGGTAACTAGTTCTACTAAAAAGTGGCCGGAAAGAGGCAGTAGCAGAACTGGTAACATTTTTGGTCATAACTTGCTTATGTTTCTAGACATCGACTTGATTTCTACTGCGTTGGATAGGTAACAGCACTGGCTTTAATACGAAAATTTCGTTTTGCGAATAGTGGGACAAAAATTTTTTTCTTCAAAAAATACCATGGGCTACCCCCTTTGCTTTTTTTTGGAAAAATGATAAAAAAAATTTTTGCTCTACAAGGAAGAAAAACAATATTGTGGTTCAAGCCAGTGCTCTTAGCTATCCAAGTCAAAAGGAATCAAGTCAATATCTAGAAAACTGAGGAAGTTATGACCAAAACGGTAATTAGTTCTACTAGAAAGTGGCCGGAAAGAGGCAGTAGCAGAACTGGTAACATTTTTGGTCATAACTTGCTTATTTTTCTAGACATCGACTTGATTTCTACTGCGTTGGATAGGTAACAGCACTGGCTTTAATACGAAAATTTCGTTTTGCGAATAGTGGGACAAAAATTTTTTTCTTCAAAAAATACCATGGGCTACCCCCTTTGCTTTTTTTGGAAAAATGATAAAATGCTCTACAAGGAAGAAAAACAATATTGTGGTTAAAGCCAGTGCCCTTAGCTATCCAAGTCAAAAGGAATCAAGTCGATATCTGGAAAACTGAGGAAGTTATGACCAAAAAGGTAACTAGTTCTACTAAAAAGTGGCCGGAAAGAGGCAGTAGCAGAACTGGTAACATTTTTGGTCATAACTTGCTTATGTTTCTAGACATCGACTTGATTTCTACTGCGTTGGATAGGTAACAGCACTGGCTTTAATACGAAAATTTCGTTTTGCGAATAGTGGGACCAAAATTTTTTTCTTCAAAAAATACCATGGGCTACCCCCTTTGCTTTTTTTGGAAAAATGATAAAAAAAGTTTTTGCTCTACATAGAAGAAAAACAATATTGTGGTTAAAGCCAGTGCTCTTAGCTATCCAAGTCAAAAGGAATCAAGTCGATACCTGGAAAACTGAGAAAGTTATGACCAAAAAGGTAACTAGTTCTACTAAAAAGTGGCCGGAAAGAGGCAGTAGCAGAACTGGTAACATTTTTGGTCATAACTTGCTTATGTTTCTAGACATCGACTTGATTTCTACTGCGTTGGATAGGTAACAGCACTGGCTTTAATACGAAAATTTCGTTTTGCGAATAGTGGGACAAAAATTTTTTTCTTCAAAAAATACCATGGGCTACCCCCTTTGCTTTTTTTGGAAAAATGATAAAATGCTCTACAAGGAAGAAAAACAATATTGTGGTTAAAGCCAGTTCCCTTAGCTATCCAAGTCAAAAGGAATCAAGTCGATATCTGGAAAACTGAGGAAGTTATGACCAAAAAGGTAACTAGTTCTACTAAAAAGTGGCCGGAAAGAGGCAGTAGCAGAACTGGTAACATTTTTGGTCATAACTTGCTTATGTTTCTAGACATCGACTTGATTTCTACTGCGTTGGATAGGTAACAGCACTGGCTTTAATACGAAATTTTCGTTTTGCGAATAGTGGGACCAAAATTTTTTTCTTCAAAAAATACCATGGGCTACCCCCTTTGCTTTTTTTGGAAAAATGATAAAAAATTTTTTTGCTCTACCCGCAAAAAAAACAATTTTGTGGTTAAAGCCAGTGCCTTAGCTATCCAAGTCAAAAGGAATAAAGTCGATATCTAAAAAACTTATGAAGTTATGACCAAAAAGGTAACTAGTTCTACTAAAAAGTGGCCTGAAAGAGGCAGTAGCAGAACTGGTAACATTTTTGGTAATAACTCTCTTATTTTTCTAGACATCGACTTGATTTCTACTGCGTTGGATAGGTAACAGCACTGGCTTTAATACGAAATTTTCTTTTTGCGAATAGTGGAACAAAAATTTTTTTCTTCAAAAAATATCATGGGCTACCCCCTTTGCTTTTTTTGGAAAAATGATAAAAAAAGTTTTTGCTCTACAAGGAAGAAAAACAATATTGTGGTTAAAGCCAGTGCCTTAGCTATCCAAGTCAAAAGGAATTAAGTAGATATCTAGAAAACTGAGGAAGTTATGACCAAAAAGGTAAGTAGTTCTACTAAAAAGTGGCCGGAAAGAGGCAGTAGCAGAACTGGTTACACTTTTGGTTATAACTTACTTATTTTTCTAGACATCGACTTGATTTCTACTGCGTTGGATAGGTAACAGCACTGGCTTTAATACGAAAATTTCGTTTTGCGAATAGTGGGACCAAAATTTTTTTCTTCAAAAAATACCATGGGCTACCCCCTTTGCTTTTTTTGGAAAAATGATAAAAAAAGTTTTTGCTCTACAAGGAAGAAAAACATTATTGTGGTTAAAGCCAGTGCTCTTAGCTATCCAAGTCAAAAGGAATCAAGTCGATATCTGGAAAACTGAGGAAGTTATGACCAAAAAGGTAACTAGTTCTACTAAAAAGTGGCCGGAAAGAGGCAGTAGCAGAACTGGTAACATTTTTGGTCATAACTTGCTTATGTTTCTAGACATCGACTTGATTTCTACTGCGTTGGATAGGTAACAGCACCAAAAAGGTAAGTAGTTCTACTGAAAAGTGGCCGCAAAGAGGCAGTAGCAGAACTGGTAACATTTTTGGTCATAACTTGCTTATGTTTCTAGACATCGACTTGATTTCTACTGCGTTGGATAGGTAACAGCACTGGCTTTAATACGAAATTTTCGTTTTGCGAATAGTGGGACAAAAATTTTTTTCTTCAAAAAATACCATGGGCTAGCCCCTTTGCTTTTTTTGGAAAAATGATAAAATGCTCTACAAGGAAGAAAAACAATATTGTGGTTAAAGCCAGTGCCCTTAGCTATCCAAGTCAAAAGGAATCAAGTCGATATCTGGAAAACTGAGGAAGTTATGACCAAAAAGGTAACTAGTTCTACTAAAAAGTGGCCGGAAAGAGGCAGTAGCAGAACTGGTAACATTTTTGGTCATAACTTGCTTATGTTTCTAGACATCGACTTGATTTCTACTGCGTTGGATAGGTAACAGCACTGGCTTTAATACGAAAATTTCGTTTTGCGAATAGTGGGACAAAAATTTTTTTCTTCAAAAAATACCATGGGCTACCCTTTGCTTTTTTTGGAAAAATGATAAAAAAAGTTTTTGCTCTACATGGAAGAAAAACAATATTGTGGTTAAAGCCAGTGCTCTTAGCTATCCAAGTCAAAAAGAATCAAGTCGATATCTGGAAAACTGAGAAAGTTATGACCAAAAAGGTAACTAGTTCTACTAAAAAGTGGCCGGAAAGAGGCAGTAGCAGAACTGGTAACATTTTTGGTCATAACTTGCTTATGTTTCTAGACATCAACTTGATTTCTACTGCGTTGGATAGGTAACAGCACTGGCTTTAATACGAAATTTTCGTTTTGCGAATAGTGGGACCAAAATTTTTTTCTTCAAAAAATACCATGGGCTACCCCCTTTGCTTTTTTTGGAAAAATGATAAAAAATTTTTTTGCTCTACCCGCAAAAAAAACAATTTTGTGGTTAAAGCCAGTGCCTTAGCTATCCAAGTCAAAAGGAATAAAGTCGATATCTAAAAAACTTATGAAGTTATGACCAAAAAGGTAACTAGTTCTACTAAAAAGTGGCCTGAAAGAGGCAGTAGCAGAACTGGTAACATTTTTGGTAATAACTCTCTTATTTTTCTAGACATCGACTTGATTTCTACTGCGTTGGATAGGTAACAGCACTGGCTTTAATACGAAATTTTCTTTTTGCGAATAGTGGAACAAAAATTTTTTTCTTCAAAAAATACCATGGGCTATCCCCTTTGCTTTTTTTGGAAAAATGATAAAAAAAGTTTTTGCTCTACAAGGAAGAAAAACATTATTGTGGTTAAAGCCAGTGCTCTTAGCTATCCAAGTCAAAAGGAATCAAGTCGATATCTGGAAAACTGAGGAAGTTATGACCAAAAAGGTAACTAGTTCTACTAAAAAGTGGCCGGAAAGAGGCAGTAGCAGAACTGGTAACATTTTTGGTCATAACTTGCTTATGTTTCTAGACATCGACTTGATTTCTACTGCGTTGGATAGGTAACAGCACTGGCTTTAATACGAAAATTTCGTTTTGCGAATAGTGGGACCAAAATTTTTTTCTTCAAAAAATACCATGGGCTACCCCCTTTGCTTTTTTTGGAAAAATGATAAAAAATTTTTTTGCTCTACCCGCAAAAAAAACAATTTTGTGGTTAAAGCCAGTGCCTTAGCTATCCAAGTCAAAAGAAATTAAGTAGATATCTAAAAAACTGAGGAAGTTATGACCAAAAAGGTAAGTAGTTCTACTAAAAAGTGGCCGCAAAGAGGCAGTAGCAGAACTGGTAACATTTTTGGTCATAACTTGCTTATGTTTCTAGACATCGAATTGATTTCTACTGCGTTGGATAGGTAACAGCACTGGCTTTAATACGAAAATTTCGTTTTGCGAATAGTGGGACCAAAATTTTTTTCTTCAAAAAATACCATGGGCTACCCCCTTTGCTTTTTTTGGAAAAATGATAAAAAAAGTTTTTGCTCTACAAGGAAGAAAAACAATATTGTGGTTAAAGCCAGTGCCCTTAGCTATCCAAGTCAAAAGGAATCAAGTCGATATCTAGAAAACTGAGGAAGTTATGACTAAAAAGGTAACTAGTTCTACTAAAAAGTGGTCGGAAAGAGACAATAGCAGAACTGGTAACATTTTTGGTCATAACTTGCTTATGTTTCTAGACATCGAATTGATTTCTACTGCGTTGGATAGGTAACAGCACTGGCTTTAATACGAAATTTTCGTTTTGCGAATAGTGGGACAAAAATTTTTTTCTTCAAAAAATACCATGGGCTACCCCCTTTGCTTTTTTTGGAAAAATGATAAAAAAAATTTTTGCTCTACATGGAAGACAAACAATATTGTGGTTAAAGCCAGTGCCCTTAGCTATCCAAGTCAAAAGGAATCAAGTCGATATCTAGAAAACTAAGCAAGTTATGACCAAAAAGGTAACTAGTTCTACTAAAAAGTGGTCGGAAAGAGACAATAGCAGAACTGGTAACATTTTTGGTCATAACTTGCTTATGTTTCTAGACATCGAATTGATTTCTACTGCGTTGGATAGGTAACAGCACTGGCTTTAATACGAAAATTTCGTTTTGCGAATAGTGGGACAAAAATTTTTTTCTTAAAAAAATACCATGGGCTACCCCCTTTGCTTTTTTTGGAAAAATGATAAAATGCTCTACAAGGAAGAAAAACAATATTGTGGTTAAAGCCAGTGCCCTTAGCTATCCAAGTCAAAAGGAATCAAGTCGATATCTGGAAAACTGAGGAAGTTATGACCAAAAAGGTAACTAGTTCTACTAAAAAGTGGCCGGAAAGAGGCAGTAGCAGAACTGGTAACATTTTTGGTCATAACTTGCTTATGTTTCTAGACATCGACTTGATTTCTACTCCGTTGGATAGGTAACAGCACTGGCTTTAATACGAAAATTTCGTTTTGCGAATAGTGGGACCAAAATTTTTTTCTTCAAAAAATACCATGGGCTACCCCCTTTGCTTTTTTTGGAAAAATGATAAAAAAAGTTTTTGCTCTACGTGGAAGAAAAACAATATTGTGGTTAAAGCCAGTGCTCTTAGCTATCCAAGTCAAAAGGAATCAAGTCGATATCTGGAAAACTGAGAAAGTTATGACCAAAAAGGTAACTAGTTCTACTAAAAAGTGGCCGGAAAGAGGCAGTAGCAGAACTGGTAACATTTTTGGTCATAACTTGCTTATGTTTCTAGACATCGACTTGATTTCTACTGCGTTGGATAGGTAACAGCACTGGCTTTAATACGAAATTTTCGTTTTGCGAATAGTGGGACCAAAATTTTTTTCTTCAAAAAATACCATGGGCTACCCCCTTTGCTTTTTTTGGAAAAATGATAAAAAAAATTTTTGCTCTACAAGGAAGAAAAACAATATTGTGGTTAAAGCCAGTGCCTTAGCTATCCAAGTCAAAAGGAATTAAGTAGATATCTAGAAAACTGAGGAAGTTATGACCAAAAAGGTAAGTAGTTCTACTAAAAAGTGGCCGGAAAGAGGCAGTAGCAGAACTGGTTACACTTTTGGTTATAACTTACTTATTTTTCTAGACATCGACTTGATTTCTACTGCGTTGGATAGGTAACAGCACTGGCTTTAATACGAAAATTTCGTTTTGCGAATAGTGGGACCAAAATTTTTTTCTTCAAAAAATACCATGGGCTACCCCCTTTGCTTTTTTTGGAAAAATGATAAAAAAAGTTTTTGCTCTACAAGGATGAAAAACATTATTGTGGTTAAAGCCAGTGCTCTTAGCTATCCAAGTCAAAAGGAATCAAGTCGATATCTGGAAAACTGAGGAAGTTATGACCAAAAAGGTAACTAGTTCTACTAAAAAGTGGCCGGAAAGAGGCAGTAGCAGAACTGGTAACATTTTTGGTCATAACTTGCTTATTTTTCAAGACATCGACTTGATTTCTACTGCGTTGGATAGGTAACAGCAATGGCTTTAATACGAAATTTTCGTTTTGCGAATAGTTGGACCAAAATTTTTTTCTTCAAAAAATACCATGGGCTACCCCCTTTGCTTTTTTTGGAAAAATGATAAAAAAAATTTTTGCTCTACCCGCAAGAAAAACAATATTGTGGTTAAAGCCAGTGCCCTTAGCTATCCAAGTCAAAAGGAATCAAGTCGATATCTAGAAAACTGAGGAAGTTATGACTAAAAAGGTAACTAGTTCTACTAAAAAGTGGCCGGAAAGAGGCAGTAGCAGAACTGGTAACATTTTTGGTCATAACTTGCTTATTTTTCTAGACATCGACTTGATTTCTACTGCGTTGGATAGGTAACAGCACTGGCTTTAATACGAAAATTTCGTTTTGCGAATAGTGGGACAAAAATTTTTTTCTTCAAAAAATACCATGGGCTACGCCCTTTGCTTTTTTTGGAAAAATGATAAAAAAAATTTTTGCTCTACAAGGTAGAAAAACATTATTGTGGTCAAAGCCAGTGCTCTTAGCTATCCAAGTCAAAAGGAATCAAGTCGATATCTGGAAAACTGAGGAAGTTATGACCAAAAAGGTAACTAGTTCTACTAAAAAGTGGCTGGAAAGAGGCAGTAGCAGAACTGGTAACATTTTTGGTCATAACTCTCTTTTTTTTCTAGAAATCGACTTGATTTCTACTGCGTTGGATAGGTAACAGCACTGGCTTTAATACGAAATTTTCGTTTTGCGAATAGTGGAACAAAAATTTTTTTCTTCAAAAAATACCATGGGCTACCCCCTTTGCTTTTTTTGGAAAAATGATAAAAAAAATTTTTGCTCTACAAGGAAGAAAAACAATATTGTGGTTAAAGCCAGTGCCCTTAGCTATCCAAGTCAAAAGGAATCAAGTCGATATCTGGAAAACTGAGGAAGTTATGAGCAAAACGGTAACTAGTTCTACTAAAAAGTGGCCGGAAAGAGGCAGTAGCAGAACTGGTAACATTTTTGGTCATAACTTGCTTATTTTTCAAGACATCGACTTGATTTCTACTGCGTTGGATAGGTAACAGCAATGGCTTTAATACGAAATTTTCGTTTTGCGAATAGTGGGACCAAAATTTTTTTCTTCAAAAAATAACATGGGCTACCCCCTTTGCTTTTTTTGGAAAAATGATAAAAAAAATTTTTGCTTTACAAGGTAGAAAAACATTATTGTGGTCAAAGCCAGTGCTCTTAGCTATCCAAGTCAAAAGGAATCAAGTCGATATCTAGAAAACTGAGGAAGTTATGACCAAAAAGGTAACTAGTTCTACTAAAAAGTGGCTGGAAAGAGGCAGTAGCAGAACTGGTAACATTTTTTGTCATAACTTTTTTTTTTTCTAGACATCGACTTGATTTCTACTGCGTTGGATAGGTAACAGCACTGGCTTTAATACTAAATTTTCTTTTTGCGAATAGTGGGACAATAATTTTTTTCTTCAAAAGATACCATGGGCTACCCCCTTTGCTTTTTTTGGAAAAATGATAAAAAAAATTTTTGCTTTACAAGGTAGAAAAACATTATTGTGGTCAAAGCCAGTGCTCTTAGCTATCCAAGTCAAAAGGAATCAAGTCGATATCTGGAAAACTGAGGAAGTTATGAGCAAAACGGTAACTAGTTCTACTAAAAAGTGGCCGGAAAGAGGCAGTAGCAGAACTGGTAACATTTTTGGTCATAACTTGCTTATTTTTCAAGACATCGACTTGATTTCTACTGCGTTGGATAGGTAACAGCACTGGCTTTAATACGAAAATTTCGTTTTGCGAATAGTGGGACCAAAATTTTTTTCTTCAAAAAATACCATGGGCTACCCCCTTTGCTTTTTTTTGGAAAAATGATAAAAAAAATTTTTGCTCTACAAGGAAGAAAAACAATATTGTGGTTCAAGCCAGTGCTCTTAGCTATCCAAGTCAAAAGGAATCAAGTCAATATCTAGAAAACTGAGGAAGTTATAACCAAAACGGTAATTAGTTCTACTAGAAAGTGGCCGGAAAGAGGCAGTAGCAGAACTGGTAACATTTTTGGTCATAACTTGCTTATTTTTCTTGACATCGACTTGATTTCTACTGCGTTGGATAGGTAACAGCACTGGCTTTAATACGAAAATTTCGTTTTGCGAATAGTGGGACAAAAATTTTTTTCTTCAAAAAATACCATGGGCTACGCCCTTTGCTTTTTTTGGAAAAATGATAAAAAAAATTTTTGCTCTACAAGGTAGAAAAACATTATTGTGGTCAAAGCCAGTGCTCTTAGCTATCCAAGTCAAAAGGAATCAAGTCGATATCTGGAAAACTGAGGAAGTTATGACCAAAAAGGTAACTAGTTCTACTAAGAAGTGGCTGGAAAGAGGCAGTAGCAGAACTGGTAACATTTTTGGTCATAACTCTCTTTTTTTTCTAGAAATCGACTTGATTTCTACTGCGTTGGATAGGTAACAGCACTGGCTTTAATACGAAATTTTCGTTTTGCGAATAGTGGAACAAAAATTTTTTTCTTCAAAAAATACCATGGGCTACCCCCTTTGCTTTTTTTGGAAAAATGATAAAAAAAATTTTTGCTCTACAAGGAAGAAAAACAATATTGTGGTTAAAGCCAGTGCCCTTAGCTATCCAAGTCAAAAGGAATCAAGTCGATATCTGGAAAACTGAGGAAGTTATGAGCAAAACGGTAACTAGTTCTACTAAAAAGTGGCCGGAAAGAGGCAGTAGCAGAACTGGTAACATTTTTGGTCATAACTTGCTTATTTTTCAAGACATCGACTTGATTTCTACTGCGTTGGATAGGTAACAGCAATGGCTTTAATACGAAATTTTCGTTTTGCGAATAGTGGGACCAAAATTTTTTTCTTCAAAAAATAACATGGGCTACCCCCTTTGCTTTTTTTGGAAAAATGATAAAAAAAATTTTTGCTTTACAAGGTAGAAAAACATTATTGTGGTCAAAGCCAGTGCTCTTAGCTATCCAAGTCAAAAGGAATCAAGTCGATATCTAGAAAACTGAGGAAGTTATGACCAAAAAGGTAACTAGTTCTACTAAAAAGTGGCTGGAAAGAGGCAGTAGCAGAACTGGTAACATTTTTTGTCATAACTTTTTTTTTTTCTAGACATCGACTTGATTTCTACTGCGTTGGATAGGTAACAGCACTGGCTTTAATACTAAATTTTCTTTTTGCGAATAGTGGGACAATAATTTTTTTCTTCAAAAAATACCATGGGCTACCCCCTTTGCTTTTTTTGGAAAAATGATAAAAAAAATTTTTGCTTTACAAGGTAGAAAAACATTATTGTGGTCAAAGCCAGTGCTCTTAGCTATCCAAGTCAAAAGGAATCAAGTCGATATCTGGAAAACTGAGGAAGTTATGAGCAAAACGGTAACTAGTTCTACTAAAAAGTGGCCGGAAAGAGGCAGTAGCAGAACTGGTAACATTTTTGGTCATAACTTGCTTATTTTTCAAGACATCGACTTGATTTCTACTGCGTTGGATAGGTAACAGCACTGGCTTTAATACGAAAATTTCGTTTTGCGAATAGTGGGACCAAAATTTTTTTCTTCAAAAAATACCATGGGCTACCCCCTTTGCTTTTTTTTGGAAAAATGATAAAAAAAATTTTTGCTCTACAAGGAAGAAAAACAATATTGTGGTTCAAGCCAGTGCTCTTAGCTATCCAAGTCAAAAGGAATCAAGTCAATATCTAGAAAACTGAGGAAGTTATGACCAAAACGGTAATTAGTTCTACTAGAAAGTGGCCGGAAAGAGGCAGTAGCAGAACTGGTAACATTTTTGGTCATAACTTGCTTATTTTTCTAGACATCGACTTGATTTCTACTGCGTTGGATAGGTAACAGCACTGGCTTTAATACGAAAATTTCGTTTTGCGAATAGTGGGACAAAAATTTTTTTCTTCAAAAAATACCATGGGCTACCCCCTTTGCTTTTTTTGGAAAAATGATAAAATGCTCTACAAGGAAGAAAAACAATATTGTGGTTAAAGCCAGTGCCCTTAGCTATCCAAGTCAAAAGGAATCAAGTCGATATCTGGAAAACTGAGGAAGTTATGACCAAAAAGGTAACTAGTTCTACTAAAAAGTGGCCGGAAAGAGGCAGTAGCAGAACTGGTAACATTTTTGGTCATAACTTGCTTATGTTTCTAGACATCGACTTGATTTCTACTGCGTTGGATAGGTAACAGCACTGGCTTTAATACGAAAATTTCGTTTTGCGAATAGTGGGACCAAAATTTTTTTCTTCAAAAAATACCATGGGCTACCCCCTTTGCTTTTTTTGGAAAAATGATAAAAAAAGTTTTTGCTCTACATGGAAGAAAAACAATATTGTGGTTAAAGCCAGTGCTCTTAGCTATCCAAGTCAAAAGGAATCAAGTCGATATCTGGAAAACTGAGAAAGTTATGACCAAAAAGGTAACTAGTTCTACTAAAAAGTGGCCGGAAAGAGGCAGTAGCAGAACTGGTAACATTTTTGGTCATAACTTGCTTATGTTTCTAGACATCGACTTGATTTCTACTGCGTTGGATAGGTAACAGCACTGGCTTTAATACGAAAATTTCGTTTTGCGAATAGTGGGACAAAAATTTTTTTCTTCAAAAAATACCATGGGCTACCCCCTTTGCTTTTTTTTGGAAAAATGATAAAAAAAATTTTTGCTCTACAAGGAAGAAAAACAATATTGTGGTTCAAGCCAGTGCTCTTAGCTATCCAAGTCAAAAGGAATCAAGTCGATATCTAGAAAACTGAGGAAGTTATGACCAAAACGGTAACTAGTTCTACTAAAAAGTGGCCGGAAAGAGGCAGTAGCAGAACTGGTAACATTTTTGGTCATAACTTGCTTATTTTTCTAGACATCGACTTGATTTCTACTGCGTTGGATAGGTAACAGCACTGGCTTTAATACGAAAATTTCGTTTTGCGAATAGTGGGACAAAAATTTTTTTCTTCAAAAAATACCATGGGCTACCCCCTTTGCTTTTTTTGGAAAAATGATAAAATGCTCTACAAGGAAGAAAAACAATATTGTGGTTAAAGCCAGTGCCCTTAGCTATCCAAGTCAAAAGGAATCAAGTCGATATCTGGAAAACTGAGGAAGTTATGACCAAAAAGGTAACTAGTTCTACTAAAAAGTGGCCGGAAAGAGGCAGTAGCAGAACTGGTAACATTTTTGGTCATAACTTGCTTATGTTTCTAGACATCGACTTGATTTCTACTGCGTTGGATAGGTAACAGCACTGGCTTTAATACGAAAATTTCGTTTTGCGAATAGTGGGACCAAAATTTTTTTCTTCAAAAAATACCATGGGCTACCCCCTTTGCTTTTTTTGGAAAAATGATAAAAAAAGTTTTTGCTCTACATAGAAGAAAAACAATATTGTGGTTAAAGCCAGTGCTCTTAGCTATTCAAGTCAAAGGGAATCAAGTCGATACCTGGAAAACTGAGAAAGTTATGACCAAAAAGGTAACTAGTTCTACTAAAAAGTGGCCGGAAAGAGGCAGTAGCAGAACTGGTAACATTTTTGGTCATAACTTGCTTATGTTTCTAGACATCGACTTGATTTCTACTGCGTTGGATAGGTAACAGCACTGGCTTTAATACGAAAATTTCGTTTTGCGAATAGTGGGACAAAAATTTTTTTCTTCAAAAAATACCATGGGCTACCCCCTTTGCTTTTTTTGGAAAAATGATAAAATGCTCTACAAGGAAGAAAAACAATATTGTGGTTAAAGCCAGTTCCCTTAGCTATTCAAGTCAAAAGGAATCAAGTCGATATCTGGAAAACTGAGGAAGTTATGACCAAAAAGGTAACTAGTTCTACTAAAAAGTGGCCGGAAAGAGGCAGTAGCAGAACTGGTAACATTTTTGGTCATAACTTGCTTATGTTTCTAGACATCGACTTGATTTCTACTGCGTTGGATAGGTAACAGCACTGGCTTTAATACGAAATTTTCGTTTTGCGAATAGTGGGACCAAAATTTTTTTCTTCAAAAAATACCATGGGCTACCCCCTTTGCTTTTTTTGGAAAAATGATAAAAAATTTTTTTGCTCTACCCGCAAAAAAAACAATTTTGTGGTTAAAGCCAGTGCCTTAGCTATCCAAGTCAAAAGGAATAAAGTCGATATCTAAAAAACTTATGAAGTTATGACCAAAAAGGTAACTAGTTCTACTAAAAAGTGGCCTGAAAGAGGCAGTAGCAGAACTGGTAACATTTTTGGTAATAACTCTCTTATTTTTCTAGACATCGACTTGATTTCTACTGCGTTGGATAGGTAACAGCACTGGCTTTAATACGAAATTTTCTTTTTGCGAATAGTGGAACAAAAATTTTTTTCTTCAAAAAATATCATGGGCTACCCCCTTTGCTTTTTTTGGAAAAATGATAAAAAAAATTTTTGCTCTACAAGGAAGAAAAACATTATTGTGGTTAAAGCCAGTGCCTTAGCTATCCAAGTCAAAAGGAATTAAGTAGATATCTAGAAAACTGAGGAAGTTATGACCAAAAAGGTAAGTAGTTCTACTAAAAAGTGGCCGGAAAGAGGCAGTAGCAGAACTGGTTACACTTTTGGTTATAACTTACTTATTTTTCTAGACATCGACTTGATTTCTACTGCGTTGGATAGGTAACAGCACTGGCTTTAATACGAAAATTTCGTTTTGCGAATAGTGGGACCAAAATTTTTTTCTTCAAAAAATACCATGGGCTACCCCCTTTGCTTTTTTTGGAAAAATGATAAAAAAAGTTTTTGCTCTACAAGGAAGAAAAACATTATTGTGGTTAAAGCCAGTGCTCTTAGCTATCCAAGTCAAAAGGAATCAAGTCGATATCTGGAAAACTGAGGAAGTTATGACCAAAAAGGTAACTAGTTCTACTAAAAAGTGGCCGGAAAGAGGCAGTAGCAGAACTGGTAACATTTTTGGTCATAACTTGCTTATGTTTCTAGACATCGACTTGATTTCTACTGCGTTGGATAGGTAACAGCACCAAAAAGGTAAGTAGTTCTACTGAAAAGTGGCCGCAAAGAGGCAGTAGCAGAACTGGTAACATTTTTGGTCATAACTTGCTTATGTTTCTAGACATCGACTTGATTTCTACTGCGTTGGATAGGTAACAGCACTGGCTTTAATACGAAATTTTCGTTTTGCGAATAGTGGGAAAAAAATTTTTTTCTTCAAAAAATACCATGGGCTAGCCCCTTTGCTTTTTTTGGAAAAATGATAAAATGCTCTACAAGGAAGAAAAACAATATTGTGGTTAAAGCCAGTGCCCTTAGCTATCCAAGTCAAAAGGAATCAAGTCGATATCTGGAAAACTGAGGAAGTTATGACCAAAAAGGTAACTAGTTCTACTAAAAAGTGGCCGGAAAGAGGCAGTAGCAGAACTGGTAACATTTTTGGTCATAACTTGCTTATGTTTCTAGACATCGACTTGATTTCTACTGCGTTGGATAGGTAACAGCACTGGCTTTAATACGAAAATTTCGTTTTGCGAATAGTGGGACAAAAATTTTTTTCTTCAAAAAATACCATGGGCTACCCTTTGCTTTTTTTGGAAAAATGATAAAAAAAGTTTTTGCTCTACATGGAAGAAAAACAATATTGTGGTTAAAGCCAGTGCTCTTAGCTATCCAAGTCAAAAAGAATCAAGTCGATATCTGGAAAACTGAGAAAGTTATGACCAAAAAGGTAACTAGTTCTACTAAAAAGTGGCCGGAAAGAGGCAGTAGCAGAACTGGTAACATTTTTGGTCATAACTTGCTTATGTTTCTAGACATCAACTTGATTTCTACTGCGTTGGATAGGTAACAGCACTGGCTTTAATACGAAATTTTCGTTTTGCGAATAGTGGGACCAAAATTTTTTTCTTCAAAAAATACCATGGGCTACCCCCTTTGCTTTTTTTGGAAAAATGATAAAAAATTTTTTTGCTCTACAAGCAAAAAAACCAATTTTGTGGTTAAAGCCAGTGCCTTAGCTATCCAAGTCAAAAGGAATAAAGTCGATATCTAAAAAACTTATGAAGTTATGACCAAAAAGGTAACTAGTTCTACTAAAAAGTGGCCTGAAAGAGGCAGTAGCAGAACTGGTAACATTTTTGGTAATAACTCTCTTATTTTTCTAGACATCGACTTGATTTCTACTGCGTTGGATAGGTAACAGCACTGGCTTTAATACGAAATTTTCTTTTTGCGAATAGTGGAACAAAAATTTTTTTCTTCAAAAAATACCATGGGCTATCCCCTTTGCTTTTTTTGGAAAAATGATAAAAAAAGTTTTTGCTCTACAAGGAAGAAAAACATTATTGTGGTTAAAGCCAGTGCTCTTAGCTATCCAAGTCAAAAGGAATCAAGTCGATATCTGGAAAACTGAGGAAGTTATGACCAAAAAGGTAACTAGTTCTACTAAAAAGTGGCCGGAAAGAGGCAGTAGCAGAACTGGTAACATTTTTGGTCATAACTTGCTTATGTTTCTAGACATCGACTTGATTTCTACTGCGTTGGATAGGTAACAGCACTGGCTTTAATACGAAAATTTCGTTTTGCGAATAGTGGGACCAAAATTTTTTTCTTCAAAAAATACCATGGGCTACCCCCTTTGCTTTTTTTGGAAAAATGATAAAAAATTTTTTTGCTCTACCCGCAAAAAAAACAATTTTGTGGTTAAAGCCAGTGCCTTAGCTATCCAAGTCAAAAGAAATTAAGTAGATATCTAAAAAACTGAGGAAGTTATGACCAAAAAGGTAAGTAGTTCTACTAAAAAGTGGCCGCAAAGAGGCAGTAGCAGAACTGGTAACATTTTTGGTCATAACTTGCTTATGTTTCTAGACATCGAATTGATTTCTACTGCGTTGGATAGGTAACAGCACTGGCTTTAATACGAAAATTTCGTTTTGCGAATAGTGGGACCAAAATTTTTTTCTTCAAAAAATACCATGGGCTACCCCCTTTGCTTTTTTTGGAAAAATGATAAAAAAAGTTTTTGCTCTACAAGGAAGAAAAACAATATTGTGGTTAAAGCCAGTGCCCTTAGCTATCCAAGTCAAAAGGAATCAAGTCGATATCTAGAAAACTGAGGAAGTTATGACTAAAAAGGTAACTAGTTCTACTAAAAAGTGGCCGGAAAGAGGCAGTAGCAGAACTGGTAACATTTTTGGTCATAACTTGCTTATTTTTCTAGACATCGACTTGATTTCTACTGCGTTGGATAGGTAACAGCACTGGCTTTAATACGAAATTTTCGTTTTGCGAATAGTGGGACAAAAATTTTTTTCTTCAAAAAATACCATGGGCTACCCCCTTTGCTTTTTTTGGAAAAATGATAAAAAAAATTTTTGCTCTACATGGAAGACAAACAATATTGTGGTTAAAGCCAGTGCCCTTAGCTATCCAAGTCAAAAGGAATCAAGTCGATATCTAGAAAACTAAGCAAGTTATGACCAAAAAGGTAACTAGTTCTACTAAAAAGTGGTCGGAAAGAGACAATAGCAGAACTGGTAACATTTTTGGTCATAACTTGCTTATGTTTCTAGACATCGAATTGATTTCTACTGCGTTGGATAGGTAACAGCACTGGCTTTAATACGAAAATTTCGTTTTGCGAATAGTGGGACAAAAATTTTTTTCTTAAAAAAATACCATGGGCTACCCCCTTTGCTTTTTTTGGAAAAATGATAAAATGCTCTACAAGGAAGAAAAACAATATTGTGGTTAAAGCCAGTGCCCTTAGCTATCCAAGTCAAAAGGAATCAAGTCGATATCTGGAAAACTGAGGAAGTTATGACCAAAAAGGTAACTAGTTCTACTAAAAAGTGGCCGGAAAGAGGCAGTAGCAGAACTGGTAACATTTTTGGTCATAACTTGCTTATGTTTCTAGACATCGACTTGATTTCTACTCCGTTGGATAGGTAACAGCACTGGCTTTAATACGAAAATTTCGTTTTGCGAATAGTGGGACCAAAATTTTTTTCTTCAAAAAATACCATGGGCTACCCCCTTTGCTTTTTTTGGAAAAATGATAAAAAAAGTTTTTGCTCTACGTGGAAGAAAAACAATATTGTGGTTAAAGCCAGTGCTCTTAGCTATCCAAGTCAAAAGGAATCAAGTCGATATCTGGAAAACTGAGAAAGTTATGACCAAAAAGGTAACTAGTTCTACTAAAAAGTGGCCGGAAAGAGGCAGTAGCAGAACTGGTAACATTTTTGGTCATAACTTGCTTATGTTTCTAGACATCGACTTGATTTCTACTGCGTTGGATAGGTAACAGCACTGGCTTTAATACGAAATTTTCGTTTTGCGAATAGTGGGACCAAAATTTTTTTCTTCAAAAAATACCATGGGCTACGCCCTTTGCTTTTTTTGGAAAAATGATAAAAAAAATTTTTGCTCTACAAGGTAGAAAAACATTATTGTGGTCAAAGCCAGTGCTCTTAGCTATCCAAGTCAAAAGGAATCAAGTCGATATCTGGAAAACTGAGGAAGTTATGAGCAAAACGGTAACTAGTTCTACTAAAAAGTGGCCGGAAAGAGGCAGTAGCAGAACTGGTAACATTTTTGGTCATAACTTTCTTTTTTTTCTAGACATCGACTTGATTTCTACTGCGTTGGATAGGTAACAGCACTGGCTTTAATACGAAAATTTCGTTTTGCGAATAGTGGGACAAAAATTTTTTTCTTCAAAAAATACCATGGGCTACGCCCTTTGCTTTTTTTGGAAAAATGATAAAAAAAATTTTTGCTCTACAAGGTAGAAAAACATTATTGTGGTCAAAGCCAGTGCTCTTAGCTATCCAAGTCAAAAGGAATCAAGTCGATATCTGGAAAACTGAGGAAGTTATGACCAAAAAGGTAACTAGTTCTACTAAAAAGTGGCTGGAAAGAGGCAGTAGCAGAACTGGTAACATTTTTGGTCATAACTCTCTTTTTTTTCTAGACATCGACTTGATTTCTACTGCGTTGGATAGGTAACAGCACTGGCTTTAATACGAAATTTTCGTTTTGCGAATAGTGGAACAAAAATTTTTTTCTTCAAAAAATACCATGGGCTACCCCCTTTGCTTTTTTTGGAAAAATGATAAAAAAAATTTTTGCTCTACAAGGAAGAAAAACAATATTGTGGTTAAAGCCAGTGCCCTTAGCTATCCAAGTCAAAAGGAATCAAGTCGATATCTGGAAAACTGAGGAAGTTATGAGCAAAACGGTAACTAGTTCTACTAAAAAGTGGCCGGAAAGAGGCAGTAGCAGAACTGGTAACATTTTTGGTCATAACTTGCTTATTTTTCAAGACATCGACTTGATTTCTACTGCGTTGGATAGGTAACAGCAATGGCTTTAATACGAAATTTTCGTTTTGCGAATAGTGGGACCAAAATTTTTTTCTTCAAAAAATAACATGGGCTACCCCCTTTGCTTTTTTTGGAAAAATGATAAAAAAAATTTTTGCTTTACAAGGTAGAAAAACATTATTGTGGTCAAAGCCAGTGCTCTTAGCTATCCAAGTCAAAAGGAATCAAGTCGATATCTAGAAAACTGAGGAAGTTATGACCAAAAAGGTAACTAGTTCTACTAAAAAGTGGCTGGAAAGAGGCAGTAGCAGAACTGGTAACATTTTTTGTCATAACTTTTTTTTTTTCTAGACATCGACTTGATTTCTACTGCGTTGGATAGGTAACAGCACTGGCTTTAATACTAAATTTTCTTTTTGCGAATAGTGGGACAATAATTTTTTTCTTCAAAAAATACCATGGGCTACCCCCTTTGCTTTTTTTGGAAAAATGATAAAAAAAATTTTTGCTTTACAAGGTAGAAAAACATTATTGTGGTCAAAGCCAGTGCTCTTAGCTATCCAAGTCAAAAGGAATCAAGTCGATATCTGGAAAACTGAGGAAGTTATGAGCAAAACGGTAACTAGTTCTACTAAAAAGTGGCCGGAAAGAGGCAGTAGCAGAACTGGTAACATTTTTGGTCATAACTTGCTTATTTTTCAAGACATCGACTTGATTTCTACTGCGTTGGATAGGTAACAGCAATGGCTTTAATACGAAATTTTCGTTTTGCGAATAGTGGGACCAAAATTTTTTTCTTCAAAAAATACCATGGGCTACCCCCTTTGCTTTTTTTGGAAAAATGATAAAAAAAATTTTTGCTTTACAAGGTAGAAAAACATTATTGTGGTCAAAGCCAGTGCTCTTAGCTATCCAAGTCAAAAGGAATCAAGTCGATATCTAGAAAACTGAGGAAGTTATGACCAAAACGGTAACTAGTTCTACTAAAAAGTGGCTGGAAAGAGGCAGTAGCAGAACTGGTAACATTTTTGGTCATAACTTGCTTATTTTTCTAGACATCGACTTGATTTCTACTGCGTTGGATAGGTAACAGCACTGGCTTTAATACGAAATTTTCGTTTTGCGAATAGTGGGACAAAAATTTTTTTTTTTCAAAAAATACCATGGGCTACCCCCTTCGCTTTTTTTGGAAAAATGATAAAAAAAATTTTTGCTCTACCTGGAAGAAAAACAATATTGTTTTTAAAGCCAGTGCCCTTAGCTATCCAAGTAAAAAGGAATCAAGTCGATATCTAGAAAACTGAGGAAGTTATGACTAAAAAGGTAACTAGTTCTACTAAAAAGTGGCCGGAAAGAGGCAGTAGCAGAACTGGTAACATTTTTGGTCATAACTTGCTTATTTTTCAAGACATCGACTTGATTTCTACTGCGTTGGATAGGTAACAGCACTGGCTTTAATACGAAATTTTCGTTTTGCGAATAGTGGGACAAAAATTTTTTTTTTTCAAAAAATACCATGGGCTACCCCCTTTGCTTTTTTTGGAAAAATGATAAAAAAAATTTTTGCTCTACAAGGAAGAAAAACAATATTGTTTTTAAAGCCAGTGCCCTTAGCTATCCAAGTAAAAAGGAATCAAGTCGATATCTAGAAAACTGAGGAAGTTATGACTAAAAAGGTAACTAGTTCTACTAAAAAGTGGCCGGAAAGAGGCAGTAGCAGAACTGGTAACATTTTTGGTCATAACTTGCTTATTTTTCAAGACATCGACTTGATTTCTACTGCGTTGGATAGGTAACAGCAATGGCTTTAATACGAAATTTTCGTTTTGCGAATAGTGGGACCAAAATTTTTTTCTTCAAAAAATACCATGGGCTACCCCCTTTGCTTTTTTTGGAAAAATGATAAAAAAAATTTTTGCTCTACAAGGAAGAAAAACAATATTGTTTTTAAAGCCAGTGCTCTTAGCTTTCCAAGTCAAAAGGAATCAAGTCGATATCTAGAAAACTGAGGAAGTTATGACCAAAACGGTAACTAGTTCTACTAAAAAGTGGCCGGAAAGAGGCAGTAGCAGAACTGGTAACATTTTTGGTCATAACTTGCTTATTTTTCTAGACATCGACTTGATTTCTACTGCGTTGGATAGGTAACAGCACTGGCTTTAATACTAAATTTTCGTTTTGCGAATAGTGGGACAAAAATTTTTTTCTTCAAAAAATACCATGGGCTACCCCCTTTGCTTTTTTTGGAAAAATGATAAAAAAAATTTTTGCTCTACATGGAAGACAAACAATATTGTGGTTAAAGCCAGTGCCCTTAGCTATCCAAGTCAAAAGGAATCAAGTCGATATCTAGAAAACTGAGGAAGTTATGACCAAAAAGGTAACTAATTCTACTAAAAAGTGGCCGGAAAGAGGCAGTAGCAGAACTGGTAACATTTTTGGTCATAACTTGCTTATTTTTCTAGACATCGACTTGATTTCTCCTGCGTTGGATAGGTAACAGCACTGGCTTTAATACGAAATTTTCGTTTTGCGAATAGTGGGACAAAAATTTTTTTCTTCAAAAAATACCATGGGCTAGCCCCTTTGCTTTTTTTGGAAAAATGATAAAAAATTTTTTTTCTCTACAAGGAAGAAAAACAATATTGCAGTTAAAGCCAGTGCCCTTAGCTATCCAAGTCAAAAGGAATCAAGTCGATATCTAGAAAACTGAGGAAGTTATGACTAAAAAGGTAACTAGTTCTACTAAAAAGTGGCCGGAAAGAGGCAGTAGCAGAACTGGTAACATTTTTGGTCATAACTTGCTTATTTTTCAAGACATCGACTTGATTTCTACTGCGTTGGATAGGTAACAGCAATGGCTTTAATACGAAATTTTCGTTTTGCGAATAGTGGACCAAAATTTTTTTCTTCAAAAAATACCATGGGCTACCCCCTTTGCTTTTTTTGGAAAACTGATAAAAAAAATTTTTGCTCTACAAGGAAGAAAAACAATATCGTGGTTAAAGCCAGTGCCCTTAGCTATCCAAGTCAAAAGGAATCAAGTCGATATCTAGAAAACTGAGTAAGTTATGACTGAAAAGGTAACTAGTTCTACTAAAAAGTGGCCGGAAAGAGGCAGTAGCAGAACTGGTAACATTTTTGGTCATAACTCTCTTTTTTTTCTAGACATCGACTTGATTTCTACTGCGTTGGATAGGTAACAGCACTGGCTTTAATACGAAATTTTCGTTTTGCGAATAGTGGACCAAAATTTTTTTCTTCAAAAAATACCATGGGCTACCCCCTTTGCTTTTTTTGGAAAAATGATAAAAAAAATTTTTGCTCTACAAGGAAGAAAAACAATATCGTGGTTAAAGCCAGTGCCCTTAGCTATCCAAGTCAAAAGGAATCAAGTCGATATCTAGAAAACTGAGGAAGTTATGACTGAAAAGGTAACTAGTTCTACTAAAAAGTGGCCGGAAAGAGGCAGTAGCAGAACTGGTAACATTTTTGGTCATAACTCTCTTTTTTTTCTAGACATCGACTTGATTTCTACTGCGTTGGATAGGTAACAGCACTGGCTTTAATACGAAATTTTCGTTTTGCGAATAGTGGGACCAAAATTTTTTTCTTCAAAAAATACCATGGGCTACCCCCTTTGCTTTTTTTGGAAAACTGATAAAAAAAATTTTTGCTCTACAAGGAAGAAAATCAATATCGTGGTTAAAGCCAGTGCCCTTAGCTATCCAAGTCAAAAGGAATCAAGTCGATATCTAGAAAACTGAGGAAGTTATGACCAAAAAGGTAACTAGGTCTACTAAAAAGTGGCTGGAAAGAGGCAGTAGCAGAACTGGTAACATTTTTGGTCATAACTCTCTTTTTTTTCAAGACATCGACTTGATTTCTACTGCGTTGGATAGGTAACAGCACTGGCTTTAGTACGAAATTTTCTTTTTGCGAATAGTGGGACAAAAATTTTTTTCTTCAAAAAAAATCATGGGCTACCCAATTTGCTTTTTTTTGGAAAAATGATAAAAAAAATTTTTGCTCTACCCGCAAGAAAAACAATATTGTAGTAAAAGCCAGTGCCCTTAGCTATCCAAGTCAAAAGGAATCAAGTCGATATCTAGAAAACTGAGGAAGTTATGACCTAAAAGGTAACTAGTTCTACTAAAAAGTGGCCGGAAAGAGGCAGTAGCAGAACTGGTAACATTTTTGGTCATAACTTGCTTATTTTTCAAGACATCGACTTGATTTCTACTGCGTTGAATAGGTAACAGCAATGGCTTTAATACGAAATTTTCGTTTTGCGAATAGTGGACCAAAATTTTTTTCTTCAAAAAATACCATGGGCTACCCCCTTTGCTTTTTTTGGAAAAATGATAAAAAAAATTTTTGCTCTACAAGGAAGAAAAACAATATCGTGGTTAAAGCCAGTGCCCTTAGCTATCCAAGTCAAAAGGAATCAAGTCGATATCTAGAAAACTGAGGAAGTTATGACTGAAAAGGTAACTAGTTCTACTAAAAAGTGGCCGGAAAGAGGCAGTAGCAGAACTGGTAACATTTTTGGTCATAACTCTCTTTTTTTTCTAGACATCGACTTGATTTCTACTGCGTTGGATAGGTAACAGCACTGGCTTTAATACGAAATTTTCGTTTTGCGAATAGTGGGACCAAAATTTTTTTCTTCAAAAAATACCATGGGCTACCCCCTTTGCTTTTTTTGGAAAACTGATAAAAAAAATTTTTGCTCTACAAGGAAGAAAATCAATATCGTGGTTAAAGCCAGTGCCCTTAGCTATCCAAGTCAAAAGGAATCAAGTCGATATCTAGAAAACTGAGGAAGTTATGACCAAAAAGGTAACTAGGTCTACTAAAAAGTGGCTGGAAAGAGGCAGTAGCAGAACTGGTAACATTTTTGGTCATAACTCTCTTTTTTTTCAAGACATCGACTTGATTTCTACTGCGTTGGATAGGTAACAGCACTGGCTTTAGTACGAAATTTTCTTTTTGCGAATAGTGGGACAAAAATTTTTTTCTTCAAAAAATATCATGGGCTACCCAATTTGCTTTTTTTTGGAAAAATGATAAAAAAAATTTTTGCTCTACCCGCAAGAAAAACAATATTGTAGTAAAAGCCAGTGCCCTTAGCTATCCAAGTCAAAAGGAATCAAGTCGATATCTAGAAAACTAAGCAAGTTATGACCAAAAAGGTAACTAGTTCTACTAAAAAGTGGCCGGAAAGAGGCAGTAGCAGAACTGGTAACATTTTTGGTCATAACTTGCTTATTTTTCAAGACATCGACTTGATTTCTACTGCGTTGGATAGGTAACAGCAATGGCTTTAATACGAAATTTTCGTTTTGCGAATAGTGGGACCAAAATTTTTTTCTTCAAAAAATACCATGGGCTACCCCCTTTGCTTTTTTTGGAAAAATGATAAAAACAATTTTTGCTCTACAAGGAAGAAAAACAATATTGTTTTTAAAGCCAGTGCTCTTAGCTTTCCAAGTCAAAAGGAATCAAGTCGATATCTAGAAAACTGAGGAAGTTATGACCAAAACGGTAACTAGTTCTACTAAAAAGTGGCCGGAAAGAGGCAGTAGCAGAACTGGTAACATTTTTGGTCATAACTTGCTTATTTTTCTAGACATCGACTTGATTTCTACTGCGTTGGATAGGTAACAGCACTGGCTTTAATACTAAATTTTCGTTTTGCGAATAGTGGGACAAAAATTTTTTTCTTCAAAAAATACCATGGGCTACCCCCTTTGCTTTTTTTGGAAAAATGATAAAAAAAATTTTTGCTCTACATGGAAGACAAACAATATTGTGGTTAAAGCCAGTGCCCTTAGCTATCCAAGTCAAAAGGAATCAAGTCGATATCTAGAAAACTGAGGAAGTTATGACCAAAAAGGTAACTAATTCTACTAAAAAGTGGCCGGAAAGAGGCAGTAGCAGAACTGGTAACATTTTTGGTCATAACTTGCTTATTTTTCTAGACATCGACTTGATTTCTCCTGCGTTGGATAGGTAACAGCACTGGCTTTAATACGAAATTTTCGTTTTGCGAATAGTGGGACAAAAATTTTTTTCTTCAAAAAATACCATGGGCTAGCCCCTTTGCTTTTTTTGGAAAAATGATAAAAAAATTTTTTTCTCTACAAGGAAGAAAAACAATATTGCCGTTAAAGCCAGTGCCCTTAGCTATCCAAGTCAAAAGGAATCAAGTCGATATCTAGAAAACTGAGGAAGTTATGACTAAAAAGGTAACTAGTTCTACTAAAAAGTGGCCGGAAAGAGGCAGTAGCAGAACTGGTAACATTTTTGGTCATAACTTGCTTATTTTTCAAGACATCGACTTGATTTCTACTGCGTTGGATAGGTAACAGCAATGGCTTTAATACGAAATTTTCGTTTTGCGAATAGTGGACCAAAATTTTTTTCTTCAAAAAATACCATGGGCTACCCCCTTTGCTTTTTTTGGAAAAATGATAAAAAAAATTTTTGCTCTACAAGGAAGAAAAACAATATCGTGGTTAAAGCCAGTGCCCTTAGCTATCCAAGTCAAAAGGAATCAAGTCGATATCTAGAAAACTGAGGAAGTTATGACTGAAAAGGTAACTAGTTCTACTAAAAAGTGGCCGGAAAGAGGCAGTAGCAGAACTGGTAACATTTTTGGTCATAACTCTCTTTTTTTTCTAGACATCGACTTGATTTCTACTGCGTTGGATAGGTAACAGCACTGGCTTTAATACGAAATTTTCGTTTTGCGAATAGTGGGACCAAAATTTTTTTCTTCAAAAAATACCATGGGCTACCCCCTTTGCTTTTTTTGGAAAACTGATAAAAAAAATTTTTGCTCTACAAGGAAGAAAATCAATATCGTGGTTAAAGCCAGTGCCCTTAGCTATCCAAGTCAAAAGGAATCAAGTCGATATCTAGAAAACTGAGGAAGTTATGACCAAAAAGGTAACTAGGTCTACTAAAAAGTGGCTGGAAAGAGGCAGTAGCAGAACTGGTAACATTTTTGGTCATAACTCTCTTTTTTTTCAAGACATCGACTTGATTTCTACTGCGTTGGATAGGTAACAGCACTGGCTTTAGTACGAAATTTTCTTTTTGCGAATAGTGGGACAAAAATTTTTTTCTTCAAAAAATATCATGGGCTACCCAATTTGCTTTTTTTTGGAAAAATGATAAAAAAAATTTTTGCTCTACCCGCAAGAAAAACAATATTGTAGTAAAAGCCAGTGCCCTTAGCTATCCAAGTCAAAAGGAATCAAGTCGATATCTAGAAAACTAAGCAAGTTATGACCAAAAAGGTAACTAGTTCTACTAAAAAGTGGCCGGAAAGAGGCAGTAGCAGAACTGGTAACATTTTTGGTCATAACTCTCTTTTTTTTCTAGACATCGACTTGATTTCTACTGCGTTGGATAGGTAATAGCATTGGCTTTAATACGAAATTTTCTTTTTGCGAATAGTGGAACCAAAATTTTTTTCTTCAAAAAATATCATGGGCTACCCCCTTTGCATTTTTTGGAAAAATGATAAAAAAATTTTTTGCTCTACAAGGAAGAAAATCAATATCGTGGTTAAAGCCAGTGCCCTTAGCTATCCAAGTCAAAAGGAATCAAGTCGATATCTAGAAAACTGAGGAAGTTATGACCAAAAAGGTAACTAGTTCTACTAAAAAGTGGTCGGAAAGAGGCAGTAGCAGAACTGGTAACATTTTTGGTCATAACTTGCTTATTTTTCTAGACATCGACTTGATTTCTACTGCGTTGGATAGGTAACAGCACTGGCTTTAATACGAAAATTTCGTTTTGCGAATAGTGGGACAAAAATTTTTTTCTTCAAAAAATACCATGGGCTACGCCCTTTGCTTTTTTTGGAAAAATGATAAAAAAAATTTTTGCTCTACAAGGTAGAAAAACATTATTGTGGTCAAAGCCAGTGCTCTTAGCTATCCAAGTCAAAAGGAATCAAGTCGATATCTGGAAAACTGAGGAAGTTATGACCAAAAAGGTAACTAGTTCTACTAAAAAGTGGCTGGAAAGAGGCAGTAGCAGAACTGGTAACATTTTTGGTCATAACTCTCTTTTTTTTCTAGACATCGACTTGATTTCTACTGCGTTGGATAGGTAACAGCACTGGCTTTAATACGAAATTTTCGTTTTGCGAATAGTGGAACAAAAATTTTTTTCTTCAAAAAATACCATGGGCTACCCCCTTTGCTTTTTTTGGAAAAATGATAAAAAAAATTTTTGCTCTACAAGGTAGAAAAACATTATTGTGGTCAAAGCCAGTGCTCTTAGCTATCCAAGTCAAAAGGAATCAAGTCGATATCTGGAAAACTGAGGAAGTTATGAGCAAAACGGTAACTAGTTCTACTAAAAAGTGGCCGGAAAGAGGCAGTAGCAGAACTGGTAACATTTTTGGTCATAACTTGCTTATTTTTCAAGACATCGACTTGATTTCTACTGCGTTGGATAGGTAACAGCAATGGCTTTAATACGAAATTTTCGTTTTGCGAATAGTGGGAGAAAAATTTTTTTCTTCAAAAAATACCATGGGCTACCCCCTTTGCTTTTTTTGGAAAAATGATAAAAAAAATTTTTGCTCTACAAGGTAGAAAAACATTATTGTGGTCAAAGCCAGTGCTCTTAGCTATCCAAGTCAAAAGGAATCAAGTCGATATCTAGAAAACTGAGGAAGTTATGACCAAAAAGGTAACTAGTTCTACTAAAAAGTGGCTGGAAAGAGGCAGTAGCAGAACTGGTAACATTTTTTGTCATAACTTTTTTTTTTTTCTAGACATCGACTTGATTTCTACTGCGTTGGATAGGTAACAGCACTGGCTTTAATACTAAATTTTCTTTTTGCGAATAGTGGGACAATAATTTTTTTCTTCAAAAAATACCATGGGCTACCCCCTTTGCTTTTTTTGGAAAAATGATAAAAAAAATTTTTGCTCTACAAGGAAGAAAAACAATATTGTTTTTAAAGCCAGTGCTCTTAGCTTTCCAAGTCAAAAGGAATCAAGTCGATATCTAGAAAACTGAGGAAGTTATGACCAAAAAGGTAACTAGTTCTACTAAAAAGTGGCCGGAAAGAGGCAGTAGCAGAACTGGTAACATTTTTGGTCATAACTTGCTTATTTTTCTAGACATCGACTTGATTTCTACTGCGTTGGATAGGTAACAGCACTGGCTTTAATACGAAATTTTCGTTTTGCGAATAGTGGGACAAAAATTTTTTTTTTCAAAAAATACCATGGGCTACCCCCTTCGCTTTTTTTGGAAAAATTATAAAAAAAAATTTTTGCTCTACCTGGAAGAAAAACAATATTGTGGTTAAAGCCAGTGCCCTTAGCTATCCAAGTAAAAAGGAATCAAGTCGATATCTAGAAAACTGAGGAAGTTATGACTAAAAAGGTAACTAGTTCTACTAAAAAGTGGCCGGAAAGAGGCAGTAGCAGAACTGGTAACATTTTTGGTCATAACTTGCTTATTTTTCAAGACATCGACTTGATTTCTACTGCGTTGGATAGGTAACAGCAATGGCTTTAATACGAAATTTTTCGTTTTGCGAATAGTGGGACCAAAATTTTTTTCTTCAAAAAATACCATGGGCTACCGCCTTTGCTTTTTTTGGAAAAATGATAAAAAAAATTTTTGCTCTACAAGGTAGAAAAACATTATTGTGGTCAAAGCCAGTGCTCTTAGCTATCCAAGTCAAAAGGAATCAAGTCGATATCTAGAAAACTGAGGAAGTTATGACCAAAAAGGTAACTAGTTCTACTAAAAAGTGGCCGGAAAGAGGCAGTAGCAGAACTGGTAACATTTTTGGTCATAACTTGCTTATTTTTCAAGACATCGACTTGATTTCTACTGCGTTGGATAGGTAACAGCACTGGCTTTAATACGAAATTTTCGTTTTGCGAATAGTGGGACAAAAATTTTTTTTTTCAAAAAATACCATGGGCTACCCCCTTCGCTTTTTTTGGAAAAATTATAAAAAAAAATTTTTGCTCTACCTGGAAGAAAAACAATATTGTGGTTAAAGCCAGTGCCCTTAGCTATCCAAGTAAAAAGGAATCAAGTCGATATCTAGAAAACTGAGGAAGTTATGACTAAAAAGGTAACTAGTTCTACTAAAAAGTGGCCGGAAAGAGGCAGTAGCAGAACTGGTAACATTTTTGGTCATAACTTGCTTATTTTTCAAGACATCGACTTGATTTCTACTGCGTTGGATAGGTAACAGCACTGGCTTTAATACGAAATTTTCGTTTTGCGAATAGTGGGACAAAAATTTTTTTCTTCAAAAAATACCATGGGCTAGCCCCTTTGCTTTTTTTGGAAAAATGATAAAAAAATTTTTTTCTCTACAAGGAAGAAAAACAATATTGCAGTTAAAGCCAGTGCCCTTAGCTATCCAAGTCAAAAGGAATCAAGTCGATATCTAGAAAACTGAGGAAGTTATGACCAAAAAGGTAACTAGTTCTACTAAAAAGTGGCCGGAAAGAGGCAGTAGCAGAACTGGTAACATTTTTGGTCATAACTTGCTTATTTTTCAAGACATCGACTTGATTTCTACTGCGTTGGATAGGTAACAGCAATGGCTTTAATACGAAATTTTCGTTTTGCGAATAGTGGACCAAAATTTTTTTCTTCAAAAAATACCATGGGCTACCCCCTTTGCTTTTTTTGGAAAAATGATAAAAAAAATTTTTGCTCTACAAGGAAGAAAAACAATATCGTGGTTAAAGCCAGTGCCCTTAGCTATCCAAGTCAAAAGGAATCAAGTCGATATCTAGAAAACTGAGGAAGTTATGACTGAAAAGGTAACTAGTTCTACTAAAAAGTGGCCGGAAAGAGGCAGTAGCAGAACTGGTAACATTTTTGGTCATAACTCTCTTTTTTTTCTAGACATCGACTTGATTTCTACTGCGTTGGATAGGTAACAGCACTGGCTTTAATACGAAATTTTCGTTTTGCGAATAGTGGGACCAAAATTTTTTTCTTCAAAAAATACCATGGGCTACCCCCTTTGCTTTTTTTGGAAAACTGATAAAAAAAATTTTTGCTCTACAAGGAAGAAAATCAATATCGTGGTTAAAGCCAGTGCCCTTAGCTATCCAAGTCAAAAGGAATCAAGTCGATATCTAGAAAACTGAGGAAGTTATGACCAAAAAGGTAACTAGTTCTACTAAAAAGTGGCTGGAAAGAGGCAGTAGCAGAACTGGTAACATTTTTGGTCATAACTCTCTTTTTTCTTTAGACATCGACTTGATTTCTACTGCGTTGGATAGGTAACAGCACTGGCTTTAGTACGAAATTTTCTTTTTGCGAATAGTGGGACAAAAATTTTTTTCTTCAAAAAATATCATGGGCTACCCAATTTGCTTTTTTTTGGAAAAATGATAAAAAAAATTTTTGCTCTACCCGCAAGAAAAACAATATTGTAGTAAAAGCCAGTGCCCTTAGCTATCCAAGTCAAAAGGAATCAAGTCGATATCTAGAAAACTAAGCAAGTTATGACCAAAAAGGTAACTAGTTCTACTAAAAAGTGGCCGGAAAGAGGCAGTAGCAGAACTGGTAACATTTTTGGTCATAACTCTCTTTTTTTTCTAGACATCGACTTGATTTCTACTGCGTTGGATAGGTAACAGCACTGGCTTTAATACGAAATTTTCTTTTTGCGAATAGTGGGACAAAAATTTTTTTCTTCAAAAAATACCATGGGTTACCCCCTTTGCATTTTTTGGAAAAATGTTAAAAAAATTTTTTGCTCTACCCGCAAGAAAAACAATATTGTGGTCAAAGCCAGTGCCCTTAGCTATCCAAGTCAAAAGGAATCAAGTCGATATCTAAAAAACTGAGGAAGTTATGACCAAAAAGGTAACTAGTTCTACTAAAAAGTGGCCGGAAAGAGGCAGTAGCACAACTGGTTCCATTTTTGGTTATAACTTACTTATTTTTCTAGACATCGACTTTATTTCTACTGCTTTGGATAGGTGAGAGCATTGCCTTAAATATGAAATTTTTTTTTGCGAATAGTGGGACAAAAATTTTTTTCTTCAAAAAATACCATGGGCTACCCCCTTTGCTTTTTTTGGAAAAATTATAAAAATTTTTTTTGCTCTACCCGCAAGCAAAAAATCTTGTGGTAAAAGCCAGTGCCTTTAGCTATCCAAGTCAAAAGGAATCAAGTCGATATCTAGAAAACTAAGCAAGTTATGACCAAAAAGAAAACTAGTTCTACTAAAAAGTGGCCGGAAAGAGGCAGTAGCACAACTGGTTACATTTTTGGCTATAACTTACTTATTTTTCTAGACATCGACTTCATTTCTACTGCGTTGGATAGGTGAGAGCATTGCCTTAAATATGAAATTTTTTTTTGCGAATAGTGGGACAAAAATTTTTTTCTTCAAAAAATACCATGGGCTACCCCCTTTGCTTTTTTTGGAAAAATGATAAAAAAAATTTTTGCTCTACAAGGAAGAAAATCAATATCGTGGTTAAAGCCAGTGCCCTTAGCTATCCAAGTCAAAAGGAATCAAGTCGATATCTAGAAAACTGAGGAAGTTATGACTGAAAAGGTAACTAGTTCTACTAAAAAGTGGCCGGAAAGAGGCAGTAGCAGAACTGGTAACATTTTTGGTCATAACTCTCTTTTTTTTCTAGACATCGACTTGATTTCTACTGCGTTGGATAGGTAACAGCACTGGCTTTAATACGAAATTTTCGTTTTGCGAATAGTGGGACCAAAATTTTTTTCTTCAAAAAATACCATGGGCTACCCCCTTTGCTTTTTTTGGAAAACTGATAAAAAAAATTTTTGCTCTACAAGGAAGAAAATCAATATCGTGGTTAAAGCCAGTACCCTTAGCTATCCAAGTCAAAAGGAATCAAGTCGATATCTAGAAAACTGAGGAAGTTATGACCAAAAAGGTAACTAGGTCTACTAAAAAGTGGCTGGAAAGAGGCAGTAGCAGAACTGGTAACATTTTTGGTCATAACTCTCTTTTTTTTCAAGACATCGACTTGATTTCTACTGCGTTGGATAGGTAACAGCACTGGCTTTAGTACGAAATTTTCTTTTTGCGAATAGTGGGACAAAAATTTTTTTCTTCAAAAAATACCATGGGTTACCCCCTTTGCATTTTTTGGAAAAATGTTAAAAAAATTTTTTGCTCTACCCGCAAGAAAAACAATATTGCAGTTAAAGCCAGTGCCCTTAGCTATCCAAGTCAAAAGGAATCAAGTCGATATCTAAAAAACTGAGGAAGTTATGACCAAAAAGGTAACTAGTTCTACTAAAAAGTGGCCGGAAAGAGGCAGTAGCACAACTGGTTCCATTTTTGGTTATAACTTACTTATTTTTCTAGACATCGACTTTATTTCTACTGCTTTGGATAGGTGAGAGCATTGCCTTAAATATGAAATTTTTTTTTGCGAATAGTGGGACAAAAATTTTTTTCTTCAAAAAATACCATGGGCTACCCCCTTTGCTTTTTTTGGAAAAATTATAAAAATTTTTTTTGCTCTACCCGCAAGCAAAAAATCTTGTGGTAAAAGCCAGTGCCTTTAGCTATCCAAGTCAAAAGGAATCAAGTCGATATCTAGAAAACTAAGCAAGTTATGACCAAAAAGAAAACTAGTTCTACTAAAAAGTGGCCGGAAAGAAGCAGTAGCACAACTGGTTACATTTTTGGCTATAACTTACTTATTTTTCTAGACATCGACTTCATTTCTACTGCGTTGGATAGATGAGAGCATTGCCTTAAATATGAAATTTTTTTTTGCGAATAGTGGGACAAAAATTTTTTTCTTCAAAAAATACCATGGGCTACCCCCTTTGCTTTTTTTGGAAAAATGATAAAAAAAATTTTTGCTCTACAAGGAAGAAAATCAATATCGTGGTTAAAGCCAGTGCCCTTAGCTATCCAAGTCAAAAGGAATCAAGTCGATATCTAGAAAACTGAGGAAGTTATGACTGAAAAGGTAACTAGTTCTACTAAAAAGTGGCCGGAAAGAGGCAGTAGCAGAACTGGTAACATTTTTGGTCATAACTCTCTTTTTTTTCTAGACATCGACTTGATTTCTACTGCGTTGGATAGGTAACAGCACTGGCTTTAATACGAAATTTTCGTTTTGCGAATAGTGGGACCAAAATTTTTTTCTTCAAAAAATACCATGGGCTACCCCCTTTGCTTTTTTTGGAAAACTGATAAAAAAAATTTTTGCTCTACAAGGAAGAAAATCAATATCGTGGTTAAAGCCAGTACCCTTAGCTATCCAAGTCAAAAGGAATCAAGTCGATATCTAGAAAACTGAGGAAGTTATGACCAAAAAGGTAACTAGGTCTACTAAAAAGTGGCTGGAAAGAGGCAGTAGCAGAACTGGTAACATTTTTGGTCATAACTCTCTTTTTTTTCAAGACATCGACTTGATTTCTACTGCGTTGGATAGGTAACAGCACTGGCTTTAGTACGAAATTTTCTTTTTGCGAATAGTGGGACAAAAATTTTTTTCTTCAAAAAATATCATGGGCTACCCAATTTGCTTTTTTTTGGAAAAATGATAAAAAAAATTTTTGCTCTACCCGCAAGAAAAACAATATTGTAGTAAAAGCCAGTGCCCTTAGCTATCCAAGTCAAAAGGAATCAAGTCGATATCTAGAAAACTAAGCAAGTTATGACCAAAAAGGTAACTAGTTCTACTAAAAAGTGGCCGGAAAGAGGCAGTAGCAGAACTGGTAACATTTTTGGTCATAACTCTCTTTTTTTTCTAGACATCGACTTGATTTCTACTGCGTTGGATAGGTAATAGCATTGGCTTTAATACGAAATTTTCGTTTTGCGAATAGTTGGACCAAAATTTTTTTCTTCAAAAAATACCATGGGCTACCCCCTTTGCTTTTTTTGGAAAAATGATAAAAAAAATTTTTGCTCTACCCGCAAGAAAAACAATATTGTGGTTAAAGCCAGTGCCCTTAGCTATCCAAGTCAAAAGGAATCAAGTCGATATCTAGAAAACTGAGGAAGTTATGACTAAAAAGGTAACTAGTTCTACTAAAAAGTGGCCGGAAAGAGGCAGTAGCAGAACTGGTAACATTTTTGGTCATAACTTGCTTATTTTTCTAGACATCGACTTGATTTCTACTGCGTTGGATAGGTAACAGCACTGGCTTTAATACGAAAATTTCGTTTTGCGAATAGTGGGACAAAAATTTTTTTCTTCAAAAAATACCATGGGCTACGCCCTTTGCTTTTTTTGGAAAAATGATAAAAAAAATTTTTGCTCTACAAGGTAGAAAAACATTATTGTGGTCAAAGCCAGTGCTCTTAGCTATCCAAGTCAAAAGGAATCAAGTCGATATCTGGAAAACTGAGGAAGTTATGACCAAAAAGTTAACTAGTTCTACTAAAAAGTGGCTGGAAAGAGGCAGTAGCAGAACTGGTAACATTTTTGGTCATAACTCTCTTTTTTTCTAGACATCGACTTGATTTCTACTGCGTTGGATAGGTAACAGCACTGGCTTTAATACGAAATTTTCGTTTTGCGAATAGTGGAACAAAAATTTTTTTCTTCAAAAAATACCATGGGCTACCCCCTTTGCTTTTTTTGGAAAAATGATAAAAAAAATTTTTGCTCTACAAGGAAGAAAAACAATATTGTGGTTAAAGCCAGTGCCCTTAGCTATCCAAGTCAAAAGGAATCAAGTCGATATCTGGAAAACTGAGGAAGTTATGAGCAAAACGGTAACTAGTTCTACTAAAAAGTGGCCGGAAAGAGGCAGTAGCAGAACTGGTAACATTTTTGGTCATAACTTGCTTATTTTTCAAGACATCGACTTGATTTCTACTGCGTTGGATAGGTAACAGCAATGGCTTTAATACGAAATTTTCGTTTTGCGAATAGTGGGACCAAAATTTTTTTCTTCAAAAAATACCATGGGCTACCCCCTTTGCTTTTTTTGGAAAAATGATAAAAAAAATTTTTGCTCTACAAGGTAGAAAAACATTATTGTGGTCAAAGCCAGTGCTCTTAGCTATCCAAGTCAAAAGGAATCAAGTCGATATCTAGAAAACTGAGGAAGTTATGACCAAAAAGGTAACTAGTTCTACTAAAAAGTGGCTGGAAAGAGGCAGTAGCAGAACTGGTAACATTTTTTGTCATAACTTTTTTTTTTTTCTAGACATCGACTTGATTTCTACTGCGTTGGATAGGTAACAGCACTGGCTTTAATACGAAATTTTCGTTTTGCGAATAGTAGGACAAAAATTTTTTTCTTCAAAAAATACCATGGGCTACCCCCTTCGCTTTTTTTGGAAAAATGATAAAAAAAAATTTTTGCTCTACCTGGAAGAAAAACAATATTGTGGTTAAAGCCAGTGCCCTTAGCTATCCAAGTAAAAAGGAATCAAGTCGATATCTAGAAAACTGAGGAAGTTATGACTAAAAAGGTAACTAGTTCTACTAAAAAGTGGCCGGAAAGAGGCAGTAGCAGAACTGGTAACATTTTTGGTCATAACTTGCTTATTTTTCAAGACATCGACTTGATTTCTACTGCGTTGGATAGGTAACAGCAATGGCTTTAATACGAAATTTTCGTTTTGCGAATAGTGGGACCAAAATTTTTTTCTTCAAAAAATACCATGGGCTACCCCCTTTGCTTTTTTTGGAAAAATGATAAAAAAAATTTTTGCTCTACAAGGTAGAAAAACATTATTGTGGTCAAAGCCAGTGCTCTTAGCTATCCAAGTCAAAAGGAATCAAGTCGATATCTAGAAAACTGAGGAAGTTATGACCAAAAAGGTAACTAGTTCTACTAAAAAGTGGCTGGAAAGAGGCAGTAGCAGAACTGGTAACATTTTTTGTCATAATTTTTTTTTTTTTCTAGACATCGACTTGATTTCTACTGCGTTGGATAGGTAACAGCACTGGCTTTAATACGAAATTTTCGTTTTGCGAATAGTGGGACAAAAATTTTTTTCTTCAAAAAATACCATGGGCTAGCCCCTTTGCTTTTTTTGGAAAAATGATAAAAAAAATTTTTGCTCGACATGGAAGACAAACAATATTGTGGTTAAAGCCAGTGCCCTTAGCTATCCAAGTCAAAAGGAATCAAGTCGATATGTAGAAAACTGAGGAAGTTATGACCAAAAAGGTAACTAATTCTACTAAAAAGTGGCCGGAAAGAGGCAGTAGCAGAACTGGTAACATTTTTGGTCATAACTTGCTTATTTTTCTAGACATCGACTTGATTTCTCCTGCGTTGGATAGGTAACAGCACTGGCTTTAATAGGAAATTTTCGTTTTGCGAATAGTGGGACAAAAATTTTTTTCTTCAAAAAATACCATGGGCTAGCCCCTTTGCTTTTTTTGGAAAAATGATAAAAAAAATTTTTTCTCTACAAGGAAGAAAAACAATATTGCAGTTAAAGCCAGTGCCCTTAGCTATCCAAGTCAAAAGGAATCAAGTCGATGTCTAGAAAACTGAGGAAGTTATGACTAAAAAGGTAACTAGTTCTACTAAAAAGTGGCCGGAAAGAGGCAGTAGCAGAACTGGTAACATTTTTGGTCATAACTTGCTTATTTTTCAAGACATCGACTTGATTTCTACTGCGTTGGATAGGTAACAGCAATGGCTTTAATACGAAATTTTCGTTTTGCGAATAGTGGACCAAAATTTTTTTCTTCAAAAAATACCATGGGCTACCCCCTTTGCTTTTTTTGGAAAAATGATAAAAAAAATTTTTGATCTACAAGGAAGAAAAACAATATCGTGGTTAAAGCCAGTGCCCTTAGCTATCCAAGTCAAAAGGAATCAAGTCGATATCTAGAAAACTGAGGAAGTTATGACTGAAAAGGTAACTAGTTCTACTAAAAAGTGGCCGGAAAGAGGCAGTAGCAGAACTGGTAACATTTTTGGTCATAACTCTCTTTTTTTTCTAGACATCGACTTGATTTCTACTGCGTTGGATAGGTAACAGCACTGGCTTTAATACGAAATTTTCGTTTTGCGAATAGTGGGACCAAAATTTTTTTCTTCAAAAAATACCATGGGCTACCCCCTTTGCTTTTTTTGGAAAACTGATAAAAAAAATTTTTGCTCTACAAGGAAGAAAATCAATATCGTGGTTAAAGCCAGTGCCCTTAGCTATCCAAGTCAAAAGGAATCAAGTCGATATCTAGAAAACTGAGGAAGTTATGACCAAAAAGGTAACTAGTTCTACTAAAAAGTGGCTGGAAAGAGGCAGTAGCAGAACTGGTAACATTTTTGGTCATAACTCTCTTTTTTCTTTAGACATCGACTTGATTTCTACTGCGTTGGATAGGTAACAGCACTGGCTTTAGTACGAAATTTTCTTTTTGCGAATAGTGGGACAAAAATTTTTTTCTTCAAAAAATATCATGGGCTACCCAATTTGCTTTTTTTTGGAAAAATGATAAAAAAAATTTTTGCTCTACCCGCAAGAAAAACAATATTGTAGTAAAAGCCAGTGCCCTTAGCTATCCAAGTCAAAAGGAATCAAGTCGATATCTAGAAAACTAAGCAAGTTATGACCAAAAAGGTAACTAGTTCTACTAAAAAGTGCCGGAAAGAGGCAGTAGCAGAACTGGTAACATTTTTGGTCATAACTCTCTTTTTTTTCTAGACATCGACTTGATTTCTACTGCGTTGGATAGGTAATAGCATTGGCTTTAATACGAAATTTTCTTTTTGCGAATAGTGGGACAAAAATTTTTTTCTTCAAAAAATACCATGGGCTAGCCCCTTTGCTTTTTTTGGAAAAATGATAAAAAAAATTTTTGCTCGACATGGAAGACAAACAATATTGTGGTTAAAGCCAGTGCCCTTAGCTATCCAAGTCAAAAGGAATCAAGTCGATATGTAGAAAACTGAGGAAGTTATGACCAAAAAGGTAACTAGTTCTACTAAAAAGTGGCCGGAAAGAGGCAGTAGCAGAACTGGTAACATTTTTGGTCATAACTTGCTTATTTTTCAAGACATCGACTTGATTTCTACTGCGTTGGATAGGTAACAGCAATGGCTTTAATACGAAATTTTCGTTTTGCGAATAGTGGGACCAAAATTTTTTTCTTCAAAAAATACCATGGGCTACCCCCTTTGCTTTTTTTGGAAAAATGATAAAAAAAATTTTTGCTCTACAAGGTAGAAAAACATTATTGTGGTCAAAGCCAGTGCTCTTAGCTATCCAAGTCAAAAGGAATCAAGTCGATATCTAGAAAACTGAGGAAGTTATGACCAAAAAGGTAACTAGTTCTACTAAAAAGTGGCTGGAAAGAGGCAGTAGCAGAACTGGTAACATTTTTTGTCATAATTTTTTTTTTTTCTAGACATCGACTTGATTTCTACTGCGTTGGATAGGTAACAGCACTGGCTTTAATACGAAATTTTCGTTTTGCGAATAGTGGGACAAAAATTTTTTTCTTCAAAAAATACCATGGGCTAGCCCCTTTGCTTTTTTTGGAAAAATGATAAAAAAAATTTTTGCTCGACATGGAAGACAAACAATATTGTGGTTAAAGCCAGTGCCCTTAGCTATCCAAGTCAAAAGGAATCAAGTCGATATGTAGAAAACTGAGGAAGTTATGACCAAAAAGGTAACTAATTCTACTAAAAAGTGGCCGGAAAGAGGCAGTAGCAGAACTGGTAACATTTTTGGTCATAACTTGCTTATTTTTCTAGACATCGACTTTATTTCTACTGCGTTGGATAGGTGAGAGCATTGCCTTAAATATGAAATTTTTTTTTGCGAATAGTGGGACAAAAATTTTTTTCTTCAAAAAATACCATGGGCTACCCCCTTTGCTTTTTTTGGAAAAATTATAAAAATTTTTTTTGCTCTACCCGCAAGCAAAAAATCTTGTGGTAAAAGCCAGTGCCTTTAGCTATCCAAGTCAAAAGGAATCAAGTCGATATCTAGAAAACTAAGCAAGTTATGACTAAAAAGAAAACTAGTTCTACTAAAAAGTGGCCGGAAAGAGGCAGTAGCACAACTGGTTACATTTTTGGCTATAACTTACTTATTTTTCTAGACATCGACTTCATTTCTACTGCGTTGGATAGGTGAGAGCATTGCCTTAAATATGAAATTTTTTTTTGCGAATAGTGGGACAAAAATTTTTTTCTTCAAAAAATACCATTGGCTACCCCCTTTGCTTTTTTTGGAAAAATTATAAAAATTTTTTTTGCTCTACCCGCAAGCAAAAAATCTTGTGGTAAAAGCAAGTGCCTTTAGCTATACAAGTCAAAAGGAATCAAGTCGATCTCTACAAAACTAAGCAAGTTATGACCAAAAAGGTTACTAGTTCTACTAAAAAGTGGCCGGCAAGAGGCAGTAGCAGAACTGGTTACATTTTTGGTTATAACTTACTTATTTTTCTAGACATCGACTTCATTTCTACTGCGTTGGATAGGTGAGAGCATTGCCTTAAATATGAAATTTTTTTTTGCGAATAGTGGGACAAAAATTTTTTTCTTCAAAAAATACCATGGGCTACCCCCTTTCCTTTTTGTGGAAAAATGATAAAAAATTTTTTTGCTCTACCCGCAAGCAAAAAATCTTGTGGTAAAAGCCAGTGCCCTTAGCTATCCAAGTCAAAAGGAATCAAGTCGATATCTAAAAAACTGAGGAAGTTATGACCAAAAAGATAACTAGTTTTACTAAAAAGTGGCCGGAAAGAGGCAGTAGCACAACTGGTTCCATTTTTGGTTATAACTTACTTATTTTTCTAGACATCGACTTCATTTCTACTGCGTTGGATAGGTGAGACCATTGGCTTTAAGATGAAATTTTCTTTTTGCGAATAGTGGGACAAAAATTTTTTTCTTCAAAAAATACCATGGGCTACCCCCTTTGCTTTTTTTGGAAAAAAGATAAAAAAATTTTTGCTCTACCCGTAAAAAAAAAAATCTTGTGGTAAAAGCCAGAGCCCTTAGCTATCCAAGTCAAGAGGAATCAAGTTGATCTCTACAAAACTAAGCAAGTTATGACCAAAAAGGTTACTAGTTCTACTAAAAAGTGGCCGGAAAGAGGCAGTAGCAGAACTGGTTACATTTTTGGTTATAACTTACTTATTTTTCTAGACATCGACTTCATTTCTACTGCGTTGGAAAGGTGAGAGCATTGCCTTAAATATGAAATTTTTTTTTTGCGAATAGTGGGACAAAAATTTTTTTCTTCAAAAAATACCATGGGCTACCCCCTTTGCTTTTTTTGGAAAAATGGTAAAAAATTTTTTTGCTCTACCCGTAAAAAAAAAAATCTTGTGGTAAAAGCCAGAGCCCTTAGCTATCCAAGTCAAGAGGAATCAAGTTGATCTCTACAAAACTAAGCAAGTTATGACCAAAAAGGTTACTAGTTCTACTAAAAAGTGGCCGGAAAGAGGCAGTAGCAGAACTGGTTACATTTTTGGTTATAACTTACTTATTTTTCTAGACATCGACTTCATTTCTACTGCGTTGGATAGGTGAGAGCATTGCCTTAAATATGAAATTTTTTTTTTGCGAATAGTGGGACAAAAATTTTTTTCTTCAAAAAATACCATGGGCTACCCCCTTTGCTTTTTTTGGAAAAAAGATAAAAAAATTTTTGCTCTACCCGTAAAAAAAAAAATCTTGTGGTAAAAGCCAGAGCCCTTAGCTATCCAAGTCAAGAGGAATCAAGTTGATCTCTACAAAACTAAGCAAGTTATGACCAAAAAGGTTACTAGTTCTACTAAAAAGTGGCCGGAAAGAGGCAGTAGCAGAACTGGTTACATATTTGGTTATAACTTACTTATTTTTCTAGACATCGACTTCATTTCTACTGCGTTGGATAGGTGAGAGCATTGGCTTAAATATGAAATTTTTTTTTGCGAATAGTGGGACAAAAATTTTTTTCTTCAAAAAATACCATGGGCTACCCCCTTTGCTTTTTTTGGAAAAATTATAAAAATTTTTTTTGCTCTACCCGCAAGCAAAAAATCTTGTGGTAAAAGCCAGTGCCTTTAGCTATCCAAGTCAAAAGGAATCAAGTCGATCTCTACAAAACTAAGCAAGTTATGACCAAAAAGGTTACTAGATCTACTAAAAAGTGGCCGGCAAGAGGCAGTAGCAGAACTGGTTACATTTTTGGTTATAACTTACTTATTTTTCTAGACATCGACTTCATTTCTACTGCGTTGGATAGGTGAGAGCATTGCCTTAAATATGAAATTTTTTTTTGCGAATAGTGGGACAAAAATTTTTTTCTTCAAAAAATACCATGGGCTACCCCCTTTGCTTTTTTTGGAAAAAAGATAAAAAAAATTTTGCTCTACCCGCAAGAAAAAAAATCTTGTGCGTAAAGCCAGTGCCCTTAGCTATCAAATCAAAAGGAATCAAGTCAATATCTAGAAAACTAAGCACGTTATGACCAAAAAGGTAACTAGTTCTACTAAAAAGTGGCCGGAAAGAGGCAGTAGCAGAACTGGTTACATTTTTGGTTATAACTTACTTATTTTTCTAGACATCGACTTCATTTCTACTGCGTTGGATAGGTGAGAGCATTGCCTTAAATATGAAATTTTTTTTTTGCGAATAGTGGGACAAAAATTTTTTTCTTCAAAAAATACCATGGGCTACCCCCTTTGCTTTTTTTGGAAAAATGGTAAAAATTTTTTTTGCTCTACCCGTAAAAAAAAAATCTTGTGGTAAAAGCCAGAGCCCTTAGCTATCCAAGTCAAGAGGAATCAAGTCGATCTCTACAAAACTAAGCAAGTTATGACCAAAAAGGTTACTAGTTCTACTAAAAAGTGGCCGGAAAGAGGCAGTAGCAGAACTGGTTACATTTTTGGTTATAACTTACTTATTTTTCTAGACATCGACTTCATTTCTACTGCGTTGGAAAGGTGAGAGCATTGGCTTTAATATAAAATTTTCTTTTTGCGAATAGAGGGACAAAAATTTTTTTCTTCAAAAAATACCATGGGCTACCCCCTTTGCTTTTTTGAGAAAAATGATAAAAAAAATTTTTGCTCTACCCGCAAGCAAAAAATCTTGTGGTAAAAGCAAGTGCCTTTAGCTATTTAAGTCAAAAGGAATCAAGTCGATATCTAGAAAACTAAGCAAGTTATGACCAAAAAGATAACTAGTTCTACTAAAAAGTGGCCGGAAAGAGGCAGTAGCAGAACTGGTTACATTTTTGGTTATAACTTACTTATTTTTCTAGACATCGACTTCATTTCTACTGCGTTGGATAGGTGAGAGCATTGCCTTAAATATGAAATTTTTTTTTGCGAATAGTGGGACAAAAATTTTTTTCTTCAAAAAATACCATGGGCTACCCCCTTTGCTTTTTTTGGAAAAATTATAAAAATTTTTTTTGCTCTACCCGCAAGCAAAAAATCTTGTGGTAAAAGCCAGTGCCTTTAGCTATCCAAGTCAAAAGGAATCAAGTCGATCTCTACAAAACTAAGCAAGTTATGACCAAAAAGGTTACTAGTTCTACTAAAAAGTGGCCGGCAAGAGGCAGTAGCAGAACTGGTTACATTTTTGGTTATAACTTACTTATTTTTCTAGACATCGACTTCATTTCTACTGCGTTGGATAGGTGAGAGCATTGCCTTAAATATGAAATTTTTTTTTGCGAATAGTGGGACAAAAATTTTTTTCTTCAAAAAATACCATTTGCTACCCCCTTTGCTTTTTTTGAAAAAATTATAAAAACTTTTTTTGCTCTACCCGCAAGAAAAAAAATCTTGTGCTTAAAGCCAGTGCCCTTAGCTATTTAAGTCAAAAGGAATCAAGTCGATATCTAGAAAACTAAGCAAGTTATGACCAAAAAGATAACTAGTTCTACTAAAAAGTGGCCGGAAAGAGGCAGTAGCACAACTGGTTACATTTTTGGTTATAACTTACTTATTTTTCTAGACATCGACTTCATTTCTACTGCGTTGGAAAGGTGAGAGCATTGGCTTTAATATAAAATTTTCTTTTTGCGAATAGTGGGAAAAACATTTTTTTCTTCAAAAAATTTTTTGCTCTACCCGCAAGCAAAAAATCTTGTGGTAAAAGCCAGTGCCTTTAGCTATCCAAGTCAAAAGGAATCAAGTCGATCTCTACAAAACTAAGCAAGTTATGACCAAAAAGGTTACTAGTTCTACTAAAAAGTGTCCGGCAAGAGGCAGTAGCAGAACTGGTTACATTTTTGGTTATAACTTACTTATTTTTCTAGACATCGACTTCATTTCTACTGCGTTGGATAGGTGAGAGCATTGGCTTTAAGATGAAATTTTCTTTTTGCGAATAGTGGGAAAAACATTTTTTTCTTCAAAAAATTTTTTGCTCTACCCGCAAGCAAAAAATCTTGTGGTAAAAGCCAGTGCCCTTAGCTATTTAAGTCAAAAGGAATCAAGTCGATATCTAGAAAACTAAGCAAGTTATGACCAAAAAGATAACTAGTTCTACTAAAAAGTGGCCGGAAAGAGGCAGTAGCACAACTGGTTACATTTTTGGTTATAACTTACTTATTTTTCTAGACATCGACTTCATTTCTACTGCGTTGGATAGGTGAGAGCATTGGCTTTAAGATGAAATTTTCTTTTTGCGAATAGAGGGACAAAAATTTTTTTCTTCAAAAAATACCATGGGCTACCCCCTTTGCTTTTTTGGAAAAATTATAAAAAATTTTTTTGCTCTACCCGCAAGAAAAAAAATCTTGCGTTTAAATCTAGTGCCCTTAACTCAAACAGAATCAAGTCGATATCTAGAAAACTAAGCAAGTTATGACCAAAAAGGTAACTAGTTCTACTAAAAAATGGCCGTAAAGAGGCAGTAGCACAACTGGTTACATTTTTGGTTATAACTTACTTATTTTTCTAGACATCGACTTCATTTCTACTGCGTTGGATAGGTGAGAGCATTGCCTTAAATATGAAATTTTTTTTTGCGAATAGTGGGACAAAAATTTTTTTCTTCAAAAAATACCATGGGCTACCCCCTTTGCTTTTTTTGGAAAAATTATAAAAATTTTTTTTGCTCTACCCGCAAGCAAAAAATCTTGTGGTAAAAGCCAGTGCCTTTAGCTATCCAAGTCAAAAGGAATCAAGTCGATCTCTACAAAACTAAGCAAGTTATGACCAAAAAGGTTACTAGTTCTACTAAAAAGTGGCCGGCAAGAGGCAGTAGCAGAACTGGTTACATTTTTGGTTATAACTTACTTATTTTTCTAGACATCGACTTCATTTCTACTGCGTTGGATAGGTGAGAGCATTGGCTTTAATATGAAATTTTCTTTTTGCGAATAGTGGGACAAAAATTTTTTTCTTCAAAAAATACCATGGGCTACCCCCTTTCCTTTTTGTGGAAAAATGATAAAAAATTTTTTTGCTCTACCCGCAAGAAAAAAAATCTTGTGCTTAAAGCCAGTGCCCTTAGCTATCAAATCAAAAGGAATCAAGTCAATATCTAGAAAACTAAGCACGTTATGACCAAAAAGGTAACTAGTTCTACTAAAAAGTGGCCGGAAAGAGGCAGTAGCAGAACTGGTTACATTTTTGGTTATAACTTACTTATTTTTCTAGACATCGACTTCATTTCTATTGCGTTGGAAAGGTGAGACCATTGGCTTTAAGATGAAATTTTCTTTTTGCGAATAGTGGGACAAAAATTTTTTTCTTCAAAAAATACCATGGGCTACCCCCTTTGCTTTTTTTTGGAAAAATTATAAAAAAAATTTTTGCTCTACCCGCAAGAAAAAAAATCTTGCGTTTAAAGCTAGTGCCCTTAACTCAAACAGAATCAAGTCGATATCTAGAAAACTAAGCAAGTTATGACCAAAAAGGTAACTAGTTCTACTAAAAAGTGGCCGGCAAGAGGCAGTAGCAGAACTGGTTACATTTTTGGTTATAACTTACTTATTTTTCTAGACATCGACTTCATTTCTACTGCGTTGGATAGGTGAGAGCATTGGCTTTAAGATGAAATTTTCTTTTTGCGAATAGTGGGAAAAACATTTTTTTCTTCAAAAAATTTTTTGCTCTACCCGCAAGCAAAAAATCTTGTGGTAAAAGCCAGTGCCTTTAGCTATCCAAGTCAAAAGGAATCAAGTCGATCTCTACAAAACTAAGCAAGTTATGACCAAAAAGGTTACTAGTTCTACTAAAAAGTGTCCGGCAAGAGGCAGTAGCAGAACTGGTTACATTTTTGGTTATAACTTACTTATTTTTCTAGACATCGACTTCATTTCTACTGCGTTGGATAGGTGAGAGCATTGGCTTTAATACGAAATTTTCTTTTTGCGAATAGTGGGACAAAAATTTTTTTCTTCAAAAAATACCATGGGCTACCCCCTTTGCTTTTTTTGGAAAAAAGATAAAAATTTTTTTTGCTCTACCCGCAAGAAAAAAAATATTGTGGTTAAAGCCAGTGCCCTTAGCTATTTAAGTCAAAAAGAATCAAGTCGATATCTAGAAAAGTAAGCAAGTTATGACCAAAAAGGTAACTAGTTCTACTAAAAAATGGCCGTAAAGAGGCAGTAGCACAACTGGTTACATTTTTGGTTATAACTTACTTATTTTTCTAGACATCGACTTCATTTCTACTGCGTTGGATAGGTGAGAGCATTGCCTTAAATATGAAATTTTTTTTTGCGAATAGTGGGACAAAAATTTTTTTCTTCAAAAAATACCATGGGCTACCCCCTTTGCTTTTTTTGGAAAAATTATAAAAATTTTTTTTGCTCTACCCGCAAGCAAAAAATCTTGTGGTAAAAGCCAGTGCCTTTAGCTATCCAAGTCAAAAGGAATCAAGTCGATCTCTACAAAACTAAGCAAGTTATGACCAAAAAGGTTACTAGTTCTACTAAAAAGTGGCCGGCAAGAGGCAGTAGCAGAACTGGTTACATTTTTGGTTATAACTTACTTATTTTTCTAGACATCGACTTCATTTCTACTGCGTTGGATAGGTGAGAGCATTGGCTTTAATATGAAATTTTCTTTTTGCGAATAGTGGGACAAAAATTTTTTTCTTCAAAAAATACCATGGGCTACCCCCTTTCCTTTTTGTGGAAAAATGATAAAAAATTTTTTTGCTCTACCCGCAAGAAAAAAAATCTTGTGCTTAAAGCCAGTGCCCTTAGCTATCAAATCAAAAGGAATCAAGTCAATATCTAGAAAACTAAGCACGTTATGACCAAAAAGGTAACTAGTTCTACTAAAAAGTGGCCGGAAAGAGGCAGTAGCAGAACTGGTTACATTTTTGGTTATAACTTACTTATTTTTCTAGACATCGACTTCATTTCTACTGCGTTGGAAAGGTGAGACCATTGGCTTTAAGATGAAATTTTCTTTTTGCGAATAGTGGGACAAAAATTTTTTTCTTCAAAAAATACCATGGGCTACCCCCTTTGCTTTTTTTTGGAAAAATTATAAAAAAAATTTTTGCTCTACCCGCAAGAAAAAAAATCTTGCGTTTAAAGCTAGTGCCCTTAACTCAAACAGAATCAAGTCGATATCTAGAAAACTAAGCAAGTTATGACCAAAAAGGTAACTAGTTCTACTAAAAAGTGGCCGGAAAGAGGCAGTAGCAGAACTGGTTACATTTTTGGTTATAACTTACTTATTTTTCTAGACATCGACTTCATTTCTACTGCGTTGGATAGGTGAGACCATTGGCTTTAAGATGAAATTTTCTTTTTGCGAATAGTGGGACAAAAATTTTTTTCTTCAAAAAATACCATGGGCTACCCCCTTTGCTTTTTTTTGGAAAAATTATAAAAAAAATTTTTTGCTCTACTCGCAAGAAAAAAAATATTGTAGCTAAAGCAAGTGCCTTTAGCTATCCAAGTCAAAAGGAATCAAGTCGATCTCTACAAAACTAAGCAAGTTATGACCAAAAAGGTTACTAGTTCTACTAAAAAGTGGCCGGCAAGAGGTAGTAGCAGAACTGGTTACATTTTTGGTTATAACTTATTTATTTTTCTAGACATCGACTTCATTTCTACTGCGTTGGATAGGTGAGACCATTGGCTTTAAGATGAAATTTTCTTTTTGCGAATAGTGGGACAAAAATTTTTTTCTTCAAAAAATACCATGGGCTACCCCCTTTGCGTTTTTGGAAAAATTATAAAAATTTTTTTTGCTCTACCCGCAAGCAAAAAATCTTGTGGTAAAAGCCAGTGCCTTTAGCTATCCAAGTCAAAAGGAATCAAGTCGATATCTAGAAAACTAAGCAAGTTATGACCAAAAAGATAACTAGTTCTACTAAAAAGTGGCCGGAAAGAGGCAGTAGCACAACTGGTTACATTTTTGGTTATAACTTACTTATTTTTCTAGACATCGACTTCATTTCTACTGCGTTGGAGAGGTTAGAGCATTGCCTTAAATATGAAATTTTTTTTTGCGAATAGTGGGACAAAAATTTTTTTCTTCAAAAAATACCATGGGCTACCCCCTTTGCTTTTTTTGGAAAAATTATAAAAAATTTTTTTTGCTCTACCCGCAAGCAAAAAATCTTGTGGTAAAAGCCAGTGCCTTTAGCTATCCAAGTCAAAAGGAATCAAGTCGATATCTAGAAAATTAAGCAAGTTATGACCAAAAAGGTAACTAGTTCTACTAAAAAGTGGCCGGAAAGAGGCAGTAGCACAACTGGTTACATTTTTGGCTATAACTTACTTATTTTTCTAGACATCGACTTCATTTCTACTGCGTTAAATAGGTGAGAGCATTGACTTTAATATGAAATTTTCTTTTTGCGAATAGTGGGACAAAAATTTTTTTTTTCAAAAAATACCATGGGCTACCCCCTTTGCTTTTTTTGGAAAAAATATAAAAAAATTTTTTGCTCTACCCGCAAGAAAAAAAATATTGTAGCTAAAGCAAGTGCCTTTAGCTATCCAAGTCAAAAGGAATCAAGTCGATCTCTACAAAACTAAGCAAGTTATGACCAAAAAGGTTACTAGTTCTACTAAAAAGTGGCCGGAAAGAGGCAGTAGCACAACTGGTTACATTTTTGGCTATAAATTACTTATTTTTCTAGACATCGACTTCATTTCTACTGCGTTAAATAGGTGAGAGCATTGACTTTAATATGAAATTTTCTTTTTGCGAATAGTGGGACAAAAATTTTTTTTTTCAAAAAATACCATGGGCTACCCCCTTTGCATTTTTTGGAAAAATTATAAAAACTTTTTTTGCTCTACCCGCAAGAAAAAAAATCTAGTGGTTAAAGCCAGTGCCCTTAGCTATTTAAGTCAAAAGGAATCAAGTCGATATCTAGAAAACTAAGCAAGTTATGACCAAAAAGGTAACTAGTTCTACTAAAAAGTGGCCGGCAAGAGGCAGTAGCAGAACTGGTTACATTTTTGGTTATAACTTACTTATTTTTCTAGACATCGACTTCATTTCTACTGCGTTGGATAGGTGAGACCATTGGCTTTAAGATGAAATTTTCTTTTTGCGAATAGTGGGACAAAAATTTTTTTCTTCAAAAAATACCATGGGCTACCCCCTTTGCTTTTTTTGGAAAAATTATAAAAATTTTTTTTGCTCTACCCGCAAGCAAAAAATCTTGTGGTAAAAGCCAGTGCCTTTAGCTATCCAAGTCAAAAGGAATCAAGTCGATATCTAGAAAACTAAGCAAGTTATGACCAAAAAGATAACTAGTTCTACTAAAAAGTGGCCGGAAAGAGGCAGTAGCACAACTGGTTACATTTTTGGCTATAAATTACTTATTTTTCTAGACATCGACTTCATTTCTACTGCGTTGGAGAGGTTAGAGCATTGGCTTAAATATGAAATTTTTTTTTGCGAATAGTGGGACAAAAATTTTTTTCTTCAAAAAATACCATGGGCTACCCCTTTTGCATTTTTTGGAAAAATTATAAAAACTTTTTTTGCTCTACCCGCAAGAAAAAAAATCTAGTGGTTAAAGCCAGTGCCCTTAGCTATTTAAGTCAAAAGGAATCAAGTCGATATCTAGAAAACTAAGCAAGTTATGACCAAAAAGGTAACTAGTTCTACTAAAAAGTGGCCGGCAAGAGGCAGTAGCAGAACTGGTTACATTTTTGGTTATAACTTACTTATTTTTCTAGACATCGACTTCATTTCTACTGCGTTGGAAAGGTGAGAGCATTGGCTTTAATATAAAATTTTCTTTTTGCGAATAGAGGGACAAAAATTTTTTTCTTCAAAAAATACCATGGGCTACCCCCTTTGCTTTTTTTGGAAAAAAGATAAAAAAATTTTTTGCTCTACCCGCAAGAAAAAAAATATTGTGGTTAAAGCCAGTGCCCTTAGCTATTTAAGTCAAAAGGAATCAAGTCGATATCTAGAAAAGTAAGCAAGTTATGACCAAAAAGGTAACTAGTTCTACTAAAAAGTGGCCGGAAAGAGGCAGTAGCACAACTGGTTACATTTTTGGTTATAACTTACTTATTTTTCTAGACATCGACTTCATTTCTACTGCGTTGGATAGGTGAGAGCATTGGCTTTAATATGAAATTTTCTTTTTGCGAATAGTGGGACAAAAATTTTTTTCTTCAAAAAATTCCATGGGCTACCCCCTTTGCTTTTTTTTGGAAAAATTATAAAAAAAATTTTTTGCTCTACTCGCAAGAAAAAAAATATTGTATCTAAAGCAAGTGCCTTTAGCTATCCAAGTCAAAAGGAATCAAGTCGATCTCTACAAAACTAAGCAAGTTATGAAAAAAAAGGTTACTAGTTCTACTAAAAAGTGGCCGGCAAGAGGCAGTAGCAGAACTGGTTACATTTTTGGTTATAACTTACTTATTTTTCTAGACATCAACTTCATTTCTACTGCGTTGGATAGGTGAGAGCATTGACTTTAATATGAAATTTTCTTTTTGCGAATAGTGGGACAAAAATTTTTTTCTTCAAAAAATACCATGGGCTACCCCCTTTGCTTTCTTTGGAAAAATTATAAAAACTTTGTTTGCTCTACCCGCAAGAAAAAAAATCTTGTGCTTAAAGCCAGTGCCCTTAGCTATTTAAGTCAAAAGGAATCAAGTCGATATCTAAAAAACTGAGGAAGTTATGACCAAAAAGATAACTAGTTCTACTAAAAAGTGGCCGGAAAGAGGCAGTAGCACAACTGGTTACATTTTTGGTTATAACTTACTTATTTTTCTAGACATCGACTTCATTTCTGCTGCGTTGGATAGGTGAGACCATTGGCTTTAAGATGAAATTTTCTTTTTGCGAATAGTGGGACAAAAATTTTTTTCTTCAAAAAATACCATGGGCTACCCCCTTTGCTTTCTTTGGAAAAATTATAAAAACTTTGTTTGCTCTACCCGCAAGAAAAAAAATCTTGTGCTTAAAGCCAGTGCCCTTAGCTATTTAAGTCAAAAGGAATCAAGTCGATATCTAAAAAACTGAGGAAGTTATGACCAAAAAGATAACTAGTTCTACTAAAAAGTGGCCGGAAAGAGGCAGTAGCACAACTGGTTACATTTTTGGTTATAACTTACTTATTTTTCTAGACATCGACTTCATTTCTACTGCGTTGGAGAGGTTAGCGCATTGGCTTAAATATGAAATTTTTTTTTTGCGAATAGTGGGACAAAAATTTTTTTCTTCAAAAAATACCATGGGCTACCCCTTTTGCATTTTTTGGAAAAATTATAAAAACTTTTTTTGCTCTACCCGCAAGAAAAAAAATCTAGTGGTTAAAGCCAGTGCCATTAGCTATTTAAGTCAAAAGGAATCAAGTCGATATCTAGAAAACTAAGCAAGTTATGACCAAAAAGGTAACTAGTTCTACTAAAAAGTGGCCGGAAAGAGGCAGTAGCACAACTGGTTACATTTTTGGCTATAACTTACTTATTTTTCTAGACAACGACTTCATTTCTACTGCGTTGGATAGGTGAGAGCCTTGGCTTAAATATGAAATTTTCTTTTTGCGAATAGTGGGACAAAAATTTTTTTCTTCAAAAAATACCATGGGCTACCCCCTTTGCTTTTTTTGGAAAAATGGTACAAATTTTTTTTTCTCTAACCGTAAAAAAAAAATCTTGTGGTAAAAGCCAGAGCCCTTAGCTATCCAAGTCAAGAGGAATCAAGTCGATATCTAGAAAATTAAGCAAGTTATGACCAAAAAGGTAACTAGTTCTACTAAAAAGTGGCCGGAAAGAGGCAGTAGCACAACTGGTTACATTTTTGGCTATAACTTACTTATTTTTCTAGACATCGACTTCATTTCTACTGCGTTGGAGAGGTTAGCGCATTGGCTTAAATATGAAATTTTTTTTTTGCGAATAGTGGGACAAAAATTTTTTTCTTCAAAAAATACCATGGGCTACCCCTTTTGCATTTTTTGGAAAAATTATAAAAACTTTTTTTGCTCTACCCGCAAGAAAAAAAATCTAGTGGTTAAAGCCAGTGCCATTAGCTATTTAAGTCAAAAGGAATCAAGTCGATATCTAGAAAACTAAGCAAGTTATGACCAAAAAGGTAACTAGTTCTACTAAAAAGTGGCCGGAAAGAGGCAGTAGCAGAACTGGTTACATTTTTGGTTATAACTTACTTATTTTTCTAGACATCGACTTCATTTCTACTGCGTTGGATAGGTGAGAGCCTTGGCTTAAATATGAAATTTTCTTTTTGCGAATAGTGGGACAAAAATTTTTTTCTTCAAAAAATACCATGGGCTACCCCTTTTGCATTTTTTGGAAAAATTATAAAAACTTTTTTTGCTCTACCCGCAAGAAAAAAAATATTGTAGCTAAAGCAAGTGCCTTTAGCTATCCAAGTCAAAAGGAATCAAGTCGATCTCTACAAAACTAAGCAAGTTATGACCAAAAAGGTTACTAGTTCTACTAAAAAGTGGCCGGCAAGAGGCAGTAGCAGAACTGGTTACATTTTTGGTTATAACTTACTTATTTTTCTAGACATCGACTTCATTTCTACTGCTTTGGATAGGTGAGAGCATTGACTTTAATATGAAATTTTCTTTTTGCGAATAGTGGGACAATAATTTTTTTCTTCAAAAAATACCATGGGCTACCACCTTTGCTTCTTTTGGAAAAATTATAAAAAATTTTTTTGCTCTACCCGCAAGCAAAAAATCTTGTGGTTAAAGCAAGTGCCTTTAGCTATCCAAGTCAAATGGAATCAAGTCAATATCTAGAAAACTAAGCAAGTTATGACCAAAAAGGTAACTAGTTCTACTAAAAAGTGGCCGGAAAGAGGCAGTAGCACAACTGGTTACATTTTTGGCTATAACTTACTTATTTTTCTAGACATCGACTTCATTTCTACTGCGTTGGAGAGGTTAGAGCATTGGCTTAAATATGAAATTTTTTTTTGCGAATAGTGGGACAAAAATTTTTTTCTTCAAAAAATACCATGGGCTACCCCTTTTGCATTTTTTGGAAAAATTATAAAAACTTTTTTTGCTCTACCCGCAAGAAAAAAAATCTTGAGCTTAAAGCCAGTGCCCTTAGCTATTTAAGTCAAAAGGAATCAAGTCGATATCTAGAAAACTAAGCAAGTTATGACCAAAAAGGTAACTAGTTCTACTAAAAAGTGGCCGGAAAGAGGCAGTAGCACAACTGGTTACATTTTTGGTTATAACTTACTTATTTTTCTAGACATCGACTTCATTTCTACTGCGTTGGAGAGGTTAGAGCATTGGCTTAAATATGAAATTTTTTTTTTGCGAATAGTGGGACAAAAATTTTTTTCTTCAAAAAATACCATGGGCTACCCCTTTTGCATTTTTTGGAAAAATTATAAAAACTTTTTTTGCTCTACCCGCAAGAAAAAAAATCTTGTGCTTAAAGCCAGTGCCCTTAGCTATTTAAGTCAAAAGGAATCAAGTCCATATCTAGAAAACTAAGCAAGTTATGACCAAAAAGGTAACTAGTTCTACTAAAAAGTGGCCGGAAAGAGGCAGTAGCACAACTGGTTACATTTTTGGTTATAACTTACTTATTTTTCTAGACATCGACTTCATTTCTACTGCGTTGGATAGGTGAGAGCATTGGCTTTAAGATGAAATTTTCTTTTTGCGAATAGTGGGAAAAACATTTTTTTCTTCAAAAAATTTTTTGCTCTACCCGCAAGAAAAAAAATGTTGTGGTTAAAGCCAGTGCCCTTAGCTATCCAAGTCAAAAGGAATCAAGTCGATATCTAGAAAAGTAAGCAAGTTATGACCAAAAAGGTAACTAGTTCTACTAAAAAGTGGCCGGAAAGAGGCAGTAGCACAACTGGTTACATTTTTGGTTATAACTTACTTATTTTTCTAGACATCGACTTCATTCCTACTGCGTTGGATAGGTGAGAGCATTGGCTTTAATATGAAATTTTCTTTTTGCGAATAGTGGGACAAAAATTTTTTTCTTCAAAAAATACCATGGGCTACCCCCTTTGCTTTTTTTGGAAAAATTATAAAAAAATTTTTTGCTCTACCCGCAAGAAAAAAAATCTTGTGGTTAAAGTTAGTGCGCTTAGCTATCTAAGTCAAAAGGAGTCAAGTCGATATCTAGAAAACTAAGCAAGTTATGACCAAAAAGGTAACTAGTTCTACTAAAAAGTGGCCGAAAAGAGGCAGTAGCAGAACTGGTTAAATTTTTGAATATAACTTACTTTTTTTCTAGACATCGACTTTATTTCCTCTCCTTTCTCTCTTTCTTATTTAAGTAAACTGAACTATAAAGTACTCTCCTCTCTCTCTTTCTTAGTTAAGTAAACTGAACTATAAAGTTAACTAAACTGAACTATTAAGTAAACTAAACTGTACTATAAAGTTAACTAAACTGAACTATAAAGTAAACTAAACTGAAATATAAAGTAAACCAAACTGAATAAACTAAACTATAAAGTAAACTAAACTGAACTATAAAGTAAACTAAGCTAAACTATAAAGTAAACTAAACTGAACTATAAAGTTACACTAAATTGAACTATAAAGTTAACTATAAAGTTAACTATAAAGTTAACTATAAAGTGAACTATAAAGTTAACTTTAAAGTTAAAGTGAACTTTAAAGTTAAAGTGAACTTTACAGTTAAAGTGAACTATAAAGTTAACTTTAAAGTTAAAGTGACTAATAAAGTTAAAGTGAACTATAAAGTTAACTTTAAAGTTAAAGTGAACTTTAAGGTTAAAGTGAACTTTAAAGTTAAAGTGAACTTTAAAGTTAAAGTGAACTTTACAGTTAAAGTGAACTATAAAGTTAAATTAAAAGTTAAAGTGAACTATAAAGTTAAAGTGAACTTTAAAGTTAAAGTGAACTTTAAAGTTAAAGTGAACTATAAAGTTAAAGTGAACTTTAAAGTTAAAGTGAACTATAAAGTTAACTTTAAAGTTAAAGTGAACTTTAAGGTTAAAGTGAACTTTAAGGTTAAAGTGAACTTTAAAGTTACAGTAAACTATAAAGTTAACTTTAAAGTTAAAGTTAACTTTAAAGTTAAAGTTCACTTTAACTTTATAGTTCACTTTAACTTTTAAGTTAACTTTATAGTTCACTTTAACCTTAAAGTTCACTTTAACTTTAAAGTTCACTTTAACCTTAAAGTTCACTTTAACCTTAAAGTTCACTTTAACCTTAAAGTTCACTTTAACCTTAAAGTTCACTTTAAAATTAAAGTTCACTTTAACCTTAAAGTTAACTTTAAAGTTCACTTTAACCTTAAAGTTCACTTTAACCTTAAAGTTCACTTTAACCTTAAAGTTCACTTTAACCTTAAACTTCACTTTAACCTTAAAGTTCACTTTAACCTTAAAGTTCACTTTAACTTTAAAGTTCACTTTAACTTTAAAGTTAACTTTAACCTTAAAGTACACTTTAACCTTAAAGTTCACTTTATAGTTCACTTTAACTTTAAAGTTCACTTTATAGTTCACTTTAACCTTAAAGTTCACTTTAACCTTAAAGTTCACTTTAACCTTAAAGTTCACTTTAACCTTAAAGTTCACTTTAACCTTAAAGTTCACTTTAACCTTAAAGTTCACTTTAACCTTAAATTTCACTTTAACCTTAAAGTTCACTTTAACTTTAAAGTTAACTTTATAGTTAACTTTAACTTTAAAGTTCACTTTAACCTTAAAGTTCACCTTAACTTTAAAGTTAACTTTAACTTTAAAGTTAACTTTATAGTTCACTTTAACTTTAAAGTTCACTTTAACCTTAAAGTTCACTTTAACCTTAAAGTTCACTTTAACTTTAAAGTTCACTTTAACCTTAAAGTTCACTTTAACCTTAAAGTTCACTTTAACCTTAAAGTTCACTTTAACCTTAAAGTTCACTTTAACCTTAAAGTTCACTTTAACCTTAAAGTTCACTTTAACCTTAAAGTTCACTTTAACCTTAAAGTTCACTTTAACCTTAAAGTTCACTTTAACTTTAAAGTTAACTTTATAGTTAACTTTAACTTTAAAGTTCACTTTAACCTTAAAGTTCACCTTAACTTTAAAGTTAACTTTAACTTTAAAGTTAACTTTATAGTTCACTTTAACTTTAAAGTTCACTTTAACCTTAAAGTTCACTTTAACCTTAAAGTTCACTTTAACCTTAAAGTTCACTTTAACTTTAAAGTTCACTTTAACCTTAAAGTTCACTTTAACCTTAAAGTTCACTTTAACTTTAAAGTTAACTTTATAGTTAACTTTAACTTTAAAGTTCACTTTAACCTTAAAGTTCACCCTAACTGTAAAGTTAACTTTAACTTTAAAGTTAACTTTATAGTTCACTTTAACTTTAAAGTTCACTTTAACCTTAAAGTTCACTTTAACCTTAAAGTTCACTTTAACTTTAAAGTTAACTTTATAGTTCACTTTAACTTTAAAGTTCACTTTAACTTTATAGTTCACTTTAACTTTAAAGTTCACTTTAACTTTAAAGTTCACTTTAACTTTATAGTTCACTTTAACTTTTAAGTTAACTTTATAGTTCACTTTAACTGTAAAGTTCACTTTAACTTTAAAGTTCACTTTAACTTTAAAGTTCACTTTAACCTTAAAGTTCACTTTAACTTTAAAGTTAACTTTATAGTTCACTTTAACTTTATAGTTCACTTTAACTTTAAAGTTAACTTTATAGTTCACTTTAACTGCAAAGTTCACTTTAACTTTAAAGTTCACTTTAACTTTAAAGTTAACTTTATAGTTCACTTTATAGTTAACTTTATAGTTAACTTTATAGTTAACTTTATAGTTAAATTTATAGTTCAATTTAGTGTAACTTTATAGTTCAGTTTAGTTTACTTTATAGTTTAGCTTAGTTTACTTTATAGTTCAGTTTAGTTTACTTTATAGTTTAGTTTATTCAGTTTGGTTTACTTTATGTTTCAGTTTAGTTTACTTTATAGTTCAGTTTAGTTAACTTTATAGTACAGTTTAGTTTACTTAATAGTTCAGTTTAGTTAACTTTATAGTTCAGTTTACTTAACTAAGAAAGAGAGAGAGGAGAGTACTTTATAGTTCAGTTTACTTAACTAAGAAAGAGAGAAAGGAGAGGAAATAAAGTCGATGTCTAGAAAAAAAGTAAGTTATATTCAAAAATTTAACCAGTTCTGCTACTGCCTCTTTTCGGCCACTTTTTAGTAGAACTAGTTACCTTTTTGGTCATAACTTGCTTAGTTTTCTAGATATCGACTTGACTCCTTTTGACTTAGATAGCTAAGCGCACTAACTTTAACCACAAGATTTTTTTTCTTGCGGGTAGAGCAAAAAATTTTTTTATAATTTTTCCAAAAAAAGCAAAGGGGGTAGCCCATGGTATTTTTTGAAGAAAAAAATTTTTGTCACACTATTCGCAAAAAGAAAATTTCATATTAAAGCCAATGCTCTCACCTATCCAACGCAGTAGGAATGAAGTCGATGTCTAGAAAAATAAGTAAGTTATAACCAAAAATGTAACCAGTTGTGCTACTGCCTCTTTCCGGCCACTTTTTAGTAGAACTAGTTACCTTTTTGGTCATAACTTGCTTACTTTTCTAGATATCGACTTGATTCCTTTTGACTTGGATAGCTAAGGGCACTGGCTTTAACCACAACATTTTTTTTCTTGCGGGTAGAGCAAAAAATTTTTTGAAGAAAAAAATGTTTTTCCCACTATTCGCAAAAAGAAAATTTCATCTTAAAGCCAATGCTCTCACCTATCCAACGCAGTAGAAATGAAGTCGATGTCTAGAAAAATAAGTAAGTTATAACCAAAAATGTAACCAGTTGTGCTACTGCCTCTTTCCGGCCACTTTTTAGTAGAACTAGTTACCTTTTTGGTCATAACTTACTTACTTTTCTAGATATCGACTTGATTCCTTTTGACTTAAATAGCTAAGGGCACTGGATTTAAAGACAAGATTTTTTTTCTTGCGGGTAGAGCAAAAAATTTTTTTATCTTTTTTCCAAAAAAAGCAAAGGGGGTAGCCCATGGTATTTTTTGCAGAAAAAAATTTTTGTCCCACTATTCGCAAAAAGAAAATTTCGAATTAAAGCCAATGCTCTCACCTATTAAACGCAGTAGAAATGAAGTCGATGTCTAGAAAAATAAGTAAGTTATAACCAAAAATGTAACCAGTTGTGCTACTGCCTCTTTCCGGCCACTTTTTAGTAGAACTAGTTACCTTTTTGGTCATAACTTGCTTAGTTTTCTAGATATCGACTTGATTCCTTTTGACTTAAATAGCTAAGGGCACTGGCTTTAAGCACAAGATTTTTTTTCTTGCGGGTAGAGCAAAAAAAGTTTTTATAATTTTTCCAAAAAATGCAAAAGGGGTAGCCCATGGTATTTTTTGAAGAAAAAAATTTTTGTCCCACTATTCGCAAAAAAAAAATTTCATATTTAAGCCAATGCTCTAACCTCTCCAACGCAGTAGAAATGAAGTCGATGTCTAGAAAAATAAGTAAGTTATAACCAAAAATGTAACCAGTTCTGCTACTGCCTCTTTCCGGCCACTTTTTAGTAGAACTAGTTACCTTTTTGGTCATAACTTGCTTAGTTTTCTAGATATCGACTTGATTCCTTTTGACTTAAATAGCTAAGGGCACTGGCTTTAAGCTCAAGATTTTTTTTCTTGCGGGTAGAGCAAAAAAAGTTTTTATAATTTTTCCAAAAAATGCAAAAGGGGTAGCCCATGGTATTTTTTGAAGAAAAAAATTTTTGTCCCACTATTCGCAAAAAAAAATTTCATATTTAAGCCAATGCTCTAACCTCTCCAACGCAGTAGAAATGAAGTCGATGTCTAGAAAAATAAGTAAGTTATAGCCAAAAATGTAACCAGTTGTGCTACTGCCTCTTTCCGGCCACTTTTTAGTAGAACTAGTTACCTTTTTGGTCATAACTTGCTTAGTTTTGTAGAGATCGACTTGATTCCTTTTGACTTGGATAGCTAAAGGCACTTGCTTTAACCACAAGATTTTTTGCTTGCGGGTAGAGCAAAAAAAATTTTTATAATTTTTCCAAAAAAAGCAAAGGGGGTAGCTCATGGTATTTTTTGAAGAAAAAAATTTTTGTCCCACTATTCGCAAAAAAAAAATTTCATATTTAAGCCAATGCTTAAATAGAACTAGTTACCTTTTTTGTCATAACTTGCTTAGTTTTCTAGATATTGACTTGATTCCGTTTGACTTGGATAGCTAAGGGCACTGGCTTTAAGCACAAGATTTTTTTTCTTGCGGGTAGAGCAAAAAAAGTTTTTATAATTTTTCCAAAAAATGCAAAAGGGGTAGCCCATGGTATTTTTTGAAGAAAAAAATTTTTGTCCCACTATTCGTAAAAAAAAAATTTCATATTTAAGGCAATGCTCTCACCTATCCAACGCAGTAGAAATGAAGTCGATGTCTAGAAAAATAAGTAAGTTATAACCAAAAATGTAACCAGTTCTGCTACTGCCTCTTGCCGGCCACTTTTTAGTAGAACTAGTTATCTTTTTGGTCATAACTTGCTTAGTTTTCTAGATATCGACTTGATTCCTTTTGACTTGGATAGCTAAAGGCACTGGCTTTTACCACAAGATTTTTTGCTTGCCGGTAGAGCAAAAAAAATTTTTATAATTTTTCCAAAAAAAGCAAAGGGGGTAGCCCATGGTATTTTTTGAAGAAAAAAATTTTTGTCCCACTATTCGCAAAAAAGAATTTCATATTTAAGGCAATGCTCTCACCTATCCAACGCAGTAGAAATGAAGTCGATGTCTAGAAAAATAAGTAAGTTATAACCAAAAATGTAACCAGTTGTGCTACTGCCTCTTTCCGGCCACTTTTTAGTAGAACTAGTTACCTTTTTGGTCATAACTTGCTTAGTTTTCTAGATATCGACTTGATTCCTTTTGACTTAAATAGCTAAGGGCACTGGCTTTAAGCACAAGATTTTTTTTCTTGCGGGTAGAGCAAAAAAAGTTTTTATAATTTTTCCAAAAAATGCAAAAGGGGTAGCCCATGGTATTTTTTGAAGAAAAAAATTTTTGTCCCACTATTCGCAAAAAAAAAATTTCATATTTAAGCCAATGCTCTAACCTCTCCAACGCAGTAGAAATGAAGTCGATGTCTAGAAAAATAAGTAAGTTATAACCAAAAATGTAACCAGTTGTGCTACTGCCTCTTTCCGGCCACTTTTTAGTAGAACTAGTTACCTTTTTGGTCATAACTTGCTTAGTTTTCTAGATATCGACTTGATTCCTTTTGACTTAAATAGCTAAGGGCACTGGCTTTAAGCACAAGATTTTTTTTCTTGCGGGTAGAGCAAAAAAAGTTTTTATAATTTTTCCAAAAAATGCAAAAGGGGTAGCCCATGGTATTTTTTGAAGAAAAAAATTTTTGTCCCACTATTCGTAAAAAAAAAATTTCATATTTAAGGCAATGCTCTCACCTATCCAACGCAGTAGAAATGAAGTCGATGTCTAGAAAAATAAGTAAGTTATAACCAAAAATGTAACCAGTTCTGCTACTGCCTCTTGCCGGCCACTTTTTAGTAGAACTAGTTATCTTTTTGGTCATAACTTGCTTAGTTTTCTAGATATCGACTTGATTCCTTTTGACTTGGATAGCTAAAGGCACTGGCTTTTACCACAAGATTTTTTGCTTGCCGGTAGAGCAAAAAAAATTTTTATAATTTTTCCAAAAAAAGCAAAGGGGGTAGCCCATGGTATTTTTTGAAGAAAAAAATTTTTGTCCCACTATTCGCAAAAAAAAATTTCATATTTAAGGCAATGCTCTCACCTATCCAACGCAGTAGAAATGAAGTCGATGTCTAGAAAAATAAGTAAGTTATAACCAAAAATGTAACCAGTTCTGCAACTGCCTCTTTCCGGCCACTTTTTAGTAGAACTAGTTACCTTTTTGGTCATAACTTGCTTAGTTTTTTAGATATCGACTTGATTCCTTTTGACTTAAATAGCTAATGGCACTGGCTTTAAGCACAAGATTTTTTTGCTTGCGGGTAGAGCAAAAAAATTTTTTATAATTTTTCCAAAAAAAGCAAAGGGGGTAGCCCATGGTATTTTTTGAAGAAAAAAATTTTTGTCCCACTATTCGCAAAAAGAAAATTTCATATTAAAGCCAATGCTCTTATCTATCCAACGCAGTAGAAATGAAGTCGATGTCTAGAAAAATAAGTAAGTTATAACCAAAAATGTAACCAGTTGTGCTACTGCCTCTTTCCGGCCACTTTTTAGTAGAACTAGTTATCTTTTTGGTCATAACTTGCTTAGTTTTCTAGATATCGACTTGATTCCTTTTGACTTGGATAGCTAAAGGCACTTGCTTTAACTTTAATATTTTTTTTCTTGCGAGTAGAGCAAAAATTTTTTTTTATAATTTTTCCAAAAAAAGCAAAGGGGGTAGCCCATGGTATTTTTTGAAGAAAAAAATTTTTGTCCCACTATTCGCAAAAAGAAAATTTCATATTAAAGCCAATGCTCTTATCTATCCAACGCAGTAGAAATGAAGTCGATGTCTAGAAAAATAAGTAAGTTATAACCAAAAATGTAACCAGTTGTGCTACTGCCTCTTTCCGGCCACTTTTTAGTAGAACTAGTTATCTTTTTGGTCATAACTTGCTTAGTTTTCTAGATATCGACTTGATTCCTTTTGACTTGGATAGCTAAAGGCACTGGCTTTTACCACAAGATTTTTTGCTTGCCGGTAGAGCAAAAAAAATTTTTATAATTTTTCCAAAAAAAGCAAAGGGGGTAGCCCATGGTATTTTTTGAAGAAAAAAATTTTTGTCCCACTATTCGCAAAAAAAAATTTCATATTTAAGGCAATGCTCTCACCTATCCAACGCAGTAGAAATGAAGTCGATGTCTAGAAAAATAAGTAAGTTATAACCAAAAATGTAACCAGTTCTGCTACTGCCTCTTTCCGGCCACTTTTTAGTAGAACTAGTTACCTTTTTGGTCATAACTTGCTTAGTTTTCTAGATATCGACTTGATTCCTTTTGACTTAAATAGCTAATGGCACTGGCTTTAACCACTAGATTTTTTTTCTTGCGGGTAGAGCAAAAAAAGTTTTTATAATTTTTCCAAAAAATGCAAAAGGGGTAGCCCATGGTATTTTTTGAAGAAAAAAATTTTTGTCCCACTATTCGCAAAAAAAAAATTTCATATTTAAGCCAAGGCTCTCACCTATCCAACGCAGTAGAAATGAAGTCGATGTCTAGAAAAATAAGTAAGTTATAGCCAAAAATGTAACCAGTTGTGCTACTGCCTCTTTCCGGCCACTTTTTAGTAGAACTAGTTACCTTTTTGGTCATAACTTGCTTAGTTTTGTAGAGATCGACTTGATTCTTTTTGACTTGGATAGCTAAAGGCACTTGCTTTAACCACAAGATTTTTTGCTTGCGGGTAGAGCAAAAAAAATTTTTATAATTTTTCCAAAAAAAGGAAAGGGGGTAGCCCATGGTATTTTTCGAAGAAAAAAATTTTTGTCCCACTATTCGCAAAAAAAAATTTCATATTTAAGCCAAGGCTCTCACCTATCCAACGCAGTAGAAATGAAGTCGTTGTCTAGAAAAATAAGTAAGTTATAGCCAAAAATGTAACCAGTTGTGCTACTGCCTCTTTCCGGCCACTTTTTAGTAGAACTAGTTACCTTTTTTGTCATAACTTGCTTAGTTTTCTAGATATTGACTTGATTCCGTTTGACTTGGATAGCTAAAGGCACTTGCTTTAACCACAAGATTTTTTGCTTGCGGGTAGAGCAAAAAAAATTTTTATAATTTTTCCAAAAAAAGGAAAGGGGGTAGCCCATGGTATTTTTCGAAGAAAAAAATTTTTGTCCCACTATTCGCAAAAAAAAAATTTCATATTTAAGCCAAGGCTCTCACCTATCCAACGCAGTAGAAATGAAGTCGTTGTCTAGAAAAATAAGTAAGTTATAGCCAAAAATGTAACCAGTTGTGCTACTGCCTCTTTCCGGCCACTTTTTAGTAGAACTAGTTACCTTTTTGGTCATAACTTGCTTACTTTTCTAGATATCGACTTGATTCCTTTTGACTTAAATAGCTAAGGGCACTGGCTTTAACCACAATATTTTTTGCTTGCGGGTAGAGCAAAAAAATTTTTTATAATTTTTCCTAAAAAAGCAAAGGGGGTAGCCCATGGTATTTTTTGAAGAAAAAAATTTTTGTCGCACTATTCGTAAAAAAAAAATTTCATATTTAAGGCAATGCTCTCACCTATCCAACGCAGTAGAAATGAAGTCGATGTCTAGAAAAGTAAGTAAGTTATAACCAAAAATGTAACCAGTTGTGCTACTGCCTCTTTCCGGCCAATTTTTAGTAGAACTAGTTATCTTTTTGGTCATAACTTGCTTAGTTTTCTAGATATCGACTTGATTCCTTTTGACTTGGATAGCTAAAGGCACTGGCTTTTACCACAAGATTTTTTGCTTGCGGGTAGAGCAAAAAAAATTTTTATAATTTTTCCAAAAAAAGCAAAGGGGGTAGCCCATGGTATTTTTTGAAGAAAAAAATTTTTGTCGCACTATTCGTAAAAAAAAAATTTCATATTTAAGGCAATGCTCTCACCTATCCAACGCAGTAGAAATGAAGTCGATGTCTAGAAAAATAAGTAAGTTATAACCAAAAATGTAACCAGTTCTGCTACTGCCTCTTGCCGGCCACTTTTTAGTAGAACTAGTAACCTTTTTGGTCATAACTTGCTTAGTTTTTTAGATATCGACTTGATTCCTTTTGACTTAAATAGCTAAGGGCACTGGCTTTAAGCACAAGATTTTTTTTCTTGCGGGTAGAGCAAAAAAAGTTTTTATAATTTTTCCAAAAAAAGCAAAGGGGGTAGCCCATGGTATTTTTTGAAGAAAAAAATTTTTGTCCCACTATTCGTAAAAAAAAATTTCATATTTAAGGCAATGCTCTCACCTATCCAACGCAGTAGAAATGAAGTCGATGTCTAGAAAAATAAGTAAGTTATAACCAAAAATGTAACCAGTTCTGCTACTGCCTCTTGCCGGCCACTTTTTAGTAGAACTAGTAACCTTTAAAGTTAAAGTGAACTATAAAGTGAACTTTAAGGTTAAAGTGAACTTTAAGGTTAAAGTGAACTTTAAGGTTAAAGTGAACTTTAAAGTTAAAGTGAACTTTAAGGTTAAAGTGAACTTTAAAGTTAAAGTGAACTATAAAGTGAACTTTAAAGTTAAAGTGAACTATAAAGTTCACTTTAAGGTTAAAGTGAACTTTAAGTTTAAAGTGAACTTTAAAGTTAAAGTGAACTATAAAGTGAACTTTAATTTTAAAGTGAACTTTAAGGTTAAAGTGAACTATAAAGTGAACTTTAAGGTTAAAGTGAACTTTAAAGTTAATTTTAAAGTTAAAGTGAACTATAAAGTGAACTTTAAAGTTAAAGTGAACTTTAAAGTTAAAGTGAACTTTAAAGTTAAAGTGAACTTTAAGCTTAAAGTGAACTTTAAGGTTAAAGTGAACTTTAAGGTTAAAGTTAACTTTAAGCTTAAAGTACACTTTTACTTTAAAGTTCACTTTAACCTTAAAGTTCACTTTAACCTTAAAGTTCACTTTATAGTTCACTTTAACTTTAAAGTTCACTTTAACCTTAAAGTTCACTTTAAATTTAAAGTTCACTTTAAATTTAAAGTTCACTTTAAGTTTAAAGTTTACTTTAACCTTAAAGTTAACTTTAAAGTTCACTTTAACCTTAAAGTTAACTTTAAAGTTCACTTTAACCTTAAAGTTAACTTTAAAGTTCACTTTAACTTTAAAGTTCACTTTAACTTTAAAGTTCATTTTAACCTTAAAGTTCACTTTAACCTTAAAGTTCACTTTAGCCTTAAAGTTCACTTTAACTTTAAAGTTAACTTTATAGTTCACTTTAACTTTTAAGTTCACTTTAACTTTAAAGTTCACTTTAACTTTATAGTTCACTTTAACTTTATAGTTCACTTTAACTTTAAAGTTCACTTTAACTTTAAAGTTCACTTTAACTTTATAGTTCACTTTAACTTTAAAGTTCACTTTAACTTTATAGTTCACTTTAACTTTAAATTTAACTTTATAGTTCATTTTAACTGTAAAGTTCACTTTAACTTTAAAGTTCACTTTAACTTAAAAGTTAACTTTATAGTTCACTTTATAGTTCAATTTAGTGTAACTTTATAGTTCAGTTTAGTTTACTTTATAGTTTAGCTTAGTTTACTTTATAGTTCAGTTTAGTTTACTTTATAGTTTAGTTTATTCAGTTTGGTTTACTTTATATTTCAGTTTAGTTTACTTTATAGTTCAGTTTAGTTAACTTTATAGTACAGTTTAGTTTACTTAATAGTTCAGTTTAGTTAACTTTATAGTTCAGTTTACTTAACTAAGAAAGAGAGAGAGGAGAGTACTTTATAGTTCAGTTTACTTAACTAAGAAAGAGAGAAAGGAGAGGAAATAAAGTCGATGTCTAGAAAAAAAGTAAGTTATATTCAAAAATTTAACCAGTTCTGCTACTGCCTCTTTTCGGCCACTTTTTAGTAGAACTAGTTACCTTTTTGGTCATAACTTGCTTAGTTTTCTAGATATCGACTTGACTCCTTTTGACTTAGATAGCTAAGCGCACTGGCTTTAACCACAAGATTTTTTTTTTTGCGGGTAGAGCAAAAAAATTTTTTATCATTTTTAGAAAAAAAGCAAAAGGAGGTAGCCCATGGTATTTTTTGAAGAAAAAAATTTTTGTCCCACTATTCGCAAAAAGAAAAGTTATGACCAAAAAGGTAACTAGTTCTACTAAAAAGTGGCCGGAAAGAGGCAGCAGCAGAACTGGTTACAATTTCGGTTATAACTTACTTAATTTTCTAGACATCGACTTTATTTCTACTGCGTTGGATAGGTAAGAGCATTTTCTTTAATATGAAATTTTCTTTTTGCGAATAGTGGGACAAAAATTTTTTTTTTCAAAAAATACCATGGGCTAACCCCTTTGCTTTTTTTGGAAAAAAGATAAAAAAATTTTTTGCTCTACCCGCAAGAAAAAAATTAGTGTGGTTAACGCCAGTGCCCTAAGCTATTTAAGTCAAAAGGAATCAAGTCGATATCTAGAAAACTAAGCAAGTTATGACCAAAAAGGTAACTAGTTCTACTAAAAAGTGGCCGGAAAGAGGCAGTAGCAGAACTGGTTACATTTTTCGTTATAACTTACTTATTTTTCTAGACATCGACTTCATTTCTACTGCGTTGGATAAGTGAGAGCATTGGCTTTAATATGAAATTTTCTTTTTGCTAGTAGTGGGACAAAAATTTTTTTCTTCAAAAAATACCATTGGCTACCCCCTTTGCTTTTTTGGAAAAATGATAAAAAATTTTTTTGCTCTACCCGCAAGAAAAAAATTAGTGTGGTAACCGCCAGTGCTCTAAGCTATCCAAGTCAAAAGGAATCAAGTCGATATCTAGAAAACTAAGCAAGTTATGACCAAAAAGGTAACTAGTTCTACTAAAAAGTGGCCGGAAAGAGGCAGTAGCACAACTAGTTACATTTTTGGTTATAACTTACTTATTTTTCTAGACATCGACTTCATTTCTACTGCGTTGGATAGGTGAGAGCATTGGCTTTAATATGAAATTTTCTTTTTGCGAATAGTGGGACAAAAATTTTTTTCTTCAAAAAATACCATGGGCTACCCCCTTTGCTTTTTTTGTAAAATTATAAAAAAATTTTTTGCTCTACCCGCAAAAAAAAAAAATTATGTGGTTAAAGCCAGTGCCCTTAGCTATCCAAATCATAATCAATCAAGTCGATATCTAGAAAACTAAGCAAGTTATGACCAAAAAGGTAACTAGTTCTACTAAAAAGTGGCCGGAAAGAGGCAGTAGCAGAACTAGTTACATTTTAGGTTATAACTTACTTATTTTTCTAGACATCGACTTCATTTCTACTGCGTTGGATAGGTGAGAGCATTGGCTTTAATATGAAATTTTCTTTTTGCGAATAGTGGGATAAAAATTTTTTTCTTCAAAAAATACCATGGGCTACCCCCTTTGCTTTTTTTGTAAAATTATAAAAAAATTTTTTGCTCTACCCGCAAAAAAAAAAAATATGTGGTTAAAGCCAGTGCCCTTAGCTATCCAAATCATAATCAATCAAGTCGATATCTAGTAAACTAAGCAAGTTATGACCAAAAAGGTAACTAGTTCTACTAAAAAGTGGCCGGAAAGAGGCAGTAGCAGAACTGGTTAAATTTTTGGTTATAACTTACTTATTGTTCTAGACATTGACTTCATTTCTACTGCGTTGGATAGGTGAGAGCATTGGCTTTACTATGAAATTTTCTTTTTCGAATAGTGGGACAAAAATTTTTTTCTTCAAAAAATACCATGGGCTACCCACTTTTCTTTTTTGGAAAAATTATAAAAAATTTTTTTGCTCTACCCGCAAGAAAAAAAAATATTGTAGCTAAAGCCAGTGCCCTTAGCTATCCAAGCCAAAAGGAATCAAGTCGATATTTAGAAAACTAAGCAAGTTATGACCAAAAAGGTAACTAGTTCTACTAAAAAGTGGCCGGAAAGAGGCAGTAGCACAACTGGTTACATTTTTGGTTATAACTTACTTATTTTTCTAGACATCGACTTCATTTCTACTGCGTTGGATAGGTGAGAGCATTGGCTTTAATATGAAATTTTCTTTTTGCGAATAGTGGGATAAAAATTTTTTTCTTCAAAAAATACCATGGGCTACCCCCTTTGCTTTTTTGGAAAAATTATAAAAAAATTTTTTGCCTTAGCTATCCAAGTCAAAAGGAATCAAGTCGATATCTTGAAAACTAAGCAAGTTATGACCAAAAAGGTAACTAGTTCTACTAAAAAGTGGCCGGAAAGAGGCAGTAGCAGAACTAGTTACATTTTTGGTTATAACTTACTTATTTTTCTAGACATCGACTTCATTTCTACTGCGTTGGATAGGTGAGAGCATTGGCTTTAATATGAAATTTTCTTTTTGCGAATAGTGGGATAAAAATTTTTTTCTTCAAAAAATACCATGGGCTACCCCCTTTGCTTTTTTGGAAAAATTATAAAAAAATTTTTTGCCTTAGCTCTCCAAGTCAAAAGGAATCAGGTCGATATCTAGAAAACTAAGCAAGTTATGACCAAAAAGGTAACTAGTTCTACTAAAAAGTGGCCGGAAAGAGGCAGTAGCAGAACTGGTTACATTTTGGGATATAACTTACTTATTTTTCTAGACATCGACTTCATTTCTACTGCGTTGGATAGGTGAGAGCATTGGATTTATTATGAAATTTTCTTTATGCGAATAGTGGGACAAAAATTTTTTTTCTTCAAAAAATACCATGGGCTACCCCCTTTGCTTTTTTTGAAAAATTATAAAAAAATTTTTTGCCTTAGCTCTCCAAGTCAAAAGGAATCAGGTCGATATCTTGAAAACTAAGCAAGTTATGACCAAAAAGGTAACTAGTTCTACTAAAAAGTGGCCGGAAAGAGGCAGTAGCAGAACTGGTTACATTTTTGGTTATAACTTACTTATTTTTCTAGACATCTACTTCATTTCTACTGCGTTGGGTAGGTGAGAGCATTGGCTTTAATATGAAATTTTCTTTTTGCGAATAGTGGGACAAAAATTTTTTTCTTCAAAAAATACCATGGGCTACCCCCTTTGCTTTTTTGGAAAAATTATAAAAAAATTTTTTGCCTTAGCTATCCAAGTCAAAAGGAATCAAGTCGATATCTTGAAAACTAAGCAAGTTATGACCAAAAAGGTAACTAGTTCTACTAAAAAGTGGCCGGAAAGAGGCAGTAGCAGAACTAGTTACATTTTTGGTTATAACTTACTTATTTTTCTAGACATCGACTTCATTTCTACTGCGTTGGATAGGTGAGAGCATTGGCTTTAATATGAAATTTTCTTTTTGCGAATAGTGGGATAAAAATTTTTTTCTTCAAAAAATACCATGGGCTACCCCCTTTGCTTTTTTGGAAAAATTATAAAAAAATTTTTTGCCTTAGCTCTCCAAGTCAAAAGGAATCAGGTCGATATCTAGAAAACTAAGCAAATTATGACCAAAAAGGTAACTAGTTCTACTAAAATGTGGCCGGAAAGAGGCAGTAGCAGAACTGGTTACATTTTTGATTATAACTTACTTATTTTTCTAGACATCGACTTCATTTCTACTGCGTTAAGTAGGTGAGAGCATTGGTTTTAATATGAAATTTTCTTTTTGCGAATAGTGGGACAAAAATTTTTTTCTTCAAAAAATACCATGGGCTACCCCCTTTGCTTTTTTTGGAAAAATTATAAATAATTTTTTTGCTCTACCCGCAAGAAAAAAAATCTTGTGGTAAAAGCCAGTGCCCTTAGCTATCCAAGTCAAAAGGAATCAGGTCGATATCTAGAAAACTAAGCAAGTTATGACCAAAAAGGTAACTAGTTCTACAAAAATGTGGCCGGAAAGAGGCAGTAGCAGAACTGGTTACATTTTTGATTATAACTTACTTATTTTTCTAGACATCGACTTCATTTCTACTGCGTTAAGTAGGTGAGAGCATTGGTTTTAATATGAAATTTTCTTTTTGCGAATAGTGGGACAAAAATTTTTTTCTTCAAAAAATACCATGGGCTACCCCCTTTGCTTTTTTGGAAAAATTATAAAAAAATTTTTTGCCTTAGCTCTCCAAGTCAAAAGGAATCAGGTCGATATCTAGAAAACTAAGCAAGTTATGACCTAAAAGGTAACTAGTTCTACTAAAAAGTGGCCGGAAAGAGGCAGTAGCAGAACTGGTTACATTTTTGGTTATAACTTACTTATTTTTCTAGACATCGACTTCATTTCTACTGCGTTGGATAGGTGAGAGCATTGGATTTATTATGAAATTTTCTTTATGCGAATAGTGGGACAAAATTTTTTTTTTCTTCAAAAAATACCATGGGCTACCCCCTTTGCTTTTTTGGAAAAATTACAAAAAAGTTTTTTGCCTTAGCTCTCCAAGTCAAAAGGAATCAGGTCGATATCTAGAAAACTAAGCAAGTTATGACCAAAAAGGTAACTAGTTCTACTAAAAAGTGGCCGGAAAGAGGCAGTAGCAGAACTGGTTACATTTTGGGATATAACTTACTTATTTTTCTAGACATCGACTTCATTTCTACTGCGTTGGATAGGTGAGAGCATTGGATTTATTATGAAATTTTCTTTATGCGAATAGTGGGACAAAAATTTTTTTTCTTCAAAAAATACCATGGGCTACCCCCTTTGCTTTTTTTGAAAAATTATAAAAAAATTTTTTGCCTTAGCTCTCCAAGTCAAAAGGAATCAGGTCGATATCTTGAAAACTAAGCAAGTTATGACCAAAAAGGTAACTAGTTCTACTAAAAAGTGGCCGGAAAGAGGCAGTAGCAGAACTGGTTACATTTTTGGTTATAACTTACTTATTTTTCTAGACATCTACTTCATTTCTACTGCGTTGGGTAGGTGAGAGCATTGGCTTTAATATGAAATTTTCTTTTTGCGAATAGTGGGACAAAAATTTTTTTCTTCAAAAAATACCATGGGCTACCCCCTTTGCTTTTTTGGAAAAATTACAAAAAATTTTTTTGCCTTATCTATCCAAGTCAAAAGGAATAAAGTCGATATCTAGAAAACTAAGCAAGTTATGACCAAAAAGGTAACTAGTTCTACTTAGAAGTGGCCGAAAAGAGGCAGTAGCAGAACTGGTTACATTTTTGGTTATAACTTACTTATTTTTCTAGACATCGACTTCATTTCTACTGCATTGGATAGGTGAGAGCATTGGATTTATTATGAAATTTTCTTAATGCGAATAGTGGGACAAAAATTTTTTTTCTTCAAAAAATACCATGGGCTACCCCCTTTGCTTTTTTGGAAAAATTACAAAAAATTTTTTTGCCTTAGCTATCCAAGTCAAAAGGAATCAAGTCGATATCTAGAAAACTAAACAAGTTATGACCAAAAAGGTAACTAGTTCTACTAAAAAGTGGCCGGAGAGAGGCAGTAGCAGAACTAGTTAAATTTCTGGTTATAACTTACTTATTTTTCTAGACATCGACTTCATTTCTACTGCGTTGGATAGGTGAGAGCATTGGCTTTAATATGAAATTTTCTTTTTGCGAATAGTGGGACAAAAATTTTTTTCTTCAAAAAATACCATGGGCTACCCCCTTTGCTTTTTTGGAAAAATTACAAAAAATTTTTTTGCCTTAGCTATCCAAGTCAAAAGGAATCAAGTCGATATCTAGAAAACTAAACAAGTTATGACCAAAAAGGTAACTAGTTCTACTAAAAAGTGGCCGGAAAGAGGCAGTAGCAGAACTGGTTACATTTTTGGTTAAAACTTACTTATTTTCCTAGACATCTACTTCATTTCTACTGCGTTGGATAGGTGAGAGCATTGGCTTTAATATGAAATTTTCTTTTTGCGAATAGTGGGACAAAAATTTTTTTCTTCAAAAAATACCTTTGCTTTTTTTGGAAAAATAATAAAAAAGTTTTTTGCTCTACCCGAAAGAAGAAAATAATTGTGGTTAAAGCCAGTGCCATTAGCTATCCAAGTCAAAAGGATGCAAGTCGATATCTAGAAAACTAAGCAAGTTATGAATAAAAAGGTAACTAGTTCTACTAAAAAGTGGCCGGAAAGAGGCAGTAGCAGAGCTAGTTACATTTTTGGTTATAACTTACTTATTTTAATAGACGTCGACTTCATTTCTACTGCGTTGGATAGGTAAGAGCATTGGGTTTAATACAAAATTTTCTTTTTGCGAATAGTGGGACAAAAATTTTTTTCTTCAAAAAATACCATGGGCTACCCCTTTTGCTTTTTTGGAAAAATGATAAAAAAGTTTTTTGCTCTACCCAAAAGAAAAAAATAATTGTGGTTAAAGCCAGTGCCATTAGCTATCTAAGTCAAAAGGATTCAAGTCGATATCTAGAAAACTAAGCAAGTTATGACCAAAAAGGTAACTAGTTCTACTAAAAAGTGGCCGGAAAGAGGCAGTAGCAGAGCTAGTTACATTTTTGGTTATAACTTACTTATTTTAATAGACGTCGACTTCATTTGTACTGCGTTAGATAGGTAAGAGCATTGGGTTTTATAAAAAATTTTCTTTTTGCGAATAGTGGGTTAAAAATTTTTTTCTTCAAAGAATACCATGGGCTACCCCTTTTGCTTTTTTGGAAAAATGATAAAAAAGTTTTTTGCTCTACCCAAAAGAAAAAAATAATTGTGGTTAAAGCCAGTGCCATTAGCTATCTAAGTCAAAAGGATTCAAGTCGATATCTAGAAAACTAAACAAGTTATGACCAAAAAGGTAACTAGTTCTACTAAAAAGTGGCCGGAAAGAGGCAGTAGCAGAGCTAGTTACATTTTTGGTTATAACTTACTTATTTTAATAGACGTCGACTTCATTTGTACTGCGTTGGATAGGTAAGAGCATTGGGTTTTATACAAAATTTTCTTTTTGCGAATAGTGGGACAAAAATTTTTTTCTTCAAAAAATACCATGGGCTACCCCTTTTGCTTTTTTGGAAAAATGATAAAAAAGTTTTTTGCTCTACCCAAAAGAAAAAAAATAATTGTGGTTAAAGCCAGTGCCATTAGCTATCTAAGTCAAAAGGATTCAAGTCGATATCGAGAAAACTAAGCAAGTTCTGACCAAAAAGGTAACTAGTTCTACTAAAAAGTGGCCGGAAAGAGGCAGTAGCAGAGCTAGTTACTTTTTTGATTATAACTTACTTATTTTTCTAGACGTCGACTTCATTTCTACTGCGTTGGATAGGTAAGAGTATTGGGTTTAATACAAAATTTTCTTTTTGCGAATAGTGGGACAAAAATTTTTTTCTTCAAAAAATACCATGGGCTACCCCTTTTGCTTTTTTGGAAAAATGATAAAAAAGTTTTTTGCTCTACCCAAAAGAAAAAAATAATTGTGGTTAAAGCCAGTGCCATTAGCTATCTAAGTCAAAAGGATTCAAGTCGATATCTAGAAAACTAAGCAAGTTATGACCAAAAAGGTAACTAGTTCTACTAAAAAGTGGCCGGAAAGAGGCAGTAGCAGAGCTAGTTACATTTTTGGTTATAACTTACTTATTTTTCTAGACGTCGACTTCTGTTTATGTACGGAGCACCCTTTTTTATATAAGCTGGCAATACTCTCTTGCTATGTTTTCTTTCGTATGAATTTTGTATAACTTTTTTTACTTTTACTTACTACTGTGAACACCGAAGAGCAAACACGTCGCCTTAATAAAAATTAATTGAATATTAAAAGAAGAATATAACCCGAAATCGACTAGATTTTTTTTTATCAAGAAGTTGTTGGAACCCCCGTTGACATTTTGGTCCTATCGATCCAGATACTCCGATACTCCCGTTTTAGAAAAATAAATTTTGGAATAATTAAAAGCAAAAGTATTACCCCTACGAATAAAGGTAAGCCTTGTGCCTTTAAGTTAATGTAATTTTGGCTGCTGTTAAATAAATAAATAAAGTGATAAAAATCAGAAAAAAAAAAAAAAAAAAAAAAAGATATTAAAGGGATATCAATTGAATTTGTGAAACAAAAGACCCACCACCCGATATATACATGTGTTTAATTGTTCATATTTAATACCAATAGGTTGTATACATATATGTACATGTCTACATACTTATATATGAACAGTATATTTAAATATATGAACAGTATATTTAAATATATGTATAGATATATATGTATTACTTATAGAGAAAAGTTATAAGTGATAAGCAAAAAAAGTTAATACCGTTGAATTTGTGTATACTGCTCATGTAGAATATTCTGACTCTGTTAACAAATAAACTTAACAGAACAGACCCAATGCTTCTCAAACTGTAATTCTGTACTCACCCAATGCTACAGTAGGTATAAAAGAGAGGATAAATTGAACGTGTTGTTTAGGTATAATATTTTATATATTTATATACATTGATTAATGATTAAAGTGATTAATTAATATTTTGGAAGTGATTAATTAATATTTGGATCATAATTAATTATTGCCTGATTTATAGTCTTTTCTTGCTGTGCTTCGCTTATAGCGATCGTTGCTGTTGTGTGTGTATTTTTTTAATACGGTAATACATACATACATGTACATAGTTGCATATCAGCGATTCCCAATCTTTATAGACAGAGTTCCTTTTTTTAATTCATACCTATAAATAAATATATAAAATTTTTCTGATTTATCGAAGTGCTATTGGACAAAATTTATTTGTGCACAATAGCTAAATAGGCTTGAGCAATATTTCTTTCTTCACAAAGCAGCTTCTTATACCTATAACTTTCTCAGCCATTAGTACTAGAAGACTACTTTGCACTCAAGTGATTGAATTCACATTATAGTGTTGTTAAGCTACCTTTCAAATTATTTACCCAAATTCTACTCGATAAATTGCTCAACTATATTTTTGTTTGAAATGGCAAGAGATCTAATTAGAAAGTGCGATGGTTTAGCTGATTTTGAGGCTTATCTCAGTGACATTCCACCAACGGATCATAGCGTTGCATCTCTAGTCACTCATGAAAAAGAAATGCATCGTTTATGGGAGATGGTTATAGCCTCGTATGAATCTTTATTGGTTCTGGCTGAATCTGAGAAAATTGATATTATTGAAATAAAGAAAAAGTATAGAAACTCTTATGGCACATACGTTCGCGGCTTGGCTCTTATTACGGATAATTTGGAACGGTTAAAGATAGCTAAAAAAAATGAGCGAGCTGAAGACTCTCCATTCATACCTTTTGCTCATCTACCCCCTTGTCAAATAGACCCCTTTTACGGTGATTATTTGAAGTGGCCATCGTTTCGCGAATCATTTAAAAATATGGTCGCGGATAACCCTAAATTGGACCCAGCTTCAAAGATGTATTATCTTTTACAATATACTAAAGGGGAGCCAAATAAAATGATTCGTACGTGTCCATTGACCAAAGATGGTTTTCCTACCGCCTGGAAAAATCTTATGGACAGATATGAGAATAAACGTGTTCTCATAAATGCTCAATTGAAAATTCTTTTTAATATTAACGCCATAACTCGTGAAACAGGCCCTAACATAAAAGAGTTACAAAGAACTATTAACGACTGTGTCACTAACCTTACGTTACTCAATGTAGACACTCAGAGCTGGGATGTAATGTTGGTTTACATTGCGTCTACGAAACTGCTTGAGTCTACCTTGAACCTGTGGGAACAAGTTGAAAAGGGTGATGTCGATTTGCCAACGTGGAAAGAAATGGATAGATTTTTAACCTCCCGTTACAAGACTCTTGAATCGGTCTATGACATAAAAGGGTCGCATGCCACATCTGTCCAAAATTCGAGTGAAGGTAGAAATGGTAGCAGCTTAAAGAAGTTTTCGAACGACTCTCGAAAAGTTAAAGCATTTGTAGTAAAAACGAATTCTGGTCAAAATATGACTCAATGTGTTCTATGCCAGAATAAGCACCCTCTTAGGTTGTGCTCTATATTTTTGGGACAGAGTGTTGATGAGCGTCTCTCTACTGTTCGGAAATTTAACTATTGCTTTAACTGCCTGGCTTCATCCCACGAATACAAAACATGTAAAAGCGTTCATGTTTGCTTCATGTGTAAGCAAAAACACCATTCCCTTTTGCACAAAGAATCGAAATCAAATAATATACCACCAACGCGAAATTATTCTCGTGCAGACAGTTTTTTACCCAATACCAATCAGTTGACTGTCTCTCACAGTCGTTCTCATGATAATGAACTCAAAAAATCCATTGACCACGAATCAAATTACAGTCCACTCCAAACCAACTCTGATGCAATCCCTTCAACTTCAAGTGGTACTCGGTCGCTTCAGACTTATACGTCATCTCTTACCACAACCCCGTATTCCACCGTATTACTAGGTACAACTGTGTGTGAAGTATATGTCGGTGATATCAAATATCCAGCTCGTGCATTGATAGACCCAGCTTCACAGGCCACTTTTATTTCACAAACATTGCAGCGTAAGCTCTGTTTGCCTACTCATTCGTCGGTTAGGGCGAAAATTACAGGACTTAATAATAGTCTAACGGCTACTTCTACAAATCTATGCTATATTTCACTTGGTTCAAAAAAGGATGCAACGTTTAGACTCGACTGTGAGGCATATGTTGTCGGAAAATTGACAGGTAATTTGCCATCATGCTCTCTATTTAATTATAATTCAGGCAAGTTTCCTAATATCGACTCCCATGATATCAAATTCACTCGCGTGGATATCTTGTTAGGAGGAGATGTGTACCCCAACGTCTTATTACCCGAAGTTGAGAAACACCCAAACGGCAACCTTATAGCTCAGAATACTGTATTCGGCTGGATTGTTACTGGCAGAGTCACACATAATAATCCGTTAAATTCCATTCAATCTTATTTCAATCATATTGACTTGAATCAACAACTGTTGCGATTTTGGGAACTTGAAGAAGTTCCATCAGCTAACGAACCTACTGACATTGAAAGATTCTGCGAGGAGCATTACTTAGCGACAACTTATAGACAGTGTAATGGTCGATATGTAGTCTCCTTACCCTTTAGAAGGGAATTCCCAAGCAGGTTATCATTAGGAAACTCCCGTAATGGCGCCTTGCTTCAATTTATGAAAAATGAAACTCGCCTTTTGCAAAAACCCGCATTGAAATCACAATATGATCAGGTAATTACTGAATACGCTAAGTTAGGTCACATGCATGAAGTCAACCCTTCCGACTCAAAGGAAACCCCGTATTACCTACCCCATCATGCTGTATTCAAACCCGACAGCATGACTACTAAACTTCGTGTTGTATTTAATGCTTCCTACCCTTCATCGAATGGGGTAAGCCTTAATGACCTTTTATACCCTGGTCCTGTACTGCAGGCAAATCTGATCGTCTTAATTCTCCGTTGGAGACTATACCGTTTTGTATTTAATGCTGATATTGAGAAGATGTATCGGCAGATATTAGTACACCCCACTCATACCCCCTTTCAGCGAATAATCTTCCGTGAAAACCATCAAGATGAAATAAAGGATTTTGAGCTTAAAACGGTCACGTTCGGAGTGAACTGTGCACCTTATCTTGCCATTCGAACTTTAATGCAATTGGCAAAGGATTGTGAAGCTCAGAATCCTACGGTGTCTGAGATATTACGCACTCAAATGTATGTCGATGATGTTCTGGCTGGCTCTCACGAGCTAGAGGAAGCAGTCATACGTCGTACTGATCTAACAAATGTTCTTGGTTCAGCTGGGTTTGTTCTCCGAAAATGGACGGCGAACCACGAACGTTTGTTAGAGGATGTACCCTGCAAGGACCGGCTGAATGCTGACTTCTTGAAATTCTCAGACACTAGCACGACAAAAACGCTTGGTCTACGCTGGAACGCTAATTCTGACAGTTTTTATTTTAACCCCGTAGCGCAGCCAACTAGAGATCATGTAACGAAGCGTGCCGTGTTGTCAGAAATTGCCAAGCTGTTTGATCCTGTTGGTTGGCTTTCCCCCAAAATTGTAATTGCAAAAATGATAATGCAACAAATTTGGCGGGATAAAACTGACTGGGATGAATGCTTAAACCCCTCAACCCTTAAAAAATGGTACACGTTCTTAGAAGATTATTCGTTTATTGAGAAGATTAACATTCCAAGATGGGTTAATTTTCATCCCGATTACAATATACAGATTCACGGCTTCTGTGATGCCTCAGAAAAGGCATATGCAGCAACTCTATACCTGCGGGCTTGTACCCCAAATGGTAGCACAACGTGCCACTTACTTGCTGCCAAAACAAAAATAGCACCCGTGAAATGTGAGACATTACCTCGCTTGGAGCTCTGTGGAGCAGTATTATTGGCAAATATGGTCGAATCACTATGTGGCCAACTGAATCTGGCGTGTGAAAGTATTCACCTATGGACTGATTCGACTATAGTTTTATCCTGGCTACAAAAGCCTCCTGGCCATTGGCCTACTTTTGTTGCTAATCGAGTTGCGCTGATAGTAAAAAAAGCCGGTATAGAAATTTGGTCTCATGTCGACTCTAAGAGTAACCCAGCCGATCTTGCAAGTCGCGGAGCTTTGGCTCGCGATTTAATCGACAACTCTTTATGGTGGCATGGACCACCTTGGTTAACTCAACCTAAGGAAAATTGGCCATTAAGTCATTTTGCGTACCACACGAATCTCGAGACGAAGGCAATAAGTACTCATTTATCCCAGGTAACTAAGCCAGATGACTTGCTTTCATGTTTTTCCAACTTACCTCGAGCTATGAGGGTTATGGCTTATATTTTTAGGTTTTATAACCACTCACGAAAAATAGGCACCACTCCCGATTCGCATCAACTGTCTCGCTCTGAGATAGTGTTTGTCAAAACACGATTGACTATTTTATGTCAGCAGTTGTATTTACCCGAGTATTTAAATCTGTCCAGCGGTGGGAAACTTCCAAAAGGAAGTAAATTATTATCGTTGAACCCCTTCATCGATTCCCAAGGACTCATGCGTGTTAATGGCCGTCTTTCCCAAGCCGTAGGATTGACATATGATGAACGTTTCCCCAAGATTCTGCCGTATCATGCCCCTTTCACCCGATTATATTTGGAATACGTTCATACATATACACTACATGGTAGTAACTCATTGCTCATACGCATAGTTCGAATGGATTGCTGGGTACCTAAACTCCGGAATTTAGCTCGTACTATAATAAACAACTGTAAAACCTGTGTCATCTACCGCCAAAAGGTCAGCTCCCAAATGATGGCAGCATTACCACCCGAGAGAACTTCGATAAGTGCACCCTTTACACACACTGGTGTTGACTTTGCCGGCCCATTTGATATTAAATCCTATAGTGGACGAGGGTGTCGTATTTCGAAGGGTTATGTTTTGGTATTTGTCTGCTTTGGCACTAAAGCAATTCATTTGGAGGTGACTGAAGATATGAGCGCTGAAGCATTTTTGGCAGCATTTAGACGTTTTATTTCCCGTCGTTCAGCACCTCGTCACATGTATTCCGATAATGGAACGGCTTTTGTAGGAGCCGCAAAATTACTCGCTATGGATCGGAAATTGTTTCTGCAAGAGTTACGGTCTAAGATACTGTCTCTTGATTGTGAACAACCCCTGGAATGGCATTTTATTCCACCTGGTGCACCTCATATGGGTGGCTTATGGGAAGCCGGGGTCAAGAGTTTCAAGTCTCATTTGAAGAGAATTTCGAACTCGCAGAAGTTCACTTATCCTGAATTTGAAACTATGTTGATACGTATTGAAGCGTGCCTTAACTCTCGACCCTTATGCGCAATGAGTGATAGCCCTTCAGATTTGATTCCATTGACCCCGGGACACTTTTTAGTTGGACGGCCACTGCTCGGATGTGGGGAACCAGATCATTCTGAACTACGTATTGGTCTTGCCAACAGATGGCAAAAACTTAAAATTCTTCACCACCAGCTAGCAGTAAGGTGGAAAGAAGAGTACTTGAAAGAACTCCATAAACGCACAAAGTGGAAATACCCGGAAAGAGACTTTGCGCTAGGAGATTTAGTTGTCATTCGACAAGACAATTTACCCCCGAACCTATGGAGATTAGGTCGAATAGAAAAGGTCTACTATGGTCAGGACTCTAAGATTAGAGTAGCTGATGTGAGAACAAGTTCTGGCAACATTACCCGACCCATTGTCAAACTAGTTCTCCTTCCTAATGCGAATTCAAACTAATTTGCCCTTTTTCCTCTCTCTTGTAGTTTGTCCATATCCCCTAGCTGCAGTGATGTCCAGGTCACCCGCTCGTTTTGAAGTGCACCGTCCTTCCACTGACCCAACAGAAAGCCAAGTACCCGTCAAACAAGCACGGGATGAAGAATTGCGAGATTGTCGGCTTTGTAAAAGCGAACATGCTATCCGAAAATGTGAAAAATTCTGTAAGATGTCGGTCGGTGAGCGGTGTAGGGTGATTACAAAATATCGGTATTGCTTCAACTGTCTGGCACACTCTCACATGAGAACCAACTGTACAAGCAGAGAGCGCTGTATGGAATGCTGCTCAGAACACCATACTCTGCTTCATCGCTTCAAAGGCAAAAATTCGACTTCTCGGAAAATAGCATCTACCTCTGGAAATCAAGCCGGCGTCCAAAATCGAAAATCAAAGGGCATAACCAAGAAAACCCGTGGACATAACCACAAGAGTAAGACGAACACTCAAGCTCTCCATGCTCGAATACAACAACTGCAGCAACAAATACAACAACTACAACAACAGTCACCACAACTTCAACCTAGAGCTAAAATAACACAACCACGTCAACATCTATCTGATCAGAGAGACACTGCTACAATTGTCATCAATGTACAAAATGGACATATTGATTAATTTTTGATTAGTTATAATCCTTTTTTTTAATTGTCTTGAAGATTATATTAAGCAAGATTTGAATTTATTGAGATACACATTTATTATTTAATGAATTAACACTATATTTTAGAATTGTTATTTAGACTAATATATTATTAATTTTTGCTCCACTCCTTAACCTCAATGGTTGCACCCATGCAAGGGGGGCGGGATGTTTATGTACGGAGCACCCTTTTTTATATAAGCTGGCAATACTCTCTTGCTATGTTTTCTTTCGTATGAATTTTGTATAACTTTTTTTACTTTTACTTACTACTGTGAACACCGAAGAGCAAACACGTCGCCTTAATAAAAATTAATTGAATATTAAAAGAAGAATATAACCCGAAATCGACTAGATTTTTTTTATCAAGAAGTTGTTGGAACCCCCGTTGACAACTTCATTTCTACTGCGTTGGATAGGTAAGAGTATTGGGTTTAATACAAAATTTTCTTTTTGCGAATAGTGGGACAAAAATTTTTTTCTTCAAAAAATACCATGGGCTACCCCTTTTGCTTTTTTGGAAAAATGATAAAAAAGTTTTTTGCTCTACCCAAAAGAAAAAAATAATTGTGGTTAAAGCCAGTGCCATTAGCTATCTAAGTCAAAAGGATTCAAGTCGATATCGAGAAAACTAAGCAAGTTCTGACCAAAAAGGTAACTAGTTCTACTAAAAAGTGGCCGGAAAGAGGCAGTAGCAGAGCTAGTTACATTTTTGGTTATAACTTACTTATTTTAATAGACGTCGACTTCATTTGTACTGCGTTGGATAGGTAAGAGCATTGGGTTTTATAAAAAATTTTCTTTTTGCGAATAGTGGGTTAAAAATTTTTTTCTTCAAAAAATACCATGGGCTACCCCCTTTGCTTTTTTGGAAAAATGATAAAAAAGTTTTTTGATCTACCCAAAAGAAAAAAATAATTGTGGTTAAAGCCAGTGCCATTAGCTATCTAAGTCAAAAGGATTCAAGTCGATATCTAAAAAACTAAGCAAGTTATGAATAAAAAGGTAACTAGTTCTACTAAAAAGTTGCCGGAAATAGGCAGTAGCAGAGCTAGTTACATTTTTGGTTATAACTTACTTATTTTAATAGACGTCGACTTCATTTGTACTGCGTTGGATAGGTAAGAGCATTGGGTTTTATACAAGATTTTCTTTTTGCGAATAGTGGGACAAAAATTTTTTTCTTCAAAAAATACCATGGGCTACCCCTTTTGCTTTTTTGGAAAAATGATAAAAAAGTTTTTTGCTCTACCCAAAAGAAAAAAAATAATTGTGGTTAAAGCCAGTGCCATTAGCTATCTAAGTCAAAAGGATTCAAGTCGATATCGAGAAAACTAAGCAAGTTCTGACCAAAAAGGTAACTAGTTCTACTAAAAAGTGGCCGGAAAGAGGCAGTAGCAGAGCTAGTTACTTTTTTGATTATAACTTACTTATTTTTCTAGACGTCGACTTCATTTCTACTACGTTGGATAGGTAAGAGTATTGGGTTTAATACAAAATTTTCTTTTTGCGAATAGTGGGACAAAAATTTTTTTCTTCAAAAAATACCATGGGCTACCCCTTTTGCTTTTTTGGAAAAATGATAAAAAAGTTTTTTGCTCTACCCAAAAGAAAAAAATAATTGTGGTTAAAGCCAGTGCCATTAGCTATCTAAGTCAAAAGGATTCAAGTCGATATCTAGAAAACTAAGCAAGTTATGACCAAAAAGGTAACTAAATCTACTAAAAAGTGGCCGGAAAGAGGCAGTAGCAGAGCTAGTTACATTTTTGGTTATAACTTACTTATTTTAATAGACGTCGACTTCATTTGTACTGCGTTGGATAGGTAAGAGCATTGGGTTTTATACAAAATTTTCTTTTTGCGAATAGTGGGACAAAAATTTTTTTCTTCAAAAAATACCATGGGCTACCCCTTTTGCTTTTTTGGAAAAATGATAAAAAAGTTTTTTGCTCTACCCAAAAGAAAAAAATAATTGTGGTTAAAGCCAGTGCCATTAGCTATCTAAGTCAAAAGGATTCAAGTCGATATCGAGAAAACTAAGCAAGTTCTGACCAAAAAGGTAACTAGTTCTACTAAAAAGTGGCCGGAAAGAGGCAGTAGCAGAGCTAGTTACATTTTTGGTTATAACTTACTTATTTTAATAGACGTCGACTTCATTTGTACTGCGTTGGATAGGTAAAAGCATTGGGTTTAATACAAAATTTTCTTTTTGCGAATAGTGGGACAAAAATTTTTTTCTTCAAAAAATACCTTTGCTTTTTTTGGAAAAATAATAAAAAAGTTTTTTGCTCTACCCGAAAGAAGAAAATAATTGCGGTTAAAGCCAGTGCCATTAGCTATCCAAGTCAAAAGGATTCAAGTCGATATCTAGAAAACTAAGCCAGTTATGACCAAAAAGGTAACTAGTTCTACTAAAAAGTGGCCGGAAAGAGGCAGTAGCAGAGCTAGTTACATTTTTGGTTATAACTTACTTATTTTAATAGACGTCGACTTCATTTCTACTGCGTTGGATAGGTAAGAGCATTGGGTTTAATACAAAATTTTCTTTTTGCGAATAGTGGGACAAAAATTTTTTTCTTCAAAAAATACCTTTGCTTTTTTTGGAAAAATGATAAAAAAGCTTGTTGCTCTACCCGAAAGAAAAAAATAATTGTGGTTAAAGCCAGTGCCATTAGCTATCCAAGTCAAAAGGATTCAAGTCGATATCTAGAAAACTAAGCCAGTTATGACCAAAAAGGTAACTAGTTCTACTAAAAAGTGGCCGCAAAGAGGCAGTAGCAGAGCTAGTTACATTTTTGTTTATAACATACTTATTTTTCTAGACGTCGACTTCATTTGTACTGCGTTGGATAGGTAAGAGTATTGGGTTTAATACAAAATTTTCTTTTTGCGAATAGTGGGAAAAAAATTTTATTCTTCAAAAAATACCATGGGCTACCCCCTTTGCTTTTTTGTAAAAATGATAAAAAAGTTTTTTGATCTACCCGAAAGAAAAAAATAATTGTGGTTAAAGCCAGTGCCATTAGCTATCCAAGTCAAAAGGATTCAAGTCGATATCTAAAAAACTAAGCAAGTTATGAATAAAAAGGTAACTAGTTCTACTAAAAAGTGGCCGGAAAGAGGCAGTAGCAGAGCTAGTTACATTTTTGATTATAACTTACTTATTTTTGTAGACGTCGACTTCATTTCTACTGCGTTGGATAGGTAAGAGTATTGGGTTTAATACAAAATTTTCTTTTTGCGAATAGTGGAACAAAAATTTTTTTCTTCAAAAAATACCATGGGCTACCTACCCCCTTTGCTTTTTTGTAAAAATGATAAAAAAGTTTTTTGATCTACCCGAAAGAAAAAAATAATTGTGGTTAAAGCCAGTGCCATTAGCTATCTAAGTCAAAAGGATTCAAGTCGATATCTAAAAAACTAAGCAAGTTCTGACCAAAAAGGTAACTAGTTCTACTAAAAAGTGGCCGCAAAGAGGCAGTAGCAGAGCTAGTTACATTTTTGGTTATAACTTACTTATTTTTCTAGACGTCGACTTCATTTCTACTGCGTTGGATAGGTAAGAGTATTGGGTTTAATAAAAAATTTTCTTTTTGCGAATAGTGGGTTAACAATTTTTTTCTTCAAAAAATACCATGGGCTACCCCTTTTGCTTTTTTGGAAAAATGATAAAAAAGTTTTTTGCTCTACCCAAAAGAAAAAAAATAATTGTGGTTAAAGCCAGTGCCATTAGCTATCTAAGTCAAAAGGATTCAAGTCGATATCGAGAAAACTAAGCAAGTTCTGACCAAAAAGGTAACTAGTTCTACTAAAAAGTGGCCGGAAAGAGGCAGTAGCAGAGCTAGTTACTTTTTTGATTATAACTTACTTATTTTTCTAGACGTCGACTTCATTTCTACTGCGTTGGATAGGTAAGAGTATTGGGTTTAATACAAAATTTTCTTTTTGCGAATAGTGGGACAAAAATTTTTTTCTTCAAAAAATACCATGGGCTACCCCTTTTGCTTTTTTGGAAAAATGATAAAAAAGTTTTTTGCTCTACCCAAAAGAAAAAAATAATTGTGGTTAAAGCCAGTGCCATTAGCTATCTAAGTCAAAAGGATTCAAGTCGATATCTAGAAAACTAAGCAAGTTATGACCAAAAAGGTAACTAGTTCTACTAAAAAGTGGCCGGAAAGAGGCAGTAGCAGAGCTAGTTACATTTTTGGTTATAACTTACTTATTTTAATAGACGTCGACTTCATTTGTACTGCGTTAGATAGGTAAGAGCATTGGGTTTTATAAAAAATTTTCTTTTTGCGAATAGTGGGTTAAAAATTTTTTTCTTCAAAAAATACCATGGGCTACCCCCTTTGCTTTTTTGTAAAAATGATAAAAAAGTTTTTTGATCTACCCGAAAGAAAAAAATAATTGTGGTTAAAGCCAGTGCCATTAGCTATCTAATTCAAAAGGATTCAAGTCGATATCTAGAAAACTAAGCAAGTTATGACCAAAAAGGTAACTAGTTCTACTAAAAAGTGGCCGCAAAGAGGCAGTAGCAGAGCTAGTTACATTTTTGGTTATAACTTACTTATTTTTCTAGACGTCGACTTCATTTCTACTGCGTTGGATAGGTAAGAGTATTGGGTTTAATACAAAATTTTCTTTTTGCGAATAGTGGAACAAAAATTTTTTTCTTCAAAAAATACCATGGGCTACCCCCTTTGCTTTTTTGTAAAAATGATAAAAAAGTTTTTTGATCTACCCGAAAGAAAAAAATAATTGTGGTTAAAGCCAGTGCCATTAGCTATCCAAGTCAAAAGGATTCAAGTCGATATCGAGAAAACTAAGCAAGTTCTGACCTAAAAGGTAACTAGTTCTACTAAAAAGTGGCCGAAAAGAGGCAGTAGCAGAACTGGTTACATTTTTGGTTATAACTTACTTATTTTCCTAGACATCTACTTCATTTCTACTGCGTTGGATAGGTGAGAGCATTGGCTTTAATATGAAATTTTCTTTTTGCGAATAGTGGGACAAAAATTTTTTTCTTCAAAAAATACCTTTGCTTTTTTTGGAAAAATAATAAAAAAGTTTTTTGCTCTACCCGAAAGAAGAAGATAATTGTGGTTAAAGCCAGTGCCATTAGCTATCCAAGTCAAAAGGATTCAAGTCGATATCTAGAAAACTAAGCAAGTTATGAATAAAAAGGTAACTAGTTCTACTAAAAAGTGGCCGAAAAGAGGCAGTAGCAGAGCTAGTTACATTTTTGGTTATAACTTACTTATTTTCCTAGACTTCGACTTCATTTGTACTGCGTTGGATAGGTAAGAGCATTGGGTTTAATACAAAATTTTCTTTTTGCGAATAGTGGGACAAAAATTTTTTTCTTCAAAAAATACCATGGGCTACCCCTTTTGCTTTTTTGGAAAAATGATAAAAAAGTTTTTTGCTCTACCCAAAAGAAAAAAATAATTGTGGTTAAAGCCAGTGCCATTAGCTATCTAAGTCAAAAGGATTCAAGTCGATATCGAGAAAACTAAGCAAGTTCTGACCTAAAAGGTAACTAGTTCTACTAAAAAGTGGCCGAAAAGAGGCAGTAGCAGAACTGGTTACATTTTTGGTTATAACTTACTTATTTTCCTAGACATCTACTTCATTTCTACTGCGTTGGATAGGTGAGAGCATTGGCTTTAATATGAAATTTTCTTTTTGCGAATAGTGGGACAAAAATTTTTTTCTTCAAAAAATACCTTTGCTTTTTTTGGAAAAATAATAAAAAAGTTTTTTGCTCTACCCGAAAAAAGAAAATAATTGTGGTTAAAGCCAGTGCCATTAGCTATCCAAGTCAAAAGGATTCAAGTCGATATCTAGAAAACTAAGCAAGTTATGAATAAAAAGGTAACTAGTTCTACTAAAAAGTGGCCGAAAAGAGGCAGTAGCAGAGCTAGTTACATTTTTGGTTATAACTTACTTATTTTAATAGACGTCGACTTCATTTGTACTGCGTTGGATAGGTAAGAGCATTGGGTTTAATACAAAATTTTCTTTTTGCGAATAGTGGGACAAAAATTTTTTTCTTCAAAAAATACCTTTGCTTTTTTTGGAAAAATGATAAAAAAGCTTGTTGCTCTACCCGAAAGAAAAAAATAATTGTGGTTAAAGCCAGTGCCATTAGCTATCCAAGTCAAAAGGATTCAAGTCGATATCTAGAAAACTAAGCCAGTTATGACCAAAAAGGTAACTAGTTCTACTAAAAAGTGGCCGCAAAGAGGCAGTAGCAGAGCTAGTTACATTTTTGTTTATAACATACTTATTTTTCTAGACGTCGACTTCATTTGTACTGCGTTGGATAGGTAAGAGTATTGGGTTTAATACAAAATTTTCTTTTTGCGAATAGTGGGAAAAAAATTTTATTCTTCAAAAAATACCATGGGCTACCCCCTTTGCTTTTTTGTAAAAATGATAAAAAAGTTTTTTGATCTACCCGAAAGAAAAAAATAATTGTGGTTAAAGCCAGTGCCATTAGCTATCCAAGTCAAAAGGATTCAAGTCGATATCTAAAAAACTAAGCAAGTTATGAATAAAAAGGTAACTAGTTCTACTAAAAAGTGGCCGGAAAGAGGCAGTAGCAGAGCTAGTTACATTTTTGATTATAACTTACTTATTTTTGTAGACGTCGACTTCATTTCTACTGCGTTGGATAGGTAAGAGTATTGGGTTTAATACAAAATTTTCTTTTTGCGAATAGTGGAACAAAAATTTTTTTCTTCAAAAAATACCATGGGCTACCTACCCCCTTTGCTTTTTTGTAAAAATGATAAAAAAGTTTTTTGATCTACCCGAAAGAAAAAAAGAATTGTGGTTAAAGCCAGTGCCATTAGCTATCTAAGTCAAAAGGATTCAAGTCGATATCTAAAAAACTAAGCAAGTTCTGACCAAAAAGGTAACTAGTTCTACTAAAAAGTGGCCGCAAAGAGGCAGTAGCAGAGCTAGTTACATTTTTGGTTATAACTTACTTATTTTTCTAGACGTCGACTTCATTTCTACTGCGTTGGATAGGTAAGAGTATTGGGTTTAATAAAAAATTTTCTTTTTGCGAATAGTGGGTTAAAAATTTTTTTCTTCAAAAAATACCATGGGCTACCCCTTTTGCTTTTTTGGAAAAATGATAAAAAAGTTTTTTGCTCTACCCAAAAGAAAAAAAATAATTGTGGTTAAAGCCAGTGCCATTAGCTATCTAAGTCAAAAGGATTCAAGTCGATATCGAGAAAACTAAGCAAGTTCTGACCAAAAAGGTAACTAGTTCTACTAAAAAGTGGCCGGAAAGAGGCAGTAGCAGAGCTAGTTACTTTTTTGATTATAACTTACTTATTTTTCTAGACGTCGACTTCATTTCTACTGCGTTGGATAGGTAAGAGTATTGGGTTTAATACAAAATTTTCTTTTTGCGAATAGTGGGACAAAAATGGGCTACCCCTTTTGCTTTTTTGGAAAAATGATAAAAAAGTTTTTTGATCTACCCGAAAGAAAAAAATAATTGTGGTTAAAGCCAGTGCCATTAGCTATCCAAGTCAAAAGGATTCAAGTCGATATCTAAAAAACTAAGCAAGTTATGAATAAAAAGGTAACTAGTTCTACTAAAAAGTGGCCGGAAAGGGGCAGTAGCAGAGCTAGTTACATTTTTGGTTATAACTTACTTATTTTAATAGACGTCGACTTCATTTGTACTGCGTTGGATAGGTAAGAGCATTGGGTTTTATACAAAATTTTCTTTTTGCGAATAGTGGGTTAAAAATTTTTTTCTTCAAAAAATACCATGGGCTACCCCTTTTGCTTTTTTGGAAAAATGATAAAAAAGTTTTTTGCTCTACCCAAAAGAAAAAAATAATTGTGGTTAAAGCCAGTGCCATTAGCTATCTAAGTCAAAAGGATTCAAGTCGATATCTAGAAAACTAAGCAAGTTATGACCAAAAAGGTAACTAGTTCTACTAAAAAGTGGCCGCAAAGAGGCAGTAGCAGAGCTAGTTACATTTTTGGTTATAACTTACTTATTTTTCTAGACATCGACTTCATTTCTACTGCGTTGGATAGGTAAGAGTATTGGGTTTAATACAAAATTTTCTTTTTGCGAATAGTGGAACAAAAATTTTTTTCTTCAAAAAATACCATGGGCTACCTACCCCCTTTGCTTTTTTGTAAAAATGATAAAAAAGTTTTTTGATCTACCCGAAAGAAAAAAATAATTGTGGTTAAAGCCAGTGCCATTAGCTATCTAAGTCAAAAGGATTCAAGTCGATATCTAAAAAACTAAGCAAGTTCTGACCAAAAAGGTAACTAGTTCTACTAAAAAGTGGCCGCAAAGAGGCAGTAGCAGAGCTAGTTACATTTTTGGTTATAACTTACTTATTTTTCTAGACGTCGACTTCATTTCTACTGCGTTGGATAGGTAAGAGTATTGGGTTTAATAAAAAATTTTCTTTTTGCGAATAGTGGGTTAAAAATTTTTTTCTTCAAAAAATACCATGGGCTACCCCTTTTGCTTTTTTGGAAAAATGATAAAAAAGTTTTTTGCTCTACCCAAAAGAAAAAAAATAATTGTGGTTAAAGCCAGTGCCATTAGCTATCTAAGTCAAAAGGATTCAAGTCGATATCGAGAAAACTAAGCAAGTTCTGACCAAAAAGGTAACTAGTTCTACTAAAAAGTGGCCGGAAAGAGGCAGTAGCAGAGCTAGTTACTTTTTTGATTATAACTTACTTATTTTTCTAGACGTCGACTTCATTTGTACTGCGTTAGATAGGTAAGAGCATTGGGTTTTATAAAAAATTTTCTTTTTGCGAATAGTGGGTTAAAAATTTTTTTCTTCAAAAAATACCATGGGCTACCCCTTTTGCTTTTTTGGAAAAATGATAAAAAAGTTTTTTGCTCTACCCAAAAGAAAAAAATAATTGTGGTTAAAGCCAGTGCCATTAGCTATCTAAGTCAAAAGGATTCAAGTCGATATCTAGAAAACTAAGCAAGTTATGACCAAAAAGGTAACTAGTTCTACTAAAAAGTGGCCGGAAAGAGGCAGTAGCAGAGCTAGTTACATTTTTGGTTATAACTTACTTATTTTAATAGACGTCGACTTCATTTGTACTGCGTTAGATAGGTAAGAGCATTGGGTTTTATAAAAAATTTTCTTTTTGCGAATAGTGGGTTAAAAATTTTTTTCTTCAAAAAATACCATGGGCTACCCCTTTTGCTTTTTTGGAAAAATGATAAAAAAGTTTTTTGCTCTACCCAAAAGAAAAAAATAATTGTGGTTAAAGCCAGTGCCATTAGCTATCTAAGTCAAAAGGATTCAAGTCGATATCGAGAAAACTAAGCAAGTTCTGACCAAAAAGGTAACTAGTTCTACTAAAAAGTGGCCGGAAAGAGGCAGTAGCAGAGCTAGTTACTTTTTTGATTATAACTTACTTATTTTTCTAGACGTCGACTTCATTTCTACTGCGTTGGATAGGTAAGAGTATTGGGTTTAATACAAAATTTTCTTTTTGCGAATAGTGGGACAAAAATTTTTTTCTTCAAAAAATACCATGGGCTACCCCTTTTGCTTTTTTGGAAAAATGATAAAAAAGTTTTTTGCTCTACCCAAAAGAAAAAAATAATTGTGGTTAAAGCCAGTGCCATTAGCTATCTAAGTCAAAAGGATTCAAGTCGATATCGAGAAAACTAAGCAAGTTCTGACCAAAAAGGTAACTAGTTCTACTAAAAAGTGGCCGGAAAGAGGCAGTAGCAGAGCTAGTTACATTTTTGGTTATAACTTACTTATTTTAATAGACGTCGACTTCATTTCTACTGCGTTGGATAGGTAAAAGCATTGGGTTTAATACAAAATTTTCTTTTTGCGAATAGTGGGACAAAAATTTTTTTCTTCAAAAAATACCATGGGCTACCCCCTTTGCTTTTTTGTAAAAATGATAAAAAAGTTTTTTGATCTACCCGAAAGAAAAAAATAATTGTGGTTAAAGCCAGTGCCATTAGCTATCCAAGTCAAAAGGATTCAAGTCGATATCTAAAAAACTAAGCAAGTTATGAATAAAAAGGTAACTAGTTCTACTAAAAAGTGGCCGGAAAGAGGCAGTAGCAGAGCTAGTTACATTTTTGGTTATAACTTACTTATTTTAATAGACGTCGACTTCATTTGTACTGCGTTGGATAGGTAAAAGCATTGGGTTTAATACAAAATTTTCTTTTTGCGAATAGTGGGACAAAAATGTTTTTCTTCAAAAAATACCTTTGCTTTTTTTGGAAAAATAATAAAAAAGTTTTTTGCTCTACCCGAAAGAAGAAAATAATTGCGGTTAAAGCCAGTGCCATTAGCTATCTAAGTCAAAAGGATTCAAGTCGATATCGAGAAAACTAAGCAAGTTCTGACCAAAAAGGTACTTAGTTCTACTAAAAAGTGGCCGGAAAGAGGCAGTAGCAGAGCTAGTTACATTTTTGGTTATAACTTACTTATTTTAATAGACGTCGACTTCATTTGTACTGCGTTGGATAGGTAAAAGCATTGGGTTTAATACAAAATTTTCTTTTTGCGAATAGTGGGACAAAAATTTTTTTCTTCAAAAAATACCATGGGCTACCCCCTTTGCTTTTTTGTAAAAATGATAAAAAAGTTTTTTGATCTACCCGAAAGAAAAAAATAATTGTGGTTAAAGCCAGTGCCATTAGCTATCCAAGTCAAAAGGATTCAAGTCGATATCTAAAAAACTAAGCAAGTTATGAATAAAAAGGTAACTAGTTCTACTAAAAAGTGGCCGGAAAGGGGCAGTAGCAGAGCTAGTTACATTTTTGGTTATAACTTACTTATTTTAATAGACGTCGACTTCATTTGTACTGCGTTGGATAGGTAAGAGCATTGGGTTTTATACAAAATTTTCTTTTTGCGAATAGTGGGACAAAAATTTTTTTCTTCAAAAAATACCATGGGCTACCCCTTTTGCTTTTTTGGAAAAATGATAAAAAAGTTTTTTGCTCTACCCAAAAGAAAAAAATAATTGTGGTTAAAGCCAGTGCCATTAGCTATCTAATTCAAAAGGATTCAAGTCGATATCTAGAAAACTAAGCAAGTTATGACCAAAAAGGTAACTAGTTCTACTAAAAAGTGGCCGGAAAGAGGCAGTAGCAGAGCTAGTTACATTTTTGGTTATAACTTACTTATTTTAATAGACGTCGACTTCATTTGTACTGCGTTGGATAGGTAAGAGCATTGGGTTTTATACAAAATTTTCTTTTTGCGAATAGTGGGACAAAAATTTTTTTCTTCAAAAAATACCATGGGCTACCCCTTTTGCTTTTTTGGAAAAATGATAAAAAAGTTTTTTGCTCTACCCAAAAGAAAAAAATAATTGTGGTTAAAGCCAGTGCCATTAGCTATCTAAGTCAAAAGGATTCAAGTCGATATCGAGAAAACTAAGCAAGTTCTGACCAAAAAGGTAACTAGTTCTACTAAAAAGTGGCCGGAAAGAGGCAGTAGCAGAGCTAGTTACTTTTTTGATTATAACTTACTTATTTTTCTAGACGTCGACTTCATTTCTACTGCGTTGGATAGGTAAGAGTATTGGGTTTAATACAAAATTTTCTTTTTGCGAATAGTGGGACAAAAATTTTTTTCTTCAAAAAATACCATGGGCTACCCCTTTTGCTTTTTTGGAAAAATGATAAAAAAGTTTTTTGCTCTACCCAAAAGAAAAAAATAATTGTGGTTAAAGCCAGTGCCATTAGCTATCTAAGTCAAAAGGATTCAAGTCGATATCTAGAAAACTAAGCAAGTTATGACCAAAAAGGTAACTAGTTCTACTAAAAAGTGGCCGGAAAGAGGCAGTAGCAGAGCTAGTTACATTTTTGGTTATAACTTACTTATTTTAATAGACGTCGACTTCATTTGTACTGCGTTAGATAGGTAAGAGCATTGGGTTTTATAAAAAATTTTCTTTTTGCGAATAGTGGGTTAAAAATTTTTTTCTTCAAAAAATACCATGGGCTACCCCTTTTGCTTTTTTGGAAAAATGATAAAAAAGTTTTTTGCTCTACCCAAAAGAAAAAAATAATTGTGGTTAAAGCCAGTGCCATTAGCTATCTAATTCAAAAGGATTCAAGTCGATATCTAGAAAACTAAGCAAGTTATGACCAAAAAGGTAACTAGTTCTACTAAAAAGTGGCCGCAAAGAGGCAGTAGCAGAGCTAGTTACATTTTTGGTTATAACTTACTTATTTTTCTAGACGTCGACTTCATTTGTACTGCGTTGGATAGGTAAGAGCATTGGGTTTTATACAAAATTTTCTTTTTGCGAATAGTGGGACAAAAATTTTTTTCTTCAAAAAATACCATGGGCTACCCCTTTTGCTTTTTTGGAAAAATGATAAAAAAGTTTTTTGCTCTACCCAAAAGAAAAAAATAATTGTGGTTAAAGCCAGTGCCATTAGCTATCTAAGTCAAAAGGATTCAAGTCGATATCGAGAAAACTAAGCAAGTTCTGACCAAAAAGGTAACTAGTTCTACTAAAAAGTGGCCGGAAAGAGGCAGTAGCAGAGCTAGTTACTTTTTTGATTATAACTTACTTATTTTTCTAGACGTCGACTTCATTTCTACTGCGTTGGATAGGTAAGAGTATTGGGTTTAATACAAAATTTTCTTTTTGCGAATAGTGGGACAAAAATTTTTTTCTTCAAAAAATACCATGGGCTACCCCTTTTGCTTTTTTGGAAAAATGATAAAAAAGTTTTTTGCTCTACCCAAAAGAAAAAAATAATTGTGGTTAAAGCCAGTGCCATTAGCTATCTAAGTCAAAAGGATTCAAGTCGATATCGAGAAAACTAAGCAAGTTCTGACCAAAAAGGTAACTAGTTCTACTAAAAAGTGGCCGGAAAGAGGCAGTAGCAGAGCTAGTTACATTTTTGGTTATAACTTACTTATTTTAATAGACGTCGACTTCATTTGTACTGCGTTGGATAGGTAAAAGCATTGGGTTTAATACAAAATTTTCTTTTTGCGAATAGTGGGACAAAAATTTTTTTCTTCAAAAAATACCATGGGCTACCCCCTTTGCTTTTTTGTAAAAATGATAAAAAAGTTTTTTGATCTACCCGAAAGAAAAAAATAATTGTGGTTAAAGCCAGTGCCATTAGCTATCCAAGTCAAAAGGATTCAAGTCGATATCTAAAAAACTAAGCAAGTTATGAATAAAAAGGTAACTAGTTCTACTAAAAAGTTGCCGGAAATAGGCAGTAGCAGAGCTAGTTACATTTTTGGTTATAACTTACTTATTTTAATAGACGTCGACTTCATTTGTACTGCGTTGGATAGGTAAGAGCATTGGGTTTTATACAAAATTTTCTTTTTGCGAATAGTGGGACAAAAATTTTTTTCTTCAAAAAATACCATGGGCTACCCCTTTTGCTTTTTTGGAAAAATGATAAAAAAGTTTTTTGCTCTACCCAAAAGAAAAAAATAATTGTGGTTAAAGCCAGTGCCATTAGCTATCCAAGTCAAAAGGATTCAAGTCGATATCTAAAAAACTAAGCAAGTTATGAATAAAAAGGTAACTAGTTCTATTAAAAAGTGGCCGGAAAGAGGCAGTAGCAGAGCTAGTTACATTTTTGGTTATAACTTACTTATTTTAATAGACGTCGACTTCATTTGTACTGCGTTGGATAGGTAAGAGCATTGGGTTTTATACAAAATTTTCTTTTTGCGAATAGTGGGACAAAAATTTTTTTCTTCAAAAAATACCATGGGCTACCCCCTTTGCTTTTTTGTAAAAATGATAAAAAAGTTTTTTGATCTACCCGAAAGAAAAAAATAATTGTGGTTAAAGCCAGTGCCATTAGCTATCCAAGTCAAAAGGATTCAAGTCGATATCTAAAAAACTAAGCAAGTTATGAATAAAAAGGTAACTAGTTCTATTAAAAAGTGGCCGGAAAGAGGCAGTAGCAGAGCTAGTTACATTTTTGGTTATAACTTACTTATTTTAATAGACGTCGACTTCATTTGTACTGCGTTGGATAGGTAAGAGCATTGGGTTTTATACAAAATTTTCTTTTTGCGAATAGTGGGACAAAAATTTTTTTCTTCAAAAAATACCATGGGCTACCCCCTTTGCTTTTTTTGTAAAAATGATAAAAAAGTTTGTTGCTCTACCCGAAAGAAAAAAATAATTGTGGTTAAAGCCAGTGCCATTAGCTATCTAAGTCAAAAGGATTCAAGTCGATATCTAGAAAACTAAGCAAGTTATGACCAAAAAGGTAACTAGTTCTACTAAAAAGTGGCCGCAAAGAGGCAGTAGCAGAGCTAGTTACATTTTTGGTTATAACTTACTTATTTTTCTAGACGTCGACTTCATTTGTACTGCGTTGGATAGGTAAGAGCATTGGGTTTTATACAAAATTTTCTTTTTGCGAATAGTGGGACAAAAATTTTTTTCTTCAAAAAATACCATGGGCTACCCCTTTTGCTTTTTTGGAAAAATGATAAAAAAGTTTTTTGCTCTACCCAAAAGAAAAAAATAATTGTGGTTAAAGCCAGTGCCATTAGCTATCTAATTCAAAAGGATTCAAGTCGATATCTAGAAAACTAAGCAAGTTATGACCAAAAAGGTAACTAGTTCTACTAAAAAGTGGCCGGAAAGAGGCAGTAGCAGAGCTAGTTACATTTTTGGTTATAACTTACTTATTTTAATAGACGTCGACTTCATTTGTACTGCGTTGGATAGGTAAGAGCATTGGGTTTTATACAAAATTTTCTTTTTGCGAATAGTGGGACAAAAATTTTTTTCTTCAAAAAATACCATGGGCTACCCCTTTTGCTTTTTTGGAAAAATGATAAAAAAGTTTTTTGCTCTACCCAAAAGAAAAAAATAATTGTGGTTAAAGCCAGTGCCATTAGCTATCTAAGTCAAAAGGATTCAAGTCGATATCGAGAAAACTAAGCAAGTTCTGACCAAAAAGGTAACTAGTTCTACTAAAAAGTGGCCGGAAAGAGGCAGTAGCAGAGCTAGTTACTTTTTTGATTATAACTTACTTATTTTTCTAGACGTCGACTTCATTTCTACTGCGTTGGATAGGTAAGAGTATTGGGTTTAATACAAAATTTTCTTTTTGCGAATAGTGGGACAAAAATTTTTTTCTTCAAAAAATACCATGGGCTACCCCTTTTGCTTTTTTGGAAAAATGATAAAAAAGTTTTTTGCTCTACCCAAAAGAAAAAAATAATTGTGGTTAAAGCCAGTGCCATTAGCTATCTAAGTCAAAAGGATTCAAGTCCATATCTAGAAAACTAAGCAAGTTATGACCAAAAAGGTAACTAGTTCTACTAAAAAGTGGCCGGAAAGAGGCAGTAGCAGAGCTAGTTACATTTTTGGTTATAACTTACTTATTTTAATAGACGTCGACTTCATTTGTACTGCGTTAGATAGGTAAGAGCATTGGGTTTTATAAAAAATTTTCTTTTTGCGAATAGTGGGTTAAAAATTTTTTTCTTCAAAAAATACCATGGGCTACCATTTTTGCTTTTTTGGAAAAATGATAAAAAAGTTTTTTGCTCTACCCAAAAGAAAAAAATAATTGTGGTTAAAGCCAGTGCCATTAGCTATCTAATTCAAAAGGATTCAAGTCGATATCTAGAAAACTAAGCAAGTTATGACCAAAAAGGTAACTAGTTCTACTAAAAAGTGGCCGCAAAGAGGCAGTAGCAGAGCTAGTTACATTTTTGGTTATAACTTACTTATTTTTCTAGACGTCGACTTCATTTGTACTGCGTTGGATAGGTAAGAGCATTGGGTTTTATACAAAATTTTCTTTTTGCGAATAGTGGGACCAAAATTTTTTTCTTCAAAAAATACCATGGGCTACCCCTTTTGCTTTTTTGGAAAAATGATAAAAAAGTTTTTTGCTCTACCCAAAAGAAAAAAATAATTGTGGTTAAAGCCAGTGCCATTAGCTATCTAAGTCAAAAGGATTCAAGTCGATATCGAGAAAACTAAGCAAGTTCTGACCAAAAAGGTAACTAGTTCTACTAAAAAGTGGCCGGAAAGAGGCAGTAGCAGAGCTAGTTACATTTTTGGTTATAACTTACTTATTTTAATAGACGTCGACTTCATTTGTACTGCGTTGGATAGGTAAAAGCATTGGGTTTAATACAAAATTTTCTTTTTGCGAATAGTGGGACAAAAATTTTTTTCTTCAAAAAATACCTTTGCTTTTTTTGGAAAAATAATAAAAAAGTTTTTTGCTCTACCCGAAAGAAGAAAATAATTGCGGTTAAAGCCAGTGCCATTAGCTATCCAAGTCAAAAGGATTCAAGTCGATATCTAAAAAACTAAGCAAGTTATGAATAAAAAGGTAACTAGTTCTATTAAAAAGTGGCCGGAAAGAGGCAGTAGCAGAGCTAGTTACATTTTTGGTTATAACTTACTTATTTTAATAGACGTCGACTTCATTTGTACTGCGTTGGATAGGTAAGAGCATTGGGTTTTATACAAAATTTTCTTTTTGCGAATAGTGGGACAAAAATTTTTTTCTTCAAAAAATACCATGGGCTACCCCCTTTGCTTTTTTGTAAAAATGATAAAAAAGTTTTTTGATCTACCCGAAAGAAAAAAATAATTGTGGTTAAAGCCAGTGCCATTAGCTATCCAAGTCAAAAGGATTCAAGTCGATATCTAAAAAACTAAGCAAGTTATGAATAAAAAGGTAACTAGTTCTACTAAAAAGTTGCCGGAAATAGGCAGTAGCAGAGCTAGTTACATTTTTGGTTATAACTTACTTATTTTAATAGACGTCGACTTCATTTGTACTGCGTTGGATAGGTAAGAGCATTGGGTTTTATACAAAATTTTCTTTTTGCGAATAGTGGGACAAAAATTTTTTTCTTCAAAAAATACCATGGGCTACCCCTTTTGCTTTTTTGGAAAAATGATAAAAAAGTTTTTTGCTCTACCCAAAAGAAAAAAATAATTGTGGTTAATACAAAATTTTCTTTTTGCGAATAGTGGAAAAATGATAAAAAAGTTTTTTGCTCTACCCGAAAGAAAAAAAAAATTGTGGTTAAAGCCAGTGCCATTAGCTATCCAAGTCAAAAGGATTCAAGTCGATATCTAGAAAACTAAGCAAGTTCTGACCAAAAAGGTAACTAGTTCTACTAAAAAGTGGCCGGAAAGAGGCAGTAGCAGAGCTAGTTACATTTTTGGTTATAACTTACTTATTTTCCTAGACTTCGACTTCATTTGTACTGCGTTGGATAGGTAAAAGCATTGGGTTTAATACAAAATTTTCTTTTTGCGAATAGTGGGACAAAAATTTTTTTCTTCAAAAAATACCTTTGCTTTTTTTGGAAAAATAATAAAAAAGTTTTTTGCTCTACCCGAAAGAAGAAAATAATTGCGGTTAAAGCCAGTGCCATTAGCTATCCAAGTCAAAAGGATTCAAGTCGATATCTAAAAAACTAAGCAAGTTCTGACCAAAAAGGTAACTAGTTCTACTAAAAAGTGGCCGGAAAGAGGCAGTAGCAGAGCTAGTTACATTTTTGGTTATAACTTACTTATTTTCCTAGACTTCGACTTCATTTCTACTGCGTTGGATAGGTAAGAGCATTGGGTTTAATACAAAATTTTCTTTTTGCGAATAGTGGGACAAAAATTTTTTTCTTCAAAAAATACCATGGGCTACCCCCTTTGCTTTTTTTGTAAAAATGATAAAAAAGTTTGTTGCTCTACCCGAAAGAAAAAAATAATTGTGGTTAAAGCCAGTGCCATTAGCTATCTAAGTCAAAAGGATTCAAGTCGATATCTAGAAAACTAAGCAAGTTATGACCAAAAAGGTAACTAGTTCTACTAAAAAGTGGCCGGAAAGAGGCAGTAGCAGAGCTAGTTACTTTTTTGATTATAACTTACTTATTTTTCTAGACGTCGACTTCATTTCTACTGCGTTGGATAGGTAAGAGTATTGGGTTTAATACAAAATTTTCTTTTTGCGAATAGTGGGACAAAAATTTTTTTCTTCAAAAAATACCATGGGCTACCCCTTTTGCTTTTTTGGAAAAATGATAAAAAAGTTTTTTGCTCTACCCAAAAGAAAAAAATAATTGTGGTTAAAGCCAGTGCCATTAGCTATCTAAGTCAAAAGGATTCAAGTCGATATCGAGAAAACTAAGCAAGTTCTGACCAAAAAGGTAACTAGTTCTACTAAAAAGTGGCCGGAAAGAGGCAGTAGCAGAGCTAGTTACTTTTTTGATTATAACTTACTTATTTTTCTAGACGTCGACTTCATTTCTACTGCGTTGGATAGGTAAGAGTATTGGGTTTAATACAAAATTTTCTTTTTGCGAATAGTGGGACAAAAATTTTTTTCTTCAAAAAATACCATGGGCTACCCCTTTTGCTTTTTTGGAAAAATGATAAAAAAGTTTTTTGCTCTACCCAAAAGAAAAAAATAATTGTGGTTAAAGCCAGTGCCATTAGCTATCTAAGTCAAAAGGATTCAAGTCCATATCTAGAAAACTAAGCAAGTTATGACCAAAAAGGTAACTAGTTCTACTAAAAAGTGGCCGGAAAGAGGCAGTAGCAGAGCTAGTTACATTTTTGGTTATAACTTACTTATTTTAATAGACGTCGACTTCATTTGTACTGCGTTAGATAGGTAAGAGCATTGGGTTTTATAAAAAATTTTCTTTTTGCGAATAGTGGGTTAAAAATTTTTTTCTTCAAAAAATACCATGGGCTACCATTTTTGCTTTTTTGGAAAAATGATAAAAAAGTTTTTTGCTCTACCCAAAAGAAAAAAATAATTGTGGTTAAAGCCAGTGCCATTAGCTATCTAATTCAAAAGGATTCAAGTCGATATCTAGAAAACTAAGCAAGTTATGACCAAAAAGGTAACTAGTTCTACTAAAAAGTGGCCGCAAAGAGGCAGTAGCAGAGCTAGTTACATTTTTGGTTATAACTTACTTATTTTTCTAGACGTCGACTTCATTTGTACTGCGTTGGATAGGTAAGAGCATTGGGTTTTATACAAAATTTTCTTTTTGCGAATAGTGGGACAAAAATTTTTTTCTTCAAAAAATACCATGGGCTACCCCTTTTGCTTTTTTGGAAAAATGATAAAAAAGTTTTTTGCTCTACCCAAAAGAAAAAAATAATTGTGGTTAAAGCCAGTGCCATTAGCTATCTAAGTCAAAAGGATTCAAGTCGATATCGAGAAAACTAAGCAAGTTCTGACCAAAAAGGTAACTAGTTCTACTAAAAAGTGGCCGGAAAGAGGCAGTAGCAGAGCTAGTTACATTTTTGGTTATAACTTACTTATTTTAATAGACGTCGACTTCATTTGTACTGCGTTGGATAGGTAAAAGCATTGGGTTTAATACAAAATTTTCTTTTTGCGAATAGTGGGACAAAAATTTTTTTCTTCAAAAAATACCTTTGCTTTTTTTGGAAAAATAATAAAAAAGTTTTTTGCTCTACCCGAAAGAAGAAAATAATTGCGGTTAAAGCCAGTGCCATTAGCTATCCAAGTCAAAAGGATTCAAGTCGATATCTAAAAAACTAAGCAAGTTATGAATAAAAAGGTAACTAGTTCTATTAAAAAGTGGCCGGAAAGAGGCAGTAGCAGAGCTAGTTACATTTTTGGTTATAACTTACTTATTTTAATAGACGTCGACTTCATTTGTACTGCGTTGGATAGGTAAGAGCATTGGGTTTTATACAAAATTTTCTTTTTGCGAATAGTGGGACAAAAATTTTTTTCTTCAAAAAATACCATGGGCTACCCCCTTTGCTTTTTTGTAAAAATGATAAAAAAGTTTTTTGATCTACCCGAAAGAAAAAAATAATTGTGGTTAAAGCCAGTGCCATTAGCTATCCAAGTCAAAAGGATTCAAGTCGATATCTAAAAAACTAAGCAAGTTATGAATAAAAAGGTAACTAGTTCTACTAAAAAGTTGCCGGAAATAGGCAGTAGCAGAGCTAGTTACATTTTTGGTTATAACTTACTTATTTTAATAGACGTCGACTTCATTTGTACTGCGTTGGATAGGTAAGAGCATTGGGTTTTATACAAAATTTTCTTTTTGCGAATAGTGGGACAAAAATTTTTTTCTTCAAAAAATACCATGGGCTACCCCTTTTGCTTTTTTGGAAAAATGATAAAAAAGTTTTTTGCTCTACCCAAAAGAAAAAAATAATTGTGGTTAATACAAAATTTTCTTTTTGCGAATAGTGGAAAAATGATAAAAAAGTTTTTTGCTCTACCCGAAAGAAAAAAAAAATTGTGGTTAAAGCCAGTGCCATTAGCTATCCAAGTCAAAAGGATTCAAGTCGATATCTAGAAAACTAAGCAAGTTCTGACCAAAAAGGTAACTAGTTCTACTAAAAAGTGGCCGGAAAGAGGCAGTAGCAGAGCTAGTTACATTTTTGGTTATAACTTACTTATTTTCCTAGACTTCGACTTCATTTGTACTGCGTTGGATAGGTAAAAGCATTGGGTTTAATACAAAATTTTCTTTTTGCGAATAGTGGGACAAAAATTTTTTTCTTCAAAAAATACCTTTGCTTTTTTTGGAAAAATAATAAAAAAGTTTTTTGCTCTACCCGAAAGAAGAAAATAATTGCGGTTAAAGCCAGTGCCATTAGCTATCCAAGTCAAAAGGATTCAAGTCGATATCTAAAAAACTAAGCAAGTTCTGACCAAAAAGGTAACTAGTTCTACTAAAAAGTGGCCGGAAAGAGGCAGTAGCAGAGCTAGTTACATTTTTGGTTATAACTTACTTATTTTCCTAGACTTCGACTTCATTTCTACTGCGTTGGATAGGTAAGAGCATTGGGTTTAATACAAAATTTTCTTTTTGCGAATAGTGGGACAAAAATTTTTTTCTTCAAAAAATACCATGGGCTACCCCCTTTGCTTTTTTTGTAAAAATGATAAAAAAGTTTGTTGCTCTACCCGAAAGAAAAAAATAATTGTGGTTAAAGCCAGTGCCATTAGCTATCTAAGTCAAAAGGATTCAAGTCGATATCTAGAAAACTAAGCAAGTTATGACCAAAAAGGTAACTAGTTCTACTAAAAAGTGGCCGGAAAGAGGCAGTAGCAGAGCTAGTTACATTTTTGGTTATAACTTACTTATTTTAATAGACGTCGACTTCATTTGTACTGCGTTGGATAGGTAAGAGCATTGGGTTTAATACAAAATTTTCTTTTTGCAAATAGTGGGACAAACATTTTTTTCTTCAAAAAATACCATGGGCTACCCCTTTTGCTTTTTTTGTAAAAATGATAAAAAAGTTTTTTGCTCTACCCGAAAGAAAAAAATAATTGTGGTTAAAGCCAGTGCCATTAGCTATCCAAGTCAAAAAGATTCAAGTCGATATCTAGAAAACTAAGCAAGTAATGACCAAAAAGGTAACTAGTTCTACTAAAAAGTGGCCGGAAAGAGGCAGTAGCAGAGCTAGTTACATTTTTGGTTATAACTTACTTATTTTTCTAGACGTCGACTTCATTTCTACTGCGTTGGATAGGTAAGAGCATTGGGTTTAATACAAAATTTTCTTTTTGCGAATAGTGGGACAAAAATTTTTTTCTTCAAAAAATACCATGGGCTACCCCCTTTGCTTTTTTGGAAAAATGATAAAAAAGTTTTTTGCTCTACCCAAAAGAAAAAAATAATTGTGGTTAAAGCCAGTGCCATTAGCTATCTAATTCAAAAGGATTCAAGTCGATATCTAGAAAACTAAGCAAGTTATGACCAAAAAGGTAACTAGTTCTACTAAAAAGTGGCCGCAAAGAGGCAGTAGCAGAGCTAGTTACATTTTTGGTTATAACTTACTTATTTTTCTAGACGTCGACTTCATTTGTACTGCGTTGGATAGGTAAGAGCATTGGGTTTTATACAAAATTTTCTTTTTGCGAATAGTGGGACAAAAATTTTTTTCTTCAAAAAATACCATGGGCTACCCCTTTTGCTTTTTTGGAAAAATGATAAAAAAGTTTTTTGCTCTACCCAAAAGAAAAAAATAATTGTGGTTAAAGCCAGTGCCATTAGCTATCTAAGTCAAAAGGATTCAAGTCGATATCGAGAAAACTAAGCAAGTTATGACCAAAAAGGTACTTAGTTCTACTAAAAAGTGGCCGCAAAGAGGCAGTAGCAGAGCTAGTTACATTTTTGGTTATAACTTACTTATTTTTCTAGACATCGACTTCATTTCTACTGCGTTGGATAGGTAAGAGTATTGGGTTTAATACAAAATTTTCTTTTTGCGAATAGTGGAACAAAAATTTTTTTCTTCAAAAAATACCATGGGCTACCTACCCCCTTTGCTTTTTTGTAAAAATGATAAAAAAGTTTTTTGATCTACCCGAAAGAAAAAAATAATTGTGGTTAAAGCCAGTGCCATTAGCTATCTAAGTCAAAAGGATTCAAGTCGATATCTAAAAAACTAAGCAAGTTCTGACCAAAAAGGTAACTAGTTCTACTAAAAAGTGGCCGCAAAGAGGCAGTAGCAGAGCTAGTTACATTTTTGGTTATAACTTACTTATTTTTCTAGACGTCGACTTCATTTCTACTGCGTTGGATAGGTAAGAGTATTGGGTTTAATAAAAAATTTTCTTTTTGCGAATAGTGGGTTAAAAATTTTTTTCTTCAAAAAATACCATGGGCTACCCCTTTTGCTTTTTTGGAAAAATGATAAAAAAGTTTTTTGCTCTACCCAAAAGAAAAAAAATAATTGTGGTTAAAGCCAGTGCCATTAGCTATCTAAGTCGAAAGGATTCAAGTCGATATCGAGAAAACTAAGCAAGTTCTGACCAAAAAGGTAACTAGTTCTACTAAAAAGTGGCCGGAAAGAGGCAGTAGCAGAGCTAGTTACTTTTTTGATTATAACTTACTTATTTTTCTAGACGTCGACTTCATTTGTACTGAGTTAGATAGGTAAGAGCATTGGGTTTTATAAAAAATTTTCTTTTTGCGAATAGTGGGTTAAAAATTTTTTTCTTCAAAAAATACCATGGGCTACCCCTTTTGCTTTTTTGGAAAAATGATAAAAAAGTTTTTTGCTCTACCCAAAAGAAAAAAATAATTGTGGTTAAAGCCAGTGCCATTAGCTATCTAAGTCAAAAGGATTCAAGTCCATATCTAGAAAACTAAGCAAGTTATGACCAAAAAGGTAACTAGTTCTACTAAAAAGTGGCCGGAAAGAGGCAGTAGCAGAGCTAGTTACATTTTTGGTTATAACTTACTTATTTTAATAGACGTCGACTTCATTTGTACTGCGTTAGATAGGTAAGAGCATTGGGTTTTATAAAAAATTTTTTTTTTGCGAATAGTGGGTTAAAACTTTTTTTCTTCAAAAAATACCATGGGCTACCCCTTTTGCTTTTTTGGAAAAATGATAAAAAAGTTTTTTGCTCTACCCAAAAGAAAAAAATAATTGTGGTTAAAGCCAGTGCCATTAGCTATCTAATTCAAAAGGATTCAAGTCGATATCTAGAAAACTAAGCAAGTTATGACCAAAAAGGTAACTAGTTCTACTAAAAAGTGGCCGCAAAGAGGCAGTAGCAGAGCTAGTTACATTTTTGGTTATAACTTACTTATTTTAATAGACGTCGACTTCATTTGTACTGCGTTGGATAGGTAAGAGCATTGGGTTTTATACAAAATTTTCTTTTTGCGAATAGTGGGACAAAAATTTTTTTCTTCAAAAAATACCATGGGCTACCCCTTTTGCTTTTTTGGAAAAATGATAAAAAAGTTTTTTGCTCTACCCAAAAGAAAAAAATAATTGTGGTTAAAGCCAGTGCCATTAGCTATCTAAGTCAAAAGGATTCAAGTCGATATCGAGAAAACTAAGCAAGTTATGACCAAAAAGGTAACTAGTTCTACTAAAAAGTGGCCGGAAAGAGGCAGTAGCAGAGCTAGTTACTTTTTTGATTATAACTTACTTATTTTTCTAGACGTCGACTTCATTTCTACTGCGTTGGATAGGTAAGAGTATTGGGTTTAATACAAAATTTTCTTTTTGCGAATAGTGGAACAAAAATTTTTTTCTTCAAAAAATACCATGGGCTACCTACCCCCTTTGCTTTTTTGTAAAAATGATAAAAAAGTTTTTTGATCTACCCGAAAGAAAAAAATAATTGTGGTTAAAGCCAGTGCCATTAGCTATCTAAGTCAAAAGGATTCAAGTCGATATCTAAAAAACTAAGCAAGTTCTGACCAAAAAGGTAACTAGTTCTACTAAAAAGTGGCCGCAAAGAGGCAGTAGCAGAGCTAGTTACATTTTTGGTTATAACTTACTTATTTTTCTAGACGTCGACTTCATTTCTACTGCGTTGGATAGGTAAGAGTATTGGGTTTAATAAAAAATTTTCTTTTTGCGAATAGTGGGTTAAACATTTTTTTCTTCAAAAAATACCATGGGCTACCCCTTTTGCTTTTTTGGAAAAATGATAAAAAAGTTTTTTGCTCTACCCAAAAGAAAAAAAATAATTGTGGTTAAAGCCAGTGCCATTAGCTATCTAAGTCGAAAGGATTCAAGTCGATATCGAGAAAACTAAGCAAGTTCTGACCAAAAAGGTAACTAGTTCTACTAAAAAGTGGCCGGAAAGAGGCAGTAGCAGAGCTAGTTACTTTTTTGATTATAACTTACTTATTTTTCTAGACGTCGACTTCATTTGTACTGAGTTAGATAGGTAAGAGCATTGGGTTTTATAAAAAATTTTCTTTTTGCGAATAGTGGGTTAAAAATTTTTTTCTTCAAAAAATACCATGGGCTACCCCTTTTGCTTTTTTGGAAAAATGATAAAAAAGTTTTTTGCTCTACCCAAAAGAAAAAAATAATTGTGGTTAAAGCCAGTGCCATTAGCTATCTAAGTCAAAAGGATTCAAGTCCATATCTAGAAAACTAAGCAAGTTATGACCAAAAAGGTAACTAGTTCTACTAAAAAGTGGCCGGAAAGAGGCAGTAGCAGAGCTAGTTACATTTTTGGTTATAACTTACTTATTTTAATAGACGTCGACTTCATTTGTACTGCGTTAGATAGGTAAGAGCATTGGGTTTTATAAAAAATTTTTTTTTTGCGAATAGTGGGTTAAAACTTTTTTTCTTCAAAAAATACCATGGGCTACCCCTTTTGCTTTTTTGGAAAAATGATAAAAAAGTTTTTTGCTCTACCCAAAAGAAAAAAATAATTGTGGTTAAAGCCAGTTCCATTAGCTATCTAATTCAAAAGGATTCAAGTCGATATCTAGAAAACTAAGCAAGTTATGACCAAAAAGGTAACTAGTTCTACTAAAAAGTGGCCGCAAAGAGGCAGTAGCAGAGCTAGTTACATTTTTGGTTATAACTTACTTATTTTAATAGACGTCGACTTCATTTGTACTGCGTTGGATAGGTAAGAGCATTGGGTTTTATACAAAATTTTCTTTTTGCGAATAGTGGGACAAAAATTTTTTTCTTCAAAAAATACCATGGGCTACCCCTTTTGCTTTTTTGGAAAAATGATAAAAAAGTTTTTTGCTCTACCCAAAAGAAAAAAATAATTGTGGTTAAAGCCAGTGCCATTAGCTATCTAAGTCAAAAGGATTCAAGTCGATATCGAGAAAACTAAGCAAGTTCTGACCAAAAAGGTAACTAGTTCTACTAAAAAGTGGCCGGAAAGAGGCAGTAGCAGAGCTAGTTACATTTTTGGTTATAACTTACTTATTTTTCTAGACGTCGACTTCATTTCTACTGCGTTGGATAGGTAAGAGTATTGGGTTTAATACAAAATTTTCTTTTTGCGAATAGTGGGACAAAAATTTTTTTCTTCAAAAAATACCATGGGCTACCCCTTTTGCTTTTTTGGAAAAATGATAAAAAAGTTTTTTGCTCTACCCAAAAGAAAAAAATAATTGTGGTTAAAGCCAGTGCCATTAGCTATCTAAGTCAAAAGGATTCAAGTCGATATCGAGAAAACTAAGCAAGTTCTGACCAAAAAGGTAACTAGTTCTACTAAAAAGTGGCCGGAAAGAGGCAGTAGCAGAGCTAGTTACTTTTTTGATTATAACTTACTTATTTTTCTAGACGTCGACTTCATTTCTACTGCGTTGGATAGGTAAGAGTATTGGGTTTAATACAAAATTTTCTTTTTGCGAATAGTGGGACAAAAATTTTTTTCTTCAAAAAATACCATGGGCTACCCCTTTTGCTTTTTTGGAAAAATGATAAAAAAGTTTTTTGCTCTACCCAAAAGAAAAAAATAATTGTGGTTAAAGCCAGTGCCATTAGCTATCTAAGTCAAAAGGATTCAAGTCGATATCGAGAAAACTAAGCAAGTTCTGACCAAAAAGGTAACTAGTTCTACTAAAAAGTGGCCGGAAAGAGGCAGTAGCAGAGCTAGTTACATTTTTGGTTATAACTTACTTATTTTAATAGACGTCGACTTCATTTGTACTGCGTTGGATAGGTAAAAGCATTGGGTTTAATACAAAATTTTCTTTTTGCGAATAGTGGGACAAAAATTTTTTTCTTCAAAAAATACCATGGGCTACCCCCTTTGCTTTTTTGTAAAAATGATAAAAAAGTTTTTTGATCTACCCGAAAGAAAAAAATAATTGTGGTTAAAGCCAGTGCCATTAGCTATCCAAGTCAAAAGGATTCAAGTCGATATCTAAAAAACTAAGCAAGTTATGAATAAAAAGGTAACTAGTTCTACTAAAAAGTTGCCGGAAATAGGCAGTAGCAGAGCTAGTTACATTTTTGGTTATAACTTACTTATTTTAATAGACGTCGACTTCATTTGTACTGCGTTGGATAGGTAAGAGCATTGGGTTTTATACAAAATTTTCTTTTTGCGAATAGTGGGACAAAAATTTTTTTCTTCAAAAAATACCATGGGCTACCCCTTTTGCTTTTTTGGAAAAATGATAAAAAAGTTTTTTGCTCTACCCAAAAGAAAAAAATAATTGTGGTTAAAGCCAGTGCCATTAGCTATCTAAGTCAAAAGGATTCAAGTCGATATCGAGAAAACTAAGGAAGTTCTGACCAAAAAGGTAACTAGTTCTACTAAAAAGTGGCCGGAAAGAGGCAGTAGCAGAGCTAGTTACATTTTTGGTTATAACTTACTTATTTTAATAGACGTCGACTTCATTTGTACTGCGTTGGATAGGTAAAAGCATTGGGTTTAATACAAAATTTTCTTTTTGCGAATAGTGGGACAAAAATTTTTTTCTTCAAAAAATACCTTTGCTTTTTTTGGAAAAATAATAAAAAAGTTTTTTGCTCTACCCGAAAGAAGAAAATAATTGCGGTTAAAGCCAGTGCCATTAGCTATCCAAGTCAAAAGGATTCAAGTCGATATCTAAAAAACTAAGCAAGTTATGAATAAAAAGGTAACTAGTTCTATTAAAAAGTGGCCGGAAAGAGGCAGTAGCAGAGCTAGTTACATTTTTGGTTATAACTTACTTATTTTAATAGACGTCGACTTCATTTGTACTGCGTTGGATAGGTAAGAGCATTGGGTTTTATACAAAATTTTCTTTTTGCGAATAGTGGGACAAAAATTTTTTTCTTCAAAAAATACCATGGGCTACCCCCTTTGCTTTTTTGTAAATATGATAAAAAAGTTTTTTGATCTACCCGAAAGAAAAAAATAATTGTGGTTAAAGCCAGTGCCATTAGCTATCCAAGTCAAAAGGATTCAAGTCGATATCTAAAAAACTAAGCAAGTTATGAATAAAAAGGTAACTAGTTCTACTAAAAAGTTGCCGGAAATAGGCAGTAGCAGAGCTAGTTACATTTTTGGTTATAACTTACTTATTTTAATAGACGTCGACTTCATTTGTACTGCGTTGGATAGGTAAGAGCATTGGGTTTTATACAAAATTTTCTTTTTGCGAATAGTGGGACAAAAATTTTTTTCTTCAAAAAATACCATGGGCTACCCCTTTTGCTTTTTTGGAAAAATGATAAAAAAGTTTTTTGCTCTACCCAAAAGAAAAAAATAATTGTGGTTAAAGCCAGTGCCATTAGCTATCTAAGTCAAAAGGATTCAAGTCGATATCGAGAAAACTAAGCAAGTTCTGACCAAAAAGGTAACTAGTTCTACTAAAAAGTGGCCGGAAAGAGGCAGTAGCAGAGCTAGTTACTTTTTTGATTATAACTTACTTATTTTTCTAGACGTCGACTTCATTTCTACTGCGTTGGATAGGTAAGAGTATTGGGTTTAATACAAAATTTTCTTTTTGCGAATAGTGGGACAAAAATTTTTTTCTTCAAAAAATACCATGGGCTACCCCTTTTGCTTTTTTGGAAAAATGATAAAAAAGTTTTTTGCTCTACCCAAAAGAAAAAAATAATTGTGGTTAAAGCCAGTGCCATTAGCTATCTAAGTCAAAAGGATTCAAGTCGATATCTAGAAAACTAAGCAAGTTATGACCAAAAAGGTAACTAGTTCTACTAAAAAGTGGCCGGAAAGAGGCAGTAGCAGAGCTAGTTACATTTTTGGTTATAACTTACTTATTTTAATAGACGTCGACTTCATTTGTACTGCGTTAGATAGGTAAGAGCATTGGGTTTTATAAAAAATTTTCTTTTTGCGAATAGTGGGTTAAAAATTTTTTTCTTCAAAAAATACCATGGGCTACCCCTTTTGCTTTTTTGGAAAAATGATAAAAAAGTTTTTTGCTCTACCCAAAAGAAAAAAATAATTGTGGTTAAAGCCAGTGCCATTAGCTATCTAATTCAAAAGGATTCAAGTCGATATCTAGAAAACTAAGCAAGTTATGACCAAAAAGGTAACTAGTTCTACTAAAAAGTGGCCGCAAAGAGGCAGTAGCAGAGCTAGTTACATTTTTGGTTATAACTTACTTATTTTTCTAGACGTCGACTTCATTTGTACTGCGTTGGATAGGTAAGAGCATTGGGTTTTATACAAAATTTTCTTTTTGCGAATAGTGGGACAAAAATTTTTTTCTTCAAAAAATACCATGGGCTACCCCTTTTGCTTTTTTGGAAAAATGATAAAAAAGTTTTTTGCTCTACCCAAAAGAAAAAAAAAATTGTGGTTAAAGCCAGTGCCATTAGCTATCCAAGTCAAAAGGATTCAAGTCGATATCTAGAAAACTAAGCAAGTTCTGACCAAAAAGGTAACTAGTTCTACTAAAAAGTGGCCGGAAAGAGGCAGTAGCAGAGCTAGTTACATTTTTGGTTATAACTTACTTATTTTCCTAGACTTCGACTTCATTTGTACTGCTTTGGATAGGTAAAAGCATTGGGTTTAATACAAAATTTTCTTTTTGCGAATAGTGGGACAAAAATTTTTTTCTTCAAAAAATACCTTTGCTTTTTTTGGAAAAATAATAAAAAAGTTTTTTGCTCTACCCGAAAGAAGAAAATAATTGCGGTTAAAGCCAGTGCCATTAGCTATCCAAGTCAAAAGGATTCAAGTCGATATCTAAAAAAGTAAGCAAGTTCTGACCAAAAAGGTAACTAGTTCTACTAAAAAGTGGCCGGAAAGAGGCAGTAGCAGAGCTAGTTACATTTTTGGTTATAACTTACTTATTTTCCTAGACTTCGACTTCATTTCTACTGCGTTGGATAGGTAAGAGCATTGGGTTTAATACAAAATTTTCTTTTTGCGAATAGTGGGACAAAAATTTTTTTCTTCAAAAAATACCATGGGCTACCCCCTTTGCTTTTTTTGTAAAAATGATAAAAAAGTTTGTTGCTCTACCCGAAAGAAAAAAATAATTGTGGTTAAAGCCAGTGCCATTAGCTATCTAAGTCAAAAGGATTCAAGTCGATATCTAGAAAACTAAGCAAGTTATGACCAAAAAGGTAACTAGTTCTACTAAAAAGTGGCCGGAAAGAGGCAGTAGCAGAGCTAGTTACATTTTTGGTTATAACTTACTTATTTTAATAGACGTCGACTTCATTTCTACTGCGTTGGATAGGTAAGAGCATTGGGTTTAATACAAAATTTTCTTTTTGCAAATAGTGGGACAAACATTTTTTTCTTCAAAAAATACCATGGGCTACCCCTTTTGCTTTTTTTGTAAAAATGATAAAAAAGTTTTTTGCTCTACCCGAAAGAAAAAAATAATTGTGGTTAAAGCCAGTGCCATTAGCTATCCAAGTCAAAAAGATTCAAGTCGATATCTAGAAAACTAAGCAAGTAATGACCAAAAAGGTAACTAGTTCTACTAAAAAGTGGCCGGAAAGAGGCAGTAGCAGAGCTAGTTACATTTTTGGTTATAACTTACTTATTTTTCTAGACGTCGACTTCATTTCTACTGCGTTGGATAGGTAAGAGCATTGGGTTTAATACAAAATTTTCTTTTTGCGAATAGTGGGACAAAAATTTTTTTCTTCAAAAAATACCTTTGCTTTTTTTGGAAAAATGATAAAAAAGTTTGTTGCTCTACCCGAAAGAAAAAAATAATTGTAGTTAAAGCCAGTGCCATTAGCTATCCAAGTCAAGAGGATTCAAGTCGATATCTAAAAAACTAAGCAAGTTATGAATAAAAAGGTAACTAGTTCTACTAAAAAGTGGCCGGAAAGAGCCAGTAGCAGAGCTAGTTACATTTTTGGTTATAACTTACTTATTTTAATAGACGTCGACTTCATTTGTACTGCGTTGGATAGGTAAGAGCATTGAGTTTGATACAAAATTTTCTTTTTGCGAATAGTGGGACAAAAATTTTTTTCTTCAAAAAATACCATGGGCTACCCCTTTTGCTTTTTTGGAAAAATGATAAAAAAGTTTTTTGCTCTACCCAAAAGAAAAAAATAATTGTGGTTAAAGCCAGTGCCATTAGCTATCTAAGTCAAAAGGATTCAAGTCGATATCGAGAAAACTAAGCAAGTTCTGACCAAAAAGGTAACTAGTTCTACTAAAAAGTGGCCGGAAAGAGGCAGTAGCAGAGCTAGTTACATTTTTGGTTATAACTTACTTATTTTAATAGACGTCGACTTCATTTGTACTGCGTTGGATAGGTAAGAGCATTGGGTTTAATACAAAATTTTCTTTTTGCGAATAGTGGGACAAAAATTTTTTTCTTCAAAAAATACCATGGGCTACCCCTTTTGCTTTTTTGGAAAAATGATAAAAAAGTTTTTTGCTCTACCCAAAAGAAAAAAATAATTGTGGTTAAAGCCAGTGCCATTAGCTATCTAAGTCAAAAGGATTCAAGTCGATATCGAGAAAACTAAGCAAGTTCTGACCAAAAAGGTAACTAGTTCTACTAAAAAGTGGCCGGAAAGAGGCAGTAGCAGAGCTAGTTACATTTTTGGTTATAACTTACTTATTTTCCTAGACTTCGACTTCATTTCTACTGCGTTGGATAGGTAAGAGCATTGGGTTTAATACAAAATTTTCTTTTTGCGAATAGTGGGACAAAAATTTTTTTCTTCAAAAAATACCATGGGCTACCCCCTTTTGCTTTTTTTGTAAAAATGATAAAAAAGTTTGTTGCTCTACCCGAAAGAAAAAAATAATTGTGGTTAAAGCCAGTGCCATTAGCTATCTAAGTCAAAAGGATTCAAGTCGATATCGAGAAAACTAAGCAAGTTATGACCAAAAAGGTAACTAGTTCTACTAAAAAGTGGCCGGAAAGAGGCAGTAGCAGAGCTAGTTACATTTTTGGTTATAACTTACTTATTTTAATAGACGTCGACTTCATTTGTACTGCGTTGGATAGGTAAGAGCATTGGGTTTAATACAAAATTTTCTTTTTGCAAATAGTGGGACAAACATTTTTTTCTTCAAAAAATACCATGGGCTACCCCCTTTGCTTTTTTTGTAAAAATGATAAAAAAGTTTTTTTGCTCTACCCAAAAGAAAAAAATAATTGTGGTTAAAGCCAGTGCCATTAGCTATCTAAGTCAAAAGGATTCAAGTCGATATCTAGAAAACTAAGCAAGTAATGACCAAAAAGGTAACTAGTTCTACTAAAAAGTGGCCGGAAAAAGGCAGTAGCAGAGCTAGTTACATTTTTGGTTATAACTTACTTATTTTTCTAGACGTCGACTTCATTTGTACTGCGTTGGATAGGTAAGAGCATTGGGTTTAATACAAAATTTTCTTTTTGCGAATAGTGGGACAAAAATTTTTTTCTTCAAAAAATACCATGGGCTACCCCCTTTGCTTTTTTTGTAAAAATGATAAAAAAGTTTTTTGCTCTACCCAAAAGAAAAAAATAATTGTGGTTAAAGCCAGTGCCATTAGCTATCTAAGTCAAAAGGATTCAAGTCGATATCTAGAAAACTAAGCAAGTTATGACCAAAAAGGTAACTAGTTCTACTAAAAAGTGGCCGGAAAGAGGCAGTAGCAGAGCTAGTTACATTTTTGGTTATAACTTACATTTTCTTTTTGCGAATAGTGGGACAAAAATTTTTTTCTTCAAAAAATACCATGGGCTACCCCCTTTGCTTTTTTTGGAAAAATGATAAAAAAAATTTTTGCTCTACAAGAAAGAAAAACAATATTGTGGTTAAATCCAGTGCCCTTAGCTATCTAAGTCAAAAGGAATTAAGTCGATATCTAGAAAAGTTATGAAGTTATGACCAAAAAGGTAACTAGTTCTACTAAAAAGTGGCCGGAAAGAGGCAGTAGCAGAACTGGTAACATTTTTGGTAATAACTCTCTTATTTTTCTAGACATCGACTTGATTTCTACTGCGTTGGATAGGTAACAGCACTGGCTTTAATACGAAATTCTCTTTTTGCGAATAGTGGAACAAAAATTTTTTTCTTCAAAAAATACCATGGGCTATCCCCTTTGCATATTTTGGCAAAATGATAAACAAATTTTTTGCTCTACCCGCAAGGAAAACAATATTATAGTTAAAGCCAGTGCTCTTAGCTTTCTAAGTCAAAAGGATTCAAGTCGATATCTAGAAAACTGAGGAAGTTATGACCAAAAAGGTAACTAGTTCTACTAAAAAGTTGCCGGAAAGAGGCAGTAGCAGAACTGGTAACAGTTTTGGTAATAACTCTCTTATTTTTCTAGACATCGTATTGATTTCTACTGCGTTGGATAGGTAACAGCACTGGCTTTAATACAAAATTTTCTTTTTGCGAATAGTGGGACAAAAATTTTTTTCTTCAAAAAATACCATGGGCTACCCCCTTTGCTTTTTTTGGAAAAATGATAAAAAAGTTTTTTGCTCTACCCAAAAGAAAAAAATAATTGTGGTTAAAGCCAGTGCCATTAGCTATCTAAGTCAAAAGGACTCAAGTCGATATCTAGAAAACTAAGCAAGTTATGACCAAAAAGGTAACTAGTTCTACTAAAAAGTGGCCGGAAAGAGGCAGTAGCAGAACTGGTAACAGTTTTGGTCATAACTCTCTTTTTTTCTAGACATCGACTTGATTTCTACTGCGTTAGATAGGTAACAGCACTGGCTTTAATACGAAATTTTCTTTTTGCGAATAGTGGGACAAAAATTTTTTTCTTCAAAAAATACAATGGGCTACCCCCTTTGCTTTTTTTGGAAAAATGATAAAAAAATTTTTTGCTCTACTCGCAAGAAAAACAATTTTGTGGTTAAAGCTAGTGCCCTTAGCTATCCAAGTCAAAAGGAATCAAGCCGATATCTAGAAAACTGAGGAAGTTATGACCAAAAAGGTAACTAGTTCTACTAAAAAGTGGCCGGAAAGAGGCAGTAGCAGAACTGGTAACAGTTTTGGTCATAACTCTCTTTTTTTTCTAGACATCAACTTGATTTCTACTGCGTTGGATAGGTAACAGCACTGGCTTTAATACGAAATTTTCGTTTTGCGAATAGTGGGACCAAAATTTTTTTCTTCAAAAAATACCATGGGCTACCCCCTTTGCTTTTTTTGGAAAAATGATAAAAAAAATTTTTGCTCTACAAGGAAGAAAAACAATATTGTGGTTAAAGCCAGTGGCATTAGCTATCCAAGTCAAAAGGAATCAAGTCGATATCTAGAAAACTAAGCAAGTTCTGACCAAAAAGGTAACTAGTTCTACTAAAAAGTGGCCGGAAAGAGGCAGTAGCAGAGCTAGTTACATTTTTGGTTATAACTTACTTATTTTAATAGACGTCGACTTCATTTGTACTGCGTTGGATAGGTAACAGCACTGGCTTTAATACGAAATTTTCTTTTTGCGAATAGTGGGACAAAAATTTTTTTCTTCAAAAAATACCATGGGCTACCCCCTTTGCTTTTTTTGTAAAAATGATAAAAAAAATTTTTGCTCTACAAGGAAGAAAAACAATATTGTGGTTAAAGCCAGTGCCCTCAGCTATCCAAGTCAAAAGGAATCAAGTCGATACCTAAAAAACTGAGGAAGTTATGACCAAAAAGGTAACTAGTTCTACTAAAAAGTGGCCGGAAAGAGGCAGTAGCAGAGCTAGTTACATTTTTGGTTATAACTTACTTATTTTAATAGACGTCGACTTCATTTGTACTGCGTTGGATAGGTAAGAGCATTGGGTTTAATACAAAATTTTCTTTTTGCGAATAGTGGGACAAACATTTTTTTCTTCAAAAAATACCATGGGCTACCCCCTTTGATTTTTTTGTAAAAATGATAAAAAATTTTTTTGCTCTATCCGAAAGAAAAAAATAATTGTGGTTAAAGCAGTGCCATTAGCTATCCAAGTCAAAAAGATTCAAGTCGATATCTAGAAAACTGAGGAAGTTATGACCAAAAAGGTAACTAGTTCTACTTAAAAGTGGCCAGAAAGAAGCAGTAGCAGAACTGGTAACAATTTTGGTCATAACTCTCTTTTTTTTCTAGACATCAACTTGATTTCTACTGCGTTGGATAGGTAACAGCACTGGCTTTAATACGAAATTTTCTTTTTGCGAATAGTGGGACAAAAATTTTTTTCTTCAAAAAATACCATGGGCTACCCCCTTTGCTTTTTTTTGTAAAAATGATAAAAAAATTTTTTGCTCTACCCGCAAGAAAAACAATATTGTGGTTAAAGCCAGTGCCCTTAGCTATCTAAGTCAAAAGGAATTAAGTCGATATCTAGAAAACTTATGAAGTTATGACCAAAAAGGTAACTAGTTCTACTAAAAAGTGGCCGGAAAGAGGCAGTAGCAGAACTGGTAACATTTTTGGTAATAACTCTCTTATTTTTCTAGACATCGACTTGATTTCTACTGCGTTGGATAGGTAACAGCACTGGTTTTAATACGAAATTTTCTTTTTGCGAATAGTGGAACAAAAATTTTTTTCTTCAAAAAATACCATGGGCTACCTTCTTTGCTTTTTTTGGAAAAATGATAAAAAAAATTTTTTCTCTACAATGAATAAAAACAATTTTGTATTTAAAACCATTTCCCTTAGCTATCCAAGTCAAAAGGAATCAAGTCGATATCTAGAAAACTGAGGAAGTTATGACCAAAAAGGTAACTAGTTCTACTAAAAAGTGGCCGGAAAGAGGCAGTAGCAGAACTGGTAACATTTTTGGTCATAACTTGCTTATTTTTCTAGACATCGACTTGATTTCTACTGCGTTGGATAGGTAACAGCACTGGCTTTAATACGAAATTTTCGTTTTGCGAATAGTGGGACAAAAATTTTTTTCTTCAAAAAATACCATGGGCTACCCCCTTTGCTTTTTTTGGAAAAATGATAAAAAAAATTTTTGCTCTACAAGGAAGAAAAACAATTTTGTGGTTAAAGCCAGTGCCCTTAGCTATCCAAGTCAAAAGGAATCAAGTCGATATCTAGAAAACTGAGGAAGTTATGACCAAAACGGTAACTAGTTCTACTAAAAAGTGGCCGGAAAGAGGCAGTAGCAGAACTGGTAACATTTTTGGTCATAACTTGCTTATTTTTCTAGACATCGACTTGATTTCTACTGCGTTGGATAGGTAACAGCACTGGCTTTAATACGAAATTTTCGTTTTGCGAATAGTGGGACAAAAATTTTTTTCTTCAAAAAATACCATGGGCTACCCCCTTTGCTTTTTTTGGAAAAATGATAAAAAAAATTTTTGCTCTACAAGGAAGAAAAACAAAATTGTGGTTAAAGAAAGTGCCCTTAGCTATCCAAGTGAAAAGGAATCAAGTCGATATCTGGAAAACTGAGGAAGTTATGACCAAAAAGGTAACTAGTTCTACTAAAAAGTGGCCGGAAAGAGGCAGTAGCAGAACTGGTAACATTTTTGGTCATAACTTGCTTATTTTTCTAGACATCGACTTGATTTCTACTGCGTTGGATAGGTAACAGCACTGGCTTTAATACGAAATTTTCGTTTTGCGAATAGTGGGACAAAAATTTTTTTCTTCAAAAAATACCATGGGCTACCCCTTTGCTTTTTTTGGAAAAATGATAAAAAATATTTTTGCTCTACAAGAAAGAAAAACAATATTGTGGTTAAATCCAGTGCCCTTAGCTATCTAAGTCAAAAGGAATTAAGTCGATATCTAGAAAAGTTATGAAGTTATGACCAAAAAGGTAACTAGTTCTACTAAAAAGTGGCCGGAAAGAGGCAGTAGCAGAACTGGTAACATTTTTGGTAATAACTCTCTTATTTTTCTAGACATCGACTTGATTTCTACTGCGTTGGATAGGTAACAGCACTGGCTTTAATACGAAATTTTCTTTTTGCGAATAGTGGAACAAAAATTTTTTTCTTCAAAAAATACCATGGGCTATCCCCTTTGCATATTTTGGCAAAATGATAAACAAATTTTTTGCTCTACCCGCAAGGAAAACAATATTATAGTTAAAGCCAGTGCTCTTAGCTTTCTAAGTCAAAAGGATTCAAGTCGATATCTAGAAAACTGAGGAAGTTATGACCAAAAAGGTAACTAGTTCTACTAAAAAGTTGCCGGAAAGAGGCAGTAGCAGAACTGGTAACAGTTTTGGTAATAACTCTCTTATTTTTCTAGACATCGTATTGATTTCTACTGCGTTGGATAGGTAACAGCACTGGCTTTAATACAAAATTTTCTTTTTGCGAATAGTGGGACAAAAATTTTTTTCTTCAAAAAATACCATGGGCTACCCCCTTTGCTTTTTTTGGAAAAATGATAAAAAAGTTTTTTGCTCTACCCAAAAGAAAAAAATAATTGTGGTTAAAGCCAGTGCCATTAGCTATCTAAGTCAAAAGGACTCAAGTCGATATCTAGAAAACTAAGCAAGTTATGACCAAAAAGGTAACTAGTTCTACTAAAAAGTGGCCGGAAAGAGGCAGTAGCAGAACTGGTAACAGTTTTGGTCATAACTCTCTTTTTTTCTAGACATCGACTTGATTTCTACTGCGTTAGATAGGTAACAGCACTGGCTTTAATACGAAATTTTCTTTTTGCGAATAGTGGGACAAAAATTTTTTTCTTCAAAAAATACAATGGGCTACCCCCTTTGCTTTTTTTGGAAAAATGATAAAAAAATTTTTTGCTCTACTCGCAAGAAAAACAATTTTGTGGTTAAAGCTAGTGCCCTTAGCTATCCAAGTCAAAAGGAATCAAGCCGATATCTAGAAAACTGAGGAAGTTATGACCAAAAAGGTAACTAGTTCTACTAAAAAGTGGCCGGAAAGAGGCAGTAGCAGAACTGGTAACAGTTTTGGTCATAACTCTCTTTTTTTTCTAGACATCAACTTGATTTCTACTGCGTTGGATAGGTAACAGCACTGGCTTTAATACGAAATTTTCGTTTTGCGAATAGTGGGACCAAAATTTTTTTCTTCAAAAAATACCATGGGCTACCCCCTTTGCTTTTTTTGGAAAAATGATAAAAAAAATTTTTGCTCTACAAGGAAGAAAAACAATATTGTGGTTAAAGCCAGTGGCATTAGCTATCCAAGTCAAAAGGAATCAAGTCGATATCTAGAAAACTAAGCAAGTTCTGACCAAAAAGGTAACTAGTTCTACTAAAAAGTGGCCGGAAAGAGGCAGTAGCAGAGCTAGTTACATTTTTGGTTATAACTTACTTATTTTAATAGACGTCGACTTCATTTGTACTGCGTTGGATAGGTAACAGCACTGGCTTTAATACGAAATTTTCTTTTTGCGAATAGTGGGACAAAAATTTTTTTCTTCAAAAAATACCATGGGCTACCCCCTTTGCTTTTTTTGTAAAAATGATAAAAAAAATTTTTGCTCTACAAGGAAGAAAAACAATATTGTGGTTAAAGCCAGTGCCCTCAGCTATCCAAGTCAAAAGGAATCAAGTCGATACCTAAAAAACTGAGGAAGTTATGACCAAAAAGGTAACTAGTTCTACTAAAAAGTGGCCGGAAAGAGGCAGTAGCAGAGCTAGTTACATTTTTGGTTATAACTTACTTATTTTAATAGACGTCGACTTCATTTGTACTGCGTTGGATAGGTAAGAGCATTGGGTTTAATACAAAATTTTCTTTTTGCGAATAGTGGGACAAACATTTTTTTCTTCAAAAAATACCATGGGCTACCCCCTTTGATTTTTTTGTAAAAATGATAAAAAATTTTTTTGCTCTACCCGAAAGAAAAAAATAATTGTGGTTAAAGCAGTGCCATTAGCTATCCAAGTCAAAAAGATTCAAGTCGATATCTAGAAAACTGAGGAAGTTATGACCAAAAAGGTAACTAGTTCTACTTAAAAGTGGCCAGAAAGAAGCAGTAGCAGAACTGGTAACAATTTTGGTCATAACTCTCTTTTTTTTCTAGACATCAACTTAATTTCTACTGCGTTGGATAGGTAACAGCACTGGCTTTAATACGAAATTTTCTTTTTGCGAATAGTGGGACAAAAATTTTTTTCTTCAAAAAATACCATGGGCTACCCCCTTTGCTTTTTTTTGTAAAAATGATAAAAAAATTTTTTGCTCTACCCGCAAGAAAAACAATATTGTGGTTAAAGCCAGTGCCCTTAGCTATCTAAGTCAAAAGGAATTAAGTCGATATCTAGAAAACTTATGAAGTTATGACCAAAAAGGTAACTAGTTCTACTAAAAAGTGGCCGGAAAGAGGCAGTAGCAGAACTGGTAACATTTTTGGTAATAACTCTCTTATTTTTCTAGACATCGACTTGATTTCTACTGCGTTGGATAGGTAACAGCACTGGCTTTAATACGAAATTTTCTTTTTGCGAATAGTGGAACAAAAATTTTTTTCTTCAAAAAATACCATGGGCTACCTTCTTTGCTTTTTTTGGAAAAATGATAAAAAAAATTTTTTCTCTACAATGAATAAAAACAATTTTGTATTTAAAACCATTTCCCTTAGCTATCCAAGTCAAAAGGAATCAAGTCGATATCTAGAAAACTGAGGAAGTTATGACCAAAAAGGTAACTAGTTCTACTAAAAAGTGGCCGGAAAGAGGCAGTAGCAGAACTGGTAACATTTTTGGTCATAACTTGCTTATTTTTCTAGACATCGACTTGATTTCTACTGCGTTGGATAGGTAACAGCACTGGCTTTAATACGAAATTTTCGTTTTGCGAATAGTGGGACAAAAATTTTTTTCTTCAAAAAATACCATGGGCTACCCCCTTTGCTTTTTTTGGAAAAATGATAAAAAAAATTTTTGCTCTACAAGGAAGAAAAACAATTTTGTGGTTAAAGCCAGTGCCCTTAGCTATCCAAGTCAAAAGGAATCAAGTCGATATCTAGAAAACTGAGGAAGTTATGACCAAAACGGTAACTAGTTCTACTAAAAAGTGGCCGGAAAGAGGCAGTAGCAGAACTGGTAACATTTTTGGTCATAACTTGCTTATTTTTCTAGACATCGACTTGATTTCTACTGCGTTGGATAGGTAACAGCACTGGCTTTAATACGAAATTTTCGTTTTGCGAATAGTGGGACAAAAATTTTTTTCTTCAAAAAATACCATGGGCTACCCCCTTTGCTTTTTTTGGAAAAATGATAAAAAAAATTTTTGCTCTACAAGGAAGAAAAACAATATTGTGGTTAAAGAAAGTGCCCTTAGCTATCCAAGTGAAAAGGAATCAAGTCGATATCTGGAAAACTGAGGAAGTTATGACCAAAAAGGTAACTAGTTCTACTAAAAAGTGGCCGGAAAGAGGCAGTAGCAGAACTGGTAACATTTTTGGTCATAACTTGCTTATTTTTCTAGACATCGACTTGATTTCTACTGCGTTGGATAGGTAACAGCACTGGCTTTAATACGAAATTTTCGTTTTGCGAATAGTGGGACAAAAATTTTTTTCTTCAAAAAATACCATGGGCTACCCCTTTGCTTTTTTTGGAAAAATGATAAAAAATATTTTTGCTCTACAAGGAAGAAAAACAATATTGTTTTTAAAGCCAGTGCCCTTAGCTATCCAAGTCAAAAGGAATCAAGTCGATATCTAGAAAACTGAGGAAGTTATGACCAAAAAGGTAACTAGGTCTACTAAAAAGTGGCTGGAAAGAGGCAGTAGCAGAACTGGTAACATTTTTGGTCATAACTCTCTTTTTTTTCTAGACGTCGACTTGATTTCTACTGCGTTGGATAGGTAACAGCAATTGCTTTAATACGAAATTTTCGTTTTGCGAATAGTGGGACCAAAATTTTTTTCTTCAAAAAATACCATGGGCTACCCCCTTTGCTTTTTTGGAAAAATGATAAAAAAAATTTTTGCTCTACAAGGAAGAAAAACAATATTGTGGTTAAAGCCAGTGCCCTTAGCTATCCAAGTCAAAAGGAATCAAGTCGATATCTAGAAAACTGAGGAAGTTATGACCAAAAAGGTAACTAGTTCTACTAAAAAGTGGCTGGAAAGAGGCAGTAGCAGAACTGGTAACATTTTTGGTCATAACTCTCTTTTTTTTCTAGACGTCGACTTGATTTCTACTGCGTTGGATAGGTAACAGCAATTGCTTTAATACGAAATTTTCGTTTTGCGAATAGTGGGACCAAAATTTTTTTCTTCAAAAAATACCATGGGCTACCCCCTTTGCTTTTTTGGAAAAATGATAAAAAAAATTTTTGCTCTACAAGGAAGAAAAACAATATTGTGGTTAAAGCCAGTGCCCTTAGCTATCCAAGTCAAAAGGAATCAAGTCGATATCTAGAAAACTGAGGAAGTTATGACCAAAAAGGTAACTAGTTCTACTAAAAAGTGGCCGGAAAGAGGCAGTAGCAGAACTGGTAACATTTTTGGTCATAACTTGCTTATTTTTCTAGACATCGACTTGATTTCTACTGCGTTGGATAGGTAAGAGCATTGGGTTTAATACAACATTTTCTTTTTGCGAATAGTGGGACAAAAATTTTTTTCTTCAAAAAATACCATGGGCTACCCCCTTTGCTTTTTTTGGAAAAATGATAAAAAAAATTTTTGCTCTACCCGCAAGAAAAACAATATTGTGGTTAAAGCCAGTGCCTTTAGCTATCCAAGTGAAAAGGAATCAAGTCGATATCTAAAAAACTGAGGAAGTTATGACCAAAAAGGTAACTAGTTCTACTAAAAAGTGTCCAGAAAGGGGCAGTAGCAGAACTGGTAACATTTTTGGTCATAACTTGCTTATTTTTCTAGACATCGACTTGATTTCTACTGCGTTGGATAGGTAACAGCACTGGCTTTAATACGAAATTTTCGTTTTGCGAATAGTGGGACAAAAATTTTTTTCTTCAAAAAATACCATGGGCTACCCCCTTTGCTTTTTTTTGGAAAAATAATAAAAAAAATTTTTGCTCTACAAGGAAGAAAAACAATATTGTGGTTAAAGCCAGTGCCCTTAGCTATCCAAGTCAAAAGGAGTCAAGTCGATATCTAGAAAACTGAGGAAGTTATGACCAAAAAGGTAACTAGTTCTACTAAAAAGTGGCCGGAAAGAGGCAGTAGCAGAACTGGTAACATTTTTGGTCATAACTTGCTTATTTTTCTAGACATCGACTTGATTTCTACTGCGTTGGATAGGTAACAGCACTGGCTTTAATACGAAATTTTCGTTTTGCGAATAGTGGGACAAAAATTTTTTTTTTAAAAAAATACCATGGGCTACCCCCTTTGCTTTTTTTGGAAAAATGATAAAAAAAATGTTTGCTCTACAAGGAAGAAAACCAATATTGTGATTAAAGCCAGTGCCCTTAGCTATCCAAGTCAAAAGGAGTCAAGTCGATGTCTAGAAAACTGAGGAAGTTATGACCAAAAAGGTAACTAGTTCTACTAAAAAGTGGCCGGAAAGAGGCAGTAGCAGAACTGGTAACATTTTTGGTCATAACTTGCTTATTTTTCTAGACATCGACTTGATTTCTACTGCGTTGGATAGGTAACAGCACTGGCTTTAATACGAAATTTTCGTTTTGCGAATAGTGGGACAAAAATTTTTTTCTTCAAAAAATACCGTGGGCTACCCCCTTTGCTTTTTTTGGAAAAATGATAAAAAAAATTTTTCTCTACAATGAATAAAAACAATATTTTGGTTAAAGCCAGTGCCCTTAGCTATCCAAGTCAAAAGGAATCAAGTCGATATCTAGAAAACTGAGGAATTTATGACCAAAAAGGTAACTAGTTCTACTAAAAAGTGGCCGGAAAGAGGCAGTAGCAGAACTGGTAACATTTTTGGTCATAACTTGCTTATTTTTCTAGACATCGACTTGATTTCTACTGCGTTGGATAGGTAACAGCAATGGCTTTAATACGAAATTTTCGTTTTGCGAATAGTGGGACAAAAATTTTTTTCTTCAAAAAATACCATTGGCTACCCCCTTTGCTTTTTTTGAAAAAATGATAAAAAAATTTTTTGCTCTACAAGGAAGAAAAACAATATTGTGGTCAAAGCCAGTGCTCTTAGCTATCCAAGTCAAAAGGAATCAAGTCGATATCTAGAAAACTGAGGAAGTTATGACCAAAACGGTAACTAGTTCTACTAAAAAGTGGCCGGAAAGAGGCAGTAGCAGAACTGGTAACATTTTTGGTCATAACTTGCTTATTTTTCTAGACATCGACTTGATTTCTACTGCGTTGGATAGGTAACAGCACTGGCTTTAATACGAAATTTTCGTTTTGCGAATAGTGGGACAAAAATTTTTTCTTCAAAAAATACCATGGGCTACCCCCTATGCTTTTTTTTGTAAAAATGATAAAAAAAATTTTTGCTCTACAAGGAAGAAAAAAAATATTGTGGTTAAAGCCAGTGCTCTTAGCTATCCAAGTCAAAAAAATTCAAGTCGATATCTAGAAAACTAAGCAAGTAATGACCAAAAAGGTAACTAGTTTTACTAAAAAGTGGCCGGAAAGAGGCAGTAGCAGAGCTAGTTACATTTTTGGTTATAACTTACTTATTTTCCTAGACATCGACTTCATTTCTACTGCGTTGGATAGGTAAGAGCATTGGGTTTAATACAACATTTTCTTTTTCCGAATAGTGGGACAAAAATTTTTTTCTTCAAAAAATACCATGGGCTACCCCCTTTGCTTTTTTTTGTAAAAATGATAAAAAAATTTTTTGCTCTACCCGCAAGAAAAACAATATTGTGGTTAAAGCCAGTGCCCTTAGCTATCTAAGTCAAAAGGAATTAAGTCGATATCTAGAAAACTTATGAAGTTATGACCAAAAAGGTAACTAGTTCTACTAAAAAGTGGCCGGAAAGAGGCAGTAGCAGAACTGGTAACATTTTTGGTAATAACTCTCTTTTTTTTTCTAGACATCGACTTGATTTCTACTGCGTTGGATAGGTAACAGCACTGGTTTTAATACGAAATTTTCGTTTTGCGAATAGTGGGACAAAAATTTTTTTCTTCAAAAAATACCATGGGCTACCCTCATTGCTTTTTTTGTAAAAATGATAAAAAAAGTTTTTCTCTACAATGGAAAAAAACAAAATTGTATTTAAAACCATTTCCCTTAGCTATACAAGTCAAAAAAATTCAAGTCGATATCTAGAAAACTAAGCAAGTAATGACCAAAAAGGTAACTAGTTCTACTAAAAAGTGGCCAAAAAGAGGCAGTAGCAGAACTGGTACCATTTTTGGTCATTACTCTCTTTTTTTCTAGACATCGACTTGATTTCTACTGCGTTGGATAGGTAACAGCACTGGCTTTAATACGAAATTTTCGTTTTGCGACTAGTGGGACAAAAATTTTTTTCTTCAAAAAATACCATGGGCTACCCCCTTTGCTTTTTTTGGAAAAATGATAAAAAAAGTTTTTGCTCTACCCGCAAGAAAAACAATATTGTGGTTAAAGCCAGTGTCTTTAGCTATCCAAGTGAAAAGGAATCAAGTCGATATCTAAAAAACTGAGGAAGTTATGACCAAAAAGGTAACTAGTTCTACTAAAAAGTGTCCAGAAAGGGGCAGTAGCAGAACTGGTAACATTTTTGGTCATAACTTGCTTATTTTTCTAGACATCGACTTGATTTCTACTGCGTTGGATAGGTAACAGCACTGGCTTTAATACGAAATTTTCGTTTTGCGAATAGTGGGACAAAAATTTTTTTCTTCAAAAAATACCATGGGCTACCCCCTTTGCTTTTTTTGGAAAAATAATAAAAAAAATTTTTGCTCTACAAGGAAGAAAAACAATATTGTGGTTAAAGCCAGTGCCCTTAGCTATCCAAGTCAAAAGGAGTCAAGTCGATATCTAGAAAACTGAGGAAGTTATGACCAAAAAGGTAACTAGTTCTACTAAAAAGTGGCCGGAAAGAGGCAGTAGCAGAACTGGTAACATTTTTGGTCATAACTTGCTTATTTTTCTAGACATCGACTTGATTTCTACTGCGTTGGATAGGTAACAGCACTGGCTTTAATACGAAATTTTCGTTTTGCGAATAGTGGGACAAAAATTTTTTTTTTTAAAAAATACCATGGGCTACCCCCTTTGCTTTTTTTGGAAAAATGATAAAAAAATGTTTTGCTCTACCCGCAAGAAAAACAATATTGTGGTTAAAGCCAGTGCCCTTAGCTATCCAAGTGAAAAAGAATCAACTCGATATCTGGAAAACTGAGGAAGTTATGACCAAAAAAGTAACTAGTTCTACTAAAAAGTGGCCGGAAAGAGGCAGTAGCAGAACTGGTAACATTTTTGGTCATAACTTGCTTATTTTTCTAGACATCGACTTGATTTCTACTGCGTTGGATAGGTAACAGCACTGGCTTTAATACGAAATTTTCGTTTTGCGAATAGTGGGACAAAAATTTTTTTCTTCAAAAAATACCATTGGCTACCCCCTTTGCTTTTTTTGGAAAAATGATAAAAAAAATTTTTGCTCTACAATGAATAAAAACAATATTGTATTTAAAACCATTTCCCTTAGCTATCCAAGTCAAAAGGAATCAAGTCGATATCTAGAAAACTGAGGAAGTTATGACCAAAAAGGTAACTAGTTCTACTAAAAAGTGGCCGGAAAGAGGCAGTAGCAGAACTGGTAACATTTTTGGTCATAACTTGCTTATTTTTCTAGACATCGACTTGATTTCTACTGCGTTGGACAGGTAACAGCACTGGCTTTAATACGAAATTTTCGTTTTGCGAATAGTGGGACAAAAATTTTTTTCTTCAAAAAATACCATGGGCTACCCCCTTTGCTTTTTTTGGAAAAATGATAAAAAAAATTTTTGCTCTACAAGGAAGAAAAACAATATTGTGGTTAAAGCCAGTGCCCTTAGCTATCCAAGTCAAAAGGAGTCAAGTCGATATCTAGAAAACTGAGGAAGTTATGACCAAAAAGGTAACTAGTTCTACTAAAAAGTGGCCGGAAAGAGGCAGTAGCAGAACTGGTAACATTTTTGGTCATAACTTGCTTATTTTTCTAGACATCGACTTGATTTCTACTGCGTTGGATAGGTAACAGCACTGGCTTTAATACGAAATTTTCGTTTTGCGAATAGTGGGACAAAAATTTTTTTCTTCAAAAAATACCATGGGCTACCCCCTTTGCTTTTTTTTGGAAAAATGATAAAAAATAATTTTTCTCTACAATGAATAAAAACAATATTGTGGTTAAAGCCAGTGCCCTTAGCTATCCAAGTCTAGAAAACTGAGGAAGTTATGACCAAAAAGGTAACTAGTTCTACTAAAAAGTGGCCGGAAAGAGGCAGTAGCAGAACTGGTATCATTTTTGGTCATAACTTGCTTATTTTTCTAGACATCGACTTGATTTCTACTGCGTTGGATAGGTAACAGCACTGGCTTTAATACGAAATTTTCGTTTTGCGAATAGTGGGACAAAAATTTTTTTCTTCAAAAAATACCGTGGGCTACCCCCTTTGCTTTTTTTGGAAAAATGATAAAAAAAAATTTTTCCCTACAAGGAAGAAAAACAATATTGTGGTTAAAGCCAGTGCCCTTAGCTATCCAAGTCAAAAGGAATCAAGTCGATATCTAGAAAACTGAGGAAGTTATGACCAAAAAGGTAACTAGTTCTACTAAAAAGTGGCCGGAAAGAGGCAGTAGCAGAACTGGTATCATTTTTGGTCATAACTTGCTTATTTTTCTAGACATCGACTTGATTTCTACTGCGTTGGATAGGTAACAGCACTGGCTTTAATACGAAATTTTCGTTTTGCGAATAGTGGGACAAAAATTTTTTTCTTCAAAAAATACCGTGGGCTACCCCCTTTGCTTTTTTTGGAAAAATGATAAAAAAAATTTTTTCTCTACAATGAATAAAAACAATATTGTGGTTAAAGCCAGTGCCCTTAGCTATCCAAGTCAAAAGGAATCAAGTCGATATCTAGAAAACTGAGGAAGTTATGACCAAAAAGGTAACTAGTTCTACTAAAAAGTGGCCGGAAAGAGGCAGTAGCAGAACTGGTATCATTTTTGGTCATAACTTGCTTAGTTTTCTAGACATCGACTTGATTTCTACTGCGTTGGATAGGTAACAGCACTGGCTTTAATACGAAATTTTCGTTTTGCGAATAGTGGGACAAAAATTTTTTTCTTCAAAAAATACCGTGGGCTACCCCCTTTGCTTTTTTTGGAAAAATGATAAAAAAAAATTTTTCTCTACAATGAATAAAAACAATATTGTATTTAAAACCATTTCCCTTAGCTATCCAAGTCAAAAGGAATCAAGTCAATATCTAGAAAACTGAGGAAGTTATGACCAAAAAGGTAACTAGTTCTACTAAAAAGTGGCCGGAAAGAGGCAGTAGCAGAACTGGTATCATTTTTGGTCATAACTTGCTTATTTTTCTAGACATCGACTTGATTTCTACTGCGTTGGATAGGTAACAGCACTGGCTTTAATACGAAATTTTCGTTTTGCGAATAGTGGGACAAAAATTTTTTTCTTCAAAAAATACCGTGGGCTACCCCCTTTGCTTTTTTTGGAAAAATGATAAAAAAAAATTTTTCTCTACAATGAATAAAAACAATATTGTGGTTAAAGCCAGTGCCCTTAGCTATCCAATTCAAAAGGAATCAAGTCCATATCTAGAAAACTGAGGAAGTTATGACCAAAAAGGTAACTAGGTCTACTAAAAAGTGGCTGGAAAGAGGCAGTAGCAGAACTGGTAACATTTTTATTCATAACTCTCTTTTTTTTCTAGACATCGACTTGATTTCTACTGCGTTGGATAGGTAACAGCAATTGCTTTAATACGAAATTTTCGTTTTGCGAATAGTGGGACAAAAATTTTTTTCTTCAAAAAATACCGTGGGCTACCCCCTTTGCTTTTTTTGGAAAAATTATAAAAAAAAATTTTTCTCTACAATGAATAAAAACAATATTGTATTTAAAACCATTTCCCTTAGCTATCCAAGTCAAAAGGAATCAAGTCAATATCTAGAAAACTGAGGAAGTTATGACCAAAAAGGTAACTAGTTCTACTAAAAAGTGGCCGGAAAGAGGCAGTAGCAGAACTGGTAACATTTTTGGTCATAACTCTCTTTTTTTTCTAGACATCGACTTGATTTCTACTGCGTTGGATAGGTAACAGCAATTGCTTTAATACGAAATTTTCGTTTTGCGAATAGTGGGACAAAAATTTTTTTCTTCAAAAAATACCGTGGGCTACCCCCTTTGCTTTTTTTGGAAAAATGATAAAAAAAAATTTTTCTCTACAATGAATAAAAACAATATTGTGGTTAAAGCCAGTGCCCTTAGCTATCCAAGTCAAAAGGAATCAAGTCAATATCTAGAAAACTGAGGAAGTTATGACCAAAAAGGTAACTAGTTCTACTAAAAAGTGGCCGGAAAGAGGCAGTAGCAGAACTGGTAACATTTTTGGTCATAACTTGCTTATTTTTCTAGACATCGACTTGATTTCTACTGCGTTGGATAGGTAACAGCAATGGCTTTAATACGAAATTTTCGTTTTGCGAATAGTGGGACCAAAATTTTTTTCTTCAAAAAATACCATGGGCTACCCCCTTTGCTTTTTTTGGAAAAATGATAAAAAAAATTTTTGCTCTACAAGGAAGAAAAACAATATTGTGGTTAAAGCCAGTGCCCTTAGCTATCCAAGTCAAAAGGAATCAAGTCGATATCTAGAAAACTGAGGAAGTTATGACCAAAAAGGTAACTAGTTCTACTAAAAAGTGGCCGGAAAGAGGCAGTAGCAGAACTGGTAACATTTTTGGTCATAACTTGCTTATTTTTCTAGACATCGACTTGATTTCTACTGCGTTGGATAGGTAACAGCACTGGCTTTAATACGAAATTTTCGTTTTGCGAATAGTGGGACAAAAATTTTTTTCTTCAAAAAATACCATTGGCTACCCCCTTTGCTTTTTTTGAAAAAATTATACAAAAATTTTTTGCTCTACAAGGAAGAAAAACAATATTGTGGTCAAAGCCAGTGCTCTTAGCTATCCAAGTCAAAAGGAATCAAGTCGATATCTAGAAAACTGAGGAAGTTATGACCAAAACGGTAACTAGTTCTACTAAAAAGTGGCCGGAAAGAGGCAGTAGCAGAACTGGTAACATTTTTGGTCATAACTTGCTTATTTTTCTAGACATCGACTTGATTTCTACTGCGTTGGATAGGTAACAGCACTGGCTTTAATACGAAATTTTCGTTTTGCGAATAGTGGGACAAAAATTTTTTCTTCAAAAAATACCATTGGCTACCCCCTTTGCTTTTTTTTGGAAAAATGATAAAAAAAATTTTTGCTCTACAAGGAAGAAAAAAAATATTGTGGTTAAAGCCAGTGCTCTTAGCTATCCAAGTCAAAAAAATTCAAGTCGATATCTAGAAAACTAAGCAAGTAATGACCAAAAAGGTAACTAGTTCTACTAAAAAGTGGCCGGAAAGAGGCAGTAGCAGAGCTAGTTACATTTTTGGTTATAACTTACTTATTTTTCTAGACGTCGACGTCATTTCTACTGCGTTGGATAGGTAAGAGCATTGGGTTTAATACGAAATTTTCGTTTTGCGAATAGTGGGACAAAAATTTTTTTCTTCAAAAAATACCATGGGCTACCCCCTTTGCTTTTTTTGGAAAAATGATAAAAAAAATTTTTGCTCTACAAGGAAGAAAAACAATATTGTGGTTAAAGCCAGTGCCCTTAGCTATCCAAGTCAAAAGGAATCAAGTTGATATCTAGAAAACTGAGGAAGTTATGACCAAAAAGGTAACTAGGTCTACTAAAAAGTGGCTGGAAAGAGGCAGTAGCAGAACTGGTAACATTTTTGGTCATAACTCTCTTTTTTTTCTAGACATCGACTTGATTTCTACTGCGTTGGATAGGTAACAGCAATTGCTTTAATACGAAATTTTCGTTTTGCGAATAGTGGGACAAAAATTTTTTTCTTCAAAAAATACCGTGGGCTACCCCCTTTGCTTTTTTTGGAAAAATGATAAAAAAAAATTTTTCTCTACAATGAATAAACACAATATTGTGGTTAAAGCCAGTGCCCTTAGCTATCCAAGTCAAAAGGAATCAAGTCAATATCTAGAAAACTGAGGAAGTTATGACCAAAAAGGTAACTAGGTCTACTAAAAAGTGGCTGGAAAGAGGCAGTAGCAGAACTGGTAACATTTTTGGTCATAACTCTCTTTTTTTTCTAGACATCGACTTGATTTCTACTGCGTTGGATAGGTAACAGCAATTGCTTTAATACGAAATTTTCGTTTTGCGAATAGTGGGACAAAAATTTTTTTCTTCAAAAAATACCATGGGCTACCCCCTTTGCTTTTTTTGGAAAAATGATAAAAAAAATTTTTGCTCTACAATGAATAAAAACAATATTGTGGTTAAAGCCAGTGCCCTTAGCTATCCAAGTCAAAAGGAATCAAGTCGATATCTAGAAAACTGAGGAAGTTATGACCAAAAAGGTAACTAGTTCTACTAAAAAGTGGCCGGTAAGAGGCAGTAGCAGAGCTAGTTACATTTTTGGTTATAACTTACTTATTTTTCTAGACGTCGACTTCATTTCTACTGCGTTGGATAGGTAAGAGCATTGGGTTTAATACGAAATTTTCGTTTTGCGAATAGTGGGACAAAAATTTTTTTCTTCAAAAAATACCATTGGCTACCCCCTTTGCTTTTTTTGGAAAAATGATAAAAAAATTTTTGCTCTACAATGAATAAAAACAATATTGTATTTAAAACCATTTCCCTTAGCTATCCAAGTCAAAAGGAATCAAGTCGATATCTAGAAAACTGAGGAAGTTATGACCAAAAAGGTAACTAGTTCTACTAAAAAGTGGCCGGAAAGAGGCAGTAGCAGAACTGGTAACATTTTTGGTCATAACTCTCTTTTTTTTCTAGACATCGACTTGATTTCTACTGCGTTGGATAGGTAACAGCAATTGCTTTAATACGAAATTTTCGTTTTGCGAATAGTGGGACCAAAATTTTTTTCTTCAAAAAATACCATGGGCTACCCCCTTTGTTTTTTTTGGAAAAATGATAAAAAAAATTTTTGCTCTACAAGGAAGAAAAACAATATTGTGGTTAAATACAGTGCCCTTAGCTATCCAAGTCAAAAGGAATCAAGTCGATATCTAGAAAACTGAGGAAGTTATGACCAAAAAGGTAACTAGTTCTACTAAAAAGTGGCTGGAAAGAGGCAGTAGCAGAACTGGTAACATTTTTGGTCATAACTTGCTTATTTTTCTAGACATCGACTTGATTTCTACTGCGTTGGATAGGTAACAGCAATGGCTTTAATACGAAATTTTCGTTTTGCGAATAGTGGGACCAAAATTTTTTTCTTCAAAAAATACCATGAGCTACCCCCTTTGCTTTTTTTGGAAAAATGATAAAAAAAATTTTTTCTCTACAATGAATAAAAACAATATTGTATTTAAAACCATTTCCCTTAGCTATCCAAGTCAAAAGGAATCAAGTCGATATCTAGAAAACTGAGGAAGTTATGACCAAAAAGGTAACTAGTTCTACTAAAAAGTGGCCGGAAAGAGGCAGTAGCAGAACTGGTAACATTTTTGGTCATAACTTGCTTATTTTTCTAGACATCGACTTGATTTCTACTGCGTTGGATAGGTAACAGCAATGGCTTTAATACGAAATTTTCGTTTTGCGAATAGTGGGACCAAAATTTTTTTCTTCAAAAAATACCATGGGCTACCCCCTTTGCTTTTTTTTGGAAAAATGATAAAAAAAATTTTTTCTCTACAATGAATAAAAACAATATTGTATTTAAAACCATTTCCCTTAGCTATCCAAGTCAAAAGGAATCAAGTCGATATCTAGAAAACTGAGGAAGTTATGACCAAAAAGGTAACTAGTTCTACTAAAAAGTGGCCGGAAAGAGGCACTAGCAGAACTGGTAACATTTTTGGTCATAACTTGCTTATTTTTCTAGACATCGACTTGATTTCTACTGCGTTGGATAGGTAACAGCACTGGCTTTAATACGAAATTTTCGTTTTGCGAATAGTGGGACAAAAATTTTTTTCTTCAAAAAATACCATTGGCTACCCCCTTTGCTTTTTTTGAAAAAATGATAAAAAAATTTTTTGCTCTACAAGGAAGAAAAACAATATTGTGGTCAAAGCCAGTGCTCTTAGCTATCCAAGTCAAAAGGAATCAAGTCGATATCTAGAAAACTGAGGAAGTTATGACCAAAACGGTAACTAGTTCTACTAAAAAGTGGCCGGAAAGAGGCAGTAGCAGAACTGGTAACATTTTTGGTCATAACTTGCTTATTTTTCTAGACATCGACTTGATTTCTACTGCGTTGGATAGGTAACAGCACTGGCTTTAATACGAAATTTTCGTTTTGCGAATAGTGGGACAAAAATTTTTTCTTCAAAAAATACCATTGGCTACCCCCTTTGCTTTTTTTTGGAAAAATGATAAAAAAAATTTTTGCTCTACAAGGAAGAAAAAAAATATTGTGGTTAAAGCCAGTGCTCTTAGCTATCCAAGTCAAAAAAATTCAAGTCGATATCTAGAAAACTAAGCAAGTAATGACCAAAAAGGTAACTAGTTCTACTAAAAAGTGGCCGGAAAGAGGCAGTAGCAGAGCTAGTTACATTTTTGGTTATAACTTACTTATTTTTCTAGACGTCGACTTCATTTCTACTGCGTTGGATAGGTAAGAGCATTGGGTTTAATACGAAATTTTCGTTTTGCGAATAGTGGGACAAAAATTTTTTTCTTCAAAAAATACCATGGGCTACCCCCTTTGCTTTTTTTGGAAAAATGATAAAAAAAATTTTTGCTCTACAAGGAAGAAAAACAATATTGTGGTTAAAGCCAGTGCCCTTAGCTATCCAAGTCAAAAGGAATCAAGTCGATATCTAGAAAACTGAGGAAGTTATGACCAAAAAGGTAACTAGGTCTACTAAAAAGTGGCCGGAAAGAGGCAGTAGCAGAACTGGTAACATTTTTGGTCATAACTTGCTTATTTTTCTAGACATCGACTTGATTTCTACTGCGTTGGATAGGTAACAGCACTGGCTTTAATACGAAATTTTCGTTTTGCGAATAGTGGGACAAAAATTTTTTTCTTCAAAAAATACCATGGGCTACCCCCTTTGCTTTTTTTGGAAAAATGATAAAAAAAATTTTTGCTCTACAAGGAAGAAAAACAATATTGTGGTTAAAGCCAGTGCCCTTAGCTATCCAAGTCAAAAGGAATCAAGTCGATATCTAGAAAACTGAGGAAGTTATGACCAAAAAGGTAACTAGGTCTACTAAAAAGTGGCTGGAAAGAGGCAGTAGCAGAACTGGTAACATTTTTGGTCATAACTCTCTTTTTTTTCTAGACATCGACTTGATTTCTACTGCGTTGGATAGGTAACAGCAATTGCTTTAATACGAAATTTTCGTTTTGCGAATAGTGGGACCAAAATTTTTTTCTTCAAAAAATACCATGGGCTAGCCCCTTTGCTTTTTTTGGAAAAATGATAAAAAAAATTTTTGCTCTACAAGGAAGAAAAACAATATTGTGGTTAAAGCCAGTGCCCTTAGCTATCCAAATCAAAAGGAATCAAGTCGATATCTAGAAAACTGAGGAAGTTATGACTAAAAAGGTAACTAGTTCTACTAAAAAGTGGCCGGAAAGAGGCAGTAGCAGAACTGGTAACATTTTTGGTCATAACTTGCTTATTTTTCTAGACATCGACTTGATTTCTACTGCGTTGGATAGGTAACAGCACTGGCTTTAATACGAAATTTTCGTTTTGCGAATAGTGGGACCAAAATTTTTTTCTTCAAAAAATACCATGGGCTACCCCCTTTGGTTTTTTTTGGAAAAATGATAAAAAAAATTTTTTCTCTACAATGAATAAAAACAATATTGTATTTAAAACCATTTCCCTTAGCTATCCAAGTCAAAAGGAATCAAGTCGATATCTAGAAAACTGAGGAAGTTATGACCAAAAAGGTAACTAGTTCTACTAAAAAGTGGCCGGAAAGAGGCAGTAGCAGAACTGGTAACATTTTTGGTCATAACTTGCTTATTTTTCTAGACATCGACTTGATTTCTACTGCGTTGGATAGGTAACAGCACTGGCTTTAATACGAAATTTTCGTTTTGCGAATAGTGGGACAAAAATTTTTTTCTTCAAAAAATACCATGGGCTACCCCCTTTGCTTTTTTTGGAAAAATGATAAAAAAAATTTTTTTCTCTACAATGAAGAAAAACATTATTGTGTTATAAACCAGTGCTCTTATCTATCCAAGTCAAAAGGAATCAAGTCGATATCTAGAAAACTGAGGAAGTTATGACCAAAACGGTAACTAGTTCTACTAAAAAGTGGCCGGAAAGAGGCAGTAGCAGAACTGGTAACATTTTTGGTCATAACTTGCTTATTTTTCTAGACATCGACTTGATTTCTACTGCGTTGGATAGGTAACAGCACTGGCTTTAATACGAAATTTTCGTTTTGCGAATAGTGGGACCAAAATTTTTTTCTTCAAAAAATACCATGGGCTACCCCCTTTGCTTTTTTTGGAAAAATGATAAAAAAATTTTTTTCTCTACAATGAAGAAAAACATTATTGTGTTATAAACCAGTGCTCTTAACTATCCAAGTCAAAAATAATCAATTCTATATCTAGAAAACTGAGGAAGTTATGACTAAAAAGGTAACTAGTTCTACTAAAAAGTGGCCGGAAAGAGGCAGTAGCAGAACTGGTAACATTTTTGGTCATAACTTGCTTATTTTTCTAGACATCGACTTGATTTCTACTGCGTTGGATAGGTAACAGCAATGGCTTTAATACGAAATTTTCGTTTTGCGAATAGTGGGACCAAAATTTTTTTCTTCAAAAAATTCCATGGGCTACCCCCTTTGCTTTTTTTGGAAAAATGATAAAAAAAATTTTTTCTCTACAATGAAGAAAAACATTATTGTGTTATAAACCAGTGCTCTTATCTATCCAAGTCAAAAATAATCAAGTCGATATCTAGAAAACTGAGGAAGTTATGACGGAAACGGTAACTAGTTCTACTAAAAAGTGGCCGGAAAGAGGCAGTAGCAGAACTGGTAACATTTTTGGTCATAACTTGCTTATTTTTCAAGACATCGACTTGATTTCTACTGCGTTGGATAGGTAACAGCACTGGCTTTAATAAGAAATTTTCGTTTTGCGAATAGTGGGACCAAAATTTTTTTCTTCAAAAAATACCATGGGCTACCCTTTTTGCTTTTTTTGGAAAAATGATAAAAAAAATTTTTTCTCTACAATGAATAAAAACAATACTGTATTTAAAACCATTTCCCTTAGCTTTCCAAGTCAAAAGGAATCAAGTCGATATCTAGAAAACTGAGGAAGTTATGACCAAAAAGGTAACTAGTTCTACTAAAAAGTGGCCGGAAAGAGGCAGTAGCAGAACTGGTAACATTTGTGGTCATAACTTGCTTATTTTTCTAGACATCGACTTGATTTCTACTGCGTTGGATAGGTAACAGCACTGGCTTTAATACGAAATTTTCGTTTTGCGAATAGTGGGACAAAAATTTTTTTCTTCAAAAAATACCATGGGCTACCCCCTTTGCTTTTTTTGGAAAAATGATAAAAAAAATTTTTTCTCTACAATGAAGAAAAACATTATTGTGTTATAAACCAGTGCTCTTATCTATCCAAGTCAAAAATAATCAATTCTATATCTAGAAAACTGAGGAAGTTATGACTAAAAAGGTAACTAGTTCTACTAAAAAGTGGCCGGAAGGAGGCACTAGCAGAACTGGTAACATTTTTGGTCATAACTTGCTTATTTTTCAAGACATCGACTTGATTTCTACTGCGTTGGATAGGTAACAGCACTGGCTTTAATACGAAATTTTCGTTTTGCGAATAGTGGGACAAAAATTTTTTTCTTCAAAAAATACCATGGGCTACCCTTTTTGCTTTTTTTGGAAAAATGATAAAAAAAATTTTTTCTCTACAATGAATAAAAACAATATTGTATTTAAAACCATTTCCCTTAGCTATCCAAGTCAAAAGGAATCAAGTCGATATCTAGAAAACTGAGGAAGTTATGACCAAAAAGGTAACTAGTTCTACTAAAAAGTGGCCGGAAAGAGGCAGTAGCAGAACTGGTAACATTTTTGGTCATAACTTGCTTATTTTTCTAGACATCGACTTGATTTCTACTGCGTTGGATAGGTAACAGCACTGGCTTTAATACGAAATTTTCGTTTTGCGAATAGTGGGACCAAAATTTTTTTCTTCAAAAAATACCATGGGCTACCCCCTTTGCTTTTTTTGGAAAAATGATAAAAAAAATTTTTGCTCTACAAGGAAGAAAAACAATATCGTGGTTAAAGCCAGTGCTCTTAGCTATCCAAGTCAAAAGGAATCAAGTCGATATCTAGAAAACTGAGGAAGTTATGACGGAAACGGTAACTAGTTCTACTAAAAAGTGGCCGGAAAGAGGCAGTAGCAGAACTGGTAACTTTTTTGGTCATAACTTGCTTATTTTTCTAGACATCGACTTGATTTCTACTGCGTTGGATAGGTAACAGTAATGGCTTTAATACGAAATTTTCGTTTTGCGAATAGTGGGACCAAAATTTTTTTCTTCAAAAAATACCATGGGCTACCCCCTTTGCTTTTTTTGGAAAAATGATAAAAAAAATTTTTGCTCTACAAGGAAGAAAAACATTATTGTGGTCAAAGCCAGTGCTCTTAGCTATCCAAGTCAAAAGGAATCAAGTCGATATCTAGAAAACTGAGGAAGTTATGACCAAAACGGTAACTAGTTCTACTAAAAAGTGGCCGGAAAGAGGCAGTAGCAGAACTGGTAACATTTTTGGTCATAACTTGCTTATTTTTCTAGACATCGACTTGATTTCTACTGCGTTGGATAGGTAACAGCACTGGCTTTAATACGAAATTTTCGTTTTGCGAATAGTGGGACAAAAATTTTTTTCTTCAAAAAATACCATGGGCTACCCCCTTTGCTTTTTTTGCAAAAATGATAAAAAAAATTTTTTCTCTACAATGAAGAAAAACATTATTGTGTTATAAACCAGTGCTCTTATCTATCCAAGTCAAAAGGAATCAAGTCGATATCTAGAAAACTGAGGAAGTTATGACGGAAACGGTAACTAGTTCTACTAAAAAGTGGCCGGAAAGAGGCAGTAGCAGAACTGGTAACATTTTTGGTCATAACTTGCTTATTTTTCAAGACATCGACTTGATTTCTACTGCGTTGGATAGGTAACAGCACTGGCTTTAATAAGAAATTTTCGTTTTGCGAATAGTGGGACCAAAATTTTTTTCTTCAAAAAATACCATGGGCTACCCTTTTTGCTTTTTTTGGAAAAATGATAAAAAAAATTTTTTCTCTACAATGAATAAAAACAATACTGTATTTAAAACCATTTCCCTTAGCTTTCCAAGTCAAAAGGAATCAAGTCGATATCTAGAAAACTGAGGAAGTTATGACCAAAAAGGTAACTAGTTCTACTAAAAAGTGGCCGGAAAGAGGCAGTAGCAGAACTGGTAACATTTGTGGTCATAACTTGCTTATTTTTCTAGACATCGACTTGATTTCTACTGCGTTGGATAGGTAACAGCACTGGCTTTAATACGAAATTTTCGTTTTGCGAATAGTGGGACAAAAATTTTTTTCTTCAAAAAATACCATGGGCTACCCCCTTTGCTTTTTTTGGAAAAATGATAAAAAAAATTTTTTCTCTACAATGAAGAAAAACATTATTGTGTTATAAACCAGTGCTCTTATCTATCCAAGTCAAAAATAATCAATTCTATATCTAGAAAACTGAGGAAGTTATGACTAAAAAGGTAACTAGTTCTACTAAAAAGTGGCCGGAAGGAGGCACTAGCAGAACTGGTAACATTTTTGGTCATAACTTGCTTATTTTTCAAGACATCGACTTGATTTCTACTGCGTTGGATAGGTAACAGCACTGGCTTTAATACGAAATTTTCGTTTTGCGAATAGTGGGACAAAAATTTTTTTCTTCAAAAAATACCATGGGCTACCCTTTTTGCTTTTTTTGGAAAAATGATAAAAAAAATTTTTTCTCTACAATGAATAAAAACAATATTGTATTTAAAACCATTTCCCTTAGCTATCCAAGTCAAAAGGAATCAAGTCGATATCTAGAAAACTGAGGAAGTTATGACCAAAAAGGTAACTAGTTCTACTAAAAAGTGGCCGGAAAGAGGCAGTAGCAGAACTGGTAACATTTTTGGTCATAACTTGCTTATTTTTCTAGACATCGACTTGATTTCTACTGCGTTGGATAGGTAACAGCACTGGCTTTAATACGAAATTTTCGTTTTGCGAATAGTGGGACCAAAATTTTTTTCTTCAAAAAATACCATGGGCTACCCCCTTTGCTTTTTTTGGAAAAATGATAAAAAAAATTTTTGCTCTACAAGGAAGAAAAACAATATCGTGGTTAAAGCCAGTGCTCTTAGCTATCCAAGTCAAAAGGAATCAAGTCGATATCTAGAAAACTGAGGAAGTTATGACGGAAACGGTAACTAGTTCTACTAAAAAGTGGCCGGAAAGAGGCAGTAGCAGAACTGGTAACTTTTTTGGTCATAACTTGCTTATTTTTCTAGACATCGACTTGATTTCTACTGCGTTGGATAGGTAACAGTAATGGCTTTAATACGAAATTTTCGTTTTGCGAATAGTGGGACCAAAATTTTTTTCTTCAAAAAATACCATGGGCTACCCCCTTTGCTTTTTTTGGAAAAATGATAAAAAAAATTTTTGCTCTACAAGGAAGAAAAACATTATTGTGGTCAAAGCCAGTGCTCTTAGCTATCCAAGTCAAAAGGAATCAAGTCGATATCTAGAAAACTGAGGAAGTTATGACGGAAACGGTAACTAGTTCTACTAAAAAGTGGCCGGAAAGAGGCAGTAGCAGAACTGGTAACTTTTTTGGTCATAACTTGCTTATTTTTCTAGACATCGACTTGATTTCTACTGCGTTGGATAGGTAACAGCACTGGCTTTAATACGAAATTTTCGTTTTGCGAATAGTGGGACCAAAATTTTTTTCTTCAAAAAATACCATGGGCTACCCCCTTTGCTTTTTTTGGAAAAATGATAAAAAAAATTTTTGCTCTACAAGGAAGAAAAACATTATTGTGGTCAAAGCCAGTGCTCTTAGCTATCCAAGTCAAAAGGAATCAAGTCGATATCTAGAAAACTGAGGAAGTTATGACCAAAACGGTAACTAGTTCTACTAAAAAGTGGCCGGAAAGAGGCAGTAGCAGAACTGGTAACATTTTTGGTCATAACTTGCTTATTTTTCTAGACATCGACTTGATTTCTACTGCGTTGGATAGGTAACAGCACTGGCTTTAATACGAAATTTTCGTTTTGCGAATAGTGGGACAAAAATTTTTTTCTTCAAAAAATACCATGGGCTACCCCCTTTGCTTTTTTTGCAAAAATGATAAAAAAAATTTTTTCTCTACAATGAAGAAAAACATTATTGTGTTATAAACCAGTGCTCTTATCTATCCAAGTCAAAAATAATCAATTCTATATCTAGAAAACTGAGGAAGTTATGACTAAAAAGGTAACTAGTTCTACTAAAAAGTGGCCGGAAAGAGGCACTAGCAGAACTGGTAACATTTTTGGTCATAACTTGCTTATTTTTCAAGACATCGACTTGATTTCTACTGCGCTGGATAGGTAACAGCAATGGCTTTAATACGAAATTTTCGTTTTGCGAATAGTGGGACCAAAATTTTTTTCTTCAAAAAATACCATGGGCTACCCTTTTTGCTTTTTTTGGAAAAATGATAAAAAAAATTTTTTCTCTACAATGAATAAAAACAATATTGTATTTAAAACCATTTCCCTTAGCTATCCAAGTCAAAAGGAATCAAGTCGATATCTAGAAAACTGAGGAAGTTATGACCAAAAAGGTAACTAGTTCTACTAAAAAGTGGCCGGAAAGAGGCAGTAGCAGAACTGGTAACATTTTTGGTCATAACTTGCTTATTTTTCTAGACATCGACTTGATTTCTACTGCGTTGGATAGGTAACAGCACTGGCTTTAATACGAAATTTTCGTTTTGCGAATAGTGGGACCAAAATTTTTTTCTTCAAAAAATACCATGGGCTACCCCCTTTGCTTTTTTTGGAAAAATGATAAAAAAAATTTTTGCTCTACAAGGAAGAAAAACAATATCGTGGTTAAAGCCAGTGCTCTTAGCTATCCAAGTCAAAAGGAATCAAGTCGATATCTAGAAAACTGAGGAAGTTATGACCAAAACGGTAACTAGTTCTACTAAAAAGTGGCCGGAAAGAGGCAGTAGCAGAACTGGTAACTTTTTTGGTCATAACTTGCTTATTTTTCTAGACATCGACTTGATTTCTACTGCGTTGGATAGGTAACAGTAATGGCTTTAATACGAAATTTTCGTTTTGCGAATAGTGGGACAAAAATTTTTTTCTTCAAAAAATACCATGGGCTACCCCCTTTGCTTTTTTTGGAAAAATGATAAAAAAAATTTTTGCTCTACAAGGAAGAAAAACATTATTGTGGTCAAAGCCAGTGCTCTTAGCTATCCAAGTCAAAAGGAATCAAGTCGATATCTAGAAAACTGAGGAAGTTATGTACAAAACGGTAACTAGTTCTACTAAAAAGTGGCCGGAAAGAGGCAGTAGCAGAACTGGTACCATTTTTGGTCATTACTCTCTTATTTTTCTAGACATTGACTTGATTTCTACTGCGTTGGATAGGTAACAGCACTGGCTTTAATACGAAATTTTCGTTTTGCGAATAGTGGGACAAAAATTTTTTTCTTCAAAAAATACCATGGGCTACCCTTTTTGCTTTTTTTGGAAAAATGATAAAAAAAATTTTTTCTCTACAATGAATAAAAACAATATTGTATTTAAAACCATTTCCCTTAGCTATCCAAGTCAAAAGGAATCAAGTCGATATCTAGAAAACTGAGGAAGTTATGACCAAAACGGTAACTAGTTCTACTAAAAAGTGGCCGGAAAGAGGCAGTAGCAGAACTGGTAACATTTTTGGTCATAACTTGCTTATTTTTCTAAACATCGACTTGATTTCTACTGCGTTGGATAGGTAACAGCACTGGCTTTAATACGAAATTTTCGTTTTGCGAATAGTGGGACAAAAATTTTTTTCTTCAAAAAATACCATGGGCTACCCCCTTTGCTTTTTTTGGAAAAATGATAAAAAAAATTTTTTCTCTACAATGAAGAAAAACATTATTGTGTTATAAACCAGTGCTCTTATCTATCCAAGTCAAAAATAATCAATTCTATATCTAGAAAACTGAGGAAGTTATGACTAAAAAGGTAACTAGTTCTACTAAAAAGTGGCCGGAAAGAGGCACTAGCAGAACTGGTAACATTTTTGGTCATAACTTGCTTATTTTTCAAGACATCGACTTGATTTCTACTGCGTTGGATAGGTAACAGCAATGGCTTTAATACGAAATTTTCGTTTTGCGAATAGTGGGACCAAAATTTTTTTCTTCAAAAAATACCATGGGCTACCCCCTTTGCTTTTTTTGGAAAAATGATAAAAAAATTTTTTTCTCTACAATGAAGAAAAATATTATTGTGTTATAAACCAGTGCTCTTATCTATCCAAGTCAAAAATAATCAATTCTATATCTAGAAAACTGAGGAAGTTATGACTAAAAAGGTAACTAGTTCTACTAAAAAGTGGCCGGAAAGAGGCACTAGCAGAACTGGTAACATTTTTGGTCATAACTTGCTTATTTTTCAAGACATCGACTTGATTTCTACTGCGTTGGATAGGTAACAGCAATGGCTTTAATACGAAATTTTCGTTTTGCGAATAGTGGGACCAAAATTTTTTTCTTCAAAAAATACCATGGGCTACCCCCTTTGCTTTTTTTGGAAAAATGATAATAAATATTTTTGCTCTACAAGGAAGAAAAACAATATTGTGGTTAAAGCCAGTGCCCTTAGCTATCCAAGTCAAAAGGAATCAAGTCGATATCTAGAAAACTGAGGAAGTTATGACCAAAAAGGTAACTAGGTCTACTAAAAAGTGGCTGGAAAGAGGCAGTAGCAGAACTGGTAACATTTTTGGTCATAACTCTCTTTTTTTTTTAGACATCGACTTGATTTCTACTGCGTTGGATAGGTAACAGCAATTGCTTTAATACGAAATTTTCGTTTTGCGAATAGTGGGACAAAAATTTTTTTCTTCAAAAAATACCGTGGGCTACCCCCTTTGCTTTTTTTGGAAAAATGATAAAAAAAAATTTTTCTCTACAATGAATAAAAACAATATTGTGGTTAAAGCCAGTGCCCTTACCTATCCAAGTCAAAAGGAATCAAGTCAATATCTAGAAAACTGAGGAAGTTATGACCAAAAAGGTAACTAGTTCTACTAAAAAAGGGCCGGAAAGAGGCAGTAGCAGAACTGGTAACATTTTTGGTCATAACTTGCTTATTTTTCTAGACATCGACTTGATTTCTACTGCGTTGGATAGGTAACAGCACTGGCTTTAATACGAAATTTTCGTTTTGCGAATAGTGGGACAAAAATTTTTTTCTTCAAAAAATACCATGGGCTACCCCCTTTGCTTTTTTTGGAAAAATGATAAAAAAAATTTTTTCTCTACAATGAAGAAAAACATTATTGTGTTATAAACCAGTGCTCTTATCTATCCAAGTCAAAAATAATCAATTCTATATCTAGAAAACTGAGGAAGTTATGACTAAAAAGGTAACTAGTTCTACTAAAAAGTGGCCGGAAAGAGGCACTAGCAGAACTGGTAACATTTTTGGTCATAACTTGCTTATTTTTCAAGACATCGACTTGATTTCTACTGCGTTGGATAGGTAACAGCAATGGCTTTAATACGAAATTTTCGTTTTGCGAATAGTGGGACCAAAATTTTTTTCTTCAAAAAATACCATGGGCTACCCCCTTTGCTTTTTTTGGAAAAATGATAAAAAAATTTTTTTCTCTACAATGAAGAAAAATATTATTGTGTTATAAACCAGTGCTCTTATCTATCCAAGTCAAAAATAATCAATTCTATATCTAGAAAACTGAGGAAGTTATGACTAAAAAGGTAACTAGTTCTACTAAAAAGTGGCCGGAAAGAGGCACTAGCAGAACTGGTAACATTTTTGGTCATAACTTGCTTATTTTTCAAGACATCGACTTGATTTCTACTGCGTTGGATAGGTAACAGCAATGGCTTTAATACGAAATTTTCGTTTTGCGAATAGTGGGACCAAAATTTTTTTCTTCAAAAAATACCATGGGCTACCCCCTTTGCTTTTTTTGGAAAAATGATAAAAAAAATTTTTGCTCTACAAGGAAGAAAAACAATATTGTGGTTAAAGCCAGTGCCCTTAGCTATCCAAGTCAAAAGGAATCAAGTCGATATCTAGAAAACTGAGGAAGTTATGACCAAAAAGGTAACTAGGTCTACTAAAAAGTGGCTGGAAAGAGGCAGTAGCAGAACTGGTAACATTTTTGGTCATAACTCTCTTTTTTTTTTAGACATCGACTTGATTTCTACTGCGTTGGATAGGTAACAGCAATTGCTTTAATACGAAATTTTCGTTTTGCGAATAGTGGGACAAAAATTTTTTTCTTCAAAAAATGCCGTGGGCTACCCCCTTTGCTTTTTTTGGAAAAATGATAAAAAAAAATTTTTCTCTACAATGAATAAAAACAATATTGTGGTTAAAGCCAGTGCCCTTAGCTATTTAAGTCAAAAGGAATCAAGTCGATATCTAGAAAACTGAGGAAGTTATGACCAAAAAGGTAACTAGGTCTACTAAAAAGTGGCTGAAAAGAGGCAGTAGCAGAACTGGTAACATTTTTGGTCATAACTCTCTTTTTTTCTAGACATCGACTTGATTTCTACTGCGTTGGATAAGTAACAGCAATTGCTTTAATACGAAATTTTCGTTTTGCGAATAGTGGGACAAAAATTTTTTTCTTCAAAAAATACCGTGGGCTACCCCCTTTGCTTTTTTTGGAAAAATGATAAAAAAAAATTTTTCTCTACAATGAATAAAAACAATATTGTGGTTAAAGCCAGTGCCTTTACCTATCCAAGTCAAAAGTAATCAAGTCAATATCTAGAAAACTGAGGAAGTTATGACCAAAAAGGTAACTAGTTCTACTAAAAAGTGGCCGGAAAGAGGCAGTAGCAGAACTGGTAACATTTTTGGTCATAACTTGCTTATTTTTCTAGACATCGACTTGATTTCTACTGCGTTGGATAGGTAACAGCAATGGCTTTAATACGAAATTTTCGTTTTGCGAATAGTGGGACCAAAATTTTTTTCTTCAAAAAATACCATGGGCTACCCCCTTTGCTTTTTTTGGAAAAATGATAAAAAAAATTTTTTTCTCTACAATGAAGAAAAACATTATTGTGTTATAAACCAGTGCTCTTATCTATCCAAGTCAAAAGGAATCAAGTCGATATCTAGAAAACTGAGGAAGTTATGACGGAAACGGTAACTAGTTCTACTAAAAAGTGGCCGGAAAGAGGCAGTAGCAGAACTGGTAACATTTTTGGTCATAACTTGCTTATTTTTCAAGACATCGACTTGATTTCTACTGCGTTGGATAGGTAACAGCACTGGCTTTAATAAGAAATTTTCGTTTTGCGAATAGTGGGACCAAAATTTTTTTCTTCAAAAAATACCATGGGCTACCCTTTTTGCTTTTTTTGGAAAAATGATAAAAAAAATTTTTTCTCTACAATGAATAAAAACAATATTGTATTTAAAACCATTTCCCTTAGCTATCCAAGTCAAAAGGAATCAAGTCGATATCTAGAAAACTGAGGAAGTTATGACCAAAAAGGTAACTAGTTCTACTAAAAAGTGGCCGGAAAGAGGCAGTAGCAGAACTGGTAACATTTGTGGTCATAACTTGCTTATTTTTCTAGACATCGACTTGATTTCTACTGCGTTGGATAGGTAACAGCACTGGCTTTAATACGAAATTTTCGTTTTGCGAATAGTGGGACAAAAATTTTTTTCTTCAAAAAATACCATGGGCTACCCCCTTTGCTTTTTTTGGAAAAATGATAAAAAAAATTTTTGCTCTACAAGGAAGAAAAACAATATCGTGGTTAAAGCCAGTGCTCTTAGCTATCCAAGTCAAAAGGAATCAAGTCGATATCTAGAAAACTGAGGAAGTTATGACGGAAACGGTAACTAGTTCTACTAAAAAGTGGCCGGAAAGAGGCAGTAGCAGAACTGGTAACTTTTTTGGTAATAACTTGCTTATTTTTCTAGACATCGACTTGATTTCTACTGCGTTGGATAGGTAACAGTAATGGCTTTAATACGAAATTTTCGTTTTGCGAATAGTGGGACCAAAATTTTTTTCTTCAAAAAATACCATGGGCTACCCCCTTTGCTTTTTTTGGAAAAATGATAAAAAAAATTTTTGCTCTACAAGGAAGAAAAACATTATTGTGGTCAAAGCCAGTGCTCTTAGCTATCCAAGTCAAAAGGAATCAAGTCAATATCTAGAAAACTGAGGAAGTTATGACCAAAAAGGTAACTAGTTCTACTAAAAAGTGGCCGGAAAGAGGCAGTAGCAGAACTGGTAACTTTTTTGGTCATAACTTGCTTATTTTTCTAGACATCGACTTGATTTCTACTGCGTTGGATAGGTAACAGCACTGGCTTTAATACGAAATTTTCGTTTTGCGAATAGTGGGACCAAAATTTTTTTCTTCAAAAAATACCATGGGCTACCCCCTTTGCTTTTTTTGGAAAAATGATAAAAAAAATTTTTTCTCTACAATGAAGAAAAACATTATTGTGTTATAAACCAGTGCTCTTATCTATCCAAGTCAAAAATAATCAATTCTATATCTAGAAAACTGAGGAAGTTATGACTAAAAAGGTAACTAGTTCTACTAAAAAGTGGCCGGAAGGAGGCACTAGCAGAACTGGTAACATTTTTGGTCATAACTTGCTTATTTTTCAAGACATCGACTTGATTTCTACTGCGTTGGATAGGTAACAGCACTGGCTTTAATACGAAATTTTCGTTTTGCGAATAGTGGGACAAAAATTTTTTTCTTCAAAAAATACCATGGGCTACCCTTTTTGCTTTTTTTGGAAAAATGATAAAAAAAATTTTTTCTCTACAATGAATAAAAACAATATTGTATTTAAAACCATTTCCCTTAGCTATCCAAGTCAAAAGGAATCAAGTCGATATCTAGAAAACTGAGGAAGTTATGACCAAAAAGGTAACTAGTTCTACTAAAAAGTGGCCGGAAAGAGGCAGTAGCAGAACTGGTAACATTTTTGGTCATAACTTGCTTATTTTTCTAGACATCGACTTGATTTCTACTGCGTTGGATAGGTAACAGCACTGGCTTTAATACGAAATTTTCGTTTTGCGAATAGTGGGACCAAAATTTTTTTCTTCAAAAAATACCATGGGCTACCCCCTTTGCTTTTTTTGGAAAAATGATAAAAAAAATTTTTGCTCTACAAGGAAGAAAAACAATATCGTGGTTAAAGCCAGTGCTCTTAGCTATCCAAGTCAAAAGGAATCAAGTCGATATCTAGAAAACTGAGGAAGTTATGACGGAAACGGTAACTAGTTCTACTAAAAAGTGGCCGGAAAGAGGCAGTAGCAGAACTGGTAACTTTTTTGGTCATAACTTGCTTATTTTTCTAGACATCGACTTGATTTCTACTGCGTTGGATAGGTAACAGTAATGGCTTTAATACGAAATTTTCGTTTTGCGAATAGTGGGACCAAAATTTTTTTCTTCAAAAAATACCATGGGCTACCCCCTTTGCTTTTTTTGGAAAAATGATAAAAAAAATTTTTGCTCTACAAGGAAGAAAAACATTATTGTGGTCAAAGCCAGTGCTCTTAGCTATCCAAGTCAAAAGGAATCAAGTCGATATCTAGAAAACTGAGGAAGTTATGACGGAAACGGTAACTAGTTCTACTAAAAAGTGGCCGGAAAGAGGCAGTAGCAGAACTGGTAACTTTTTTGGTCATAACTTGCTTATTTTTCTAGACATCGACTTGATTTCTACTGCGTTGGATAGGTAACAGCACTGGCTTTAATACGAAATTTTCGTTTTGCGAATAGTGGGACCAAAATTTTTTTCTTCAAAAAATACCATGGGCTACCCCCTTTGCTTTTTTTGGAAAAATGATAAAAAAAATTTTTGCTCTACAAGGAAGAAAAACATTATTGTGGTCAAAGCCAGTGCTCTTAGCTATCCAAGTCAAAAGGAATCAAGTCGATATCTAGAAAACTGAGGAAGTTATGACCAAAACGGTAACTAGTTCTACTAAAAAGTGGCCGGAAAGAGGCAGTAGCAGAACTGGTAACATTTTTGGTCATAACTTGCTTATTTTTCTAGACATCGACTTGATTTCTACTGCGTTGGATAGGTAACAGCACTGGCTTTAATACGAAATTTTCGTTTTGCGAATAGTGGGACAAAAATTTTTTTCTTCAAAAAATACCATGGGCTACCCCCTTTGCTTTTTTTGCAAAAATGATAAAAAAAATTTTTTCTCTACAATGAAGAAAAACATTATTGTGTTATAAACCAGTGCTCTTATCTATCCAAGTCAAAAATAATCAATTCTATATCTAGAAAACTGAGGAAGTTATGACTAAAAAGGTAACTAGTTCTACTAAAAAGTGGCCGGAAAGAGGCACTAGCAGAACTGGTAACATTTTTGGTCATAACTTGCTTATTTTTCAAGACATCGACTTGATTTCTACTGCGCTGGATAGGTAACAGCAATGGCTTTAATACGAAATTTTCGTTTTGCGAATAGTGGGACCAAAATTTTTTTCTTCAAAAAATACCATGGGCTACCCTTTTTGCTTTTTTTGGAAAAATGATAAAAAAAATTTTTTCTCTACAATGAATAAAAACAATATTGTATTTAAAACCATTTCCCTTAGCTATCCAAGTCAAAAGGAATCAAGTCGATATCTAGAAAACTGAGGAAGTTATGACCAAAAAGGTAACTAGTTCTACTAAAAAGTGGCCGGAAAGAGGCAGTAGCAGAACTGGTAACATTTTTGGTCATAACTTGCTTATTTTTCTAGACATCGACTTGATTTCTACTGCGTTGGATAGGTAACAGCACTGGCTTTAATATGAAATTTTCGTTTTGCGAATAGTGGGACCAAAATTTTTTTCTTCAAAAAATACCATGGGCTACCCCCTTTGCTTTTTTTGGAAAAATGATAAAAAAAATTTTTGCTCTACAAGGAAGAAAAACAATATCGTGGTTAAAGCCAGTGCTCTTAGCTATCCAAGTCAAAAGGAATCAAGTCGATATCTAGAAAACTGAGGAAGTTATGACCAAAACGGTAACTAGTTCTACTAAAAAGTGGCCGGAAAGAGGCAGTAGCAGAACTGGTAACTTTTTTGGTCATAACTTGCATATTTTTCTAGACATCGACTTGATTTCTACTGCGTTGGATAGGTAACAGTAATGGCTTTAATACGAAATTTTCGTTTTGCGAATAGTGGGACAAAAATTTTTTTCTTCAAAAAATACCATGGGCTACCCCCTTTGCTTTTTTTGGAAAAATGATAAAAAAAATTTTTGCTCTACAAGGAAGAAAAACATTATTGTGGTCAAAGCCAGTGCTCTTAGCTATCCAAGTCAAAAGGAATCAAGTCGATATCTAGAAAACTGAGGAAGTTATGTACAAAACGGTAACTAGTTCTACTAAAAAGTGGCCGGAAAGAGGCAGTAGCAGAACTGGTACCATTTTTGGTCATTACTCTCTTATTTTTCTAGACATTGACTTGATTTCTACTGCGTTGGATAGGTAACAGCACTGGCTTTAATACGAAATTTTCGTTTTGCGAATAGTGGGACAAAAATTTTTTTCTTCAAAAAATACCATGGGCTACCCTTTTTGCTTTTTTTGGAAAAATGATAAAAAAAATTTTTTCTCTACAATGAATAAAAACAATATTGTATTTAAAACCATTTCCCTTAGCTATCCAAGTCAAAAGGAATCAAGTCGATATCTAGAAAACTGAGGAAGTTATGACCAAAACGGTAACTAGTTCTACTAAAAAGTGGCCGGAAAGAGGCAGTAGCAGAACTGGTAACATTTTTGGTCATAACTTGCTTATTTTTCTAAACATCGACTTGATTTCTACTGCGTTGGATAGGTAACAGCACTGGCTTTAATACGAAATTTTCGTTTTGCGAATAGTGGGACAAAAATTTTTTTCTTCAAAAAATACCATGGGCTACCCCCTTTGCTTTTTTTGGAAAAATGATAAAAAAAATTTTTTCTCTACAATGAAGAAAAACATTATTGTGTTATAAACCAGTGCTCTTATCTATCCAAGTCAAAAATAATCAATTCTATATCTAGAAAACTGAGGAAGTTATGACTAAAAAGGTAACTAGTTCTACTAAAAAGTGGCCGGAAAGAGGCACTAGCAGAACTGGTAACATTTTTGGTCATAACTTGCTTATTTTTCAAGACATCGACTTGATTTCTACTGCGTTGGATAGGTAACAGCAATGGCTTTAATACGAAATTTTCGTTTTGCGAATAGTGGGACCAAAATTTTTTTCTTCAAAAAATACCATGGGCTACCCCCTTTGCTTTTTTTGGAAAAATGATAAAAAAAATTTTTTCTCTACAATGAAGAAAAATATTATTGTGTTATAAACCAGTGCTCTTATCTATCCAAGTCAAAAATAATCAATTCTATATCTAGAAAACTGAGGAAGTTATGACTAAAAAGGTAACTAGTTCTACTAAAAAGTGGCCGGAAAGAGGCACTAGCAGAACTGGTAACATTTTTGGTCATAACTTGCTTATTTTTCAAGACATCGACTTGATTTCTACTGCGTTGGATAGGTAACAGCAATGGCTTTAATACGAAATTTTCGTTTTGCGAATAGTGGGACCAAAATTTTTTTCTTCAAAAAATACCATGGGCTACCCCCTTTGCTTTTTTTGGAAAAATGATAAAAAAAATTTTTGCTCTACAAGGAAGAAAAACAATATTGTGGTTAAAGCCAGTGCCCTTAGCTATCCAAGTCAAAAGGAATCAAGTCGATATCTAGAAAACTGAGGAAGTTATGACCAAAAAGGTAACTAGGTCTACTAAAAAGTGGCTGGAAAGAGGCAGTAGCAGAACTGGTAACATTTTTGGTCATAACTCTCTTTTTTTTTTAGACATCGACTTGATTTCTACTGCGTTGGATAGGTAACAGCAATTGCTTTAATACGAAATTTTCGTTTTGCGAATAGTGGGACAAAAATTTTTTTCTTCAAAAAATGCCGTGGGCTACCCCCTTTGCTTTTTTTGGAAAAATGATAAAAAAAAATTTTTCTCTACAATGAATAAAAACAATATTGTGGTTAAAGCCAGTGCCCTTAGCTATCCAAGTCAAAAGGAATCAAGTCGATATCTAGAAAACTGAGGAAGTTATGACCAAAAAGGTAACTAGGTCTACTAAAAAGTGGCTGAAAAGAGGCAGTAGCAGAACTGGTAACATTTTTGGTCATAACTCTCTTTTTTTCTAGACATCGACTTGATTTCTACTGCGTTGGATAAGTAACAGCAATTGCTTTAATACGAAATTTTCGTTTTGCGAATAGTGGGACAAAAATTTTTTTCTTCAAAAAATACCGTGGGCTACCCCCTTTGCTTTTTTTGGAAAAATGATAAAAAAAAATTTTTCTCTACAATGAATAAAAACAATATTGTGGTTAAAGCCAGTGCCCTTACCTATCCAAGTCAAAAGGAATCAAGTCGATATCTAGAAAACTGAGGAAGTTATGACCAAAAAGGTAACTAGTTCTACTAAAAAGTGGCCGGAAAGAGGCAGTAGCAGAACTGGTAACATTTTTGGTCATAACTTGCTTATTTTTCTAGACATCGACTTGATTTCTACTGCGTTGGATAGGTAACAGCAATGGCTTTAATACGAAATTTTCGTTTTGCGAATAGTGGGACCAAAATTTTTTTCTTCAAAAAATACCATGGGCTACCCCCTTTGCTTTTTTTGGAAAAATGATAAAAAAAATTTTTTTCTCTACAATGAAGAAAAACATTATTGTGTTATAAATAAGTGCTCTTATCTATCCAAGTCAAAAGGAATCAAGTCGATATCTAGAAAACTGAGGAAGTTATGACCAAAAAGGTAACTAGTTCTACTAAAAAAGGGCCGGAAAGAGGCAGTAGCAGAACTGGTAACATTTTTGGTCATAACTTGCTTATTTTTCTAGACATCGACTTGATTTCTACTGCGTTGGATAGGTAACAGCACTGGCTTTAATACGAAATTTTCGTTTTGCGAATAGTGGGACAAAAATTTTTTTCTTCAAAAAATACCATGGGCTACCCCCTTTGCTTTTTTTGGAAAAATGATAAAAAAAATTTTTTCTCTACAATGAAGAAAAACATTATTGTGTTATAAACCAGTGCTCTTATCTATCCAAGTCAAAAATAATCAATTCTATATCTAGAAAACTGAGGAAGTTATGACTAAAAAGGTAACTAGTTCTACTAAAAAGTGGCCGGAAAGAGGCACTAGCAGAACTGGTAACATTTTTGGTCATAACTTGCTTATTTTTCAAGACATCGACTTGATTTCTACTGCGTTGGATAGGTAACAGCAATGGCTTTAATACGAAATTTTCGTTTTGCGAATAGTGGGACCAAAATTTTTTTCTTCAAAAAATACCATGGGCTACCCCCTTTGCTTTTTTTGGAAAAATGATAAAAAAATTTTTTTCTCTACAATGAAGAAAAATATTATTGTGTTATAAACCAGTGCTCTTATCTATCCAAGTGAAAAATAATCAATTCTATATCTAGAAAACTGAGGAAGTTATGACTGAAAAGGTAACTAGTTCTACTAAAAAGTGGCCGGAAAGAGGCACTAGCAGAACTGGTAACATTTTTGGTCATAACTTGCTTATTTTTCAAGACATCGACTTGATTTCTACTGCGTTGGATAGGTAACAGCAATGGCTTTAATACGAAATTTTCGTTTTGCGAATAGTGGGACCAAAATTTTTTTCTTCAAAAAATACCATGGGCTACCCCCTTTGCTTTTTTTGGAAAAATGATAAAAAAAATTTTTGCTCTACAAGGAAGAAAAACAATATTGTGGTTAAAGCCAGTGCCCTTAGCTATCCAAGTCAAAAGGAATCAAGTCGATATCTAGAAAACTGAGGAAGTTATGACCAAAAAGGTAACTAGGTCTACTAAAAAGTGGCTGGAAAGAGGCAGTAGCAGAACTGGTAACATTTTTGGTCATAACTCTCTTTTTTTTTTAGACATCGACTTGATTTCTACTGCGTTGGATAGGTAACAGCAATTGCTTTAATACGAAATTTTCGTTTTGCGAATAGTGGGACAAAAATTTTTTTCTTCAAAAAATGCCGTGGGCTACCCCCTTTGCTTTTTTTGGAAAAATGATAAAAAAAAATTTTTCTCTACAATGAATAAAAACAATATTGTGGTTAAAGCCAGTGCCCTTAGCTATCCAAGTCAAAAGGAATCAAGTCGATATCTAGAAAACTGAGGAAGTTATGACCAAAAAGGTAACTAGGTCTACTAAAAAGTGGCTGAAAAGAGGCAGTAGCAGAACTGGTAACATTTTTGGTCATAACTCTCTTTTTTTCTAGACATCGACTTGATTTCTACTGCGTTGGATAAGTAACAGCAATTGCTTTAATACGAAATTTTCGTTTTGCGAATAGTGGGACAAAAATTTTTTTCTTCAAAAAATACCGTGGGCTACCCCCTTTGCTTTTTTTGGAAAAATGATAAAAAAAAATTTTTCTCTACAATGAATAAAAACAATATTGTGGTTAAAGCCAGTGCCCTTACCTATCCAAGTCAAAAGGAATCAAGTCAATATCTAGAAAACTGAGGAAGTTATGACCAAAAAGGTAACTAGTTCTACTAAAAAGTGGCCGGAAAGAGGCAGTAGCAGAACTGGTAACATTTTTGGTCATAACTTGCTTATTTTTCTAGACATCGACTTGATTTCTACTGCGTTGGATAGGTAACAGCAATGGCTTTAATACGAAATTTTCGTTTTGCGAATAGTGGGACCAAAATTTTTTTCTTCAAAAAATACCATGGGCTACCCCCTTTGCTTTTTTTGGAAAAATGATAAAAAAAATTTTTTTCTCTACAATGAAGAAAAACATTATTGTGTTATAAACCAGTGCTCTTATCTATCCAAGTCAAAAGGAATCAAGTCGATATCTAGAAAACTGAGGAAGTTATGACCAAAAAGGTAACTAGTTCTACTAAAAAAGGGCCGGAAAGAGGCAGTAGCAGAACTGGTAACATTTTTGGTCATAACTTGCTTATTTTTCTAGACATCGACTTGATTTCTACTGCGTTGGATAGGTAACAGCACTGGCTTTAATACGAAATTTTCGTTTTGCGAATAGTGGGACAAAAATTTTTTTCTTCAAAAAATACCATGGGCTACCCCCTTTGCTTTTTTTGGAAAAATGATAAAAAAAATTTTTGCTCTACAAGGAAGAAAAACAATATTGTGGTTAAAGCCAGTGCCCTTAGCTATCCAAGTCAAAAGGAATCAAGTCGATATCTAGAAAACTGAGGAAGTTATGACCAAAAAGGTAACTAGGTCTACTAAAAAGTGGCTGGAAAGAGGCAGTAGCAGAACTGGTAACATTTTTGGTCATAACTCTCTTTTTTTTTTAGACATCGACTTGATTTCTACTGCGTTGGATAGGTAACAGCAATTGCTTTAATACGAAATTTTCGTTTTGCGAATAGTGGGACAAAAATTTTTTTCTTCAAAAAATGCCGTGGGCTACCCCCTTTGCTTTTTTTGGAAAAATGATAAAAAAAAATTTTTCTCTACAATGAATAAAAACAATATTGTGGTTAAAGCCAGTGCCCTTAGCTATCCAAGTCAAAAGGAATCAAGTCGATATCTAGAAAACTGAGGAAGTTATGACCAAAAAGGTAACTAGGTCTACTAAAAAGTGGCTGAAAAGAGGCAGTAGCAGAACTGGTAACATTTTTGGTCATAACTCTCTTTTTTTCTAGACATCGACTTGATTTCTACTGCGTTGGATAAGTAACAGCAATTGCTTTAATACGAAATTTTCGTTTTGCGAATAGTGGGACAAAAATTTTTTTCTTCAAAAAATACCGTGGGCTACCCCCTTTGCTTTTTTTGGAAAAATGATAAAAAAAAATTTTTCTCTACAATGAATAAAAACAATATTGTGGTTAAAGCCAGTGCCCTTAGCTATCCAAGTCAAAAGGAATCAAGTCAATATCTAGAAAACTGAGGAAGTTATGACCAAAAAGGTAACTAGTTCTACTAAAAAGTGGCCGGAAAGAGGCAGTAGCAGAACTGGTATCATTTTTGGTCATAACTTGCTTATTTTTCTAGACATCGACTTGATTTCTACTGCGTTGGATAGGTAACAGCACTGGCTTTAATACGAAATTTTCTTTTTGCGAATAGTGGGACAAAAATTTTTTTCTTCAAAAAATACCATGGGCTACCCCCTTTGCTTTTTTTGGAAAAATGATAAAAAAAATTTTTTCTCTACAATGAAGAAAAACATTATTGTGTTATAAACCAGTGCTCTTATCTATCCAAGTCAAAAATAATCTATTCTATATCTAGAAAACTGAGGAAGTTATGACTAAAAAGGTAACTAGTTCTACTAAAAAGTGGCCGGAAAGAGGCACTAGCAGAACTGGTAACATTTTTGGTCATAACTTGCTTATTTTTCAAGACATCGACTTGATTTCTACTGCGTTGGATAGGTAACAGCAATGGCTTTAATACGAAATTTTCGTTTTGCGAATAGTGGGACCAAAATTTTTTTCTTCAAAAAATACCATGGGCTACCCCCTTTGCTTTTTTTGGAAAAATGATAAAAAAAATTTTTGCTCTACAAGGAAGAAAAACAATATTGTGGTTAAAGCCAGTGCCCTTAGCTATCCAAGTCAAAAGGAATCAAGTCGATATCTAGAAAACTGAGGAAGTTATGATCAAAAAGGTAACTAGGTCTACTAAAAAGTGGCTGGAAAGAGGCAGTAGCAGAACTGGTAACATTTTTGGTCATAACTCTCTTTTTTTTTTAGACATCGACTTGATTTCTACTGCGTTGGATAGGTAACAGCAATTGCTTTAATACGAAATTTTCGTTTTGCGAATAGTGGGACAAAAATTTTTTTCTTCAAAAAATGCCGTGGGCTACCCCCTTTGCTTTTTTTGGAAAAATGATAAAAAAAAATTTTTCTCTACAATGAATAAAAACAATATTGTGGTTAAAGCCAGTGCCCTTAGCTATCCAAGTCAAAAGGAATCAAGTCGATATCTAGAAAACTGAGGAAGTTATGACCAAAAAGGTAACTAGGTCTACTAAAAAGTGGCTGAAAAGAGGCAGTAGCAGAACTGGTAACATTTTTGGTCATAACTCTCTTTTTTTCTAGACATCGACTTGATTTCTACTGCGTTGGATAAGTAACAGCAATTGCTTTAATACGAAATTTTCGTTTTGCGAATAGTGGGACAAAAATTTTTTTCTTCAAAAAATACCGTGGGCTACCCCCTTTGCTTTTTTTGGAAAAATGATAAAAAAAAATTTTTCTCTACAATGAATAAAAACAATATTGTGGTTAAAGCCAGTGCCCTTAGCTATCCAAGTCAAAAGGAATCAAGTCGATATCTAGAAAACTGAGGAAGTTATGACCAAAAAGGTAACTAGTTCTACTAAAAAAGGGCCGGAAAGAGGCAGTAGCAGAACTGGTAACATTTTTGGTCATAACTTGCTTATTTTTCTAGACATCGACTTGATTTCTACTGCGTTGGATAGGTAACAGCACTGGCTTTAATACGAAATTTTCTTTTTGCGAATAGTGGGACAAAAATTTTTTTCTTCAAAAAATACCATGGGCTACCCCCTTTGCTTTTTTTGGAAAAATGATAAAAAAATTTTTTTCTCTACAATGAAGAAAAACATTATTGTGTTATAAACCAGTGCTCTTATCTATCCAAGTCAAAAATAATCAATTCTATATCTAGAAAACTGAGGAAGTTATGACTAAAAAGGTAACTAGTTCTACTAAAAAGTGGCCGGAAAGAGGCAGTAGCAGAACTGGTAACATTTTTGGTCATAACTTGCTTATTTTTCTAGACATCGACTTGATTTCTACTGCGTTGGATAGGTAACAGCAATGGCTTTAATACGAAATTTTCGTTTTGCGAATAGTGGGACCAAAATTTTTTTCTTCAAAAAATTCCATGGGCTACCCCCTTTACTTTTTTTGGAAAAATGATAAAAAAATTTTTTTCTCTACAATGAAGAAAAACATTATTGTGTTATAAACCAGTGCTCTTATCTATCCAAGTCAAAAGGAATCAAGTCGATATCTAGAAAACTGAGGAAGTTATGACCAAAAAGGTAACTAGTTCTACTAAAAAGTGGCCGGAAAGAGGCAGTAGCAGAACTGGTAACATTTTTGGTCATAACTTGCTTATTTTTCAAGACATCGACTTGATTTCTACTGCTTTGGATAGGTAACAGCACTGGCTTTAATAAGAAATTTTCGTTTTGCGAATAGTGGGACCAAAATTTTTTTCTTCAAAAAATACCATGGGCTACCCTTTTTGCTTTTTTTGGAAAAATGATAAAAAAAATTTTTTCTCTACAATGAATAAAAACAATATTGTATTTAAAACCATTTCCCTTAGCTATCCAAGTCAAAAGGAATCAAGTCGATATCTAGAAAACTGAGGAAGTTATGACCAAAAAGGTAACTAGTTCTACTAAAAAGTGGCCGGAAAGAGGCAGTAGCAGAACTGGTAACATTTGTGGTCATAACTTGCTTATTTTTCTAGACATCGACTTGATTTCTACTGCGTTGGATAGGTAACAGCACTGGCTTTAATACGAAATTTTCGTTTTGCGAATAGTGGGACAAAAATTTTTTTCTTCAAAAAATACCATGGGCTACTCCCTTTGCTTTTTTTGGAAAAATGATAAAAAAAATTTTTTCTCTACAATGAAGAAAAACATTATTGTGTTATAAACCAGTGCTCTTATCTATCCAAGTCAAAAATAATCAATTCTATATCTAGAAAACTGAGGAAGTTATGACTAAAAAGGTAACTAGTTCTACTAAAAAGTGGCCGGAAGGAGGCACTAGCAGAACTGGTAACATTTTTGGTCATAACTTGCTTATTTTTCAAGACATCGACTTCATTTCTACTGCGTTGGATAGGTAACAGCAATGGCTTTAATACGAAATTTTCGTTTTGCGAATAGTGGGACCAAAATTTTTTTCTTCAAAAAATACCATGGGCTACCCCCTTTGCTTTTTTTGGAAAAATGATAAAAAAAATTTTTGCTCTACAAGGAAGAAAAACATTATTGTGGTCAAAGCCAGTGCTCTTAGCTATCCAAGTCAAAAGGAATCAAGTCGATATCTAGAAAACTGAGGAAGTTATGACCAAAACGGTAACTAGTTCTACTAAAAAGTGGCCGGAAAGAGGCAGTAGCAGAACTGGTAACATTTTTGGTCATAACTTGCTTATTTTTCTAGACATCGACTTGATTTCTACTGCGTTGGATAGGTAACAGCACTGGCTTTAATACGAAATTTTCGTTTTGCGAATAGTGGGACAAAAATTTTTTTCTTCAAAAAATACCGTGGGCTACCCCCTTTGCTTTTTTTGGAAAAATGATAAAAAAAAATTTGTCTCTACAATGAATAAAAACAATATTGTGGTTAAAGCCAGTGCCCTTAGCTATCCAAGTCAAAAGGAATCAAGTCGATATCTAGAAAACTGAGGAAGTTATGACCAAAAAGGTAACTAGGTCTACTAAAAAGTGGCTGGAAAGAGGCAGTAGCAGAACTGGTAACATTTTTGGTCATAACTTGCTTATTTTTCTAGACATCGACTTGATTTCTACTGCGTTGGATAGGTAACAGCACTGGCTTTAATACGAAATTTTCGTTTTGCGAATAGTGGGACAAAAATTTTTTTCTTCAAAAAATACCATGGGCTACCCCCTTTGCTTTTTTTGGAAAAATGATAAAAAAAATTTTTTCTCTACAATGAAGAAAAACATTATTGTGTTATAAACCAGTGCTCTTATCTATCCAAGTCAAAAATAATCAATTCTATATCTAGAAAACTGAGGAAGTTATGACTAAAAAGGTAACTAGTTCTACTAAAAAGTGGCCGGAAGGAGGCACTAGCAGAACTGGTAACATTTTTGGTCATAACTTGCTTATTTTTCAAGACATCGACTTCATTTCTACTGCGTTGGATAGGTAACAGCAATGGCTTTAATACGAAATTTTCGTTTTGCGAATAGTGGGACCAAAATTTTTTTCTTCAAAAAATACCATGGGCTACCCCCTTTGCTTTTTTTGGAAAAATGATAAAAAAAATTTTTTCTCTACAAGGAAGAAAAACATTATTGTGGTCAAAGCCAGTGCTCTTAGCTATCCAAGTCAAAAGGAATCAAGTCGATATCTAGAAAACTGAGGAAGTTATGAACAAAACGGTAACTAGTTCTACTAAAAAGTGGCCGGAAAGAGGCAGTAGCAGAACTGGTACCATTTTTGGTCATTACTCTCTTATTTTTCTAGACATTGACTTGATTTCTACTGCGTTGGATAGGTAACAGCACTGGCTTTAATACGAAATTTTCGTTTTGCGAATAGTGGGACAAAAATTTTTTTCTTCAAAAAATACCATGGGCTACCCTTTTTGCTTTTTTTGGAAAAATGATAAAAAAAATTTTTTCTCTACAATGAATAAAAACAATATTGTATTTAAAACCATTTCCCTTAGCTATCCAAGTCAAAAGGAATCAAGTCGATATCTAGAAAACTGAGGAAGTTATGACCAAAACGGTAACTAGTTCTACTAAAAAGTGGCCGGAAAGAGGCAGTAGCAGAACTGGTAACATTTTTGGTCATAACTTGCTTATTTTTCTAAACATCGACTTGATTTCTACTGCGTTGGATAGGTAACAGCACTGGCTTTAATACGAAATTTTCGTTTTGCGAATAGTGGGACAAAAATTTTTTTCTTCAAAAAATACCATGGGCTACCCCCTTTGCTTTTTTTGGAAAAATGATAAAAAAAATTTTTTCTCTACAATGAAGAAAAACATTATTGTGTTATAAACCAGTGCTCTTATCTATCCAAGTCAAAAATAATCAATTCTATATCTAGAAAACTGAGGAAGTTATGACTAAAAAGGTAACTAGTTCTACTAAAAAGTGGCCGGAAAGAGGCACTAGCAGAACTGGTAACATTTTTGGTCATAACTTGCTTATTTTTCAAGACATCGACTTGATTTCTACTGCGTTGGATAGGTAACAGCAATGGCTTTAATACGAAATTTTCGTTTTGCGAATAGTGGGACCAAAATTTTTTTCTTCAAAAAATACCATGGGCTACCCCCTTTGCTTTTTTTGGAAAAATGATAAAAAAATTTTTTTCTCTACAATGAAGAAAAATATTATTGTGTTATAAACCAGTGCTCTTATCTATCCAAGTCAAAAATAATCAATTCTATATCTAGAAAACTGAGGAAGTTATGACTAAAAAGGTAACTAGTTCTACTAAAAAGTGGCCGGAAAGAGGCACTAGCAGAACAGGTAACATTTTTGGTCATAACTTGCTTATTTTTCAAGACATCGACTTGATTTCTACTGCGTTGGATAGGTAACAGCAATGGCTTTAATACGAAATTTTCGTTTTGCGAATAGTGGGACCAAAATTTTTTTCTTCAAAAAATACCATGGGCTACCCCCTTTGCTTTTTTTGGAAAAATGATAAAAAAAATTTTTGCTCTACAAGGAAGAAAAACAATATTGTGGTTAAAGCCAGTGCCCTTAGCTATCCAAGTGAAAAGGAATCAAGTCGATATCTAGAAAACTGAGGAAGTTATGACCAAAAAGGTAACTAGGTCTACTAAAAAGTGGCTGGAAAGAGGCAGTAGCAGAACTGGTAACATTTTTGGTCATAACTCTCTTTTTTTTTTAGACATCGACTTGATTTCTACTGCGTTGGATAGGTAACAGCAATTGCTTTAATACGAAATTTTCGTTTTGCGAATAGTGGGACAAAAATTTTTTTCTTCAAAAAATGCCGTGGGCTACCCCCTTTGCTTTTTTTGGAAAAATGATAAAAAAAAATTTTTCTCTACAATGAATAAAAACAATATTGTGGTTAAAGCCAGTGCCCTTAGCTATCCAAGTCAAAAGGAATCAAGTCGATATCTAGAAAACTGAGGAAGTTATGACCAAAAAGGTAACTAGGTCTACTAAAAAGTGGCTGAAAAGAGGCAGTAGCAGAACTGGTAACATTTTTGGTCATAACTCTCTTTTTTTCTAGACATCGACTTGATTTCTACTGCGTTGGATAAGTAACAGCAATTGCTTTAATACGAAATTTTCGTTTTGCGAATAGTGGGACAAAAATTTTTTTCTTCAAAAAATACCGTGGGCTACCCCCTTTGCTTTTTTTGGAAAAATGATAAAAAAAAATTTTTCTCTACAATGAATAAAAACAATATTGTGGTTAAAGCCAGTGCCCTTAGCTATCCAAGTCAAAAGGAATCAAGTCGATATCTAGAAAACTGAGGAAGTTATGACCAAAAAGGTAACTAGGTCTACTAAAAAGTGGCTGGAAAGAGGCAGTAGCAGAACTGGTAACATTTTTGGTCATAACTTGCTTATTTTTCTAGACATCGACTTGATTTCTACTGCGTTGGATAGGTAACAGCACTGGCTTTAATACGAAATTTTTGTTTTGCGAATAGTGGGACAAAAATTTTTTTCTTCAAAAAATACCATGGGCTACCCCCTTTGCTTTTTTTGGAAAAATGATAAAAAAAATTTTTTCTCTACAATGAAGAAAAACATTATTGTGTTATAAACCAGTGCTCTTATCTATCCAAGTCAAAAATAATCAATTCTATATCTAGAAAACTGAGGAAGTTATGACTAAAAAGGTAACTAGTTCTACTAAAAAGTGGCCGGAAGGAGGCACTAGCAGAACTGGTAACATTTTTGGTCATAACTTGCTTATTTTTCAAGACATCGACTTCATTTCTACTGCGTTGGATAGGTAACAGCAATGGCTTTAATACGAAATTTTCGTTTTGCGAATAGTGGGACCAAAATTTTTTTCTTCAAAAAATACCATGGGCTACCCCCTTTGCTTTTTTTGGAAAAATGATAAAAAAAATTTTTTCTCTACAATGAATAAAAACAATATTGTATTTAAAACCATTTCCCTTAGCTATCCAAGTCAAAAGGAATCAAGTCGATATCTAGAAAACTGAGGAAGTTATGACCAAAACGGTAACTAGTTCTACTAAAAAGTGGCCGGAAAGAGGCAGTAGCAGAACTGGTAACATTTTTGGTCATAACTTGCTTATTTTTCTAGACATCGACTTGATTTCTACTGCGTTGGATAGGTAACAGCACTGGCTTTAATACGAAATTTTCGTTTTGCGAATAGTGGGACAAAAATTTTTTTCTTCAAAAAATACCATGGGCTACCCTTTTTGCTTTTTTTGGAAAAATGATAAAAAAAATTTTTTCTCTACAATGAATAAAAACAATATTGTATTTAAAACCATTTCCCTTAGCTATCCAAGTCAAAAGGAATCAAGTCGATATCTAGAAAACTGAGGAAGTTATGACCAAAAAGGTAACTAGTTCTACTAAAAAGTGGCCGGAAAGAGGCAGTAGCAGAACTGGTACCATTTTTGGTCATTACTCTCTTATTTTTCTAGACATTGACTTGATTTCTACTGCGTTGGATAGGTAACAGCACTGGCTTTAATACGAAATTTTCGTTTTGCGAATAGTGGGACAAAAATTTTTTTCTTCAAAAAATACCATGGGCTACCCTTTTTGCTTTTTTTGGAAAAATGATAAAAAAAATTTTTTCTCTACAATGAATAAAAACAATATTGTATTTAAAACCATTTCCCTTAGCTATCCAAGTCAAAAGGAATCAAGTCGATATCTAGAAAACTGAGGAAGTTATGACCAAAACGGTAACTAGTTCTACTAAAAAGTGGCCGGAAAGAGGCAGTAGCAGAACTGGTAACATTTTTGGTCATAACGTGCTTATTTTTCTAGACATCGACTTGATTTCTACTGCGTTGGATAGGTAACAGCACTGGCTTTAATACGAAATTTTCGTTTTGCGAATAGTGGGACAAAAATTTTTTTCTTCAAAAAATACCATGGGCTACCCTTTTTGCTTTTTTTGGAAAAATGATAAAAAAAATTTTTTCTCTACAATGAATAAAAACAATATTGTATTTAAAACCATTTCCCTTAGCTATCCAAGTCAAAAGGAATCAAGTCGATATCTAGAAAACTGAGGAAGTTATGACCAAAAAGGTAACTAGTTCTACTAAAAAGTGGCCGGAAAGAGGCAGTAGCAGAACTGGTAACATTTTTGGTCATAACTTGCTTATTTTTCTAGACATCGACTTGATTTCTACTGCGTTGGATAGGTAACAGCACTGGCTTTAATACGAAATTTTCGTTTTGCGAATAGTGGGACCAAAATTTTTTTCTTCAAAAAATACCATGGGCTACCCCCTTTGCTTTTTTTGGAAAAATGATAAAAAAAATTTTTGCTCTACAAGGAAGAAAAACAATATCGTGGTTAAAGCCAGTGCTCTTAGCTATCCAAGTCAAAAGGAATCAAGTCGATATCTAGAAAACTGAGGAAGTTATGACGGAAACGGTAACTAGTTCTACTAAAAAGTGGCCGGAAAGAGGCAGTAGCAGAACTGGTAACTTTTTTGGTCATAACTTGCTTATTTTTCTAGACATCGACTTGATTTCTACTGCGTTGGATAGGTAACAGTAATGGCTTTAATACGAAATTTTCGTTTTGCGAATAGTGGGACAAAAATTTTTTTCTTCAAAAAATACCATGGGCTACCCCCTTTGCTTTTTTTGGAAAAATGATAAAAAAAATTTTTGCTCTACAAGGAAGAAAAACATTATTGTGGTCAAAGCCAGTGCTCTTAGCTATCCAAGTCAAAAGGAATCAAGTCGATATCTAGAAAACTGAGGAAGTTATGAACAAAACGGTAACTAGTTCTACTAAAAAGTGGCCGGAAAGAGGCAGTAGCAGAACTGGTACCATTTTTGGTCATTACTCTCTTATTTTTCTAGACATTGACTTGATTTCTACTGCGTTGGATAGCTAACAGCACTGGCTTTAATACGAATTTTTCGTTTTGCGAATAGTGGGACAAAAATTTTTTTCTTCAAAAAATACCATGGGCTACCCTTTTTGCTTTTTTTGGAAAAATGATAAAAAAAATTTTTTCTCTACAATGAATAAAAACAATATTGTATTTAAAACCATTTCCCTTAGCTATCCAAGTCAAAAGGAATCAAGTCGATATCTAGAAAACTGAGGAAGTTATGACCAAAACGGTAACTAGTTCTACTAAAAAGTGGCCGGAAAGAGGCAGTAGCAGAACTGGTAACATTTTTGGTCATAACTTGCTTATTTTTCTAGACATCGACTTGATTTCTACTGCGTTGGATAGGTAACAGCACTGGCTTTAATACGAAATTTTCGTTTTGCGAATAGTGGGACAAAAATTTTTTTCTTCAAAAAATACCATGGGCTACCCCCTTTGCTTTTTTTGCAAAAATGATAAAAAAATTTTTTTCTCTACAATGAAGAAAAACATTATTGTGTTATAAACCAGTGCTCTTATCTATCCAAGTCAAAAATAATCAATTCTATATCTAGAAAACTGAGGAAGTTATGACTAAAAAGGTAACTAGTTCTACTAAAAAGTGGCCGGAAAGAGGCAGTAGCAGAACTGGTAACATTTTTGGTCATAACTTGCTTATTTTTCAAGACATCGACTTGATTTCTACTGCGCTAGATAGGTAACAGCAATGGCTTTAATACGAAATTTTCGTTTTGCGAATAGTGGGACCAAAATTTTTTTCTTCAAAAAATACCATGGGCTACCCCCTTTGCTTTTTTTGGAAAAATGATAAAAAAATTTTTTTCTCTACAATGAAGAAAAATATTATTGTGTTATAAACCAGTGCTCTTATCTATCCAAGTCAAAAATAATCAATTCTATATCTAGAAAACTGAGGAAGTTATGACTAAAAAGGTAACTAGTTCTACTAAAAAGTGGCCGGAAAGAGGCACTAGCAGAACTGGTAACATTTTTGGTCATAACTTGCTTATTTTTCAAGACATCGACTTGATTTCTACTGCGTTGGATAGGTAACAAAAATGGCTTTAATACGAAATTTTCGTTTTGCGAATAGTGGGACCAAAATTTTTTTCTTCAAAAAATGCCGTGGGCTACCCCCTTTGCTTTTTTTGGAAAAATGATAAAAAAAAATTTTTCTCTACAATGAATAAAAACAATATTGTGGTTAAAGCCAGTGCCCTTAGCTATCCAAGTCAAAAGGAATCAAGTCGATATCTAGAAAACTGAGGAAGTTATGACCAAAAAGGTAACTAGGTCTACTAAAAAGTGGCTGGAAAGAGGCAGTAGCACAACTGGTAACATTTTTGGTCATAACTCTCTTTTTTTTCTAGACATCGACTTGATTTCTACTGCGTTGGATAGGTAACAGCAATTGCTTTAATACGAAATTTTCGTTTTGCGAATAGTGGGACAAAAATTTTTTTCTTCAAAAAATGCCGTGGGCTACCCCCTTTGCTTTTTTTGGAAAAATGATAAAAAAAAATTTTTCTCTACAATGAATAAAAACAATATTGTGGTTAGAGCCAGTGCCCTTAGCTATCCAAGTCAAAAGGAATCAAGTCGATATCTAGAAAACTGAGGAAGTTATGACCAAAAAGGTAACTAGGTCTACTAAAAAGTGGCTGAAAAGAGGCAGTAGCAGAACTGGTAACATTTTTGGTCATAACTCTCTTTTTTTTCTAGACATCGACTTGATTTCTACTGCGTTGGATAAGTAACAGCAATTGCTTTAATACGAAATTTTCGTTTTGCGAATAGTGGGACAAAAATTTTTTTCTTCAAAAAATACCGTGGGCTACCCCCTTTGCTTTTTTTGGAAAAATGATAAAAAAAAATTTTTCTCTACAATGAATAAAAACAATATTGTGGTTAAAGCCAGTGCCCTTAGCTATCCAAGTCAAAAGGAATCAAGTCAATATCTAGAAAACTGAGGAAGTTATGACCAAAAAGGTAACTAGTTCTACTAAAAAGTGGCCGGAAAGAGGCAGTAGCAGAACTGGTATCATTTTTGGTCATAACTTGCTTATTTTTCTAGACATCGACTTGATTTCTACTGCATTGGATAGGTAACAGCACTGGCTTTAATACGAAATTTTCGTTTTGCGAATAGTGGGACAAAAATTTTTTTCTTCAAAAAATACCGTGGGCTACCCCCTTTGCTTTTTTTGGAAAAATGATAAAAAAAAATTTGTCTCTACAATGAATAAAAACAATATTGTGGTTAAAGCCAGTGCCCTTAGCTATCCAAGTCAAAAGGAATCAAGTCGATATCTAGAAAACTGAGGAAGTTATGACCAAAAAGGTAACTAGGTCTACTAAAAAGTGGCTGGAAAGAGGCAGTAGCACAACTGGTAACATTTTTGGTCATAACTCTCTTTTTTTTCTAGACATCGACTTGATTTCTACTGCGTTGGATAGGTAACAGCAATTGCTTTAATACGAAATTTTCGTTTTGCGAATAGTGGGACCAAAATTTTTTTCTTCAAAAAATACCATGGGCTACCCCCTTTGCTTTTTTTGGAAAAATGATAAAAAAAATTTTTTTCTCTACAATGAAGAAAAACATTATTGTGTTATAAACCAGTGCTCTTATCTATCCAAGTCAAAAGGAATCAAGTCGATATCTAGAAAACTGAGGAAGTTATGACTAAAAAGGTAACTAGTTCTACTAAAAAGTGGCCGGAAAGAGGCAGTAGCAGAACTGGTAACATTTTTGGTCATAACTTGCTTATTTTTCTAGACATCGACTTGATTTCTACTGCGTTGGATAGGTAACAGCAATGGCTTTAATACGAAATTTTCGTTTTGCGAATAGTGGGACAAAAATTTTTTTCTTCAAAAAATACCATGGGCTACCCCCTTTGCTTTTTTTGGAAAAATGATAAAAAAAATTTTTTCTCTACAATGAAGAAAAACATTATTGTGTTATAAACCAGTGCTCTTATCTATCCAAGTCAAAAGGAATCAAGTCGATATCTAGAAAACTGAGGAAGTTATGACCAAAAAGGTAACTAGTTCTACTAAAAAGTGGCCGGAAAGAGGCAGTAGCAGAACTGGTAACATTTTTGGTCATAACTTGCTAATTTTTCAAGACATCGACTTGATTTCTACTGCGTTGGATAGGTAACAGCACTGGCTTTAATAAGAAATTTTCGTTTTGCGAATAGTGGGACCAAAATTTTTTTCTTCAAAAAATACCATGGGCTACCCTTTTTGCTTTTTTTGGAAAAATGATAAAAAAAATTTTTTCTCTACAATGAATAAAAACAATATTGTATTTAAAACCATTTCCCTTAGCTATCCAAGTCAAAAGGAATCAAGTCGATATCTAGAAAACTGAGGAAGTTATGACCAAAAAGGTAACTAGTTCTACTAAAAAGTGGCCGGAAAGAGGCAGTAGCAGAACTGGTAACATTTGTGGTCATAACTTGCTTATTTTTCTAGACATCGACTTGATTTCTACTGCGTTGGATAGGTAACAGCACTGGCTTTAATACGAAATTTTCGTTTTGCGAATAGTGGGACAAAAATTTTTTTCTTCAAAAAATACCATGGGCTACCCCCTTTGCTTTTTTTGGAAAAATGATAAAAAAAATTTTTTCTCTACAATGAATAAAAACAATATTGTATTTAAAACCATTTCCCTTAGCTATCCAAGTCAAAAGGAATCAAGTCGATATCTAGAAAACTGAGGAAGTTATGACCAAAAAGGTAACTAGTTCTACTAAAAAGTGGCCGGAAAGAGGCAGTAGCAGAACTGGTAACATTTTTGGTCATAACTTGCTTATTTTTCTAGACATCGACTTGATTTCTACTGCGTTGGATAGGTAACAGCACTGGCTTTAATACGAAATTTTCGTTTTGCGAATAGTGGGACCAAAATTTTTTTCTTCAAAAAATACCATGGGCTACCCCCTTTGCTTTTTTTGGAAAAATGATAAAAAAAATTTTTGCTCTACAAGGAAGAAAAACAATATCGTGGTTAAAGCCAGTGCTCTTAGCTATCCAAGTCAAAAGGAATCAAGTCGATATCTAGAAAACTGAGGAAGTTATGACGGAAACGGTAACTAGTTCTACTAAAAAGTGGCCAGAAAGAGGCAGTAGCAGAACTGGTAACTTTTTTGGTCATAACTTGCTTATTTTTCTAGACATCGACTTGATTTCTACTGCGTTGGATAGGTAACAGTAATGGCTTTAATACGAAATTTTCGTTTTGCGAATAGTGGGACAAAAATTTTTTTCTTCAAAAAATACCATGGGCTACCCCCTTTGCTTTTTTTGGAAAAATGATAAAAAAAATTTTTGCTCTACAAGGAAGAAAAACATTATTGTGGTCAAAGCCAGTGCTCTTAGCTATCCAAGTCAAAAGGAATCAAGTCGATATCTAGAAAACTGAGGAAGTTATGAACAAAACGGTAACTAGTTCTACTAAAAAGTGGCCGGAAAGAGGCAGTAGCAGAACTGGTACCATTTTTGGTCATTACTCTCTTATTTTTCTAGACATTGACTTGATTTCTACTGCGTTGGATAGGTAACAGCACTGGCTTTAATACGAAATTTTCGTTTTGCGAATAGTGGGACAAAAATTTTTTTCTTCAAAAAATACCATGGGCTACCCCCTTTGCTTTTTTTGGAAAAATGATAAAAAAAATTTTTTCTCTACAATGAATAAAAACAATATTGTATTTAAAAACATTTCCCTTAGCTATCCAAGTCAAAAGGAATCAAGTCGATATCTAGAAAACTGAGGAAGTTATGACCAAAACGGTAACTAGTTCTACTAAAAAGTGGCCGGAAAGAGGCAGTAGCAGAACTGGTAACATTTTTGGTCATAACTCTCTTTTTTTTCTAGACATCGACTTGATTTCTACTGCGTTGGATAGGTAACAGCACTGGCTTTAATACGAAATTTTCGTTTTGCGAATAGTGGGACAAAAATTTTTTTCTTCAAAAAATACCATGGGCTACCCCCTTTGCTTTTTTTGCAAAAATGATAAAAAAATTTTTTTCTCTACAATGAAGAAAAATATTATTGTGTTATAAACCAGTGCTCTTATCTATCCAAGTCAAAAATAATCAATTCTATATCTAGAAAACTGAGGAAGTTATGACTAAAAAGGTAACTAGTTCTACTAAAAAGTGGCCGGAAAGAGGCACTAGCAGAACTGGTAACATTTTTGGTCATAACTTGCTTATTTTTCAAGACATCGACTTGATTTCTACTGCGTTGGATAGGTAACAGCAATGGCTTTAATACGAAATTTTCGTTTTGCGAATAGTGGGACCAAAATTTTTTTCTTCAAAAAATACCATGGGCTACCCCCTTTGCTTTTTTTGGAAAAATGATAAAAAAAATTTTTGCTCTACAAGGAAGAAAAACAATATTGTGGTTAAAGCCAGTGCCCTTAGCTATCCAAGTCAAAAGGAATCAAGTCGATATCTAGAAAACTGAGGAAGTTATGACCAAAAAGGTAACTAGGTCTACTAAAAAGTGGCTGGAAAGAGGCAGTAGCAGAACTGGTAACATTTTTGGTCATAACTCTCTTTTTTTTTCTAGACATCGACTTGATTTCTACTGCGTTGGATAGGTAACAGCAATTGCTTTAATACGAAATTTTCGTTTTGCGAATAGTGGGACAAAAATTTTTTTCTTCAAAAAATGCCGTGGGCTACCCCCTTTGCTTTTTTTGGAAAAATGATAAAAAAAAATTTTTCTCTACAATGAATAAAAACAATATTGTGGTTAAAGCCAGTGCCCTTAGCTATCCAAGTCAAAAGGAATCAAGTCGATATCTAGAAAACTGAGGAAGTTATGACCAAAAAGGTAACTAGGTCTACTAAAAAGTGGCTGAAAAGAGGCAGTAGCAGAACTGGTAACATTTTTGGTCATAACTCTCTTTTTTTTCTAGACATCGACTTGATTTCTACTGCGTTGGATAAGTAACAGCAATTGCTTTAATACGAAATTTTCGTTTTGCGAATAGTGGGACAAAAATTTTTTTCTTCAAAAAATACCGTGGGCTACCCCCTTTGCTTTTTTTGGAAAAATGATAAAAAAAAATTTTTCTCTACAATGAATAAAAACAATATTGTGGTTAAAGCCAGTGCCCTTAGCTATCCAAGTCAAAAGGAATCAAGTCAATATCTAGAAAACTGAGGAAGTTATAACCAAAAAGGTAACTAGTTCTACTAAAAAGTGGCCGGAAAGAGGCAGTAGCAGAACTGGTATCATTTTTGGTCATAACTTGCTTATTTTTCTAGACATCGACTTGATTTCTACTGCGTTGGATAGGTAACAGCACTGGCTTTAATACGAAATTTTCGTTTTGCGAATAGTGGGACAAAAATTTTTTTCTTCAAAAAATACCGTGGGCTACCCCCTTTGCTTTTTTTGGAAAAATGATAAAAAAAAATTTGTCTCTACAATGAATAAAAACAATATTGTGGTTAAAGCCAGTGCCCTTAGCTATCCAAGTCAAAAGGAATCAAGTCGATATCTAGAAAACTGAGGAAGTTATGACCAAAAAGGTAACTAGGTCTACTAAAAAGTGGCTGGAAAGAGGCAGTAGCAGAACTGGTAACATTTTTGGTCATAACTCTCTTTTTTTTCTAGACATCGACTTGATTTCTACTGCGTTGGATAGGTAACAGCAATTGCTTTAATACGAAATTTTCGTTTTGCGAATAGTGGGACAAAAATTTTTTTCTTCAAAAAATACCGTGGGCTACCCCCTTTGCTTTTTTTGGAAAAATGATAAAAAAAAAATTTTCTCTACAATGAATAAAAACAATATTGTGGTTAAAGCCAGTGCCCTTACCTATCCAAGTCAAAAGGAATCAAGTCAATATCTAGAAAACTGAGGAAGTTATGACCAAAAAGGTAACTAGTTCTACTAAAAAGTGGCCGGAAAGAGGCAGTAGCAGAACTGGTAACATTTTTGGTCATAACTTGCTTATTTTTCTAGACATCGACTTGATTTCTACTGCGTTGGATAGGTAACAGCAATGGCTTTAATACGAAATTTTCGTTTTGCGAATAGTGGGACCAAAATTTTTTTCTTCAAAAAATACCATGGGCTACCCCCTTTGCTTTTTTTGGAAAAATGATAAAAAAAATTTTTGCTCTACAAGGAAGAAAAACAATATTGTGGTTAAAGCCAGTGCCCTTAGCTATCCAAGTCAAAAGGAATCAAGTCGATATCTAGAAAACTGAGGAAGTTATGACCAAAAAGGTAACTAGGTCTACTAAAAAGTGGCTGGAAAGAGGCAGTAGCAGAACTGGTAACATTTTTGGTCATAACTCTCTTTTTTTTCTAGACATCGACTTGATTTCTACTGCGTTGGATAGGTAACAGCAATTGCTTTAATACGAAATTTTCGTTTTGCGAATAGTGGGACCAAAATTTTTTTCTTCAAAAAATACCATGGGCTACCCCCTTTGTTTTTTTTGGAAAAATGATAAAAAAAATTTTTGCTCTACAAGGAAGAAAAACAATATTGTGGTTAAAGCCAGTGCCCTTAGCTATCCAAGTCAAAAGGAATCAAGTCGATATCTAGAAAACTGAGGAAGTTATGACCAAAACGGTAACTAGTTCTACTAAAAAGTGGCCGGAAAGAGGCAGTAGCAGAACTGGTAACATTTTTGGTCATAACTTGCTTATTTTTCTAGACATCGACTTGATTTCTACTGCGTTGGATAGGTAACAGCACTGGCTTTAATACGAAATTTTCGTTTTGCGAATAGTGGGACAAAAATTTTTTTCTTCAAAAAATACCATGGGCTACCCCCTTTGCTTTTTTTGCAAAAATGATAAAAAAATTTTTTTCTCTACAATGAAGAAAAATATTATTGTGTTATAAACCAGTGCTCTTATCTATCCAAGTCAAAAATAATCAATTCTATATCTAGAAAACTGAGGAAGTTATGACTAAAAAGGTAACTAGTTCTACTAAAAAGTGGCCGGAAAGAGGCACTAGCAGAACTGGTAACATTTTTGGTCATAACTTGCTTATTTTTCAAGACATCGACTTGATTTCTACTGCGTTGGATAGGTAACAGCAATGGCTTTAATACGAAATTTTCGTTTTGCGAATAGTGGGACCAAAATTTTTTTCTTCAAAAAATACCATGGGCTACCCCCTTTGCTTTTTTTGGAAAAATGATAAAAAAAATTTTTGCTCTACAAGGAAGAAAAACAATATTGTGGTTAAAGCCAGTGCCCTTAGCTATCCAAGTCAAAAGGAATCAAGTCGATATCTAGAAAACTGAGGAAGTTATGACCAAAAAGGTAACTAGGTCTACTAAAAAGTGGCTGGAAAGAGGCAGTAGCAGAACTGGTAACATTTTTGGTCATAACTCTCTTTTTTTTTCTAGACATCGACTTGATTTCTACTGCGTTGGATAGGTAACAGCAATTGCTTTAATACGAAATTTTCGTTTTGCGAATAGTGGGACAAAAATTTTTTTCTTCAAAAAATGCCGTGGGCTACCCCCTTTGCTTTTTTTGGAAAAATGATAAAAAAAAATTTTTCTCTACAATGAATAAAAACAATATTGTGGTTAAAGCCAGTGCCCTTAGCTATCCAAGTCAAAAGGAATCAAGTCGATATCTAGAAAACTGAGGAAGTTATGACCAAAAAGGTAACTAGGTCTACTAAAAAGTGGCTGAAAAGAGGCAGTAGCAGAACTGGTAACATTTTTGGTCATAACTCTCTTTTTTTTCTAGACATCGACTTGATTTCTACTGCGTTGGATAAGTAACAGCAATTGCTTTAATACGAAATTTTCGTTTTGCGAATAGTGGGACAAAAATTTTTTTCTTCAAAAAATACCGTGGGCTACCCCCTTTGCTTTTTTTGGAAAAATGATAAAAAAAAATTTTTCTCTACAATGAATAAAAACAATATTGTCGTTAAAGCCAGTGCCCTTAGCTATCCAAGTCAAAAGGAATCAAGTCAATATCTAGAAAACTGAGGAAGTTATAACCAAAAAGGTAACTAGTTCTACTAAAAAGTGGCCGGAAAGAGGCAGTAGCAGAACTGGTATCATTTTTGGTCATAACTTGCTTATTTTTCTAGACATCGACTTGATTTCTACTGCGTTGGATAGGTAACAGCACTGGCTTTAATACGAAATTTTCGTTTTGCGAATAGTGGGACAAAAATTTTTTTCTTCAAAAAATACCGTGGGCTACCCCCTTTGCTTTTTTTGGAAAAATGATAAAAAAAAATTTTTGCTCTACAATGAATAAAAACAATATTGTGGTTAAAGCCAGTGCCCTTAGCTATCCAAGTCAAAAGGAATCAAGTCGATATCTAGAAAACTGAGGAAGTTATGACCAAAAAGGTAACTAGGTCTACTAAAAAGTGGCTGGAAAGAGGCAGTAGCAGAACTGGTAACATTTTTGGTCATAACTCTCTTTTTTTTCTAGACATCGACTTGATTTCTACTGCGTTGGATAGGTAACAGCAATTGCTTTAATACGAAATTTTCGTTTTGCGAATAGTGGGACAAAAATTTTTTTCTTCAAAAAATACCGTGGGCTACCCCCTTTGCTTTTTTTGGAAAAATGATAAAAAAAAATTTTTCTCTACAATGAATAAAAACAATATTGTGGTTAAAGCCAGTGCCCTTACCTATCCAAGTCAAAAGGAATCAAGTCAATATCTAGAAAACTGAGGAAGTTATGACCAAAAAGGTAACTAGTTCTACTAAAAAGTGGCCGGAAAGAGGCAGTAGCAGAATTGGTAACATTTTTGGTCATAACTTGCTTATTTTTCTAGACATCGACTTGATTTCTACTGCGTTGGATAGGTAACAGCAATGGCTTTAATACGAAATTTTCGTTTTGCGAATAGTGGGACCAAAATTTTTTTCTTCAAAAAATACCATGGGCTACCCCCTTTGCTTTTTTTGGAAAAATGATAAAAAAAATTTTTGCTCTACAAGGAAGAAAAACAATATTGTGGTTAAAGCCAGTGCCCTTAGCTATCCAAGTCAAAAGGAATCAAGTCGATATCTAGAAAACTGAGGAAGTTATGACCAAAAAGGTAACTAGGTCTACTAAAAAGTGGCTGGAAAGAGGCAGTAGCAGAACTGGTAACATTTTTGGTCATAACTCTCTTTTTTTTCTAGACATCGACTTGATTTCTACTGCGTTGGATAGGTAACAGCAATTGCTTTAATACGAAATTTTCGTTTTGCGAATAGTGGGACCAAAATTTTTTTCTTCAAAAAATACCATGGGCTACCCCCTTTGTTTTTTTTGGAAAAATGATAAAAAAAATTTTTGCTCTACAAGGAAGAAAAACAATATTGTGGTTAAAGCCAGTGCCCTTAGCTATCCAAGTCAAAAGGAATCAAGTCGATATCTAGAAAACTGAGGAAGTTATGACCAAAACGGTAACTAGTTCTACTAAAAAGTGGCCGGAAAGAGGCAGTAGCAGAACTGGTAACATTTTTGGTCATAACTTGCTTATTTTTCTAGACATCGACTTGATTTCTACTGCGTTGGATAGGTAACAGCACTGGCTTTAATACGAAATTTTCGTTTTGCGAATAGTGGGACAAAAATTTTTTTCTTCAAAAAATACCATTGGCTACCCCCTTTGCTTTTTTTGAAAAAATGATAAAAAATTTTTTTGCTCTACAAGGAAGAAAAACAATATTGTGGTCAAAGCCAGTGCTCTTAGCTATCCAAGTCAAAAGGAATCAAGTCGATATCTAGAAAACTGAGGAAGTTATGACCAAAACGGTAACTAGTTCTACTAAAAAGTGGCCGGAAAGAGGCAGTAGCAGAACTGGTAACATTTTTGGTCATAACTTGCTTATTTTTCTAGACATCGACTTGATTTCTACTGCGTTGGATAGGTAACAGCACTGGCTTTAATACGAAATTTTCGTTTTGCGAATAGTGGGACAAAAATTTTTTTCTTCAAAAAATACCATGGGCTACCCCCTTTGCTTTTTTTGGAAAAATGATAAAAAAAATTTTTGCTCTACAAGGAAGAAAAACAATATTGTGGTTAAAGCCAGTGCCCTTAGCTATCCAAGTCAAAAGGAATCAAGTCGATATCTAGAAAACTGAGGAAGTTATGACCAAAAAGGTAACTAGGTCTACTAAAAAGTGGCTGGAAAGAGGCAGTAGCAGAACTGGTAACATTTTTGGTCATAACTCTCTTTTTTTTCTAGACATCGACTTGATTTCTATTGCGTTGGATAGGTAACAGCAATTGCTTTAATACGAAATTTTCGTTTTGCGAATAGTGGGACCAAAATTTTTTTCTTCAAAAAATACCATGGGCTACCCCCTTTGTTTTTTTTGGAAAAATGATAAAAAAAATTTTTGCTCTACAAGGAAGAAAAACAATATTGTGGTTAAAGCCAGTGCCCTTAGCTATCCAAGTCAAAAGGAATCAAGTCGATATCTAGAAAACTGAGGAAGTTATGACCAAAACGGTAACTAGTTCTACTAAAAAGTGGCCGGAAAGAGGCAGTAGCAGAACTGGTACCATTTTTTGTCATAACTCTCTTTTTTTTCTAGACATCGACTTGATTTCTACTGCGTTGGATAGGTAACAGCACTGGCTTTAATACGAAATTTTCGTTTTGCGAATAGTGGGACAAAAATTTTTTTCTTCAAAAAATACCATGGGCTACCCCCTTTGCTTTTTTTGGAAAAATGATAAAAAAAATTTTTGCTCTACAAGAAAGAAAAACAATATTGTGGTTAAAGCCAGTGCCCTTAGCTATCCAAGTCAAAAGGAATCAAGTCGATATCTAGAAAACTGAGGAAGTTATGACCAAAAAGGTAACTAGTTCTACTAAAAAGTGGCTGGAAAGAGGCAGTAGCAGAACTGGTAACATTTTTGGTCATAACTTGCTTATTTTTCTAGACATCGACTTGATTTCTACTGCGTTGGATAGGTAACAGCACTGGCTTTAATACGAAATTTTCGTTTTGCGAATAGTGGGACAAAAATTTTTTTCTTCAAAAAATACCATGGGCTACCCCCTTTGCTTTTTTTGGAAAAATAATAAAAAAAATTTTTGCTCTATAAGGAAGAAAAACAATATTGTGGTTAAAGCCAGTGCCCTTAGCTATCCAAATCAAAAGGAGTCAAGTCGATATCTAGAAAACTGAGGAAGTTATGACCAAAAAGGTAACTAGTTCTACTAAAAAGTGGCCGGAAAGAGGCAGTAGCAGAACTGGTAACATTTTTGGTCATAACTTGCTTATTTTTCTAGACATCGACTTGATTTCTACTCCGTTGGATAGGTAACAGCACTAGCTTTAATACGAAATTTTCGTTTTGCGAATAGTGGGACAAAAATTTTTTTTTCAAAAAATACCATGGGCTACCCCCTTTGCTTTTTTTGGAAAAATGATAAAAAAATGTTTTGCTCTACCCGCAAGAAAAACAATATTGTGGTTAAAGCCAGTGCCCTTAGCTATCCAAGTGAAAAGGAATCAAGTCGATATCTGGAAAACTGAGGAAGTTATGACCAAAAAGGTAACTAGTTCTACTAAAAAGTGGCCGGAAAGAGGCAGTAGCAGAACTGGTAACATTTTTGGTCATAACTTGCTTATTTTTCTAGACATCGACTTGATTTCTACTGCGTTGGATAGGTAACAGCACTGGGTTTAATACGAAATTTTCGTTTTGCGAATAGTGGGACAAAAATTTTTTTCTTCAAAAAATACCATTGGCTACCCCCTTTGCTTTTTTTGGAAAAATGATAAAAAAAATTTTTGCTCTACAATGAATAAAAACAATATTGTATTTAAAACCATTTCCCTTAGCTATCCAAGTCAAAAGGAATCAAGTCGATATCTAGAAATCTGAGGAAGTTATGACCAAAAAGGTAACTAGTTCTACTAAAAAGTGGCCGGAAAGAGGCAGTAGCAGAACTGGTAACATTTTTGGTCATAACTTGCTTATTTTTCTAGACATCGACTTGATTTCTACTGCGTTGGATAGGTAACAGCACTGGCTTTAATACGAAATTTTCGTTTTGCGAATAGTGGGACAAAAATTTTTTTCTTCAAAAAATACCATGGGCTACCCCCTTTGCTTTTTTTGGAAAAATGATAAAAAAAATTTTTGCTCTACAAGGAAGAAAAACAATATTGTGGTTAAAGCCAGTGCCCTTAGCTATCCAAGTCAAAAGGAATCAAGTCGATATCTAGAAAACTGAGGAAGTTATGACCAAAAAGGTAACTAGTTCTACTAAAAAGTGGCCGGAAAGAGGCAGTAGCAGAACTGGTATCATTTTTGGTCATAACTTGCTTATTTTTCTAGACATCGACTTGATTTCTACTGCGTTGGATAGGTAACAGCACTGGCTTTAATACGAAATTTTCGTTTTGCGAATAGTGGAACAAAAATTTTTTTCTTCAAAAAATACCATTGGCTACCCCCTTTGCTTTTTTTGAAAAAATGATAAAAAAATTTTTTGCTCTACAAGGAAGAAAAACAATATTGTGGTCAAAGCCAGTGCTCTTTGCTATCCAAGTCAAAAGGAATCAAGTCGATATCTAGAAAACTGAGGAAGTTATGACCAAAACGGTAACTAGTTCTACTAAAAAGTGGCCGGAAAGAGGCAGTAGCAGAACTGGTAACATTTTTTGTCATAACTTGCTTATTTTTCTAGACATCGACTTGATTTCTACTGCGTTGGATAGGTAACAGCACTGGCTTTAATACGAAATTTTCGTTTTGCGAATAGTGGGACAAAAATTTTTTCTTCAAAAAATACCATTGGCTACCCAATTTGCTTTTTTTTGGAAAAATGATAAAAAAAATTTTTGCTCTACAAGGAAGAAAAAAAATATTGTGGTTAAAGCCAGTGCTCTTAGCTATCCAAGTCAAAAAAATTCAAGTCGATATCTAGAAAACTAAGCAAGTAATGACCAAAAAGGTAACTAGTTCTACTAAAAAGTGGCCGGAAAGAGGCAGTAGCAGAGCTAGTTACATTTTTGGTTATAACTTACTTATTTTTCTAGACGTCGACTTCATTTCTACTGCGTTGGATAGGTAAGAGCATTGGGTTTAATACAAAATTTTCGTTTTGCGAATAGTGGGACAAACATTTTTTTCTTCAAAAAATACCATGGGCTACCCCCTTTGCTTTTTTTGGAAAAATGTTAAAAAAAATTTTTGCTCTACAAGGAAGAAAAACAATATTGTGGTCAAAGCCAGTGCTCTTAGCTATCCAAGTCAAAAGGAATCAAGTCGATATCTAGAAAACTGAGGAAGTTATGACCAAAACGGTAACTAGTTCTACTAAAAAGTGGCCGGAAAGAGGCAGTAGCAGAACTGGTAACATTTTTGGTCATAACTTGCTTATTTTTCTAGACATCGACTTGATTTCTACTGCGTTGGATAGGTAACAGCACTGGCTTTAATACGAAATTTTCGTTTTGCGAATAATGGGACAAAAATTTTTTTCTTCAAAAAATACCATGGGCTACCCCCTTTGCTTTTTTTGGAAAAATGTTAAAAAAAATTTTTGATCTACAAGGAAGAAAAACAATATTGTGGTCAAAGCCAGTGCCCTTAGCTATCCAAGTCAAAAGGAATCAAGTCGATATCTGGAAAACTGAGGAAGTTATGACCAAAACGGTAACTAGTTCTACTAAAAAGTGGCCGGAAAGAGGCAGTAGCAGAACTGGTAACATTTTTGGTCATAACTTGCTTATTTTTCTAGACATCGACTTGATTTCTACTGCGTTGGATAGGTAACAGCACTGGCTTTAATACGAAATTTTCGTTTTGCGAATAGTGGAACAAAAATTTTTTTCTTCAAAAAATACCATGGGCTACCCCCTTTGCTTTTTTTGGAAAAATGATAAAAAAAATTTTTGCTCTACAAGGAAGAAAAACAATATTGTGGTTAAAGCCAGTGCCCTTAGCTATCCAAGTCAAAAGGAATCAAGTCGATATCTAGAAAACTGAGGAAGTTATGACCAAAAAGGTAACTAGTTCTACTAAAAAGTGGCTGGAAAGAGGCAGTAGCAGAACTGGTAACATTTTTGGTCATAACTTGCTTATTTTTCTAGACATCGACTTGATTTCTACTGCGTTGGATAGGTAACAGCACTGGCTTTAATACGAAATTTTCGTTTTGCGAATAGTGGGACAAAAATTTTTTTTCAAAAAATACCATGGGCTACCCCCTTTGCTTTTTTTGGAAAAATTATAAAAAAAAATTTTTGCTCTACAAGAAAGAAAAACAATATTGCGGTTAAAGCCAGTGCCCTTAGCTATCCAAGTCAAAAGGAATCAAGTCGATATCTAGAAAACTGAGGAAGTTATGACCAAAAAGGTAACTAGTTCTACTAAAAAGTGGCCGGAAAGAGGCAGTAGCAGAACTGGTAACATTTTTGGTCATAACTTGCTTATTTTTCTAGACATCGACTTGATTTCTACTGCGTTGGATAGGTAACAGCACTGGCTTTAATACGAAATTTTCGTTTTGCGAATAGTGGGACAAAAATTTTTTTCTTCAAAAAATGCCGTGGGCTACCCCCTTTGCTTTTTTTGGAAAAATGATAAAAAAAATTTTTGCTCTACAAGGAAGAAAAACAATATTGTGGTTAAAGCCAGTGCCCTTAGCTATCCAAGTCAAAAGGAATCAAGTCGATATCTAGAAAACTGAGGAAGTTATGACCAAAAAGGTAACTAGTTCTACTAAAAAGTGGCCGGAAAGAGGCAGTAGCAGAACTGGTATCATTTTTGGTCATAACTTGCTTATTTTTCTAGACATCGACTTGATTTCTACTGCGTTGGATAGGTAACAGCACTGGCTTTAATACGAAATTTTCGTTTTGCGAATAGTGGGACAAAAATTTTTTTCTTCAAAAAATACCATTGGCTACCCCCTTTGCTTTTTTTGAAAAAATGATAAAAAAATTTTTTGCTCTACAAGGAAGAAAAACAATATTGTGGTCAAAGCCAGTGCTCTTAGCTATCCAAGTCAAAAGGAATCAAGTCGATATCTAGAAAACTGAGGAAGTTATGACCAAAACGGTAACTAGTTCTACTAAAAAGTGGCCGGAAAGAGGCAGTAGCAGAACTGGTAACATTTTTGGTCATAACTTGCTTATTTTTCTAGACAGCGACTTGATTTCTACTGCGTTGGATAGGTAACAGCACTGGCTTTAATACGAAATTTTCGTTTTGCGAATAGTGGGACAAAAATTTTTTCTTCAAAAAATACCATTGGCTACCCAATTTGCTTTTTTTTGGAAAAATGATAAAAAAAATTTTTGCTCTACAAGGAAGAAAAACAATATTGTGGTTAAAGCCAGTGCTCTTAGCTATCCAAGTCAAAAAAATTCAAGTCGATATCTAGAAAACTAAGCAAGTAATGACCAAAAAGGTAACTAGTTCTACTAAAAAGTGGCCGGAAAGAGGCAGTAGCAGAGCTAGTTACATTTTTGGTTATAACTTACTTATTTTTCTAGACGTCGACTTCATTTCTACTGCGTTGGATAGGTAAGAGCATTGGGTTTAATACGAAATTTTCGTTTTGCGAATAGTGGGACAAAAATTTTTTTCTTCAAAAAATACCATGGGCTACCCCCTTTGCTTTTTTTGGAAAAATGTTTAAAAAAATTTTTGCTCTACAAGGAAGAAAAACAATATTGTGGTCAAAGCCAGTGCTCTTAGCTATCCAAGTCAAAAGGAATCAAGTCGATATCTAGAAAACTGAGGAAGTTATGACCAAAACGGTAACTAGTTCTACTAAAAAGTGGCCGGAAAGAGGCAGTAGCAGAACTGGTAACATTTTTGGTCATAACTTGCTTATTTTTCTAGACATCGACTTGATTTCTACTGCGTTGGATAGGTAACAGCACTGGCTTTAATACGAAATTTTCGTTTTGCGAATAGTGGGACAAAAATTTTTTTCTTCAAAAAATACCATGGGCTACCCCCTTTGCTTTTTTTGGAAAAATGATAAAAAAAATTTTTGCTCTACAAGGAAGAAAAACAATATTGTGGTTAAAGCCAGTGCCCTTAGCTATCCATGAAAAGGAATCAAGTCGATATCATGAAAATTGAGGAAGTTATGACCAAAAAGGTAACTAGTTCTACTAAAAAGTGGCCGGAAAGAGGCAGTAGCAGAACTGGTAACATTTTTGGTCATAACTTGCTTATTTTTCTAGACATCGACTTGATTTTTACTGCGTTGGATAGGTAACAGCACTAGCTTTAATACGAAATTTTCGTTTTGCGAATAGTGGGACAAAAATTTTTTTTTCAAAAAATACCATGGGCTACCCTCTTTGCTTTTTTTGGAAAAATGATAAAAAAATGTTTTGCTCTACCCGCAAGAAAAACAATATTGTGGTTAAAGCCAGTGCCCTTAGCTATCCAAGTGAAAAGGAATCAAGTCGATATCATGAAAACTGAGGAAGTTATGACCAAAAAGGTAACTAGTTCTACTAAAAAGTGGCCGGAAAGAGGCAGTAGCAGAACTGGTAACATTTTTGGTCATAACTCTCTTTTTTTTCTAGACATCGACTTGATTTCTACTGCGTTGGATAGGTAACAGCAATTGCTTTAATACGAAATTTTCGTTTTGCGAATAGTGGGACCAAAATTTTTTTCTTCAAAAAATACCATGGGCTACCCCCTTTGTTTTTTTTGGAAAAATGATAAAAAAATTTTTGCTCTACAAGGAAGAAAAACAATATTGTGGTTAAAGCCAGTGCCCTTAGCTATCCATGAAAAGGAATCAAGTCGATATCATGAAAATTGAGGAAGTTATGACCAAAAAGGTAACTAGTTCTACTAAAAAGTGGCCGGAAAGAGGCAGTAGCAGAACTGGTAACATTTTTGGTCATAACTTGCTTATTTTTCTAGACATCGACTTGATTTCTACTGCGTTGGATAGGTAACAGCACTGGCTTTAATACGAAATTTTCGTTTTGCGAATAGTGGAACAAAAATTTTTTTCTTCAAAAAATACCATGGGCTACCCCCTTTGCTTTTTTTGGAAAAATGTTAAAAAAAATTTTTGCTCTACAAGGAAGAAAAACAATATTGTGGTCAAAGCCAGTGCTCTTAGCTATCCAAGTCAAAAGGAATCAAGTCGATATCTAGAAAACTGAGGAAGTTATGACCAAAACGGTAACTAGTTCTACTAAAAAGTGGCCGGAAAGAGGCAGTAGCAGAACTGGTAACATTTTTGGTCATAACTTGCTTATTTTTCTAGACATCGACTTGATTTCTACTGCGTTGGATAGGTAACAGCACTGGCTTTAATACGAAATTTTCGTTTTGCGAATAATGGGACAAAAATTTTTTTCTTCAAAAAATACCATGGGCTACCCCCTTTGCTTTTTTTGGAAAAATGATAAAAAAAATTTTTGCTCTACAAGGAAGAAAAACAATATTGTGGTTAAAGCCAGTGCCCTTAGCTATCCAAGTCAAAAGGAATCAAGTCGATATCTAGAAAACTGAGGAAGTTATGACACCAAAAAGGTAACTAGTTCTACTAAAAAGTGGCCGGAAAGAGGCAGTAGCAGAACTGGTAACATTTTTGGTCATAACTTGCTTATTTTTCTAGACATCGACTTGATTTCTACTGCGTTGGATAGGTAACAGCACTGGCTTTAATACGAAATTTTCGTTTTGCGAATAGTGGGACAAAAATTTTTTTCTTCAAAAAATACCATGGGCTACCCCCTTTGCTTTTTTTGGAAAAATGATAAAAAAAATTTTTGCTCTACAAGGAAGAAAAACAATATTGTGGTTAAAGCCAGTGCCCTTAGCTATCCAAGTCAAAAGGAATCAAGTCGATATCTAGAAAACTGAGGAAGTTATGACCAAAACGGTAACTAGTTCTACTAAAAAGTGGCCGGAAAGAGGCAGTAGCAGAACTGGTAACATTTTTGGTCATAACTTGCTTATTTTTCTAGACATCGACTTGATTTCTACTGCGTTGGATAGGTAACAGCACTGGCTTTAATACGAAATTTTCGTTTTGCGAATAGTGGGACAAAAATTTTTTCTTCAAAAAATACCATTGGCTACCCCCTTTGCTTTTTTTTGGAAAAATGATAAAAAAAATTTTTGCTCTACAAGGAAGAAAAAAAATATTGTGGTTAAAGCCAGTGCTCTTAGCTATCCAAGTCAAAAAAATTCAAGTCGATATCTAGAAAACTAAGCAAGTAATGACCAAAAAGGTAACTAGTTCTACTAAAAAGTGGCCGGAAAGAGGCAGTAGCAGAGCTAGTTACATTTTTGGTTATAACTTACTTATTTTTCTAGACGTCGACTTCATTTCTACTGCGTTGGATAGGTAAGAGCATTGGGTTTAATACGAAATTTTCGTTTTGCGAATAGTGGAACAAAAATTTTTTTCTTCAAAAAATACCATGGGCTACCCCCTTTGCTTTTTTTGGAAAAATGTTAAAAAAAATTTTTGCTCTACAAGGAAGAAAAACAATATTGTGGTTAAAGCCAGTGCCCTTAGCTATCCAAGTCAAAAGGAATCAAGTCGATATCTAGAAAACTGAGGAAGTTATGACCAAAAAGGTAACTAGTTCTACTAAAAAGTGGCTGGAAAGAGGCAGTAGCAGAGCTAGTTACATTTTTGGTTATAACTTACTTATTTTTCTAGACGTCGACTTCATTTCTACTGCGTTGGATAGGTAACAGCACTGGCTTTAATACGAAATTTTCGTTTTGCGAATAGTGGAACAAAAATTTTTTTCTTCAAAAAATACCATTGGCTACCCTTTTGCTTTTTTTGAAAAAATGATAAAAAAATTTTTTGCTCTACAAGGAAGAAAAACAATATTGTGGTCAAAGCCAGTGCTCTTAGCTATCCAAGTCAAAAGGAATTAAGTCGATATCTAGAAAACTGAGGAAGTTATGAACAAAACGGTAACTAGTTCTACTAAAAAGTGGCCGGAAAGAGGCAGTAGCAGAACTGGTACCATTTTTGGTCATTACTCTCTTATTTTTCTAGACATTGACTTGATTTCTACTGCGTTGGATAGGTAACAGCACTGGCTTTAATACGAAATTTTCGTTTTGCGAATAGTGGGACAAAATTTTTTTTCTTCAAAAAATACCATGGGCTACCCTTTTTGCTTTTTTTGGAAAAATGATAAAAAAAATTTTTTCTCTACAATGAATAAAAACAATATTGTATTTAAAACCATTTCCCTTAGCTATCCAAGTCAAAAGGAATCAAGTCGATATCTAGAAAACTGAGGAAGTTATGACCAAAACGGTAACTAGTTCTACTAAAAAGTGGCCGGAAAGAGGCAGTAGCAGAGCTAGTTACATTTTTGGTTATAACTTACTTATTTTTCTAGACGTCGACTTCATTTCTACTGCGTTGGATAGGTAACAGCACTGGCTTTAATACGAAATTTTCGTTTTGCGAATAGTGGAACAAAAATTTTTTTCTTCAAAAAATACCATGGGCTACCCCCTTTGCTTTTTTTGGAAAAATGTTAAAAAAAATTTTTGCTCTACAAGGAAGAAAAACAATATTGTGGTTAAAGCCAGTGCCCTTAGCTATCCAAGTCAAAAGGAATCAAGTCGATATCTAGAAAACTGAGGAAGTTATGACCAAAACGGTAACTAGTTCTACTAAAAAGTGGCCGGAAAGAGGCAGTAGCAGAACTGGTAACATTTTTGGTTATAACTCTCTTTTTTTTCTAGACATCGACTTGATTTCTACTGCGTTGGATAGATAACAGCACTGCTTGCTTATTTTTCTAGACATCGACTTGTATTCTACTGCGTTGGATAGGTAACAGCACTGGCTTTAATACGAAATTTTCTTTTTGCGAATAGTGGGACAAAAATTTTTTTCTTCAAAAAATACCATGGGCTACCCCCTTTGCTTTTTTTGGAAAAATGTTAAAAAAAATTTTTGCTCTACAAGGAAGAAAAACAATATTGTGGTTAAAGCCAGTGCCCTTAGCTATCCAAGTCAAAAGGAATCAAGTCGATATCTAGAAAACTGAGGAAGTTATGACCAAAACGGTAACTAGTTCTACTAAAAAGTGGCCGGAAAGAGGCAGTAGCAGAATTGGTAACATTTTTGGTTATAACTCTCTTTTTTTTCTAGACATCGACTTGATTTCTACTGCGTTGGATAGATAACAGCACTGGCATTAATACTAAATTTTCTTTTTGCGAATAGTGGGACAATAATTTTTTTCTTCAAAAAATACCATGGGCTACCCCCTTTGCTTTTTTTGGAAAAATGATAAAAAAATTTTTTTCTCTACAATGAAGAAAAACATTATTGTGTTATAAACCAGTGCTCTTATCTATCCAAGTCAAAAATAATCAATTCTATATCTAGAAAACTGAGGAAGTTATGACTAAAAAGGTAACTAGTTCTACTAAAAAGTGGCCGGAAAGAGGCACTAGCAGAACTGGTAACATTTTTGGTCATAACTTGCTTATTTTTCTAGACATCGACTTGATTTCTACTGCGTTGGATAGGTAACAGCACTGGCTTTAATACGAAATTTTCGTTTTGCGAATAGTGGGACAAAAATTTTTTTCTTCAAAAAATACCATTGGCTACCCCCTTTGCTTTTTTTGAAAAAATGATAAAAAAATTTTTTGCTCTACAAGGAAGAAAAACAATATTGTGGTCAAAGCCAGTGCTCTTAGCTATCCAAGTCAAAAGGAATCAAGTCGATATCTAGAAAACTGAGGAAGTTATGACCAAAACGGTAACTAGTTCTACTAAAAAGTGGCCGGAAAGAGGCAGTAGGAGAACTGGTAACATTTTTGGTCATAACTTGCTTATTTTTCTAGACATCGACTTGATTTCTACTGCGTTGGATAGGTAACAGCACTGGCTTTAATACGAAATTTTCGTTTTGCGAATAGTGGGACAAAAATTTTTTCTTCAAAAAATACCATTGGCTACCCCCTTTGCTTTTTTTTGGAAAAATGATAAAAAAAATTTTTGCTCTACAAGGAAGAAAAAAAATATTGTGGTTAAAGCCAGTGCTCTTAGCTATCCAAGTCAAAAAAATTCAAGTCGATATCTAGAAAACTAAGCAAGTAATGACCAAAAAGGTAACTAGTTCTACTAAAAAGTGGCCGGAAAGAGGCAGTAGCAGAGCTAGTTACATTTTTGGTTATAACTTACTTATTTTTCTAGACGTCGACTTCATTTCTACTGCGTTGGATAGGTAAGAGCATTGGGTTTAATACGAAATTTTCGTTTTGCGAATAGTGGGACAAAAATTTTTTTCTTCAAAAAATACCATGGGCTACCCCCTTTGCTTTTTTTGGAAAAATGATAAAAAAAATTTTTGCTCTACAAGGAAGAAAAACAATATTGTGGTCAAAGCCAGTGCTCTTAGCTATCCAAGTCAAAAGGAATCAAGTCAATATCTAGAAAACTGAGGAAGTTATGACCAAAACGGTAACTAGTTCTACTAAAAAGTGGCCGGAAAGAGGCAGTAGCAGAACTGGTAACATTTTTGGTCATAACTTGCTTATTTTTCTAGACATCGACTTGATTTCTACTGCGTTGGATAGGTAACAGCACTGGCTTTAATACGAAATTTTCGTTTTGCGAATAGTGGGACAAAAATTTTTTTCTTCAAAAAATACCATGGGCTACCCCCTTTGCTTTTTTTGGAAAAATGATAAAAAAAATTTTTGCTCTACAAGGAAGAAAAACAATATTGTGGTTAAAGCCAGTGCCCTTAGCTATCCAAGTCAAAAGGAATCAAGTCGATATCTAGAAAACTGAGGAAGTTATGACCAAAAAGGTAACTAGGTCTACTAAAAAGTGGCTGGAAAGAGGCAGTAGCAGAACTGGTAACATTTTTGGTCATAACTCTCTTTTTTTTCTAGACATCGACTTGATTTCTACTGCGTTATATAGGTAACAGCACTGGCTTTAATACGAAATTTTCGTTTTGCGAATAGTGGGACAAAAATTTTTTTCTTCAAAAAATACCATGGGCTACCCCCTTTGCTTTTTTTGGAAAAATGATAAAAAAAATTTTTGCTCTACAAGGAAAAAAAACAATATTGTGGTTAAAGCCAGTGCCCTTAGCTATCCAAGTCAAAAGGAATCAAGTCGATATCTAGAAAACTGAGGAAGTTATGACCAAAAAGGTAACTAGGTCTACTAAAAAGTGGCTGGAAAGAGGCAGTAGCAGAACTGGTAACATTTTTGGTCATAACTCTCTTTTTTTTCTAGACATCGACTTGATTTCTACTGCGTTGGATAGGTAACAGCAATTGCTTTAATACGAAATTTTCGTTTTGCGAATAGTGGGACAAAAATTTTTTTCTTCAAAAAATACCATGGGCTACCCCCTTTGCTTTTTTTGGAAAAATGATAAAAAAATTTTTTTCTCTACAATGAAGAAAAACATTATTGTGTTATAAACCAGTGCTCTTATCTATCCAAGTCAAAAATAATCAATTCTATATCTAGAAAACTGAGGAAGTTATGACTAAAAAGGTAACTAGTTCTACTAAAAAGTGGCCGGAAAGAGGCAGTAGCAGAACTGGTAACATTTTTGGTCATAACTTGCTTATTTTCCTAGACATCGACTTGATTTCTACTGCGTTGGATAGGTAACAGCACTGGCTTTAATACGAAATTTTCGTTTTGCGAATAGTGGGACAAAAATTTTTTTCTTCAAAAAATACCATGGGCTACCCCCTTTGCTTTTTTTGGAAAAATGATAAAAAAAATTTTTGCTCTACAAGGAAGAAAAACAATATTGTGGTTAAAACCATTTCCCTTAGCTATCCAAGTCAAAAGGAATCAATTCTATATCTAGAAAACTGAGGAAGTTATGACTAAAAAGGTAACTAGTTCTACTAAAAAGTGGCCGGAAAGAGGCAGTAGCAGAACTGGTAACATTTTTGGTCATAACTTGCTTATTTTTCTAGACATCGACTTGATTTCTACTGCGTTGGATAGGTAACAGCACTGGCTTTAATACGAAATTTTCGTTTTGCGAATAGTGGGACAAAAATTTTTTTCTTCAAAAAATACCATGGGCTACCCCCTTTGCTTTTTTTGGAAAAATGATAAAAAAAATTTTTGCTCTACAAGGAAGAAAAACAATATTGTAGTTAAAACCATTTCCCTTAGCTATCCAAGTCAAAAGGAATCAAGTCGATATCTAGAAAACTGAGGAAGTTATGACCAAAAAGGTAACTAGTTCTACTAAAAAGTGGCCGGAAAGAGGCAGTAGCAGAACTGGTAACATTTTTGGTCATAACTTGCTTATTTTTCTAGACATCGACTTGATTTCTACTGCGTTGGATAGGTAACAGCACTGGCTTTAATACGAAATTTTCGTTTTGCGAATAGTGGGACAAAAATTTTTTTCTTCAAAAAATACCATGGGCTACCCCCTTTGCTTTTTTTGGAAAAATGATAAAAAAAATTTTTGCTCTACAAGGAAGAAAAACAATATTGTGGTTAAAGCCAGTGCCCTTAGCTATCCAAGTCAAAAGGAATCAAGTCGATATCTAGAAAACTGAGGAAGTTATGACCAAAAAGGTAACTAGTTCTACTAAAAAGTGGCTGGAAAGAGGCAGTAGCAGAACTGGTAACATTTTTGGTCATAACTTGCTTATTTTTCTAGACATCGACTTGATTTCTACTGCGTTGGATAGGTTACAGCACTGGCTTTAATACGAAATTTTCGTTTTGCGAATAGTGGGACAAAAATTTTTTTCTTCAAAAAATACCATGGGCTACCCCCTTTGCTTTTTTTGGAAAAATGATAAAAAAAATTTTTGCTCTACAAGGAAGAAAAACAATATTATGGTTAAAGCCAGTGCCCTTAGCTATCCAAGTCAAAAGAAGTCAAGTCGATATCTAGAAAACTGAGGAAGTTATGACCAAAAAGGTAACTAGTTCTACTAAAAAGTGCCCGGAAAGAGGCAGTAGCAGAACTTGTAACATTTTTTGTCATAACTTGCTTATTTTTCTAGACATCGACTTGATTTCTACTGCGTTGGATAGGTAACAGCACTGGCTTTAATACGAAATTTTCGTTTTGCGAATAGTGGGACAAAAATTTTTTTCTTCAAAAAATACCATGGGCTACCCTTTTTGCTTTTTTTGGAAAAATGATAAAAAAAATTTTTTCTCTACAATGAATAAAAACAATATTGTATTTAAAACCATTTCCCTTAGCTATCCAAGTCAAAAGGAATCAAGTCGATATCTAAAAAACTGAGGAAGTTATGACCAAAAAGGTAACTAGTTCTACTAAAAAGTGGCCGGAAAGAGGCAGTAGCAGAACTGGTAACATTTTTGGTCATAACTTGCTTATTTTTCTAGACATCGACTTGATTTCTACTGCGTTGGATAGGTAACAGCACTGGCTTTAATACGAAATTTTCGTTTTGCGAATAGTGGGACAAAAATTTTTTTCTTCAAAAAATACCATGGGCTACCCCCTTTGCTTTTTTTGGAAAAATGATAAAAAAAATTTTTGCTCTACAAGGAAGAAAAACATTATTGTGGTCAAAGCCAGTGCTCTTAGCTATCCAAGTCAAAAGGAATCAAGTCGATATCTAGAAAACTGAGAAAGTTATGAACAAAACGGTAACTAGTTCTACTAAAAAGTGGCCGGAAAGATACAGTAGCAGAACTGGTAACATTTTTGGTCATTACTCTCTTATTTTTCTAGACATTGACTTGATTTCTATTGCGTTGGATAGGTAACAGCACTGGCTTTAATACGAAATTTTCGTTTTGCGAATAGTGGGACAATAATTTTTTTCTTCAAAAAATACCATGGGCTACCCCCTTTGCTTTTTTTGGAAAAATGATAAAAAAAATTTTTGCTCTACAAGGAAGAAAAACAATATTGTGGTTAAAGCCAGTGCCCTTAGCTATCCAAGTCAAAAGGAATCAAGTCGATATCTAGAAAACTGAGGAAGTTATGACCAAAAAGGTAACTAGTTCTACTAAAAAGTGGCCGGAAAGAGGCAGTAGCAGAACTGGTAACATTTTTGGTCATAACTTGCTTATTTTTCAAGACATCGACTTGATTTCTACTGCGTTGGATAGGTAACAGCACTGGCTTTAATACGAAATTTTCGTTTTGCGAATAGTGGGACAAAAATTTTTTTCTTCAAAAAATACCATGGGCTACCCCCTTTGCTTTTTTGGAAAAATGATTAAAAAAATTTTTGCTCTACAAGGAAGAAAAACATTATTGTGGTCAAAGCCAGTGCCCTTAGCTATCCAAGTCGAAAGGAATCAAGTCAATATCTGGAAAACTGAGGAAGTTATGACCAAAAAGGTAACTAGTTCTACTAAAAAGTGGCTGAAAAGAGGCAGTAGCAGAACTGGTAACATTTTTGGTCATAACTCTCTTTTTTTTCTAGACATCGACTTGATTTCTACTGCGTTGGATAGGTAACAGCACTGGCTTTAATACGAAATTTTCGTTTTGCGAATAGTGGGACAAAAATTTTTTTCTTCAAAAAATACCATTCTCTACCCCCTTTGCTTTTTTTGGAAAAATGATAAAAAAAATTTTTGCTCTACAAGGAAGAAAAACAATATCGTGGTTAAAGCCAGTGCTCTTAGCTATCCAAGTCAAAAGGAATCAAGTCGATATCTAGAAAACTGAGGAAGTTATGACGGAAACGGTAACTAGTTCTACTAAAAAGTGGCCGGAAAGAGGCAGTAGCAGAACTGGTAACATTTTTGGTCATAACTTGCTTATTTTTCTAGACATCGACTTGATTTCTACTGCGTTGGATAGGTAACAGCACTGGCTTTAATACGAAATTTTCGTTTTGCGAATAGTGGGACAAAAATTTTTTTCTTCAAAAAATACCATGGGCTACCCCCTTTGCTTTTTTTGGAAAAATGATAAAAAAATTTTTTTCTCTACAATGAAGAAAAACATTATTGTGTTATAAACCAGTGCTCTTATCTATCCAAGTCAAAAGGAATCAATTCTATATCTAGAAAACTGAGGAAGTTATGACTAAAAAGGTAACTAGTTCTACTAAAAAGTGGCCGGAAAGAGGCAGTAGCAGAACTGGTAACATTTTTGGTCATAACTTGCTTATTTTTCAAGACATCGACTTGATTTCTACTGCGTTGGATAGGTAACAGCAATTGCTTTAATACGAAATTTTCGTTTTGCGAATAGTGGGACCAAAATTTTTTTCTTCAAAAAATACCATGGGCTACCCCCTTTGCTTTTTTTGGAAAAATGATAAAAAAAATTTTTGCTCTACAAGGAAGAAAAACAATATTGTGGTTAAAGCCAGTGCCCTTAGCTATCCAAGTCAAAAGGAATCAAGTCGATATCTAGAAAACTGAGGAAGTTATGACGGAAACGGTAACTAGTTCTACTAAAAAGTGGCCGGAAAGAGGCAGTAGCAGAACTGGTACCATTTTTGGTCATAACTTGCTTATTTTTCTAGACATCGACTTGATTTCTACTGCGTTGGATAGGTAACAGCACTGGCTTTAATACGAAATTTTCGTTTTGCGAATAGTGGGACAAAAATTTTTTTCTTCAAAAAATACCATTGGCTACCCCCTTTGCTTTTTTTGGAAAAATGATAAAAAAAATTTTTGCTCTACAAGGAAGAAAAACAATATTGTGGTTAAAGCCAGTGCCCTTAGCTATCCAAGTCAAAAGGAATCAAGTCGATATCTAGAAAACTGAGGAAGTTATGACCAAAAAGGTAACTAGGTCTACTAAAAAGTGGCTGGAAAGAGGCAGTAGCAGAACTGGTAACATTTTTGGTCATAACTCTCTTTTTTTTCTAGACATCGACTTGATTTCTACTGCGTTGGATAGGTAACAGCAATTGCTTTAATACGAAATTTTCGTTTTGCGAATAGTGGGACCAAAATTTTTTTCTTCAAAAAATACCATGGGCTACCCCCTTTGCTTTTTTTGGAAAAATTATAAAAAAAATTTTTGCTCTGCAAGGAAAAAAAAACAATATTGTGGTTAAAGCCAGTGCCCTTAGCTATCCAAGTCAAAAGGAATCAAGTCGATATCTAGAAAACTGAGGAAGTTATGACCAAAAAGGTAACTAGTTCTACTAAAAAGTGGCCGGAAAGAGGCAGTAGCAGAACTGGTAACATTTTTGGTCATAACTTGCTTATTTTGCGAATAGTGGGACAAAAATTTTTTTCTTCAAAAAATACCATGGGCTACCCCCTTTGCTTTTTTTGGAAAAATGATAAAAAAAATTTTTGCTCTGCAAGGAAAAAAAACAATATTGTGGTTAAAGCCAGTGCCCTTAGCTATCCAAGTCAAAAGGAATCAAGTCGATATCTAGAAAACTGAGGAAGTTATGACCAAAAAGGTAACTAGTTCTACTAAAAAGTGGCCGGAAAGAGGCAGTAGCAGAACTGGTAACATTTTTAGTCATAACTTGCTTATTTTTCTAGACATCGAATTGATTTCTACTGCGTTGGATAGGTAACAGCACTGGCTTTAATATGAAATTTTCGTTTTGCGAATAGTGGGACAAAAATTTTTTTCTTCAAAAAATACCATGGGCTACCCCCTTTGCTTTTTTTGGAAAAATGATAAAAAAAATTTTTGCTCTACAAGGAAGAAAAACAATATTGTGGTTAAAGCCAGTGCCCTTAGCTATCCAAGTCAAAAGGAATCAAGTCGATATCTAGAAAACTGAGGAAGTTATGACCAAAAAGATAACTAGGTCTACTAAAAAGTGGCTGGAAAGAGGCAGTAGCAGAACTGGTAACATTTTTGGTCATAACTCTCTTTTTTTTCTAGACATCGACTTGATTTCTACTGCGTTGGATAGGTAACAGCAATTGCTTTAATACGAAATTTTCGTTTTGCGAATAGTGGGACAAAAATTTTTTTCTTCAAAAAATACCATGGGCTACCCCCTTTGCTTTTTTTGGAAAAATGATAAAAAAAATTTTTGCTCTACAAGGAAAAAAAACAATATTGTGGTTAAAGCCAGTGCCCTTAGCTATCCAAGTCAAAAGGAATCAAGTCGATATCTAGAAAACTGAGGAAGTTATGACCAAAAAGGTAACTAGGTCTACTAAAAAGTGGCCGGAAAGAGGCAGTAGCAGAACTGGTAACATTTTTGGTCATAACTTGCTTATTTTTCTAGACATCGACTTGATTTCTACTGCGTTGGATAGGTAACAGCACTGGCTTTAATACGAAATTTTCGTTTTGCGAATAGTGGGACAAAAATTTTTTTCTTCAAAAAATACCATGGGCTACCCCTTTGCTTTTTTTTGGAAAAATGATAAAAAAAATTTTTGCTCTACAAGGAAGAAAAACAATATTGTGGTCAAAGCCAGTACTCTTAGCTATCCAAGTCAAAAGGAATCAAGTCGATATCTAGAAAACTGAGGAAGTTATGACCAAAACGGTAACTAGTTCTACTAAAAAGTGGCCGGAAAGAGGCAGTAGCAGAACTGGTAACATTTTTGGTCATAACTTGCTTATTTTTCTAGACATCGACTTGATTTCTACTGCGTTGGATAGGTAACAGCACTGGCTTTAATACGAAATTTTCGTTTTGCGAATAGTGGGACAAAAATTTTTTTCTTCAAAAAATACCATGGGCTACCCCCTTTGCTTTTTTTGGAAAAATGATAAAAAAAATTTTTGTTCTACAAGGAAGAAAAACATTATTGTGGTCAAAGCCAGTGCTCTTAGCTATCCAAGTCAAAAGGAATCAAGTCGATATCTAGAAAACTGAGGAAGTTATGAACAAAACGGTAACTAGTTCTACTAAAAAGTGGCCGGAAAGAGGCAGTAGCAGAACTGGTACCATTTTTGGTCATTACTCTCTTATTTTTCTAGACATCGACTTGATTTCTACTGCGTTGGATAAGTAACAGCACTGGCTTTAATACGAAATTTTCGTTTTGCGAATAGTGGGACAAAAATTTTTTTCTTCAAAAAATACCATGGGCTACCCCCTTTGCATTTTTTGGCAAAATGATAAAAAATTTTTTACTCTACCCGCAAGGAAAACAATATTGTAGTTAAAGCCAGTGCTCTTAGCTATCCAAGTCAAAAGGAATCAATTCTATATCTAGAAAACTGAGGAAGTTATGACTAAAAAGGTAACTAGTTCTACTAAAAAGTGGCCGGAAAGAGGCAGTAGCAGAACTGGTAACATTTTTGGTCATAACTTGCTTATTTTTCAAGACATCGACTTGATTTCTACTGCGTTGGATAGGTAACAGCAATGGCTTTAATACGAAATTTTCGTTTTGCGAATAGTGGGACCAAAATTTTTTTCTTCAAAAAATACCATGGGCTACCCCCTTTGCTTTTTTGGAAAAATGATTAAAAAAATTTTTGCTCTACAAGGAAGAAAAACATTATTGTGGTCAAAGCCAGTGCCCTTAGCTATCCAAGTCGAAAGGAATCAAGTCAATATCTGGAAAACTGAGGAAGTTATGACCAAAAAGGTAACTAGTTCTACTAAAAAGTGGCTGAAAAGAGGCAGTAGCAGAACTGGTAACATTTTTGGTCATAACTCTCTTTTTTTTCTAGACATCGACTTGATTTCTACTGCGTTGGATAGGTAACAGCACTGGCTTTAATACGAAATTTTCGTTTTGCGAATAGTGGGACAAAAATTTTTTTCTTCAAAAAATACCATTCTCTACCCCCTTTGCTTTTTTTGGAAAAATGATAAAAAAAATTTTTGCTCTACAAGGAAGCAAAACAATATCGTGGTTAAAGCCAGTGCTCTTAGCTATCCAAGTCAAAAGGAATCAAGTCGATATCTAGAAAACTGAGGAAGTTATGACGGAAACGGTAACTAGTTCTACTAAAAACTGGCCGGAAAGAGGCAGTAGCAGAACTGGTAACATTTTTGGTCATAACTTGCTTATTTTTCTAGACATCGACTTGATTTCTACTGCGTTGGATAGGTAACAGCACTGGCTTTAATACGAAATTTTCGTTTTGCGAATAGTGGGACAAAAATTTTTTTCTTCAAAAAATACCATGGGCTACCCCCTTTGCTTTTTTTGGAAAAATGATAAAAAAATTTTTTTCTCTACAATGAAGAAAAACATTATTGTGTTATAAACCAGTGCTCTTATCTATCCAAGTCAAAAGGAATCAATTCTATATCTAGAAAACTGAGGAAGTTATGACTAAAAAGGTAACTAGTTCTACTAAAAAGTGGCCGGAAAGAGGCAGTAGCAGAACTGGTAACATTTTTGGTCATAACTCTCTTTTTTTTCTAGACATCGACTTGATTTCTACTGCGTTGGATAGGTAACAGCAATTGCTTTAATACGAAATTTTCGTTTTGCGAATAGTGGGACAAAAATTTTTTTCTTCAAAAAATACCATTGGCTACCCCCTTTGCTTTTTTTGGAAAAATGATAAAAAAAATTTTTGCTCTACAAGGAAGAAAAACAATATTGTGGTTAAAGCCAGTGCCCTTAGCTATCCAAGTCAAAAGGAATCAAGTCGATATCTAGAAAACTGAGGAAGTTATGACCAAAAAGGTAACTAGGTCTACTAAAAAGTGGCTGGAAAGAGGCAGTAGCAGAACTGGTAACATTTTTGGTCATAACTCTCTTTTTTTTCTAGACATCGACTTGATTTCTACTGCGTTGGATAGGTAACAGCAATTGCTTTAATACGAAATTTTCGTTTTGCGAATAGTGGGACCAAAATTTTTTTCTTCAAAAAATACCATGGGCTACCCCCTTTGCTTTTTTTGGAAAAATGATAAAAAAAATTTTTGCTCTACAAGGAAGAAAAACAATATTGTGGTTAAAGCCAGTGCCCTTAGCTATCCAAGTCAAAAGAAATCAAGTCGATATCTAGAAAACTGAGGAAGTTATGACCAAAAAGGTAACTAGTTCTACTAAAAAGTGGCCGGAAAGAGGCAGTAGCAGAACTGGTAACATTTTTGGTCATAACTTGCTTATTTTGCGAATAGTGGGACAAAAATTTTTTTCTTCAAAAAATACCATGGGCTACCCCCTTTGCTTTTTTTGGAAAAATGATAAAAAAAATTTTTGCTCTGCAAGGAAAAAAAACAATATTGTGGTTAAAGCCAGTGCCCTTAGCTATCCAAGTCAAAAGGAATCAAGTCGATATCTAGAAAACTGAGGAAGTTATGACCAAAAAGGTAACTAGTTCTACTAAAAAGTGGCCGGAAAGAGGCAGTAGCAGAACTGGTAACATTTTTGGTCATAACTTGCTTATTTTGCGAATAGTGGGACAAAAATTTTTTTCTTCAAAAAATACCATGGGCTACCCCCTTTGCTTTTTTTGGAAAAATGATAAAAAAAATTTTTGCTCTGCAAGGAAAAAAAACAATATTGTGGTTAAAGCCAGTGCCCTTAGCTATCCAAGTCAAAAGGAATCAAGTCGATATCTAGAAAACTGAGGAAGTTATGACCAAAAAGGTAACTAGTTCTACTAAAAAGTGGCCGGAAAGAGGCAGTAGCAGAACTGGTAACATTTTTGGTCATAACTTGCTTATTTTTCTAGACATCGACTTGATTTCTACTGCGTTGGATAGATAACAGCACTGGCTTTAATACCAAATTTTCGTTTTGCGAATAGTGGGACAAAAATTTTTTTCTTCAAAAAATACCATGGGACCCCCTTCGCTTTTTTTGGAAAAATGATAAAAAAAATTTTTGCTCTACAAGGAAGAAAAACAATATTGTGGTTAAAGCCAGTGCCCTTAGCTATCCAAGTCAAAAGGAATCAAGTCGATATCTAGAAAACTGAGGAAGTTATGACCAAAAAGATAACTAGGTCTACTAAAAAGTGGCTGGAAAGAGGCAGTAGCAGAACTGGTAACATTTTTGGTCATAACTCTCTTTTTTTTCTGGACATCGACTTGATTTCTACTGCGTTGGATAGGTAACAGCAATTGCTTTAATACGAAATTTTCGTTTTGCGAATAGTGGGACAAAAATTTTTTTCTTCAAAAAATACCATGGGCTACCCACTTTGCTTTTTTTGGAAAAATGATAAAAAAAATTTTTGCTCTACAAGGAAAAAAAACAATATTGTGGTTAAAGCCAGTGCCCTTAGCTATCCAAGTCAAAAGGAATCAAGTCGATATCTAGAAAACTGAGGAAGTTATGACCAAAAAGGTAACTAGGTCTACTAAAAAGTGGCCGGAAAGAGGCAGTAGCAGAACTGGTAACATTTTTGGTCATAACTTGCTTATTTTTCTAGACATCGACTTGATTTCTACTGCGTTGGATAGGTAACAGCACTGGCTTTAATACGAAATTTTCGTTTTGCGAATAGTGGGACAAAAATTTTTTTCTTCAAAAAATACCATGGGCTACCCCTTTGCTTTTTTTTGGAAAAATGATAAAAAAAATTTTTGCTCTACAAGGAAGAAAAACAATATTGTGGTCAAAGCCAGTACTCTTAGCTATCCAAGTCAAAAGGAATCAAGTCGATATCTAGAAAACTGAGGAAGTTATGACCAAAACGGTAACTAGTTCTACTAAAAAGTGGCCGGAAAGAGGCAGTAGCAGAACTGGTAACATTTTTGGTCATAACTTGCTTATTTTTCTAGACATCGACTTGATTTCTACTGCGTTGGATAGGTAACAGCACTGGCTTTAATACGAAATTTTCGTTTTGCGAATAGTGGGACAAAAATTTTTTTCTTCAAAAAATACCATGGGCTACCCCCTTTGCTTTTTTTGGAAAAATGATAAAAAAAAATTTTGCTCTACAAGGAAGAAAAACAATATTGTGGTTAAAGCCAGTGCCCTTAGCTATCCAAGTCAAAAGGAATCAAGTCGATATCTAGAAAACTGAGGAAGTTATGACCAAAAAGGTAACTAGTTCTACTAAAAAGTGGCCGGAAAGAGGCAGTAGCAGAACTGGTAACATTTTTGGTCATAACTTGCTTATTTTGCGAATAGTGGGACAAAAATTTTTTTCTTCAAAAAATACCATGGGCTACCCCCTTTGCTTTTTTTGGAAAAATGATAAAAAAAATTTTTGCTCTGCAAGGAAAAAAAACAATATTGTGGTTAAAGCCAGTGCCCTTAGCTATCCAAGTCAAAAGGAATCAAGTCGATATCTAGAAAACTGAGGAAGTTATGACCAAAAAGGTAACTAGTTCTACTAAAAAGTGGCCGGAAAGAGGCAGTAGCAGAACTGGTAACATTTTTGGTCATAACTTGCTTATTTTGCGAATAGTGGGACAAAAATTTTTTTCTTCAAAAAATACCATGGGCTACCCCCTTTGCTTTTTTTGGAAAAATGATAAAAAAAATTTTTGCTCTACAAGGAAGAAAAACAATATTGTGGTTAAAGCCAGTGCCCTTAGCTATCCAAGTCAAAAGGAATCAAGTCGATATCTAGAAAACTGAGGAAGTTATGACGGAAACGGTAACTAGTTCTACTAAAAAGTGGCCGGAAAGAGGCAGTAGCAGAACTGGTAACATTTTTGGTCATAACTTGCTTATTTTTCTAGACATCGACTTGATTTCTACTGCGTTGGATAGGTAACAGCACTGGCTTTAATACGAAATTTTCGTTTTGCGAATAGTGGGACAAAAATTTTTTTCTTCAAAAAATACCATGGGCTACCCCCTTTGCTTTTTTTGGAAAAATTATAAAAAAATTTTTTTCTCTACAATGAAGAAAAACATTATTGTGTTATAAACCAGTGCTCTTATCTATCCAAGTCAAAAGGAATCAATTCTATATCTAGAAAACTGAGGAAGTTATGACTAAAAAGGTAACTAGTTCTACTAAAAAGTGGCCGGAAAGAGGCAGTAGCAGAACTGGTAACATTTTTGGTCATAACTTGCTTATTTTTCAAGACATCGACTTGATTTCTACTGCGTTGGATAGGTAACAGCAATTGCTTTAATACGAAATTTTCGTTTTGCGAATAGTGGGACCAAAATTTTTTTCTTCAAAAAATACCATGGGCTACCCCCTTTGCTTTTTTTGGAAAAATGATAAAAAAAATTTTTGCTCTACAAGGAAGAAAAACAATATTGTGGTTAAAGCCAGTGCCCTTAGCTATCCAAGTCAAAAGGAATCAAGTCGATATCTAGAAAACTGAGGAAGTTATGACGGAAACGGTAACTAGTTCTACTAAAAAGTGGCCGGAAAGAGGCAGTAGCAGAACTGGTACCATTTTTGGTCATAACTTGCTTATTTTTCTAGACATCGACTTGATTTCTACTGCGTTGGATAGGTAACAGCACTGGCTTTAATACGAAATTTTCGTTTTGCGAATAGTGGGACCAAAATTTTTTTCTTCAAAAAATACCATGGGCTACCCCCTTTGCTTTTTTGGAAAAATGATAAAAAAAATTTTTGCTCTACAAGGAAGAAAAACAATATTGTGGTTAAAGCCAGTGCCCTTAGCTATCCAAGTCAAAAGGAATCAAGTCGATATCTAGAAAACTGAGGAAGTTATGACCAAAAAGGTAACTAGTTCTACTAAAAAGTGGCCGGAAAGAGGCAGTAGCAGAACTGGTAACATTTTTGGTCATAACTTGCTTATTTTGCGAATAGTGGGACAAAAATTTTTTTCTTCAAAAAATACCATGGGCTACCCCCTTTGCTTTTTTTGGAAAAATGATAAAAAAAATTTTTGCTCTGCAAGGAAAAAAAACAATATTGTGGTTAAAGCCAGTGCCCTTAGCTATCCAAGTCAAAAGGAATCAAGTCGATATCTAGAAAACTGAGGAAGTTATGACCAAAAAGGTAACTAGTTCTACTAAAAAGTGGCCGGAAAGAGGCAGTAGCAGAACTGGTAACATTTTTGGTCATAACTTGCTTATTTTGCGAATAGTGGGACAAAAATTTTTTTCTTCAAAAAATACCATGGGCTACCCCCTTTGCTTTTTTTGGAAAAATGATAAAAAAAATTTTTGCTCTGCAAGGAAAAAAAACAATATTGTGGTTAAAGCCAGTGCTCTTAGCTATCCAAGTCAAAAGGAATCAAGTCGATATCTAGAAAACTGAGGAAGTTATGACCAAAAAGGTAACTAGTTCTACTAAAAAGTGGCCGGAAAGAGGCAGTAGCAGAACTGGTAACATTTTTGGTCATAACTTGCTTATTTTTCTAGACATCGACTTGATTTCTACTGCGTTGGATAGATAACAGCACTGGCTTTAATACCAAATTTTCGTTTTGCGAATAGTGGGACAAAAATTTTTTTCTTCAAAAAATACCATGGGACCCCCTTCGCTTTTTTTGGAAAAATGATAAAAAAAATTTTTGCTCTACAAGGAAGAAAAACAATATTGTGGTTAAAGCCAGTGCCCTTAGCTATCCAAGTCAAAAGGAATCAAGTCGATATCTAGAAAACTGAGGAAGTTATGACCAAAAAGGTAACTAGTTCTACTAAAAAGTGGCCGGAAAGAGGCAGTAGCAGAACTGGTAACATTTTTGGTCATAACTTGCTTATTTTTCTAGACATCGACTTGATTTCTACTGCGTTGGATAGGTAACAGCACTGGCTTTAATACGAAATTTTCGTTTTGCGAATAGTGGGACAAAAATTTTTTTCTTCAAAAAATACCATGGGCTACCCCCTTTGCTTTTTTTGGAAAAATGATAAAAAAAATTTTTTCTCTACAATGAAGAAAAACATTATTGTGTTATAAACCAGTGCTCTTATCTATCCAAGTCAAAAGGAATCAATTCTATATCTAGAAAACTGAGGAAGTTATGACTAAAAAGGTAACTAGTTCTACTAAAAAGTGGCCGGAAAGAGGCAGTAGCAGAACTGGTAACATTTTTGGTCATAACTTGCTTATTTTTCAAGACATCGACTTGATTTCTACTGCGTTGGATAGGTAACAGCAATTGCTTTAATACGAAATTTTCGTTTTGCGAATAGTGGGACAAAAATTTTTTTCTTCAAAAAATACCATGGGCTACCCCCTTTGCTTTTTTTGGAAAAATGATAAAAAAAATTTTTGCTCTACAAGGAAGAAAAACAATATTGTGGTTAAAGCCAGTGCCCTTAGCTATCCAAGTCAAAAGGAATCAAGTCGATATCTAGAAAACTGAGGAAGTTATGACCAAAAAGGTAACTAGGTCTACTAAAAAGTGGCTGGAAAGAGGCAGTAGCAGAACTGGTAACATTTTTGGTCATAACTCTCTTTTTTTTCTAGACATCGACTTGATTTCTACTGCGTTGGATAGGTAACAGCAATTGCTTTAATACGAAATTTTCGTTTTGCGAATAGTGGGACCAAAATTTTTTTCTTCAAAAAATACCATGGGCTACCCCCTTTGCTTTTTTTGGAAAAATGATAAAAAAAATTTTTGCTCTACAAGGAAGAAAAACAATATTGTGGTTAAAGCCAGTGCCCTTAGCTATCCAAGTCAAAAGGAATCAAGTCGATATCTAGAAAACTGAGGAAGTTATGACCAAAAAGGTAACTAGTTCTACTAAAAAGTGGCCGGAAAGAGGCAGTTAGCAGAACTGGTAACATTTTTGGTCATAACTTGCTTATTTTGCGAATAGTGGGACAAAAATTTTTTTCTTCAAAAAATACCATGGGCTACCCCCTTTGCTTTTTTTGGAAAAATGATAAAAAAAATTTTTGCTCTGCAAGGAAAAAAAACAATATTGTGGTTAAAGCCAGTGCCCTTAGCTATCCAAGTCAAAAGGAATCAAGTCGATATCTAGAAAATTGAGGAAGTTATGACCAAAAAGGTAACTAGTTCTACTAAAAAGTGGCCGGAAAGAGGCAGTAGCAGAACTGGTAACATTTTTGGTCATAACTTGCTTATTTTGCGAATAGTGGGACAAAAATTTTTTTCTTCAAAAAATACCATGGGCTACCCCCTTTGCTTTTGTTGGAAAAATGATAAAAAAAATTTTTGCTCTGCAAGGAAAAAAAACAATATTGTGGTTAAAGCCAGTGCTCTTAGCTATCCAAGTCAAAAGGAATCAAGTCGATATCTAGAAAACTGAGGAAGTTATGACCAAAAAGGTAACTAGTTCTACTAAAAAGTGGCCGGAAAGAGGCAGTAGCAGAACTGGTAACATTTTTGGTCATAACTTGCTTATTTTTCTAGACATCGACTTGATTTCTACTGCGTTGGATAGATAACAGCACTGGCTTTAATATCAAATTTTCGTTTTGCGAATAGTGGGACAAAAATTTTTTTCTTCAAAAAATACCATGGGACCCCCTTCGCTTTTTTTGGAAAAATGATAAAAAAAATTTTTGCTCTACAAGGAAGAAAAACAATATTGTGGTTAAAGCCAGTGCCCTTAGCTATCCAAGTCAAAAGGAATCAAGTCGATATCTAGAAAACTGAGGAAGTTATGACCAAAAAGGTAACTAGTTCTACTAAAAAGTGGCCGGAAAGAGGCAGGAGCAGAACTGGTAACATTTTTAGTCATAACTTGCTTATTTTTCTAGACATCGAATTGATTTCTACTGCGTTGGATAGGTAACAGCACTGGCTTTAATATGAAATTTTCGTTTTGCGAATAGTGGGACAAAAATTTTTTTCTTCAAAAAATACCATGGGCTACCCCCTTTGCTTTTTTTGGAAAAATGATAAAAAAAATTTTTGCTCTACAAGGAAAAAAAACAATATTGTGGTTAAAGCCAGTGCCCTTAGCTATCCAAGTCAAAAGGAATCAAGTCGATATCTAGAAAACTGAGGAAGTTATGACCAAAAAGGTAACTAGGTCTACTAAAAAGTGGCCGGAAAGAGGCAGTAGCAGAACTGGTAACATTTTTGGTCATAACTTGCTTATTTTTCTAGACATCGACTTGATTTCTACTGCGTTGGATAGGTAACAGCACTGGCTTTAATACGAAATTTTCGTTTTGCGAATAGTGGGACCAAAATTTTTTTCTTCAAAAAATACCATGGGCTACCCCTTTGCTTTTTTTTGGAAAAATGATAAAAAAAATTTTTGCTCTACAAGGAAGAAAAACAATATTGTGGTCAAAGCCAGTACTCTTAGCTATCCAAGTCAAAAGGAATCAAGTCGATATCTAGAAAACTGAGGAAGTTATGACCAAAACGGTAACTAGTTCTACTAAAAAGTGGCCGGAAAGAGGCAGTAGCAGAACTGGTAACATTTTTGGTCATAACTTGCTTATTTTTCTAGACATCGACTTGATTTCTACTGCGTTGGATAGGTAACAGCACTGGCTTTAATACGAAATTTTCGTTTTGCGAATAGTGGGACAAAAATTTTTTTCTTCAAAAAATACCATGGGCTACCCCCTTTGCTTTTTTTGGAAAAATGATAAAAAAAATTTTGCTCTACAAGGAAGAAAAACAATATTGTGGTTAAAGCCAGTGCCCTTAGCTATCCAAGTCAAAAGGAATCAAGTCGATATCTAGAAAACTGAGGAAGTTATGACCAAAAAGGTAACTAGTTCTACTAAAAAGTGGCCGGAAAGAGGCAGTAGCAGAACTGGTAACATTTTTGGTCATAACTTGCTTATTTTGCGAATAGTGGGACAAAAATTTTTTTCTTCAAAAAATACCATGGGCTACCCCCTTTGCTTTTTTTGGAAAAATGATAAAAAAAATTTTTGCTCTGCAAGGAAAAAAAACAATATTGTGGTTAAAGCCAGTGCCCTTAGCTATCCAAGTCAAAAGGAATCAAGTCGATATCTAGAAAACTGAGGAAGTTATGACCAAAAAGGTAACTAGTTCTACTAAAAAGTGGCCGGAAAGAGGCAGTAGCAGAACTGGTAACATTTTTGGTCATAACTTGCTTATTTTTCTAGACATCGACTTGATTTCTACTGCGTTGGATAGATAACAGCACTGGCTTTAATACCAAATTTTCGTTTTGCGAATAGTGGGACAAAAATTTTTTTCTTCAAAAAATACCATGGGACCCCCTTCGCTTTTTTTGGAAAAATGATAAAAAAAATTTTTGCTCTACAAGGAAGAAAAACAATATTGTGGTTAAAGCCAGTGCCCTTAGCTATCCAAGTCAAAAGGAATCAAGTCGATATCTAGAAAACTGAGGAAGTTATGACCAAAAAGGTAACTAGTTCTACTAAAAAGTGGCCGGAAAGAGGCAGTAGCAGAACTGGTAACATTTTTAGTCATAACTTGCTTATTTTTCTAGACATCGAATTGATTTCTACTGCGTTGGATAGTTAACAGCACTGGCTTTAATATGAAATTTTCGTTTTGCGAATAGTGGGACAAAAATTTTTTTCTTCAAAAAATACCATGGGCTACCCCCTTTGCTTTTTTTGGAAAAATGATAAAAAAAATTTTTGCTCTACAAGGAAGAAAAACAATATTGTGGTTAAAGCCAGTGCCCTTAGCTATCCAAGTCAAAAGGAATCAAGTCGATATCTAGAAAACTGAGGAAGTTATGACCAAAAAGATAACTAGGTCTACTAAAAAGTGGCTGGAAAGAGGCAGTAGCAGAACTGGTAACATTTTTGGTCATAACTCTCTTTTTTTTCTAGACATCGACTTGATTTCTACTGCGTTGGATAGGTAACAGCAATTGCTTTAATACGAAATTTTCGTTTTGCGAATAGTGGGACAAAAATTTTTTTCTTCAAAAAATACCATGGGCTACCCCCTTTGCTTTTTTTGGAAAAATGATAAAAAAAATTTTTGCTCTACAAGGAAAAAAAACAATATTGTGGTTAAAGCCAGTGCCCTTAGCTATCCAAGTCAAAAGGAATCAAGTCGATATCTAGAAAACTGAGGAAGTTATGACCAAAAAGGTAACTAGGTCTACTAAAAAGTGGCCGGAAAGAGGCAGTAGCAGAACTGGTAAAATTTTTGGTCATAACTTGCTTATTTTTCTAGACATCGACTTGATTTCTACTGCGTTGGATAGGTAACAGCACTGGCTTTAATACGAAATTTTCGTTTTGCGAATAGTGGGACAAAAATTTTTTTCTTCAAAAAATACCATGGGCTACCCCCTTTGCTTTTTTTGGAAAAATGATAAAAAAAAATTTTGCTCTACAAGGAAGAAAAACAATATTGTGGTTAAAGCCAGTGCCCTTAGCTATCCAAGTCAAAAGGAATCAAGTCGATATCTAGAAAACTGAGGAAGTTATGACCAAAAAGGTAACTAGTTCTACTAAAAAGTGGCCGGAAAGAGGCAGTAGCAGAACTGATAACATTTTTGGTCATAACTTGCTTATTTTTCTAGACATCGACTTGATTTCTACTGCGTTGGATAGGTAACAGCACTGGCTTTAATACGAAATTTTCGTTTTGCGAATAATGGGACAAAAATTTTTTTCTTCAAAAAATACCATGGGCTACCCCCTTTGCTTTTTTTGGAAAAATAATAAAAAAAAAATTTTGCTCTACAAGGAAGAAAAACAATATTGTGGTTAAAGCCAGTGCCCTTAGCTATCCAAGTCAAAAGGAATCAAGTCGATATCTAGAAAACTGAGGAAGTTATGACCAAAAAGGTAACTAGTTCTACTAAAAAGTGGCCGGAAAGAGGCAGTAGCAGAACTGGTAACATTTTTGGTCATAACTTGCTTATTTTGCGAATAGTGGGACAAAAATTTTTTTCTTCAAAAAATACCATGGGCTACCCCCTTTGCTTTTTTTGGAAAAATGATAAAAAAAATTTTTGCTCTACAAGGAAGAAAAACAATATTGTGGTCAAAGCCAGTACTCTTAGCTATCCAAGTCAAAAGGAATCAAGTCGATATCTAGAAAACTGAGGAAGTTATGACGGAAACGGTAACTAGTTCTACTAAAAAGTGGCCGGAAAGAGGCAGTAGCAGAACTGGTAACATTTTTGGTCATAACTTGCTTATTTTTCTAGACATCGACTTGATTTCTACTGCGTTGGATAGGTAACAGCACTGGCTTTAATACGAAATTTTCGTTTTGCGAATAGTGGGACAAAAATTTTTTTCTTCAAAAAATACCTTTGCTTTTTTTGGAAAAATGATAAAAAAAAATTTTGCTCTACAAGGAAGAAAAACAATATTGTGGTTAAAGCCAGTGCCCTTAGCTATCCAAGTCAAAAGGAATCAAGTCGATATCTAGAAAACTGAGGAAGTTATGACCAAAAAGGTAACTAGTTCTACTAAAAAGTGGCCGGAAAGAGGCAGTAGCAGAACTGGTAACATTTTTGGTCATAACTTGCTTATTTTGCGAATAGTGGGACAAAAATTTTTTTCTTCAAAAAATACCATGGGCTACCCCCTTTGCTTTTTTTGGAAAAATGATAAAAAAAATTTTTGCTCTACAAGGAAGAAAAACAATATTGTGGTCAAAGCCAGTACTCTTAGCTATCCAAGTCAAAAGGAATCAAGTCGATATCTAGAAAACTGAGGAAGTTATGACGGAAACGGTAACTAGTTCTACTAAAAAGTGGCCGGAAAGAGGCAGTAGCAGAACTGGTAACATTTTTGGTCATAACTTGCTTATTTTTCTAGACATCGACTTAATTTCTACTGCGTTGGATAGGTAACGGCACTGGCTTTAATACGAAATTTTCGTTTTGCGAATAGTGGGACAAAAATTTTTTTCTTAAAAAAATACCATGGGCTACCCCCTTTGCTTTTTTTGGAAAAATGATAAAAAAAATTTTGCTCTACAAGGAAGAAAAACAATATTGTGGTTAAAGCCAGTGCCCTTAGCTATCCAAGTCAAAAGGAATCAAGTCGATATCTAGAAAACTGAGGAAGTTATGACCAAAAAGGTAACTAGTTCTACTAAAAAGTGGCCGGAAAGAGGCAGTAGCAGAACTGGTAACATTTTTGGTCATAACTTGCTTATTTTTCTAGACATCGACTTGATTTCTACTGCGTTGGATAGGTAACAGCACTGGCTTTAATACGAAATTTTCGTTTTGCGAATAGTGGGACAAAAATTTTTTTCTTCAAAAAATACCATTGGCTACCCCCTTTGCTTTTTTTATAAAAATGATAAAAAAAATTTTTGCTCTACAAGGAAGAAAAACAATATCGTGGTTAAAGCCAGTGCTCTTAGCTATCCAAGTCAAAAGGAATCAAGTCGATATCTAGAAAACTGAGGAAGTTATGACGGAAACGGTAACTAGTTCTACTAAAAAGTGGCCGGAAAGAGGCAGTAGCAGAACTGGTAACTTTTTTGGTCATAACTTGCTTATTTTTCTAGACATCGACTTGATTTCTACTGCGTTGGATAGGTAACAGCACTGGCTTTAATACGAAATTTTCGTTTTGCGAATAGTGGGACAAAAATTTTTTTCTTCAAAAAATACCATGGGCTACCCCCTTTGCTTTTTTTGGAAAAATGATAAAAAAAATTTTTGCTCTACAAGGAAGAAAAACAATATTGTGGTTAAAGCCAGTGCCCTTAGCTATCCAAGTCAAAAGGAATCAAGTCGATATCTAGAAAACTGAGGAAGTTATGACCAAAAAGGTAACTAGTTCTACTAAAAAGTGGCCGGAAAGAGGCAGTAGCAGAACTGGTAACATTTTTGGTCATAACTTGCTTATTTTGCGAATAGTGGGACAAAAATTTTTTTCTTCAAAAAATACCATGGGCTACCCCCTTTGCTGTTTTTGGAAAAATGATAAAAAAAATTTTTGCTCTGCAAGGAAAAAAAACAATATTGTGGTTAAAGCCAGTGCCCTTAACTATCCAAGTCAAAAGGAATCAAGTCGATATCTAGAAAACTGAGGAAGTTATGACCAAAAAGGTAACTAGTTCTACTAAAAAGTGGCCGGAAAGAGGCAGTAGCAGAACTGGTAACATTTTTGGTCATAACTTGCTTATTTTTCTAGACATCGACTTGATTTCTACTGCGTTGGATAGATAACAGCACTGGCTTTAATACCAAATTTTCGTTTTGCGAATAGTGGGACAAAAATTTTTTTCTTCAAAAAAATACCATGGGACCCCCTTCGCTTTTTTTGGAAAAATGATAAAAAAAATTTTTGCTCTACAAGGAAGAAAAACAATATTGTGGTTAAAGCCAGTGCCCTTAGCTATCCAAGTCAAAAGGAATCAAGTCGATATCTAGAAAACTGAGGAAGTTATGACCAAAAAGGTAACTAGTTCTACTAAAAAGTGGCCGGAAAGAGGCAGTAGCAGAACTGGTAACATTTTTAGTCATAACTTGCTTATTTTTCTAGACATCGAATTGATTTCTACTGCGTTGGATAGGTAACAGCACTGGCTTTAATATGAAATTTTCGTTTTGCGAATAGTGGGACAAAAATTTTTTTCTTCAAAAAATACCATGGGCTACACCCTTTGCTTTTTTTGGAAAAATGATAAAAAAAATTTTTGCTCTACAAGGAAGAAAAACAATATTGTGGTTAAAGCCAGTGCCCTTAGCTATCCAAGTCAAAAGGAATCAAGTCGATATCTAGAAAACTGAGGAAGTTATGACCAAAAAGATAACTAGGTCTACTAAAAAGTGGCTGGAAAGAGGCAGTAGCAGAACTGGTAACATTTTTGGTCATAACTCTCTTTTTTTTCTAGACATCGACTTGATTTCTACTGCGTTGGATAGGTAACAGCAATTGCTTTAATACGAAATTTTCGTTTTGCGAATAGTGGGACCAAAATTTTTTTCTTCAAAAAATACCATGGGCTACCCCTTTGCTTTTTTTTGGAAAAATGATAAAAAAAATTTTTGCTCTACAAGATAGAAAAACAATATTGTGGTCAAAGCCAGTACTCTTAGCTATCCAAGTCAAAAGGAATCAAGTCGATATCTAGAAAACTGAGGAAGTTATGACCAAAAAGGTAACTAGTTCTACTAAAAAGTGGCCGGAAAGAGGCAGTAGCAGAACTGGTAACATTTTTGGTCATAACTTGCTTATTTTTCTAGACATCGACTTGATTTCTACTGCGTTGGATAGGTAACAGCACTGGCTTTAATACGAAATTTTCGTTTTGCGAATAGTGGGACAAAAATTTTTTTCTTCAAAAAATACCATGGGCTACCCCCTTTGCTTTTTTTGGAAAAATGATAAAAAAAAATTTTGCTCTACAAGGAAGAAAAACAATATTGTAGTAAAAGCCAGTGCCCTTAGCTATCCAAGTCAAAAGGAGTCAAGTCGATATCTAGAAAACTGAGGAAGTTATGACCAAAAAGGTAACTAGTTCTACTAAAAAGTGGCCGGAAAGAGGCAGTAGCAGAACTGGTAACATTTTTGGTCATAACTTGCTTATTTTTCTAGACATCGACTTGATTTCTACTGCGTTGGATAGGTAACAGCACTGGCTTTAATACGAAATTTTCGTTTTGCGAATAGTGGGACAAAAATTTTTTTCTTCAAAAAATACCATGGGCTACCCCCTTTGCTTTTTTTGGAAAAATGATAAAAAAAAATTTTGCTCTACAAGGAAGAAAAACAATATTGTAGTAAAAGCCAGTGCCCTTAGCTATCCAAGTCAAAAGGAGTCAAGTCGATATCTAGAAAACTGAGGAAGTTATGACCAAAAAGGTAACTAGTTCTACTAAAAAGTGGCCGGAAAGAGGCAGTAGCAGAACTGGTAACATTTTTGGTCATAACTTGCTTATTTTTCTAGACATCGACTTGATTTCTACTGCGTTGGATAGATAACAGCACTGGCTTTAATACCAAATTTTCGTTTTGCGAATAGTGGGACAAAAATTTTTTTCTTCAAAAAATACCATGGGACCCCCTTCGCTTTTTTTGGAAAAATGAAAAAAAAAAATTTTTGCTCTACAAGGAAGAAAAACAATATTGTGGTTAAAGCCAGTGCCCTTAGCTATCCAAGTCAAAAGGAATCAAGTCGATATCTAGAAAACTGAGGAGTTATGACCAAAAAGGTAACTAGTTCTACTAAAAAGTGGCCGGAAAGAGGCAGTAGCAGAACTGGTAACATTTTTAGTCATAACTTGCTTATTTTTCTAGACATCGAATTGATTTCTACTGCGTTGGATAGGTACCAGCACTGGCTTTAATATGAAATTTTCGTTTTGCGAATAGTGGGACAAAAATTTTTTTCTTCAAAAAATACCATGGGCTACCCCCTTTGCTTTTTTTGGAAAAATTATAAAAAAAATTTTTGCTCTACAAGGAAGAAAAACAATATTGTGGTTAAAGCCAGTGCCCTTAGCTATCCAAGTCAAAAGGCATCAAGTCGATATCTAGAAAACTGAGGAAGTTATGACCAAAAAGGTAACTAGGTCTACTAAAAAGTGGCTGGAAAGAGGCAGTAGCAGAACTGGTAACATTTTTGGTCATAACTCTCTTTTTTTTCTAGACATCGACTTGATTTCTACTGCGTTGGATAGGTAACAGCAATTGCTTTAATACGAAATTTTCGTTTTGCGAATAGTGGGACCAAAATTTTTTTCTTCAAAAAATACCATGGGCTACCCCTTTGCTTTTTTTTGGAAAAATGATAAAAAAAATTTTTGCTCTACAAGGAAGAAAAACAATATTGTGGTCAAAGCGAGTACTCTTAGCTATCCAAGTCAAAAGGAATCAAGTCGATATCTAGAAAACTGAGGAAGTTATGACCAAAACGGTAACTAGTTCTAATAAAAAGTGGCCGGAAAGAGGCAGTAGCAGAACTGGTAACATTTTTGGTCATAACTTGCTTATTTTTCTAGACATCGACTTGATTTCTACTGCGTTGGATAGGTAACAGCACTGGCTTTAATACGAAATTTTCGTTTTGCGAATAGTGGGACAAAAATTTTTTTCTTCAAAAAATACCATGGGCTACCCCCTTTGCTTTTTTTGGAAAAATGATAAAAAAAAATTTTGCTCTACAAGGAAGAAAAACAATATTGTAGTAAAAGCCAGTGCCCTTAGCTGTCCAAGTCAAAAGGAGTCAAGTCGATATCTAGAAAACTGAGGAAGTTATGACCAAAAAGGTAACTAGTTCTACTAAAAAGTGGCCGGAAAGAGGCAGTAGCAGAACTGGTAACATTTTTGGTCATAACTTGCTTATTTTTCTAGACATCGACTTAATTTCTACTGCGTTGGATAGGTAACGGCACTGGCTTTAATACGAAATTTTCGTTTTGCGAATAGTGGGACAAAAATTTTTTTCTTCAAAAAATACCATGGGCTACCCCCTTTGCTTTTTTTGGAAAAATGATAAAAAAAATTTTGCTCTACAAGGAAGAAAAACAATATTGTGGTTAAAGCCAGTGCCCTTAGCTATCCAAGTCAAAAGGAATCAAGTCGATATCTAGAAAACTGAGGAAGTTATGACCAAAAAGGTAACTAGTTCTACTAAAAAGTGGCCGGAAAGAAGCAGTAGCAGAACTGGTAACATTTTTGGTCATAACCTGCTTATTTTTCTAGACATCGACTTAATTTCTACTGCGTTGGATAGGTAACGGCACTGGCTTTAATACGAAATTTTCGTTTTGCGAATAGTGGGACAAAAATTTTTTTCTTCAAAAAATACCATGGGCTACCCCCTTTGCTTTTTTTGGAAAAATGATAAAAAAAATTTTGCTCTACAAGGAAGAAAAACAATATTGTGGTTAAAGCCAGTGCCCTTAGCTATCCAAGTCAAAAGGAATCAAGTCGATATCTAGAAAACTGAGGAAGTTATGACCAAAAAGGTAACTAGTTCTACTAAAAAGTGGCCGGAAAGAGGCAGTAGCAGAACTGGTAACATTTTTGGTCATAACTTGCTTATTTTTCTAGACATCGACTTAATTTCTACTGCGTTGGATAGGTAACGGCACTGGCTTTAATACGAAATTTTCGTTTTGCGAATAGTGGGACAAAAATTTTTTTCTTCAAAAAATACCATGGGCTACCCCCTTTGCTTTTTTTGGAAAAATGATAAAAAAAATTTTGCTCTACAAGGAAGAAAAACAATATTGTGGTTAAAGCCAGTGCCCTTAGCTATCCAAGTCAAAAGGAATCAAGTCGATATCTAGAAAACTGAGGAAGTTATGACCAAAAAGGTAACTAGTTCTACTAAAAAGTGGCCGGAAAGAGGCAGTAGCAGAACTGGTAACATATTTCGTCATAACTTGCTTATTTTTCTAGACATCGACTTGATTTCTACTGCGTTGGATAGGTAACAGCACTGGCTTTAATACGAAATTTTCGTTTTGCGAATAGTGGGACAAAAATTTTTTTCTTCAAAAAATACCATGGGCTACCCCCTTTGCTTTTTTTGGAAAAATGATAAAAAAAATTTTTGCTCTACAAGGAAGAAAAACAATATTGTGGTTAAAGCCAGTGCCCTTAGCTATCCAAGTCAAAAGGAATCAAGGCGATATCTAGAAAACTGAGGAAGTTATGACCAAAAAGGTAACTAGTTCTACTAAAAAGTGGCCGGAAAGAGGCAGTAGCAGAACTGGTAACATTTTTGGTCATAACTTGCTTATTTTGCGAATAGTGGGACAAAAATTTTTTTCTTCAAAAAATACCATGGGCTACCCCCTTTGCTTTTTTTGGAAAAATGATAAAAAAAATTTTTGCTCTGCAAGGAAAAAAAAACAATATTGTGGTTAAAGCCAGTGCCCTTAGCTATCCAAGTCAAAAGGAATCAAGTCGATATCTAGAAAACTGAGGAAGTTATGACCAAAAAGGTAACTAGTTCTACTAAAAAGTGGCCGGAAAGAGGCAGTAGCAGAACTGGTAACATTTTTGGTCATAACTTGCTTATTTTTCTAGACATCGACTTGATTTCTACTGCGTTGGATAGATAACAGCACTGGCTTTAATACCAAATTTTCGTTTTGCGAATAGTGGGACAAAAATTTTTTTCTTCAAAAAAATACCATGGGACCCCCTTCGCTTTTTTTTGGAAAAATGATAAAAAAAATTTTTGCTCTACAAGGAAGAAAAACAATATTGTGGTTAAAGCCAGTGCCCTTAGCTATCCAAGTCAAAAGGAATCAAGTCGATATCTAGAAAACTGAGGAAGTTATGACCAAAAAGGTAACTAGTTCTACTAAAAAGTGGCCGGAAAGAGGCAGTAGCAGAACTGGTAACATTTTTGGTCATAACTTGCTTATTTTTCTAGACATCGACTAAATTTCTACTGCGTTGGATAGGTAACAGCACTGGCTTTAATACGAAATTTTCGTTTTGCGAATAGTGGGACAAAAATTTTTTTCTTCAAAAAATACCATGGGCTACCCCCTTTGCTTTTTTTGGAAAAATGATAAAAAAAATTTTTGCTCTACAAGGAAGAAAAACAATATTGTGGTTAAAGCCAGTGCCCCTAGCTATCCAAGTCAAAAGGAATCAAGTCGATATCTAGAAAACTGAGGAAGTTATGACCAAAAAGGTAACTAGTTCTACTAAAAAGTGGCCGGAAAGAGGCAGTAGTAGAACTGGTACCATTTTTGGTCATTACTCTCTTTTTTTTTCTAGACATCGACTTGATTTCTACTGCGTTGGATAGGTAACAGCACTGGCTTTAATACGAAATTTTCGTTTTGCGAATAGTGGTACAAAAATTTTTTTCTTCAAAAAATACCATGGGCTACCCCATTTGCTTTTTTTGGAAAAATGTTTAAAAAAATTTTTGCTCTACCCGGAAGAAAACCAATGTTTTGGTTAAAGCCAGTGCCCTTAGCTATCCAAGTCAAAAGGAATCAAGTCGATATCTAGAAAACTGAGGAAGTTATGACCAAAAAGGTAACTAGTTCTACTAAAAAGTGGCCGGAAAGAGGCAGTAGCAGAACTGGTAACATTTTTGGTCATAACTTGCTTATTTTTCTAGACATCGACCTGATTTCTACTGCGTTGGATAGGCAACAGCACTGGCTTTAATACGAAATTTTCTTTTTGCGAATAGTGGTACAAAAATTTTTTTCTTCAAAAAATACCATGGGCTACCCCATTTGCTTTTTTTGGAAAAATGTTTAAAAAAATTTTTGCTCTACCCGGAAGAAAACCAATGTTCTGGTTAAAGCCAGTGCCCTTAGCTATCCAAGTCAAAAGGAATCAAGTCGATATCTAGAAAACTGAGGAAGTTCTGACCTAAAAGGTAACTAGTTCTACTAAAAAGTGGCCGGAAAGAGGCAGTAGCAGAACTGGTAACATTTTTGGTCATAACTCTCTTTTTTTTCTAGACATCGACTTGATTTCTACTGCGTTGGATATGTAACAGCACCGGCTTTAATACGAAATTTTCGTTTTGCGAATAGTGGAACAAAAATTTTTTTCTTCAAAAAATACCATGGGCTACCCCCTTTGCTTTTTTTGGAAAAATGATAAAAAAAATTTTGCTCTACAAGGAAGAAAAACAATATTGTGGTTAAAGCCAGTGCCCTTAGCTATCCAAGTCAAAAGGAATCAAGTCGATATCTAGAAAACTGAGGAAGTTATGACCAAAAAGGTAACTAGTTCTACTAAAAAGTGGCCGGAAAGAGGCAGTAGCAGAACTGGTAACATTTTTGGTCATAACTTGCTTATTTTGCGAATAGTGGGACAAAAATTTTTTTCTTCAAAAAATACCATGGGCTACCCCCTTTGCTTTTTTTGGAAAAATGATAAAAAAAATTTTTGCTCTGCAAGGAAAAAAAACAATATTGTGGTTAAAGCCAGTGCCCTTAGCTATCCAAGTCAAAAGGAATCAAGTCGATATCTAGAAAACTGAGGAAGTTATGACCAAAAAGGTAACTAGTTCTACTAAAAAGTGGCCGGAAAGAGGCAGTAGCAGAACTGGTAACATTTTTAGTCATAACTTGCTTATTTTTCTAGACATCGAATTGATTTCTACTGCGTTGGATAGGTAACAGCACTGGCTTTAATATGAAATTTTCGTTTTGCGAATAGTGGGACAAAAATTTTTTTCTTCAAAAAATACCATGGGCTACCCCCTTTGCTTTTTTTGGAAAAATGATAAAAAAAATTTTTGCTCTGCAAGGAAAAAAAACAATATTGTGGTTAAAGCCAGTGCCCTTAGCTATCCAAGTCAAAAGGAATCAAGTCGATATCTAGAAAACTGATGAAGTAATGACCAAAAAGGTAACTAGTTCTACTAAAAAGTGGCCGGAAAGAGGCAGTAGCAGAACTGGTAACATTTTTGGTCATAACTTGCTTATTTTTCTAGACATCGACTTGATTTCTACTGCGTTGGATAGGTAACAGCACTGGCTTTAATACGAAATTTTCGTTTTGCGAATAGTGGGACAAAAATTTTTTTCTTCAAAAAATACCATGGGCTACCCCCTTTGCTTTTTTTGGAAAAATAATAAAAAAAAAAATTTTGCTCTACAAGGAAGAAAAACAATATTGTGGTTAAAGCCAGTGCCCTTAGCTATCCAAGTCAAAAGGAATCAAGTCGATATCTAGAAAACTGAGGAAGTTATGACCAAAAAGGTAACTAGGTCTACTAAAAAGTGGCCGGAAAGAGGCAGTAGCAGAACTGGTAACATTTTTGGTCATAATTCTCTTTTTTTTCTAGACATCGACTTGATTTCTACTGCGTTGGATAGGTAACAGCACTGGCTTTAATACGAAATTTTCGTTTTGCGAATAGTGGGACAAAAATTTTTTTCTTCAAAAAATACCATGGGCTACCCCCTTTGCTTTTTTTGGAAAAATGATAAAAAAAATTTTTGCTCTACAAGGAAAAAAAACAATATTGTGGTTAAAGCCAGTGCCCTTAGCTATCCAAGTCAAAAGGAATCAAGTCGATATCTAGAAAACTGAGGAAGTTATGACCAAAAAGGTAACTAGGTCTACTAAAAAGTGGCCGGAAAGAGGCAGTAGCAGAACTGGTAACATTTTTGGTCATAACTCTCTTTTTTTTCTAGACATGGACTTGATTTCTACTGCGTTGGATAGGTAACAGCAATTGCTTTAATACGAAATTTTCGTTTTGCGAATAGTGGGACCAAAAATTTTTTCTTCAAAAAATACCATGGGCTATCCCCTTTGCTTTTTTTGGAAAAATGATAAAAAAAATTTTTGCTCTACAAGATAGAAAAACAATATTGTGGTTAAAGCCAGTGCCCTTAGCTATCCAAGTCAAAAGGAATCAAGTCGATATCTAGAAAACTGATGAAGTAATGACCAAAAAGGTAACTAGTTCTACTAAAAAGTGGCCGGAAAGAGGCAGTAGCAGAACTGGTAACATTTTTGGTCATAACTTGCTTATTTTTCTAGACATCGACTTGATTTCTACTGCGTTGGATAGGTAACAGCACTGGCTTTAATACGAAATTTTCGTTTTGCGAATAGTGGGACAAAAATTTTTTTCTTCAAAAAATACCATGGGCTACCCCCTTTGCTTTTTTTGGAAAAATGATAAAAAAAATTTTTGCTCTACAAGGAAGAAAAACAATATTGTGGTTAAAGCCAGTGCCCTTAGCTATCCAAGTCAAAAGGAATCAAGTCGATATCTAGAAAACTGAGGAAGTTATGACCAAAAAGGTAACTAGTTCTACTAAAAAGTGGCCGGAAAGAGGCAGTAGCAGAACTGGTAACATTTTTGGTCATAACTTGCTTATTTTTCTAGACATCGACTTGATTTCTACTGCGTTGGATAGGTAACAGCACTGGCTTTAATACGAAATTTTCGTTTTGCGAATAGTGGGACAAAAATTTTTTTCTTCAAAAAATACCATGGGCTACCCCCTTTGCTTTTTTTGGAAAAATAATAAAAAAAAAAATTTTGCTCTACAAGGAAGAAAAACAATATTGTGGTTAAAGCCAGTGCCCTTAGCTATCCAAGTCAAAAGGAATCAAGTCGATATCTAGAAAACTGAGGAAGTTATGACCAAAAAGGTAACTAGTTCTACTAAAAAGTGGCCGGAAAGAGGCAGTAGCAGAACTGGTAACATTTTTGGTCATAACTTGCTTATTTTGCGAATAGTGGGACAAAAATTTTTTTCTTCAAAAAATACCATGGGCTACCCCCTTTGCTTTTTTTGGAAAAATGATAAAAAAAATTTTTGCTCTACAAGGAAGAAAAACAATATTGTGGTTAAAGCCAGTGCCCTTAGCTATCCAAGTCAAAAGGAATCAAGTCGATATCTAGAAAACTGAGGAAGTTATGACCAAAAAGGTAACTAGGTCTACTAAAAAGTGGCCGGAAAGAGGCAGTAGCAGAACTGGTAACATTTTTGGTCATAACTTGCTTATTTTTCTAGACATCGACTTGATTTCTACTGCGTTGGATAGATAACAGCACTGGCTTTAATACGAAATTTTCGTTTTGCGAATAGTGGGACCAAAATTTTTTTCTTCAAAAAATACCATGGGCTACCCCTTTGCTTTTTTTTGGAAAAATGATAAAAAAAATTTTGCTCTACAAGGAAGAAAAACAATATTGTAGTAAAAGCCAGTGCCCTTAGCTATCCAAGTCAAAAGGAGTCAAGTCGATATCTAGAAAACTGAGGAAGTTATGACCAAAAAGGTAACTAGTTCTACTAAAAAGTGGCCGGAAAGAGGCAGTAGCAGAACTGGTAACATTTTTGGTCATAACTCTCTTTTTTTTCTAGACATCGACTTGATTTCTACTGCGTTGGATAGGTAACAGCAATTGCTTTAATACGAAATTTTCGTTTTGCGAATAGTGGGACAAAAATTTTTTTCTTCAAAAAATACCATGGGCTACCCCCTTTGCTTTTTTTGGAAAAATGATAAAAAAAATTTTGCTCTACAAGGAAGAAAAACAATATTGTGGTTAAAGCCAGTGCCCTTAGCTATCCAAGTCAAAAGGAATCAAGTCGATATCTAGAAAACTGAGGAAGTTATGACCAAAAAGGTAACTAGTTCTACTAAAAAGTGGCCGGAAAGAGGCAGTAGCAGAACTGGTAACATTTTTGGTCATAACTTGCTTTTTTTTCTAGACATCGACTTGATTTCTACTGCGTTGGATAGGTAACAGCACTGGCTTTAATACGAAATTTTCGTTTTGCGAATAGTGGGACAAAAATTTTTTTCTTCAAAAAATACCATGGGCTACCCCCTTTGCTTTATTTGGAAAAATGATAAAAAAAAATTTTGCTCTACAAGGAAGAAAAACAATATTGTAGTAAAAGCCAGTGCCCTTAGCTATCCAAGTCAAAAGGAGTCAAGTCGATATCTAGAAAACTGAGGAAGTTATGACCAAAAAGGTAACTAGTTCTACTAAAAAGTGGCCGGAAAGAGGCAGTAGCAGAACTGGTAACATTTTTGGTCATAACTCTCTTTTTTTTCTAGACATCGACTTGATTTCTACTGCGTTGGATAGGTAACAGCAATTGCTTTAATACGAAATTTTCGTTTTGCGAATAGTGGGACAAAAATTTTTTTCTTCAAAAAATACCATGGGCTACCCCCTTTGCTTTTTTTGGAAAAATGATAAAAAAAATTTTGCTCTACAAGGAAGAAAAACAATATTGTGGTTAAAGCCAGTGCCCTTAGCTATCCAAGTCAAAAGGAATCAAGTCGATATCTAGAAAACTGAGGAAGTTATGACCAAAAAGGTAACTAGTTCTACTAAAAAGTGGCCGGAAAGAGGCAGTAGCAGAACTATTACCATTTTTGGTCATAACTCTCTTTTTTTTCTAGACATCGACTTGATTTCTACTGCGTTGGATAGGTAACAGCACTGGCTTTAATAGGAAATTTTCTTTTTGCTAATAGTGGGACAAAAATTTTTTTCTTCAAAAAATACCATGGGCTACCCCCTTTGCTTTTTTTGGAAAAATAATAAAAAAAAAATTTTGCTCTACAAGGAAGAAAAACAATATTGTGGTTAAAGCCAGTGCCCTTAGCTATCCAAGTCAAAAGGAATCAAGTCGATATCTAGAAAACTGAGGAAGTTATGACCAAAAAGGTAACTAGTTCTACTAAAAAGTGGCTGAAAAGAGGCAGTAGCAGAACTGGTAACATTTTTGGTCATAACTTGCTTATTTTTCTAGACATCGACTTGATTTCTACTGCGTTGGATAGGTAACAGCACTGGCTTTAATACGAAATTTTCGTTTTGCGAATAGTGGGACAAAAATTTTTTTCTTCAAAAAATACCATGGGCTACCCCCTTTGCTTTTTTTGGAAAAATAATAAAAAAAAAATTTTGCTCTACAAGGAAGAAAAACAATATTGTGGTTAAAGCCAGTGCCCTTAGCTATCCAAGTCAAAAGGAATCAAGTCGATATCTAGAAAACTGAGGAAGTTATGACCAAAAAGGTAACTAGTTCTACTAAAAAGTGGCCGGAAAGAGGCAGTAGCAGAACTGGTAACATTTTTGGTCATAACTTGCTTATTTTGCGAATAGTGGGACAAAAATTTTTTTCTTCAAAAAATACCATGGGCTACCCCCTTTGCTTTTTTTGGAAAAATGATAAAAAAAATTTTTGCTCTGCAAGGAAAAAAACAATATTGTGGTTAAAGCCAGTGCCCTTAGCTATCCAAGTCAAAAGGAATCAAGTCGATATCTAGAAAACTGAGGAAGTTATGACCAAAAAGGTAACTAGTTCTACTAAAAAGTGGCCGGAAAGAGGCAGTAGCAGAACTGGTAACATTTTTGGTCATAACTTGCTTATTTTTCTAGACATCGACTTGATTTCTACTGCGTTGGATAGATAACAGCACTGGCTTTAATACGAAATTTTCGTTTTGCGAATAGTGGGACAAAAATTTTTTTCTTCAAAAAATACCATGGGACCCCCTTCGCTTTTTTTGGAAAAATGATAAAAAAAATTTTTGCTCTACAAGGAAGAAAAACAATATTGTGGTTAAAGCCAGTGCCCTTAGCTATCCAAGTCAAAAGGAATCAAGTCGATATCTAGAAAACTGAGGAAGTTATGACCAAAAAGGTAACTAGTTCTACTAAAAAGTGGCCGGAAAGAGGCAGTAGCAGAACTGGTAACATTTTTAGTCATAACTTGCTTATTTTTCTAGACATTGAATTGATTTCTACTGCGTTGGATAGGTACCAGCACTGGCTTTAATATGAAATTTTCGTTTTGCGAATAGTGGGACAAAAATTTTTTTCTTCAAAAAATACCATGGGACCCCCTTCGCTTTTTTTGGAAAAATGAAAAAAAAAATTTTTGCTCTACAAGGAAGAAAAACAATATTGTGGTTAAAGCCAGTGCCCTTAGCTATCCAAGTCAAAAGGAATCAAGTCGATATCTAGAAAACTGAGGAAGTTATGACCAAAAAGGTAACTAGTTCTACTAAAAAGTGGCCGGAAAGAAGCAGTAGCAGAACTGGTAACATTTTTAGTCATAACTTGCTTATTTTTCTAGACATCGAATTGATTTCTACTGCGTTGGATAGGTACCAGCACTGGCTTTAATATGAAATTTTCGTTTTGCGAATAGTGGGACAAAAATTTTTTTCTTCAAAAAATACCATGGGCTACCCCCTTTGCTTTTTTTGGAAAAATTATAAAAAAAATTTTTGCTCTACAAGGAAGAAAAACAATATTGTGGTTAAAGCCAGTGCCCTTAGCTATCCAAGTCAAAAGGCATCAAGTCGATATCTAGAAAACTGAGGAAGTTATGACCAAAAAGGTAACTAGGTCTACTAAAAAGTGGCTGGAAAGAGGCAGTAGCAGAACTGGTAACATTTTTGGTCATAACTCTCTTTTTTTTCTAGACATCGACTTGATTTCTACTGCGTTGGATAGGTAACAGCAATTGCTTTAATACGAAATTTTCGTTTTGCGAATAGTGGGACCAAAATTTTTTTCTTCAAAAAATACCATGGGCTACCCCTTTGCTTTTTTTTGGAAAAATGATAAAAAAAATTTTTGCTCTACAAGGAAGAAAAACAATATTGTGGTCAAAGCGAGTACTCTTAGCTATCCAAGTCAAAAGGAATCAAGTCGATATCTAGAAAACTGAGGAAGTTATGACCAAAACGGTAACTAGTTCTAATAAAAAGTGGCCGGAAAGAGGCAGTAGCAGAACTGGTAACATTTTTGGTCATAACTTGCTTATTTTTCTAGACATCGACTTGATTTCTACTGCGTTGGATAGGTAACAGCACTGGCTTTAATACGAAATTTTCGTTTTGCGAATAGTGGGACAAAAATTTTTTTCTTCAAAAAATACCATGGGCTACCCCCTTTGCTTTTTTTGGAAAAATGATAAAAAAAAATTTTGCTCTACAAGGAAGAAAAACAATATTGTAGTAAAAGCCAGTGCCCTTAGCTATCCAAGTCAAAAGGAGTCAAGTCGATATCTAGAAAACTGAGGAAGTTATGACCAAAAAGGTAACTAGTTCTACTAAAAAGTGGCCGGAAAGAGGCAGTAGCAGAACTGGTAACATTTTTGGTCATAACTTGCTTATTTTTCTAGACATCGACTTAATTTCTACTGCGTTGGATAGGTAACGGCACTGGCTTTAATACGAAATTTTCGTTTTGCGAATAGTGGGACAAAAATTTTTTTCTTCAAAAAATACCATGGGCTACCCCCTTTGCTTTTTTTGGAAAAATGATAAAAAAAATGTTTGCTCTACCCGCAAGAAAAACAATATTGTGGTTAAAGCCAGTGCCCTTAGCTATCCAAGTCAAAAGGAATCAAGTCGATATCTAGAAAACTGAGGAAGTTATGACGGAAACGGTAACTAGTTCTACTAAAAAGTGGCCGGAAAGAGGCAGTAGCAGAACTGGTAACATTTTTGGTCATAACTTGCTTATTTTTCTAGACATCGACTTGATTTCTACTGCGTTGGATAGGTAACAGCACTGGCTTTAATACGAAATTTTCGTTTTGCGAATAGTGGGACAAAAATTTTTTTCTTCAAAAAATACCATGGGCTACCCCCTTTGCTTTTTTTGGAAAAATGATAAAAAAATTTTTGCTCTACAAGGAAGAAAAACAATATTGTGGTTAAAGCCAGTGCCCTTAGCTATCCAAGTCAAAAGGAATCAAGTCGATATCTAGAAAACTGAGGAAGTTATGACCAAAAAGGTAACTAGTTCTACTAAAAAGTGGCCGGAAAGAGGCAGTAGCAGAACTGGTAACATTTTTGGTCATAACTTGCTTATTTTGCGAATAGTGGGACAAAAATTTTTTTCTTCAAAAAATACCATGGGCTACCCCCTTTGCTTTTTTTGGAAAAATGATAAAAAAAATTTTTGCTCTGCAAGGAAAAAAAACAATATTGTGGTTAAAGCCAGTGCCCTTAGCTATCCAAGTCAAAAGGAATCAAGTCGATATCTAGAAAACTGAGGAAGTTATGACCAAAAAGGTAACTAGTTCTACTAAAAAGTGGCCGGAAAGAGGCAGTAGCAGAACTGGTAACATTTTTAGTCATAACTTGCTTATTTTTCTAGACATCGACTTGATTTCTACTGCGTTGGATAGATAACAGCACTGGCTTTAATACCAAATTTTCGTTTTGCGAATAGTGGGACAAAAATTTTTTTCTTCAAAAAATACCATGGGACCCCCTTCGCTTTTTTTGGAAAAATGAAAAAAAAAAATTTTTGCTCTACAAGGAAGAAAAACAATATTGTGGTTAAAGCCAGTGCCCTTAGCTATCCAAGTCAAAAGGAATCAAGTCGATATCTAGAAAACTGAGGAAGTTATGACCAAAAAGGTAACTAGTTCTACTAAAAAGTGGCCGGAAAGAGGCAGTAGCAGAACTGGTAACATTTTTGGTCATAACTTGCTTATTTTGCGAATAGTGGGACAAAAATTTTTTTCTTCAAAAAATACCATGGGCTACCCCCTTTGCTTTTTTTGGAAAAATGATAAAAAAAATTTTTGCTCTGCAAGGAAAAAAAACAATATTGTGGTTAAAGCCAGTGCCCTTAGCTATCCAAGTCAAAAGGAATCAAGTCGATATCTAGAAAACTGAGGAAGTTATGACCAAAAAGGTAACTAGTTCTACTAAAAAGTGGCCGGAAAGAGGCAGTAGCAGAACTGGTAACATTTTTAGTCATAACTTGCTTATTTTTCTAGACATCGAATTGATTTCTACTGCGTTGGATAGGTAACAGCACTGGCTTTAATATGAAATTTTCGTTTTGCGTATAGTGGGACAAAAATTTTTTTCTTCAAAAAATACCATGGGCTACCCCCTTTGCTTTTTTTGAAAAATGATAAAAAAAATTTTTGCTCTACAAGGAAGAAAAACAATATTGTGGTTAAAGCCAGTGCCCTTAGCTATCCAAGTCAAAAGGAATCAAGTCGATATCTAGAAAACTGAGGAAGTTATGACCAAAAAGATAACTAGGTCTACTAAAAAGTGGCTGGAAAGAGGCAGTAGCAGAACTGGTAACATTTTTGGTCATAACTTGCTTATTTTTCTAGACATCGACTTGATTTCTACTGCGTTGGATAGGTAACAGCAATTGCTTTAATACGAAATTTTCGTTTTGCGAATAGTGGGACCAAAATTTTTTTCTTCAAAAAATACCATGGGCTACCCCTTTGCTTTTTTTTGGAAAAATGATAAAAAAAATTTTTGCTCTACAAGATAGAAAAACAATATTGTGGTCAAAGCCAGTACTCTTAGCTATCCAAGTCAAAAGGAATCAAGTCGATATCTAGAAAACTGAGGAAGTTATGACCAAAACGGTAACTAGTTCTACTAAAAAGTGGCCGGAAAGAGGCAGTAGCAGAACTGGTAACATTTTTGGTCATAACTTGCTTATTTTTCTAGACATCGACTTGATTTCTACTGCGTTGGATAGGTAACAGCACTGGCTTTAATACGAAATTTTCGTTTTGCGAATAGTGGGACAAAAATTTTTTTCTTCAAAAAATACCATGGGCTACCCCCTTTGCTTTTTTTGGAAAAATGATAAAAAAAATTTTTGCTCTACAAGGAAAAAAAACAATATTGTGGTTAAAGCCAGTGCCCTTAGCTATCCAAGTCAAAAGGAATCAAGTCGATATCTAGAAAACTGAGGAAGTTATGACCAAAAAGGTAACTAGGTCTACTAAAAAGTGGCTGGAAAGAGGCAGTAGCAGAACTGGTAACATTTTTGGTCATAACTCTCTTTTTTTTCTAGACATCGACTTGATTTCTACTGCGTTGGATAGGTAACAGCACTGGCTTTAATACGAAATTTTCGTTTTGCGAATAGTGGGACAAAAATTTTTTCTTCAAAATATACCATGGGCTACCCCCTTTGCTTTTTTTGGAAAAATGATAAAAAAAATTTTTGCTCTACAAGGAAAAAAAACAATATTGTGGTTAAAGCCAGTGCCCTTAGCTATCCAAGTCAAAAGGAATCAAGTCGATATCTAGAAAACTGATGAAGTAATGACCAAAAAGGTAACTAGTTCTACTAAAAAGTGGCCGGAAAGAGGCAGTAGCAGAACTGGTAACATTTTTGGTCATAACTTGCTTATTTTTCTAGACATCGACTTGATTTCTACTGCGTTGGATAGGTAACAGCACTGGCTTTAATACGAAATTTTCGTTTTGCGAATAGTGGGACAAAAATTTTTTTCTTCAAAAAATACCATGGGCTACCCCCTTTGCTTTTTTTGGAAAAATGATAAAAAAAATTTTTGCTCTACAAGGAAGAAAAACAATATTGTGGTTAAAGCCAGTGCCCTTAGCTATCCAAGTCAAAAGGAATCAAGTCGATATCTAGAAAACTGAGGAAGTTATGACCAAAAAGGTAACTAGTTCTACTAAAAAGTGGCCGGAAAGAGGCAGTAGCAGAACTGGTAACATTTTTGGTCATAACTTGCTTATTTTTCTAGACATCGACTTGATTTCTACTGCGTTGGATAGGTAACAGCACTGGCTTTAATACGAAATTTTCGTTTTGCGAATAGTGGGACAAAAATTTTTTTCTTCAAAAAATACCATGGGCACCCCCTTTGCTTTTTTTGGAAAAATAATAAAAAAAAAAATTTTGCTCTACAAGGAAGAAAAACAATATTGTGGTTAAAGCCAGTGCCCTTAGCTATCCAAGTCAAAAGGAATCAAGTCGATATCTAGAAAACTGAGGAAGTTATGACCAAAAAGGTAACTAGTTCTACTAAAAAGTGGCCGGAAAGAGGCAGTAGCAGAACTGGTAACATTTTTGGTCATAACTTGCTTATTTTGCGAATAGTGGGACAAAAATTTTTTTCTTCAAAAAATACCATGGGCTACCCCTTTGCTTTTTTTTGGAAAAATGATAAAAAAAATGTTTGCTCTACAAGGAAGAAAAACAATATTGTGGTCAAAGCCAGTACTCTTAGCTATCCAAGTCAAAAGGAATCAAGTCGATATCTAGAAAACTGAGGAAGTTATGACCAAAACGGTAACTAGTTCTAATAAAAAGTGGCCGGAAAGAGGCAGTAGCAGAACTGGTAACATTTTTGGTCATAACTTGCTTATTTTTCTAGACATCGACTTGATTTCTACTGCGTTGGATAGGTAACAGCACTGGCTTTAATACGAAATTTTCGTTTTGCGAATAGTGGGACAAAAATTTTTTTCTTCAAAAAATACCATGGGCTACCCCCTTTGCTTTTTTTGGAAAAATGATAAAAAAAAATTTTGCTCTACAAGGAAGAAAAACAATATTGTAGTAAAAGCCAGTGCCCTTAGCTATCCAAGTCAAAAGGAGTCAAGTCGATATCTAGAAAACTGAGGAAGTTATGACCAAAAAGGTAACTAGTTCTACTAAAAAGTGGCCGGAAAGAGGCAGTAGCAGAACTGGTAACATTTTTGGTCATAACTCTCTTTTTTTTCTAGACATCGACTTGATTTCTACTGCGTTGGATAGGTAACAGCAATTGCTTTAATACGAAATTTTCGTTTTGCGAATAGTGGGACAAAAATTTTTTTCTTCAAAAAATACAATGGGCTACCCCCTTTGCTTTTTTTGGAAAAATGATAAAAAAAATTTTGCTCTACAAGGAAGAAAAACAATATTGTGGTTAAAGCCAGTGCCCTTAGCTATCCAAGTCAAAAGGAATCAAGTCGATATCTAGAAAACTGAGGAAGTTATGACCAAAAAGGTAACTAGTTCTACTAAAAAGTGGCCGGAAAGAGGCAGTAGCAGAACTGGTAACATTTTTGGTCATAACTTGCTTATTTTTCTAGACATCGACTTGATTTCTACTGCGTTGGATAGGTAACAGCACTGGCTTTAATACGAAATTTTCGTTTTGCGAATAGTGGGACAAAAATTTTTTTCTTCAAAAAATACCATGGGCTACCCCCTTTGCTTTTTTTGGAAAAATAATAAAAAAAAAAATTTTGCTCTACAAGGAAGAAAAACAATATTGTGGTTAAAGCCAGTGCCCTTAGCTATCCAAGTCAAAAGGAATCAAGTCGATATCTAGAAAACTGAGGAAGTTATGACCAAAAAGGTAACTAGTTCTACTAAAAAGTGGCCGGAAAGAGGCAGTAGCAGAACTGGTAACATTTTTAGTCATAACTTGCTTATTTTTCTAGACATTGAATTGATTTCTACTGCGTTGGATAGGTACCAGCACTGGCTTTAATATGAAATTTTCGTTTTGCGAATAGTGGGACAAAAATTTTTTTCTTCAAAAAATACCATGGGCTACCCCCTTTGCTTTTTTTGGAAAAATAATAAAAAAAAAAATTTTGCTCTACAAGGAAGAAAAACAATATTGTGGTTAAAGCCAGTGCCCTTAGCTATCCAAGTCAAAAGGAATCAAGTCGATATCTAGAAAACTGAGGAAGTTATGACCAAAAAGGTAACTAGTTCTACTAAAAAGTGGCCGGAAAGAGGCAGTAGCAGAACTGGTAACATTTTTGGTCATAACTTGCTTATTTTTCTAGACATCGACTTGATTTCTACTGCGTTGGATAGGTAACAGCACTGGCTTTAATACGAAATTTTCGTTTTGCGAATAGTGGGACAAAAATTTTTTTCTTCAAAAAATACCATGGGCTACCCCCTTTGCTTTTTTTGGAAAAATAATAAAAAAAAAAATTTTGCTCCACAAGGAAGAAAAACAATATTGTGGTTAAAGCCAGTGCCCTTAGCTATCCAAGTCAAAAGGAATCAAGTCGATATCTAGAAAACTGAGGAAGTTATGACAAAAAAGGTAACTAGTTCTACTAAAAAGTGGCCGGAAAGAGGCAGTAGCAGAACTGGTAACATTTTTGGTCATAACTTGCTTATTTTGCGAATAGTGGGACAAAAATTTTTTTCTTCAAAAAATACCATGGGCTACCCCCTTTGCTTTTTTTGGAAAAATGATAAAAAAAATTTTTGCTCTGCAAGGAAAAAAACAATATTGTGGTTAAAGCCAGTGCCCTTAGCTATCCAAGTCAAAAGGAATCAAGTCGATATCTAGAAAACTGAGGAAGTTATAACCAAAAAGGTAACTAGTTCTACTAAAAAGTGGCCGGAAAGAGGCAGTAGCAGAACTGGTAACATTTTTGGTCATAACTTGCTTATTTTTCTAGACATCGACTTGATTTCTACTGCGTTGGATAGATAACAGCACTGGCTTTAATACGAAATTTTCGTTTTGCGAATAGTGGGACAAAAATTTTTTTCTTCAAAAAATACCATGGGACCCCCTTCGCTTTTTTTGGAAAAATGATAAAAAAAATTTTTGCTCTAAAAGGAAGAAAAACAATATTGTGGTTAAAGCCAGTGCCCTTAGCTATCCAAGTCAAAAGGAATCAAGTCGATATCTAGAAAACTGAGGAAGTTATGACCAAAAAGGTAACTAGTTCTACTAAAAAGTGGCCGGAAAGAGGCAGTAGCAGAACTGGTAACATTTTTGGTCATAACTTGCTTATTTTTCTAGACATCGAATTAATTTCTACTGCGTTGGATAGATAACAGCACTGGCTTTAATACGAAATTTTCGTTTTGCGAATAGTGGGACAAAAATTTTTTTCTTCAAAAAATACCATGGGCTACCCCCTTTGCTTTTTTTGGAAAAATGATAAAAGAAATTTTTGCTCTACAAGGAAGAAAAACAATATTGTGGTTAAAGCCAGTGCCCTTAGCTATCCAAGTCAAAAGGAATCAAGTCGATATCTAGAAAACTGAGGAAGTTATGACCAAAATAGTAACTAGGTCTACTAAAAAGTGGCTGGAAAGAGGCAGTAGCAGAACTGGTAACATTTTTGGTCATAACTCTCTTTTTTTTCTAGACATCGACTTGATTTCTACTGCGTTGGATAGGTAACAGCAATTGCTTTAATACGAAATTTTCGTTTTGCGAATAGTGGGACCAAAATTTTTTTCTTCAAAAAATACCATGGGCTACCCCTTTGCTTTTTTTTGGAAAAATGATAAAAAAAATTTTTGCTCTACAAGGAAGAAAAACAATATTGTGGTCAAAGCCAGTACTCTTAGCTATCCAAGTCAAAAGGAATCAAGTCGATATCTAGAAAACTGAGGAAGTTATGACCAAAACGGTAACTAGTTCTAATAAAAAGTGGCCGGAAAGAGGCAGTAGCAGAACTGGTAACATTTTTGGTCATAACTTGCTTATTTTTCTAGACATCGACTTGATTTCTACTGCGTTGGATAGGTAACAGCACTGGCTTTAATACGAAATTTTCGTTTTGCGAATAGTGGGACAAAAATTTTTTTCTTCAAAAAATACCATGGGCACCCCCTTTGCTTTTTTTGGAAAAATAATAAAAAAAAAAATTTTGCTCTACAAGGAAGAAAAACAATATTGTGGTTAAAGCCAGTGCCCTTAGCTATCCAAGTCAAAAGGAATCAAGTCGATATCTAGAAAACTGAGGAAGTTATGACCAAAAAGGTAACTAGTTCTACTAAAAAGTGGCCGGAAAGAGGCAGTAGCAGAACTGGTAACATTTTTGGTCATAACTTGCTTATTTTTCTAGACATCGACTTGATTTCTACTGCGTTGGATAGGTAACAGCACTGGCTTTAATACGAAATTTTCGTTTTGCGAATAGTGGGACAAAAATTTTTTTCTTCAAAAAATACCATGGGCACCCCCTTTGCTTTTTTTGGAAAAATAATAAAAAAAAAAATTTTGCTCTACAAGGAAGAAAAACAATATTGTGGTTAAAGCCAGTGCCCTTAGCTATCCAAGTCAAAAGGAATCAAGTCGATATCTAGAAAACTGAGGAAGTTATGACCAAAAAGGTAACTAGTTCTACTAAAAAGTGGCCGGAAAGAGGCAGTAGCAGAACTGGTAACATTTTTGGTCATAACTTGCTTATTTTTCTAGACATCGACTTGATTTCTACTGCGTTGGATAGGTAACAGCACTGGCTTTAATACGAAATTTTCGTTTTGCGAATAGTGGGACAAAAATTTTTTTCTTCAAAAAATACCATGGGACCCCCTTCGCTTTTTTTGGAAAAATGATAAAAAAAATTTTTGCTCTACAAGGAAGAAAAACAATATTGTGGTTAAAGCCAGTGCCCTTAGCTATCCAAGTCAAAAGGAATCAAGTCGATATCTAGAAAACTGAGGAAGTTATGACCAAAAAGGTAACTAGTTCTACTAAAAAGTGGCCGGAAAGAGGCAGTAGCAGAACTGGTAACATTTTTGGTCATAACTTGCTTATTTTTCTAGACATCGAATTGATTTCTACTGCGTTGGATAGATAACAGCACTGGCTTTAATACGAAATTTTCGTTTTGCGAATAGTGGGACAAAAATTTTTTTCTTCAAAAAATACCATGGGCTACCCCCTTTGCTTTTTTTGGAAAAATGATAAAAGAAATTTTTGCTCTACAAGGAAGAAAAACAATATTGTGGTTAAAGCCAGTGCCCTTAGTTATCCAAGTCAAAAGGAATCAAGTCGATATCTAGAAAACTGAGGAAGTTATGACCAAAATAGTAACTAGGTCTACTAAAAAGTGGCTGGAAAGAGGCAGTAGCAGAACTGGTAACATTTTTGGTCATAACTCTCTTTTTTTTCTAGACATCGACTTGATTTCTACTGCGTTGGATAGGTAACAGCAATTGCTTTAATACGAAATTTTCGTTTTGCGAATAGTGGGACCAAAATTTTTTTCTTCAAAAAATACCATGGGCTACCCCTTTGCTTTTTTTTGGAAAAATGATAAAAAAAATTTTTGCTCTACAAGGAAGAAAAACAATATTGTGGTCAAAGCCAGTACTCTTAGCTATCCAAGTCAAAAGGAATCAAGTCGATATCTAGAAAACTGAGGAAGTTATGACCAAAACGGTAACTAGTTCTAATAAAAAGTGGCCGGAAAGAGGCAGTAGCAGAACTGGTAACATTTTTGGTCATAACTTGCTTATTTTTCTAGACATCGACTTGATTTCTACTGCGTTGGATAGGTAACAGCACTGGCTTTAATACGAAATTTTCGTTTTGCGAATAGTGGGACAAAAATTTTTTCTTCAAAAAATACCATGGGCTACCCCCTTTGCTTTTTTTGGAAAAATGATAAAAAAAATTTTTGCTCTACAAGGAAGAAAAACAATATTGTAGTAAAAGCCAGTGCCCTAAGCTATCCAAGTCAAAAGGAGTCAAGTCGATATCTAGAAAACTGAGGAAGTTATGACCAAAAAGGTAACTAGTTCTACTAAAAAGTGGCCGGAAAGAGGCAGTAGCAGAACTGGTAACATTTTTGGTCATAACTTGCTTATTTTTCTAGACATCGACTTGATTTCTACTGCGTTGGATAGGTAACAGCACTGGCTTTAATACGAAATTTTCGTTTTGCGAATAGTGGGACAAACATTTTTTTCTTCAAAAAATACCATGGGCACCCCCTTTGCTTTTTTTGGAAAAATAATAAAAAAAAAAATTTTGCTCTACAAGGAAGAAAAACAATATTGTGGTTAAAGCCAGTGCCCTTAGCTATCCAAGTCAAAAGGAATCAAGTCGATATCTAGAAAACTGAGGAAGTTATGACCAAAAAGGTAACTAGTTCTACTAAAAAGTGGCCGGAAAGAGGCAGTAGCAGAACTGGTAACATTTTTGGTCATAACTTGCTTATTTTTCTAGACATCGACTTGATTTCTACTGCGTTGGATAGGTAACAGCACTGGCTTTAATACGAAATTTTCGTTTTGCGAATAGTGGGACAAAAATTTTTTTCTTCAAAAAATACCATGGGCTACCCCCTTTGCTTTTTTTGGAAAAATGATAAAAAAAATTTTTGCTCTACAAGGAAAAAAAACAATATTGTGGTTAAAGCCAGTGCCCTTAGCTATCCAAGTCAAAAGGAATCAAGTTGATATCTAGAAAACTGAGGAAGTTATGACCAAAAAGGTAACTAGGTCTACTAAAAAGTGGCTGGAAAGAGGCAGTAGCAGAACTGGTAACATTTTTGGTCATAACTCTCTTTTTTTTCTAGACATCGACTTGATTTCTACTGCGTTGGATAGGTAACAGCACTGGCTTTAATACGAAATTTTCGTTTTGCGAATAGTGGGACCAAAATTTTTTTCTTCAAAAAATACCATGGGCTACCCCCTTTGCTTTTTTTGGAAAAATGATAAAAAAAATTTTTGCTCTACAAGGAAGAAAAACAATATCGTGGTTAAAGCCAGTGCTCTTAGCTATCCAAGTCAAAAGGAATCAAGTCGATATCTAGAAAACTGAGGAAGTTATGACCAAAAAAGTAACTAGTTCTACTAAAAAGTGGCCGGAAAGAGGCAGTAGCAGAACTGGTAACATTTTTGGTCATAACTTGCTTATTTTTCTAGACATCGACTTGATTTCTACTGCGTTGGATAGGTAACAGCACTGGCTTTAATACGAAATTTTCGTTTTGCGAATAGTGGGACAAAAATTTTTTTCTTCAAAAAATACCATGGGCTACCCCCTTTGCTTTTTTTGGAAAAATGATAAAAAAAATTTTTGCTCTACAAGGAAAAAAAACAATATTGTGGTTAAAGCCAGTGCCCTTAGCTATCCAAGTCAAAAGGAATCAAGGTGATATCTAGAAAACTGAGGAAGTTATGACCAAAAAGGTAACTAGGTCTACTAAAAAGTGGCTGGAAAGAGGCAGTAGCAGAACTGGTAACATTTTTGGTCATAACTCTCTTTTTTTTCTAGACATCGACTTGATTTCTACTGCGTTGGATAGGTAACAGCACTGGCTTTAATACGAAATTTTCGTTTTGCGAATAGTGGGACCAAAATTTTTTTCTTCAAAAAATACCATGGGCTACCCCCTTTGCTTTTTTTGGAAAAATGATAAAAAAAATTTTTGCTCTACAAGGAAGAAAAACAATATCGTGGTTAAAGCCAGTGCTCTTAGCTATCCAAGTCAAAAGGAATCAAGTCGATATCTAGAAAACTGAGGAAGTTATGACCAAAAAAGTAACTAGTTCTACTAAAAAGTGGCCGGAAAGAGGCAGTAGCAGAACTGGTAACATTTTTGGTCATAACTTGCTTATTTTTCTAGACATCGACTTGATTTCTACTGCGTTGGATAGGTAACAGCACTGGCTTTAATACGAAATTTTCTTTTTGCGAATAGTGGGACAAAAATTTTTTTCTTCAAAAAATACCATTGGCTACCCTCTTTGCTTTTTTTGGAAAAATGAAAAAAAAAATTTTTGCTCTACAAGGAAGAAAAACAATATTGTGGTTAAAGCCAGTGCCCTTAGCTATCCAAGTCAAAAGGAATCAAGTCGATATCTAGAAAACTGAGGAAGTTATGACCAAAACGGTAACTAGTTCTACTAAAAAGTGGCCGGAAAGAGGCAGTAGCAGAACTGGTAACATTTCTACTGCGTTGGATAGGTAACAGCACTGGCTTTAATATAAAATTTTCGTTTTGCGAATAGTGGAACAAAAATTTTTTTCTTCAAAAAATACCATGGGCTACCCCCTTTGCTTTTTTTGGAAAAATAATAAAAAAAAAAATTTTGCTCTACAAGGAAGAAAAACAATATTGTGGTTAAAGCCAGTGCCCTTAGCTATCCAAGTCAAAAGGAATCAAGTCGATATCTAGAAAACTGAGGAAGTTATGACCAAAAAGGTAACTAGTTCTACTAAAAAGTGGCCGGAAAGAGGCAGTAGCAGAACTGGTAACATTTTTGGTCATAACTTGCTTATTTTGCGAATAGTGGGACAAAAATTTTTTTCTTCAAAAAATACCATGGGCTACCCCCTTTGCTTTTTTTGGAAAAATGATAAAAAAAATTTTTGCTCTGCAAGGAAGAAAAACAATATTGTAGTTAAAGCCAGTGCCCTTAGCTATCCAAGTCAAAAGGAATCAAGTCGATATCTAGAAAACTGAGGAAGTTATGACCAAAAAGGTAACTAGTTCTACTAAAAAGTGGCCGGAAAGAGGCAGTAGCAGAACTGGTAACATTTTTGGTCATAACTTGCTTATTTTTCTAGACATCGACTTGATTTCTACTGCGTTGGATAGGTAACAGCAATTGCTTTAATACGAAATTTTCGTTTTGCGAATAGTGGGACAAAAATTTTTTTCTTCAAAAAATACCATGGGACCCCCTTCGCTTTTTTTGGAAAAATGATAAAAAAAATTTTTGCTCTACAAGGAAGAAAAACAATATTGTGGTTAAAGCCAGTGCCCTTAGCTATCCAAGTCAAATGAATCAAGTCGATATCTAGAAAACTGAGGAAGTTATGACCAAAAAGGTAACTAGTTCTACTAAAAAGTGGCCGGAAAGAGGCAGTAGCAGAACTGGTAACATTTTTAGTCATAACTTGCTTATTTTTCTAGACATCAAATTGATTTCTACTGCGTTGGATAGGTACCAGCACTGGCTTTAATATGAAATTTTCGTTTTGCGAATAGTGGGACAAAAATTTTTTTCTTCAAAAAATACCATGGGCTACCCCCTTTGCTTTTTTTGGAAAAATTATAAAAAAAATTTTTGCTCTACAAGGAAGAAAAACAATATTGTGGTTAAAGCCAGTGCCCTTAGCTATCCAAGTCAAAAGGAATCAAGTCGATATCTAGAAAACTGAGGAAGTTATGACCAAAACGGTAACTAGGTCTACTAAAAAGTGGCTGGAAAGAGGCAGTAGCAGAACTGGTAACATTTTTGGTCATAACTCTCTTTTTTTTCTAGACATCGACTTGATTTCTACTGCGTTGGATAGGTAACAGCAATTGCTTTAATACGAAATTTTCGTTTTGCGAATAGTGGGACCAAAATTTTTTTCTTCAAAAAATACCATGGGCTACCCCTTTGCTTTTTTTTGGAAAAATGATAAAAAAAATTTTTGCTCTACAAGGAAGAAAAACAATATTGTGGTCAAAGCCAGTACTCTTAGCTATCCAAGTCAAAAGGAATCAAGTCGATATCTAGAAAACTGAGGAAGTTATGACCAAAACGGTAACTAGTTCTAATAAAAAGTGGCCGGAAAGAGGCAGTAGCAGAACTGGTAACATTTTTGGTCATAACTTGCTTATTTTTCTAGACATCGACTTGATTTCTACTGCGTTGGATAGGTAACGGCACTGGCTTTAATACGAAATTTTCGTTTTGCGAATAGTGGGACAAAAATTTTTTTCTTCAAAAAATACCATGGGCTACCCCCTTTGTTTTTTTGGAAAAATGATAAAAAAAATCTTGCTCTACAAGGAAGAAAAACAATATTGTAGTAAAAGCCAGTGCCCTTAGCTATCCAAGTCAAAAGGAGTCAAGTCGATATCTAGAAAACTGAGGAAGTTATGACCAAAAAGGTAACTAGTTCTACTAAAAAGTGGCCGGAAAGAGGCAGTAGCAGAACTGGTAACATTTTTGGTCATAACTTGCTTATTTTTCTAGACATCGACTTGATTTCTACTGCGTTGGATAGGTAACGGCACTGGCTTTAATACGAAATTTTCGTTTTGCGAATAGTGGGACAAAAATTTTTTTCTTCAAAAAATACCATGGGCTACCCCCTTTGCTTTTTTTGGAAAAATGATAAAAAAAATTTTGCTCTACAAGGAAGAAAAACAATATTGTGGTTAAAGCCAGTGCCCTTAGCTATCCAAGTCAAAAAGAATCAAGTCGATATCTAGAAAACTGAGGAAGTTATGACCAAAAAGGTAACTAGTTCTACTAAAAAGTGGCCGGAAAGAGGCAGTAGCAGAACTGGTAACATTTTTGGTCATAACTTGCTTATTTTTCTAGACATCGACTTGATTTCTACTGCGTTGGATAGGTAACAGCACTGGCTTTAATACGAAATTTTCGTTTTGCGAATAGTGGGACAAAAATTGTTTTCTTCAAAAAATACCATGGGCTACCCCCTTTGCTTTTTTTGGAAAAATGATAAAAAAAATTTTTGCTCTACAAGGAAAAAAACAATATTGTGGTTAAAGCCAGTGCCCTTAGCTATCCAAGTCAAAAGGAATCAAGTTGATATCTAGAAAACTGAGGAAGTTATGACCAAAAAGGTAACTAGGTCTACTAAAAAGTGGCTGGAAAGAGGCAGTAGCAGAACTGGTAACATTTTTGGTCATAACTCTCTTTTTTTTCTAGACATCGACTTGATTTCTACTGCGTTGGATAGGTAACAGCAATTGCTTTAATACGAAATTTTCGTTTTGCGAATAGTGGGACCAAAATTTTTTTCTTCAAAAAATACCATGGGCTACCCCCTTTGCTTTTTTTGGAAAAATGATAAAAAAAATTTTTGCTCTACAAGGAAGAAAAACAATATTGTGGTTAAAGCCAGTGCCTTTAGCTATTCAAGTCAAAAGGAATCAAGTCGATATCTAACTAGTAACTAGTTCTACTAAAAAGTGGCCGGAAAGAGGCAGTAGCAGAACTGGTAACATTTTTGGTCATAACTTGCTTATTTTTCTAGACATCGACTTGATTTCTACTGCGTTGGATAGGTAACAGCACTGGCTTTAATACGAAATTTTCGTTTTGCGAATAGTGGGACAAAAATTTTTTTCTTCAAAAAATACCATGGGCTACCCCCTTTGCTTTTTTTGGAAAAATGATAAAAAAAATTTTTGCTCTACAAGGAAGAAAAACAATATTGTGGTTAAAGCCAGTGCCTTTAGCTATTCAAGTCAAAAGGAATCAAGTCGATATCTAACTAGTAACTAGTTCTACTAAAAAGTGGCTGGAAAGAGGCAGTAGCAGAACTGGTAACATTTTTGGTCATAACTTGCTTATTTTTCAAGACATCGACTTGATTTCTACTGCGTTGGATAGGTAACAGCAATTGCTTTAATACGAAATTTTCGTTTTGCGAATAGTGGGACCAAAATTTTTTTCTTCAAAAAATACCATGGGCTACCCCTTTGCTTTTTTTTGGAAAAATGATAAAAAAAATTTTTGCTCTACAAGGAAGAAAAACAATATTGTGGTCAAAGCCAGTACTCTTAGCTATCCAAGTCAAAAGGAATCAAGTCGATATCTAGAAAACTGAGGAAGTTATGACCAAAACGGTAACTAGTTCTAATAAAAAGTGGCCGGAAAGAGGCAGTAGCAGAACTGGTAACATTTTTGGTCATAACTTGCTTATTTTTCTAGACATCGACTTGATTTCTACTGCGTTGGATAGGTAACAGCACTGGCTTTAATACGAAATTTTCGTTTTGCGAATAGTGGGACAAAAATTTTTTCTTCAAAAAATACCATGGGCTACCCCCTTTGCTTTTTTTGGAAAAATGATAAAAAAAATTTTTGCTCTACAAGGAAGAAAAACAATATTGTAGTAAAAGCCAGTGCCCTAAGCTATCCAAGTCAAAAGGAGTCAAGTCGATATCTAGAAAACTGAGGAAGTTATGACCAAAAAGGTAACTAGTTCTACTAAAAAGTGGCCGGAAAGAGGCAGTAGCAGAACTGGTAACATTTTTGGTCATAACTTGCTTATTTTTCTAGACATCGACTTGATTTCTACTGCGTTGGATAGGTAACAGCACTGGCTTTAATACGAAATTTTCGTTTTGCGAATAGTGGGACAAACATTTTTTTCTTCAAAAAATACCATGGGCACCCCCTTTGCTTTTTTTGGAAAAATAATAAAAAAAAAAATTTTGCTCTACAAGGAAGAAAAACAATATTGTGGTTAAAGCCAGTGCCCTTAGCTATCCAAGTCAAAAGGAATCAAGTCGATATCTAGAAAACTGAGGAAGTTATGACCAAAAAGGTAACTAGTTCTACTAAAAAGTGGCCGGAAAGAGGCAGTAGCAGAACTGGTAACATTTTTGGTCATAACTTGCTTATTTTTCTAGACATCGACTTGATTTCTACTGCGTTGGATAGGTAACAGCACTGGCTTTAATACGAAATTTTCGTTTTGCGAATAGTGGGACAAAAATTTTTTTCTTCAAAAAATACCATGGGCTACCCCCTTTGCTTTTTTTGGAAAAATGATAAAAAAAATTTTTGCTCTACAAGGAAAAAAAACAATATTGTGGTTAAAGCCAGTGCCCTTAGCTATCCAAGTCAAAAGGAATCAAGTTGATATCTAGAAAACTGAGGAAGTTATGACCAAAAAGGTAACTAGGTCTACTAAAAAGTGGCTGGAAAGAGGCAGTAGCAGAACTGGTAACATTTTTGGTCATAACTCTCTTTTTTTTCTAGACATCGACTTGATTTCTACTGCGTTGGATAGGTAACAGCACTGGCTTTAATACGAAATTTTCGTTTTGCGAATAGTGGGACCAAAATTTTTTTCTTCAAAAAATACCATGGGCTACCCCCTTTGCTTTTTTTGGAAAAATGATAAAAAAAATTTTTGCTCTACAAGGAAGAAAACAATATCGTGGTTAAAGCCAGTGCTCTTAGCTATCCAAGTCAAAAGGAATCAAGTCGATATCTAGAAAACTGAGGAAGTTATGACCAAAAAAGTAACTAGTTCTACTAAAAAGTGGCCGGAAAGAGGCAGTAGCAGAACTGGTAACATTTTTGGTCATAACTTGCTTATTTTTCTAGACATCGACTTGATTTCTACTGCGTTGGATAGGTAACAGCACTGGCTTTAATACGAAATTTTCGTTTTGCGAATAGTGGGACAAAAATTTTTTTCTTCAAAAAATACCATGGGCTACCCCCTTTGCTTTTTTTGGAAAAATGATAAAAAAAATTTTTGCTCTACAAGGAAAAAAAACAATATTGTGGTTAAAGCCAGTGCCCTTAGCTATCCAAGTCAAAAGGAATCAAGTTGATATCTAGAAAACTGAGGAAGTTATGACCAAAAAGGTAACTAGGTCTACTAAAAAGTGGCTGGAAAGAGGCAGTAGCAGAACTGGTAACATTTTTGGTCATAACTCTCTTTTTTTTCTAGACATCGACTTAATTTCTACTGCGTTGGATAGGTAACAGCAATTGCTTTAATACGAAATTTTCGTTTTGCGAATAGTGGGACCAAAATTTTTTTCTTCAAAAAATACCATGGGCTACCCCTTTGCTTTTTTTTGGAAAAATGATAAAAAAAATTTTTGCTCTACAAGGAAGAAAAACAATATTGTGGTCAAAGCCAGTACTCTTAGCTATCCAAGTCAAAAGGAATCAAGTCGATATCTAGAAAACTGAGGAAGTTATGACCAAAACGGTAACTAGTTCTAATAAAAAGTGGCCGGAAAGAGGCAGTAGCAGAACTGGTAACATTTTTGGTCATAACTTGCTTATTTTTCTAGACATCGACTTGATTTCTACTGCGTTGGATAGGTAACGGCACTGGCTTTAATACGAAATTTTCGTTTTGCGAATAGTGGGACAAAAATTTTTTTCTTCAAAAAATACCATGGGCTACCCCCTTTGCTTTTTTTGGAAAAATGATAAAAAAAATTTTGCTCTACAAGGAAGAAAAACAATATTGTGGTTAAAGCCAGTGCCCTTAGCTATCCAAGTCAAAAGGAATCAAGTCGATATCTAGAAAACTGAGGAAGTTATGACCAAAAAGGTAACTAGTTCTACTAAAAAGTGGCCGGAAAGAGGCAGTAGCAGAACTGGTAACATTTTTGGTCATAACTTGCTTATTTTGCGAATAGTGGGACAAAAATTTTTTTCTTCAAAAAATACCATGGGCTACCCCCTTTGCTTTTTTTGGAAAAATGATAAAAAAAATTTTTGCTCTGCAAGGAAGAAAAACAATATTGTAGTTAAAGCCAGTGCCCTTAGCTATCCAAGTCAAAAGGAATCAAGTCGATATCTAGAAAACTGAGGAAGTTATGACCAAAAAGGTAACTAGTTCTACTAAAAAGTGGCCGGAAAGAGGCAGTAGCAGAACTGGTAACATTTTTGGTCATAACTTGCTTATTTTTCTAGACATCGACTTGATTTCTACTGCGTTGGATAGGTAACAGCAATTGCTTTAATACGAAATTTTCGTTTTGCGAATAGTGGGACAAAAATTTTTTTCTTCAAAAAATACCATGGGACCCCCTTCGCTTTTTTTGGAAAAATGATAAAAAAAATTTTTGCTCTACAAGGAAGAAAAACAATATTGTGGTTAAAGCCAGTGCCCTTAGCTATCCAAGTCAAATGAATCAAGTCGATATCTAGAAAACTGAGGAAGTTATGACCAAAAAGGTAACTAGTTCTACTAAAAAGTGGCCGGAAAGAGGCAGTAGCAGAACTGGTAACATTTTTAGTCATAACTTGCTTATTTTTCTAGACATCAAATTGATTTCTACTGCGTTGGATAGGTACCAGCACTGGCTTTAATATGAAATTTTCGTTTTGCGAATAGTGGGACAAAAATTTTTTTCTTCAAAAAATACCATGGGCTACCCCCTTTGCTTTTTTTGGAAAAATTATAAAAAAAATTTTTGCTCTACAAGGAAGAAAAACAATATTGTGGTCAAAGCCAGTACTCTTAGCTATCCAAGTCAAAAGGAATCAAGTCGATATCTAGAAAACTGAGGAAGTTATGACCAAAACGGTAACTAGTTCTAATAAAAAGTGGCCGGAAAGAGGCAGTAGCAGAACTGGTAACATTTTTGGTCATAACTTGCTTATTTTTCTAGACATCGACTTGATTTCTACTGCGTTGGATAGGTAACGGCACTGGCTTTAATACGAAATTTTCGTTTTGCGAATAGTGGGACAAAAATTTTTTTCTTCAAAAAATACCATGGGCTACCCCCTTTGCTTTTTTTGGAAAAATGATAAAAAAAATCTTGCTCTACAAGGAAGAAAAACAATATTGTAGTAAAAGCCAGTGCCCTTAGCTATCCAAGTCAAAAGGAGTCAAGTCGATATCTAGAAAACTGAGGAAGTTATGACCAAAAAGGTAACTAGTTCTACTAAAAAGTGGCCGGAAAGAGGCAGTAGCAGAACTGGTAACATTTTTGGTCATAACTTGCTTATTTTTCTAGACATCGACTTGATTTCTACTGCGTTGGATAGGTAACGGCACTGGCTTTAATACGAAATTTTCGTTTTGCGAATAGTGGGACAAAAATTTTTTTCTTCAAAAAATACCATGGGCTACCCCCTTTGCTTTTTTTGGAAAAATGATAAAAAAAATTTTGCTCTACAAGGAAGAAAAACAATATTGTGGTTAAAGCCAGTGCCCTTAGCTATCCAAGTCAAAAAGAATCAAGTCGATATCTAGAAAACTGAGGAAGTTATGACCAAAAAGGTAACTAGTTCTACTAAAAAGTGGCCGGAAAGAGGCAGTAGCAGAACTGGTAACATTTTTGGTCATAACTTGCTTATTTTTCTAGACATCGACTTGATTTCTACTGCGTTGGATAGGTAACAGCACTGGCTTTAATACGAAATTTTCGTTTTGCGAATAGTGGGACAAAAATTGTTTTCTTCAAAAAATACCATGGGCTACCCCCTTTGCTTTTTTTGGAAAAATGATAAAAAAAATTTTTGCTCTACAAGGAAAAAAACAATATTGTGGTTAAAGCCAGTGCCCTTAGCTATCCAAGTCAAAAGGAATCAAGTTGATATCTAGAAAACTGAGGAAGTTATGACCAAAAAGGTAACTAGGTCTACTAAAAAGTGGCTGGAAAGAGGCAGTAGCAGAACTGGTAACATTTTTGGTCATAACTCTCTTTTTTTTCTAGACATCGACTTGATTTCTACTGCGTTGGATAGGTAACAGCAATTGCTTTAATACGAAATTTTCGTTTTGCGAATAGTGGGACCAAAATTTTTTTCTTCAAAAAATACCATGGGCTACCCCCTTTGCTTTTTTTGGAAAAATGATAAAAAAAATTTTTGCTCTACAAGGAAGAAAAACAATATTGTGGTTAAAGCCAGTGCCTTTAGCTATTCAAGTCAAAAGGAATCAAGTCGATATCTAACTAGTAACTAGTTCTACTAAAAAGTGGCCGGAAAGAGGCAGTAGCAGAACTGGTAACATTTTTGGTCATAACTTGCTTATTTTTCTAGACATCGACTTGATTTCTACTGCGTTGGATAGGTAACAGCACTGGCTTTAATATGAAATTTTCGTTTTGCGAATAGTGGGACAAAAATTTTTTTCTTCAAAAAATACCATGGGCTACCCCCTTTGCTTTTTTTGGAAAAATAATAAAAAAAATTTTTGCTCTACAAGGAAGAAAAACAATATTGTGGTTAAAGCCAGTGCCCTTAGCTATCCAAGTCAAAAGGAATCAAGTCGATATCTAGAAAACTCAGGAAGTTATGACCAAAAAGGTAACTAGTTCTACTAAAAAGTGGCCGGAAAGAGGCAGTAGCAGAACTGGTAACATTTTTGGTCATAACTTGCTTATTTTTCTAGACATCGACTTGATTTCTACTGCGTTGGATAGGTAACAGCACTGGCTTTAATACGAAATTTTCGTTTTGCGAATAGTGGGACAAAAATTTTTTTCTTCAAAAAATACCATGGGCTACCCCCTTTGCTTTTTTTGGAAAAATGATAAAAAAAATTTTTGCTCTACAAGGAAAAAAAACAATATTTTGGTTAAAGCCAGTGCCCTTAGCTATCCAAGTCAAAAGGAATCAAGTCGATATCTAGAAAACTGAGGAAGTTATGACCAAAAAGGTAACTAGGTCTACTAAAAAGTGGCTGGAAAGAGGCAGTAGCAGAACTGGTAACATTTTTGGTCATAACTCTCTTTTTTTTCTAGACATCGACTTGATTTCTACTGCGTTGGATAGGTAACAGCAATTGCTTTAATACGAAATTTTCGTTTTGCGAATAGTGGGACCAAAATTTTTTTCTTCAAAAAATACCATGGGCTACCCCCTTTGCTTTTTTTGGAAAAATGATAAAAAAAATTTTTTCTCTACAAGATAGTAAAACAATATTGTGGTTAAAGCCAGTGCCCTTAGCTATCCAAGTCAAAAGGAATCAAGTCGATATCTAGAAAACTGAGGAAGTTATGACCAAAAAGGTAACTAGTTCTACTAAAAAGTGGCCGGAAAGAGGCAGTAGCAGAACTGGTAACATTTTGGGTCATAACTTGCTTATTTTTCTAGACATCGACTTGATTTCTACTGCGTTGTATAGGTAACAGCACTGGCTTTAATACGAAATTTTCGTTTTGCGAATAGTGGGACAAAAATTTTTTTCTTCAAAAAATACCATGGGCTACCCCCTTTGCTTTTTTTGGAAAAATGATAAAAAAAATTTTGCTCTACAAGGAAGAAAAACAATATTGTGGTTAAAGCCAGTGCCCTTAGCTATCCAAGTCAAAAGGAATCAAGTCGATATCTAGAAAACTGAGGAAGTTATGACCAAAAAGGTAACTAGTTCTACTAAAAAGTGGCCGGAAAGAGGCAGTAGCAGAACTGGTAACATTTTTGGTCATAACTTGCTTATTTTTCTAGACATCGACTTGATTTCTACTGCGTTGGATAGGTAACAGCACTGGCTTTAATACGAAATTTTCGTTTTGCGAATAGTGGGACAAAAATTTTTTTCTTCAAAAAATACCATGGGCTACCCCCTTTGCTTTTTTTGGAAAAATGATAAAAAAAATTTTTGCTCTACAAGGAAGAAAAACAATATTGTGGTTAAAGCCAGTGCCTTTAGCTATTCAAGTCAAAAGGAATCAAGTCGATATCTAACTAGTAACTAGTTCTACTAAAAAGTGGCCGGAAAGAGGCAGTAGCAGAACTGGTAACATTTTTAGTCATAACTTGCTTATTTTTCAAGACATCGACTTGATTTCTACTGCGTTGGATAGGTAACAGCAATGGCTTTAATACGAAATTTTCGTTTTGCGAATAGTGGGACCAAAATTTTTTTCTTCAAAAAATACCATTGGCTACCCCCTTTGCTTTTTTTATAAAAATGATAAAAAAAATTTTTGCTCTACAAGGAAGAAAAACAATATTGTGGTTAAAGCCAGTGCCCTTAGCTATCCAAGTCAAAAGGAATCAAGTCGATATCTAGAAAACTGAGGAAGTTATGACCAAAAAGGTAACTAGGTCTACTAAAAAGTGGCTGGAAAGAGGCAGTAGCAGAACTGGTAACATTTTTGGTCATAACTCTCTTTTTTTTCTAGACATCGACTTGATTTCTACTGCGTTGGATAGGTAACAGCAATTGCTTTAATACGAAATTTTCGTTTTGCGAATAGTGGGAGAAAAATTTTTTTCTTCAAAAAATACCATGGGCTACCCCCTTTGCTTTTTTTGGAAAAATGATAAAAAAAATTTTTGCTCTACAAGGAAGAAAAACAATATTGTGGTTAAAGCCAGTGCCTTTAGCTATTCAAGTCAAAAGGAATCAAGTCGATATCTAACTAGTAACTAGTTCTACTAAAAAGTGGCCGGAAAGAGGCAGTAGCAGAACTGGTAACATTTTTGGTCATAACTTGCTTATTTTTCTAGACATCGACTTGATTTCTACTGCGTTGGATAGGTAACAGCACTGGCTTTAATATGAAATTTTCGTTTTGCGAATAGTGGGACAAAAATTTTTTTCTTCAAAAAATACCATGGGCTACCCCCTTTGCTTTTTTTGGAAAAATAATAAAAAAAATTTTTGCTCTACAAGGAAGAAAAACAATATTGTGGTTAAAGCCAGTGCCCTTAGCTATCCAAGTCAAAAGGAATCAAGTCGATATCTAGAAAACTCAGGAAGTTATGACCAAAAAGGTAACTAGTTCTACTAAAAAGTGGCCGGAAAGAGGCAGTAGCAGAACTGGTAACATTTTTGGTCATAACTTGCTTATTTTTCTAGACATCGACTTGATTTCTACTGCGTTGGATAGGTAACAGCACTGGCTTTAATACGAAATTTTCGTTTTGCGAATAGTGGGACAAAAATTTTTTTCTTCAAAAAATACCATGGGCTACCCCCTTTGCTTTTTTTGGAAAAATGATAAAAAAAATTTTTGCTCTACAAGGAAAAAAAACAATATTTTGGTTAAAGCCAGTGCCCTTAGCTATCCAAGTCAAAAGGAATCAAGTCGATATCTAGAAAACTGAGGAAGTTATGACCAAAAAGGTAACTAGGTCTACTAAAAAGTGGCTGGAAAGAGGCAGTAGCAGAACTGGTAACATTTTTGGTCATAACTCTCTTTTTTTTCTAGACATCGACTTGATTTCTACTGCGTTGGATAGGTAACAGCAATTGCTTTAATACGAAATTTTCGTTTTGCGAATAGTGGGACCAAAATTTTTTTCTTCAAAAAATACCATGGGCTACCCCCTTTGCTTTTTTTGGAAAAATTATAAAAAAAATTTTTTCTCTACAAGATAGAAAAACAATATTGTGGTTAAAGCCAGTGCCCTTAGCTATCCAAGTCAAAAGGAATCAAGTCGATATCTAGAAAACTGAGGAAGTTATGACCAAAAAGGTAACTAGTTCTACTAAAAAGTGGCCGGAAAGAGGCAGTAGCAGAACTGGTAACATTTTGGGTCATAACTTGCTTATTTTTCTAGACATCGACTTGATTTCTACTGCGTTGGATAGGTAACAGCACTGGCTTTAATACGAAATTTTCGTTTTGCGAATAGTGGGACAAAAATTTTTTTCTTCAAAAAATACCATGGGCTACCCCCTTTGCTTTTTTTGGAAAAATGATAAAAAAAATTTTTGCTCTACAAGGAAGAAAAACAATATTGTGGTTAAAGCCAGTGCCTTTAGCTATTCAAGTCAAAAGGAATCAAGTCGATATCTAACTAGTAACTAGTTCTACTAAAAAGTGGCCGGAAAGAGGCAGTAGCAGAACTGGTAACATTTTTAGTCATAACTTGCTTATTTTTCAAGACATCGACTTGATTTCTACTGCGTTGGATAGGTAACAGCAATGGCTTTAATACGAAATTTTCGTTTTGCGAATAGTGGGACCAAAATTTTTTTCTTCAAAAAATACCATTGGCTACCCCCTTTGCTTTTTTTATAAAAATGATAAAAAAAATTTTTGCTCTACAAGGAAGAAAAACAATATTGTGGTTAAAGCCAGTGCCCTTAGCTATCCAAGTCAAAAGGAATCAAGTCGATATCTAGAAAACTGAGGAAGTTATGACCAAAAAGGTAACTAGTTCTACTAAAAAGTGGCCGGAAAGAGGCAGTAGCAGAACTGGTAACATTTTTGGTCATAACTTGCTTATTTTTCTAGACATCGACTTGATTTCTACTGCGTTGGATAGGTAACAGCACTGGCTTTAATACGAAATTTTCGTTTTGCGAATAGTGGGACAAAAATTTTTTTCTTCAAAAAATACCATGGGCTACCCCCTTTGCTTTTTTTGGAAAAATGATAAAAAAAATTTTTGCTCTACAAGGAAAAAAAAGCAATATTGTGGTTAAAGCCAGTGCCCTTAGCTATCCAAGTCAAAAGGAATCAAGTCGATATCTAGAAAACTGAGGAAGTTATGACCAAAAAGGTAACTAGTTCTACTAAAAAGTGGCCGGAAAGAGGCAGTAGCAGAACTGGTAACATTTTTGGTCATAACTTGCTTATTTTTCTAGACATCGACTTGATTTTTACTGCGTTGGATAGGTAACAGCACTGGCTTTAATACGAAATTTTCGTTTTGCGAATAGTGGGACAAAAATTTTTTTCTTCAAAAAATACCATGGGCTACCCCCTTTGCTTTTTTTGGAAAAATGATAAAAAAAAATTTTGCTCTACAAGGAAGAAAAACAATATTGTGGTTAAAGCCAGTGCCCTTAGCTATCCAAGTCAAAAGGAATCAAGTCGATATCTAGAAAACTGAGGAAGTTATGACCAAAAAGGTAACTAGTTCTACTAAAAAGTGGCCGGAAAGAGGCAGTAGCAGAACTGGTAACATTTTTGGTCATAACTTGCTTATTTTTCTAGACATCGACTTGATTTCTACTGCGTTGGATAGGTAACAGCACTGGCTTTAATACGAAATTTTCGTTTTGCGAATAGTGGGACAAAAATTTTTTTCTTCAAAAAATACCATGGGCTAGCCCCTTTGCATTTTTTGGAAAAATGATAAAAAAAATTTTTGCTCTACAAGGAAAAAAAACAATATTTTGGTTAAAGCCAGTGCCCTTAGCTATCCAAGTCAAAAGGAATCAAGTCGATATCTAGAAAACTGAGGAAGTTATGACCAAAAAGGTAACTAGGTCTACTAAAAAGTGGCTGGAAAGAGGCAGTAGCAGAACTGGTAACATTTTTGGTCATAACTCTCTTTTTTTTCTAGACATCGACTTGATTTCTACTGCGTTGGATAGGTAACAGCAATTGCTTTAATACGAAATTTTCGTTTTGCGAATAGTGGGACCAAAATTTTTTTCTTCAAAAAATACCATGGGCTACCCCCTTTGCTTTTTTTGGAAAAATGATAAAAAAAATTTTTTCTCTACAAGATAGAAAAACAATATTGTGGTTAAAGCCAGTGCCCTTAGCTATCCAAGTCAAAAGGAATCAAGTCGATATCTAGAAAACTGAGGAAGTTATGACCAAAAAGGTAACTAGTTCTACTAAAAAGTGGCCGGAAAGAGGCAGTAGCAGAACTGGTAACATTTTTGGTCATAACTTGCTTATTTTTCTAGACATCGACTTGATTTCTACTGCGTTGGATAGGTAACAGCACTGGCTTTAATACGAAATTTTCGTTTTGCGAATAGTGGGACAAAAATTTTTTTTTTCAAAAAATACCATGGGCTACCCCCTTTGCTTTTTTTGGAAAAATGATAAAAAAAAATTTTGCTCTACAAGGAAGAAAAACAATATTGTGGTTAAAGCCAGTGCCCTTAGCTATTCAAGTCAAAAGGAATCAAGTCGATATCTAACTAGTAACTAGTTCTACTAAAAAGTGGCCGGAAAGAGGCAGTAGCAGAACTGGTAACATTTTTAGTCATAACTTGCTTATTTTTCAAGACATCGACTTGATTTCTACTGCGTTGGATAGGTAACAGCAATGGCTTTAATACGAAATTTTCGTTTTGCGAATAGTGGGACCAAAATTTTTTTCTTCAAAAAATACCATGGGCTACCCCCTTTGCTTTTTTTGGAAAAATGATAAAAAAAATTTTTTCTCTACAAGATAGAAAAACAATATTGTGGTTAAAGCCAGTGCCCTTAGCTATCCAAGTCAAAAGGAATCAAGTCGATATCTAGAAAACTGAGGAAGTTATGACCAAAAAGGTAACTAGTTCTACTAAAAAGTGGCCGGAAAGAGGCAGTAGCAGAACTGGTAACATTTTTGGTCATAACTTGCTTATTTTTCTAGACATCGACTTGATTTCTACTGCGTTGGATAGGTAACAGCACTGGCTTTAATACGAAATTTTCGTTTTGCGAATAGTGGGACAAAAATTTTTTTCTTCAAAAAATACCATGGGCTACCCCCTTTGCTTTTTTTGGAAAAATGATAAAAAAAATTTTTGCTCTACAAGGAAGAAAAACAATATTGTGGTTAAAGCCAGTGCCTTTAGCTATTCAAGTCAAAAGGAATCAAGTCGATATCTAACTAGTAACTAGTTCTACTAAAAAGTGGCCGGAAAGAGGCAGTAGCAGAACTGGTAACATTTTTAGTCATAACTTGCTTATTTTTCAAGACATCGACTTGATTTCTACTGCGTTGGATAGGTAACAGCAATGGCTTTAATACGAAATTTTCGTTTTGCGAATAGTGGGACCAAAATTTTTTTCTTCAAAAAATACCATTGGCTACCCCCTTTGCTTTTTTTATAAAAATGATAAAAAAAATTTTTGCACTACAAGGAAGAAAAACAATATTGTGGTTAAAGCCAGTGCCCTTAGCTATCCAAGTCAAAAGGAATCAAGTCGATATCTAGAAAACTGAGGAAGTTATGACCAAAAAGGTAACTAGTTCTACTAAAAAGTGGCCGGAAAGAGGCAGTAGCAGAACTGGTAACATTTTTGGTCATAACTTGCTTATTTTTCTAGACATCGACTTGATTTCTACTGCGTTGGATAGGTAACAGCACTGGCTTTAATACGAAATTTTCGTTTTGCGAATAGTGGGACAAAAATTTTTTTCTTCAAAAAATACCATGGGCTACCCCCTTTGCTTTTTTTGGAAAAATGATAAAAAAAATTTTTGCTCTACAAGGAAAAAAAAACAATATTGTGGTTAAAGCCAGTGCCCTTAGCTATCCAAGTCAAAAGGAATCAAGTCGATATCTAGAAAACTGAGGAAGTTATGACCAAAAAGGTAACTAGGTCTACTAAAAAGTGGCTGGAAAGAGGCAGTAGCAGAACTGGTAACATTTTTGGTCATAACTCTCTTTTTTTTCTAGACATCGACTTGATTTCTACTGCGTTGGATAGGTAACAACAATTGCTTTAATACGAAATTTTCGTTTTGCGAATAGTGGGACCAAAATTTTTTTCTTCAAAAAATACCATGGGCTACCCCCTTTGCTTTTTTTGGAAAAATGATAAAAAAAATTTTTTCTCTACAAGATAGAAAAACAATATTGTGGTTAAAGCCAGTGCCCTTAGCTATCCAAGTCAAAAGGAATCAAGTCGATATCTAGAAAACTGAGGAAGTTATGACCAAGAAGGTAACTAGTTCTACTAAAAAGTGGCCGGAAAGAGGCAGTAGCAGAACTGGTAACATTTTTGGTCATAACTTGCTTATTTTTCTAGACATCGACTTGATTTCTACTGCGTTGGATAGGTAACAGCACTGGCTTTAATACGAAATTTTCGTTTTGCGAATAGTGGGACAAAAATTTTTTTCTTCAAAAAATACCATGGGCTACCCCCTTTGCTTTTTTTGTAAAAATGATAAAAAAAAATTTTGCTCTACAAGGAAGAAAAACAATATTGTGGTTAAAGCCAGTGCCCTTAGCTATCCAAGTCAAAAGGAATCAAGTCGATATCTAGAAAACTGAGGAAGTTATGACCAAAAAGGTAACTAGTTCTACTAAAAAGTGGCCGGAAAGAGGCAGTAGCAGAACTGGTAACATTTTTGGTCATAACTTGCTTATTTTTCTAGACATCGACTTGATTTCTACTGCGTTGGATAGGTAACAGCACTGGCTTTAATACGAAATTTTCGTTTTGCGAATAGTGGGACAAAAATTTTTTTCTTCAAAAAATACCATGGGACCCCCTTCGCTTTTTTTGGAAAAATGATAAAAAAAATTTTTGCTCTACAAGGAAGAAAAACAATATTGTGGTTAAAGCCAGTGCCCTTAGCTATCCAAGTCAAAAGGAATCAAGTCGATATCTAGAAAACTGAGGAAGTTATGACCAAAAAGGTAACTAGTTCTACTAAAAAGTGGCCGGAAAGAGGCAGTAGCAGAACTGGTAACATTTTTGGTCATAACTTGCTTATTTTTCTAGACATCGACTTAATTTCTACTGCGTTGGATAGGTAACAGCAATGGCTTTAATACGAAATTTTCGTTTTGCGAATAGTGGGACCAAAATTTTTTTCTTCAAAAAATACCATGGGCTACCCCCTTTGCTTTATTTGGAGAAATGATAAAAAAAATTTTTGCTCTACAATGAAGAAAAACATTATTGTGTTATAAACCAATGCTCTTATCTATCCAAGTCAAAAATAATCAATTCTATATCTAGAAAACTGAGGAAGTTATGACTAAAAAGGTAACTAGTTCTACTAAAAAGTGGCTGGAAAGAGGCAGTAGCAGAACTGGTAACATTTTTGGTCATAACTCTCTTTTTTTTCTAGACATCGACTTGATTTCTACTGCGTTGGATAGGTAACAGCACTGGCTTTAATACGAAATTTTCGTTTTGCGAATAGTGGGACAAAAATTTTTTTCTTCAAAAAATACCATGGGCTACCCCTTTGCTTTTTTTGGAAAAATGATAAAAAAAATTTTTTCTCTACAATGAAGAAAAACATTATTGTGTTATAAACCAGTGCTCTTATCTATCCAAGTCAAAAATAATCAATTCTATATCTAGAAAACTGAGGAAGTTATGACTAAAAAGGTAACTAGTTCTACTAAAAAGTGGCCGGAAAGAGGCAGTAGCAGAACTGGTAACATTTTTGGTCATAACTTGCTTATTTTTCTAGACATCGACTTGATTTCTACTGCGTTGGATAGGTAACAGCACTGGCTTTAATACGAAATTTTCGTTTTGCGAATAGTGGGACAAAAATTTTTTTCTTCAAAAAATACCATGGGACCCCCTTCGCTTTTTTTGGAAAAATGATAAAAAAAATTTTTGCTCTACAAGGAAGAAAAACAATATTGTGGTTAAAGCCAGTGCCCTTAGCTATCCAAGTCAAAAGGAATCAAGTCGATATCTAGAAAACTGAGGAAGTTATGACCAAAAAGGTAACTAGTTCTACTAAAAAGTGGCCGGAAAGAGGCAGTAGCAGAACTGGTAACATTTTTGGTCATAACTTGCTTATTTTTCTAGACATCGACTTAATTTCTACTGCGTTGGATAGGTAACAGCAATGGCTTTAATACGAAATTTTCGTTTTGCGAATAGTGGGACCAAAATTTTTTTCTTCAAAAAATACCATGGGCTACCCCCTTTGCTTTATTTGGAGAAATGATAAAAAAAATTTTTGCTCTACAATGAAGAAAAACATTATTGTGTTATAAACCAATGCTCTTATCTATCCAAGTCAAAAATAATCAATTCTATATCTAGAAAACTGAGGAAGTTATGACTAAAAAGGTAACTAGTTCTACTAAAAAGTGGCTGGAAAGAGGCAGTAGCAGAACTGGTAACATTTTTGGTCATAACTCTCTTTTTTTTCTAGACATCGACTTGATTTCTACTGCGTTGGATAGGTAACAGCACTGGCTTTAATACGAAATTTTCGTTTTGCGAATAGTGGGACAAAAATTTTTTTCTTCAAAAAATACCATGGGCTACCCCTTTGCTTTTTTTGGAAAAATGATAAAAAAAATTTTTTCTCTACAATGAAGAAAAACATTATTGTGTTATAAACCAGTGCTCTTATCTATCCAAGTCAAAAATAATCAATTCTATATCTAGAAAACTGAGGAAGTCATGACTAAAAAGGTAACTAGTTCTACTAAAAAGTGGCCGGAAAGAGGCAGTAGCAGAACTGGTAACATTTTTGGTCATAACTTGCTTATTTTGCGAATAGTGGGACAAAAATTTTTTTCTTCAAAAAATACCATGGGCTACCCCCTTTGCTTTTTTTGGAAAAATGATAAAAAAAAATTTTTCTCTACAATGAATAAAAACAATATTGTATTTAAAACCATTTCCCTTAGCTATCCAAGTCAAAAAGAATCAAGTCGATATCTAGAAAACTGAGGAAGTTATGACCAAAAAGGTAACTAGTTCTACTAAAAAGTGGCCGGAAAGAGGCAGTAGCAGAACTGGTAACATTTTTGGTCATAACTTGCTTATTTTTCAAGACATCGACTTAATTTCTACTGCGTTGGATAGGTAACAGCAATGGCTTTAATACGAAATTTTCGTTTTGCGAATAGTGGGACCAAAATTTTTTTCTTCAAAAAATACCATGGGCTACCCCCTTTGCTTTATTTGGAGAAATGATAAAAAAAATTTTTGCTCTACAATGAAGAAAAACATTATTGTGTTATAAACCAATGCTCTTATCTATCCAAGTCAAAAATAATTAATTCTATATCTAGAAAACTGAGGAAGTTATGACCAAAAAGGTAACTAGTTCTACTAAAAAGTGGCTGGAAAGAGGCAGTAGCAGAACTGGTAACATTTTTAGTCATAACTCTCTTTTTTTCTAGACATCGACTTGATTTCTACTGCGTTGGATAGGTAACAGCACTGGCTTTAATACGAAATTTTCGTTTTGCGAATAGTGGGACAAAAATTTTTTTCTTCAAAAAATACCATGGGCTACCCCCTTTGCTTTTTTTGGAAAAATGATAAAAAAAATTTTTGCTCTACAAGGAAGAAAAACAATATTGTGGTTAAAGCCAGTGCCCTTAGCTATCCAAGTCAAAAGGAATCAAGTCGATATCTAGAAAACTGAGGAAGTTATGACCAAAAAGGTAACTAGTTCTACTAAAAACTGGCCGGAAAGAGGCAGTAGCAGAACTATTAACATTTTTGGTCATAACTTGCTTATTTTTCTAGACATCGAATTGATTTCTACTGCGTTGGATAGGTAACAGCACTGGCTTTAATACCAAATTTTCGTTTTGCGAATAGTGGGACAAAAATTTGTTTCTTCAAAAAATACCATGGGACCCCCTTCGCTTTTTTTGGAAAAATGATAAAAAAAATTTTTGCTCTACAAGGAAGAAAAACAAAATTGTGGTTAAAGCCAGTGCCCTTAGCTATCCAAGTCAAAAGGAATCAAGTCGATATCTAGAAAACTGAGGAAGTTATGACCAAAAAGGTAACTAGTTCTACTAAAAAGTGGCCGGAAAGAGGCAGTAGCAGAACTGGTAACATTTTTGGTCATAACTTGCTTATTTTTCTAGACATCGAATTGATTTCTACTGCGTTGGATAGGTAACAGCACTGGCTTTAATATGAAATTTTCGTTTTGCGAATAGTGGGACAAAAATTTTTTTCTTCAAAAAATACCATGGGCTACCCCCTTTGCTTTTTTTGGAAAAATGATAAAAAAAAAATTTTTGCTCTACAAGGAAGAAAAACAATATTGTGGTTAAAGCCAGTGCCCTTAGTTATCCAAGTCAAAAGGAATCAAGTCGATATCTAAAAAACTGAGGAAGTTATGACCAAAAAGGTAACTAGTTCTACTAAAAAGTGGCTGGAAAGAGGCAGTAGCAGAACTGGTAACATTTTTGGTCATAACTCTCTTTTTTTCTAGACATCGACTTGATTTCTACTGCGTTGGATAGGTAACAGCACTGGCTTTAATACGAAATTTTCGTTTTGCGAATAGTGGGACAAAAATTTTTTTCTTCAAAAAATACCATGGGCTACCCCCTTTGCTTTTTTTGGAAAAATGATAAAAAAAATTTTTGCTCTACAAGGAAGAAAAACAATATTGTGGTTAAAGCCAGTGCCCTTAGCTATCCAAGTCAAAAGGAATCAAGTCGATATCTAGAAAACTGAGGAAGTTATGACCAAAAAGGTAACTAGTTCTACTAAAAACTGGCCGGAAAGAGGCAGTAGCAGAACTATTAACATTTTTGGTCATAACTTGCTTATTTTTCTAGACATCGAATTGATTTCTACTGCGTTGGATAGGTAACAGCACTGGCTTTAATACCAAATTTTCGTTTTGCGAATAGTGGGACAAAAATTTTTTTCTTCAAAAAATACCATGGGACCCCCTTCGCTTTTTTTGGAAAAATGATAAAAAAAATTTTTGCTCTACAAGGAAGAAAAACAATATTGTGGTTAAAGCCAGTGCCCTTAGCTATCCAAGTCAAAAGGAATCAAGTCGATATCTAGAAAACTGAGGAAGTTATGACCAAAAAGGTAACTAGTTCTACTAAAAAGTGGCCGGAAAGCGGCAGTAGCAGAGCTGGTAACATTTTTGGTCATAACTTGCTTATTTTTCTAGACATCGACTTGATTTCTACTGCGTTTTATAGGTAACAGCACTGGCTTTAATACGAAATTTTCGTTTTGCGAATAGTGGGACAAAAATTTTTTTCTTCAAAAAATACCATGGGCTACCCCCTTTGCTTTTTTTGGAAAAATGATAAAAAAAATTTTTGCTCTGCAAGGAAAAAAAACAATATTGTGGTTAAAGCCAGTGCCCTTAGCTATCCAAGTCAAAAGGAATCAAGTCGATATCTAGAAAACTGAGGAAGTTATGACCAAAAAGGTAACTAGTTCTACTAAAAAGTGGCCGGAAAGAGGCAGTAGCAGAACTGGTAACATTTTTGGTCATAACTTGCTTATTTTTCTAGACATCGACTTGATTTCTACTGCGTTGGATAGATAACAGCACTGGCTTTAATACGAAATTTTCGTTTTGCGAATAGTGGGACCAAAATTTTTTTCTTCAAAAAATACCATGGGACCCCCTTCGCTTTTTTTGGAAAAATGATAAAAAAAATGTTTGCTCTACAAGGAAGAAAAACAATATTGTGGTTAAAGCCAGTGCCCTTAGCTATCCAAGTCAAAAGGAATAAAGTCGATATCTGGAAAACTGAGGAAGTTATGACCAAAAAGGTAACTAGGTCTACTAAAAAGTGGCTGGAAAGAGGCAGTAGCAGAACTGGTAACATTTTTGGTCATAACTCTCTTTTTTTTCTAGACATCGACTTGATTTCTACTGCGTTGGATAGGTAACAGCAATTGCTTTAATACGAAATTTTCGTTTTGCGAATAGTGGGACCAAAATTTTTTTCTTCAAAAAATACCATGGGCTACCCCCTTTGCTTTATTTGGAGAAATGATAAAAAAAATTTTTGCTCTACAAGGAAGAAAAACAATATTGTGGTTAAAGCCAGTGCCTTTAGCTATCCAAGTCAAAAGGAATCAAGTCGATATCTAGAAAACTGAGGAAGTTATGACCAAAAAGGTAACTAGTTCTACTAAAAAGTGGCCGGAAAGAGGCAGTAGCAGAACTGGTAACATTTTTGGTCATAACTTGCTTATTTTTCTAGACATCGACTTGATTTCTACTGCGTTGGATAGGTAACAGCACTGGCTTTAATACGAAATTTTCGTTTTGCGAATAGTGGGACAAAAATTTTTTTCTTCAAAAAATACCATGGGCTACCCCCTTTGCTTTTTTTGGAAAAATGATAAAAAAAAATTTTGCTCTACAAGGAAGAAAAACAATATTGTGGTTAAAGCCAGTGCCCTTAGCTATCCAAGTCAAAAGGAATCAAGTCGATATCTAGAAAACTGAGGAAGTTATGACCAAAAAGGTAACTAGGTCTACTAAAAAGTGGCTGGAAAGAGGCAGTAGCAGAACTGGTAACATTTTTGGTCATAACTCTCTTTTTTTCTAGACATCGACTTGATTTCTACTGCGTTGGATAGGTAACAGCAATTGCTTTAATACGAAATTTTCGTTTTGCGAATAGTGGGACCAAAATTTTTTTCTTCAAAAAATACCATGGGCTACCCCCTTTGCTTTTTTTGGAAAAATGATAAAAAAAATTTTGCTCTACAAGGAAGAAAAACAATATTGTGGTTAAAGCCAGTGCCCTTAGCTATCCAAGTCAAAAGGAATCAAGTCGATATCTAGAAAACTGAGGAAGTTATGACCAAAAAGGTAACTAGTTCTACTAAAAAGTGGCCGGAAAGAGGCAGTAGCAGAACTGGTAACATTTTTGGTCATAACTTGCTTATTTTTCTAGACATCGACTTGATTTCTACTGCGTTGGATAGGTAACAGCACTGGCTTTAATACGAAATTTTCGTTTTGCGAATAGTGGGACAAAAATTTTTTTCTTCAAAAAATACCATGGGCTACCCCCTTTGCTTTTTTTGGAAAAATGATAAAAAAAAATTTTTCTCTACAATGAATAAAAACAATAATGTAATTAAAACCATTTCCCTTAGCTATCTGAGGAAGTTATGACCAAAAAGGTAACTAGTTCTACTAAAAAGTGGCCGGAAAGAGGCAGTAGCAGAACTGGTAACATTTTTGGTCATAACTTGCTTATTTTTCTAGACATCGACTTGATTTCTACTGCGTTGGATAGGTAACAGCACTGGCTTTAATACGAAATTTTCGTTTTGCGAATAGTGGAACAAAAATTTTTTTCTTCAAAAAATACCATGGGCTACCCACTTTGCTTTTTTTGGAAAAATGATAAAAAAAAATTTTTCTCTACAATGAATAAAAACAATATTGTATTTAAAACCATTTCCCTTAGCTATCCAAGTCAAAAAGAATCAAGTCGATATCTAGAAAACTGAGGAAGTTATGACCAAAAAGGTAACTAGTTCTACTAAAAAGTGGCCGGAAAGAGGCAGTAGCAGAACTGGTAACATTTTTGGTCATAACTTGCTTATTTTTCTAGACATCGACTTAATTTCTACTGCGTTGGATAGGTAACAGCACTGGCTTTAATACCAAATTTTCGTTTTTCGAATAGTGGGACAAAAATTTTTTTCTTCAAAAAATACCATGGGACCCCCTTCGCTTTTTTTGGAAAAATGATAAAAAAAATTTTTTCTCTACAATGAAGAAAAACATTATTGTGTTATAAACCAATGCTCTTATCTATCCAAGTCAAAAATAATCAATTCTATATCTAGAAAACTGAGGAAGTTATGACTAAAAAGGTAACTAGTTCTACTAAAAAGTGGCTGGAAAGAGGCAGTAGCAGAACTGGTAACATTTTTGGTCATAACTCTCTTTTTTTTCTAGACATCGACTTGATTTCTACTGCATTGGATAGGTAACAGCACTGGCTTTAATACGAAATTTTCGTTTTGCGAATAGTGGGACAAAAATTTTTTTCTTCAAAAAATACCATGGGCTTCCCCCTTTGCTTTTTTTGGAAAAATGATAAAAAAAATTTTTTCTCTACAATGAAGAAAAACATTATTGTGTTATAAACCAGTGCTCTTATCTATCCAAGTCAAAAATAATCAATTCTATATCTAGAAAACTGAGGAAGTTATGACTAAAAAGGTAACTAGTTCTACTAAAAAGTGGCCGGAAAGAGGCAGTAGCAGAACTGGTAACATTTTTGGTCATAACTTGCTTATTTTTCAAGACATCGACTTAATTTCTACTGCGTTGGATAGGTAACAGCACTGGCTTTAATATGAAATTTTCGTTTTGCGAATAGTGGGACAAAAATTTTTTTCTTCAAAAAATACCATGGGCTACCTCCTTTGCTTTTTTTTGGAAAAATGATAAAAAAAATTTTTGCTCTACAAGGAAGAAAAACAATATTGTGGTTAAAGCCAGTGCCCTTAGCTATCCAAGTCAAAAGGAATCAAGTCGATATCTAGAAAACTGAGGAAGTTATGACCAAAAAGGTAACTAGTTCTACTAAAAAGTGGCCGGAAAGAGGCAGTAGCAGAACTATTAACATTTTTGGTCATAACTTGCTTATTTTTCTAGACATCGTATTTATTTCTACTGCGTTGGATAGGTAACAGCACTGGCTTTAATACCAAATTTTCGTTTTGCGAATAGTGGGACCAAAATTTTTTTCTTCAAAAAATACCATGGGACCCCCTTCGCTTTTTTTGGAAAAATGATAAAAAAAATTTTTGCTCTACAAGGAAGAAAAACAATATTGTGGTTAAAGCCAGTGCCCTTAGCTATCCAAGTCAAAAGGTATCAAGTCGATATCTAGAAAACTGAGGAAGTTATGACCAAAACGGTAACTAGTTCTACTAAAAAGTGGCCGGAAAGAGGCAGTAGCAGAACTGGTAACATTTTTGGTCATAACTCTTTTTTTTTTCTAGACATCGACTTGATTTCTACTGCGTTGGATAGGTAACAGCACTGGCTTTAATACCAAATTTTCGTTTTGCGAATAGTGGGACAAAAATTTTTTTCTTCAAAAAATACCATGGGACCCCCTTCGCTTTTTTTGGAAAAATGATAAAAAAAATTTTTGCTCTACAAGGAAGAAAAACAATATTGTGGTTAAAGCCAGTGCCCTTAGCTATCCAAGTCAAAAGGAATCAAGTCGATATCTAGAAAACTGAGGAAGTTATGACCAAAAAGGTAACTAGTTCTACTAAAAAGTGGCTGGAAAGAGGCAGTAGCAGAACTGGTAACATTTTTGGTCATATCTTGCTTATTTTTCTAGACATCGACTTGATTTCTACTGCGTTTTATAGGTAACAGCACTGGCTTTAATACGAAATTTTCTTTTTGCGAATAGTGGGACAAAAATTTTTTTCTTCAAAAAATACCATGGGCTACCCACTTTGCTTTTTTTGGAAAAATTATAAAAAAAATTTTTGATCTACAAGGAAGAAAAACAATATTGTGGTTAAAGCCAGTGCCCTTAGCTATCCAAGTCAAAAGGAATCAAGTCGATATCTAGAAAACTGAGGAAGTTATGACCAAAAAGGTAACTAGTTCTACTAAAAAGTGGCCGGAAAGAGGCAGTAGCAGAACTGGTAACATTTTTGGTCATAACTTGCTTATTTTTCTAGACATCGACTTGATTTCTACTGCGTTGGATAGGTAACAGCACTGGCTTTAATACGAAATTTTCGTTTTGCGAATAGTGGGACAAAAATTTTTTTCTTCAAAAAATACCATGGGCTACCCCCTTTGCTTTTTTTGGAAAAATGATAAAAAAAAATTTTTTCTCTACAATGAATAAAAACAATATTGTATTTAAAACCATTTCCCTTAGCTATCCAAGTCAAAAGGAATCAAGTCGATATCTAGAAAACTGAGGAAGTTATGACCAAAAAGGTAACTAGTTCTACTAAAAAGTGCCCGGAAAGAGGCAGTAGCAGAACTGGTAACATTTTTGGTCATAACTTGCTTATTTTTCTAGACATCGACTTGATTTCTACTGCGTTGGATAGGTAACAGCACTGGCTTTAATACGAAATTTTCGTTTTGGGAATAGTGGGACAAAAATTTTTTTCTTCAAAAAATACCATGGGCTACCCCCTTTGCTTTTTTTGGAAAAATGATAAAAAAAATTTTTTCTCTACAATGAATAAAAACAATATTGTATTTAAAACCATTTCCCTTAGCTATCCAAGTCAAAAGGAATCAAGTCGATATCTAGAAAACTGAGGAAGTTATGACCAAAAAGGTAACTAGTTCTACTAAAAAGTGGCCGGAAAGAAGCAGTAGCAGAACTGGTAACATTTTTGGTCATAACTTGCTTATTTTTCTAGACATCGACTTGATTTCTACTGCGTTGGATAGGTAACAGCACTGGCTTTAATACGAAATTTTCGTTTTGCGAATAGTGGGACAAAAATTTTTTTCTTCAAAAAATACCATGGGCTACCCCCTTTGCTTTTTTTGGAAAAATTATAAAAAAAATTTTTGCTCTACAAGGAAGAAAAACAATATTGTGGTTAAAGCCAGTGCCCTTAGCTATTCAAGTCAAAAGGAATCAAGTCGATATCTAGAAAACTGAGGAAGTTATGACCAAAAAGGTAACTAGTTCTACTAAAAAGTGGCCGGAAAGAGGCAGTAGCAGAACTGGTACCATTTTTGGTCATTACTCTCTTATTTTTCTAGACATCGACTTGATTTCTACTGCGTTGGATAGGTAACAGCACTGGCTTTAATACGAAATTTTCGTTTTGCGAATAGTGGGACAAAAATTTTTTTCTTCAAAAAATACCATTGGCTACCCCCTTTGCTTTTTTTGGAAAAATGATAAAAAAAAATTTTGCTCTACAAGGAAGAAAAACAATATTGTGGTTAAAGCCAGTGCCCTTAGCTATCCAAGTTAAAAAGAATCAAGTCGATATCTAAAAAACTGAGGAAGTTATGACCAAAAAGGTAACTAGTTCTACTAAAAAGTGGCCGGAAAGAGGCAGTAGCAGAACTGGTACCATTTTTGGTCATTACTCTCTTATTTTTCTAGACATCGACTTGATTTCTACTGCGTTGGATAGGTAACAGCACTGGCTTTAATACGAAATTTTCGTTTTGCGAATAGTGGGACAAAAATTTTTTTCTTCAAAAAATACCATGGGCTACCCCCTTTGCTTTTTTTGGAAAAATGATAAAAAAAATTTTTGCTCTACATGGAAGACAAACAATATTGTGGTTAAAGCCAGTGCCCTTAGCTATCCAAGTCAAAAGGAATCAAGTCGATATCTAGAAAACTGAGGAAGTTATGACTAAAAAGGTAACTAGTTCTACTAAAAAGTGGCCGGAAAGAGGCAGTAGCAGAACTGGTAACATTTTTGGTCATAACTTGCTTATTTTTCAAGACATCGACTTGATTTCTACTGCGTTGGATAGGTAACAGCAATGGCTTTAATACGAAATTTTCGTTTTGCGAATAGTTGGACCAAAATTTTTTTCTTCAAAAAATACCATGGGCTACCCCCTTTGCTTTTTTTGGAAAAATGATAAAAAAAATTTTTGCTCTACAAGGAAGAAAAACAATATTGTGGTTAAAGCCAGAGCCCTTAGCTATCCAAGTCAAAAGGAATCAAGTCGATATCTAGAAAACTGAGGAAGTTATGACCAAAAAGGTAACTAGTTCTACTAAAAAGTGGCCGGAAAGAAGCAGTAGCAGAACTGGTAACATTTTTGGTCATAACTTGCTTATTTTTCTAGACATCGACTTGATTTCTACTGCGTTGGATAGGTAACAGCAATGGCTTTAATACGAAATTTTCGTTTTGCGAATAGTGGGACAAAAATTTTTTTCTTCAAAAAATACCATGGGCTACCCCCTTTGCTTTTTTTGGAAAAATGATAAAAAAAAATTTTTTCTCTACAATGAAAAAAAACATTATTGTGTTATAAACCAGTGCTCTTATCTATCCAAGTCAAAAGGAATCAAGTCGATATCTAGAAAACTGAGGAAGTTATGACCAAAAAGGTAACTAGTTCTACTAAAAAGTGGCCGGAAAGAGGCAGTAGCAGAACTGGTAACATTTTTGGTCATACCTTGCTTATTTTTCAAGACATCGACTTGATTTCTACTGCGTTGGATAGATAACAGCACTGGCTTTAATACGAAATTTTCGTTTTGCGAATAGTGGGACAAAAATTTTTTTCTTCAAAAAATACCATGGGCTACCCCCTTCGCTTTTTTTGGAAAAATGATAAAAAAAATTTTTGCTCTACAAGGAAGAAAAGCAATATTGTGGTTAAAGCCAGTGCCCTTAGCTATCCAAGTCAAAAGGAATCAAGTCGATATCTAGAAAACTGAGGAAGTTATGACCAAAAAGGTAACTAGTTCTACTAAAAAGTGGCCGGAAAGAGGCAGTAGCAGAACTGGTAACATTTTTGGTCATAACTTGCTTATTTTTCAAGACATCGACTTGATTTCTACTGCGTTGGATAGATAACAGCACTGGCTTTAATACGAAATTTTCGTTTTGCGAATAGTGGAACAAAAATTTTTTTCTTCAAAAAATACCATGGGCTACCCCCTTCGCTTTTTTTGGAAAAATGATAAAAAAAATTTTTGCTCTACAAGGAAGAAAAGCAATATTGTGGTTAAAGCCAGTGCCCTTAGCTATCCAAGCCAAAAGGAATCAAGTCGATATCTAGAAAACTGAGGAAGTTATGACCAAAAAGGTAACTAGTTCTACTAAAAAGTGGCCGGAAAGAGGCAGTAGCAGAACTGGTAACATTTTTGGTCATAACTTGCTTATTTTTCAAGACATTGACTTGTATTCTACTGCGTTGGATAAATAACAGCACTGGCTTTAATACGAAATTTTCGTTTTGCGAATAGTGGGACAAAAATTTTTTACTTCAAAAAATACCATGGGCTACCCCCTTTGCTTTTTTTGGAAAAATGATAAAAAAAATTTTTGCTCTACAAGGAAGAAAAACAATATTGTGGTTAAAGCCAGTGCTCTTATCTATCCAAGTCAAAAGGAATCAATTCTATATCTAGAAAACTGAGGAAGTTATGACGGAAACGGTAACTAGTTCTACTAAAAAGTGGCCGGAAAGAGGCAGTAGCAGAACTGGTAACATTTTTGGTCATACCTTGCTTATTTTTCAAGACATCGACTTGATTTCTACTGCGTTGGATAGGTAACAGCAATGTCTTTAATACGAAATTTTCGTTTTGCGAATAGTGGGACCAAAATTTTTTTCTTCAAAAAATACCATGGGCTACCCCCTTTGCTTTTTTTGGAAAAATGATAAAAAAAATTTTTGCTCTACAAGGAAGAAAAACAATATTGTGGTTAAAGCCAGTGCCCTTAGCTATCCAAGTCAAATGAAATCAAGTCGATATCTAGAAAACTGAGGAAGTTATGACCAAAAAGGTAACTAGTTCTACTAAAAAGTGGCCGGAAAGAGGCAGTAGCAGAACTGGTAACATTTTTGGTCATAACTTGCTTATTTTTCAAGACATCGACTTGATTTCTACTGCGTTGGATAGATAACAGCACTGGCTTTAATACGAAATTTTCGTTTTGCGAATAGTGGGACAAAAATTTTTTACTTCAAAAAATACCATGGGCTACCCCCTTTGCTTTTTTTGGAAAAATGATAAAAAAAATTTTTGCTCTACAAGGAAGAAAAACAATATTGTGGTTAAAGCCAGTGCCCTTAGCTATACAAGTCAAAAGGAATCAAGTCGATATCTAGAAAACTGAGGAAGTTATGACCAAAAAGGTAACTAGTTCTACTAAAAAGTGGCCGGAAAGAGGCAGTAGCAGAACTGGTAACATTTTTGGTCATAACTCTCTTTTTTTTCTAGACATCGAATTGATTTCTACTGCGTTGGATAGGTAACAGCACTGGCTTTAATAAGAAATTTTCTTTTTGCGAATAGTGGGACAAAAATTTTTTTCTTCAAAAAATACCATGGGCTACCCCCTTTGCTTTTTTTGGAAAAATGATAAAAAAAATTTTTGCTCTACAAGGAAGAAAAACAATATTGTGGTTAAAGCCAGTGCCTTTAGCTATCCAAGTCAAAAGGAATCAAGTCGATATCTAGAAAACTGAGGAAGTTATGACCAAAAAGGTAACTAGTTCTACTAAAAAGTGGCCGGAAAGAGGCAGTAGCAGAACTGGTAACATTTTTGGTCATAACTTGCTTATTTTTCAAGACATCGACTTGATTTCTACTGCGTTGGATAGATAACAGCACTGGCTTTAATACGAAATTTTCGTTTTGCGAATAGTGGAACAAAAATTTTTTTCTTCAAAAAATACCATGGGCTACCCCCTTCGCTTTTTTTGGAAAAATGATAAAAAAAATTTTTGCTCTACAAGGAAGAAAAGCAATATTGTGGTTAAAGCCAGTGCCCTTAGCTATCCAAGTCAAAAGGAATCAAGTCGATATCTAGAAAACTGAGGAAGTTATGACCAAAAAGGTAACTAGTTCTACTAAAAAGTGGCCGGAAAGAGGCAGTAGCAGAACTGGTAACATTTTTGGTCATAACTTGCTTATTTTTCAAGACATCGACTTGTATTCTACTGCGTTGGATAGATAACAGCACTGGCTTTAATACGAAATTTTCGTTTTGCGAATAGTGGGACAAAAATTTTTTACTTCAAAAAATACCATGGGCTACCCCCTTTGCTTTTTTTGGAAAAATGATAAAAAAAATTTTTGCTCTACAAGGAAGAAAAACAATATTGTGGTTAAAGCCAGTGCCCTTAGCTATCCAAGTCAAAAGGAATCAAGTCGATATCTAGAAAACTGAGGAAGTTATGACCAAAAAGGTAACTAGTTCTACTAAAAAGTGGCCGGAAAGAAGCAGTAGCAGAACTGGTAACATTTTTGGTCATAACTTGCTTATTTTTCTAGACATCGACTTGATTTCTACTGCGTTGGATAGGTAACAGCACTGGCTTTAATACGAAATTTTCGTTTTGCGAATAGTGGGACAAAAATTTTTTTCTTCAAAAAATACCCTGGGACCCCCTTCGCTTTTTTTGGAAAAATGATAAAAAAAATTTTTGCTCTACAAGGAAGAAAAACAATATTGTGGTTAAAGCCAGTGCCCTTAGCTATCCAAGTCAAAAGGAATCAAGTCGATATCTAGAAAACTGAGGAAGTTATGACCAAAAGGTAACTAGTTCTACTAAAAAGTGGCCGGAAAGAGGCAGTAGCAGAACTGGTAACATTTTTGGTCATAACTTGCTTATTTTTCTAGACATCGACTTGATTTCTACTGCGTTGGATAGGTAACAGCACTGGCTTTAATACGAAATTTTCGTTTTGCGAATAGTGGGACAAAAATTTTTTTCTTCAAAAAATACCATGGGCTACCCCCTTTGCTTTTTTTGGAAAAATGATAAAAAAAATTTTTGCTCTACAAGGAAGAAAAACAATATTGTGGTTAAAGCCAGTGCCCTTAGCTATCCAAGTCAAAAGGAATCAAGTCGATATCTAGAAAACTGAGAAAGTTATGACCAAAAAGGTAACTAGTTCTACTAAAACGTGGCCGGAAAGAGGCAGTAGCAGAACTGGTAACATTTTTGGTCATAACTTGCTTATTTTTCTAGACATCGACTTGATTTCTACTGCGTTGGATAGGTAACAGCACTGGCTTTAATACGAAATTTTCGTTTTGCGAATAGTGGGACAAAAATTTTTTTCTTCAAAAAATACCATGGGCTACCCACTTTGCTTTTTTTGGAAAAATTATAAAAAAAAATTTTTCTCTACAAGGAATAAAACAATATTGTATTTAAAACCATTTCCCTTAGCTATCCAAGTCAAAAAGAATCAAGTCGATATCTAGAAAACTGAGAAAGTTATGACCAAAAAGGTAACTAGTTCTACTAAAAAGTGGCCGGAAAGAGGCAGTAGCAGAACTGGTACCATTTTTGGTCATTACTCTCTTATTTTTCTAGGCATCGACCTGATTTCTACTGCGTTGGATAGGTAACAGCACTGGCTTTAATACGAAATTTTCGTTTTGCGAATAGTGGGACAAAAATTTTTTTCTTCAAAAAATACCATGGGCTACCCCCTTTGCTTTTTTTGGAAAAATGATAAAAAAAATTTTTGCTCTACAAGGAAGAAAAAGAATATTGTGGTTAAAGCCAGTGCCCTTAGCTATCCAAGTCAAACGAAATCAAGTCGATATCTAGAAAACTGAGGAAGTTATGACCAAAAAGGTAACTAGTTCTACTAAAAAGTGGCCGGAAAGAGGCAGTAGCAGAACTGGTACCATTTTTGGTCATTACTCTCTTATTTTTCTAGACATCGACTTGATTTCTACTGCGTTGGATAGGTAACAGCACTGGCTTTAATACGAAATTTTCGTTTTGCGAATAGTGGGACAAAAATTTTTTTCTTCAAAAAATACCATAGGACCCCCTTCGCTTTTTTTGGAAAAATGATAAAAAAAATTTTTGCTCTACAAGGAAGAAAAACAATATTGTGGTTAAAGCCAGTGCCCTTAGCTATCCAAGTCAAAAGGAATCAAGTCGATATCTAGAAAACTGAGGAAGTTATGACCAAAAAGGTAACTAGTTCTACTAAAAAGTGGCCGGAAAGAGGCAGTAGCAGAACTGGTAACATTTTTGGTCATAACTTGCTTATTTTTCTAGACATCGACTTGATTTCTACTGCGTTGGATAGGTAACAGCACTGGCTTTAATACGAAATTTTCGTTTTGCGAATAGTGGGACAAAAATTTTTTTCTTCAAAAAATACCCTGGGACCCCCTTCGCTTTTTTTGGAAAAATGATAAAAAAAATTTTTGCTCTACAAGGAAGAAAAACAATATTGTGGTTAAAGCCAGTGCCCTTAGCTATCCAAGTCAAAAGGAATCAAGTCGATATCTAGAAAACTGAGGAAGTTATGACCAAAAGGTAACTAGTTCTACTAAAAAGTGGCCGGAAAGAGGCAGTAGCAGAACTGGTAACATTTTTGGTCATAACTTGCTTATTTTTCTAGACATCGACTTGATTTCTACTGCGTTGGATAGGTAACAGCACTGGCTTTAATACGAAATTTTCGTTTTGCGAATAGTGGGACAAAAATTTTTTTCTTCAAAAAATACCATGGGCTACCCCCTTTGCTTTTTTTGGAAAAATGATAAAAAAAATTTTTGCTCTACAAGGAAGAAAAACAATATTGTGGTTAAAGCCAGTGCCCTTAGCTATCCAAGTCAAAAGGAATCAAGTCGATATCTAGAAAACTGAGAAAGTTATGACCAAAAAGGTAACTAGTTCTACTAAAACGTGGCCGGAAAGAGGCAGTAGCAGAACTGGTAACATTTTTGGTCATAACTTGCTTATTTTTCTAGACATCGACTTGATTTCTACTGCGTTGGATAGGTAACAGCACTGGCTTTAATACGAAATTTTCGTTTTGCGAATAGTGGGACAAAAATTTTTTTCTTCAAAAAATACCATGGGCTACCCACTTTGCTTTTTTTGGAAAAATTATAAAAAAAAATTTTTCTCTACAAGGAATAAAACAATATTGTATTTAAAACCATTTCCCTTAGCTATCCAAGTCAAAAAGAATCAAGTCGATATCTAGAAAACTGAGAAAGTTATGACCAAAAAGGTAACTAGTTCTACTAAAAAGTGGCCGGAAAGAGGCAGTAGCAGAACTGGTACCATTTTTGGTCATTACTCTCTTATTTTTCTAGGCATCGACCTGATTTCTACTGCGTTGGATAGGTAACAGCACTGGCTTTAATACGAAATTTTCGTTTTGCGAATAGTGGGACAAAAATTTTTTTCTTCAAAAAATACCATGGGCTACCCCCTTTGCTTTTTTTGGAAAAATGATAAAAAAAATTTTTGCTCTACAAGGAAGAAAAAGAATATTGTGGTTAAAGCCAGTGCCCTTAGCTATCCAAGTCAAACGAAATCAAGTCGATATCTAGAAAACTGAGGAAGTTATGACCAAAAAGGTAACTAGTTCTACTAAAAAGTGGCCGGAAAGAGGCAGTAGCAGAACTGGTACCATTTTTGGTCATTACTCTCTTATTTTTCTAGACATCGACTTGATTTCTACTGCGTTGGATAGGTAACAGCACTGGCTTTAATACGAAATTTTCGTTTTGCGAATAGTGGGACAAAAATTTTTTTCTTCAAAAAATACCATAGGACCCCCTTCGCTTTTTTTGGAAAAATGATAAAAAAAATTTTTGCTCTACAAGGAAGAAAAACAATATTGTGGTTAAAGCCAGTGCCCTTAGCTATCCAAGTCAAAAGGAATCAAGTCGATATCTAGAAAACTGAGGAAGTTATGACCAAAAAGGTAACTAGTTCTACTAAAAAGTGGCCGGAAAGAGGCAGTAGCAGAACTGGTAACATTTTTGGTCATAACTTGCTTATTTTTCTAGACATCGACTTGATTTCTACTGCGTTGGATAGGTAACAGCACTGGCTTTAATACGAAATTTTCGTTTTGCGAATAGTGGGACAAAAATTTTTTTCTTCAAAAAATACCCTGGGACCCCCTTCGCTTTTTTTGGAAAAATGATAAAAAAAATTTTTGCTCTACAAGGAAGAAAAACAATATTGTGGTTAAAGCCAGTGCCCTTAGCTATCCAAGTCAAAAGGAATCAAGTCGATATCTAGAAAACTGAGGAAGTTATGACCAAAAGGTAACTAGTTCTACTAAAAAGTGGCCGGAAAGAGGCAGTAGCAGAACTGGTAACATTTTTGGTCATAACTTGCTTATTTTTCTAGACATCGACTTGATTTCTACTGCGTTGGATAGGTAACAGCACTGGCTTTAATACGAAATTTTCGTTTTGCGAATAGTGGGACAAAAATTTTTTTCTTCAAAAAATACCATAGGACCCCCTTCGCTTTTTTTGGAAAAATGATAAAAAAAATTTTTGCTCTACAAGGAAGAAAAACAATATTGTGGTTAAAGCCAGTGCCCTTAGCTATCCAAGTCAAAAGGAATCAAGTCGATATCTAGAAAACTGAGGAAGTTATGACCAAAAAGGTAACTAGTTCTACTAAAAAGTGGCCGGAAAGAGGCAGTAGCAGAACTGGTACCATTTTTGGTCATTACTCTCTTATTTTTCTAGACATCGACTTGATTTCTACTGCGTTGGATAGGTAACAGCACTGGCTTTAATACGAAATTTTCGTTTTGCGAATAGTGGGACAAAAATTTTTTTCTTCAAAAAATACCATAGGACCCCCTTCGCTTTTTTTGGAAAAATGATAAAAAAAATTTTTGCTCTACAAGGAAGAAAAACAATATTGTGGTTAAAGCCAGTGCCCTTAGCTATCCAAGTCAAAAGGAATCAAGTCGATATCTAGAAAACTGAGGAAGTTATGACCAAAAAGGTAACTAGTTCTACTAAAAAGTGGCCGGAAAGAGGCAGTAGCAGAACTGGTAACATTTTTGGTCATAACTTGCTTATTTTTCTAGACATCGACTTGATTTCTACTGCGTTGGATAGGTAACAGCACTGGCTTTAATACGAAATTTTCGTTTTGCGAATAGTGGGACAAAAATTTTTTTCTTCAAAAAATACCCTGGGACCCCCTTCGCTTTTTTTGGAAAAATGATAAAAAAAATTTTTGCTCTACAAGGAAGAAAAACAATATTGTGGTTAAAGCCAGTGCCCTTAGCTATCCAAGTCAAAAGGAATCAAGTCGATATCTAGAAAACTGAGGAAGTTATGACCAAAAGGTAACTAGTTCTACTAAAAAGTGGCCGGAAAGAGGCAGTAGCAGAACTGGTAACATTTTTGGTCATAACTTGCTTATTTTTCTAGACATCGACTTGATTTCTACTGCGTTGGATAGGTAACAGCACTGGCTTTAATACGAAATTTTCGTTTTGCGAATAGTGGGACAAAAATTTTTTTCTTCAAAAAATACCATGGGCTACCCCCTTTGCTTTTTTTGGAAAAATGATAAAAAAAATTTTTGCTCTACAAGGAAGAAAAAGAATATTGTGGTTAAAGCCAGTGCCCTTAGCTATCCAAGTCAAACGAAATCAAGTCGATATCTAGAAAACTGAGGAAGTTATGACCAAAAAGGTAACTAGTTCTACTAAAAAGTGGCCGGAAAGAGGCAGTAGCAGAACTGGTACCATTTTTGGTCATTACTCTCTTATTTTTCTAGACATCGACTTGATTTCTACTGCGTTGGATAGGTAACAGCACTGGCTTTAATACGAAATTTTCGTTTTGCGAATAGTGGGACAAAAATTTTTTTCTTCAAAAAATACCATAGGACCCCCTTCGCTTTTTTTGGAAAAATGATAAAAAAAATTTTTGCTCTACAAGGAAGAAAAACAATATTGTGGTTAAAGCCAGTGCCCTTAGCTATCCAAGTCAAAAGGAATCAAGTCGATATCTAGAAAACTGAGGAAGTTATGACCAAAAAGGTAACTAGTTCTACTAAAAAGTGGCCGGAAAGAGGCAGTAGCAGAACTGGTAACATTTTTGGTCATAACTTGCTTATTTTTCTAGACACCGACTTGATTTCTACTGCGTTGGATAGGTAACAGCACTGGCTTTAATACGAAATTTTCGTTTTGCGAATAGTGGGACAAAAATTTTTTTCTTCAAAAAATACCATGGGCTACCCCCTTTGCTTTTTTTGGAAAAATGATAAAAAAAATTTTTGCTCTACAAGGAAGAAAAACAATATTGTGGTTAAAGCCAGTGCCCTTAGCTATCCAAGTCAAAAGGAATCAAGTCGATATCTAGAAAACTGAGGAAGTTATGACCAAAAAGGTAACTAGTTCTACTAAAAAGTGGCCGGAAAGAGGCAGTAGCAGAACTGGTAACATTTTTGGTCATAACTTGCTTATTTTTCAAGACATCGACTTGATTTCTACTGCGATGGATAGGTAACAGCACTGACTTTAATACGAAATTTTCGTTTTGCGAATAGTGGGACAAAAATTTTTTACTTCAAAAAATACCATGGGCTACCCCCTTTGCTTTTTTTGGAAAAATGATAAAAAAAATTTTTGCTCTACAAGGAAGAAAAACAATATTGTGGTTAAAGCCAGTGCCCTTAGCTATCCAAGTCAAAAGGAATCAAGTCGATATCTAGAAAACTGAGGAAGTTATGACCAAAAAGGTAACTAGTTCTACTAAAAAGTGGCCGGAAAGAGGCAGTAGCAGAACTGGTAACATTTTTGGTCATAACTTGCTTATTTTTCTAGACATCGACTTGATTTCTACTGCGTTGGATAGGTAACAGCACTGGCTTTAATACGAAATTTTCGTTTTGCGCATAGTGGAACAAAAATTTTTTTCTTCAAAAAATACCATGGGCTACCCCCTTTGCTTTTTTTGGAAAAATGATAAAAAAAATTTTTGCTCTACAAGGAAGAAAAACAATATTGTGGTTAGAGCCAGTGCCCTTAGCTATCCAAGTCAAAAGGAATCAAGTCGATATCTAGAAAACTGAGGAAGTTATGACCAAAACGATAACTAGTTCTACTAAAAAGTGGCCGGAAAGAGGCAGTAGCAGAACTGGTAACATTTTTGGTCATAACTTGCCTATTTTTAAAGACATCGACTTGATTTCTACTGCGTTGGATAGGTAACAGCACTGGCTTTAATACGAAATTTTCGTTTTGCGAATAGTGGGACAAAAATTTTTTTCTTCAAAAAATACCATTGGCTACCCCGTTTGCTTTTTTTTGGAAAAATGATAAAAAAAATTTTTGCTCTACAAGGAAGAAAAACAATATTGTGGTTAAAGCCAGTGCTCTTAGCTATCCAAGTCAAGAGGAATCAAGTCGATATCTAGAAAACTGAGGAAGTTATGACCAAAAGGGTAACTAGTTCTACTAAAAAGTGGCCGGAAAGAGGCAGTAGCAGAACTGGTAACATTTTTGGTCATAACTTGCTTATTTTTCTAGACATCGACTTTATTTCTACTGCGTTGGATAGGTAACAGCACTGGCTTTAATACGAAATTTTCGTTTTGCGAATAGTGGGACAAAAATTTTTTTATTCAAAAAATACCATGGGCTACCCCCTTTGCTTTTTTTGGAAAAATTATAAAAAAAATTTTTGCTCTACAAGGAAGAAAAACAATATTGTGTTTAAAACCATTGCCCTTAGCTATCCAAGTCAAAAGGAATCAAGTCGATATCTAGAAAACTAAGCAAGTAATGACCAAAAAGGTAACTAGTTCTACTAAAAAGTGGCCGGAAAGAGGCAGTAGCAGAACTGGTAACATTTTTGGTCATAACTTGCTTATTTTTCTAGACATCGACTTGATTTCTACTGCGTTGGATAGGTAACAGCAATTGCTTTAATACGAAATTTTCGTTTTGCGAATAGTGGGACAAAAATTTTTTTATTCAAAAAATACCATGGGCTACCCCCTTTGCTTTTTTTGGAAAAATGATAAAAAAAATTTTTGCTCTACAAGGAAGAAAAACAATATTGTGTTTAAAACCATTGCCCTTAGCTATCCAAGTCAAAAGGAATCAAGTCGATATCTAGAAAACTGAGGAAGTTATGACCAAAAAGGTAACTAGTTCTACTAAAAAGTGGCCGGAAAGAGGCAGTAGCAGAACTGGTAACATTTTTCGTCATAACTCTTTTTTTTTTCTAGACATCGACTTGATTTCTACTGCGTTGGATAGGTAACAGCAATGGCTTTAATACGAAATTTTCGTTTTGCGAATAGTGAGACAAAAATTTTTTTCTTCAAAAAATACCATGGGCTACCCCATTTGCTTTTTTTGGAAAAATGATAAGAAAATTTTTTGCTCTACAAGGAAGAAAAACAATATTGTGGTTAAAGCCACTGCCCTTAGGTATCCAAGTCAAAAGGAATTAAGTCGATATCTAGAAAACTGATTAAGTTATGAATAAAAAGGTAACTAGTTCTACTAAAAAGTGGCCGGAAAGAGGCAGTAGCAGAACTGGTAACATTTTTGGTCATAACTTGCTTATTTTTCTAGACATCGACCTGATTTCTACTGCGTTGGATAGGCAACAGCACTGGCTTTAATACGAAATTTTCTTTTTGCGAATAGTGGTACAAAAATTTTTTTCTTCAAAAAATACCATGGGCTACCCCCTTTGCTTTTTTTGGAAAAATGATAAAAAAAATTTTTGCTCTACAAGGAAGAAAAACAATATTGTGTTTAAAACCATTGCCCTTAGCTATCCAAGTCAAAAGGAATCAAGTCGATATCTAGAAAACTGAGGAAGTTATGACCAAAAAGGTAACTAGTTCTACTAAAAAGTGGCCGGAAAGAGGCAGTAGCAGAACTGGTAACATTTTTCGTCATAACTCTTTTTTTTTTCTAGACATCGACTTGATTTCTACTGCGTTGGATAGGTAACAGCACTGGCTTTAATACGAAATTTTCGTTTTGCGAATAGTGGTACAAAAATTTTTTTATTCAAAAAATACCATTGGCTACCCCCTTTGCTTTTTTTGGAAAAATGATAAAAAAAATTTTTGCTCTACAAGGAAGAAAAACAATATTGTGTTTAAAACCATTGCCCTTAGCTATCCAAGTCAAAAGGAATCAAGTCGATATCTAGAAAACTAAGCAAGTAATGACCAAAAAGGTAACTAGTTCTACTAAAAAGTGGCCGGAAAGAGGCAGTAGCAGAACTGGTAACATTTTTGGTCATAACTTGCTTATTTTTCTAGACATCGACTTGATTTCTACTGCGTTGGATAGGTAACAGCAATTGCTTTAATACGAAATTTTCGTTTTGCGAATAGTGGGACAAAAATTTTTTTCTTCAAAAAATACCATGGGCTACCCCCTTTGCTTTTTTTGGAAAAATGATAAAAAAAATTTTTGCTCTACAAGGAAGAAAAACAATATTGTGTTTAAAACCATTGCCCTTAGCTATCCAAGTCAAAAGGAATCAAGTCGATATCTAGAAAACTGAGGAAGTTATGACCAAAAAGGTAACTAGTTCTACTAAAAAGTGGCCGGAAAGAGGCAGTAGCAGAACTGGTAACATTTTTCGTCATAACTCTTTTTTTTTTCTAGACATCGACTTGATTTCTACTGCGTTGGATAGGTAACAGCAATGGCTTTAATACGAAATTTTCGTTTTGCGAATAGTGAGACAAAAATTTTTTTCTTCAAAAAATACCATGGGCTACCCCATTTGCTTTTTTTGGAAAAATGATAAAAAATTTTTTTGCTCTACAAGGAAGAAAAACAATATTGTGGTTAAAGCCACTGCCCTTAGGTATCCAAGTCAAAAGGAATTAAGTCGATATCTAGAAAACTGATTAAGTTATGAATAAAAAGGTAACTAGTTCTACTAAAAAGTGGCCGGAAAGAGGCAGTAGCAGAACTGGTAACATTTTTGGTCATAACTTGCTTATTTTTCTAGACATCGACCTGATTTCTACTGCGTTGGATAGGCAACAGCACTGGCTTTAATACGAAATTTTCTTTTTGCGAATAGTGGGACAAAAATTTTTTTCTTCAAAAAATACCATGGGCTACCCCCTTGCTTTTTTTGGAAAAATTATAAAAAAATTTTTTGCTCTACCCGCAAAGAAAAACAATATTGTGGTCAAAGCCAGTGCCCTTAGCTATCCAAGTCAAGAGTAATCAAGTCGATATCTAGAAAACTGAGGAAGTTATGACCAAAAGGTAACTAGTTCTACTAAAAAGTGGCCGGAAAGAGGCAGTAGCAGAACTGGTAACATTTTTGGTCATAACTCTCTTTTTTTTCTAGACATCGACTTGATTTCTACTGCTTTGGATAGGTAACAGCACTGGCTTTAATACGAAATTTTCGTTTTGCGAATAGTGGAACAAAAATTTTTTTCTTCAAAAAATACCATGGGCTACCCCCTTTGCTTTTTTTGGAAAAATGATAAAAAAATGTTTGCTCTACCCGCAAGAAAAACAATATTGTGTTTAAAACCATTGCCCTTAGCTATCCAAGTCAAAAGGAATCAAGTCGATATCTATAAAACTGAGGAAGTTATGACCAAAAAGGTAACTAGTTCTACTAAAAAGTGGCCGGAAAGAGGCAGTAGCAGAACTGGTAACATTTTTGGTCATAACTCTCTTTTTTTTCTAGACATCGACTTGATTTCTACTGCGTTGGATATGTAACAGCACCGGCTTTAATACGAAATTTTCGTTTTGCGAATAGTGGAACAAAAATTTTTTTCTTCAAAAAATACCATGGGCTACCCCCTTGCTTTTTTTGGAAAAATTATAAAAAAATTTTTTGCTCTACCCGCAAAGAAAAACAATATTGTGGTCAAAGCCAGTGCCCTTAGCTATCCAAGTCAAGAGTAATCAAGTCGATATCTAGAAAACTGAGGAAGTTATGACCAAAAGGTAACTAGTTCTACTAAAAAGTGGCCGGAAAGAGGCAGTAGCAGAACTGGTAACATTTTTGGTCATAACTCTCTTTTTTTTCTAGACATCGACTTGATTTCTACTGCTTTGGATAGGTAACAGCACTGGCTTTAATACGAAATTTTCGTTTTGCGAATAGTGGAACAAAAATTTTTTTCTTCAAAAAATACCATGGGCTACCCCGTTTGCTTTTTTTGGAAAAATTATAAAAAAATGTTTGCTCTACCCGCAAGAAAAACAATATTGTGTTTAAAACCATTGCCCTTAGCTATCCAAGTCAAAAGGAATCAAGTCGATATCTATAAAACTGAGGAAGTTATGACCAAAAAGGTAACTAGTTCTACTAAAAAGTGGCCGGAAAGAGGCAGTAGCAGAACTGGTAACATTTTTGGTCATAACTCTCTTTTTTTTCTAGACATCGACTTGATTTCTACTGCGTTGGATATGTAACAGCACCGGCTTTAATACGAAATTTTCGTTTTGCGAATAGTGGAACAAAAATTTTTTTCTTCAAAAAATACCATGGGCTACCCCCTTTGCTTTTTTTGCAAAAATGATAAAAAAAATTTTTGCTCTACAAGGAAGAAAAACAATATTGCGGTTAAAGCCAGTGCCCTTAGCTATCCAAGTCAAAAGGAATCAAGTCGATATCTAGAAAACTGAGGAAGTTATGACCAAAAAGGTAACTAGTTCTACTAAAAAGTGGCTGGAAAGAGGCAGTAGTAGAACTGGTAACATTTTTGGTCATAACTCTCTTTTTTTTTTTAGACATCGACTTGATTTCTACTGCGTTGGATAGGTTACAGCACTGGCTTTAATACGAAATTTTCGTTTTGCGAATAGTGGAACAAAAATTTTTTTCTTCAAAAAATACCATGGGCTACCCCCTTTGCTTTTTTTGGAAAAATGATAAAAAAAATTTTTGCTCTACAAGGAAGAAAAACAATATTGTGGTTAAAGCCAGTGCCCTTAGCTATCCAAGTCAAAAGGAATCAAGTCGATATCTAGAAAACTGAGGAAGTTATGACCAAAACGGTAACTAGTTCTACTAAAAAGTGGCCGGAAAGAGGCAGTAGCAGAACTGGTAACATTTTTGGTCATAACTTGCTTACTTTTCTAGACATGGACTTGATTTCTACTGTGTTGGATATGTAACAGCACTGACTTTAATTCGAAATTTTCGTTTTGCGAATAGTGGAACAAAAATTTTTTTCTTCAAAAAATACCATGGGCTACCCCCTTTGCTTTTTTTGCAAAAATGATAAAAAAAATTTTTGCTCTACAAGGAAGAAAAACAATATTGCGGTTAAAGCCAGTGCCCTTAGCTATCCAAGTCAAAAGGAATCAAGTCGATATCTAGAAAACTGAGGAAGTTATGACCAAAAAGGTAACTAGTTCTACTAAAAAGTGGCTGGAAAGAGGCAGTAGTAGAACTGGTAACATTTTTGGTCATAACTCTCTTTTTTTTTTTAGACATCGACTTGATTTCTACTGCGTTGGATAGGTTACAGCACTGGCTTTAATACGAAATTTTCGTTTTGCGAATAGTGGAACAAAAATTTTTTTCTTCAAAAAATACCATGGGCTACCCCCTTTGCTTTTTTTGGAAAAATGATAAAAAAAATTTTTGCTCTACAAGGAAGAAAAACAATATTGTGGTTAAAGCCAGTGCCCTTAGCTATCCAAGTCAAAAGGAATCAATTCGATATCTAGAAAACTGAGGAAGTTATGACCAAAAAGGTAACTAGTTCTACTAAAAAGTGGCCGGAAAGAGGCAGTAGCAGAACTGGTAACATTTTTGGTCATAACTTGCTTATTTTTCTAGACATCGACTTGACTTCTACTGCGTTGGATAGGTAACAGCACTGGCTTTAATACGAAATTTTCGTTTTGCGAATAGTGGGACAAAAATTTTTTTCTTCAAAAAATACCATGGGCTACCCCCTTTGCTTTTTTTGGAAAAATGATAAAAAAAATTTTTTCTCTACAAGGAAGAAAAACAATATTGCGGTTAAAGCCAGTGCTCTTAGCTATCCAAGTCAAGAGGAATCAAGTCGATATCTAGAAAACTGAGGAAGTTATGACCAAAACGGTAACTAATTCTACTAAAAAGTGGCCGGAAAGAGGCAGTAGCAGAACTGGTAACATTTTTGGTCATAACTCTTTTTTTTTTCTAGACATCGACTTGATTTCTACTGCGTTGGATAGGTAACAGCACTGGCTTTAATACGAAATTTTCGTTTTGCGAATAGTGGGACAAAAATTTTTTTCTTCAAAAAATACCATGGGCTACCCCCTTTGCTTTTTTTGGAAAAATGATAAAAAAAATTTTTGCTCTACCCGGAAGAAAAACAATATTGCAGTTAAAGCCAGTGCCATTAGCTATCCAAGTCAAAAGGAATCAAGTCGATATCTAGAAAACTGAGGAGGTTATGACCAAAACGATAACTAGTTCTACTAAAAAGTGGCCGGAAAGAGGCAGTAGCAGAACTGGTAACATTTTTGGTCATAACTTGCCTATTTTTAAAGACATCGACTTGATTTCTACTGCGTTGGATAGGTAACAGCACTGGCTTTAATACGAAATTTTCGTTTTGCGAATAGTGGGACAAAAATTTTTTTCTTCAAAAAATACCATTGGCTACCCCGTTTGCTTTTTTTTGGAAAAATGATAAAAAAAATTTTTGCTCTACAAGGAAGAAAAACAATATTGTGGTCAAAGCCAGTGCTCTTAGCTATCCAAGTCAAGAGGAATCAAGTCGATATCTAGAAAACTGAGGAAGTTATGACCAAAACGGTAACTAGTTCTACTAAAAAGTGGCCGGAAAGAGGCAGTAGCAGAACTGGTAACATTTTTGGTCATAACTTGCTTATTTTTCTAGACATCGACTTGATTTCTACTGCGTTGGATAGGTAACAACACTGGCTTTAATACGAAATTTTCGTTTTGCGAATAGTGGGACAAAAATTTTTTTATTCAAAAAATACCATGGGCTACCCCCTTTGCTTTTTTTGGAAAAATGATAAAAAAAATTTTTGCTCTACAAGGAAGAAAAACAATATTGTGTTTAAAACCATTGCCCTTAGCTATCCAAGTCAAAAGGAATCAAGTCGATATCTAGAAAACTAAGCAAGTAATGACCAAAAAGGTAACTAGTTCTACTAAAAAGTGGCCGGAAAGAGGCAGTAGCAGAACTGGTAACATTTTTGGTCATAACTTGCTTATTTTTCTAGACATCGACTTGATTTCTACTGCGTTGGATAGGTAACAGCAATTGCTTTAATACGAAATTTTCGTTTTGCGAATAGTGGGACAAACATTTTTTTCTTCAAAAAATACCATGGGCTACCCCCTTTGCTTTTTTTGGAAAAATGATAAAAAAAATTTTTGCTCTACAAGGAAGAAAAACAATATTGTGTTTAAAACCATTGCCCTTAGCTATCCAAGTCAAAAGGAATCAAGTCGATATCTAGAAAACTGAGGAAGTTATGACCAAAAAGGTAACTATGTTTACTAAAAAGTGGCCGGAAAGAGGCAGTAGCAGAACTGGTAACATTTTTGGTCATAACTTGCTTATTTTTCTAGACATCGACTTGATTTCTACTGCGTTGGATATGTAACAGCACTGGCTTTAATACGAAATTTTCGTTTTGCGAATAGTGGAACAAAAATTTTTTTCTTCAAAAAATACCATGGGCTACCCCCTTTGCTTTTTTTGGAAAAATGATAAAAAAATTTTTGCTCTACCCGCAAGAAAAACAATATGGTGTTTAAAACCATTGCCCTTAGCTATCCAAGTCAAAAGGAATCAAGTCGATATCAAGAAAACTGAGGAAGTTATGACCAAAAAGGTAACTAGTTCTACTAAAAAGTGGCCGGAAAGAGGCAGTAGAAGAACTGGTACCATTTTTGGTCATTACTCTCTTTTTTTTCTAGACATCGACTTGATTTCTACTGCGTTGGATAGGTAACAGCACTGGCTTTAATACGAAATTTTCGTTTTGCGAATAGTGGAACAAAAATTTTTTTCTTCAAAAAATACTATGGGCTACCCCCTTTTGCTTTTTTTGGAAAAATGATAAAAAAAAATTTTTGCTCTACAAGGAAGAAAAACAATATTGTGGTTAAAGCCAGTGCCCTTAGCTATCCAAGTCAAAAGGAATCAAGTCGATATCTGGAAAACTGAGGAAGTTATGACCAAAACGGTAACTAGTTCTACTAAAAAGTGGCTGGAAAGAGGCAGTAGCAGAACTGGTAACATTTTTGGTCATAACTTGCTTACTTTTCTAGACATGGACTTGATTTCTACTGTGTTGGATATGTAACAGCACTGACTTTAATTCGAAATTTTCGTTTTGCGAATAGTGGAACAAAAATTTTTTTCTTCAAAAAATATCATGGGCTACCCCCTTTGCTTTTTTTGGAAAAATGATAAAAAAAATTTTTGCTCTACAAGGAAGAAAAACAAAATTGCGGTTAAAGCCAGTGCCCCTAGCTATCCAAGTCAAAAGGAATCAAGTCGATATCTAGAAAACTGAGGAAGTTATGACCACAACGGTAACTAGTTCCACTAAAAAGTGGCCGGAAAGAGGCAGTAGCAGAACTGGTAACATTTTTGGTCATAACTTTCTTTTTTTCTAGACATCGACTTGATTTCTACTGCGTTGGATAGATAACAGCACTGGCTTTAATACGAATTTTTCTTTTTGCGAATAGTGGAACAAAAATTTTTTTCTTCAAAAAATACCATGTTCTAAACCCTTTGCTTTTTTTTGGAAAAATGATATGTAACAGCACTTTCTTTAATTCGAAATTTTCGTTTTGCGAATAGTGGAACAAAAATTTTTTTCTTCAAAAAATACCATGGGCTACCCCCTTTGCTTTTTTTGCAAAAATGATAAAAAAAATTTTTGCTCTACAAGGAAGAAAAACAATATTGCGGTTAAAGCCAGTGCCCTTAGCTATCCAAGTCAAAAGGAATCAAGTTGATATCTAGAAAACTGAGGAAGTTATGACCAAAAAGGTAACTAGTTTTACTAAAAAGTGGCCGGAAAGAGGCAGTAGCAGAACTGGTAACATTTTTGGTCATAACTTGCTTATTTTTCTAGACATCGACTAAATTTCTACTGCGTTGGATAGGTAACAGCACTGGCTTTAATACGAAATTTTCGTTTTGCGAATAGTGGGACAAAAATTTTTTTCTTCAAAAAATACCATGGACTACCCCCTTTGCTTTTTTTGGAAAAATGATAAAAAAAATTTTTGCTCTACAAGGAAGAAAAACAAAATTGCGGTTAAAGCCAGTGCCCCTAGCTATCCAAGTCAAAAGGAATCAAGTCGATATCTAGAAAACTGAGGAAGTTATGACCAAAAAGGTAACTAGTTCTACTAAAAAGTGGCCGGAAAGAGGCAGTAGTAGAACTGGTACCATTTTTGGTCATTACTCTCTTTTTTTTTCTAGACATCGACTTGATTTCTACTGCGTTGGATAGGTAACAGCACTGGCTTTAATACGAAATTTTCGTTTTGCGAATAGTGGTACAAAAATTTTTTTCTTCAAAAAATACCATGGGCTACCCCATTTGCTTTTTTTGGAAAAATGTTTAAAAAAATTTTTGCTCTACCCGGAAGAAAACCAATGTTCTGGTTAAAGCCAGTACCCTTAGCTATCCAAGTCAAAAGGAATCAAGTCGATATCTAGAAAACTGAGGAAGTTATGACCAAAAAGGTAACTAGTTCTACTAAAAAGTGGCCGGAAAGAGGCAGTAGCAGAACTGGTAACATTTTTGGTCATAACTTGCTTATTTTTCTAGACATCGACCTGATTTCTACTGCGTTGGATAGGCAACAGCACTGGCTTTAATACGAAATTTTCTTTTTGCGAATAGTGGTACAAAAATTTTTTTCTTCAAAAAATACCATGGGCTACCCCATTTGCTTTTTTTGGAAAAATGTTTAAAAAAATTTTTGCTCTACCCGGAAGAAAACCAATGTTCTGGTTAAAGCCAGTGCCCTTAGCTATCCAAGTCAAAAGGAATCAAGTCGATATCTAGAAAACTGAGGAAGTTATGACCAAAAAGGTAACTAGTTCTACTAAAAAGTGGCCGGAAAGAGGCAGTAGCAGAACTGGTAACATTTTTGGTCATAACTCTCTTTTTTTTCTAGACATCGACTTGATTTCTACTGCGTTGGATATGTAACAGCACCGGCTTTAATACGAAATTTTCGTTTTGCGAATAGTGGAACAAAAATTTTTTTCTTCAAAAAATACCATGGGCTACCCCCTTTGCTTTTTTTGGAAAAATGATAAAAAAATTTTTGCTCTACCCGCAAGAAAAACAATATGGTGTTTAAAACCATTGCCCTTAGCTATCCAAGTCAAAAGGAATCAAGTCGATATCAAGAAAACTGAGGAAGTTATGACCAAAAAGGTAACTAGTTCTACTAAAAAGTGGCCGGAAAGAGGCAGTAGTAGAACTGGTACCATTTTTGGTCATTACTCTCTTTTTTTTCTAGACATCGACTTGATTTCTACTGCGTTGGATAGGTAACAGCACTGGCTTTAATACGAAATTTTCGTTTTGCGAATAGTGGAACAAAAATTTTTTTCTTCAAAAAATACTATGGGCTACCCCCTTTTGCTTTTTTTGGAAAAATGATAAAAAAAAATTTTTGCTCTACAAGGAAGAAAAACAATATTGTGGTTAAAGCCAGTGCCCTTAGCTATCCAAGTCAAAAGGAATCAAGTCGATATCTGGAAAACTGAGGAAGTTATGACCAAAACGGTAACTAGTTCTACTAAAAAGTGGCTGGAAAGAGGCAGTAGCAGAACTGGTAACATTTTTGGTCATAACTTGCTTACTTTTCTAGACATGGACTTGATTTCTACTGTGTTGGATATGTAACAGCACTGACTTTAATTCGAAATTTTCGTTTTGCGAATAGTGGAACAAAAATTTTTTTCTTCAAAAAATACCATGTTCTAAACCCTTTGCTTTTTTTTGGAAAAATGATATGTAACAGCACTGGCTTTAATTCGAAATTTTCGTTTTGCGAATAGTGGAACAAAAATTTTTTTCTTCAAAAAATACCATGGGCTACCCCCTTTGCTTTTTTTGCAAAAATGATAAAAAAAATTTTTGCTCTACAAGGAAGAAAAACAATATTGCGGTTAAAGCCAGTGCCCTTAGCTATCCAAGTCAAAAGGAATCAAGTCGATATCTAGAAAACTGAGGAAGTTATGACCAAAAAGGTAACTAGTTTTACTAAAAAGTGGCCGGAAAGAGGCAGTAGCAGAACTGGTAACATTTTTGGTCATAACTTGCTTATTTTTCTAGACATCGACTAAATTTCTACTGCGTTGGATAGGTAACAGCACTGGCTTTAATACGAAATTTTCGTTTTGCGAATAGTGGGACAAAAATTTTTTTCTTCAAAAAATACCATGGGCTACCCCCTTTGCTTTTTTTGGAAAAATGATAAAAAAAATTTTTGCTCTACAAGGAAGAAAAACAATATTGTGGTTAAAGCCAGTGCCTTAGCTATCCAAGTCAAAAGGAATCAAGTCGATATCTAGAAAACTGAGGAAGTTATGACCAAAAAGGTAACTAGTTCTACTAAAAAGTGGCCGGAAAGAGGCAGTAGCAGAACTGGTACCATTTTTGATCATAACTTGCTTATTTTTCTAGACATCGACTTGATTTCTACTGCGTTGGATAGGTAACAGCACAGGCTTTAATACGAAATTTTCTTTTTGCGAATAGTGGGACAAAAATTTTTTTCTTCAAAAAATACCATGGGCTACCCCCTTTGCTTTTTTTGGAAAAATGATAAAAAAAATTTTTGCTCTACCCGGAAGAAAAACAATATTGCAGTTAAAGCCAGTGCCCTTAGCTATCCAAGTCAAAAGGAATCAAGTCGATATCTAGAAAACTGAGGAAGTTATGACCAAAACGGTAACTAGTTCTACTAAAAAGTGGCCAGAAAGAGGCAATAGCAGAACTGGTAACATTTTTGGTCATAACTCTCTTTTTTTTCTAGACATCGACTTGATTTCTACTGCGTTGGATAGATAACAGCACTGGCTTTAATATGAAATTTTCTTTTTGCGAATAGTGGGACAATAATTTTTTTCTTCAAAAAATACCATGGGCTACCCCCTTTGCTTTTTTTGGAAAAATGATAAAAAAATTTTTGCTCTACAAGGAAGAAAAACAATATTGTGGTTAAAGCCAGTGCCCTTAGCTATCCAAGTCAAAAGGAATCAAGTCGATATCTAGAAAACTAAGGAAGTTATGACCAAAAGGGTAACTAGTTCTACTAAAAAGTGGCCGGAAAGAGGCAGTAGCAGAACTGGTAATATTTTTAGTCATAACTCTCTTTTTTTTCTAGACATCGACTTGATTTCTACTGCGTTGGATAGATAACAGCACTGGCTTTAATATGAAATTTTCTTTTTGCGAATAGTGGGACAATAATTTTTTTCTTCAAAAAATACCATGGGCTACCCCCTTTGCTTTTTTTGGAAAAATGATAAAAAAAATTTTTGCTCTACAAGGAAGAAAAACAATATTGTGGTTAAAGCCAGTGCCCTTAGCTATCCAAGTCAAAAGGAATCAAGTCGATATCTAGAAAACTGAGGAAGTTATGACCAAAACGGTAACTAGTTCTACTAAAAAGTGGCCGGAAAGAGGCAGTAGCAGAACTGGTAACATTTTTGGTCATAACTCTCTTTTTTTTCTAGACATCGACTTGATAGGTAACAGCACTGGCTTTAATACGAAATTTTCGTTTTGCGAATAGTGGAACAAAAATTTTTTTCTTAAAAAATACCATGGGCTACCCCCTTTGCTTTTTTTGGAAAAATGATAAAAAAAATTTTTGCTCTACAAGAAAGAAAAACAATATTGTGGTTAAAGCCAGTGCCCTTAGCTATCAAAGTCAAAAGGAATCAAGTCGATATCTAGAAAACTGAGGAAGTTATGACCAAAACGGTAACTAGTTCTACTAAAAAGTGGCCGGAAAGAGGCAGTAGCAGAACTGGTAACATTTTTGGTCATAACTCTCTTTTTTTTCTAGACATCGACTTGATTTCTACTGCGTTGGATAGGTAACAGCACTGTCTTTAATAATAAATTTTCTTTTTGCGAATAGTGGGACAATAATTTTTTTCTTCAAAAAATACCATGGGCTACCCCCTTTGCTTTTTTTGGAAAAATGATAAAAAAAATTTTTGCTCTACAAGGAAGAAAAACAATATTGTGGTTAAAGCCAGTGCCCTTAGCTATCCAAGTCAAAAGGAATCAAGTCGATATCTAGAAAACTGAGGAAGTTATGACCAAAACGGTAACTAGTTCTACTAAAAAGTGGCCGGAAAGAGGCAGTAGCAGAACTGGTAATATTTTTGGTCATAACTCTCTTTTTTTTCTAGACATCGACTTGATTTCTACTGCGTTGGATAGGTAACAGCACTGGCTTTAATACTAAATTTTCTTTTTGCGAATAGTGGGACAATAATTTTTTTCTTCAAAAAATACCATGGGCTACCCCCTTTGCTTTTTTTGGAAAAATGATAAAAAAAATTTTTGTTCTACAAGGAAGAAAATCAATATTGTGGTTAAAGCCAGTGCCCTTAGCTATCCAAGTCAAAAGGAATCAAGTCGATAGCTAGAAAACTGAGGAAGTTATGACCAAAAAGGTAACTATGTTTACTAAAAAGTGGCCGGAAAGAGGCAGTAGCAGAACTGGTAACATTTTTGGTCATAACTTGCTTATTTTTCTAGACATCGACTTGATTTCTACTGCGTTGGATAGGTAACAGCACTGGCTTTAATACGAAATTTTCGTTTTGCGAATAGTGGGACAAAAATTTTTTTCTTCAAAAAATACCATGGGCTACCCCCTTTGCTTTTTTTGGAAAAATGATAAAAAAAATGTTTGCTCTACAAGGAAGAAAAACAATATTGTGGTTAAAGCCAGTGCCCTTAGCTATCCAAGTCAAAAGGAATCAAGTCGATATCTAGAAAACTAAGGAAGTTATGACCAAAAGGGTAACTAGTTCTACTAAAAAGTGGCCGGAAAGAGGCAGTAGCAGAACTGGTAATATTTTTAGTCATAACTCTCTTTTTTTTCTAGACATCGACTTGATTTCTACTGCGTTGGATAGATAATAGCACTGGCTTTAATATGAAATTTTCTTTTTGCGAATAGTGGGACAATAATTTTTTTCTTCAAAAAATACCATGGGCTACCCCCTTTGCTTTTTTTGGAAAAATGATAAAAAAAATTTTTGCTCTACAAGGAAGAAAAACAATATTGTGGTTAAAGCCAGTGCCCTTAGCTATCCAAGTCAAAAGGAATCAAGTCGATATCTAGAAAACTGAGGAAGTTATGACCAAAAAGGTAACTAGTTTTACTAAAAAGTGGCCGGAAAGAGGCAGTAGCAGAACTGGTAACATTTTTGGTCATAACTTGCTTATTTTTCTAGACATCGACTTGTATTCTACTGCGTTGGATACGTAACAGCACTGGCTTTAATACGAAATTTTCTTTTTGCGAATAGTGGGACAAAAATTTTTTTCTTCAAAAAATACCATGGGCTACCCCCTTTGCTTTTTTTGGAAAAATGATAAAAAAAATTTTTGCTCTACAAGGAAGAAAAACAATATTGTGGTTAAAGCCAGTGCCCTTAGCTATCCAAGTCAAAAGGAATCAAGTCGATATCTAGAAAACTGAGGAAGTTATGACCAAAACGGTAACTAGTTCTACTAAAAAGTGGCCGGAAAGAGGCAGTAGCAGAACTGGTAACATTTTTGGTCATAACTTGCTTATTTTTCTAGACATCGACTTGATTTCTACTGCGTTGGATAGGTAACAGCACTGGCTTTAATACGAAATTTTCATTTTGCGAATAGTGGGACAAAAATTTTTTTCTTCAAAAAATACCATGGGCTACCCCCTTTGCTTTTTTTGGAAAAATGATAAAAAAAATGTTTGCTCTACAAGGAAGAAAAACAATATTGTGGTTAAAGCCAGTGCCCTTAGCTATCCAAGTCAAAAGGAATCAAGTCGATAGCTAGAAAACTGAGGAAGTTATGACCAAAAAGGTAACTAGTTTTACTAAAAAGTGGCCGGAAAGATGCAGTAGCAGCACTGGTAACATTTTTGCTTATAACTCTCTTTTTTTTCTAGACATCGACTTGATTTCTACTGCGTTGGATAGATAACAGCACTGGCTTTAATACTAAATTTTCTTTTTGCGAATAGTGGGACAATAATTTTTTTCTTCAAAAAATACCATGGGCTACCCCCTTTGCTTTTTTTGGAAAAATGATAAAAAAAATGTTTGCTCTACAAGGAAGAAAAACAATATTGTGGTTAAAGCCAGTGCCCTTAGCTATCCAAGTCAAAAGGAATCAAGTCGAAATCTAAAAAACTGAGGAAGTTATGACCAAAAAGGTAACTAGTTCTACTAAAAAGTGGCCGGAAAGAGGCAGTAGCAGAACTGGTAACATTTTTGGTCATAACTTGCTTATTTTTCTAGACATCGACTTGATTTCTACTGCGTTGGATAGGTAACAGCACAGGCTTTAATACGAAGTTTTCTTTTTGCGAATAGTGGGACAAAAATTTTTTTCTTCAAAAAATACCATGGGCTACCCCCTTTGCTTTTTTTGGAAAAATGATAAAAAAAATTTTTGTTCTACAAGGAAGAAAATCAATATTGTGGTCAAAGCCAGTGCTCTTAGCTATCCAAGTCAAAAGGAATCAAGTCGATATCTAGAAAACTGAGGAAGTTATGACCAAAACGGTAACTAGTTCTACTAAAAAGTGGCCGGAAAGAGGCAGTAGCAGAACTGGTAACATTTTTGGTCATAACTCTCTTTTTTTTCTAGACATTGACTTGATTTCTACTGCGTTGGATAGGTAACAGCACTGGCTTTAATACGAAATTTTCTTTTTGCGAATAGTGGAACAAAAATTTTTTTCTTCAAAAAATACCATGGGCTACCCCCTTTGCTTTTTTTGGAAAAATGATAAAAAAAATGTTTGCTCTACAAGGAAGAAAAACAATATTGTGGTTAAAGCCAGTGCCCTTAGCTATCCAAGTCAAAAGGAATCAAGTCGATATCTAGAAAACTGAGGAAGTTATGACCAAAAAGGTAACTATGTTTACTAAAAAGTGGCCGGAAAGAGGCAGTAGCAGAACTGGTAACATTTTTGGTCATAACTTGCTTATTTTTCTAGACATCGACTTGATTTCTACTGCGTTGGATAGGTAACAGCACTGGCTTTAATACGAAATTTTCGTTTTGCGAATAGTGGGACAAAAATTTTTTTCTTCAAAAAATACCATGGGCTACCCCCTTTGCTTTTTTTGGAAAAATTATAAAAAAAATGTTTGCTCTACAAGGAAGAAAAACAATATTGTGGTTAAAGCCAGTGCCCTTAGCTATACAAGTCAAAAGGAATCAAGTCGATATCTAGAAAACTGAGGAAGTTATGACCAAAACGGTAACTAGTTCTACTAAAAAGTGGCCGGAAAGAGGCAGTAGCAGAACTGGTAACATTTTTGGTCATAACTCTCTTTTTTTTCTAGACATCGACTTGATTTCTACTGCGTTGGATAGGTAACAGCACTGGCTTTAATACGAAATTTTCTTTTTGCGAATAGTGGAACAAAAATTTTTTTCTTCAAAAAATACCATGGGCTACCCCCTTTGCTTTTTTTGGAAAAATGATAAAAAAAATTTTTGCTCCACAAGGAAGAAAAACAATATTGTGGTTAAAGCCAGTGCCCTTAGCTATCCAAGTCAAAAGAAATCAAGTCGATATCTAGAAAACTGAGGAAGTTATGACCAAAACGGTAACTAGTTCTACTAAAAAGTGGCCGGAAAGAGGCAGTAGCAGAACTGGTAACATTTTTGGTCATAACTCTCTTTTTTTTCTAGACATTGACTTGATTTCTACTGCGTTGGATAGGTAACAGCACTGGCTTTAATACGAAATTTTCTTTTTGCGAATAGTGGAACAAAAATTTTTTTCTTCAAAAAATACCATGGGCTACCCCCTTTGCTTTTTTTGGAAAAATGATAAAAAAAATGTTTGCTCTACAAGGAAGAAAAACAATATTGTGGTTAAAGCCAGTGCCCTTAGCTATCCAAGTCAAAAGGAATCAAGTCGATATCTAGAAAACTGAGGAAGTTATGACCAAAACGGTAACTAGTTCTACTAAAAAGTGGCCGGAAAGAGGCAGTAGCAGAACTGGTAATATTTTTAGTCATAACTCTCTTTTTTTTCTAGACATCGACTTGATTTCTACTGCGTTGGATAGATAACAGCACTGGCTTTAATATGAAATTTTCTTTTTGCGAATAGTGGGACAATAATTTTTTTCTTCAAAAAATACCATGGGCTACCCCCTTTGCTTTTTTTGGAAAAATGATAAAAAAAATTTTTTTTCTACAAGGAAGAAAAACAATATTGTGGTTAAAGCCAGTGCCCTTAGCTATCCAAGTCAAAAGGAATCAAGTCGATATCTAGAAAACTGAGGAAGTTATGACCAAAACGGTAACTAGTTCTACTAAAAAGTGGCCGGAAAGAGGCAGTAGCAGAACTGGTAACATTTTTGGTCATAACTCTCTTTTTTTTCTAGACATCGACTTGATAGGTAACAGCACTGGCTTTAATACGAAATTTTCGTTTTGCGAATAGTGGAACAAAAATTTTTTTCTTAAAAAATACCATGGGCTACCCCCTTTGCTTTTTTTGGAAAAATGATAAAAAAAATGTTTGCTCTACAAGGAAGAAAAACAATATTGTGGTTAAAGCCAGTGCCCTTAGCTATACAAGTCAAAAGGAATCAAGTCGATATCTAGAAAACTGAGGAAGTTATGACCAAAACGGTAACTAGTTCTACTAAAAAGTGGCCGGAAAGAGGCAGTAGCAGAACTGGTAACATTTTTGGTCGTAACTCTCTTTTTTTTCTAGACATCAACTTGATTTCTACTGCGTTGGATAGGTAACAGCACTGGCTTTAATAAGAAATTTTCTTTTTGCGAATAGTGGGACAAAAATTTTTTTCTTCAAAAAATACCATGGGCTACCCCCTTTGCTTTTTTTGGAAAAATGATAAAAAAAATTTTTGCTCTACCCGGAAGAAAAACAATATTGCAGTTAAAGCCAGTGCCCTTAGCTATCCAAGTCAAAAGGAATCAAGTCGATATCTAGAAAACTGAGGAAGTTATGACCAAAACGGTAACTAGTTCTACTAAAAAGTGTCCGGAAAGAGGCAATAGCAGAACTGGTAACATTTTTGGTCATAACTCTCTTTTTTTTCTAGACATCGACTTGATTTCTACTGCGTTGGATAGATAACAGCACTGGCTTTAATATGAAATTTTCTTTTTGCGAATAGTGGGACAATAATTTTTTTCTTCAAAAAATACCATGGGCTACCCCCTTTGCTTTTTTTGGAAAAATGATAAAAAAAATTTTTTTTCTACAAGGAAGAAAAACAATATTGTGGTTAAAGCCAGTGCCCTTAGCTATCCAAGTCAAAAGGAATCAAGTCGATATCTAGAAAACTAAGGAAGTTATGACCAAAAGGGTAACTAGTTCTACTAAAAAGTGGCCGGAAAGAGGCAGTAGCAGAACTGGTAATATTTTTAGTCATAACTCTCTTTTTTTTCTAGACATTGACTTAATTTCTACTGCGTTGGATAGGTAACAGCACTGGCTTTAATACGAAATTTTCTTTTTGCGAATAGTGGAACAAAAATTTTTTTCTTCAAAAAATACCATGGGCTACCCCCTTTGCTTTTTTTGGAAAAATGATAAAAAAAATTTTTGCTCTACCCGCAAGAAAAACAATATTGTGGTTAAAGCCAGTGCCCTTAGCTATCCAAGTCAAAAGGAATCAAGTCGATATCTAGAAAACTGAGGAAGTTATGACCAAAACGGTAACTAGTTCTACTAAAAAGTGGCCGGAAAGAGGCAGTAGCAGAACTGGTAACATTTTTGGTCATAACTCTCTTTTTTTTCTAGACATCGACTTGATAGGTAACAGCACTGGCTTTAATACGAAATTTTCGTTTTGCGAATAGTGGAACAAAAATTTTTTTCTTAAAAAATACCATGGGCTACCCCCTTTGCTTTTTTTGGAAAAATGATAAAAAAAATGTTTGCTCTACAAGGAAGAAAAACAATATTGTGGTTAAAGCCAGTGCCCTTAGCTATCCAAGTCAAAAGGAATCAAGTCGATATCTAGAAAACTGAGGAAGTTATGACCAAAACGGTAACTAGTTCTACTAAAAAGTGGCCGGAAAGAGGCAGTAGCAGAACTGGTAACATTTTTGGTCGTAACTCTCTTTTTTTTCTAGACATCAACTTGATTTCTACTGCGTTGGATAGGTAACAGCACTGGCTTTAATAAGAAATTTTCTTTTTGCGAATAGTGGGACAAAAATTTTTTTCTTCAAAAAATACCATGGGCTACCCCCTTTGCTTTTTTTGGAAAAATGATAAAAAAAAATTTTTGCTCTACAAGGAAGAAAACAATATTGTGGTTAAAGCCAGTGCCCTTAGCTATCCAAGTCAAAAGGAATCAAGTCGATATCTAGAAAACTGAGGAAGTTATGACCAAAACGGTAACTAGTTCTACTAAAAAGTGGCCGGAAAGAGGCAGTAGCAGAACTGGTAACATTTTTGGTCATAACTCTCTTTTTTTTCTAGACATCGACTTGATTTCTACTGCGTTGGATAGGTAACAGCACTGGCTTTAATACGAAATTTTCTTTTTGCGAATAGTGGGACAAAAATTTTTTTCTTCAAAAAATACCATGGGCTACCCCCTTTGCTTTTTTTGGAAAAATGATAAAAAAAATTTTTGTTCTACAAGGAAGAAAATCAATATTGTGGTTAAAGCCAGTGCCCTTAGCTATCCAAGTCAAAAGGAATCAAGTCGATATCTAGAAAACTGAGGAAGTTATGACCAAAAAGTAACTAGTTTTACTAAAAAGTGGCCGGAAAGAGGCAGTAGCAGAACTGGTAACATTTTTGGTCATAACTTGCTTATTTTTCTAGACATCGACTTGATTTCTACTGCGTTGGATAGGTAACAGCACTGGCTTTAATACGAAATTTTCGTTTTGCGAATAGTGGGACAAAAATTTTTTTCTTCAAAAAATACCATGGGCTACCCCCTTTGCTTTTTTTGGAAAAATGATAAAAAAAATGTTTGCTCTACAAGGAAGAAAAACAATATTGTGGTTAAAGCCAGTGCCCTTAGCTATACAAGTCAAAAGGAATCAAGTCGATATCTAGAAAACTGAGGAAGTTATGACCAAAACGGTAACTAGTTCTACTAAAAAGTGGCCGGAAAGAGGCAATAGCAGAACTGGTAACATTTTTGGTCATAACTCTCTTTTTTTTCTAGACATCGACTTGATTTCTACTGCGTTGGATAGGTAACAGCACTGGCTTTAATAATAAATTTTCTTTTTGCGAATAGTGGGACAATAATTTTTTTCTTCAAAAAATACCATGGGCTACCCCCTTTGCTTTTTTTGGAAAAATGATAAAAAAAATTTTTGTTCTACAAGGAAGAAAATCAATATTGTGGTTAAAGCCAGTGCCCTTAGCTATACAAGTCAAAAGGAATCAAGTCGATATCTAGAAAACTGAGGAAGTTATGACCAAAACGGTAACTAGTTTTACTAAAAAGTGGCCGGAAAGAGGCAGTAGCAGAACTGGTAACATTTTTGGTCATAACTTGCTTATTTTTCTAGACATCGACTTGTATTCTACTGCGTTGGATAAGTAACAGCACTGGCTTTAATACGAAATTTTCTTTTTGCGAATAGTGGGACAAAAATTTTTTTCTTCAAAAAATACCATGGGCTACCCCCTTTGCTTTTTTTGGAAAAATGATAAAAAAAATGTTTGCTCTACAAGGAAGAAAAACAATATTGTGGTTAAAGCCAGTGCCCTTAGCTATACAAGTCAAAAGGAATCAAGTCGATATCTAGAAAACTGAGGAAGTTATGACCAAAACGGTAACTAGTTCTACTAACAAGTGGCCGGAAAGAGGCAGTAGCAGAACTGGTAACATTTTTGGTCATAACTCTCTTTTTTTTCTAGACATCGACTTGATTTCTACTGCGTTGGATAGGTAACAGCACTGGCTTTAATAATAAATTTTCTTTTTGCGAATAGTGGGACAATAATTTTTTTCTTCAAAAAATACCATGGGCTACCCCCTTTGCTTTTTTTGGAAAAATGATAAAAAAAATTTTGTTCTACAAGGAAGAAAATCAATATTGTGGTTAAAGCCAGTGCCCTTAGCTATCCAAGTCAAAAGGAATCAAGTCGATATCTAGAAAACTGAGGAAGTTATGACCAAAACGGTAACTAGTTCTACTAAAAAGTGGCCGGAAAGAGGCAGTAGCAGAACTGGTAACATTTTTGGTCATAACTTGCTTATTTTTCTAGACATCGACTTGATTTCTACTGCGTTGGATAGGTAACAGCACTGGCTTTAATATGAAATTTTCTTTTTGCGAATAGTGAGACAAAAATTTTTTTCTTCAAAAAATACCATGGGCTACCCCCTTTGCTTTTTTTGGAAAAATGATAAAAAAAATGTTTGCTCTACAAGGAAGAAAAACAATATTGTGGTTAAAGCCAGTGCCCTTAGCTATACAAGTCAAAAGGAATCAAGTCGATATCTAGAAAACTGAGGAAGTTATGACCAAAACGGTAACTAGTTCTACTAAAAAGTGGCCGGAAAGAGGCAGTAGCAGAACTGGTAACATTTTTGGTCATAACTCTCTTTTTTTTCTAGACATCAACTTGATTTCTACTGCGTTGGATAGGTAACAGCACTGGCTTTAATAAGAAATTTTCTTTTTGCGAATAGTGGGACAAAAATTTTTTTCTTCAAAAAATACCATGGGCTACCCCCTTTGCTTTTTTTGGAAAAATGATAAAAAAAATTTTTGCTCTACAAGAAAGAAAAACAATATTGTGGTTAAAGCCAGTGCCCTTAGCTATCCAAGTCAAAAGGAATCAAGTCGATATCTAGAAAACTGAGGAAGTTATGACCAAAACGGTAACTAGTTCTACTAAAAAGTGGCCGGAAAGAGGCAATAGCAGAACTGGTAACATTTTTGGTCATAACTCTCTTTTTTTTTCTAGACATCGACTTGATTTCTACTGCGTTGGATAGATAACAGCACTGGCTTTAATATGAAATTTTCTTTTTGCGAATAGTGGGACAATAATTTTTTTCTTCAAAAAATACCATGGGCTACCCCCTTTGCTTTTTTTGGAAAAATGATAAAAAAAATTTTTGCTCTACAAGAAAGAAAAACAATATTGTGGTTAAAGCCAGTGCCCTTAGCTATCCAAGTCAAAAGGAATCAAGTCGATATCTAGAAAACTGAGGAAGTTATGACCAAAACGGTAACTAGTTCTACTAAAAAGTGGCCGGAAAGAGGCAGTAGCAGAACTGGTAACATTTTTGGTCATAACTCTCTTTTTTTTCTAGACATTGACTTGATTTCTACTGCGTTGGATAGGTAACAGCACTGGCTTTAATACGAAATTTTCTTTTTGCGAATAGTGGAACAAAAATTTTTTTCTTCAAAAAATACCATGGGCTACCCCCTTTGCTTTTTTTGGAAAAATGATAAAAAAAATGTTTGCTCTACAAGGAAGAAAAACAATATTGTGGTTAAAGCCCGTGCCCTTAGCTATCCAAGTCAAAAGGAATCAAGTCGATATCTAGAAAACTGAGGAAGTTATGACCAAAAAGGTAACTAGTTCTACTAAAAAGTGGCCGGAAAGAGGCAGTAGCAGAACTGGTAACATTTTTGGTCATAACTTGCTTATTTTTCTAGACATCGACTTGATTTCTACTGCGTTGGATAGGTAACAGCACTGGCTTTAATACGAAATTTTCATTTTGCGAATAGTGGGACAAAAATTTTTTTCTTCAAAAAATACCATGGGCTACCCCCTTTGCTTTTTTTGGAAAAATGATAAAAAAAATGTTTGCTCTACCCGGAAGAAAAACAATATTGTGGTTAAAGCCAGTGCCCTTAGCTATCCAAGTCAAAAGGAATCAAGTCGATATCTAGAAAACTGAGGAAGTTATGACCAAAAAGGTAACTAGTTTTACTAAAAAGTGGCCGGAAAGATGCAGTAGCAGAACTGGTAACATTTTTGGTCATAACTCTCTTTTTTTTCTAGACATCGACTTGATTTCTACTGCGTTGGATAGGTAACAGCACTGGCTTTAATACGAAATTTTCTTTTTGCGAATAGTGGGACAAAAATTTTTTTCTTCAAAAAATACCATGGGCTACCCCCTTTGCTTTTTTTGGAAAAATGATAAAAAAAATTTTTGTTCTACAAGGAAGAAAATCAATATTGTGGTTAAAGCCAGTGCCCTTAGCTATCCAAGTCAAAAGGAATCAAGTCAATATCTAGAAAACTGAGGAAGTTATGACCAAAAAGGTAACTAGTTTTACTAAAAAGTGGCCGGAAAGAGGCAGTAGCAGAACTGGTAACATTTTTGGTCATAACTTGCTTATTTTTCTAGACATCGACTTGATTTCTACTGCGTTGGATAGGTAACAGCACTGGCTTTAATACGAAATTTTCGTTTTGCGAATAGTGGGACAAAAATTTTTTTCTTCAAAAAATACCATGGGCTACCCCCTTTGCTTTTTTTGGAAAAATGATAAAAAAAATTTTTGCTCTACAAGGAAGAAAAACAATATTGTGGTTAAAGCCAGTGCCCTTAGCTATACAAGTCAAAAGGAATCAAGTCGATATCTAAAAAACTGAGGAAGTTATGACCAAAAAGGTAACTAGTTCTACTAAAAAGTGGCCGGAAAGAGGCAGTAGCAGAACTGGTAACATTTTTGGTCATAACTTGCTTATTTTTCTAGACATCGACTTGATTTCTGCTGCGTTGGATAGGTAACAGCACTGGCTTTAATACGAAATTTTCATTTTGCGAATAGTGGGACAAAAATTTTTTTCTTCAAAAAATACCATGGGCTACCCCCTTTGCTTTTTTTGGAAAAATGATAAAAAAATTTTTGCTCTACCCGGAAGAAAAACAATATTGCAGTTAAAGCCAGTGCCCTTAGCTATCCAAGTCAAAAGGAATCAAGTCGATATCTAGAAAACTGAGGAAGTTATGACCAAAACGGTAACTAGTTCTACTAAAAAGTGGCCGGAAAGAGGCAATAGCAGAACTGGTAACATTTTTGGTCATAACTCTCTTTTTTTTCTAGACATCGACTTGATTTCTACTGCGTTGGATAGATAACAGCACTGGCTTTAATATGAAATTTTCTTTTTGCGAATAGTGGGACAATAATTTTTTTCTTCAAAAAATACCATGGGCTACCCCCTTTGCTTTTTTTGGAAAAATGATAAAAAAAATTTTTGCTCTACAAGGAAGAAAAACAATATTGTGGTTAAAGCCAGTGCCCTTAGCTATCCAAGTCAAAAGGAATCAAGTCGATATCTAGAAAACTGAGGAAGCTATGACCAAAAAGGTAACTAGTTTTACTAAAAAGTGGCCGGAAAGATGCAGTAGCAGAACTGGTAACATTTTTGGTTATAACTCTCTTTTTTTTCTAGACATCGACTTGATTTCTACTGCGTTGGATAGATAACAGCACTGGCTTTAATACTAAATTTTCTTTTTGCGAATAGTGGGACAATAATTTTTTTCTTCAAAAAATACCATGGGCTACCCCCTTTGCTTTTTTTGGAAAAATGATAAAAAAAATTTTTGCTCTACAAGGAAGAAAAACAATATTGTGGTTAAAGCCAGTGCCCTTAGCTATCCAAGTCAAAAGGAATCAAGTCGATATCTAGAAAACTGAGGAAGTTATGACCAAAAAGGTAACTAGTTTTACTAAAAAGTGGCCGGAAAGAGGCAGTAGCAGAACTGGTAACATTTTTGGTCATAACTTGCTTATTTTTCTAGACATCGACTTGTATTCTACTGCGTTGGATACGTAACAGCACTGGCTTTAATAAGAAATTTTCTTTTTGCGAATAGTGGGACAAAAATTTTTTTCTTCAAAAAATACCATGGGCTACCCCCTTTGCTTTTTTTGGAAAAATGATAAAAAAAATTTTTGCTCTACAAGAAAGAAAAACAATATTGTGGTTAAAGCCAGTGCCCTTAGCTATCCAAGTCAAAAGGAATCAAGTCGATATCTAGAAAACTGAGGAAGTTATGACCAAAACGGTAACTAGTTCTACTAAAAAGTGTCCGGAAAGAGGCAATAGCAGAACTGGTAACATTTTTGGTCATAACTCTCTTTTTTTTCTAGACATCGACTTGATTTCTACTGCGTTGGATAGGTAACAGCACTGGCTTTAATACGAAATTTTCGTTTTGCGAATAGTGGGACAAAAATTTTTTTCTTCAAAAAATACCATGGGCTACCCCCTTTGCTTTTTTTGGAAAAATGATAAAAAAAATGTTTGCTCTACAAGGAAGAAAAACAATATTGTGGTTAAAGCCAGTGCCCTTAGCTATACAAGTCAAAAGGAATCAAGTCGATATCTAGAAAACTGAGGAAGTTATGACCAAAACGGTAACTAGTTCTACTAAAAAGTGGCCGGAAAGAGGCAGTAGCAGAACTGGTAACATTTTTGGTCATAACTCTCTTTTTTTTCTAGACATCGACTTGATTTCTACTGCGTTGGATAGGTAACAGCACTGGCTTTAATACGAAATTTTCGTTTTGCGAATAGTGGGACAAAAATTTTTTTCTTCAAAAAATACCATGGGCTACCCCCTTTGCTTTTTTTGGAAAAATGATAAAAAAAATGTTTGCTCTACAAGGAAGAAAAACAATATTGTGGTTAAAGCCAGTGCCCTTAGCTATACAAGTCAAAAGGAATCAAGTCGATATCTAGAAAACTGAGGAAGTTATGACCAAAAAGGTAACTAGTTTTACTAAAAAGTGGCCGGAAAGAGGCAGTAGCAGAACTGGTAACATTTTTGGTCATAACTCTCTTTTTTTTCTAGACATCGACTTGATTTCTACTGCGTTGGATAGGTAACAGCACTGGCTTTAATACGAAATTTTCGTTTTGCGAATAGTGGGACAAAAATTTTTTTCTTCAAAAAATACCATGGGCTACCCCCTTTGCTTTTTTTGGAAAAATGATAAAAAAAATGTTTGCTCTACAAGGAAGAAAAACAATATTGTGGTTAAAGCCAGTGCCCTTAGCTATACAAGTCAAAAGGAATCAAGTCGATATCTAGAAAACTGAGGAAGTTATGACCAAAACGGTAACTAGTTCTACTAAAAAGTGGCCGGAAAGAGGCAGTAGCAGAACTGGTAACATTTTTGGTCATAACTCTCTTTTTTTTCTAGACATCAACTTGATTTCTACTGCATTGGATAGGTAACAGCACTGGCTTTAATAAGAAATTTTCTTTTTGCGAATAGTGGGACAAAAATTTTTTTCTTCAAAAAATACCATGGGCTACCCCCTTTGCTTTTTTTGGAAAAATGATAAAAAAAATTTTTGCTCTATAAGAAAGAAAAACAATATTGTGGTTAAAGCCAGTGCCCTTAGCTATCCAAGTCAAAAGGAATCAAGTCGATATCTAGAAAACTGAGGAAGTTATGACCAAAACGGTAACTAGTTCTACTAAAAAGTGTCCGGAAAGAGGCAATAGCAGAACTGGTAACATTTTTGGTCATAACTCTCTTTTTTTTCTAGACATCGACTTGATTTCTACTGCGTTGGATAGGTAACAGCACTGGCTTTAATAATAAATTTTCTTTTTGCGAATAGTGGGACAATAATTTTTTTCTTCAAAAAATACCATGGGCTACCCCCTTTGCTTTTTTTGGAAAAATGATAAAAAAAATTTTTGCTCTACAAGGAAGAAAAACAATATTGTGGTTAAAGCCAGTGCCCTTAGCTATCCAAGTCAAAAGGAATCAAGTCGATATCTAGAAAACTGAGGAAGTTATGACCAAAAAGGTAACTAGTTTTACTAAGAAGTGGCCGGAAAGAGGCAGTAGCAGAACTGGTAACATTTTTGGTCATAACTTGCTTATTTTTCTAGACATCGACTTGTATTCTACTGCGTTGGATAGGTAACAGCACTGGCTTTAATACGAAATTTTCGTTTTGCGAATAGTGGGACAAAAATTTTTTTCTTCAAAAAATACCATGGGCTACCCCCTTTGCTTTTTTTGGAAAAATGATAAAAAAAAATGTTTGCTCTACAAGGAAGAAAAACAATATTGTGGTTAAAGCCAGTGCCCTTAGCTATACAAGTCAAAACGAATCAAGTCGATATCTAGAAAACTGAGGAAGTTATGACCAAAACGGTAACTAGTTCTACTAAAAAGTGGCCGGAAAGAGGCAGTAGCAGAACTGGTAACATTTTTGGTCATAACTTGCTTATTTTTCTAGACATCAACTTGATTTCTACTGCGTTGGATAGGTAACAGCACTGGCTTTAATACGAAATTTTCGTTTTGCGAATAGTGGGACAAAAATTTTTTTCTTCAAAAAATACCATGGGCTACCCCCTTTGCTTTTTTTGGAAAAATGATAAAAAAAATTTTTGCTCTACAAGAAAGAAAAACAATATTGTGGTTAAAGCCAGTGCCCTTAGCTATCCAAGTCAAAAGGAATCAAGTCGATATCTAGAAAACTGAGGAAGTTATGACCAAAACGGTAACTAGTTCTACTAAAAAGTGGCCGGAAAGAGGCAGTAGCAGAACTGGTAACATTTTTGGTCATAACTCTCTTTTTTTTCTAGACATCGACTTGATTTCTACTGCGTTGGATAGATAACAGCACTGGCTTTAATACTAAATTTTCGTTTTGCGAATAGTGGGACAATAATTTTTTTCTTCAAAAAATACCATGGGCTACCCCCTTTGCTTTTTTTGGAAAAATGATAAAAAAAATTTTTGCTCTATCAGCAAGAAAAACAATATTGTGGTTAAAGCCAGTGCCCTTAGCTATCCAAGTCAAAAGGAATCAAGTCGATATCTAGAAAGCTGAGGAAGTTATGACCAAAAAGGTAACTAGTTTTACTAAAAAGTGGCCGGAAAGAGGCAGTAGCAGAACTGGTAACATTTTTGGTCATAACTTGCTTATTTTTCTAGACATCGACTTGATTTCTACTGCGTTGGATAGGTAACAGCACTGGCTTTAATACGAAATTTTCGTTTTGCGAATAGTGGGACAAAAATTTTTTTCTTCAAAAAATACCATGGGCTACCCCCTTTGCTTTTTTTGGAAAAATGATAAAAAAAATTTTTGCTCTACAAGGAAGAAAAACAATATTGTGGTCAAAGCCAGTGCTCTTAGCTATCCAAGTCAAAAGGAATCAAGTCGATATCTAGAAAACTGAGGAAGTTATGACCAAAACGGTAACTAGTTCTACTAAAAAGTGGCCGGAAAGAGGCAGTAGCAGAACTGGTAACATTTTTGGTCATAACTCTCTTTTTTTTCTAGACATCAACTTGATTTCTACTGCGTTGGATAGGTAACAGCACTGGCTTTAATAAGAAATTTTCTTTTTGCGAATAGTGGGACAAAAATTTTTTTCTTCAAAAAATACCATGGGCTACCCCCTTTGCTTTTTTTGGAAAAATTATAAAAAAAATTTTTGCTCTACAAGGAAGAAAAACAATATTGTGGTTAAAGCCAGTGCCCTTAGCTATCCAAGTCAAAAGGAATCAAGTCGATATCTAGAACACTGAGGAAGTTATGACCAAAAGGGTAACTAGTTCTACTAAAAAGTGGCCGGAAAGAGGCAGTAGCAGAACTGGTAACATTTTTAGTCATAACTCTCTTTTTTTTCTAGACATCGACTTGATTTCTACTGCGTTGGATAGGTAACAGCACTGGCTTTAATACGAAATTTTCTTTTTGCGAATAGTGGGACAAAAATTTTTTTCTTCAAAAAATACCATGGGCTACCCCCTTTGCTTTTTTTGGAAAAATGATAAAAAAAATGTTTGCTCTACAAGGAAGAAAAACAATATTGTGGTTAAAGCCAGTGCCCTTAGCTATCCAAGTCAAAAGGAATCAAGTCGATATCTAGAAAACTGAGGAAGTTATGACCAAAAAGGTAACTAGTTTTACTAAAAAGTGGCCGGAAAGAGGCAGTAGCAGAACTGGTAACATTTTTAGTCATAACTCTCTTTTTTTTCTAGACATCGACTTGATTTCTACTGCGTTGGATAGGTAACAGCACTGGCTTTAATACGAAATTTTCTTTTTGCGAATAGTGGGACAAAAATTTTTTTCTTCAAAAAATACCATGGGCTACCCCCTTTGCTTTTTTTGGAAAAATGATAAAAAAAATGTTTGCTCTACAAGGAAGAAAAACAATATTGTGTTTAAAGCCAGTGCCCTTAGCTATCCAAGTCAAAAGGAATCAAGTCGATATCTAGAAAGCTGAGGAAGTTATGACCAAAAAGGGAACTAGTTTTACTAAAAAGTGGCCGGAAAGAGGCAGTAGCAGAACTGATAACATTTTTGGTCATAACTTGCTTATTTTTCTAGACATCGACTTGATTTCTACTGCGTTGGATAGGTAACAGCACTGGCTTTAATACGAAATTTTCGTTTTGCGAATAGTGGGACAAAAATTTTTTTCTTCAAAAAATACCATGGGCTACCCCCTTTGCTTTTTTTGGAAAAATGATAAAAAAAATTTTTGCTCTACAAGGAAGAAAAACAATATTGTGGTCAAAGCCAGTGCTCTTAGCTATCCAAGTCAAAAGGAATCAAGTCGATATCTAGAAAACTGAGGAAGTTATGACCAAAACGGTAACTAGTTCTACTAAAAAGTGGCCGGAAAGAGGCAGTAGCAGAACTGGTAACATTTTTGGTCATAACTTGCTTATTTTTCTAGACATCGACTTGATTTCTACTGCGTTGGATAGGTAACAGCACTGGCTTTAATACGAAATTTTCTTTTTGCGAATAGTGGGACAAAAATTTTTTTCTTCAAAAAATACCATGGGCTACCCCCTTTGCTTTTTTTGGAAAAATGATAAAAAAAATTTTTGCTCTACAAGAAAGAAAAACAATATTGTGGTTAAAGCCAGTGCCCTTAGCTATCCAAGTCAAAAGGAATCAAGTCGATATCTAGAAAACTGAGGAAGTTATGAACAAAACGGTAACTAGTTCTACTAAAAAGTGGCCGAAAAGAGGCAATAGCAGAACTGGTAACATTTTTGGTCATAACTCTCTTTTTTTTCTAGACATCGACTTGATTTCTACTGCGTTGGATAGATAACAGCACTGGCTTTAATACTAAATTTTCTTTTTGCGAATAGTGGGACAATAATTTTTTTCTTCAAAAAATACCATGGGCTACCCCCTTTGCTTTTTTTGGAAAAATGATAAAAAAAATTTTTGCTCTACAAGGAAGAAAAACAATATTGTGGTTAAAGCCAGTGCCCTTAGCTATCCAAGTCAAAAGGAATCAAGTCGATATCTAGAACACTGAGGAAGTTATGACCAAAAGGGTAACTAGTTCTACTAAAAAGTGGCCGGAAAGAGGCAGTAGCAGAACTGGTAACATTTTTAGTCATAACTCTCTTTTTTTTCTAGAGATCGACTTGATTTCTACTGCGTTGGATAGGTAACAGCACTGGCTTTAATACGAAATTTTCTTTTTGCGAATAGTGGGACAAAAATTTTTTTCTTCAAAAAATACCATGGGCTACCCCCTTTGCTTTTTTTGGAAAAATGATAAAAAAAATGTTTGCTCTACAAGGAAGAAAAACAATATTGTGGTTAAAGCCAGTGCCCTTAGCTATCCAAGTCAAAAGGAATCAAGTCGATATCTAGAAAACTGAGGAAGTTATGACCAAAAAGGTAACTAGTTTTACTAAAAAGTGGCCGGAAAGAGGCAGTAGCAGAACTGGTAACATTTTTGGTCATAACTTGCTTATTTTTCTAGACATCGACTTGTATTCTACTGCGTTGGATAGGTAACAGCACTGGCTTTAATACGAAATTTTCGTTTTGCGAATAGTGGAACAAAAATTTTTTTCTTCAAAAAATACCATGGGCTACCCCCTTTGCTTTTTTTTGGAAAAATGATAAAAAAAATGTTTGCTCTGCAAGGAAGAAAAACAATATTGTGGTCAAAGCCAGTACTCTTAGCTATCCAAGTCAAAAGGAATCAAGTCGATATCTAGAAAACTGAGGAAGTTATGACCAAAACGGTAACTAGTTCTACTAAAAAGTGGCCGGAAAGAGGCAGTAGCAGAACTGGTAACATTTTTGGTCATAACTCTCTTTTTTTTCTAGACATCGACTTGATAGGTAACAGCACTGGCTTTAATACGAAATTTTCGTTTTGCGAATAGTGGGACAAAAATTTTTTTCTTAAAAAATACCATGGGCTACCCCCTTTGCTTTTTTTGGAAAAATGATAAAAAAAATTTTTGCTCTACAAGAAAGAAAAACAATATTGTGGTTAAAGCCAGTGCCCTTAGCTATCCAAGTCAAAAGGAATCAATTCGATATCTAGAAAACTGAGGAAGTTATGACCAAAAGGGTAACTAGTTCTACTAAAAAGTGGCCGGAAAGAGGCAGTAGCAGAACTGGTAACATTTTTAGTCATAACTCTCTTTTTTTTCTAGACATCGACTTGATTTCTACTGCGTTGGATAGGTAACAGCACTGGCTTTAATACTAAATTTTCTTTTTGCGAATAGTGGGACAAAAATTTTTTTCTTCAAAAAATACCATGGGCTACCCCCTTTGCTTTTTTTGGAAAAATGATAAAAAAAATTTTTGCTCTACAAGGAAGAAAAACAAAATTGTGGTTAAAGCCAGTGCCCTTAGCTATCCAAGTCAAAAGAATCAAGTCGATATCTAGAAAACTGAGGAAGTTATGACCAAAAAGGTAACTAGTTTTACTAAAAAGTGGCCGGAAAGAGGCAGTAGCAGAACTGGTAACATTTTTGGTCATAACTCTCTTTTTTTTCTAGACATCGACTTGATTTCTACTGCGTTGGATACGTAACAGCACTGGCTTTAATACGAAATTTTCTTTTTGCGAATAGTGGGACAAAAATTTTTTTCTTCAAAAAATACCACGGGCTACCCCCTTTGCTTTTTTTGGAAAAATGATAAAAAAAATGTTTGCTCTACAAGGAAGAAAAACAATATTGTGGTTAAAGCCAGTGCCCTTAGCTATCCAAGTCAAAAGAAATCAAGTCGATATCTAGAAAACTGAGGAAGTTATGACCAAAAAGGTAACTAGTTTTACTAAAAAGTGGCCGGAAAGAGGCAGTAGCAGAACTGGTAACATTTTTGGTCATAACTCTCTTTTTTTTCTAGACATCGACTTGATTTCTACTGCGTTGGATACGTAACAGCACTGGCTTTAATACGAAATTTTCTTTTTGCGAATAGTGGGACAAAAATTTTTTTCTTCAAAAAATACCATGGGCTACCCCCTTTGCTTTTTTTGGAAAAATGATAAAAAAAATGAATGCTCTACAAGGAAGAAAAACAATATTGTGATTAAAGCCAGTGCCCTTAGCTATCCAAGTCAAAAGGAATCAAGTCGATATCTAGAAAACTGAGGAAGTTATGACCAAAACGGTAACTAGTTCTACTAAAAAGTGGCCGGAAAGAGGCAGTAGCAGAACTGGTAACATTTTTGGTCATAACTCTCTTTTTTTTCTAGACATCGACTTGATTTCTACTGCGTTGGATAGATAACAGCACTGGCTTTAATACGAAATTTTCGTTTTGCGAATAGTGGAACAAAAATTTCTTTCTTCAAAAAATACCATGGGCTACCCCCTTTGCTTTTTTTGGAAAAATGATAAAAAAAATTTTTGCTCTACAAGGAAGAAAAACAATATTGTGGTTAAAGCCAGTGCCCTTTGCTATCCAAGTCAAAAGGAATCAAGTCGATATCTGGAAAACTGAGGAAGTTATGACCAAAACGGTAACTAGTTCTACTAAAAAGTGGCCGGAAAGAGGCAGTAGCAGAACTGGTAACATTTTTGGTCATAACTCTCTTTTTTTTCTAGACATCGACTTGATTTCTACTGCGTTGGATAGATAACAGCACTGGCTTTAATACGAAATTTTCGTTTTGCGAATAGTGGAACAAAAATTTCTTTCTTCAAAAAATACCATGGGCTACCCCCTTTGCTTTTTTTGGAAAAATGATAAAAAAAATTTTTGCTCTACAAGGAAGAAAAACAATATTGTGGTTAAAGCCAGTGCCTTTAGCTATTCAAGTCAAAAGGAATCAAGTCGATATCTAACTAGTAACTAGTTCTACTAAAAAGTGGCCGGAAAGAGGCAGTAGCAGAACTGGTAACATTTTTGGTCATAACTTGCTTATTTTTCTAGACATCGACTTGTATTCTACTGCGTTGGATAGGTAACAGCACTGGCTTTAATACGAAATTTTCGTTTTGCGAATAGTGGAACAAAAATTTTTTTCTTCAAAAAATACCATGGGCTACCCCCTTTGCTTTTTTTTGGAAAAATGATAAAAAAAATTTTTGCTCTACAAGGAAGAAAATCAATATTGTGGTCAAAGCCAGTACTATTAGCTATCCAAGTCAAAAGGAATCAAGTCGATATCTAGAAAACTGAGGAAGTTATGACCAAAACGGTAACTAGTTCTACTAAAAAGTGGCCGGAAAGAGGCAGTAGCAGAACTGGTAACATTTTTGGTCATAACTCTCTTTTTTTTCTAGACATCGACTTGATAGGTAACAGCACTGGCTTTAATACGAAATTTTCGTTTTGCGAATAGTGGAACAAAAATTTTTTTCTTAAAAAATACCATGGGCTACCCCCTTTGCTTTTTTTGGAAAAATGATAAAAAAAATTTTTGCTCTACAAGAAAGAAAAACAATATTGTGGTTAAAGCCAGTGCCCTTAGCTATCCAAGTCAAAAGGATTCAAGTCGATATCTAGAAAACTGAGGAAGTTATGACCAAAACGGTAACTAGTTCTACTAAAAAGTGGCCGGAAAGAGGCAGTAGCAGAACTGGTAACATTTTTGGTCATAACTCTCTTTTTTTTCTAGACATCGACTTGATTTCTACTGCGTTGGATAGGTAACAGCACTGGCTTTAATACGAAATTTTCGTTTTGCGAATAGTGGAACAAAAATTTTTTTCTTCAAAAAATACCATGGGCTACCCCCTTTGCTTTTTTTGGAAAAATGATAAAAAAAATTTTTGCTCTACAAGGAAGAAAAACAATATTGTGGTTAAAGCCAGTGCCCTTAGCTATTAAAGTCAAAAGGAATCAAGTCGATATCTAGAACACTGAGGAAGTTATGACCAAAAGGGTAACTAGTTCTACTAAAAAGTGGCCGGAAAGAGGCAGTAGCAGAACTGGTAACATTTTTGGTCATAACTCTCTTTTTTTTCTAGACATGGACTTGATTTCTACTGCGTTGGATAGGTAACAGCACTGGCTTTAATACTAAATTTTCTTTTTGCGAATAGTGGGACAAAAATTTTTTTCTTCAAAAAATACCATGGGCTACCCCCTTTGCTTTTTTTGGAAAAATTATAAAAAATTTTTGCTCTACAAGGAAGAAAAACAATATTGTGGTTAAAGCCAGTGCCCTTAGCTATCCAAGTCAAAAGGAATCAATTCGATATCTAGAAAACTGAGGAAGTTATGACCAAAAGGGTAACTAGTTCTACTAAAAAGTGGCCGGAAAGAGGCAGTAGCAGAACTGGTAACATTTTTAGTCATAACTCTCTTTTTTTTCTAGACATCGACTTGATTTCTACTGCGTTGGATAGGTAACAGCACTAGCTTTAATACGAAATTTTCTTTTTGCGAATAGTGGGACAAAAATTTTTTTCTTCAAAAAATACCACGGGCTACCCCCTTTGCTTTTTTTGGAAAAATGATAAAAAAAATGTTTGCTCTACAAGGAAGAAAAACAATATTGTGGTTAAAGCCAGTGCCCTTAGCTATCCAAGTCAAAAGGAATCAAGTCGATATCTAGAAAACTGAGGAAGTTATGACCAAAACGGTAACTAGTTCTACTAAAAAGTGGCCGGAAAGAGGCAGTAGCAGAACTGGTAACATTTTTGGTCATAACTCTCTTTTTTTTCTAGACATCGACTTGATTTCTACTGCGTTGGATAGATAACAGCACTGGCTTTAATACGAAATTTTCGTTTTGCGAATAGTGGAACAAAAATTTCTTTCTTCAAAAAATACCATGGGCTACCCCCTTTGCTTTTTTTGGAAAAATGATAAAAAAAATTTTTGCTCTACAAGGAAGAAAAACAATATTGTGGTTAAAGCCAGTGCCCTTTGCTATCCAAGTCAAAAGGAATCAAGTCGATATCTGGAAAACTGAGGAAGTTATGAGCAAAACGGTAACTAGTTCTACTAAAAAGTGGCCGGAAAGAGGCAGTAGCAGAACTGGTAACATTTTTGGTCATAACTCTCTTTTTTTTCTAGACATCGACTTGATTTCTACTGCGTTGGATAGATAACAGCATTAACTTTAATACGAAATTTTCGTTTTGCGAATAGTGGAACAAAAATTTCTTTCTTCAAAAAATACCATGGGCTACCCCCTTTGCTTTTTTTGGAAAAATGATAAAAAAATTTTTGCTCTACAAGGAAGAAAAACAATATTGTGGTTAAAGCCAGTGCCCTTAGCTATCCAAGTCAAAAGGAATCAAGTCGATATCTAGAAAACTGAGGAAGTTATGACCAAAACGGTAACTAGTTCTACTAAAAAGTGGCCGGAAAGAGGCAGTAGCAGAACTGGTAACATTTTTGGTCATAACTTGCTTATTTTTCTAGACATCGACTTGTGTTCTACTGCGTTGGATAGGTAACAGCACTGGCTTTAATACGAAATTTTCGTTTTGCGAATAGTGGGACAAAAATTTTTTTCTTCAAAAAATACCACGGGCTACCCCCTTTGCTTTTTTTGGAAAAATGATAAAAAAAATGTTTGCTCTACAAGGAAGAAAAACAATATTGTGGTTAAAGCCAGTGCCCTTAGCTATCCAAGTCAAAAGGAATCAAGTCGATATCTAGAAAACTGAGGAAGTTATGACCAAAAAGGTAACTATTTTTACTAAAAAGTGGCCGGAAAGAGGCAGTAGCAGAACTGGTAACATTTTTGGTCATAACTTGCTTATTTTTCTAGACATCGACTTGTATTCTACTGCGTTGGATACGTAACAGCACTGGCTTTAATACGAAATTTTCTTTTTGCGAATAGTGGGACAAAAATTTTTTTCTTCAAAAAATACCATGGGCTACCCCCTTTGCTTTTTTTGGAAAAATGATAAAAAAAATGAATGCTCTACAAGGAAGAAAAACAATATTGTGGTTAAAGCCAGTGCCCCTAGCTATCCAAGTCAAAAGGAATCAAGTCGATATCTAGAAAACTGAGGAAGTTATGACCAAAAGGGTAACTAGTTCTACTAAAAAGTGGCCGGAAAGAGGCAGTAGCAGAACTGGTAACATTTTTAGTCATAACTCTCTTTTTTTTCTAGACATCGACTTGATTTCTACTGCGTTGGATAGGTAACAGCACTAGCTTTAATACTAAATTTTCTTTTTGCGAATAGTGGGACAATAATTTTTTTCTTCAAAAAATACCATGGGCTACCCCCTTTGCTTTTTTTGGAAAAATGATAAAAAAAATTTTTGCTCTACAAGGAAGAAAAACAAAATTGTGGTTAAAGCCAGTGCCCTTAGCTATCCAAGTCAAAAGGAATCAAGTCGATATCTAGAAAACTGAGGAAGTTATGACCAAAAGGGTAACTAGTTCTACTAAAAAGTGGCCGGAAAGAGGCAGTAGCAGAACTGGTAACATTTTTGGTCATAACTCTCTTTTTTTTCTAGACATCGACTTGATTTCTACTGCGTTGGATAGGTAACAGCACTGGCTTTAATACGAAATTTTCTTTTTGCGAATAGTGGGACAAAAATTTTTTTCTTCAAAAAATACCATGGGCTACCCCCTTTGCTTTTTTTGGAAAAATGATAAAAAAATTTTTGCTCTACAAGGAAGAAAAACAATATTGTGGTTAAAGCCAGTGCCCTTAGCTATCCAAGTCAAAAGGAATCAAGTCGATATCTAGAAAACTGAGGAAGTTATGACCAAAACGGTAACTAGTTCTACTAAAAAGTGGCCGGAAAGAGGCAGTAGCAGAACTGGTAACATTTTTAGTCATAACTCTCTTTTTTTTCTAGACATCGACTTGATTTCTACTGCGTTGGACAGGTAACAGCACTGGGTTTAATACGAAATTTTCTTTTTGCGAATAGTGGGACAAAAATTTTTTTCTTCAAAAAATACCATTGGCTACCCTCTTTGCTTTTTTTGGAAAAATGATAAAAAAAATTTTTGCTCTACAAGGAAGAAAAACAATATTGTGGTTAAAGCCAGTGCCCTTAGCTATCCAAGTCAAAAGGAATCAAGTCGATATCTAGAAAACTGAGGAAGTTATGACCAAAAGGGTAACTAGTTCTACTAAAAAGTGGCCGGAAAGAGGCAGTAGCAGAACTGGTAACATTTTTAGTCATAACTCACTTTTTTTTCCAGACATCGACTTGATTTCTACTGCGTTGGATAGGTAACAGCACTGGCTTTAATACTAAATTTTCTTTTTGCGAATAGTGGAACAATAATTTTTTTCTTCAAAAAATACCATTGGCTACCCTCTTTGCTTTTTTTGGAAAAATGATAAAAAAAATTTTTGCTCTACAAGGAAGAAAAACAATATTGTGGTTAAATCCAGTGCCCTTAGCTATCCAAGTCAAAAGGAATCAAGTCGATATCTAGAAAACTGAGGAAGTTATGACCAAAACGGTAACTAGTTCTACTAAAAAGTGGCCGGAAAGAGGCAGTAGCAGAACTGGTAACATTTTTGGTCATAACTCTCTTTTTTTTTTAGACATCGACTTGATTTCTACTGCGTTGGATAGGTAACAGCACTGGGTTTAATACGAAATTTTCTTTTTGCGAATAGTGGGACAAAAATTTTTTCTTCAAAAAATACCATTGGCTACCCTCTTTGCTTTTTTTGGAAAAATGATAAAAAAAATTTTTGCTCTACAAGGAAGAAAAGCAATATTGTGGTTAAAGCCAGTGCCCTTAGCTATCCAAGTCAAAAGGAATCAAGTCGATATCTAGAAAACTGAGGAAGTTATGACCAAAACGGTAACTAGTTCTACTAAAAAGTGGCCGGAAAGAGGCAGTAGCAGAACTGGTAACATTTTTATTTATAACTTACTTATTTTTCTAGACATCGACTTGATTTCTACTGCGTTGGATAGATAACAGCACTGGCTTTAATACGAAATTTTCGTTTTGCGAATAGTGGAACAAAAATTTTTTTCTTCAAAAAATACCATGGGCTACCCCCTTGCTTTTTTTGGAAAAATAAAAAAAAAAAATTTTGCTCTACAATTAAGAAAAACAATATTGTGGTTAAAGCCAGTGCCCTTAGCTATCCAAGTCAAAAGGAATTAAGTCGATATCTAGAAAACTGAGGAAGTTATAACCAAAAGGGTAACTAGTTCTACTAAAAAGTAGCCGGAAAGAGGCAGTATCAGAACTGGTAACATTTTTGGTTATAACTCTCTTTTTTTTCTAGACATCGACTTGATTTCTACTGCGTTGGATAGATAACAGCACTGGCTTTAATACTAAATTTTCTTTTTGCGAATAGTGGGACAAAAATTTTTTTCTTCAAAAAATACCATGGGCTACCCCCTTTGCTTTTTTTTGGAAAAATGATAAAAAAATGATTGCTCTACAAGGAAGAAAAACAATATTGTGGTTAAAGCCAGTGCCCTTAGCTATCCAAGTCAAAAGGAATCAAGTCGATATCTAGAAAACTGAGGAAGTTATGACCAAAAGGGTAACTAGTTCTACTAAAAAGTGGCCGGAAAGAGGCAGTAGCAGAACTGGTAACATTTTTAGTCATAACTCTCTTTTTTTTCTAGACATCGACTTGATTTCTACTGCGTTAGATAGGTAACAGCACTGGCTTTAATACTAAATTTTCTTTTTGCGAATAGTGGGACAATAATTTTTTTCTTCAAAAAATACCATGGGCTACCCCCTTTGCTTTTTTTGGAAAAATGATAAAAAAAAATTTTTTTCTACAAGGAAGAAAATCAATATTGTGGTTAAAGCCAGTGCCCTTAGCTATACAAGTCAAAAGGAATCAAGTCGATATCTAGAAAACTGAGGAAGTTATGACCAAAAGGGTAACTAGTTCTACTAAAAAGTGGCCGGAAAGAGGCAGTAGCAGAACTGGTAACATTTTTGGTTATAACTCTCTTTTTTTTCTAGACATCGACTTGATTTCTACTGCGTTGGATAGATAACAGCACTGGCATTAATACTAAATTTTCTTTTTGCGAATAGTGGGACAATAATTTTTTTCTTCAAAAAATACCATGGGCTACCCCCTTTGCTTTTTTTGGAAAAATGATAAAAAAAATTTTTGCTCTTCAAGGAAGAAAAACAATATTGTGGTTAAAGCCAGTGCCCTTAGCTATCCAAGTCAAAAAGAATCAAGTCGATATCTAGAAAACTGAGGAAGTTATGACCAAAAGGGTAACTAGTTCTACTAAAAAGTGGCCGGAAAGAGGCAGTAGCAGAACTGGTAACATTTTTGGTCATAACTTGCTTATTTTTCTAGACATCGACTTGATTTCTACTGCGTTGGATAGGTAACAGCACTGGCTTTAATACGAAATTTTCTTTTTGCGAATAGTGGAACAAAAATTTTTTTCTTCAAAAAATACCATGGGCTACCCCCTTTGCTTTTTTTGTAAAAATGATAAAAAAATTTTTGCTCTACCCGCAAGAAAAACAATAATGTGGTCAAAGCCAGTGCCCTTAGCTATCCAAGTCAAAAGGAATCAAGTCGATTTCTAGAAAACTGAGGAAGTTATGACCAAAAAGGTAACTAGTTTTACTAAAAAGTGGCGGAAAGAGGCAGTAGCAGAACTGGTAACATTTTTGGTCATAACTTGCTTATTTTTCTAGACATCGACTTGATTTCTATGCGTTGGATAGGTAACAGCACTGGGCTTAATACGAAATTTTCTTTTTGCGAATAGTGGGACAAAAATTTTTTTCTTCAAAAAATACCATGGGCTACCCCCTTTGCTTTTTTTGGAAAAATGATAAAAAAATTTTTGCTCTACAAGGAAGAAAAACAATATTGTGGTTAAAGCCAGTGCCCTTAGCTATCCAAGTCAAAAGGAATCAAGTCGATATCTAGAAAACTGAGGAAGTTATGACCAAAACGGTAACTAGTTCTACTAAAAAGTGGCCGGAAAGAGGCAGTAGCAGAACTGGTAACATTTTTGGTCATAACTCTCTTTTTTTCTAGACATCGACTTGATTTCTACTGCGTTGGATAGATAACAGCACTGGCTTTAATACTAAATTTTCTTTTTGCGAATAGTGGGACAATAATTTTTTTCTTCAAAAAATACCATGGGCTACCCCCTTTGCTTTTTTTGGAAAAATGATAAAAAAAATTTTTGCTCTACAAGGAAGAAAAACAATATTGTGGTTAAAGCCAGTGCCCTTAGCTATCCAAGTCAAAAGGAATCAAGTCGATATCTAGAAAACTGAGGAAGTTATGACCAAAACGGTAACTAGTTCTACTAAAAAGTGGCCGGAAAGAGACAGTAGCAGAACTGGTAACATTTTTGGTCATAACTCTCTTTTTTTTCTAGACATCGACTTGATTTCTACTGCGTTGGATAGGTAACAGCACTGGGTTTAATACGAAATTTTCTTTTTGCGAATAGTGGGACAAAAATTTTTTTCTTCAAAAAATACCATGGGCTACCCCCTTTGCTTTTTTTGGAAAAATGATAAAAAAATTTTTGCTCTACAAGGAAGAAAAACAATATTGTGGTTAAAGCCAGTGCCCTTAGCTATCCAAGTCAAAAGGAATCAAGTCGATATCTAGAAAACTGAGGAAGTTATGACCAAAACGGTAACTAGTTCTACTAAAAAGTGGCCGGAAAGAGGCAGTAGCAGAACTGGTAACATTTTTGGTCATAACTCTCTTTTTTTTCTAGACATCGACTTGATTTCTATTGCGTTGGATAGGTAACAGCACTGGCTTTAATACGAAATTTTCGTTTTGGGAATAGTGGGACAAAAATTTTTTTCTTCAAAAAATACCATGGGCTACCCCCTTTGCTTTTTTTGGAAAAATTATAAAAAAAATTTTTACTCTACAAGAAAGAAAAACAATATTGTGGTTAAAGCCAGTGCCCTTAGCTATCCAAGTCAAAAGGAATCAAGTCGATATCTAGAAAACTGAGGAAGTTATGACCAAAACGGTAACTAGTTCTACTAAAAAGTGGCCGGAAAGAGGCAGTAGCAGAACTGGTAACATTTTTGGTCATAACTCTCTTTTTTTTCTAGACATCGACTTGATTTCTACTGCGTTGGATAGATAACAGCACTGGCTTTAATACGAAATTTTCTTTTTGCGAATAGTGGGACAATAATTTTTTTCTTCAAAAAATACCATGGGCTACCCCCTTTGCTTTTTTTGGAAAAATGATAAAAAAAATTTTTGCTCTACAAGGAAGAAAAACAATATTGTGGTTAAAGCCAGTGCCCTTAGCTATCCAAGTCAAAAGGAATCAAGTCGATATCTAGAAAACTGAGGAAGTTATGACCAAAACGGTAACTAGTTTTACTAAAAAGTGGCCGGAAAGAGGCAGTAGCAGAACTGGTAACATTTTTGGTCATAACTTGCTTATTTTTCTAGACATCGACTTGATTTCTATGCGTTGGATAGGTAACAGCACTGGGCTTAATACGAAATTTTCTTTTTGCGAATAGTGGGACAATAATTTTTTTCTTCAAAAAATACCATGGGCTACCCTCTTTGCTTTTTTTGGAAAAATGATAAAAAAAATTTTTGCTCTACAAGGAAGAAAAACAATATTGTGGTTAAAGCCAGTGCCCTTAGCTATCCAAGTCAAAAGGAATCAAGTCGATATCTAGAAAACTGAGGAAGTTATGACCAAAACGGTAACTAGTTCTACTAAAAAGTGGCCGGAAAGAGGCAGTAGCAGAACTGGTAACATTTTTGGTCATAACTCTCTTTTTTTTCTAGACATCGACTTGATTTCTACTGCGTTGGATAGGTAACAGCACTGGCTTTAATACGAAATTTTCGTTTTGGGAATAGTGGGACAAAAATTTTTTTCTTCAAAAAATACCATGGGCTACCCCCTTTGCTTTTTTTGGAAAAATGATAAAAAAAATTTTTGCTCTACAAGGAAGAAAAACAATATTGTGGTTAAAGCCAGTGCCCTTAGCTATCCAAGTCAAAAGGAATCAAGTCGATATCTAGAAAACTGAGGAAGTTATGACCAAAACGGTAACTAGTTTTACTAAAAAGTGGCCGGAAAGAGGCAGTAGCAGAACTGGTAACATTTTTAGTCATAACTCTCTTTTTTTTCTAGACATCGACTTGATTTCTACTGCGTTGGATAGGTAACAGCACTGGCTTTAATACGAAATTTTCGTTTTGCGAATAGTGGGACAAAAATTTTTTTCTTCAAAAAATACCATGGGCTACCCCCTTTGCTTTTTTTGGAAAAATTATAAAAAAAATTTTTGCTCTACAAGAAAGAAAACCAATATTGTGGTTAAAGCCAGTGCCCTTAGCTATCCAAGTCAAAAGGAATCAAGTCGATATCTAGAAAACTGAGGAAGTTATGACCAAAACGGTAACTAGTTCTACTAAAAAGTGGCCGGAAAGAGGCAGTAGCAGAACTGGTAACATTTTTGGTCATAACTCTCTTGTTTTTCTAGACATCGACTTGATTTCTACTGCGTTGGATAGGTAACAGCACTGGCTTTAATACGAAATTTTCGTTTTGGGAATAGTGGGACAAAAATTTTTTTCTTCAAAAAATACCATGGGCTACCCCCTTTGCTTTTTTTGTAAAAATGATAAAAAAATTTTTGCTCTACCCGCAAGAAAAACAATATTGTGGTTAAAGCCAGTGCCCTTAGCTATCCAAGTCAAAAGGAATCAAGTCGATATCTAGAAAACTGAGGAAGTTATGACCAAAACGGTAACTAGTTCTACTAAAAAGTGGCCGGAAAGAGGCAGTAGCAGAACTGGTAACATTTTTGGTCATAACTCTCTTTTTTTTCTAGACATCGACTTGATTTCTACTGCGTTGGATAGATAACAGCACTGGCTTTAATACTAAATTTTCTTTTTGCGAATAGTGGGACAATAATTTTTTTCTTCAAAAAATACCATGGGCTACCCCCTTTGCTTTTTTTGGAAAAATGATAAAAAAAATTTTTGCTCTACAAGGAAGAAAAACAATATTGTGGTTAAAGCCAGTGCCCTTAGCTATCCAAGTCAAAAGGAATCAAGTCGATATCTAGAAAACTGAGGAAGTTATGACCAAAACGGTAACTAGTTCTACTAAAAAGTGGCCGGAAAGAGGCAGTAGCAGAACTGGTAACATTTTTGGTCATAACTCTCTTTTTTTTCTAGACATCGACTTGATTTCTACTGCGTTGGATAGATAACAGCACTGGCTTTAATACTAAATTTTCTTTTTGCGAATAGTGGGACAATAATTTTTTTCTTCAAAAAATACCATGGGCTACCCCCTTTGCTTTTTTTGGAAAAATGATAAAAAAAATTTTTGCTCTACAAGGAAGAAAAACAATATTGTGGTTAAAGCCAGTGCCCTTAGCTATCCAAGTCAAAAGGAATCAAGTCGATATCTAGAAAACTGAGGAAGTTATGACCAAAAGGGTAACTAGTTCTACTAAAAAGTGGCCGGAAAGAGGCAGTAGCAGAACTGGTAACATTTTTAGTCATAACTCTCTTTTTTTTCTAGACATCGACTTGATTTCTACTGCGTTAGATAGGTAACAGCACTGGCTTTAATACTAAATTTTCTTTTTGCGAATAGTGGGACAATAATTTTTTTCTTCAAAAAATACCATGGGCTACCCCCTTTGCTTTTTTTGGAAAAATGATAAAAAAAAATTTTTTTCTACAAGGAAGAAAATCAATATTGTGGTTAAAGCCAGTGCCCTTAGCTATACAAGTCAAAAGGAATCAAGTCGATATCTAGAAAACTGAGGAAGTTATGACCAAAAGGGTAACTAGTTCTACTAAAAAGTGGCCGGAAAGAGGCAGTAGCAGAACTGGTAACATTTTTGGTTATAACTCTCTTTTTTTTCTAGACATCGACTTGATTTCTACTGCGTTGGATAGATAACAGCACTGGCATTAATACTAAATTTTCTTTTTGCGAATAGTGGGACAATAATTTTTTTCTTCAAAAAATACCATGGGCTACCCCCTTTGCTTTTTTTGGAAAAATGATAAAAAAAATTTTTGCTCTTCAAGGAAGAAAAACAATATTGTGGTTAAAGCCAGTGCCCTTAGCTATCCAAGTCAAAAAGAATCAAGTCGATATCTAGAAAACTGAGGAAGTTATGACCAAAAGGGTAACTAGTTCTACTAAAAAGTGGCCGGAAAGAGGCAGTAGCAGAACTGGTAACATTTTTGGTTATAACTCTCTTTTTTTTCTAGACATCGACTTGATTTCTACTGCGTTGGATAGGTAACAGCACTGGCTTTAATACGAAATTTTCTTTTTGCGAATAGTGGAACAAAAATTTTTTTCTTCAAAAAATACCATGGGCTACCCCCTTTGCTTTTTTTGTAAAAATGATAAAAAAATTTTTGCTCTACCCGCAAGAAAAACAATAATGTGGTCAAAGCCAGTGCCCTTAGCTATCCAAGTCAAAAGGAATCAAGTCGATTTCTAGAAAACTGAGGAAGTTATGACCAAAAAGGTAACTAGTTTTACTAAAAAGTGGCGGAAAGAGGCAGTAGCAGAACTGGTAACATTTTTGGTCATAACTTGCTTATTTTTCTAGACATCGACTTGATTTCTATGCGTTGGATAGGTAACAGCACTGGGCTTAATACGAAATTTTCTTTTTGCGAATAGTGGGACAAAAATTTTTTTCTTCAAAAAATACCATGGGCTACCCCCTTTGCTTTTTTTGGAAAAATGATAAAAAAATTTTTGCTCTACAAGGAAGAAAAACAATATTGTGGTTAAAGCCAGTGCCCTTAGCTATCCAAGTCAAAAGGAATCAAGTCGATATCTAGAAAACTGAGGAAGTTATGACCAAAACGGTAACTAGTTCTACTAAAAAGTGGCCGGAAAGAGGCAGTAGCAGAACTGGTAACATTTTTGGTCATAACTCTCTTTTTTTTCTAGACATCGACTTGATTTCTACTGCGTTGGATAGATAACAGCACTGGCTTTAATACTAAATTTTCTTTTTGCGAATAGTGGGACAATAATTTTTTTCTTCAAAAAATACCATGGGCTACCCCCTTTGCTTTTTTTGGAAAAATGATAAAAAAAATTTTTGCTCTACAAGGAAGAAAAACAATATTGTGGTTAAAGCCAGTGCCCTTAGCTATCCAAGTCAAAAGGAATCAAGTCGATATCTAGAAAACTGAGGAAGTTATGACCAAAACGGTAACTAGTTCTACTAAAAAGTGGCCGGAAAGAGACAGTAGCAGAACTGGTAACATTTTTGGTCATAACTCTCTTTTTTTTCTAGACATCGACTTGATTTCTACTGCGTTGGATAGGTAACAGCACTGGGTTTAATACGAAATTTTCTTTTTGCGAATAGTGGGACAAAAATTTTTTTCTTCAAAAAATACCATGGGCTACCCCCTTTGCTTTTTTTGGAAAAATGATAAAAAAATTTTTGCTCTACAAGGAAGAAAAACAATATTGTGGTTAAAGCCAGTGCCCTTAGCTATCCAAGTCAAAAGGAATCAAGTCGATATCTAGAAAACTGAGGAAGTTATGACCAAAACGGTAACTAGTTCTACTAAAAAGTGGCCGGAAAGAGGCAGTAGCAGAACTGGTAACATTTTTGGTCATAACTCTCTTTTTTTTCTAGACATCGACTTGATTTCTATTGCGTTGGATAGGTAACAGCACTGGCTTTAATACGAAATTTTCGTTTTGGGAATAGTGGGACAAAAATTTTTTTCTTCAAAAAATACCATGGGCTACCCCCTTTGCTTTTTTTGGAAAAATTATAAAAAAAATTTTTGCTCTACAAGAAAGAAAAACAATATTGTGGTTAAAGCCAGTGCCCTTAGCTATCCAAGTCAAAAGGAATCAAGTCGATATCTAGAAAACTGAGGAAGTTATGACCAAAACGGTAACTAGTTCTACTAAAAAGTGGCCGGAAAGAGGCAGTAGCAGAACTGGTAACATTTTTGGTCATAACTCTCTTTTTTTTCTAGACATCGACTTGATTTCTACTGCGTTGGATAGATAACAGCACTGGCTTTAATACGAAATTTTCTTTTTGCGAATAGTGGGACAATAATTTTTTTCTTCAAAAAATACCATGGGCTACCCCCTTTGCTTTTTTTGGAAAAATGATAAAAAAAATTTTTGCTCTACAAGGAAGAAAAACAATATTGTGGTTAAAGCCAGTGCCCTTAGCTATCCAAGTCAAAAGGAATCAAGTCGATATCTAGAAAACTGAGGAAGTTATGACCAAAACGGTAACTAGTTTTACTAAAAAGTGGCCGGAAAGAGGCAGTAGCAGAACTGGTAACATTTTTGGTCATAACTTGCTTATTTTTCTAGACATCGACTTGATTTCTATGCGTTGGATAGGTAACAGCACTGGGCTTAATACGAAATTTTCTTTTTGCGAATAGTGGGACAATAATTTTTTTCTTCAAAAAATACCATGGGCTACCCTCTTTGCTTTTTTTGGAAAAATGATAAAAAAAATTTTTGCTCTACAAGGAAGAAAAACAATATTGTGGTTAAAGCCAGTGCCCTTAGCTATCCAAGTCAAAAGGAATCAAGTCGATATCTAGAAAACTGAGGAAGTTATGACCAAAACGGTAACTAGTTCTACTAAAAAGTGGCCGGAAAGAGGCAGTAGCAGAACTGGTAACATTTTTGGTCATAACTCTCTTTTTTTTCTAGACATCGACTTGATTTCTACTGCGTTGGATAGGTAACAGCACTGGCTTTAATACGAAATTTTCGTTTTGGGAATAGTGGGACAAAAATTTTTTTCTTCAAAAAATACCATGGGCTACCCCCTTTGCTTTTTTTGGAAAAATGATAAAAAAAATTTTTGCTCTACAAGGAAGAAAAACAATATTGTGGTTAAAGCCAGTGCCCTTAGCTATCCAAGTCAAAAGGAATCAAGTCGATATCTAGAAAACTGAGGAAGTTATGACCAAAACGGTAACTAGTTTTACTAAAAAGTGGCCGGAAAGAGGCAGTAGCAGAACTGGTAACATTTTTAGTCATAACTCTCTTTTTTTTCTAGACATCGACTTGATTTCTACTGCGTTGGATAGGTAACAGCACTGGCTTTAATACGAAATTTTCGTTTTGCGAATAGTGGGACAAAAATTTTTTTCTTCAAAAAATACCATGGGCTACCCCCTTTGCTTTTTTTGGAAAAATTATAAAAAAAATTTTTGCTCTACAAGAAAGAAAACCAATATTGTGGTTAAAGCCAGTGCCCTTAGCTATCCAAGTCAAAAGGAATCAAGTCGATATCTAGAAAACTGAGGAAGTTATGACCAAAACGGTAACTAGTTCTACTAAAAAGTGGCCGGAAAGAGGCAGTAGCAGAACTGGTAACATTTTTGGTCATAACTCTCTTGTTTTTCTAGACATCGACTTGATTTCTACTGCGTTGGATAGGTAACAGCACTGGCTTTAATACGAAATTTTCGTTTTGGGAATAGTGGGACAAAAATTTTTTTCTTCAAAAAATACCATGGGCTACCCCCTTTGCTTTTTTTGTAAAAATGATAAAAAAATTTTTGCTCTACCCGCAAGAAAAACAATATTGTGGTTAAAGCCAGTGCCCTTAGCTATCCAAGTCAAAAGGAATCAAGTCGATATCTAGAAAACTGAGGAAGTTATGACCAAAACGGTAACTAGTTCTACTAAAAAGTGGCCGGAAAGAGGCAGTAGCAGAACTGGTAACATTTTTGGTCATAACTCTCTTTTTTTTCTAGACATCGACTTGATTTCTACTGCGTTGGATAGATAACAGCACTGGCTTTAATACTAAATTTTCTTTTTGCGAATAGTGGGACAATAATTTTTTTCTTCAAAAAATACCATGGGCTACCCCCTTTGCTTTTTTTGGAAAAATGATAAAAAAAATTTTTGCTCTACAAGGAAGAAAAACAATATTGTGGTTAAAGCCAGTGCCCTTAGCTATCCAAGTCAAAAGGAATCAAGTCGATATCTAGAAAACTGAGGAAGTTATGACCAAAACGGTAACTAGTTCTACTAAAAAGTGGCCGGAAAGAGGCAGTAGCAGAACTGGTAACATTTTTGGTCATAACTCTCTTTTTTTTCTAGACATCGACTTGATTTCTACTGCGTTGGATAGATAACAGCACTGGCTTTAATACTAAATTTTCTTTTTGCGAATAGTGGGACAATAATTTTTTTCTTCAAAAAATACCATGGGCTACCCCCTTTGCTTTTTTTGGAAAAATGATAAAAAAAATTTTTGCTCTACAAGGAACAAAAACAATATTGTGGTTAAAGCCAGTGCCCTTAGCTATCCAAGTCAAAAGGAATCAAGTCGATATCTAGAAAACTGAGGAAGTTATGACCAAAACGGTAACTAGTTCTACTAAAAAGTGGCCGGAAAGAGGCAGTAGCAGAACTGGTAACATTTTTGGTCATAACTCTCTTTTTTTTCTAGACATCGACTTGATTTCTACTGCGTTGGATAGATAACAGCACTGGCTTTAATACTAAATTTTCTTTTTGCGAATAGTGGGACAATAATTTTTTTCTTCAAAAAATACCATGGGCTACCCCCTTTGCTTTTTTTGGAAAAATGATAAAAAAAATTTTTGCTCTACAAGGAAGAAAAACAATATTGTGGTTAAAGCCAGTGCCCTTAGCTATCCAAGTCAAAAGGAATCAAGTCGATATCTAGAAAACTGAGGAAGTTATGACCAAAAGGGTAACTAGTTCTACTAAAAAGTGGCCGGAAAGAGGCAGTAGCAGAACTGGTAACATTTTTGGTCATAACTCTCTTTTTTTTCTAGACATCGACTTGATTTCTACTGCGTTGGATAGGTAACAGCACTGGCTTTAATACGAAATTTTCGTTTTGCGAATAGTGGGACAAAAATTTTTTTCTTCAAAAAATACCATGGGCTACCCCCTTTGCTTTTTTTGGAAAAATTATAAAAAAAATTTTTGCTCTACAAGAAAGAAAACCAATATTGTGGTTAAAGAAAGTGCCCTTAGCTATCCAAGTCAAAAGGAATCAAGTCGATATCTAGAAAACTGAGGAAGTTATGACCAAAAGGGTAACTAGTTCTACTAAAAAGTGGCCGGAAAGAGGCAGTAGCAGAACTGGTAACATTTTTGGTTATAACTCTCTTTTTTTTCTAGACATCGACTTGATTTCTACTGCGTTGGATAGATAACAGCACTGGCATTAATACTAAATTTTCTTTTTGCGAATAGTGGGACAATAATTTTTTTCTTCAAAAAATACCATGGGCTACCCCCTTTGCTTTTTTTGGAAAAATGATAAAAAAAAATGTTTGCTCTACAAGGAAGAAAAACAATATTGTTTTTAAAGCCAGTGCCCTTAGCTATCCAAGTCAAAAGGAATCAAGTCGATATCTAGAAAACTGAGGAAGTTATGACCAAAACGGTAACTAGTTCTACTAAAAAGTGGCCGGAAAGAGGCAGTAGCAGAACTGGTAACATTTTTGGTCATAACTCTCTTTTTTTTCTAGACATCGACTTGATTTCTACTGCGTTGGATAGGTAACAGCACTGGCTTTAATACGAAATTTTCTTTTTGCGAATAGTGGGACAAAAATTTTTTTCTTAAAAAAATTTTTGCTCTACCCGCAAGAAAAACAATAATGTGGTCAAAGCCAGTGCCCTTAGCTATCCAAGTCAAAAGGAATCAAGTCGATTTCTAGAAAACTGAGGAAGTTATGACCAAAAAGGTAACTAGTTTTACTAAAAAGTGGCCGGAAAGAGGCAGTAGCAGAACTGGTAACATTTTTGGTCATAACTTGCTTATTTTTCTAGACATCGACTTGATTTCTATGCGTTGGATAGGTAACAGCACTGGGTTTAATACGAAATTTTCTTTTTGCGAATAGTGGGACAAAAATTTTTTTCTTCAAAAAATACCATGGGCTACCCCCTTTGCTTTTTTTGGAAAAATGATAAAAAAATTTTTGCTCTACAAGGAAGAAAAACAATATTGTGGTTAAAGCCAGTGCCCTTAGCTATCCAAGTCAAAAGGAATCAAGTCGATATCTAGAAAACTGAGGAAGTTATGACCAAAACGGTAACTAGTTCTACTAAAAAGTGGCCGGAAAGAGGCAGTAGCAGAACTGGTAACATTTTTGGCCATAACTCTCTTTTTTTTCTAGACATCGACTTGATTTCTATTGCGTTGGATAGGTAACAGCACTGGCTTTAATACGAAATTTTCGTTTTGGGAATAGTGGGACAAAAATTTTTTTCTTCAAAAAATACCATGGGCTACCCCCTTTGCTTTTTTTGGAAAAATTATAAAAAAAATTTTTGCTCTACAAGAAAGAAAAACAATATTGTGGTTAAAGCCAGTGCCCTTAGCTATCCAAGTCAAAAGGAATCAAGTCGATATCTAGAAAACTGAGGAAGTTATGACCAAAACGGTAACTAGTTCTACTAAAAAGTGGCCGGAAAGAGGCAGTAGCAGAACTGGTAACATTTTTAGTCATAACTCTCTTTTTTTTCTAGACATCGACTTGATTTCTACTGCGTTGGATAGGTAACAGCACTGGCTTTAATACGAAATTTTCTTTTTGCGAATAGTGGGACAATAATTTTTTTCTTCAAAAAATACCATGGGCTACCCCCTTTGCTTTTTTTGGAAAAATGATAAAAAAAATTTTTGCTCTACAAGGAAGAAAAACAATATTGTGGTTAAAGCCAGTGCCCTTAGCTATCCAAGTCAAAAGGAATCAAGTCGATATCTAGAAAACTGAGGAAGTTATGACCAAAACGGTAACTAGTTCTACTAAAAAGTGGCCGGAAAGAGGCAGTAGCAGAACTGGTAACATTTTTAGTCATAACTCTCTTTTTTTTCTAGACATCGACTTGATTTCTACTGCGTTGGATAGGTAACAGCACTGGCTTTAATACTAAATTTTCTTTTTGCGAATAGTGGGACAATAATTTTTTTCTTCAAAAAATACCATGGGCTACCCCCTTTGCTTTTTTTGGAAAAATGATAAAAAAAATTTTTGCTCTACAAGGAAGAAAAACAATATTGTGGTTAAAGCCAGTGCCCTTAGCTATCCAAGTCAAAAGGAATCAAGTCGATATCTAGAAAACTGAGGAAGTTATGACCAAAAGGGTAACTAGTTCTACTAAAAAGTGGCCGGAAAGAGGCAGCAGCAGAACTGGTAACATTTTTGGTTATAACTCTCTTTTTTTTCTAGACATCGACTTGATTTCTACTGCGTTGGATAGATAACAGCACTGGCATTAATACTAAATTTTCTTTTTGCGAATAGTGGGACAATAATTTTTTTCTTCAAAAAATACCATGGGCTACCCCCTTTGCTTTTTTTGGAAAAATGATAAAAAAAATGTTTGCTCTACAAGGAAGAAAAAAAATATTGTTTTTAAAGCCAGTGCCCTTAGCTATCCAAGTCAAAAGGAATCAAGTCGATATCTAGAAAACTAAGCAAGTTATGACCAAAAAGGTAACTAGTTCTACTAAAAAGTGGCCGGAAAGAGGCAGTAGCAGAACTGGTAACATTTTTGGTCATAACTCTCTTTTTTTTCTAGACATCGACTTGATTTCTACTGCGTTGGATAGGTAATAGCATTGGCTTTAATACGAAATTTTCTTTTTGCGAATAGTGGGACAAAAATTTTTTTCTTCAAAAAATACCATGGGCTACCCCCTTTGCTTTTTTTGTAAAAATGATAAAAAAATTTTTGCTCTACCCGCAAGAAAAACAATAATGTGGTCAAAGCCAGTGCCCTTAGCTATCCAAGTCAAAAGGAATCAAGTCGATTTCTAGAAAACTGAGGAAGTTATGACCAAAAAGGTAACTAGTTTTACTAAAAAGTGGCCGGAAAGAGGCAGTAGCAGAACTGGTAACATTTTTGGTCATAACTTGCTTATTTTTCTAGACATCGACTTGATTTCTATGCGTTGGATAGGTAACAGCACTGGGTTTAATACGAAATTTTGTTTTTGCGAATAGTGGGACAAAAATTTTTTTCTTCAAAAAATACCATGGGCTACCCCCTTTGCTTTTTTTGGAAAAATGATAAAAAAATTTTTGCTCTACAAGGAAGAAAAACAATATTGTGGTTAAAGCCAGTGCCCTTAGCTATCCAAGTCAAAAGGAATCAAGTCGATATCTAGAAAACTGAGGAAGTTATGACCAAAACGGTAACTAGTTCTACTAAAAAGTGGCCGGAAAGAGGCAGTAGCAGAACTGGTAACATTTTTGGTCATAACTCTCTTTTTTTTCTAGACATCGACTTGATTTCTACTGCGTTGGATAGATAACAGCACTGGCTTTAATACTAAATTTTCTTTTTGCGAATAGTGGGACAAAAATTTTTTTCTTCAAAAAATACCATGGGCTACCCCCTTGCTTTTTTTGGAAAAATAAAAAAAAAATTTTTGCTCTACAAGGAAGAAAAACAATATTGTGGTTAAAGCCAGTGCCCTTAGCTATCCAAGTCAAAAGGAATCAAGTCGATATCTAGAAAACTGAGGAAGTTATGACCAAAACGGTAACTAGTTCTACTAAAAAGTGGCCGGAAAGAGGCAGTAGCAGAATTGGTAACATTTTTGGTTATAACTCTCTTTTTTTTCTAGACATCGACTTGATTTCTACTGCGTTGGATAGATAACAGCACTGGCATTAATACTAAATTTTCTTTTTGCGAATAGTGGGACAATAATTTTTTTCTTCAAAAAATACCATGGGCTACCCCCTTTGCTTTTTTTGGAAAAATGATAAAAAAAATGTTTGCTCTACAAGGAAGAAAAACAATATTGTTTTTAAAGCCAGTGCCCTTAGCTATCCAAGTCAAAAGGAATCAAGTCGATTTCTAGAAAACTGAGGAAGTTATGACCAAAAAGGTAACTAGTTTTACTAAAAAGTGGCCGGAAAGAGGCAGTAGCAGAACTGGTAACATTTTTGGTCATAACTTGCTTATTTTTCTAGACATCGACTTGATTTCTATGCGTTGGATAGGTAACAGCACTGGGTTTAATACGAAATTTTCTTTTTGCGAATAGTGGAACAAAAATTTTTTTCTTCAAAAAATACCATGGGCTACCCCCTTGCTTTTTTTGGAAAAATAAAAAAAAAATTTTTGCTCTACAAGGAAGAAAAACAATATTGTGGTTAAAGCCAGTGCCCTTAGCTATCCAAGTCAAAAGGAATCAAGTCGATATCTAGAAAACTGAGGAAGTTATGACCAAAACGGTAACTAGTTCTACTAAAAAGTGGCCGGAAAGAGGCAGTAGCAGAACTGGTAACATTTTTGGTTATAACTCTCTTTTTTTTCTAGACATCGACTTGATTTCTACTGCGTTGGATAGATAACAGCACTGCTTGCTTATTTTTCTAGACATCGACTTGTATTCTGCTGCGTTGGATACGTAACAGCACTGGCTTTAATACGAAATTTTCTTTTTGCGAATAGTGGGACAAAAATTTTTTTCTTCAAAAAATACCATGGGCTACCCCCTTTGCTTTTTTTGGAAAAATGATAAAAAAATTTTTGCTCTACAAGGAAGAAAAACAATATTGTGGTTAAAGCCAGTGCCCTTAGCTATCCAAGTCAAAAGGAATCAAGTCGATATCTAGAAAACTGAGGAAGTTATGACCAAAACGGTAACTAGTTCTACTAAAAAGTGGCCGGAAAGAGGCAGTAGCAGAACTGGTAACATTTTTGGTCATAACTCTCTTTTTTTTCTAGACATCGACTTGATTTCTACTGCGTTGGATATGTAACAGCACTGGGTTTAATACGAAATTTTCTTTTTGCGAATAGTGGGACAAAAATTTTTTCTTCAAAAAATACCATGGGCTACCCCCTTTGCTTTTTTTGGAAAAATGATAAAAAAATTTTTGCTCTACAAGGAAGAAAAACAATATTGTGGTTAAAGCCAGTGCCCTTAGCTATCCAAGTCAAAAGGAATCAAGTCGATATCTAGAAAACTGAGGAAGTTATGACCAAAACGGTAACTAGTTCTACTAAAAAGTGGCCGGAAAGAGGCAGTAGCAGAACTGGTAACATTTTTGGTCATAACTCTCTTTTTTTTCTAGACATCGACTTGATTTCTACTGCGTTGGATAGATAACAGCACTGGCTTTAATACGAAATTTTCGTTTTGCGAATAGTGGAACAAAAATTTCTTTCTTCAAAAAATACCATGGGCTACCCCCTTTGCTTTTTTTGGAAAAATGATAAAAAAATTTTTGCTCTACAAGGAAGAAAAACAATATTGTGGTTAAAGCCAGTGCCCTTAGCTATCCAAGTCAAAAGGAATCAAGTCGATATCTAGAAAACTGAGGAAGTTATGACCAAAACGGTAACTAGTTCTACTAAAAAGTGGCCGGAAAGAGGCAGTAGCAGAACTGGTAACATTTTTGGTCATAACTCTCTTTTTTTTCTAGACATCGACTTGATTTCTACTGCGTTGGATAGATAACAGCACTGGCTTTAATACGAAATTTTCGTTTTGCGAATAGTGGAACAAAAATTTTTTTCTTCAAAAAATACCATGGGCTACCCCCTTGCTTTTTTTGGAAAAATAAAAAAAAAATTTTTGCTCTACAAGGAAGAAAAACAATATTGTGGTTAAAGCCAGTGCCCTTAGCTATCCAAGTCAAAAGGAATCAAGTCGATATCTAGAAAACTGAGGAAGTTATGACCAAAACGGTAACTAGTTCTACTAAAAAGTGGCCGGAAAGAGGCAGTAGCAGAACTGGTAACATTTTTGGTTATAACTCTCTTTTTTTTCTAGACATCGACTTGATTTCTACTGCGTTGGATAGATAACAGCACTGGCTTTAATACTAAATTTTCTTTTTGCGAATAGTGGGACAAAAATTTTTTTTTTCAAAAAATACCATGGGCTACCCCCTTTGCTTTTTTTGGAAAAATGATAAAAAAAATGATTGCTCTACAAGGAAGAAAAACAATATTGTGGTTAAAGCCAGTGCCCTTAGCTATCCAAGTCAAAAGGAATCAAGTCGATATCTAGAAAACTGAGGAAGTTATGACCAAAACGGTAACTAGTTCTACTAAAAAGTGGCCGGAAAGAGGCAGTAGCAGAACTGGTAACATTTTTGGTTATAACTCTCTTTTTTTTCTAGACATCGACTTGATTTCTACTGCGTTGGATAGATAACAGCACTGCTTGCTTATTTTTCTAGACATCGACTTGTATTCTACTGCGTTGGATAGGTAACAGCACTGGCTTTAATACGAAATTTTCTTTTTGCGAATAGTGGGACAAAAATTTTTTTCTTCAAAAAATACCATGGGCTACCCCCTTTGCTTTTTTTGTAAAAATGATAAAAAAATTTTTGCTCTACCCGCAAGAAAAACAATAATGTGGTCAAAGCCAGTGCCCTTAGCTATCCAAGTCAAAAGGAATCAAGTCGATATCTAGAAAACTGAGGAAGCTATGACCAAAAAGGTAACTAGTTTTACTAAAAAGTGGCCGGAAAGAGGCAGTAGCAGAACTTTTAACATTTTTGGTCATAACTTGCTTATTTTTCTAGACATCGACTTGTATTCTACTGCGTTGGATACGTAACAGCACTGGCTTTAATACGAAATTTTCTTTTTGCGAATAGTGGGACAAAAATTTTTTTCTTCAAAAAATACCATGGGCTACCCCCTTTGCTTTTTTTGGAAAAATGATAAAAAAATTTTTGCTCTACAAGGAAGAAAAACAATATTGTGGTTAAAGCCAGTGCCCTTAGCTATCCAAGTCAAAAGGAATCAAGTCGATATCTAGAAAACTGAGGAAGTTATGACCAAAACGGTAACTAGTTCTACTAAAAAGTGGCCGGAAAGAGGCAGTAGCAGAACTGGTAACATTTTTGGTCATAACTCTCTTTTTTTTCTAGACATCGACTTGATTTCTACTGCGTTGGATAGATAACAGCACTGGCTTTAATACGAAATTTTCGTTTTGCGAATAGTGGAACAAAAATTTCTTTCTTCAAAAAATACCATGGGCTACCCCCTTTGCTTTTTTTGGAAAAATGATAAAAAAATTTTTGCTCTACAAGGAAGAAAAACAATATTGTGGTTAAAGCCAGTGCCCTTAGCTATCCAAGTCAAAAGGAATCAAGTCGATATCTAGAAAACTGAGGAAGTTATGACCAAAACGGTAACTAGTTCTACTAAAAAGTGGCCGGAAAGAGGCAGTAGCAGAACTGGTAACATTTTTGGTCATAACTCTCTTTTTTTTCTAGACATCGACTTGATTTCTACTGCGTTGGATAGATAACAGCACTGGCTTTAATACGAAATTTTCGTTTTGCGAATAGTGGAACAAAAATTTTTTTCTTCAAAAAATACCATGGGCTACCCCCTTGCTTTTTTTGGAAAAATAAAAAAAAAATTTTTGCTCTACAAGGAAGAAAAACAATATTGTGGTTAAAGCCAGTGCCCTTAGCTATCCAAGTCAAAAGGAATCAAGTCGATATCTAGAAAACTGAGGAAGTTATGACCAAAACGGTAACTAGTTCTACTAAAAAGTGGCCGGAAAGAGGCAGTAGCAGAACTGGTAACATTTTTGGTTATAACTCTCTTTTTTTTCTAGACATCGACTTGATTTCTACTGCGTTGGATAGATAACAGCACTGGCTTTAATACTAAATTTTCTTTTTGCGAATAGTGGGACAAAAATTTTTTTTTTCAAAAAATACCATGGGCTACCCCCTTTGCTTTTTTTGGAAAAATGATAAAAAAAATGATTGCTCTACAAGGAAGAAAAACAATATTGTGGTTAAAGCCAGTGCCCTTAGCTATCCAAGTCAAAAGGAATCAAGTCGATATCTAGAAAACTGAGGAAGTTATGACCAAAACGGTAACTAGTTCTACTAAAAAGTGGCCGGAAAGAGGCAGTAGCAGAACTGGTAACATTTTTGGTCATAACTCTCTTTTTTTTCTAGACATCGACTTGATTTCTACTGCGTTGGATAGATAACAGCACTGCTTGCTTATTTTTCTAGACATCGACTTGTATTCTACTGCGTTGGATAGGTAACAGCACTGGCTTTAATACGAAATTTTCTTTTTGCGAATAGTGGGACAAAAATTTTTTTCTTCAAAAAATACCATGGGCTACCCCCTTTGCTTTTTTTGTAAAAATGATAAAAAAATTTTTGCTCTACCCGCAAGAAAAACAATAATGTGGTCAAAGCCAGTGCCCTTAGCTATCCAAGTCAAAAGGAATCAAGTCGATATCTAGAAAACTGAGGAAGCTATGACCAAAAAGGTAACTAGTTTTACTAAAAAGTGGCCGGAAAGAGGCAGTAGCAGAACTTTTAACATTTTTGGTCATAACTTGCTTATTTTTCTAGACATCGACTTGTATTCTACTGCGTTGGATACGTAACAGCACTGGCTTTAATACAAAATTTTCTTTTTGCGAATAGTGGGACAAAAATTTTTTTCTTCAAAAAATACCATGGGCTACCCCCTTTGCTTTTTTTGGAAAAATGATAAAAAAATTTTTGCTCTACCCGCAAGAAAAACAATATTGTGGTTAAAGCCAGTGCCCTTAGCTATCCAAGTCAAAAGGAATCAAGTCGATATCTAGAAAACTGAGGAAGTTATGACCAAAACGGTAACTAGTTCTACTAAAAAGTGGCCGGAAAGAGGCAGTAGCAGAACTGGTAACATTTTTGGTCATAACTTGCTTATTTTTCTAGACATCGACTTGATTTCTACTGCGTTGGATAGGTAACAGCACTGGGTTTAATACGAAATTTTCTTTTTGCGAATAGTGGGACAAAAATTTTTTCTTCAAAAAATACCATGGGTTACCCCCTTTGCTTTTTTTGGAAAAATGATAAAAAAATTTTTGCTCTACAAGGAAGAAAAACAATATTGTGGTTAAAGCCAGTGCCCTTAGCTATCCAAGTCAAAAGGAATCAAGTCGATATCTAGAAAACTGAGGAAGTTATGACCAAAACGGTAACTAGTTCTACTAAAAAGTGGCCGGAAAGAGGCAGTAGCAGAACTGGTAACATTTTTGGTCATAACTTGCTTATTTTTCTAGACATCGACTTGATTTCTACTGCGTTGGATAGGTAACAGCACTGGGTTTAATACGAAATTTTCTTTTTGCGAATAGTGGGACAAAAATTTTTTTCTTCAAAAAATACCATTGGCTACCCTCTTTGCTTTTTTTGGAAAAATGAAAAAAAAAATTTTTGGTCTACAAGGAAGAAAAACAATATTGTGGTTAAAGCCAGTGCCCTTAGCTATCCAAGTCAAAAGGAATCAAGTCGATATCTAGAAAACTGAGGAAGTTATGACCAAAACGGTAACTAGTTCTACTAAAAAGTGGCCGGAAAGAGGCAGTAGCAGAACTGGTAACATTTTTGGTCATAACTCTCTTTTTTTTCTAGACATCGACTTGATTTCTACTGCGTTGGATAGATAACAGCACTGGCTTTAATACGAAATTTTCGTTTTGCGAATAGTGGAACAAAAATTTTTTTCTTCAAAAAATACCATGGGCTACCCCCTTTGCTTTTTTTGTAAAAATGATAAAAAAATTTTTGCTCTACAAGAAAGAAAAACAATATTGTGGTTAAAGCCAGTGCCCTTAGCTATCCAAGTCAAAAGGAATCAAGTCGATATCTAGAAAACTGAGGAAGTTATGACCAAAACGGTAACTAGTTCTACTAAAAAGTGGCCGGAAAGAGGCAGTAGCAGAACTTTTAACATTTTTGGTCATAACTTGCTTATTTTTCTAGACATCGACTTGTATTCTACTGCGTTGGATACGTAACAGCACTGGCTTTAATACGAAATTTTCTTTTTGCGAATAGTGGGACAAAAATTTTTTTCTTCAAAAAATACCATGGGCTACCCCCTTTGCTTTTTTTGGAAAAATGATAAAAAAATTTTTGCTCTACAAGGAAGAAAAACAATATTGTGGTTAAAGCCAGTGCCCTTAGCTATCCAAGTCAAAAGGAATCAAGTCGATATCTAGAAAACTGAGGAAGTTATGACCAAAACGGTAACTAGTTCTACTAAAAAGTGGCCGGAAAGAGGCAGTAGCAGAACTGGTAACATTTTTGGTCATAACTCTCTTTTTTTTCTAGACATCGACTTGATTTCTACTGCGTTGGATAGGTAACAGCACTGGGTTTAATACGAAATTTTCTTTTTGCGAATAGTGGGACAAAAATTTTTTCTTCAAAAAATACCATGGGTTACCCCCTTTGCTTTTTTTGGAAAAATGATAAAAAAATTTTTGCTCTACAAGGAAGAAAAACAATATTGTGGTTAAAGCCAGTGCCCTTAGCTATCCAAGTCAAAAGGAATCAAGTCGATATCTAGAAAACTGAGGAAGTTATGACCAAAACGGTAACTAGTTCTACTAAAAAGTGGCCGGAAAGAGGCAGTAGCAGAACTGGTAACATTTTTGGTCATAACTCTCTTTTTTTTCTAGACATCGACTTGATTTCTACTGCGTTGGATAGATAACAGCACTGGCTTTAATACGAAATTTTCGTTTTGCGAATAGTGGAACAAAAATTTCTTTCTTCAAAAAATACCATGGGCTACCCCCTTTGCTTTTTTTGGAAAAATGATAAAAAAATTTTTGCTCTACAAGGAAGAAAAACAATATTGTGGTTAAAGTAAGTGCCCTTAGCTATCCAAGTCAAAAGGAATCAAGTCGATATCTAGAAAACTGAGGAAGTTATGACCAAAACGGTAACTAGTTCTACTAAAAAGTGGCCGGAAAGAGGCAGTAGCAGAACTGGTAACATTTTTGGTCATAACTTGCTTATTTTTCTAGACATCGACTTGATTTCTACTGCGTTGGATAGGTAACAGCACTGGGTTTAATACGAAATTTTCTTTTTGCGAATAGTGGGACAAAAATTTTTTTCTTCAAAAAATACCATTGGCTACCCTCTTTGCTTTTTTTGGAAAAATGAAAAAAAAAAATTTTTGCTCTACAAGGAAGAAAAACAATATTGTGGTTAAAGCCAGTGCCCTTAGCTATCCAAGTCAAAAGGAATCAAGTCGATATCTAGAAAACTGAGGAAGTTATGACCAAAACGGTAACTAGTTCTACTAAAAAGTGGCCGGAAAGAGGCAGTAGCAGAACTGGTAACATTTTTGGTCATAACTCTCTTTTTTTTCTAGACATCGACTTGATTTCTACTGCGTTGGATAGATAACAGCACTGGCTTTAATACGAAATTTTCGTTTTGCGAATAGTGGAACAAAAATTTCTTTCTTCAAAAAATACCATGGGCTACCCCCTTTGCTTTTTTTGGAAAAATGATAAAAAAATTTTTGCTCTACAAGGAAGAAAAACAATATTGTGGTTAAAGCCAGTGCCCTTAGCTATCCAAGTCAAAAGGAATCAAGTCGATATCTAGAAAACTGAGGAAGTTATGACCAAAACGGTAACTAGTTCTACTAAAAAGTGGCCGGAAAGAGGCAGTAGCAGAACTGGTAACATTTTTGGTCATAACTTGCTTATTTTTCTAGACATCGACTTGATTTCTACTGCGTTGGATAGGTAACAGCACTGGGTTTAATACGAAATTTTCTTTTTGCGAATAGTGGGACAAAAATTTTTTTCTTCAAAAAATACCATTGGCTACCCTCTTTGCTTTTTTTGGAAAAATGAAAAAAAAAATTTTTGGTCTACAAGGAAGAAAAACAATATTGTGGTTAAAGCCAGTGCCCTTAGCTATCCAAGTCAAAAGGAATCAAGTCGATATCTAGAAAACTGAGGAAGTTATGACCAAAACGGTAACTAGTTCTACTAAAAAGTGGCCGGAAAGAGGCAGTAGCAGAACTGGTAACATTTTTGGTCATAACTCTCTTTTTTTTCTAGACATCGACTTGATTTCTACTGCGTTGGATAGATAACAGCACTGGCTTTAATACGAAATTTTCTTTTTGCGAATAGTGGAACAAAAATTTTTTTCTTCAAAAAATACCATGGGCTACCCCCTTTGCTTTTTTGGAAAAATGATAAAAAAAATTTTTGCTCTACAAGGAAGAAAAACAAAATTGTGATTAAAGCCAGTGCCCTTAGCTATCCAAGTCAAAAGGAATCAAGTCGATATCTAGAAAACTGAGGAAGTTATGACCAAAACGGTAACTAGTTCTACTAAAAAGTGGCCGGAAAGAGGCAGTAGCAGAACTGGTAACATTTTTGGTCATAACTCTCTTTTTTTTCTAGACATCGACTTGATTTCTACTGCGTTGGATACGTAACAGCACTGGCTTTAATACGAAATTTTCTTTTTGCGAATAGTGGAACAAAAATTTTTTTCTTCAAAAAATACCATGGGCTACCCCCTTTGCTTTTTTTGGAAAAATGATAAAAAAAATTTTTGCTCTACAAGGAAGAAAAACAAAATTGTGGTTAAAGCCAGTGCCCTTAGCTATCCAAGTCAAAAGAAATCAAGTCGATATCTAGAAAACTGAGGAAGTTATGACCAAAACGGTAACTAGTTCTACTAAAAAGTGGCCGGAAAGAGGCAGTAGCAGAACTGGTACCATTTTTTGTCATAACTCTCTTTTTTTTCTAGACATCGACTTGATTTCTACTGCGTTGGATAGGTAACAGCACTGGCTTTAATACGAAATTTTCGTTTTGCGAATAGTGGAACAAAAATTTTTTTCTTCAAAAAATACCATGGGCTACCCCCTTTGCTTTTTTTGGAAAAATGATAAAAAAAATTTTTGCTCTACCCGCAAGAAAAACAATATTGTGGTTAAAGCCAGTGCCCTTAGCTATCCAAGTCAAAAGGAATCAAGTCGATATCTAGAAAACTGAGGAAGTTATGACCAAAACGGTAACTAGTTCTACTAAAAAGTGGCCTGAAAGAGGCAGTAGCAGAACTGGTACCATTTTTTGTCATAACTCTCTTTTTTTTCTAGACATCGACTTGATTTCTACTGCGTTGGATAGGTAACAGCACTGGCTTTAATACGAAATTTTCGTTTTGCGAATAGTGGAACAAAAATTTTTTTCTTCAAAAAATACCATGGGCTACCCCCTTTGCTTTTTTTGGAAAAATGATAAAAAAAATTTTTGCTCTACAAGGAAGAAAAACAAAATTGTGGTTAAAGCCAGTGCCCTTAGCTATCCATGTCAAAAGGAATCAAGTCGATATCTAGAAAACTGAGGAAGTTATGACCAAAACGGTAACTAGTTCTACTAAAAAGTGGCCTGAAAGAGGCAGTAGCAGAACTGGTACCATTTTTTGTCATAACTCTCTTTTTTTTCTAGACATCGACTTGATTTCTACTGCGTTGGATAGGTAACAGCACTGGCTTTAATACGAAATTTTCGTTTTGCGAATAGTGGGACAAAAATTTTTTTCTTCAAAAAATACCATGGGCTACCCCCTTTGCTTTTTTTGGAAAAATGATAAAAAAAATTTTTGCTCTACAAGGAAGAAAAACAATATTGTGGTTAAAGCCAGTGCTCTTAGCTATCCAAGTCAAAAGGAATCAAGTCGATATCTAGAAAACTGAGGAAGTTATGACCAAAACGGTAACTAGTTCTACTAAAAAGTGGCCGGAAAGAGGCAGTAGCAGAACTGGTACCATTTTTTGTCATAACTCTCTTTTTTTTCTAGACATCGACTTGATTTCTACTGCGTTGGATAGGTAACAGCACTGGCTTTAATACGAAATTTTCGTTTTGCGAATAGTGGGACAAAAATTTTTTTCTTCAAAAAATACCATGGGCTACCCCCTTTGCTTTTTTTGGAAAAATGATAAAAAAAATTTTTTCTCTACAAGGAAGAAAAACAATATTGTGGTTAAAGCCAGTGCCCTTAGCTATCCAAGTCAAAAGGAATCAAGTCGATATCTAGAAAACTGAGGAATTTATGACCAAAACGGTAACTAGTTCTACTAAAAAGTGGCCGGAAAGAGGCAGTAGCAGAACTTGTAACATTTTTGGTCATAACTCTCTTTTTTTTCTAGACATCGACTTGATTTCTACTGCGTTGAATAGATAACAGCACTGGCTTTAATACGAAATTTTCTTTTTGCGAATAGTGGAACAAAAATTTTTTTCTTCAAAAAATACCATGGGCTACCCCCTTTGCTTTTTTTGGAAAAATGATAAAAAAAATTTTTGCTCTACAAGGAAGAAAAACAAAATTGTGGTTAAAGCCAGTGCCCTTAGCTATCCAAGTCAAAAGGAATCAAGTCGATATCTAGAAAACTGAGGAAGTTATGACCAAAACGGTAACTAGTTCTACTAAAAAGTGGCCGGAAAGAGGCAGTATTAGAACTGGTACCATTTTTTGTCATAACTCTCTTTTTTTTCTAGACATAGACTTGATTTCTACTGCGTTGGATAGGTAACAGCACTGGCTTTAATACGAAATTTTCGTTTTGCGAATAGTGGAACAAAAATTTTTTTCTTCAAAAAATACCATGGGCTACCCCCTTTGCTTTTTTTGGAAAAATGATAAAAAAAATTTTTGCTCTACAAGGAAGAAAAACAAAATTGTGGTTAAAGCCAGTGCCCTTAGCTATCCAAGTCAAAAGGAATCAAGTCGATATCTAGAAAACTGAGGAAGTTATGACCAAAACGGTAACTAGTTCTACTAAAAAGTGGCGGAAAGAGGCAGTAGCAGAACTGGTAACATTTTTATTTATAACTTACTTATTTTTCTAGACATCGACTTGATTTCTACTGCGTTGGATAGGTAACAGCACTGGCTTTAATACGAAATTTTCGTTTTGCGAATAGTGGGACAAAAATTTTTTTCTTCAAAAAATACCATGGGCTACCCCCTTTGCTTTTTTTGGAAAAATGATAAAAAAAATTTTTGCTCTACAAGGAAGAAAAACAATATTGTGGTTAAAGCCAGTGCTCTTAGCTATCCAAGTCAAAAGGAATCAAGTCGATATCTAGAAAACTGAGGAAGTTATGACCAAAACGGTAACTAGTTCTACTAAAAAGTGGCCGGAAAGAGGCAGTAGCAGAACTGGTACCATTTTTTGTCATAACTCTCTTTTTTTTCTAGACATCGACTTGATTTCTACTGCGTTGGATAGGTAACAGCACTGGCTTTAATACGAAATTTTCGTTTTGCGAATAGTGGAACAAAAATTTTTTTCTTCAAAAAATACCATGGGCTACCCCCTTTGCTTTTTTTGTAAAAATGATAAAAAAATTTTTGCTCTACCCGGAAGAAAAACAATATTGTGGTTAAAGCCAGTGCCCTTAGCTATCCAAGTCAAAAGGAATCAAGTCGATATCTAGAAAACTGAGGAATTTATGACCAAAACGGTAACTAGTTCTACTAAAAAGTGGCCGGAAAGAGGCAGTAGCAGAACTTGTAACATTTTTGGTCATAACTCTCTTTTTTTTCTAGACATCGACTTGATTTCTACTGCGTTGGATAGATAACAGCACTGGCTTTAATACGAAATTTTCGTTTTGCGAATAGTGGAACAAAAATTTTTTTCTTCAAAAAATACCATGGGCTACCCCCTTTGCTTTTTTTGTAAAAATGATAAAAAAATTTTTGCTCTACCCGGAAGAAAAACAATATTGTGGCTAAAGCCAGTGCCCTTAGCTATCCAAGTCAAAAGGAATCAAGTCGATATCTAGAAAACTGAGGAAGTTATGACCAAAACGGTAACTAGTTCTACTAAAAAGTGGCCGGAAAGAGGCAGTAGCAGAACTGGTAACATTTTTGGTCATAACTTGCTTATTTTTCTAGACATCGACTTGATTTCTACTGCGTTGGATAGGTAACAGCACTGGCTTTAATACGAAATTTTCGTTTTGCGAATAGTGGGACAAAAATTTTTTTCTTCAAAAAATACCATGGGCTACCCCCTTTGCTTTTTTTGGAAAAATGATAAAAAAAATTTTTGCTCTACAAGGAAGAAAAACAATATTGTGGTTAAAGCCAGTGCCCTTAGCTATCCAAGTCAAAAGGAATCAAGTCGATATCTAGAAAACTGAGGAAGTTATGACCAAAAGGGTAACTAGTTCTACTAAAAAGTGGCCGGAAAGAGGCAGTAGCAGAACTGGTAACATTTTTGGTCATAACTCTCTTTTTTTTCTAGACATCGACTTGATTTCTACTGCGTTGGATAGGTAACAGCACTGGGTTTAATACGAAATTTTCTTTTTGCGAATAGTGGGACAAAAATTTTTTTCTTCAAAAAATACCATTGGCTACCCTCTTTGTTTTTTTTGGAAAAATGATAAAAAAAATTTTTGCTCTACAAGGAAGAAAAACAATATTGTGGTTAAAGCCAGTGCCCTTAGCTATCCAAGTCAAAAGGAATCAAGTCGATATCTAGAAAACTGAGGAAGTTATGACCAAAAAGGTAACTAGTTTTACTAAAAAGTGGCCGGAAAGAGGCAGTAGCAGAACTGGTAACATTTTTGGTCATAACTCTCTTTTTTTTTTCTAGACATCGACTTGATTTCTACTGCGTTGGATAGATAACAGCACTGGCTTTAATACGAAATTTTCGTTTTACGAATAGTGGAACAAAAATTTCTTTCTTCAAAAAATACCATGGGCTACCCCCTTTGCTTTTTTTGGAAAAATGATAAAAAAATTTTTGCTCTACAAGGAGGAAAGACAATATTGTGGTTAAAGCCAGTGCCCTTAGCTATCCAAGTCAAAAGGAATCAAGTCGATATCTAGAAAACTGAGGAAGTTATGACCAAAACGGTAACTAGTTCTACTAAAAAGTGGCCGGAAAGAGGCAGTATTAGAACTGGTACCATTTTTTGTCATAACTCTCTTTTTTTTCTAGACATAGACTTGATTTCTACTGCGTTGGATAGGTAACAGCACTGGCTTTAATACGAAATTTTCGTTTTGCGAATAGTGGAACAAAAATTTTTTTCTTCAAAAAATACCATGGGCTACCCCCTTTGCTTTTTTTGGAAAAATGATAAAAAAAATTTTTGCTCTACAAGGAAGAAAAACAAAATTGTGGTTAAAGCCAGTGCCCTTAGCTATCCAAGTCAAAAGGAATCAAGTCGATATCTAGAAAACTGAGGAAGTTATGACCAAAACGGTAACTAGTTCTACTAAAAAGTGGCGGAAAGAGGCAGTAGCAGAACTGGTAACATTTTTATTTATAACTTACTTATTTTTCTAGACATCGACTTGATTTCTACTGCGTTGGATAGGTAACAGCACTGGCTTTAATACGAAATTTTCGTTTTGCGAATAGTGGGACAAAAATTTTTTTCTTCAAAAAATACCATGGGCTACCCCCTTTGCTTTTTTTGGAAAAATGATAAAAAAAATTTTTGCTCTACAAGGAAGAAAAACAATATTGTGGTTAAAGCCAGTGCTCTTAGCTATCCAAGTCAAAAGGAATCAAGTCGATATCTAGAAAACTGAGGAAGTTATGACCAAAACGGTAACTAGTTCTACTAAAAAGTGGCCGGAAAGAGGCAGTAGCAGAACTGGTACCATTTTTTGTCATAACTCTCTTTTTTTTCTAGACATCGACTTGATTTCTACTGCGTTGGATAGGTAACAGCACTGGCTTTAATACGAAATTTTCGTTTTGCGAATAGTGGAACAAAAATTTTTTTCTTCAAAAAATACCATGGGCTACCCCCTTTGCTTTTTTTGTAAAAATGATAAAAAAATTTTTGCTCTACCCGGAAGAAAAACAATATTGTGGTTAAAGCCAGTGCCCTTAGCTATCCAAGTCAAAAGGAATCAAGTCGATATCTAGAAAACTGAGGAATTTATGACCAAAACGGTAACTAGTTCTACTAAAAAGTGGCCGGAAAGAGGCAGTAGCAGAACTTGTAACATTTTTGGTCATAACTCTCTTTTTTTTCTAGACATCGACTTGATTTCTACTGCGTTGGATAGATAACAGCACTGGCTTTAATACGAAATTTTCGTTTTGCGAATAGTGGAACAAAAATTTTTTTCTTCAAAAAATACCATGGGCTACCCCCTTTGCTTTTTTTGTAAAAATGATAAAAAAATTTTTGCTCTACCCGGAAGAAAAACAATATTGTGGCTAAAGCCAGTGCCCTTAGCTATCCAAGTCAAAAGGAATCAAGTCGATATCTAGAAAACTGAGGAAGTTATGACCAAAACGGTAACTAGTTCTACTAAAAAGTGGCCGGAAAGAGGCAGTAGCAGAACTGGTAACATTTTTGGTCATAACTTGCTTATTTTTCTAGACATCGACTTGATTTCTACTGCGTTGGATAGGTAACAGCACTGGCTTTAATACGAAATTTTCGTTTTGCGAATAGTGGGACAAAAATTTTTTTCTTCAAAAAATACCATGGGCTACCCCCTTTGCTTTTTTTGGAAAAATGATAAAAAAAATTTTTGCTCTACAAGGAAGAAAAACAATATTGTGGTTAAAGCCAGTGCCCTTAGCTATCCAAGTCAAAAGGAATCAAGTCGATATCTAGAAAACTGAGGAAGTTATGACCAAAAGGGTAACTAGTTCTACTAAAAAGTGGCCGGAAAGAGGCAGTAGCAGAACTGGTAACATTTTTGGTCATAACTCTCTTTTTTTTCTAGACATCGACTTGATTTCTACTGCGTTGGATAGGTAACAGCACTGGGTTTAATACGAAATTTTCTTTTTGCGAATAGTGGGACAAAAATTTTTTTCTTCAAAAAATACCATTGGCTACCCTCTTTGTTTTTTTTGGAAAAATGATAAAAAAAATTTTTGCTCTACAAGGAAGAAAAACAATATTGTGGTTAAAGCCAGTGCCCTTAGCTATCCAAGTCAAAAGGAATCAAGTCGATATCTAGAAAACTGAGGAAGTTATGACCAAAAAGGTAACTAGTTTTACTAAAAAGTGGCCGGAAAGAGGCAGTAGCAGAACTGGTAACATTTTTGGTCATAACTCTCTTTTTTTTTTCTAGACATCGACTTGATTTCTACTGCGTTGGATAGATAACAGCACTGGCTTTAATACGAAATTTTCGTTTTACGAATAGTGGAACAAAAATTTCTTTCTTCAAAAAATACCATGGGCTACCCCCTTTGCTTTTTTTGGAAAAATGATAAAAAAATTTTTGCTCTACAAGGAGGAAAGACAATATTGTGGTTAAAGCCAGTGCCCTTAGCTATCCAAGTCAAAAGGAATCAAGTCGATATCTAGAAAACTGAGGAAGTTATGACCAAAACGGTAACTAGTTCTACTAAAAAGTGGCCGGAAAGAGGCAGTAGCAGAACTGGTAACATTTTTGGTCATAACTCTCTTTTTTTTCTAGACATCGACTTGATTTCTACTGCGTTGGATAGATAACAGCACTGGCTTTAATACGAAATTTTCTTTTTGCGAATAGTGGAAAAAAAATTTTTTTCTTCAAAAAATACCATGGGCTACCCAATTTGCTTTTTTTGGAAAAATGATAAAAAAAATGTTTGCTCTACCCGCAAGAAAAACAATATTGTGGTTAAAGCCAGTGCCCTTAGCTATCCAAGTCAAAAGGATCAAGTCGATATCTGGAAAACTGAGGAAGTTATGACCAAAAAGGTAACTAGTTCTACTAAAAAGTGGCTGGAAAGAGGCAGTAGCAGAACTGGTAACATTTTTGGTCATAACTCTCTTTTTTTTCTAGACATTGACTTGATTTCTACTGCGTTGGATAGGTAACAGCACTGGCTTTAATACGAAATTTTCTTTTTGCGAATAGTGGAACAAAAATTTTTTTCTTCAAAAAATACCATGGGCTACCCCCTTTGCTTTTTTTGTAAAAATGATAAAAAAATTTTTTGCTCTACCCGGACGAAAAACAATATTGTGGTTAAAACCAGTGCCCTTAGCTATCCAAGTCAAAAGGAATCAAGTCGATATCTAGAAAACTGAGGAAGTTATGACCAAAACGGTAACTAGTTCTACTAAAAAGTGGCGGAAAGAGGCAGTAGCAGAACTGGTAACATTTTTATTTATAACTTACTTATTTTTCTAGACATCCACTTGATTTCTACTGCGTTGGATAGATAACAGCACTGGCTTTAATACGAAATTTTCGTTTTGCGAATAGTGGAACAAAAATTTTTTTCTTCAAAAAATACCATGGGCTACCCCCTTGCTTTTTTGGAAAAATAAAAAAAAAAATTTTTGCTCTACAATTAAGAAAAACAATATTGTGGTTAAAGCCAGTGTCCTTAGCTATCCAAGTCAAAAGGAATCAAGTCGATATCTAGAAAACTGAGGAAGTTATGACCAAAACGGTAACTAGTTCTACTAAAAAGTGGCCGGAAAGAGGCAGTAGCAGAACTGGTAACATTTTTGGTCATAACTCTCTTTTTTTTCTAGACATCGACTTGATTTCTACTGCGTTGGATAGATAACAGCACTGGCTTTAATACGAAATTTTCGTTTTGCGAATAGTGGAACAAAAATTTTTTTCTTCAAAAAATACCATGGGCTACCCCCTTGCTTTTTTGGAAGAATAAAAAAAAAAATTTTTGCTTTACAATTAAGAAAAACAATATTGTGGTTAAAGCCAGTGTCCTTAGCTATCCAAGTCAAAAGGAATCAAGTCGATATCTAGAAAACTGAGGAAGTTATGACCAAAACGGTAAGTAGTTCTACTAAAAAGTGGCCGGAAAGAGGCAGTAGCAGAACTGGTAACATTTTTGGTCATAACTCTCTTTTTTTTCTAGACATCGACTTGATTTCTACTGCGTTGGATAGATAACAGCACTGGCTTTAATACGAAATTTTCGTTTTGCGAATAGTGGAACAAAAATTTTTTTCTTCAAAAAATACCATGGGCTACCCCCTTGCTTTTTTTGGAAAAATGATAAAAAAAATTTTTGCTCTACAAGGAAGAAAAACAAAATTGTGGTTAAAGCCAGTGCCCTTAGCTATCCAAGTCAAAAGGAATCAAGTCGATATCTAGAAAACTGAGGAAGTTATGACCAAAACGGTAACTAGTTCTACTAAAAATTGGCCGGAAAGAGGCAGTAGCAGAACTGGTAACATTTTTGGTCATAACTCTCTTTTTTTTCTAGACATCGACTTGATTTCTACTGCGTTGGATAGGTAACAGCACTGGCTTTAATACTAAATTTTCTTTTTGCGAATAGTGGGACAATAATTTTTTTCTTCAAAAAATACCATGGGCTACCCCCTTTGCTTTTTTTGGGAAAATGATAAAAAAAATTTTTTCTCTACAACCAAGAAAAACAATATTGTGGTTAAAGACAGTGCCCTTAGCTATCCAAGTCAAAAGGAATCAAGTCGATATCTAGAACACTGAGGAAGTTATGACCAAAAAGGTAACTAGTTTTACCAAAAAGAGGCCGGAAAGAGGCAGTAGCAGAACTGGTAACATTTTTGGTTATAACTCTCTTTTTTTTCTAGACATCGACTTGATTTCCACTGCGTTGGATAGATAACAGCACTGGCTTTAATACGAAATTTTCGTTTTGCGAATAGTGGAACAAAAATTTTTTTCTTCAAAAAATACCATGGGCTACCCCCTTTGCTTTTTTTGGAAAAATGATAAAAAAATTTTTGCTCTACAAGGAAGAAAAACAAAATTGTGGTTAAAGCCAGTGCCCTTAGCTATCCAAGTCAAAAGGAATCAAGTCGATATCTAGAAAACTGAGGAAGTTATGACCAAAACGGTAAGTAGTTCTACTAAAAAGTGGCCGGAAAGAGGCAGTAGCAGAACTGGTAACATTTTTGGTCATAACTCTCTTTTTTTTCTAGACATCGACTTGATTTCTACTGCGTTGGATAGGTAACAGCACTGGCTTTAATACGAAATTTTCGTTTTGCGAATAGTGGAACAAAAATTTTTTTCTTCAAAAAATACCATGGGCTACCCCCTTTGCTTTTTTTGGAAAAATGATAAAAAAAATTTTTGCTCTACAAGAAAGAAAAACAATATTGTGGTTAAAGCCAGTGCCCTTAGCTATCCAAGTCAAAAGGAATCAAGTCGATATCTAGAAAACTGAGGAAGTTATGACCAAAACGGTAACTAGTTCTACTAAAAATTGGCCGGAAAGAGGCAGTAGCAGAACTGGTAACATTTTTGGTCATAACTCTCTTTTTTTTCTAGACATCGACTTGATTTCTACTGCGTTGGATAGGTAACAGCACTGGCTTTAATACTAAATTTTCTTTTTGCGAATAGTGGGACAATAATTTTTTTCTTCAAAAAATACCATGGGCTACCCCCTTTGCTTTTTTTGGGAAAATGATAAAAAAAATTTTTTCTCTACAACCAAGAAAAACAATATTGTGGTTAAAGACAGTGCCCTTAGCTATCCAAGTCAAAAGGAATCAAGTCGATATCTAGAACACTGAGGAAGTTATGACCAAAAAGGTAACTAGTTTTACCAAAAAGTGGCCGGAAAGAGGCAGTAGCAGAACTGGTAACATTTTTGGTTATAACTCTCTTTTTTTTCTAGACATCGACTTGATTTCCACTGCGTTGGATAGATAACAGCACTGGCTTTAATACGAAATTTTCGTTTTGCGAATAGTGGAACAAAAATTTTTTTCTTCAAAAAATACCATGGGCTACCCCCTTTGCTTTTTTTGGAAAAATGATAAAAAAATTTTTGCTCTACAAGGAAGAAAAACAAAATTGTGGTTAAAGCCAGTGCCCTTAGCTATCCAAGTCAAAAGGAATCAAGTCGATATCTAGAAAACTGAGGAAGTTATGACCAAAACGGTAACTAGTTCTACTAAAAAGTGGCCGGAAAGAGGCAGTAGCAGAACTGGTAACATTTTTGGTCATAACTCTCTTTTTTTTTAGACATCGACTTGATTTCTACTGCGTTGGATAGGTAACAGCACTGGCTTTAATACGAAGTTTTCTTTTTGCGAATAGTGGGACAAAAATTTTTTTCTTCAAAAAATACCATGGGCTACCCCCTTTGCTTTTTTTGGAAAAATGATAAAAAAATTTTTGCTCTACAAGGAAGAAAAACAAAATTGTGGTTAAAGCCAGTGCCCTTAGCTATCCAAGTCAAAAGGAATCAAGTCGATATCTAGAAAACTGAGGAAGTTATGACCAAAACGGTAACTAGTTCTACTAAAAAGTGGCCGGAAAGAGGCAGTAGCAGAACTGGTAACATTTTTGGTCATAACTCTCTTTTTTTTTAGACATCGACTTGATTTCTACTGCGTTGGATAGGTAACAGCACTGGCTTTAATACGAAATTTTCGTTTTGCGAATAGTGGAACAAAAATTTTTTTCTTCAAAAAATACCATGGGCTACCCCCTTTGCTTTTTTTGGAAAAATGATAAAAAAAATTTTTGCTCTACAAGAAAGAAAAACAATATTGTGGTTAAAGCCAGTGCCCTTAGCTATCCAAGTCAAAAGGAATCAAGTCGATATCTAGAAAACTGAGGAAGTTATGACCAAAAGGGTAACTAGTTCTACTAAAAAGTGGCCGGAAAGAGGCAGTAGCAGAACTATTAACATTTTTGGTCATAACTTGCTTCTTTTTCTAGACATCGACTTGATTTCTACTGCGTTGGATAGGTAACAGCACTGGCTTTAATACGAAATTTTCGTTTTGCGAATAGTGGGACAAAAATTTTTTTCTTCAAAAAATACCATGGGCTACCCCCTTTGCTTTTTTTGGAAAAATGATAAAAAAAATTTTTGCTCTACAAGGAAGAAAAACAATATTGTGGCTAAAGCCAGTGCCCTTAGCTATCCAAGTCAAAAGGAATCAAGTCGATATCTAGAAAACTGAGGAAGTTATGACCAAAAGGGTAACTAGTTCTACTAAAAAGTGGCCGGAAAGAGGCAGTAGCAGAACTGGTAACATTTTTGGTCATAACTCTCTTTTTTTTCTAGACATCGACTTGATTTCTACTGCGTTGGATAGGTAACAGCACTGGGTTTAATACGAAATTTTCTTTTTGCGAATAGTGGGACAAAAATTTTTTTCTTCAAAAAATACCATTGGCTACCCTCTTTGTTTTTTTTGGAAAAATGATAAAAAAAATTTTTGCTCTACAAGGAAGAAAAACAATATTGTGGTTAAAGCCAGTGCCCTTAGCTATCCAAGTCAAAAGGAATCAAGTCGATATCTAGAAAACTGAGGAAGTTATGACCAAAAAGGTAACTAGTTTTACTAAAAAGTGGCCGGAAAGAGGCAGTAGCAGAACTGGTAACATTTTTGGTCATAACTCTCTTTTTTTTCTAGACATCGACTTGATTTCTACTGCGTTGGATAGATAACAGCACTGGCTTTAATACAAAATTTTCGTTTTGCGAATAGTGGAACAAAAATTTCTTTCTTCAAAAAATACCATGGGCTACCCCCTTTGCTTTTTTTGGAAAAATGATAAAAAAATTTTTGCTCTACAAGGAAGAAAGACAATATTGTGGTTAAAGCCAGTGCCCTTAGCTATCCAAGTCAAAAGGAATCAAGTCGATATCTAGAAAACTGAGGAAGTTATGACCAAAACGGTAACTAGTTCTACTAAAAAGTGGCTGGAAAGAGGCAGTAGCAGAACTGGTAACATTTTTTTTCATAACTCTCTTTTTTTTCTAGACATCGACTTGATTTCTACTGCGTTGGATAGATAACAGCACTGGCTTTAATACGAAATTTTCTTTTTGCGAATAGTGGAACAAAAATTTTTTTCTTCAAAAAATACCATGGGCTACACCCTTTGCTTTTTTTGGAAAAATGATAAAAAATTTTTTTGCTCTACCCGCAAGAAAACCAATATTGTGGTTAAAGCCAGTTCCCTTAGCTATCCAAGTCAAGAGGAATCAAGTCGATATCTAGAAAACTGAGGAAGTTATGACCAAAACGGTAACTAGTTCTACTAAAAAGTGGCCGGAAAGAGGCAGTAGCAGAACTGGTACCATTTTTTGTCATAACTCTCTTTTTTTTCTAGACATCGACTTGATTTCTACTGCGTTGGATAGGTAACAGCACTGGCTTTAATACGAAATTTTCTTTTTGCGAATAGTGGAAAAAAAATTTTTTTCTTCAAAAAATACCATGGGCTACCCCCTTTGCTTTTTTTGGAAAAATGATAAAAAAAATGTTTGCTCTACCCGCAAGAAAAACAATATTGTGGTTAAAGCCAGTGCCCTTAGCTATCCAAGTCAAAAGGATCAAGTCGATATCTGGAAAACTGAGGAAGTTATGACCAAAAAGGTAACTAGTTCTACTAAAAAGTGGCGGAAAGAGGCAGTAGCAGAACTGGTAACATTTTTATTTATAACTTACTTATTTTTCTAGACATCGACTTGATTTCTACTGCGTTGGATAGGTAACAGCACTGGCTTTAATACGAAATTTTCTTTTTGCGAATAGTGGAACAAAAATTTTTTTCTTCAAAAAATACCATGGGCTACCCCCTTTGCTTTTTTTGGAAAAATGATAAAAAAAATTTTTGCTCTACAAGGAAGAAAAACAAAATTGTGGTTAAAGCCAGTGCCCTTAGCTATCCAAGTCAAAAGGAATCAAGTCGATATCTAGAAAACTGAGGAAGTTATGACCAAAACGGTAACTAGTTCTACTAAAAAGTGGCCGGAAAGAGGCAGTAGCAGAACTTGTAACATTTTTGGTCATAACTCTCTTTTTTTTCTAGACATCGACTTGATTTCTACTGCGTTGGATATATAACAGCACTGGCTTTAATACGAAATTTTCGTTTTGCGAATAGTGGAACAAAAATTTTTTTCTTCAAAAAATACCATGGGCTACCCCCTTTGCTTTTTTTGGGAAAATGATAAAAAAAATTTTTTCTCTACAACCAAGAAAAACAATATTGTGGTTAAAGACAGTGCCCTTAGCTATCCAAGTCAAAAGGAATCAAGTCGATATCTAGAACACTGAGGAAGTTATGACCAAAAAGGTAACTAGTTTTACCAAAAAGTGGCCGGAAAGAGGCAGTAGCAGAACTGGTAACATTTTTGGTTATAACTCTCTTTTTTTTCTAGACATCGACTTGATTTCCACTGCGTTGGATAGATAACAGCACTGGCTTTAATACGAAATTTTCGTTTTGCGAATAGTGGAACAAAAATTTTTTTCTTCAAAAAATACCATGGGCTACCCCCTTTGCTTTTTTTGGAAAAATGATAAAAAAATTTTTGCTCTACAAGGAAGAAAAACAAAATTGTGGTTAAAGCCAGTGCCCTTAGCTATCCAAGTCAAAAGGAATCAAGTCGATATCTAGAAAACTGAGGAAGTTATGACCAAAACGGTAACTAGTTCTACTAAAAAGTGGCCGGAAAGAGGCAGTAGCAGAACTGGTAACATTTTTGGTCATAACTCTCTTTTTTTTTAGACATCGACTTGATTTCTACTGCGTTGGATAGGTAACAGCACTGGCTTTAATACGAAGTTTTCTTTTTGCGAATAGTGGGACAAAAATTTTTTTCTTCAAAAAATACCATGGGCTACTCCCTTTGCTTTTTTTGGAAAAATGATAAAAAAAATTTTGCTCTACAAGGAAGAAAAACAATATTGTGGTTAAAGCCAGTGCCCTTAGCTATCCAAGTCAAAAGGAATCAAGTCGATATCTAGAAAACTGAGGAAGTTATGACCAAAAGGGTAACTAGTTCTACTAAAAAGTGGCCGAAAAGAGGCAGTAGCAGAACTATTAACATTTTTGGTCATAACTTGCTTCTTTTTCTAGACATCGACTTGATTTCTACTGCGTTGGATAGGTAACAGCACTGGCTTTAATACGAAATTTTCGTTTTGCGAATAGTGGGACAAAAATTTTTTTCTTCAAAAAATACCATGGGCTACCCCCTTTGCTTTTTTTGGAAAAATGATAAAAAAAATTTTTGCTCTACAAGGAAGAAAAACAATATTGTGGCTAAAGCCAGTGCCCTTAGCTATCCAAGTCAAAAGGAATCAAGTCGATATCTAGAAAACTGAGGAAGTTATGACCAAAAGGGTAACTAGTTCTACTAAAAAGTGGCCGGAAAGAGGCAGTAGCAGAACTGGTAACATTTTTGGTCATAACTCTCTTTTTTTTCTAGACATCGACTTGATTTCTACTGCGTTGGATAGGTAACAGCACTGGGTTTAATACGAAATTTTCTTTTTGCGAATAGTGGGACAAAAATTTTTTTCTTCAAAAAATACCATTGGCTACCCTCTTTGTTTTTTTTGGAAAAATGATAAAAAAAATTTTTGCTCTACAAGGAAGAAAAACAATATTGTGGTTAAAGCCAGTGCCCTTAGCTATCCAAGTCAAAAGGAATCAAGTCGATATCTAGAAAACTGAGGAAGTTATGACCAAAAAGGTAACTAGTTTTACTAAAAAGTGGCCGGAAAGAGGCAGTAGCAGAACTGGTAACATTTTTGGTCATAACTCTCTTTTTTTTCTAGACATCGACTTGATTTCTACTGCGTTGGATAGATAACAGCACTGGCTTTAATACAAAATTTTCGTTTTGCGAATAGTGGAACAAAAATTTCTTTCTTCAAAAAATACCATGGGCTACCCCCTTTGCTTTTTTTGGAAAAATGATAAAAAAATTTTTGCTCTACAAGGAAGAAAGACAATATTGTGGTTAAAGCCAGTGCCCTTAGCTATCCAAGTCAAAAGGAATCAAGTCGATATCTAGAAAACTGAGGAAGTTATGACCAAAACGGTAACTAGTTCTACTAAAAAGTGGCTGGAAAGAGGCAGTAGCAGAACTGGTAACATTTTTTTTCATAACTCTCTTTTTTTTCTAGACATCGACTTGATTTCTACTGCGTTGGATAGATAACAGCACTGGCTTTAATACGAAATTTTCTTTTTGCGAATAGTGGAACAAAAATTTTTTTCTTCAAAAAATACCATGGGCTACACCCTTTGCTTTTTTTGGAAAAATGATAAAAAATTTTTTTGCTCTACCCGCAAGAAAACCAATATTGTGGTTAAAGCCAGTTCCCTTAGCTATCCAAGTCAAGAGGAATCAAGTCGATATCTAGAAAACTGAGGAAGTTATGACCAAAACGGTAACTAGTTCTACTAAAAAGTGGCCGGAAAGAGGCAGTAGCAGAACTGGTACCATTTTTTGTCATAACTCTCTTTTTTTTCTAGACATCGACTTGATTTCTACTGCGTTGGATAGGTAACAGCACTGGCTTTAATACGAAATTTTCTTTTTGCGAATAGTGGAAAAAAAATTTTTTTCTTCAAAAAATACCATGGGCTACCCCCTTTGCTTTTTTTGGAAAAATGATAAAAAAAATGTTTGCTCTACCCGCAAGAAAAACAATATTGTGGTTAAAGCCAGTGCCCTTAGCTATCCAAGTCAAAAGGATCAAGTCGATATCTGGAAAACTGAGGAAGTTATGACCAAAAAGGTAACTAGTTCTACTAAAAAGTGGCGGAAAGAGGCAGTAGCAGAACTGGTAACATTTTTATTTATAACTTACTTATTTTTCTAGACATCGACTTGATTTCTACTGCGTTGGATAGGTAACAGCACTGGCTTTAATACGAAATTTTCGTTTTGCGAATAGTGGAACAAAAATTTTTTTCTTCAAAAAATACCATGGGCTACCCCCTTTGCTTTTTTTGGAAAAATGATAAAAAAAATTTTTGCTCTACAAGGAAGAAAAACAAAATTGTGGTTAAAGCCAGTGCCCTTAGCTATCCAAGTCAAAAGGAATCAAGTCGATATCTAGAAAACTGAGGAAGTTATGACCAAAACGGTAACTAGTTCTACTAAAAAGTGGCCGGAAAGAGGCAGTAGCAGAACTTGTAACATTTTTGGTCATAACTCTCTTTTTTTTCTAGACATCGACTTGATTTCTACTGCGTTGGATATATAACAGCACTGGCTTTAATACGAAATTTTCGTTTTGCGAATAGTGGAACAAAAATTTTTTTCTTCAAAAAATACCATGGGCTACCCCCTTTGCTTTTTTTGTAAAAATGATAAAAAAATTTTTGCTCTACCCGGAAGAAAAACAATATTGTGGCTAAAGCCAGTGCCCTTAGCTATCCAAGTCAAAAGGAATCAAGTCGATATCTAGAAAACTGAGGAAGTTATGACCAAAAGGGTAACTAGTTCTACTAAAAAGTGGCCGGAAAGAGGCAGTAGCAGAACTGGTAACATTTTTGGTCATAACTCTCTTTTTTTTCTAGACATCGACTTGATTTCTACTGCGTTGGATATATAACAGCACTGGCTTTAATACGAAATTTTCGTTTTGCGAATAGTGGAAAAAAAATTTATTTCTTCAAAAAATACCATGGGCTACCCCCTTTGCTTTTTTTGTAAAAATGATAAAAAAAATGTTTGCTCTACCCGCAAGAAAAACAATATTGTGGTTAAAGCCAGTGCCCTTAGCTATCCAAGTCAAAAGGAATCAAGTCGATATCTAGAAAACTGAGGAATTTATGACCAAAACGGTAACTAGTTCTACTAAAAAGTGGCCGGAAAGAGGCAGTAGCAGAACTTGTAACATTTTTGGTCATAACTCTCTTTTTTTTCTAGACATCGACTTGATTTCTACTGCGTTGGATATATAACAGCACTGGCTTTAATACGAAATTTTCGTTTTGCGAATAGTGGAAAAAAAATTTATTTCTTCAAAAAATACCATGGGCTACCCCCTTTGCTTTTTTTGGAAAAATGATAAAAAAATGTTTGCTCTACCCGCAAGAAAAACAATATTGTGGTTAAAGCCAGTGCCCTTAGCTATCCAAGTCAAAAGGATCAAGTCGATATCTGGAAAACTGAGGAAGTTATGACCAAAAAGGTAACTAGTTCTACTAAAAAGTGGCGGAAAGAGGCAGTAGCAGAACTGGTAACATTTTTATTTATAACTTACTTATTTTTCTAGACATCCACTTGATTTCTACTGCGTTGGATAGATAACAGCACTGGCTTTAATACGAAATTTTCGTTTTGCGAATAGTGGAACAAAAATTTTTTTCTTCAAAAAATACCATGGGCTACCCCCTTGCTTTTTTGGAAAAATAAAAAAAAAAATTTTTGCTCTACAATTAAGAAAAACAATATTGTGGTTAAAGCCAGTGCCCTTAGCTATCCAAGTCAAAAGGAATCAAGTCGATATCTAGAAAACTGAGGAAGTTATGACCAAAACGGTAACTAGTTCTACTAAAAAGTGGCTGGAAAGAGGCAGTAGCAGAACTGGTAACATTTTTGGTCATAACTCTCTTTTTTTTCTAGACATTGACTTGATTTCTACTGCGTTGGATAGGTAACAGCACTGGCTTTAATACGAAATTTTCTTTTTGCGAATAGTGGAAAAAAAATTTTTTTCTTCAAAAAATACCATGGGCTACCCCCTTTGCTTTTTTGGAAAAATGATAAAAAAAATGTTTGCTCTACCCGCAAGAAAAACAATATTGTGGTTAAAGCCAGTGCCCTTAGCTATCCAAGTCAAAAGGAATCAAGTCGATATCTAAAAAACTGAGGAAGTTATGACCAAAACGGTAACTAGTTCTACTAAAAAGTGGCGGAAAGAGGCAGTAGCAGAACTGGTAACATTTTTATTTATAACTTACTTATTTTTCTAGACATCCACTTGATTTCTACTGCGTTGGATAGATAACAGCACTGGCTTTAATACGAAATTTTCGTTTTGCGAATAGTGGAACAAAAATTTTTTTCTTCAAAAAATACCATGGGCTACCCCCTTGCTTTTTTGGAAAAATAAAAAAAAAAATTTTTGCTCTACAATTAAGAAAAACAATATTGTGGTTAAAGCCAGTGCCCTTAGCTATCCAAGTCAAAAGGAACCAAGTCGATATCTAGAAAACTGAGGAAGTTATGACCAAAACGGTAACTAGTTCTAATAAAAAGTGGCCGGAAAGAGGCAGTAGCAGAACTGGTACCATTTTTTGTCATAACTCTCTTTTTTTTCTAGACATCGACTTGATTTCTACTGCGTTGGATAGGTAACAGCACTGGCTTTAATACGAAATTTTCGTTTTGCGAATAGTGGAACAAAAATTTTTTTCTTCAAAAAATACCATGGGCTACCCCCTTTGCTTTTTTTGGAAAAATGATAAAAAAAATTTTTGCTCTACAAGGAAGAAAAACAAAATTGTGGTTAAAGCCAGTGCCCTTAGCTATCCAAGTCAAAAGGAATCAAGTCGATATCTAGAAAACTGAGGAAGTTATGACCAAAACGGTAACTAGTTCTACTAAAAAGTGGCCGGAAAGAGGTAGTAGCAGAACTGGTACCATTTTTGGTCATAACTCTCTTTTTTTCTAGACATCGACTTGATTTCTACTGCGTTGGATAGGTAACAGCACTGGCTTTAATACGAAATTTTCGTTTTGCGAATAGTGGAACAAAAATTTCTTTCTTCAAAAAATACCATGGGCTACCCCCTTTGCTTTTTTTGGAAAAATGATAAAAAAATTTTTGCTCTACAAGGAAGAAAGACAATATTGTGGTTAAAGCCAGTGCCCTTAGCTATCCAAGTCAAAAGGAATCAAGTCGATATCTAGAAAACTGAGGAAGTTATGACCAAAACGGTAACTAGTTCTACTAAAAAGTGGCCGGAAAGAGGCAGTAGCAGAACTGGTAACATTTTTGGTCATAACTCTCTTTTTTTTCTAGACATCGACTTGATTTCTACTGCGTTGGATAGATAACAGCACTGGCTTTAATACGAAATTTTTTTTTTGCGAATAGTGGAACAAAAATTTTTTTCTTCGAAAAATACCATGGGCTACCCCCTTTGCTTTTTTTGTAAAAATGATAAAAAAATTTTTGCTCTACCCGGAAGAAAAACAATATTGTGGTTAAAGCCAGTGCCCTTAGCTATCCAAGTCAAAAGGAATCAAGTCGATATCTAGAAAACTGAGGAAGTTATGACCAAAACGGTAACTAGTTCTACTAAAAAGTGGCGGAAAGAGGCAGTAGCAGAACTGGTAACATTTTTATTTATAACTTACTTATTTTTCTAGACATCCACTTGATTTCTACTGCGTTGGATAGATAACAGCACTGGCTTTAATACGAAATTTTCGTTTTGCGAATAGTGGAACAAAAATTTTTTTCTTCAAAAAATACCATGGGCTACCCCCTTGCTTTTTTGGAAAAATAAAAAAAAAAATTTTTGCTCTACAATTAAGAAAAACAATATTGTGGTTAAAGCCAGTGTCCTTAGCTATCCAAGTCAAAAGGAATCAAGTCGATATCTAGAAAACTGAGGAAGCTATGACCAAAACGGTAACTAGTTCTACTAAAAAGTGGCCGGAAAGAGGCAGTAGCAGAACTGGTAACATTTTTTGTCATAACTCTCTTTTTTTTCTAGACATCGACTTGATTTCTACTGCGTTGGATAGATAACAGCACTGGCTTTAATACGAAATTTTCGTTTTGCGAATAGTGGAACAAAAATTTTTTTCTTCAAAAAATACCATGGGCTACCCCCTTGCTTTTTTGGAAAAATAATAAAAAAAAATTTTTGCTCTACAATTAAGAAAAACAATATTGTGGTTAAAGCCAGTGCCCTTAGCTATCCAAGTCAAAAGGAATCAAGTCGATATCTAGAAAACTGAGGAAGTTATGACCAAAAAGGTAACTAGTTCTACTAAAAAGTGGCCGGAAAGAGGCAGTAGCAGAACTGGTAACATTTTTGGTCATAACTCTCTTTTTTTTCTAGACATCGACTTGATTTCTACTGCGTTGGATAGATAACAGCACTGGCTTTAATACGAAATTTTCGTTTTGCGAATAGTGGAACAAAAATTTTTTTCTTCAAAAAATACCATGGGCTACCCCCTTGCTTTTTTTGGAAAAATAAAAAAAAAAATTTTTTGCTCTACAAGGAAGAAAAACAATATTGTGGTTAAAGCCAGTGCCCTTAGCTATCCAAGTCAAAAGGAATCAAGTCGATATCTAGAAAACTGAGGAAGTTATGACCAAAACGGTAACTAGTTCTACTAAAAAGTGGCCGGAAAGAGGCAGTAGCAGAACTGGTAACATTTTTGGTCATAACTCTCTTTTTTTTCTAGACATCGACTTGATTTCTACTGCGTTGGATAGGTAACAGCACTGGCTTTAATACGAAATTTTCGTTTTGCGAATAGTGGGACAAAAATTTTTTTCTTCAAAAAATACCATGGGCTACCCCCTTTGCTTTTTTTGGAAAAATGATAAAAAAAATGTTTGCTCTACCCGCAAGAAAAACAATATTGTGGTTAAAGCCAGTGCCCTTAGCTATCCAAGTCAAAAGGAATCAAGTCGATATCTAGAAAACTGAGGAATTTATGACCAAAACGGTAACTAGTTCTAATAAAAAGTGGCCGGAAAGAGGCAGTAGCAGAACTTGTAACATTTTTGGTCATAACTCTCTTTTTTTTCTAGACATCGACTTGATTTCTACTGCGTTGGATAGATAACAGCACTGGCTTTAATACGAAATTTTCGTTTTGCGAATAGTGGAACAAAAATTTCTTTCTTCAAAAAATATAATGGGCTACCCCCTTTGCTTTTTTTGGAAAAATGATAAAAAAATTTTTGCTCTACAAGGAAGAAAGACAATATTGTGGTTAAAGCCAGTGCCCTTAGCTATCCAAGTCAAAAGGAATCAAGTCAATATCTAGAAAACTGAGGAAGTTATGACCAAAACGGTAACTAGTTCTACTAAAAAGTGGCCGGAAAGAGGCAGTAGCAGAACTGGTAACATTTTTGGTCATAACTCTCTTTTTTTTCTAGACATCGACTTGATTTCTACTGCGTTGGATAGATAACAGCACTGGCTTTAATACGAAATTTTCGTTTTGCGAATAGTGGGACAAAAATTTTTTTCTTCAAAAAATACCATGGGCTACCCCCTTTGCTTTTTTTGGAAAAATGATAAAAAAAATTTTTTTTCTACAAGGAAGAAAAACAATATTGTGGTTAAAGCCAGTGCCCTTAGCTATCCAAGTCAAAAGGAATCAAGTCGATATCTAGAAAACTGAGGAAGTTATGACCAAAAAGGTAACTAGTTTTACTAAAAAGTGGCCGGAAAGAGGCAGTAGCAGAACTGGTAACATTTTTGATCATAACTCTCTTTTTTTTCTAGACATCGACTTGATTTCTACTGCGTTGGATAGATAACAGCACTGGCTTTAATACGAAATTTTCGTTTTGCGAATAGTGGAACAAAAATTTCTTTCTTCAAAAAATATAATGGGCTACCCCCTTTGCTTTTTTTGGAAAAATGATAAAAAAATTTTTGCTCTACAAGGAAGAAAGACAATATTGTGGTTAAAGCCAGTGCCCTTAGCTATCCAAGTCAAAAGGAATCAAGTCAATATCTAGAAAACTGAGGAAGTTATGACCAAAACGGTAACTAGTTCTACTAAAAAGTGGCCGGAAAGAGGCAGTAGCAGAACTGGTAACATTTTTGGTCATAACTCTCTTTTTTTTCTAGACATCGACTTGATTTCTACTGCGTTGGATAGATAACAGCACTGGCTTTAATACGAAATTTTCGTTTTGCGAATAGTGGAACAAAAATTTTTTTCTTCAAAAAATACCATGGGCTACCCCCTTGCTTTTTTGGAAAAATAAAAAAAAAAATTTTTGCTCTACAAGGAAGAAAAACAATATTGTGGTTAAAGCCAGTGCCCTTAGCTATCCAAGTCAAAAGGAATCAAGTCGATATCTAGAAAACTGAGGAAGTTATGACCAAAACGGTAACTAGTTCTACTAAAAAGTGGCCGGAAAGAGGCAGTAGCAGAACTGGTAACATTTTTGGTTATAACTCTCTTTTTTTTCTAGACATCGACTTGATTTCTACTGCGTTGGATAGATAACAGCACTGGCTTTAATACGAAATTTTCGTTTTGCGAATAGTGGAACAAAAATTTTTTTCTTCAAAAAATACCATGGGCTACCCCCTTTGCTTTTTTTGGAAAAATGATAAAAAAAATTTTTGCTCTACAAGGAAGAAAAACAATATTGTGGTTAAAGCCAGTGCCCTTAGCTATCCAAGTCAAAAGGAATCAAGTCGATATCTAGAAAACTGAGGAAGTTATGACCAAAACGGTAACTAGTTCTACTAAAAAGTGGCCGGAAAGAGGCAGTAGCAGAACTGGTACCATTTTTTGTCATAACTCTCTTTTTTTTCTAGACATCGACTTGATTTCTACTGCGTTGGATAGGTAACAGCACTGGCTTTAATACGAAATTTTCGTTTTGCGAATAGTGGGACAAAAATTTTTTTCTTCAAAAAATACCATGGGCTACCCCCTTTGCTTTTTTTGGAAAAATGATAAAAAAAATTTTTTTTCTACAAGGAAGAAAAACAATATTGTGGTTAAAGCCAGTGCCCTTAGCTATCCAAGTCAAAAGGAATCAAGTCGATATCTAGAAAACTGAGGAAGTTATGACCAAAACGGTAACTAGTTCTACTAAAAAGTGGCCGGAAAGAGGCAGTAGCAGAACTTGTAACATTTTTGGTCATAACTCTCTTTTTTTTCTAGACATCGACTTGATTTCTACTGCGTTGGATAGATAACAGCACTGGCTTTAATACGAAATTTTCGTTTTGCGAATAGTGGAACAAAAATTTTTTTCTTCAAAAAATACCATGGGCTACCCCCTTTGCTTTTTTTGGAAAAATGATAAAAAAATTTTTGTTCTACCCGGAAGAAAAACAATATTGTGGCTAAAGCCAGTGCCCTTAGCTATCCAAGTCAAAAGGAATCAAGTCGATATCTAGAAAACTGAGGAAGTTATGACCAAAAGGGTAACTAGTTCTACTAAAAAGTGGCCGGAAAGAGGCAGTAGCAGAACTGGTAACATTTTTGGTCATAACTCTCTTTTTTTTCTAGACATCGACTTGATTTCTACTGCGTTGGATAGGTAACAGCACTGGGTTTAATACGAAATTTTCTTTTTGCGAATAGTGGGACAAAAATTTTTTTCTTCAAAAAATAAGATTGGCTACCCCCTTTGCTTTTTTTGGAAAAATGATAAAAAAAATTTTTGCTCTACAAGGAAGAAAAACAATATTGTGGTTAAAGCCAGTGCCCTTAGCTATCCAAGTCAAAAGGAATCAAGTCGATATCTAGAAAACTGAGGAAGTTATGACCAAAAAGGTAACTAGTTTTACTAAAAAGTGGCCGGAAAGAGGCAGTAGCAGAACTGGTAACATTTTTGGTCATAACTCTCTTTTTTTTCTAGACATCGACTTGATTTCTACTGCGTTGGATAGATAACAGCACTGGCTTTAATACGAAATTTTCTTTTTGCGAAAAGTGGAACAAAAATTTTTTTCTTCGAAAAATACCATGGGCTACACCCTTTGCTTTTTTTGGAAAAATGATAAAAAATTTTTTTGCTCTACCCGCAAGAAAACCAATATTGTGGTTAAAGCCAGTGCCCTTAGCTATCCAAGTCAAAAGGAATCAAGTCGATATCTAGAAAACTGAGGAAGTTATGACCAAAAAGGTAACTAGTTCTACTAAAAAGTGGCCGGAAAGAGGCAGTAGCAGAACTGGTACCATTTTTTGTCATAACTCTCTTTTTTTTCTAGACATCGACTTGATTTCTACTGCGTTGGATAGGTAACAGCACTGGCTTTAATACGAAATTTTCTTTTTGCGAATAGTGGAAAAAAAATTTTTTTCTTCAAAAAATACCATGGGCTACCCCCTTTGCTTTTTTTGGAAAAATGATAAAAAAAATGTTTGCTCTACCCGCAAGAAAAACAATATTGTGGTTAAAGCCAGTGCCCTTAGCTATCCAAGTCAAAAGGAATCAAGTCGATATCTAGAAAACTGAGGAAGTTATGACCAAAACGGTAACTAGTTGTACTAAAAAGTGGCGGAAAGAGGCAGTAGCAGAACTGGTAACATTTTTGGTCATAACTCTCTTTTTTTTCTAGACATTGACTTAATTTCTACTGCGTTGGATAGGTAACAGCACTGGCTTTAATATAAAATTTTCTTTTTGCGAATAGTGGAACAAAAATTTTTTTCTTCAAAAAATACCATGGGCTACCCCCTTTGCTTTTTTTGGAAAAATGATAAAAAAAATTTTTGCTCTACAAGGAAGAAAAACAATATTGTGGTTAAAGCCAGTGCCCTTAGCTATCCAAGTCAAAAGGAATCAAGTCGATATCTAGAAAACTGAGGAAGTTATGACCAAAACGGTAACTAGTTCTACTAAAAAGTGGCCGGAAAGAGGCAGTAGCAGAACTGGTAACATTTTTGGTCATAACTCTCTTTTTTTTTCTAGACATCGACTTGATTTCTACTGCGTTGGATAGATAACAGCACTGGCTTTAATACGAAATTTTCGTTTTGCGAATAGTGGAACAAAAATTTCTTTCTCCAAAAAATACCATGGGCTACCCCCTTTGCTTTTTTTGGAAAAATGATAAAAAAAATGTTTGCTCTATCAGCAAGAAAAACAATATTGTGGTTAAAGCCAGTGCCCTTAGCTATCCAAGTCAAAAGAAATCAAGTCGATATCTAGAAAACTGAGGAAGTTATTACCAAAACGGTAACTAGTTCTACTAAAAAGTGGCCGGAAAGAGGCAGTAGCAGAACTGGTAACATTTTTGGTCATAACTCTCTTTTTTTTAGACATCGACTTGATTTCTACTGCGTTGGATAGGTAAGAGCACTAGCTTTAATACGAAATTTTCGTTTTGCGAATAGTGGAACAAAAATTTTTTTCTTCAAAAAATACCATGGGCTACCCCCTTTGCTTTTTTTGGAAAAATGATAAAAAAAATGTTTGCTCTACCAGCAAGAAAAACAATATTGTGGTTAAAGCCAGTGCCCTTAGCTATCCAAGTCAAAAGGAATCAAGTCGATATCTGGAAAACTGAGGAAGTTATGACCAAAAAGGTAACTAGTTCTACTAAAAAGTGGCTGGAAAGAGGCAGTAGCAGAACTGGTAACATTTTTGGTCATAACTCTCTTTTTTTTCTAGACATTGACTTGATTTCTACTGCGTTGGATAGATAACAGCACTGGCTTTAATACGAAATTTTCTTTTTGCGAATAGTGGAACAAAAATTTTTTTCTTCAAAAAATACCCTTTGCTTTTTTTGGAAAAATGATAAAAAAAATTTTTGCTCTACCCGCAAGAAAAACAATATTGTGGTTAAAGCCAGTGCCCTTAGCTATCCAAGTCAAGAGGAATCAAGTCGTTATCTAGAAAACTTAGAAAGTTATGACCAAAAAGGTAACTAGTTCTACTAAAAAGTGGCCGGAAAGAGGCAGTAGCAGAACTGGTACCATTTTTTGTCATAACTCTCTTTTTTTTCTAGACATCGACTTGATTTCTACTGCGTTGGATAGGTAACAGCACTGGCTTTAATACGAAATTTTCTTTTTGCGAATAGTGGAACAAAAATTTTTTTCTTCAAAAAATACCATGGGCTACCCCCTTTGCTTTTTTTGGAAAAATGATAAAAAAAATGTTTGCTCTACCCGCAAGAAAAACAATATTGTGGTTAAAGCCAGTGCCCTTAGCTATCCAAGTCAAAAGGAATAAAGTCGATATCTGGAAAACTGAGGAAGTTATGACCAAAAAGGTAACTAGTTCTACTAAAAAGTGGCCGGAAAGAGGCAGTAGCAGAACTGGTAACATTTTTGGTCATAACTCTCTTTTTTTTCTAGACATTGACTTGATTTCTACTGCGTTGGATAGGTAACAGCACTGGCTTTAATATAAAATTTTCGTTTTGCGAATAGTGGAACAAAAATTTTTTTCTTCAAAAAATACCATGGGCTACACCCTTTGCTTTTTTTGGAAAAATGATAAAAAAATTTTTTGCTCTACCCGCAAAAAAACCAATATTGTAATTAAAGCCAGTGCCCTTAGCTATCCAAGTCAAAAGGAATCAAGTCGATATCTAGAAAACTGAGGAAGTTATGACCAAAACGGTAACTAGTTCTACTAAAAAGTGGCCGGAAAGAGGCAGTAGCAGAACTGGTAACATTTTTGGTCATAACTCTCTTTTTTTTCTAGACATTGACTTGATATCTACTGCGTTGGATAGGTAACAGCACTGGGTTTAATACGAAATTTTCTTTTTGCGAATAGTGGGACAAAAATTTTTTTCTTCAAAAAATACCATGAGCTACCCCCTTTGCTTTTTTTGGAAAAATGATAAAAAAATTTTTGCTCTACAAGGAAGAAAAACAATATTGTGGTTAAAGCCAGTGCCCTTAGCTATCCAAGTCAAAAGGAATCAAGTCGATATCTAGAAAACTGAGGAAGTTATGACCAAAACGGTAACTAGTTCTACTAAAAAGTGGCCGGAAAGAGGCAGTAGCAGAACTGGTAACATTTTTGGTCATAACTCTCTTTTTTTTCTAGACATTGACTTGATTTCTACTGCGTTGGATAGGTAACAGCACTGGGTTTAATACGAAATTTTCTTTTTGCGAATAGTGGGACAAAAATTTTTTTCTTCAAAAAATACCATTGGCTACCCTCTTTGCTTTTTTTGGAAAAATGATAAAAAAAATTTTTGTTCTACAAGGAAGAAAAACAATATTGTGGTTAAAGCCAGTGCCCTTAGCTATCCAAGTCAAAAGAAATCAAGTCGATATCTAGAAAACTGAGGAAGTTATGACCAAAACGGTAACTAGTTCTACTAAAAAGTGGCCGGAAAGAGGCAGTAGCAGAACTGGTAACATTTTTGGTCATAACTCTCTTTTTTTTCTAGACATCGACTTGATTTCTACTGCGTTGGACAGGTAACAGCACTGGGTTTAATACGAAATTTTCTTTTTGCGAATAGTGGGACAAAAATTTTTTTCTTCAAAAAATACCATTGGCTACCCTCTTTGCTTTTTTTGGAAAAATGATAAAAAAAATTTTTGCTCTACAAGGAAGAAAAACAATATTGTGGTTAAAGCCAGTGTCCTTAGCTATCCAAGTCAAAAGGAATCAAGTCGATATCTAGAAAACTGAGGAAGTTATGACCAAAACGGTAACTAGTTCTACTAAAAAGTGGCCGGAAAGAGGCAGTAGCAGAACTGGTAACATTTTTGGTCATAACTCTCTTTTTTTTCTAGACATCGACTTGATTTCTACTGCGTTGGATAGATAACAGCACTGGCTTTAATACGAAATTTTCGTTTTGCCAATAGTGGAACAAAAATTTTTTTCTTCAAAAAATACCATGGGCTACCCCCTTTGCTTTTTTTGGAAAAATGATAAAAAAAAATTTTTGCTCTACAAGGAAGAAAAACAATATTGTGGTTAAAGCCAGTGCCCTTAGCTATCCAAGTCAAAAGGAATCAAGTCGATGTCTAGAAAACTGAGGAAGTTATGACCAAAACGGTAACTAGTTCTACTAAAAAGTGGCCGGAAAGAGGCAGTAGCAGAACTGGTAACATTTTTGGTCATAACTCTCTTTTTTTTCTAGACATCGACTTGATTTCTACTGCGTTGGATAGATAACAGCACTAGCTTTAATACGAAATTTTCGTTTTGCGAATAGTGGAACAAAAATTTTTTTCTTCAAAAAATACCATGGGCTACCCCCTTGCTTTTTTTGGAAAAATAAAAAAAAAATTTTTGCTCTACAAGGAAGAAAAACAATATTGTGGTTAAAGCCAGTGCCCTTAGCTATCCAAGTCAAAAGGAATCAAGTCGATATCTAGAAAACTGAGGAAGTTATGACCAAAACGGTAACTAGTTCTACTAAAAAGTGGCCGGAAAGAGGCAGTAGCAGAACTGGTAACATTTTTGGTCATAACTCTCTTTTTTTTCTAGACATCGACTTGATTTCTACTGCGTTGGATAGGTAACAGCACAGGCTTTAATACGAAGTTTTCTTTTTGCGAATAGTGGGACAAAAATTTTTTTCTTCAAAAAATACCATGGGCTACCCCCTTTGCTTTTTTTGGAAAAATGATAAAAAAAAATTTTGCTCTACAAGGAAGAAAAACAATATTGTGGTTAAAGCCAGTGCCCTTAGCTATCCAAGTCAAAAGAAATCAAGTCGATATCTAGAAAACTGAGGAAGTTATTACCAAAAAGGTAACTAGTTCTACTAAAAAGTGGCTGGAAAGAGGCAGTAGCAGAACTGGTACCATTTTTTGTCATAACTCTCTTTTTTTTCTAGACATCGACTTGATTTCTACTGCGTTGGATAGGTAACAGCACAGGCTTTAATACGAAGTTTTCTTTTTGCGAATAGTGGGACAAAAATTTTTTTCTTCAAAAAATACCATGGGCTACCCCCTTTGCTTTTTTTGGAAAAATGATAAAAAAAAATTTTGCTCTACAAGGAAGAAAAACAATATTGTGGTTAAAGCCAGTGCCCTTAGCTATCCAAGTCAAAAGGAATCAAGTCGATATCTAGAAAACTGAGGAAGTTATGACCAAAAAGGTAACTAGTTCTACTAAAAAGTGGCTGGAAAGAGGCAGTAGCAGAACTGGTACCATTTTTTGTCATAACTCTCTTTTTTTTCTAGACATCGACTTGATTTCTACTGCGTTGGATAGGTAACAGCACTGGCTTTAATACGAAATTTTCGTTTTGCGAATAGTGGAACAAAAATTTTTTTCTTCAAAAAATACCATGGGCTACCCCCTTTGCTTTTTTTGGAAAAATGATAAAAAAAATTTTTTCTCTACAAGGAAGAAAAACAATATTGTGGTTAAAGCCAGTGCCCTTTGCTATCCAAGTCAAAAGAAATCAAGTCGATATCTAGAAAACTGAGGAAGTTATTACCAAAACGGTAACTAGTTCTACTAAAAAGTGGCCGGAAAGAGGCAGTAGCAGAACTGGTAACATTTTTGGTCATAACTCTCTTTTTTTTCTAGACATCGACTTGATTTCTACTGCGTTGGATAGATAACAGCACTGGCTTTAATACGAAATTTTCTTTTTGCGAATAGTGGAAAAAAAATTTTTTTCTTCAAAAAATACCATGGGCTACCCCCTTTGCTTTTTTTGGAAAAATGATAAAAAAAAATGTTTGCTCTACCCGCAAGAAAAACAATATTGTGGTTAAAGCCAGTGCCCTTAGCTATCCAAGTCAAGAGGAATCAAGTCGATATCTAGAAAACTTAGAAAGTTATGACCAAAAAGGTAACTAGTTCTACTAAAAAGTGGCCGGAAAGAGGCAGTAGCAGAACTGGTACCATTTTTTGTCATAACTCTCTTTTTTTTCTAGACATCGACTTGATTTCTACTGCGTTGGATAGGTAACAGCACTGGCTTTAATATAAAATTTTCTTTTTGCGAATAGTGGAACAAAAATTTTTTTCTTCAAAAAATACCATGGGCTACCCCCTTTGCTTTTTTTGGAAAAATGATAAAAAAAATGTTTGCTCTACCCGCAAGAAAAACAATATTGTGGTTAAAGCCAGTGCCCTTAGCTATCCAAGTCAAAAGGAATAAAGTCGATATCTGGAAAACTGAGGAAGTTATGACCAAAAAGGTAACTAGTTCTACTAAAAAGTGGCCGGAAAGAGGCAGTAGCAGAACTGGTCACATTTTTGGTCATAACTCTCTTTTTTTTCTAGACATTGACTTGATTTCTACTGCGTTGGATAGGTAACAGCACTGGCTTTAATATAAAATTTTCGTTTTGCGAATAGTGGAACAAAAATTTTTTTCTTCAAAAAATACCATGGGCTACACCCTTTGCTTTTTTTGGAAAAATGATAAAAAAAATTTTTGCTCTACCCGCAAGAAAACCAATATTGTAATTAAAGCCAGTGCCCTTAGCTATCCAAGTCAAAAGGAATCAAGTCGATATCTAGAAAACTGAGGAAGTTATAACCAAAACGGTAACTAGTTCTACTAAAAAGTGGCCGGAAAGAGGCAGTAGCAGAACTGGTAACATTTTTGGTCATAACTCTCTTTTTTTTCTAGACATCGACTTGATTTCTACTGCGTTGGATAGGTAACAGCACAGGCTTTAATACTAAGTTTTCTTTTTGCGAATAGTGGGACAAAAATTTTTTTCTTCAAAAAATACCATGGGCTACCCCCTTTGCTTTTTTTGGAAAAATGATAAAAAAAAATTTTGCTCTACAAGGAAGAAAAACAATATTGTGGTTAAAGCCAGTGCCCTTAGCTATCAAAGTCAAAAGAAATCAAGTTGATATCTAGAAAACTGAGGAAGTTATTACCAAAACGGTAACTAGTTCTACTAAAAAGTGGCCGGAAAGAGGCAGTAGCAGAACTGGTAACATTTTTGGTCATAACTCTCTTTTTTTTCTAGACATCGACTTGATTTCTACTGCGTTGGATAGATAACAGCACTGGCTTTAATACGAAATTTTCTTTTTGCGAATAGTGGAAAAAAAATTTTTTTCTTCAAAAAATACCATGGGCTAGCCCCTTTGCTTTTTTTGGAAAAATGATAAAAAAATGTTTAATCTACCCGCAAGAAAAACAATATTGTGGTTAAAGCCAATGCCCTTAGCTATCCAAGTCAAAAGGAATCAAGTCGATATCTGGAAAACTGAGAAAGTTATGACCAAAAAGGTAACTAGTTCTACTAAAAAGTGGCTGGAAAGAGGCAGTAGCAGAACTGGTAACATTTTTGGTCATAACTCTCTTTTTTTTCTAGACATTGACTTGATTTCTACTGCGTTGGATAGGTAACAGCACTGGCTTTAATATAAAATTTTCGTTTTACGAATAGTGGAACAAAAATTTTTTTCTTCAAAAAATACCATGGGCTACCCCCTTTGCTTTTTTTGGAAAAATGATAAAAAAAATTTTTGCTCTACCCGCAAGAAAAACAATATTGTGGTTAAAGCCAGTGCCCTTAGCTATCCAAGTCAAAAGGAATCAAGTCGATATCTAGAAAACTGAGGAAGTTATGACCAAAACGGTAACTAGTTCTACTAAAAAGTGGCCGGAAAGAGGCAGTAGCAGAACTGGTAACATTTTTGGTCATAACTCTCTTTTTTTTCTAGACATCGACTTGATTTCTACTGCGTTGGATAGATAACAGCACTGGCTTTAATACGAAATTTTCGTTTTGCGAATAGTGGAACAAAAATTTTTTTCTTCAAAAAATACCATGGGCTACCCCCTTTGCTTTTTTTGGAAAAATGATAAAAAAATTTTTGCTCTACAAGGAAGAAAAACAATATTGTGGTTAAAGCCAGTGCCCTTAGCTATCCAAGTCAAAAGGAATCAAGTCGATGTCTAGAAAACTGAGGAAGTTATGACCAAAAAGGTAACTAGTTCTACTAAAAAGTGGCCGGAAAGAGGCAGTAGCAGAACTGGTAACATTTTTGGTCATAACTCTCTTTTTTTTCTAGACATCGACTTGATTTCTACTGCGTTGGATAGATAACAGCACTGGCTTTAATACGAAATTTTCGTTTTGCGAATAGTGGAACAAAAATTTTTTTCTTCAAAAAATACCATGGGCTACACCCTTTGCTTTTTTTGGAAAAATGATAAAAAAAATTTTTGCTCTACCCGCAAGAAAACCAATATTGTAATTAAAGCCAGTGCCCTTAGCTATCCAAGTCAAAAGGAATCAAGTCGATATCTAGAAAACTGAGGAAGTTATAACCAAAACGGTAACTAGTTCTACTAAAAAGTGGCCGGAAAGAGGCAGTAGCAGAACTGGTAACATTTTTGGTCATAACTCTCTTTTTTTTCTAGACATCGACTTGATTTCTACTGCGTTGGATAGGTAACAGCACAGGCTTTAATACTAAGTTTTCTTTTTGCGAATAGTGGGACAAAAATTTTTTTCTTCAAAAAATACCATGGGCTACCCCCTTTGCTTTTTTTGGAAAAATGATAAAAAAAAATTTTGCTCTACAAGGAAGAAAAACAATATTGTGGTTAAAGCCAGTGCCCTTAGCTATCAAAGTCAAAAGAAATCAAGTTGATATCTAGAAAACTGAGGAAGTTATTACCAAAACGGTAACTAGTTCTACTAAAAAGTGGCCGGAAAGAGGCAGTAGCAGAACTGGTAACATTTTTGGTCATAACTCTCTTTTTTTTCTAGACATCGACTTGATTTCTACTGCGTTGGATAGATAACAGCACTGGCTTTAATACGAAATTTTCTTTTTGCGAATAGTGGAAAAAAAATTTTTTTCTTCAAAAAATACCATGGGCTAGCCCCTTTGCTTTTTTTGGAAAAATGATAAAAAAAATGTTTGCTCTACCCGCAAGAAAAACAATATTGTGGTTAAAGCCAATGCCCTTAGCTATCCAAGTCAAAAGGAATCAAGTCGATATCTGGAAAACTGAGAAAGTTATGACCAAAAAGGTAACTAGTTCTACTAAAAAGTGGCTGGAAAGAGGCAGTAGCAGAACTGGTAACATTTTTGGTCATAACTCTCTTTTTTTTCTAGACATTGACTTGATTTCTACTGCGTTGGATAGGTAACAGCACTGGCTTTAATATAAAATTTTCGTTTTACGAATAGTGGAACAAAAATTTTTTTCTTCAAAAAATACCATGGGCTACCCCCTTTGCTTTTTTTGGAAAAATGATAAAAAAAATTTTTGCTCTACCCGCAAGAAAAACAATATTGTGGTTAAAGCCAGTGCCCTTAGCTATCCAAGTCAAAAGGAATCAAGTCGATATCTAGAAAACTGAGGAAGTTATGACCAAAACGGTAACTAGTTCTACTAAAAAGTGGCCGGAAAGAGGCAGTAGCAGAACTGGTAACATTTTTGGTCATAACTCTCTTTTTTTTCTAGACATCGACTTGATTTCTACTGCGTTGGATAGATAACAGCACTGGCTTTAATACGAAATTTTCGTTTTGCGAATAGTGGAACAAAAATTTTTTTCTTCAAAAAATACCATGGGCTACCCCCTTTGCTTTTTTTGGAAAAATGATAAAAAAAAATTTTTGCTCTACAAGGAAGAAAAACAATATTGTGGTTAAAGCCAGTGCCCTTAGCTATCCAAGTCAAAAGGAATCAAGTCGATGTCTAGAAAACTGAGGAAGTTATGACCAAAACGGTAACTAGTTCTACTAAAAAGTGGCCGGAAAGAGGCAGTAGCAGAACTGGTAACATTTTTGGTCATAACTCTCTTTTTTTTCTAGACATCGACTTGATTTCTACTGCGTTGGATAGGTAACAGCACTGGGTTTAATACGAAATTTTCTTTTTGCGAATAGTGGGACAAAAATTTTTTTCTTCAAAAAATACCATTGGCTACCCTCTTTGCTTTTTTTGGAAAAATGATAAAAAAAATTTTTGCTCTACAAGGAAGAAAAACAATATTGTGGTTAAAGCCAGTGCCCTTAGCTATCCAAGTCAAAAGGAATCAAGTCGATATCTAGAAAACTGAGGAAGTTATGACCAAAACGGTAACTAGTTCTACTAAAAAGTGGCCGGAAAGAGGCAGTAGCAGAACTGGTAACATTTTTGGTCATAACTCTCTTTTTTTTCTAGACATCGACTTGATTTCTACTGCGTTGGATAGGTAACAGCACTGGCTTTAATACGAAATTTTCGTTTTGCGAATAGTGGAACAAAAATTTTTTTCTTCAAAAAATACCATGGGCTACCCCCTTTGCTTTTTTTGGAAAAATGATAAAAAAAAATTTTGCTCTACAAGGAAGAAAAACAATATTGTGGTTAAAGCCAGTGCCCTTAGCTATCCAAGTCAAAAGGAATCAAGTCGATATCTGGAAAACTGAGGAAGTTATGACCAAAACGGTAACTAGTTCTACTAAAAAGTGGCTGGAAAGAGGCAGTAGCAGAACTGGTAACATTTTTGGTCATAACTCTCTTTTTTTTCTAGACATTGACTTGATTTCTACTGCGTTGGATAGGTAACAGCACTGGCTTTAATATAAAATTTTCTTTTTGCGAATAGTGGAACAAAAATTTTTTTCTTCAAAAAATACCATGGGCTACCCCCTTTGCTTTTTTTGGAAAAATGATAAAAAAAAATTTTTTTCTACAAGGAAGAAAAACAATATTGTGGTTAAAGCCAGTGCCCTTAGCTATCCAAGTCAAAAGGAATCAAGTCGATATCTAGAAAACTGAGGAAGTTATTACCAAAACGGTAACTAGTTCTACTAAAAAGTGGCCGGAAAGAGGCAGTAGCAGAACTGGTAACATTTTTGGTCATAACTCTCTTTTTTTTCTAGACATCGACTTGATTTCTACTGCGTTGGATACGTAACAGCACTGGCTTTAATACGAAATTTTCTTTTTGCGAATAGTGGGACAAAAATTTTTTTCTTCAAAAAATACCATGGGCTACCCCCTTTGCTTTTTTTGGAAAAATGATAAAAAAAATTTTTTTTCTACAAGGAAGAAAAACAATATTGTGGTTAAAGCCAGTGCCCTTAGCTATCCAAGTCAAAAGGAATCAAGTCGATATCTAGAAAACTGAGGAAGTTATGACCAAAAAGGTAACTAGTTCTACTAAAAAGTGGCCGGAAAGAGGCAGTAGCAGAACTGGTAACATTTTTGGTCATAACTCTCTTTTTTTTCTAGACATCGACTTGATTTCTACTGCGTTGGATAGGTAACAGCACAGGCTTTAATACGAAGTTTTCTTTTTGCGAATAGTGGGACAAAAATTTTTTTCTTCAAAAAATACCATGGGCTACCCCCTTTGCTTTTTTTGGAAAAATGATAAAAAAATGTTTGCTCTACCCGCAAGAAAAACAATATTGTGGTTAAAGCCAGTGCCCTTAGCTATCCAAGTCAAAAGGAATCAAGTCGATATCTGGAAAACTGAGGAAGTTATGACCAAAAAGGTAACTAGTTCTACTAAAAAGTGGCTGGAAAGAGGCAGTAGCAGAACTGGTAACATTTTTGGTCATAACTCTCTTTTTTTTCTAGACATTGACTTGATTTCTACTGCGTTGGATAGGTAACAGCACTGGCTTTAATACGAAATTTTCGTTTTTCGAATAGTGGAACAAAAATTTTTTTCTTCAAAAAATACCATGGGCTACCCCCTTTGCTTTTTTTGGAAAAATGATAAAAAAAATGTTTGCTCTACCCGCAAGAAAAACAATATTGTGGTTAAAGCCAGTGCCCTTAGCTATCCAAGTCAAAAGGAATCAAGTCGATATCTGGAAAACTGAGGAAGTTATGACCAAAAAGGTAACTAGTTCTACTAAAAAGTGGCTGGAAAGAGGCAGTAGCAGAACTGGTAACATTTTTGGTCATAACTCTCTTTTTTTTCTAGACATCGACTTGATTTCTACTGCGTTGGATAGATAACAGCACTGGCTTTAATACGAAATTTTCGTTTTGCGAATAGTGGAACAAAAATTTTTTTCTTCAAAAAATACCATGGGCTACCCCCTTGCTTTTTTTGGAAAAATAAAAAAAAAAATTTTTGCTCTACCCGGAAGAAAAACAATATTGTGGTTAAAGCCAGTGCCCTTAGCTATCCAAGTCAAAAGGAATCAAGTCGATATCTAAAAAACTGAGGAAGTTATGACCAAAACGGTAACTAGTTCTACTAAAAAGTGGCGGAAAGAGGCAGTAGCAGAACTGGTAACATTTCTACTGCGTTGGATAGGTAACAGCACTGGCTTTAATATAAAATTTTCGTTTTGCGAATAGTGGAACAAAAATTTTTTTCTTCAAAAAATACCATGGGCTACACCCTTTGCTTTTTTTGGAAAAATGATAAAAAAATTTTTTGCTCTACCCGCAAGAAAACCAATATTGTAATTAAAGCCAGTGCCCTTAGCTATCCAAGTCAAGAGGAATCAAGTCGATATCTAGAAAACTGAGAAAGTTATGACCAAAAAGGTAACTAGTTCTACTAAAAAGTGGCCGGAAAGAGGCAGTAGCAGAACTGGTACCATTTTTGGTCATAACTCTCTTTTTTTTCTAGACATCGACTTGATTTCTACTGCGTTGGATACGTAACAGCACTGGCTTTAATACGAAATTTTCTTTTTGCGAATAGTGGAAAAAAAATTTTTTTCTTCAAAAAATACCATGGGCTACCCCCTTTGCTTTTTTTGGAAAAATGATAAAAAAAATTTTTGCTCTACAAGGAAGAAAAACAATATTGTGATTAAAGCCAGTGCCCTTAGCTATCCAAGTCAAAAGGAATCAAGACGATATCTGGAAAACTGAGGAAGTTATGACCAAAACGGTAACTAGTTCTACTAAAAAGTGGCCGGAAAGAGGCAGTAGCAGAACTGGTAACATTTTTGGTCATAACTCTCTTTTTTTTCTAGACATTGACTTGATTTCCACTGCTTTGGATAGGTAACAGCACTGGCTTTAATATAAAATTTTCGTTTTGCGAATAGTAGAACAAAAATTTTTTTCTTCAAAAAATACCATGGGCTACCCCCTTTGCTTTTTTTGGAAAAATGATAAAAAAAATTTTTGCTCTACCCGCAAGAAAACCAATATTGTGGTTAAAGCCAGTGCCCTTAGCTATCCAAGTCAAAAGGAATCAAGTCGATATCTGGAAAACTGAGGAAGTTATTACCAAAAAGGTAACTAGTTCTACTAAAAAGTGGCCGGAAAGAGGCAGTAGCAGAACTGGTACCATTTTTCGTCATAACTCTCTTTTTTTTCTAGACATCGACTCTATTTCTACTGCGTTGGATACGTAACAGCACTGGCTTTAATACGAAATTTTCTTTTTGCGAATAGTGGAAAAAAAATTTTTTTCTTCAAAAAATACCATGGGCTACCCCCTTTGCTTTTTTTGTAAAAATGATAAAAAAAATTTTTGCTCTACCCGGAAGAAAAACAATATTGTGGTTAAAGCCAGTGCCCTTAGCTATCCAAGTCAAAAGGAATCAAGTCGATATCTAAAAAACTGAGGAAGTTATGACCAAAACGGTAACTAGTTCTACTAAAAAGTGGCGGAAAGAGGCAGTAGCAGAACTGGTAACATTTCTACTGCGTTGGATAGGTAACAGCACTGGCTTTAATATAAAATTTTCGTTTTGCGAATAGTGGAACAAAAATTTTTTTCTTCAAAAAATACCATGGGCTACACCCTTTGCTTTTTTTGGAAAAATGATAAAAAAATTTTTTGCTCTACCCGCAAGAAAACCAATATTGTAATTAAAGCCAGTGCCCTTAGCTATCCAAGTCAAGAGGAATCAAGTCGATATCTAGAAAACTGAGAAAGTTATGACCAAAAAGGTAACTAGTTCTACTAAAAAGTGGCCGGAAAGAGGCAGTAGCAGAACTGGTACCATTTTTGGTCATAACTCTCTTTTTTTTCTAGACATCGACTTGATTTCTACTGCGTTGGATACGTAACAGCACTGGCTTTAATACGAAATTTTCTTTTTGCGAATAGTGGAAAAAAAATTTTTTTCTTCAAAAAATACCATGGGCTACCCCCTTTGCTTTTTTTGGAAAAATGATAAAAAAAATTTTTGCTCTACAAGGAAGAAAAACAATATTGTGATTAAAGCCAGTGCCCTTAGCTATCCAAGTCAAAAGGAATCAAGTCGATATCTGGAAAACTGAGGAAGTTATGACCAAAACGGTAACTAGTTCTACTAAAAAGTGGCCGGAGAGAGGCAGTAGCAGAACTGGTAACATTTTTGGTCATAACTCTCTTTTTTTTCTAGACATTGACTTGATTTCCACTGCTTTGGGTAGGTAACAGCACTGGCTTTAATATAAAATTTTCGTTTTGCGAATAGTAGAACAAAAATTTTTTTCTTCAAAAAATACCATGGGCTACCCCCTTTGCTTTTTTTGGAAAAATGATAAAAAAAATTTTTGCTCTACCCGCAAGAAAACCAATATTGTGGTTAAAGCCAGTGCCCTTAGCTATCCAAGTCAAAAGGAATCAAGTCGATATCTGGAAAACTGAGGAAGTTATGACCAAAAAGGTAACTAGTTCTACTAAAAAGTGGCCGGAAAGAGGCAGTAGCAGAACTATTACCATTTTTGGTCATAACTCTCTTTTTTTTCTAGACATCGACTTGATTTCTACTGCGTTGGATAGGTAACAGCACTGGCTTTAATAGGAAATTTTCTTTTTGCTAATAGTGGGACAAAAATTTTTTTCTTAAAAAAATACCATGGGCTACCCCCTTTGCTTTTTTTGGAAAAATGATAAAAATATGTTTTGCTCTACCCGCAAGAAAAACAATATTGTGGTTATAGCCAGTTCCCTTAGCTATCCAAGTCAAAAGGAATCAAGTCGATATCTAAAAAACTGAGGAAGTTATGACCAAAAAGGTAACTAATTCTACTAAAAACTGGCCCGAAAGAGGCAGTAGTAGAACTGCTTACCTTTTTGGTCATTACTTGCTTACTTTTCTAGATATCGACTTGATTTCTATTGCGTTGAAAAGAGAACCGTATTGGCTTTAATTCTAGTTGTGCTTCTTGCAGATAATACAGAAAAAATCTTTTTTGCCAAAAAAAAACCATGGACTACCCCCTTTGCTTTTTTTTGAAAAAATGATAGAAAAATTTTCTTGCACTATCCACCAGAAAAACATTTTCAATTAAAGCCAATACGGTTAGCTATCCAATGCAAAAGAAATCAATGTGATATATTGAAAACTTAGCAAGTTATGACCAAAAAGGTTATCACTTCTACTAAAAAGTGGCCCGAAAGAGGCAGTAGTAGATCTGCTTACCTTTTTGGTCATAACTTGCTTACTTTTCTAGATATATACTTGATTTCTATTGCGTTGGATAGATAACAGCATTCACAAGAATAAAATTTATAATTAAATTTTAATTTTTTCTTACATTTTTGATCTTTCCGTTTGCTTTCCGTAAGAATATTTTATAGTAAGCAAAATGTAGAAATTTATCGATCGCCCATGTTCTGAGAAACGAAAATCGTTTTGCAAAACACTAAAGCATATTCTGGAAACCGCGCGTTTTGCTTCCGTTTTTCTCATAGAAAGTTAATAAAAAAACGCCAGTTTATAAGTAAACAATTAACACTCACAATTGACAAAATTAATTTTTTAAAACAATATTTTTTATGGAAAAAGGCCAATTTTCTTTCCAATTTTGGTTGAAATAAAGAGTAAATATATTTAATTTGAATTGTGCAATATTTTATTTTATCTTTAACTCTTAGTTTGTGCAAAATTCATTATTTCGCTTCAGTGTATGCTTGCTTTTTGAAAACGCCAAAGCTAAGCGTTTTGCGTTTTTCAGAACATGGGTGTATATCGCGGAATCAATAATTGCAAATTTTTCTTCCGTACAAAAAATGCTTTCCGCGAGCACGGAACGCAATGAATAATTAGACCCATTATTAAATTATTTGGAATTATAAAGTTTAACAAAGTGTAATCTTAATTCGTGTTTAATTCCAATTTATGTTGGTGTGCAAAATGCATTATTTTAAATTATATTCGCATAAAAAATTTTAGAAAAATTACTTACTTAGTATTAAAGTGTGTTTTTTATAGACGTATAGAACTTTAAGATGGCATTACTGTTCCAAATGGCGACCGATTTAACAGCTGTCAAGTGATTTATTTTTAGTTTGGTTTGGCAATTCAAGAATAGAAGCCAAACGATCATCAAGTAAGGCGTAGATTCGTCGAATGGGCCCAAAACGAGATTGCCGTTGTTCCCTTTTTTCATAAGCGAATTTTGTTTAGCGATGAAGCGCACCTCTGGTTGAATGGCTACGTCAACAAACAAACCTGCCGCATTTGGAGAGAAGCTAATCCTCAAGTGTATGTCGAACCACCGTTACATCCAGAAAAACTGACTGTTTGGTGCGCTTTATGGGCTGGTAGAATCATTGGTCCGTACTTCTTCAAAAACGATGGCCAGAACGTTACAGTCAATGGTGATCGGTATAGAGCCATGATTACTAACTTTTTCATTCCTGCATTTAACAACCATGATGTCCAGGAGCTGTGGTTCCAACTAGACGGCGCAACATGTTACACAGCTCGTGCCACAATCGATTTATTGAAAGACACGTTTTGGACCTGTGAATGGGGCTCCAAGATCTTGTGATTTAACACTGCTAGACTACTTTCTGTTAGGCTATGTAAAGTCATTGGTCTATGCGGATAAGCCACAACATTTGTCGTGTTATTGCCGATATACGGCCACAAATGTTGGAAAAAGTCATCGAAAATTGGATGTCCAGATTGGACTACATCCGAGCCAGCCGTGGCGGTCATATGCCAGAAATCATATTTAAAATGTAATGCCACAAGATTATCTTTCGGATAAATAAAATTCATGTCAATCGAATAATCCATCGTTGTTTTATTGCAATTTAAAGTTCTATACGTCTATAAAAAACACCCTTTACAAGTACTAAGAGGAAAAGCATATCCATACAATTTCACAAAAAATTCCTGATTTCAAGTTTTCCTTCGAGGGGAATGAAAATTTCACGGGAACTAAAATAGCGCTTTTAATTACAATAGGGGTGAATAATTAACATTTTAGTTTTTAATAGATTCCTCTGAAATTTAATACAAGGGCTCCCAATAATTTTATGAAGATCGCCGTAGTTTTACAGTTTTGTAGCGATCATGATCATTTTTCCTCCTTATATTTAAATAAGCTGTCAAAATTGGTTTTTTAATGATTAAATGAAAATTCTCTAAGAATTCTAATTTATGGAGTACAGGACCGGTCGAGACGAGACCGGGTGTAATGTTTTAGTTACATTGATAATGCTTTTTGTTTTGCTTTGATTATCATACTTTTTTAGGTTTTGCAGATAAAAAACATTTTAGTTATTTTTATTCATTTATTTTAAATATTTCCCATTATAATCATCACTTGTATAGCTAAATACATATTGTTTTTGTTTTTTTAAGTAATTAATTATGGTATACATATGAATTGAATACGAATATTTAATTTTAAAAATTAATATAATTTTATATAAATTATGAATATGTGTTTCTATATGTTTGTATATATATATATTTTTGTTTAAAAGAATACATAGTTTCCTTAATAATTAAACGAAAAACAATAACCAAAACAATGTAAAACAAAAGAAAAAACATTTATGAAAAATTTATTAAACGCCATATTAAAAATAAGAAGAAAAAAAGTCCCTTTTTCATTTGTTATTATAATTTTTGTTGTTTTCTTTTGTAAAAATTTCTCTAATTATTTAAAAAATTTAGCATAAAATTTATATAGTAAATGTAAATTTTTCTACTAATACTTCGAGTACATATATTTGAAATGATATCAAAGTAGAAAAGTATGCCTACACATATTTTGTA